>CM060412.1:129596634-131041634 GCA_030545235.1 Helianthus tuberosus | reverse complement strand
TAAACTAAATCCTTTGTAAAATATCAAACCATTTATAAATTAAAACCTCCAAAGAAATGAAATAGATTTATAGGAAGAACCATCATGTGGCTATAACACTTGGTCACATTATCTTGTAAAAACCTCTAAAGAAAATGAAATACATTTATGGGAAGAACCATCATGTGGCTATAACACTGGGTCACATTATCTCGTTAAAACCTCTAAAGAAAATGAAACAGATTTATGGGAAGGACCATCATGTGGCTATAACACTTGGTCACATTATCTTGAATAGTTGAATTATGGATGGAAATAGCAATGAAGGAACAAAAAAATAAGGTGCACGTAGACAAAGTGTACTAAAAGTAACCCCCGCAGTCTACCCCAGGTGTAGCACAATCTACGGCTAAACCCTGTCTTCATAGGGTATTTTTATTTTTTATCTTTTGGATTTTATAAAAAGGATACCCTTGAAAAAAATAAGATACTTGAATTTATTAAAATCACTAATTTTTTTAAGCACAAACATTTTATAACTCAAAACTTGTATAATTAATTAGCCCAGATGATAAAGTTAGTCCAAATTCATCATCGGCGTCGTCGTCGTACTCAGTAAATTCCACCAATAGAAAAACTAAGGTAGGATTTGAGTAGGGTAAGATGTAGACAGCCTTACCTCTATCCCGTTGGAATAGAGATGCTAACTCCGGTGAGAACCCCGGCTCGATAGTAGTTTTGTATCAAGCCTTGTACATAAGGCACATAACACTAAGCAATTGAGACAACTGTTAATTAGTGCATGTACCCCCTTGTCTTTCAGCTATCAACGCCACTACGTGATGTATGATTAACGATCTCCCTCTTTTAATCTTATTTTGACTGAATTAGTAAAATAGAGTTAAAATTAGTGCACTTTCACTTCTTCCCCCAACGGCCACACATATATACATTATATGCGCATACCACAAGCGGGACGTTTAAAGTTAGTCCAAATTAAGAATAGTTTAATTAAAAGAAGGCTCATTTGATAAACTTAACCGAAGCCCCAAAGTCTAAAATGAAAAATATACATTTTTGATTCACGGCGACAATCGAATGCGCTTGGAATATTTGAACAGTGGTCGAAAAAGAATCTTTTGATAAATTAAAAAATGTTGATGTAATAGAACGATTTTAAATAGTTGTTTTACTTTATTTATTATCGTTTTTTTTTTTTATTATTGTATGATTACACAATATTTTTTTTGGATACCCCTATTGTTCACATACTCAGGAAACCTTTACACTCGGCATAAAATTATTCTGAACTACGTTCCTCCGACTTATTAGAGTTGCTTGTGTTTCACTTTTTCTTTAATTAATCACATTTCGGTGTACAATAAACATGTATAATTAAATATACTAACAGTTAGAGAGCAGTAGGTTCATTAGATATATAAGTTTCCACATATATAGTTATTATTAGTATTGTTAACTTAATATTTTACAGTTATTCATCATAAATTTCCATGAGGAACGATAACTACCTGTAGCAGAGGTCGGTTGATGCACTTGCAGATGAATTCATTTGGTTTTAAAGGCTTTGAACGCCATTTGAGTCGATCTGAGGTAGTCAAGCTCGATATGTGTCTATCTTCACGTACTGAAGTTGTTTGAAGATGAGCAGGTTTTAAGAGCTGTGGAATAGTTTTGGGAGTAAATGAAGTAATAGCTGACAAAGTATTTTGACCTGCCATTGGAGTTGCTTGGGATGCTACACAGATAAGTAGATACACAGAGAAAGTGAGAGAGAGGGGGTTGATGTTATGCAAGATGAGTGCTTTGGTACTTATAATTTACATGTTATAAATTATAAATTCTATACCTTCTTCAAAACCAAAGTCGCTGAGTTTCCCATCTGTCTTGCTTACCTCCTCAACTTTAGAAATTGTCAATTTTAGCCCTTGCTACCCCCACCCCCCTCTCCCTGGCAATTAACACTTTTAGCACATACGTTTTAACTTAATTAGTTTTTAATAAGTTAATTTTCCTTCAATAACATTAGTTAGCTAATTTCTTTTTAAAAAAAGCTTATTTGTTGTTGTGTTTAAAAACTTTGTAAAATATCATTTTGACCTCGTCCAGTTTCTAAAGTTTTGAGTTTACAGATATCGTTCTCTTTCTTTACAAGAAAAACTAGTTTTTACGTGCATATTTTTATGTACGTGTTGGTATAAATTTAAGTTGATCTATGTTTTCACGTAAAAAATTTATGTAAATGAGTCTGGTCAAATATAATACGTTTTCGTTAGTAAACCATTTTTACGTGCATAGTTTATGTATGTATCGGTATAAATTCAAGCTGGTCTAAGTTTCGACATAAATTTATTCAGTTATGTCAAATATAATACGTTTTTATTAAAAAAAACAATTTTTACATGGACATTTTATGTACGTGTCGATATAAATTCAAATAAGTCTACGTTTCGAAGTAAACTTTTCTGGGAAAGGAGTCAAGTTGATTATTATACATTTTTGTGCTTTGTCACACCCCAACCAATGGCGGAATCATCGGGGCATGAGCAAATGGATGATTGTTCAAAGCATCATAACAATTGTGAATGTCAATATTTAAATAAACCCTTTTTATTTTAAACTCAAGTTCATACATTTTCAAAAAAAAAAAAAAATTACATCAATTCAAATATTCAAACAAAAGAAAACTGATTTACTCGTGCATTCCTAAATCCACCTAACTAGATTTCTTGAACATTATCATCAATTCCCAGCAACATATGAATAATAAAGGTCAACAAAATAGTTGGTAAGCATATAAGTTTGGTCTACATATTATGGAATAAAAAATCTCAATCTAACATCGTAATTTGTATACTACTAGCATGTATAAACTATCAATCAAACCAGGTGTCCACTAGCATATCTTTTCCACATAAGAGAACATGCCGTATAAGATTTAATAATTAACAATACCAAATAAGGGCGGTGTGCTACTCCTATAGCGCTATAATCATTAAAGTAGGCGATAGAGTACACAAGATTGACTTCGAGCATATGTATGTATGACAAATAGCATGTATTCATAGATTAAGTGTTTGAATAATGTGATTGATTGTGTGTATGAGAGTTTTTATAATTTCATATATTGCAACTCAAAGTGTGTTTAAAGGAAAAAAGTGTCACACCCCCAAAATACCACATGCGGAAACCCCCGCGAGGCATGTGACGTACCAGGATTCAAGCCACCAATCACATTGAACTCATAAATGTATTTAAATAAAACTTTCATTCATTAACATAAAGTGTTACAAACATTACATGTCATTCATTGTATACAGCGGAAGCATAATTCATTTGTTAAGTGTTTCGTAAAACATGTGTATATAGACCGTTAAGCTTGTACTGCAATTCCATATATCTCGACCCATGACCACTCCAGCCTCCCAGACAGCAAGTTCCAAATGATATAAGCCTATAGACCTGCAAGCATGCAGACAAGTGTGTCAGACGACGCTGGTGAGTTCAAGGTTTTGTTAACGTGTTTTGTTACCAGATGTATGTTAAGCCAATTCAACGTTGTGATATGATGCTGTTTATGACTTGTTGAGATACCCTAGGGAGTGTGCCCATATGTATCCGGGAAGTGTGTCCCTTAATAACCTGGAAGTGTGTCCAGTCCCCAATGCCCCTAACCAAGCATTGGTAATGATGCCCAGATAATTAGTTCGCGCCCGTCTTTACGGCCCGGTGCGAGGTATCAAACCTAATAGCGCTATCAACTAATTACCCCATTTCCCTACAGGCAATCCGATAATGATAGATTCCATGTTCAATAACCAAAACCCAATTTAACTGTTTACCCAAGATTCCCTTCCAAATGTTTACTAGTTGTCCCAAACCACCGGGACGCATGCTTGAGAAATGCTGTGAACTCACCTTGGTTTGCTCGGTATGCTAAGTAAGTGCTCAAAGTAAATCAATCACGTCCTAAAGTACACGTATACGTAATCAGTTTATATTCCCGAAGTTCATGCATGCACATACCATCGTATAAAATAACACATAAACAATTACCAAGTAGCACATAGCACGTATTCTGAATCATACAAGTCATGCGTATCAGCTAACAGTTGTTAATAATTCCAGTTAATTTCTAACAGAAATTAACCAAGTTACTGTGCAGATTACCCAATCGGCGAAACACCCCTGTTTCGCCGTGAATCCCTTTCGATGAAACGCCTTCTGTTTCATCGTGACATCCCTCGGCGGAACACTCTTGATTCGTCAAGTTTGATTTGTCATGAACAGTCTCGGCGAAACACATTGTGTTTCGCCATCAAAAGTGTTTCGTCAATGCCCTTGATACGTCTTAACACAGAACAATAATATAGGTTCTTTAATAAAATTTGCGGTTGACATTAAAGTGCCATTGGGCCGATCCACAGCCAATGGCCTTCATGGACCGCCCATCACCACCAATCAACATGGAACACAAAAGATCCCTATGCTAGTGACATGATCTAGAAGCCTGTGCATCCATCACTTCACCCACCCACATAATATTTGACTTTATATAAGTGGAATCCCTATGCAATTATCATAAAATGGTGCGGCCCTATCAGATGTGTACGATTTGTGATGTTAGTCAACCATTGTATGTATCAATTTGAGTGATGCCACATGGTTGATGGCAGCCATACACCACGGAATTCAATCATTCCATCAAACAAACTCATGTGATTATATTATTTATTATATCCCTATCATCATCATCAAACAATCATATGTGTGTAACCTCTATTGGACCAATACAAAAATGTTCAGTCAAAGCACATGGGCCATCACAGCAATCAATGACTACATGATTTAACATCAGCATACATGGTTACAACTAACCAGACATATCACATGCACTTTTTAGTTCAGCATTATCGACATGCACCTACATCATATTTACAAACACTTGCTGCCATCTATTATCAAACAATTCGAAGTCATGCATCAAATCATTGTTAGCACAGACATATCATATCAGAATATAGTTAACACGTGATCGCATATAACCAAACAATCAATCAAAGATCATCGTTAACAATCCAAAACATGAATCCTATACGAAACATGCTAAGCAGTAAACCTTTAATCACTAAAATCAAGATAGGTAATCCATTCATGGTAACCACGATAACCATTAACCGTATACTTACCGGTTGTGTGTGATGAAGTTCGTGAGCCTTCGAGAGAGACGGGAGTTGCCGTCGGTGCACAGGAAATAGGGAAATAGAATCTCTAGGGTTTGAAATTTGATAACAGATGTGTTACGTAACCCTAGTTAGTATATAATCGCGTTTAGAGGTTTGGGCCCATACAGGGCTTCGGCGAAGCTGGGCTCGGTGAAACGAGTCCTGTTTCGTTGAAACTGAAGTTGACGAAACAAACTTCTGCTTCGTCGGTGTGAGTCAAATTCTAAACAACTTATGCAACTTAAAGTTTCCAACACATAATCAAGCAAACACAATACGTATACAGTTACAAGTCAACCAGTCAAACAACTACACAGTCAAAGTCAACGTGCATTAAATACAAAAGTCAAAGTCGGAAACTCGAGTTGTCACATCATCCCCAACTTGAAAGAAATTTCGTCCCGAAATTTGATAAGCCATCCGCAACACGATGCGATGCTAATCAGGACGACTGTGCATTTTCCGCGGGTGTCACATCATCCCCAACTTGAAGAGAATTTCGTCCCGAAATTCGCCAATGATAAAAGAGTTTGATTCAACAGTTTGAGTAACTGAGGATACTAGAGCTTACTCCGATCATTGCATTCCCACGTGGACTCCAGTCCACAACTTGAGTTCCTACGAACTCTTACAATTTGAAATTTGGTATCCCAAGGGTATCCCAAGCATTTCCTTAGCCAACCACTGCCTTAGATTCGAGGCGTAAATGTCATTGCGAACGTTAACCAACTCATCAGCTAACCCGAGTTTGTGAACCACGTCACTGATTGGTTCCAGAAATCCGATTGTCCCAACGCATCGTAAACTAAGCTTGCCACATTTTCCATAGTGTAGCGCACCCTTCCAGGGTGAGACCTTCGATTATGACACGTTCGTCTACAACGAACCCCCCAGTGTTTCCTAAGCTTATCCGCTTTTCTGTCAGTCACGCGTTGCCGTCAAATGATTTCCGATCCAAGCGATCTTCCCAAGAGTTTCGAGTACAAGCCCTGGATCTGTGATTAGGTTGTCACCCACCTTAGTCCAACAAGGAGATTAGCGTTACTGTCCATGCGATGCCCCAAAAAGAGTTGTCTGAATACTAGAAGAGTAACTGTTGTAGTAAAACTCATCCAAAGGTAGGTGCCCTTCCAATTTTTGCTGAGCTTATCACACACATGCTCGTTTACTCTGACCATTTGTCCTATGGTGATAAGCATTGCTCGTGTCTAGACGTGAGCCAAGAGTGTTGTGTAGCGCCGGTCATAAACCAGGTTTAGATCAAACCCAGAGGTAACAGGAGTTGGCACCTCGTGCCTAAAAGCTGCCTCTCTCAGAGGAACATTCACAGCTGTGAAAACTCATCAGTTTCCTTGATTGCAAGAAAGCGTGCTAGTAACGTGAGACAATCAACGATCACCCATGTGGTATTAGTTCCGTTTCGAGTTGTTAGTAGACTAGTGACAGAATCCATGGCAGTCTGTTCTCTTTTCCATATGGGTGTTTCTGGTTGCTGACACTTCACGTTGACTTTTTCGTAAGTCAATCCTCATTCACATACATAGCTAGGTGGGCCTTCATGCCCGATCACCAGTACAAGATTTATAGATTCTACTATCTCTCATCAAGACCCAAATGACTAGAATATCGAGGCCGGTGTGCTTTGCTCAACACGAGTTCCCTACAGTTGCTGTATAATGAAACTCACATTCATTCCTTGAGGTTGCGAATATCGTCCGTCCTGCCAATGGTTGCTTCTCCATGCCCCACATGGGTTTAACTTGAAAATTCTCTTCCTTCAGTTCTCCAGTTTGAACAGAGCGAGTCTGATTAGGTAAGTTAAAGTCGATAGTGAGCTGCAAAGCTCGTGCTCGTTCAGGTTTCACAGTCGTAATCATTCATAAGTTCCATCCAGCGATGTTATTACATGTTTAGTTCTTCCGAAACAAAGGTACACGGGAGGCCCTTGTGATCGGTCTAAGTAGTGCATTTGGTACCGTCCAAGTAATGCCTCCAGCTCAAATCCGAGATCGTGGCTTCCACCCCAGGTTGTAAGTTGTGCAATTCTTCCTGTTAATCCACCACATAAGCCATCACTTTCTCGTCTCGCATCAGCGTGTAACTGGGATTCTGATTCAAATCATCATGGTATACCACTAGATTACCCATACCCTCGGGTAAAGATGATGCTCAGTGCATTGTAGAGTTGGGTTTCAAAAGCTGAAAAGATGTCCTCCTGTTTTGTCTCCCACGAATATACAACACCCTGCTGTGCTGAAGAGATTAAAGTTGCGCGATCTTCGAAAATCCCCCGATGAATCTGTGATAGTATCTAGCGAAATCAAGGAATTGCTGTATTCCCGAAGGAATCTTTGGTGTCGATCAGTTTCTAACAAAATGGATCTTAGCGAGATCCACGTGTATTCCCACTTCGTTGTTTATATGACAAAAATGTGTACTTCCCGAATCCTGAAGTCACACTTAGGTAGACTTCGCACGTAGGTGTTCCTCCCCTAGAAGCTCTACGATGAAATACAAGTGCCGTTCATGGTGCTCCTTTCTCCTGGAAGTGATTCAAAACGTCATAGATAAACACGGATGGCGAATCTGGCTAGATGGGGTTGGCACATACTACTCATGTGATCCCTAAGGCTGCTGGTGTGTTGGGTAACTTTAAACAACGAGAACAGAAAATCGTAGTGGTCGTACTGTGCCTGTAACGCCGTGTTAGAAGTCATCCTTCCCTGAGTCATCCATCAAGTGACAGTCTGATCTTAAGTCGGTTTCCAAATAGAAGCTTAATCATTGCAGCGGGTCAAGCAGGTTGTCGATGCGAGATAGAGGGTGACGGTCTATGATTGCCACCTTGGGGTAGTCTGTACGCGTATGAAAGGACTTGTCCTTCGTTTCCACAATAGAGTTCGGGCTCCCCAGAGCAAGGAGCTAGATTGCTAAACTCCCACCAGGTAGTTCCTGAAGTTGACTAGACAGTTCTTGCAACCCTCCTGGTGCAAGACGGTATGAAGTACGAGCTATCAAGAGTGCTTCTGGCGTGAGATTAAACTGAGATTCTGCCTAACAGTTGTGGAAGTAAGCCCGAAAGTTCCTCGAGTAACAAACTGAGAGGGTTCACAAACAATTGGTGGATCCTCGATCCTCTTTTCTCTCAACCTTGGCATTAGTAACGGTTGTTAACACATCAGAGTAATCCCTCCGTAGGCACTTCTGG
Organism: Helianthus tuberosus; assembly: GCA_030545235.1. Lineage (NCBI taxonomy): Eukaryota > Viridiplantae > Streptophyta > Magnoliopsida > Asterales > Asteraceae > Helianthus > Helianthus tuberosus. The sequence goes on along the minus strand of CM060412.1, from coordinate 131,033,204 downwards.
CCTTCACATCTGTAGTGGCGCTAACCTTTGCACTACTCTGATGCTTTAGAACAAATAACGATTCTGCACACAAAGTTTTCTCCTCACTGGGTATATCTGCGTGATTCATGGATAACCAATTCACACTAACTACTGCGTTGTAACCATTAAGGGTAGTGGAAGGAAGGTCGATATCGAACACCTGTTCCCCAAGGTCGAATTTGCATCCAAGCAAACATATAAGGCTTCAATTGACTTGCATTAGCCGACTCCACAACAGGTTCGGTTTCAAGAAGCATCAGGGTTAAATAGAACAGAGATGAAGCGAATAGCTACCCATCCAAGCTATCGTGTTGCTATTACGCCTGGTATAGCCTATGCCAATACAATATGTCCTTCCATGAGCTTCATTTCCAGTGTTGTTTTCGTCACGAGAATTTCCAGTACTGCCGTCGTTCCCTCTGTTGTCGTCACCTTGACTTAACACAGTCAATCCTTGTCAAGGTCACCTTCGTTTCCATACTGTAAGCTACGATCACGAGTACCTTGATGTTGCCGCGACTGTTGCCTCTAATATTGTTGCTTGTAACGGTGTCCTGCGTCCTTTCACCAACAAGGTCCATCTTTTCAAATTCCGTGCCACGTCCTAAGGCACCACTCGTGGTGCGAGCGGTTACACAGTCCGCTCCACAGTCATTCGTCATCGATTTTGTCCCCATTGGTTCGTAAGAGTCGACTCCCATGAGTCGCTGGCTGGGGTTAAGCATTCGATTGGAGTCAAATCGCTGTTGTTCGTTGCCGGTAACTAGGTTCGTTCAAATGCTGAAGTCGGTAAGGTACTACGTTACGCTCTTGTCCATCGTTCTTGCAAGTTGACTGAGTAATACACGGTATGTCGCGAGAGTGTTGCAGAAGTGATCGCTCTTCGGGATCTAAGGCATCAACACGCTAAGTTCCAGCAAACAAAGATAAGTGAGGAAAGTATAGTCCAACCATTTGATGCTGAGCCATCCAACTCAGGGACGTTCATACTAGCACCTAACATTCTACACAGTTCGCTAGGTGTTCAGATGTGTGATCAGGTGATACTCGATAGCATCGAGATTCGTAAGGATTCAGAAAGGGGTGAAAAGATCATGTTTGAGTAGGAGACAATCACTGTTATGACTCCTATTAGTTTGTTACGTTTCACACTGATCAATTAACAGAGCGGAACTCCTTCTTCACTTGTTAAGCCTCACTGGGACTCGCATGCACCCCACATTATTATTATGTGTGCACCCACAATAATATTGTGATTTGCATGCTCATCTCAGCTCCTCCTAACTCATGTCGAATGGTTCCCCCAACTCGAATAGCAAACAAAGAGCATCACATAACATAAGTCAAGAATGTTTAGGGAAATACCACCCTATCAGTCATATAACACGTGCAAGGGATACGTAAGTACTTACTATCGTGTTTAACGTGCACCAGCATGCAATATCATATGTAAGTGTCCACTAGTTACGTAGTACAATGAGTATACGAAAGACGAACCTTGCAATCTGGAGCTGAGTGTCATGGTCGTATTCTTTGTTGTCAAAACTGTTCGGTTATAGTCTGGCTTTATAAGAAAGCGTTTTAAAACCAAGTTCACTATAACCAGTGGTTCTGATACCAACTGTCACACCCCCAAAATACCACATGCGGAAACCCCCGCGAGGCATGTGACGTACCAGGATTCAAGCCACCAATCACATTGAACTCATAAATGTATTTAAATAAAACTTTCATTCATTAACATAAAGTGTTACAAACATTACATGTCATTCATTGTATACAGCGGAAGCATAATTCATTTGTTAAGTGTTTCGTAAAACATGTGTATATAGACCGTTAAGCTTGTACTGCAATTCCATATATCTCGACCCATGACCACTCCAGCCTCCCAGACAGCAAGTTCCAAATGATATAAGCCTATAGACCTGCAAGCATGCAGACAAGTGTGTCAGACGACGCTGGTGAGTTCAAGGTTTTGTTAACGTGTTTTGTTACCAGATGTATGTTAAGCCAATTCAACGTTGTGATATGATGCTGTTTATGACTTGTTGAGATACCCTAGGGAGTGTGCCCATATGTATCCGGGAAGTGTGTCCCTTAATAACCTGGAAGTGTGTCCAGTCCCCAATGCCCCTAACCAAGCATTGGTAATGATGCCCAGATAATTAGTTCGCGCCCGTCCTTACGGCCCGGTGCGAGGTATCAAACCTAATAGCGCTATCAACTAATTACCCCATTGCCCTACAGGCAATCCGATAATGATAGATTCCATGTTCAATAACCAAAACCCAATTTAACTGTTTACCCAAGATTCCCTTCCAAATGTTTACTAGTTGTCCCAAACCACCGGGACGCATGCTTGAGAAATGCTGTGAACTCACCTTGGTTTGCTCGGTATGCTAAGTAAGTGCTCAAAGTAAATCAATCACGTCCTAAAGTACACGTATACGTAATCAGTTTATATTCCCGAAGTTCATGCATGCACATACCATCGTATAAAATAACACATAAACAATTACCAAGTAGCACATAGCACGTATTCTGAATCATACAAGTCATGCGTATCAGCTAACAGTTGTTAATAATTCCAGTTAATTTCTAACAGAAATTAACCAAGTTACTGTGCAGATTACCCAATCGGCGAAACACCCCTGTTTCGCCGTGAATCCCTTTCGATGAAACGCCTTCTGTTTCATCGTGACATCCCTCGGCGGAACACTCTTGATTCGTCAAGTTTGATTTGTCATGAACAGTCTCGGCGAAACACATTGTGTTTCGCCATCAAAAGTGTTTCGTCAATGCCCTTGATACGTCTTAACACAGAACAATAATATAGGTTCTTTAATAAAATTTGCGGTTGACATTAAAGTGCCATTAGGCCGATCCACAGCCAATGGCCTTCATGGACCGCCCATCACCACCAATCAACATGGAACACAAAAGATCCCTATGCTAGTGACATGATCTAGAAGCCTGTGCATCCATCACTTCACCCACCCACATAATATTTGACTTTATATAAGTGGAATCCCTATGCAATTATCATAAAATGGTGCGGCCCTATCAGATGTGTACGATTTGCGATGTTAGTCAACCATTGTATGTATCAATTTGAGTGATGCCACATGGTTGATGGCAGCCATACACCACGGAATTCAATCATTCCATCAAACAAACTCATGTGATTATATTATTTATTATATCCCTATCATCATCATCAAACAATTATATGTGTGTAACCTCTATTGGACCAATACAAAAATGTTCAGTCAAAGCACATGGGCCATCACAACAATCAATGACTACATGATTTAACATCAGCATACATGGTTACAACTAACCAGACATATCACATGCACTTTTTAGTTCAGCATTATCGACATGCACCTACATCATATTTACAAACACTTGCTGCCATCTATTATCAAACAATTCGAAGTCATGCATCAAATCATTGTTAGCACAGACATATCATATCAGAATATAGTTAACACGTGATCGCATATAACCAAACAATCAATCAAAGATCATCGTTAACAATCCAAAACATGAATCCTATACGAAACATGCTAAGCAGTAAACCTTTAATCACTAAAATCAAGATAGGTAATCCATTCATGGTAACCACGATAACCATTAACCGTATACTTACCGGTTGTGTGTGATGAAGTTCGTGAGCCTTCGAGAGAGACGGGAGTTGCCGTCGGTGCACAGGAAATAGGGAAATAGAATCTCTAGGGTTTGAAATTTGATAACAGATGTGTTACGTAACCCTAGGTTAGTATATAATCGCGTTTAGAGGTTTGGGCCCATACAGGGCTTCGGCGAAGCTGGGCTCGGCGAAACGAGTCCTGTTTCGTCAAAACTGAAGTTGACGAAACAAACTTCTGCTTCGTCGGTGTGAGTCAAATTCTAAACAACTTATGCAACTTAAAGTTTACAACACATAATCAAGCAAACACAATACGTATACAGTTACAAGTCAACCAGTCAAACAACTACACAGTCAAAGTCAACGTGCATTAAATACAAAAGTCAAAGTCGGAAACTCGAGTTGTCACAAAAAGGGTTCGAGTATGTGGTTCAACAAACATGAGATGATGGTCTTGATATGTTGAAACACCAAATTATCCTAACAAGGATGAACAAGGTGTGTAAGTACAAGGATTTAGATGTTGGAATGTAAATGAGATTTGAATAAGTACAAGGATCTAGAAGGTGAAATATTGTAAATGAGCTTGGATCGGTTATTCTAATAGAAGGATCCTTGCTTCTTATCATTGTACTCATGCTTGGTAGAACCACTAAACCTGTCTTGAATTCTTTTATCATCCTCTAGTTGGATTGTACTCATGCTTGGTAGAACCACTAAACCTGTTTTGAATTCTTTTATCATCCTCTAGTCGGATGAATCTTAATGCCCTGTATCTGACTTCATCTAAATTCCTTCATGGGGTCATGACAAGGTCATCATAAAAGGGATAATCCTTTTGCAATCCCATCTTAAATGCTTCAACAGTGGTTGCAATATCAAGGTTTGGAATTTCTAAGGATTCTCTCCCAAACTTGGTAACATAATCCCTTAGGGATTTATCACGAGCTAGGGTAATTCTACACAAATCACTAGTTAACCTCTCAAATGTTCTACTACAGGAAAATTGGTTATTAAATAGGTTAACTAAATGCGAAAATGAAGTTATATAGTAAGGAGGAAGACTTAGTAGGCATTTTAATGTTGATCCAGTGAGTGTGGATCCAAAACCTTTGCATAAGCAAGCTTCTTTCAACCTTTCAGGAATAGGGTTTATCTCCATCATTTCCCTGTACTGCACCACATGCTCCTCTGGATCAGTTGGACCATCATACAACTTCATGCTGGGGGTTTGAAAGCGCTTATGTATCTTTGCATTGCATATTGGAGGTGCAAAACGAGATATCCTATGACTTCCATCTGGAATCTCAAGAATAGGTTTGACTACTCTTGTGACGTTGGATATCATATCCTTGAGCTTTTGCAACTCCTTGGCTATAGCCTGATTGATCCCTGCATCCTGCATAAAATCATAGTTAGTATCAAAAGATGTATTATGTAGATTGTTACCTCCTGGTTGACTTGATGTTAGTATTCCAGAAGGATATCTGGGATAAGCCATATCTGTTGTTTTGGTAGGGCCTAAGGAAACAATGGTCTGCATAAGGATGAAATCCTTTTCATGGATTTTAGAGCTTCTCAGTGGTTGTCTCCCTGAGGATCCTTGATCCTGAAAGACATTGGATCCAGGATAGGTCTGTGTTGAATGTCTGGATGAATAATACATGGATCCTTGAACTCGGGTTGAGGATCCTTGTTAATTGAAGTAGGATTCTTGATGCTGGAACATCTCCATGTATCCTTCTGAGTGGGGAAAGGATCCCTGAGGCTGAGTCATCGCCAATGATCCTTGCTGGTGAATAAAGGATCCTTGAGATTGAGTCATCGCCAGCGATCCTTGCTAGTAGATGGAGGATCCTTGAGGCGGTATGATGGATCCTCTAGATTGTTGAGCTGTTGATGCTGGAGTGGCGAAATCTAACACTCCAGGCATCAATGGAGACTGATCTTATGCTGGCCTCTTTTGCTTCTCGATGTCATCAATTTCTCGAAGGATCCTTTGATTGGTCTTATCTTTGTGCTCCATATAGCTTTTGATCTGCGAATACAAAACATAAAGATCATTGTTAGTAGTAGTAGCAGATGAAGTAGTGGAGGATTTAGATCCTTGGAAGACAGATGACGTCTTCTTTTGAGCATATTTAACATTATCTGGAATGGTGGGGGAATGGGAGGCAACGACATAGTGGTTTGAGATGAGGTAATTGCTAACATGGCAGTTGAAGTTATAACAACCCTCCTAAAACATACTTAGACACCCCTAAATGTCCTAAAATATACCCCGTATGCGAGAAACGAGCCCAAAATACCCTTATATTTATAAAAAACAAGAAAAACAAAGTTTGGAAGTCGCTCGCGGGGCGCGACCCCCTTAGCCAAGTGTGTCGCAAGGCGCGAGGCCCAGTAACCTGCCGGACACCCATGCCACCACGTGTCGACACGTGGCAGGTCTAGATACGCTGACTGGCCAAGCCTACAGCCTAACCTACGTTTGTCGTGAGCCGCGAAGGCCGAAGCCTTATCTCTCCCGGGCCGCGAGCCGCCATTGAATCCGCTTATAAATAGGGTGGACAAGTTCATTTGAAATTCTTTCAAAATTTCTGAATTCTCTCAACTTCCTGTTAGTAGAAATTGTACCCGGGCATAATACCTGTATAAAGCGAAGCTCTGCCTCGTTGTAAGTATTATAACCCTGCTGTTACCCTACACGATCGATCTAGGGCTCTGTAACGCATGTCAAGGCTCTGCCTGACTCAGTCGTTGGAGTTTTGTCTCGTGTTACACCCGATTGATCTAGGATTCCGTAATGCATGTCAAGGCTCTACCTGACTCAGTCATTGGAATTCTGTCTCGAGTTGTACGGTTAATATGATTTGGATTATTTTACTAACACGTGTGCATTGTTTAATTTTAATAGATAATAACCAGGAGAATCACCAGGAAGCTATAGTAGTATCACCTAAGTCAACAATGTAAGTACATTCACTTTTTCTCACTATTAGTGAGTACATTTTCTTTTTGTGAGTCAAAATGTTTTACCAAAACCTCAAATGTTTTCAAATACAATTACAATGATTAAGTCTTTGTAATTCTACAATTGCTGCCAGTATTATGGGGTTTGTATACAGTACTTGATAACCTTCACAATTGGGCACGGGTATCCATTGTGTGATATGACCACAGTCATAGATCCGTTGAGTGACACGTACTGAACGAGTAATTGTGTAGATATAAACATTGTAATTGCCCTTAATACTGTAATGTGTAAACAATTGATGCTTTACAAAATGGAATGTACTTGCTAGTATTTCTTGCTGATAAATTGTTTTTAAAACGCGTTTCAGGTAACACAATGTGAAAGCCAATAGAAGCTAGCTGGAGAGCACTGAAGGCTTGGAAAAGTGGCTATAAAAGTTAACTAAATAAAAAGGAGTTTTCGTTTTCAATAATTAGGGTTTACCCCTACAAATGTATTGTCAAATGAACTTGGGTTTTGTCCCAATGATTTGTTATAAAAAAAAGTTTGGTGTTTAACTCTGATAAAAATATTTCCTAACTACGGTCCTGATGTATTCCGCTGCCAAATTAATAAACACCGATACCACTGATCTGGATCTCGCAGCACCCGCTCCCGGGGTAGGGGTCAGGGGTTGTGACAGGAGGTGGTATCAGAGCTACAGCCACTGGTTTAAGCCAAAGAAGTGTTCTGCTGACACTTAAATTCTATGTTAGGAAATAACTTATGTGATTACATGTAAATATTGTTTTATGTTATTTGACTATTTGTTAGCTCACAGTATGAGTGAGCAAGGAACATTGAACGCTTATCGTCATATAGCTAGTTCACCAAAAGATGAGGGAACATCATCTCAACCCAATCCCTCAGGATACTCAGCCGATACTGAGGAAGGGATATTTATTTTTAAGGCACAGTCTGAGGAACCCTTCACTACTAAAAAAAGAGGTTGGTTTAATAGAGGAGCACATGAGAGAAGAAAGAAAATGAAGAAGTCACAACAATAGAGAGCGATAGTCAAATCTAATAGGGAAGCAAATGCACAAACTTAGGAAATAGTCAATAGGCCACCTTGGGAAGAGGAACTAGATATACAGTTGGCAGATTTCCATATGCTAGCCACTACAGCAGTAGACGCTAACCAAAACCAAATAGCCGAACCGCCACTGTTACCTTTGTTCCCAGACCAACAAATGCTAGAACCCAACCAAGAAAACCAATTCCCTATACCTGCATTTGACCCCAACGAATTACCTAGAATCCCAACCCCAGTGCCTTTAGAACGTGATCCGTGGTGGGATGATGACAGAACATTTTTTGAAATGAATAGTGCAAACCCTTATGAGGAACCCATACCTCATCACCCTGACCCAGTAAACCCACCAATAAGTCGAGAATATGTGCAGGAATTCCGTCAGTATGGATAAAGTTTAGTAAATGAAGGAGATAGAATTCGTCAAATAGGAGAGAAGCTTATGTGGAAACATGTCGAGCGTGATATACATGGTTGGATACATGATACTTAGAAAATGCCTAAATATATGTGTAATATTGTATTTTGATAAATAGATACGGATGCATAGCTACTAGTATATTTGATTTCCAGTTGTAGTATGTAACCGATGCATATATATATATATATATATATAGGGTGGGAGTTGGCTACAAAGTCCATTTTTCCTACAAAGTGTAAAAAGTCATAAAACACCATAATGTCAACCATAAAACACACTCAAAACCCACAAATAACAAAATGAAGATTACTAAAACACCATATTTGTGGGCTTTGTGTTGTGTTTTGGATGATAAGGCTTTGATTATCAAATGACTAACATTAGTGTGTTTTATGTTTATTATCACGTTGTGTTTTATATTCATATTTCTATGATGGTGTGTTTGAAGTTTTTATGAACTGTTAAGGTTTGGATATTGTGTTCTAGTGATCTTCACTCTCTTATTTTGTGGGGTTTGAGTGTGTTTTATGGCTGAAATTGTGGTGTTTTGTGACTTTGTAGGAAAAATGGACTTTGTAGCCGAACCCCAACCTATATATATATATATATATATATATATAAAGAGTAAAAGTCGCAATGATCGACGTTTTTGATCAAATTGTTTGTGTGATTGTGTATAAATATTTGTACTATGATAATTAATACTTGATAAATGTTCACAATTCAGATGGACAACGAAGTATATCAGGAAAACCATAATAATGAGAATAACGGAAACCAAATAGATAACAGTGCCAACGAACATATAGTAGCACAAGGAATTATAGATGCTATGCCTTATATTATCAAGACTGTTAAGGAAGCAGAAAATAATAAATCTACAAATGGAAGTAAACGCCAACACACTGAACCAAGTCATAGTGTGAACGATAATAACGAACCTATAATCCAAGCTCCAATTCCTAAAAGAAGAAGAACCGCTTCTTACGGTTGTTCTTATAAACAATTCTTGGCCTGCAAACCAATAGAATTCTCAGGCAATGAAGGAGCCATTGAAGCATTACGTTGGATAGAAAAGACAGAAGCAGTCATAAAAATAAGTAAATGTGCAGATGAAGATAAGATTATGTTTGCTTCTAATCTTTTCAAAAATGCAGCCTTAGAATGGTGGAATACTATTCTCCAGTCTAGGGGAAGTGACAGAGTTTATAATATGGAATGGACCAACTTTAAGGAAATGGTTGAAAGAAAATTTTGTCCTCCTAATGAAAAGGAACAAATCGCCAAAAAGTTCCTAAATCTTAAAATGACTATAATAGACTGTAAAGGTTACACTACCATATTCTTCGAATATGCTAGGATAGTTCCTACCTTAGCCTCACCTGAACCAGTGTTAATCTCCTGTTATATTTGGGGATTAATTAGCGAGATTAGACACATAGTCAAGGCAGCTAGACCGCAAACCATAGAAGAAGCAGTAGAACTAGCCAATACCCTGACTGATGAACTGGTACGCATACAAGAGCAAAACCAGAGAAAGAACCTAGCTCAAAAGCTTACCCAGGAATTTCGTTTGGTAATTCCTACTGTGGAAAGGGAACATGTTCTTCTGCACCCTACTGTAAGTTTTGTAAAAAAAAAAAGCACTCGGGAAAGTGTGCTGTGTCCTGCAACTTTTGCAAGTACCCAGGACATAAGGAAAAAGATTGTAGGAGAAAGGCTAATGCCAGGATATGCTACAATTGTGGAGAGGCTGGTCACATCAAACCGAACCGTCCGAAACTAGCTCTAGCCACAACCAACAAGGCTAAGACAACTGAAGCTCTAAAGAAAAATAGCAGAGCATTTGTTCTGACAACTGAAGAAGCCAAGATGATTCCGGATGTGATTGCTGGTACGTTCTTGGTTAATAATATATTTGCCAAAGTATTGTTTGACTCTGGTGCAAACCAAGTTTTATCAATACTTCTTTCTACAAACTTCTTGACCAACCCTTAGCCAAACTTCAACAAGATTGTCTGGTAAGACAGCAAACGGAGAATCCATTAAGATAAAGCAAGAATAGAAATCCTGAACCATCATTTCTTTGCTAATCTTTACCCAATGAATTTAGTCGGATTCGATGTTGTATTAGGAATGGATTGGTTGGTAGCCAATCGTGCCAGTATTTTATGTGATTAAAAGTCAGTACAAGTAAGTACACCAACAAGTGAAAAAATTAGAATCAAAGGGGATAAGCCAACCAGATCGACAAAGTTCATCTCTGTGATGAAAGCCGCAAGTTATGAAAGGAAATGAGGATTAGTATATATGATTTCTGTAATCATTAATACTAAGGGAAACGAATTAAAAGATATTCCTGTAATATCTAAATTCTCAAACGTCTTTCCAGAAGAGTTACCTGGAATCCCTCCTGATAGAGAGGTCGAATTTAGGATTCACCTAATACCACGAACGGCACCGATTGCCAAAGCACCATATCGATTAGCACCAACGGAGATGCAGGAACTGAAGAAACAATTGGACGAACTTCTTGACAAAGGTTTTATACAACCAAGTTCATCACCATGGGGAGCACCGGTGTTGTTTGTTAAGAAGAAAGACGGATCGATGCTTATGTGCATTGATTACCGAGACTTGAACAAGGTTATGATTAAGAATCGGTACCCACTACCGAGAATCGATGATCTGTTCGATCAACTTCTAGGAACTTACGCTCAGGATATCATCAACTGAAAGTACAGGAAGAGTACATTCCTAAAACTGCTTTCAGAACAAGGTATGGTCATTATGAATTTACCGTCATGCCATTTGGTTTAACCAATGCCCCAGCCGCATTTATTGACATGATGAACAGGATTTGTAAACCATAACTGGATAAATTCATAATTGTTTTTATAGATGATATTCTAGTTTACTCTACGAGTAAAGAGGAACATGCAGCGCATCTGCATGCACTTCTGACATTGTTGAGAAAACAGAAGCTTTATGCTAAATTCTCAAAATGTGAATTTTAGTTACAAGAAGTGCAATTCCTTGGACATCTGGTTAATCATGAAGGAATTCATGTGGATCCCACAAAGATCGAGGCGATTACTAAGTGGAAAGTCCTGGAGTCGCCAACAGAAGTAAGAAGTTTTCTTGGACTGGAAGTATATTACAGACGGTTTATCCGAGATTTCTCTAGAATAGCTATTCCATTAACCAAACCGACCTACAAATCAGTTAAGTTTGAATGGGGACCAAAACAGGAAGAAGCTTTTAGAATTCTTAAGCAAAGATTAACTAACGCACCCATACTCGCATTACCAGAAGGAACTGAGGACTTTATAGTGTATTGTGATGCGTCTAAGTTAGGATATGGATGTGTGTTGATGCAACGTCAAAAGGTTATAGATTATGCCTCTAGAGAACTTAAGAAACATGAAGAGAATTATACAACCCATGATCTAGAGTTAGGAGCCATAATATTTGCCCTTAAGATTTGGAGACAATATTTATATGGAAATATGTTGTCTTCACCGATCATAAGAGTTTAAGGTATATTTTTTGGCAAAAAGAATTAAATATGAGATAGAGACGCTGGATGGAAGTTCTTAGTGATTATGATTGTGATATCCACTATCATGTTGGGAAAGCTAATGCAGTAACTGATGCTTTAAATTGAAAGTTTCATGAAAAGCCGAAACGAGTACGTACTCTGTGACAACTCGAAACTTAGAACCTTTCGTTGTGTGCTTGAACGCTTAACGACTAACTAATTTGATGATTTAATGAATACATGTGAACTTATATGATTATGTGTATGCTTGTGTGTATGTATGCGGGTATGTATATGAACCGAGTGAACCGTAACTTGTGGGCCGGTTGGGCCACACACCCCTTAGCCTATTTCGAAACCCATTAGGGTACACCATAGAGAACAAGTATATAAATCTTAGTGTTAGCCATGTTGCCATTTTCTTTGGACAACATACTCACCCACACACACACTCCATCCTCTTCACTAAAACCCTAAGCTACAACATTGCTCCCCTTCATCTCGGATCAAACCGGTGGCCACAAGGAGACTCGGTTGAGCTCATCAACATCACTCGAACACCCCATCTCACTCATCTTCCTTAGCAACTCGGTGTCCTTTCACAAACCGGTTAGTGTTTATGATACTTGTTGGCTAGTGATTCTTGTTATGTATTTCGGATGTTGATGATGATAATGTGTTTGCTTGCTAAAGACTCATGTATGATTAAGTGTTTGTTTGATTGATGAGTTCTTGTTTGATTAAATGATACATGTTTAGTTACAACATTTGTTATGAACATGACCTCTTTAATGAAGGTGTAGATTTTGTATGATAAAAGAATAATGATGACCATCCGATTCATGAGGATTATAGAATAGATGTTTTGTTGCAATATGAGCTTGATATCTAGTTTAGATAATATAACTCTTGTCCGAAAAATGCAAAATATGTTGAATAAGGGCTGTTTGTGTTTGATGAACATGATGAATGTATGAAGAACTTTATGAACATGTTAAGAATGTGGTTGAATATTTGAAATCTGATATGTTTGATCCATTTAGGGTAAAAGTTAGACAAACAAACATGTTTAAGTGGATAGTACAAACCATTTCCTGAAATCAAATTCTCATTGGATAGTACACTGTTCCGAATCAGCTCCTGTCCAACCGAAACCTCCTGTTGCGACTCGAAACCACTGCATGACGAGTCGAGACCCCGGTTGCGACACAGATTGCGAGTCGCAAACACCTGGTTGCGACTCGAAACCACACGAGATCAGCACATGAACCGTTTGACTCGAAACCACAGTTGCGAGTCCGATTGCGACTCGAGACCAAAACAACACGAACCGAAACCATGATTGCGACTCAGGTTGCGAGTCGCAAACGCCTAGTTGCGACTCGAGACTATACCCAGATACACGCTGTTTGGGCTTGCCCCTCGTTTCGGACTTAATTGTTTGGGCCGGACTCTTGGGCCTAATGCACAGACCTTATATGTTACTGTTGAACATAAATATTGTTGAACTGCTATGATCGAACGTGTATGCCATGAACGATACTTGAATGCATTAGGCTAGGAACATACGTGTACTGATTGAATACGAACCTGATTGGTATGATACAACTGTGATAGGACGTGAGTAGCCACAACGTTGCTTGTTTGACTTTTCTGTGTTTCTACCGAGCAAACCAAGGTGAGTTCACACCCTCTACAAAGCATGGGATTCCCTGGGTCGGGAATTGGGGTTAAGGAACATGGGTTCCTCGTCCTCCTTGGGTAGGACAGCAATGGTTCAGGAATGTAATTCCTCGTCCTCACGGACAGATAACTCGTACTAGACCAAAACTCTATCACGAAGTCCCTCATCTTTGTATCGACTTAATCGCCGAGGCCAATGGCGAGCGGGTCATTAGTTAGATAGCGCTATTTAGGTTTGACAAACCTCACACCGTGCCGCAGAGGACGGGCGTGAACTAATGGACTACTGGCACGTCAATGATGATAGACATTGATAGTTCAGGGCACATAAACATGACTACAGTCAGCAGTCGATATGGTAACGAGTCTAGTATATACATGGGGTATCCCCCACGGCCGAAATGCCAGATAACTAACACGGGGTAGCCCCCACGGCTGGATTGCCAGAATAATTGGGAATAAACAAGTCACGTTTTTTTTAACTATGGGGTAACCCCCACGGCAGGATGCCAGATAAAGGAAATTGTTTTCGAAACAACGTAAAACGAACACCCAACCGTGAACTCACACAACTTGTTGTTGACTCGTTACTACATGCTTTGCAGGTCCTTAGATTCTTAGCTGGAGCTTGCATGGAGGAGGATCGTTGTGGGACATGGACGACTGTGTGCCATGTTAAACTTTGAAACAATTAAACTCATGTTATGATTTAAGACTTATGCTTCCGCTTGCAACTTAACTATGTTTTGTTTGAACACCAATTGTATTGGTTGGATTTTATAACTACTTATATGCTTGTTCAATATGATTGGTGGCTGGATCCTGGTCAGTCACGCCTCCAAGCGGTGGAACTCCGCAGGTGGATTTTGGGGGTGTGACAGATTGGTATCAGAGCCATTGGTTATAGAGAACTTGGTTTTAATAAAGGGAAAAACGTTTTTGTTAAAACCAGACTATAACCTGTACAGTGCTCAACGGTCCACAACGATGCTTCACTCCACATGCAAGGCTCGACATTCTAGGTGATATGATCTGTGTATATATTACCTACTTGTTAGATACATAGTACATTGTTCATGGTATGCTTGGTTAGTATAACTACTGTTGCTTGAACATGTGCGTGCTTACTCTATTTTATCGTCGTACTTTCGCAAACCCCTCTCACTCACGTTCTTCTTGATATGAAGATCATGTCTGGACGCGTTAACCTGACACAAGCCCAGTTGACGGCTCTGATTAACGAACGAGTTGCCGCAGCACTTGCAGCTGCACACGCTGGAGGTATATCCTGCAGTCCGAACTCACTCTAGGATCTTTAGGATCCCACTCTCGTGAACCAACCTTTGTGTTAAACTCTGTCTTTTCTTTCACCCACGATAGGTCAACACGTTCAGCCACCCGTGTGCACTTTCAAAACCTTTATGGACTGTCGACCTAGTACCTTTAATGGCACCGAGGGAGCGATAGGTCTCCTACACTGGATTCGCAGGATCGAATCGGCATTCGAAGAAAGTGAAAGCCCTACCAGTAAGCGAGTAGAGTACGCTGCTGGTACCTTGCAAGGGAAAGCGTATTCTTGGTGGAACACACAAGTTCAGATGCTCGGGTTAGCAGATGCGAATGCCACCCCCTGGAGCGACTTCAAGGATTTGATCAAGGAAGAATTTTGTCATCCGGACGACATCCTCAAACTTGAAATAGAGTACTTTGGCTTGAAAATGGAAGGATCAGAGATCGAAGCGTACACGAAAAGGTCCAACGATTTGGCTGCCTTATGTCCTAACTTGTCACAACCCATTTCTAGACGAATCGAGCTATACCTCAGAGGCTTAGCCCCAGAAATCCGAGGGTCCGTTATTGCGGCCAACTTTTCCACAATCCAACAAGTCGTTCGTTTGGCGCACCAGCTCACTGATCAGGCAGTGGAAGAGAGCAAGTTACCCAAGCGCAACCCCTCCAATGCAAATGCTCTTATTAACACCAAGCATATTTGGGGTGATCACCAGAGTGAAGGTCGTGGCCCTATACAACAGGACCCGCACGGGAAACTCGTACAGCAGGGGCTGAACTACCAAAATCAAGGGGGATACCTTGGGAATAAGCCGAAATGCCGCAAATGCCATCAACACCACACCGGGTCATGTATGGAATCGTGCTGCCATCGGTGCAAGAAGACGGGACATGTGGCTAGAGATTGCAGGAGCCCATACCCTGCACACCGAAACCAGCAGCAGCAGGGTAGCAAAAAGGGGTGTTTCCGTTGTGGGGCTGAAGGCCATCTTAAGAGGAACTGTCCGCAGATGAGGCAGAAACGCGACAACAGCAACAATGGAGCCCGGGGGCGGGCGTTCGTGATCGGCCAAGGTGAAGCAAGGAATGACCCCAATGTTGTGGCGGGTAAGTTCCTTCTCGACGACTTTTATGTTTCAGTTTTATTTGATTCGGGTGCCGATACTAGCTACATGTCACTAGAAGTTAGTCGAATGCTTAAGCGTATTCCAACACCCTTGAACAACAAGCACATTGTAGAGCTAGCAAATGGTAAGAGTTTAGAGGCCACACACGTAGTCAAGGGTTGTAAACTTATTCTCGCTGACCAGACCTTCTCTATCGACCTCATTCCTATTGTCTTGGGTAGTTTCGACGTTGTCATTGGGATGGGTTGGTTATCCCAACACCGAGCAGAGATTCTTTGCAACGAGAAGGTTGTCCGTGTTCCAGGTCCCGATGGTGAACCTCTCATGATTCATGGCGACAAGAGGAGTGCTGTTGAGAACGTCATTTCTCTCCTTAAGGCCCAAAAGTACTTGCGAAAGGGCCACGCTGCCATTTTGGCTCTCATTACTGACACCACGGAGGAAGAGAAGAAGATAGAAGATTTTCCAGTTGTACGCGATTATCCAGAGGTATTTCCTGAGGAATTACCTGGTCTTCCGCCTCATCGCCAAGTCGAGTTTCAGATCGAACTAGCTCCTGGAGCTGCGCCTATAGCTCGTGCACCTTATCGCCTAGCTCCATCAGAGTGTGCATCGACTATCGGGGACTCAACAAGGTAATGGTGAAGAATCGTTATCCTCTACCGCGTATTGACGACATGTTCGACCAGCTACAAAGGTCGAGTTACTATTCAAAGATTGATTTGAGATCAGGATATCACCAGCTGAGATTCCGGGAGGAGGACGTCTCCAGAACAGCTTTTAGAACTCGCTATGGGCATTACGAGTTTTTGGTCATGCCTTTTGGGCTGACAAACGCACCAGCGATCTTCATGGACTTGATGAATCGAGTGTGCAAGCCTTACCTGAACAAGTTCGTTATAGTCTTCATCGACGACATCCTGATCTATCCCAAGAGTCAGAAGGAACACGAGCAGCATCTACGACTTATTTTGGAACTCCTTCGAACAGAACAGCTTTATGCAAAGTTCTCGAAATGCGACTTCTGGCTTCGAGAAGTCCATTTCCTAGGCCACGTGGTAAACAAGGATGGGATTCACGTTGATCCATCCAAGATAGACTCGATTAAGAACTGGCCTGCACCTCGTACACCAAAGGAAATTCGCCAATTCTTGGGTTTGGCGGGATACTACCGGAGATTCATTAAGGATTTTTCTAAGATCGCACAGCCTCTCACTTCACTAACACAGAAGGGCGTTATTTATCACTGGGGAAATGCACAGGAGTTAGCATTTCAGCACTTGAAGGATAGACTTTGCAGTGCACCTATTCTTTCATTGCCAGAGGGCACAGACGACTTCGTGGTCTACTGCGACGCATCAATTCAGGGTCTTGGTTGCGTGTTGATGCAACGAGATAAAGTTATAGCCTACGCCTCACGCCAACTTAAGGTTCATGAAAAGAACTACACGACGCACGATTTAGAGCTGGGAGCTGTTGTTTTTGCACTTAAGCTATGGCGGCATTACCTGTATGGTACCAAGTGCGCCATCTACACCGACCACAGGAGCCTCGAGCATATCTTCAAGCAGAAGGAACTGAATATGCGGCAACGACGATGGGTCGAACTACTAAATGACTACGAGTGCTCGATCAGGTATCACCCGGGCAAAGCCAATGTTGTGGCTGACGCCCTTAGTCGAAAGGACACTGCGCCTAAGCGCGTGCGAGCTTTACAACTCACAATCCATTCTAGTCTTCCCTTCCCAAATACGAACTGCTCAGATAGAAGCACTGAAACCAGAGAACGTCAGGGCTGAAGCCCTACGCGGATCAAGGCAACGATTAGAACAGAAGGAAGACGGTGCTTATTACGTGACGGGACGCGTCTGGGTCCCACTCTATGGCAACCTACGAGAGCTTGTGATGGATGAAGCACACAAGTCTCGCTACTCGGTACATCCTGGATCGGATAAAATGTACCACGACATCAAAACTACGTATTGGTGGCCTAGCATGAAGGCCCACATAGCAACCTACGTCAGCAAGTGTTTGACTTGTGCGAGAGTCAAGTCGGAATACCAGAAACCCTCAGGCCTACTCCAACAACCAGAGATACCTCAATGGAAATGGGAGCAAATTTCCATGGATTTTGTTACTGGCCTACCTAGATCCCAGCGCGGGAACGATACTATTTGGGTGATCGTGGATCGACTCACAAAATCTGCACACTTCCTGGCTATCAAGGAGACGGACAAATTCTCCACACTCGCAGAAATTTACCTCAAGGAAGTTGTTTCGAGGCACGGGGTGCCCACCTCCATTATCTCGGATCGAGATGCACGTTTTACTTCAGAGCTATGGCAAGCAATGCACAAATCCTTTGGCTCGCGATTAGACATGAGCACAGCGTATCATCCTCAGACGGACGGGCAGTCCGAGCGCACTATTCAAACCTTAGAGGACATGCTTCGTGCATGTGTAATCGACTTTGGCAACCGCTGGGAAAAGCATCTACCACTTGTGGAATTCTCGTACAATAACAGCTACCACACCAGCATTAAAGCTGCTCCATTTGAGGCATTGTACGGACGTAAATGCCGGTCACCTCTTTGCTGGGCAGAGGTGGGAGATAGCCAGATCACTGGTCCAGAATATGTGGTAGACACAACCGAACAAATCGCTCAGATACGAAAACGCATGACGGCCGCTCGCGAACGTCAGAAAGTTTACGCCGATAAGGGCAGGAAACCACTTAAGCTCCAGGTTGGGGAGTGGGTATTACTCAAAGTTTCACCCTGGAAGGGTGTGGTTCGTTTTGGTAAACAAGGCAAACTTAACCCACAATACGTCGGACCTTTGAAATCATTGAGAAAATAGGCAGGGTGGCCTACAGACTGAACTTACCAGCAGAACACAGTGCAGTTCACAACGTTTTCCATGTGTCGAATCTGAAGAAATGTCTGTCAGATGAGACCCTCGTAGTTCCTTTGAAGGAGCTCACCATCAACGAGCAGTTACGATTCGTCGAGGAACCAGTCGAGATCACGGACCGGGATGTTAAGGTCCTCAAGAGCACTAGAATACCTCTCGTTCGAGTTCGTTGGAACTCACGTCGCGGCCCAGAGTTCACCTGGGAGCGCGAAGATCAGATGAAACAAAAGTATCCCCAACTGTTCGCAAACAGTACACCCACTACTGAGGCCGAAGCTACGGAATTTCGGGACGAAATTCCAGATCAACGGGGGGTGGATGTGACACCCCAGGAAAACCGGGAAAACCATACAACTTAACTAGCTTCCTCAGTGAGTGCCTACCAAATTTCGGGATGAAATTTCTTTCAACTTGGGGATGATGTGACAACTCGAAACTTAGAACCTTTCGTTGTGTGCTTGAACGCTTAACGACTAACTAATTTGATGATTTAATGAATACATGTGAACTTATATGATTATGTGTATGCTTGTGTGTATGTATGCGGGTATGTATATGAACCGAGTGAACCGTAACTTGTGGGCCGGTTGGGCCACATACCCCTTAGCCTATTTCGAAACCCATTAGGGTACACCATAGAGAACAAGTATATAAATCTTAGTGTTAGCCATGTTGCCATTTTCTTTGGACAACATACTCACCCACACACACACTCCATCCTCTTCACTAAAACCCTAAGCTACAACATTGCTCCCCTTCATCTCGGATCAAACCGGTGGCCACAAGGAGACTCGGTTGAGCTCATCAACATCACTCGAACACCCCATCTCACTCATCTTCCTTAGCAACTCGGTGTCCTTTCACAAACCGGTTAGTGTTTATGATACTTGTTGGCTAGTGATTCTTGTTATGTATTTCGGATGTTGATGATGATAATGTGTTTGCTTGCTAAAGACTCATGTATGATTAAGTGTTTGTTTGATTGATGAGTTCTTGTTTGATTAAATGATACATGTTTAGTTACAACATTTGTTATGAACATGACCTCTTTAATGAAGGTGTAGATTTTTGTATGATAAAAGAATAATGATGACCATCCGATTCATGAGGATTATAGAATAGATGTTTTGTTGCAATATGAGCTTGATATCTAGTTTAGATAATATAACTCTTGTCCGAAAAATGCAAAATATGTTGAATAAGGGCTGTTTGTGTTTGATGAACATGATGAATGTATGAAGAACTTTATGAACATGTTAAGAATGTGGTTGAATATTTGAAATCTGATATGTTTGATCCATTTAGGGTAAAAGTTAGACAAACAAACATGTTTAAGTGGATAGTACAAACCATTTCCTGAAATCAAATTCTCATTGGATAGTACACTGTTCCGAATCAGCTCCTGTCCAACCGAAACCTCCTGTTGCGACTCGAAACCACTGCATGACGAGTTGAGACCCCGGTTGCGACACAGATTGCGAGTCGCAAACACCTGGTTGCGACTCGAAACCACACGAGATCAGCACATGAACCGTTTGACTCGAAACCACAGTTGCGAGTCCGATTGCGACTCGAGACCAAAACAACACGAACCGAAACCATGATTGCGACTCAGGTTGCGAGTCGCAAACGCCTAGTTGCGATTCGAGACTATACCCAGATACACGCTGTTTGGGCTTGCCCCTCGTTTCGGACTTAATTGTTTGGGCCGGACTCTTGGGCCTAATGCACAGACCTTATATGTTACTGTTGAACATAAATATTGTTGAACTGCTATGATCGAACGTGTATGCCATGAACGATACTTGAATGCATTAGGCTAGGAACATACGTGTACTGATTGAATACGAACCTGATTGGTATGATACAACTGTGATAGGACGTGAGTAGCCACAACGTTGCTTGTTTGACTTTTCTGTGTTTCTACCGAGCAAACCAAGGTGAGTTCACACCCTCTACAAAGCATGGGATTCCCTGGGTCGGGAATTGGGGTTAAGGAACATGGGTTCCTCGTCCTCCTTGGGTAGGACAGCAATGGTTCAGGAATGTAATTCCTCGTCCTCACGGACAGATAACTCGTACTAGACCAAAACTCTATCACGAAGTCCCTCGTCTTTGTATCGACTTAATCGCCGAGGCCAATGGCGAGCGGGTCATTAGTTAGATAGCGCTATTTAGGTTTGACAAACCTCACACCGTGCCGCAGAGGACGGGCGTGAACTAATGGACTACTGGCACGTCAATGATGATAGACATTGACAGTTCAGGGCACATAAACATGACTACAGTCAGCAGTCGATATGGTAACGAGTCTAGTATATACATGGGGTAGCCCCCACGGCCGAAATGCCAGATAACTAACACGGGGTAGCCCCCACGGCTGGATTGCCAGAATAATTGGGAATAAACAAGTCACGTTTTTTTTAACTATGGGGTAACCCCCACGGCAGGATGCCAGATAAAGGAAATTGTTTTCGAAACAACGTAAAACGAACACCCAACCGTGAACTCACTCAACTTGTTGTTGACTCGTTACTACATGCTTTGCAGGTCCTTAGATTCTTAGCTGGAGCTTGCATGGAGGAGGATCGTTGTGGGACATGGACGACTGTGTGCCATGTTAAACTTTGAAACAATTAAACTCATGTTATGATTTAAGACTTATGCTTCCGCTTGCAACTTAACTATGTTTTGTTTGAACACCAATTGTATTGGTTGGATTTTATAACTACTTATATGCTTGTTCAATATGATTGGTGGCTGGATCCTGGTCAGTCACGCCTCCAAGCGGTGGAACTCCGCAGGTGGATTTTGGGGGTGTGACATTCTCTCAGGATAAATCTACAAGTAGATTTAAATGATCAAATTAGAAAGGTACAGGAAACAGCAATCAAAGACGATGCTGAAAGTTTAAAAGGAATGATTAAGGAACTAGAACAAGGAACAAATGGAATATGGAAGTTCCATAAGAAAATGATGTGGATACCTAAACAAGGAAACCTACGCCACAGAATTCTAGAAGAAGCTCATAAGTCTAAGTATACGATACATCCCGGAAGTGATAAGATGTATCAAGATCTAAGAAAGAATTTCTGGTGGATAGGAATTAAAAAGGATATAGCATACTACGTTTCTAAATGTTTAACCTGTTCACAAGTTAAAGCTGAACATCAGAAACCCTCAGGGTTATTGCAACAATTAGAGATGCCAATATGGAAATGAGAATTAATAACAATGGACTTTGTTACCAAATTACCCAAGACAAGAAAAGGAAATGACACAATCTAGGTGATTGTTAACAGATTGACCAAATCTGCTCATTTCTTACCAATGAAGGAAACCTTCAGTATGGAACAGTTAGCCAAGCTATATGTAAATGAAATAGTTTCATTACATGGAACTCCTTTATCTATTTTATCTAATTGAGATAGTCGTTTTACTTCTCATTTTTGGATAAGTTTCCAAAAAGCAATGGGAACCAGGTTAAATCTAAGCACAACTTATCATCCACAAACAGACGGACAAAGTGAAAGGATAATACAAACAATGGAAGATATGCTTAGAGCCTGTGTAATTGATTTCAGAGGAAATTGGGACTACCATTTACCATTAATAGAATTTTCCTACAATAACAGCTATCATACAAGCATTAATGCTGCACCTTTTGAAGCACTTTATGGACAAAAGTGCCGAACTCCAGTCTGTTGGTTAGAGATTGGAGAAAAGCAATTATCTGGACCAGAGATAGTACAAGAAACAACAGATAAGATAATTCAAATCAAGGAAAGACTAAAAGCAGCAGGAGATCATCAAAAGAGTTACGCAGATAATAGACGGAAACCTTTAGAATTTCAAGTAGAAGATAAAGTATTATTAAGAGTTTCTCCATGGAAATGAGTAGTCAGATTCGTTAAAAGAGGAAAGCTAAGCCCCATGTATGTTGGACCTTTTGAGATTATTAGAAGAAAAGGACCTGTAGCCTATCAGCTACAACTGCCAGAGGAAATGGAAGGAATACATGATGTGTTTCATGCATGTAATCTCAAAAAGTGTTTAGCAGACGAATCATTAGTGATACCTCTTAAGGACATATAGGTAAATGAGAAACTTAAGGTTATCGAGAAACCCATTCCGATTGAAGATAGAAAGATCAAGAATCTCAAAACAAGAGACTAGTTCTAGTCAAAGTGAAATGGGATTCCAAGAGAGGACCATAATACACTTGGGAACTCGAATCAGAGATGCAAAGAAAATACCCACACCTATTCTAGTAGACCTCGAGGGCGAGATCTAAAACAAGGTGGGGAGGATATAACAACCCTCCTAAAACATACTTGGACACCCCTAAATGTTCTAAAATATACCCCGTATGCGAGAAACGAGCCCAAAATACCCATATATTTATAAAAAAACAAGAAAACAAAGTTTGGGAGTCGCTCGAGGGGCGCGAGGCCCAGTAACTTGCCGGACATCCATGCCGCCACGTGTCGACACGTGGTAGGTCTACATACGCTGACTGGCCAAGCCTACGGCCCAACCTACGTTTGTCTCGGGCCGCGAGCCGCCATTGAATCCGCCTATAAATAGGGTGGACGAGTTCATTTGGAATTCGTTCAAAATTTTTAAATTCTCTCAACTTTCTGTTAGTAGATATATACCCGGGCATAATACCCCTATAAAGCGAAGTTCTGCCTCATTGTAAGTATTATAACCCTGCTGTTACCCTACACGATCGATCTAGGGCTCCGTAACGCATGTCAAGGCTCTGCCTGACTCAGTCGTTGGAGTTCTGTCTCGTGTTACACCCGATTGATCTAGGATTCCGTAATGCATGTCAAGGCTCTACCTGACTCAGTCATTGGAATTCTGCCTCGAGTTGTACGGTTAATATGATTTGGGTTATTTTACTAACACGTGTGCATTGTTTAATTTTAATAGATAATAACCAGGAGAATCACCAGGAAGCTATAGTAGTATCACCTAAGTCAACAATGTAAGTACATTCACTTTTTCTCACTATTAGTGAGAACTTTTTCTTTTTGTGAGTCAAAATGTTTTACCAAAACCTCAAATGTTTTCAAATACAATTACGGTGATTAAGTCTTTGTAATTCTACAATTGCTGCCAGTATTATGGGGTTTGTATACAGTACTTGATAACCTTCACAATTTGGCACAGGTATCCAATGTGTGATATGACCATAGTCACAGATCCGTCGAGTGACACGTACTGAACGAGTAATTGTGTAGATATAAACATTGTAATCGCCCTTAATACGGTAATGTGTAAACAATTGATGCTTTACAAAATGGAATGTACTTGCCAGTATTTCTTGCTGATAAAATGTTTTTAAAACGCGTTTCAAGTAACACAATGTGAAAGCCAATAGAAGCCAGCTGGAGAGCACTGAAGGCTTGGAAAAGTGGCTATAAAAGTTACCTAAATAAAAAGGAGTTTTTGTTTTCAATAATTAGGGTTTACCCCTACAAATGTATTGTCAAATGAACTTGGGTTTTATCCCAATGATTTGTTATAAAAAGTTTGGTGTTTAACTCTGATAAAAATATTTCCTAACTACGGTCCTGCTATATTCCGCTGTCAAATTAATAAACACCGATACCACTGATCTGGATCTCGCGGCACCCGCTCCCGGGGTAGGGGTCGGCGGTTGCAACAGAAGTAGCTTTCCCCTGAGAGGCCATGGAGTTGATGACAATAAACAGAAATGAATGAAAATCTGTAGAACTAAAGCACCACTTGCCCCATGGTGGGCGCCAAATTGTTTTGGTCAAAAATCGGTTTAAGGAAAATGTAGCCAAATTTGATTTGTGAGGTAGAGTGCTTGAGTATTAAATAATAATGTATATGTATATGAATACGAAATGGAAATGACAACGAGCACGATGATTTATACGAGGAAAAAGCCCTTGATCTTTAGAAGATCTCAGGCATAAAAAACCTTGGGTGATGGAAACTACCGATCACCAGCTATATTGAACAAAGAATAAGGCACAATTCCATACAACTTCAGATGATGATTGAGCTCAATACAAGTAATCGCTAGTGTGCGTTATAGAGAGAGTATTTGCCAGTTGCTATGTGTGCGAGTAGTGAGTTGTGTTTTTACTAATGAGCTCATCATCCCCTCATTATATTTGGAAACTATCTACTAACTAAACGAAAAAGAAAGGAGCTCCCATGATTGCCCATAACGGCTAATCCCTCATTTGTACGTGCCTAATTCCAAGCATATTCCACAAGATTCCAGCTTAACCAAGTTCATTTATTTTACCTGCGTCAAACTATAATAACATATCGAAGACAATTATTAGAAATCGTTACAAGGACAAAGGATCCTTGATCCTTCCGGTACCCGCTATACATTTTAAGAATAACATATCGTGAATACACAGAAGGAGCACTGATCCATAGAAAATTAAAACCAGCCCTAACAATATTTAGGTCTTAAAGGGTTGTAACGGGTTTTAGTGGATCATATTTGATTCAATTGGCAACATTGGATAATGTATATTTTAATGGATTATATTAGGGCTTAATAGTCATGATCACTCTTTATGAAACCATTATATGCTATGTTGGTCATTTTGATCAACCAAATTTCATATATGAATCTATACACCATTTCTATAAATATTAAACTAATACACGTACAATTACCAAACTCAAGTCTCCTCTCACATATTCATATTTCCTTTAATGGCAGCTCAAAATTACTTTTTTTTAATTATTTAATATAATGCAATGTTTTATAAAGTTTTGAATATATCGTTGCAACATGCTTATTTTTATTTGTACTGGATAAAAATTTTATTCAAATTAGACTAGACTAGGTCAAATATAACCGATTCTATGTTTTAAGTCTCGGTCAATTTTTTGTGAATTACCACGTCGTAACGCATGTGCATGGTTCAACGTCCTTACGTCTACCTTTTGTTTGATTTCACGGTCCCGTCGTAATTTTCAAGTTCTAAATACTAGTTTAGTATGTATACTTAAAATATAAAAATCATAATACTAAAATTAAGCTTTTGAGTTTTTAAAATTTCATCATATATTTAATATTTCTATAGTTAAATTATCTAAGTAATTTACGTGACTGTTAGTAATTTTCCAGAGTTACATTATATATTTGTGGTGTTTTTGTAATTAATATTTTTGTATTCACATTTTGTAGTTAATCTTTCTCCTAATTTCAGTCCATTTTATATTTCCCTCCAATATACCCAGTTTTTCCCTCTCACTCACCAACGAAAATTAAGTACATAACATCATAGTTATTAGGAAAGAACAGTTAGAGGGAAAGTAAATAATTAAGTTGTAATTTTGTACAATATTAGCAACTTTTTAAGTAAAAGGTTACATTAATGATCAAATGCAGCCTTTATATTTAACAAAGTTGCTTTATAATCCAATGTAACTCGTTTAAAAAAAGATTGTGTCTAAAATATTACATGAGACTCATTTTATTACGTTAGTAAAAGTGTTTACCATGCAATTATGGCATACACAAAGTGCAATTAAAAATATAAATTAATGGCACAAAACCTAAATGCCACTAAAGGTGTGTGTCAAGCAAATATGGCATACGTAAAGTGCAATTAAAAACATTAAATAGTGGCTTATAAGTTCAATGCCACTAAAAGTGTATGCCACTAAATGACTTTTTAATTTGTAGTGAAGGAAGAAGCACCTCTAAAAAGAGTTATTCAACAGTAAACGTACCGTGATGCGGTATATGCCTAGCCCTAGTCAGAATAACATTGGTCGCTTTGATTGTACGAAAGTACATACCTTGATCCCAAGGGTATGTCCTGACGTGGGACTCAGGGGCATAGTTTTCTAATCCACTAGCTCGAGTGGGATCCATTGACATTTTTGTCAATATTACCACAACATGATAATTTGATCACCAAAAGCACGTTGTAAGAAGGATGCATGGACTTAAAGGACAATTTTTTTTTTTTGAAAGGAAAATTTCATTAAAACCGGCTGGCCATGCCAAAAAAATGCAGGCCCACGCCAAAACGACAACACCTGAAACCGACTACAACATACACAAAGGATAATTACACCAGCCTCTCCAAACTAAGTTCCTAAGTTTCGATCTACACTTTAGCCAAAGAAAACCAAGCGATTTAACCTCCCCAAAGATCTCGAGACTATTCTTCCTACCATTTGAGAAAACAATATCGTTCCTCGCTTTCCAAATACACCAACAAGTAACCACAATAATGCCCCGAACAATCCCCTTCGCTTCCTTACCCAACCCTAACCACTTATGACAATTCAACAAATCACTGAACTCAAAAGCAAATATGGGAGGAATCTTAGCCCACGAACTCAACCTGTGCCGAACTTATATCGCCACTTCGCAAGCCGAAAAGATATGATCCACCGTTTCCGTGTCGTTACCACAAAGAGGGCAGACTTCCGTTTCAATATTAACATTTCTCCTAGCTAAAGCTTTCCTCGTAGGAATGCGGTCCTGAACCGCTCTCCAAACGAAAATCTTACACTTCAACGGGATCCAGCTTCCTTTCCATTTCCAGACACAGTACGAGCCATTATCCTCTACCTCCTCCAGAGCCTTTACCGAAGCAGACGAGAAGATACCCAAAGAAACTGGGCTCCAACTCCATTTATCCGAACTAGCAAAAAGGGCAGGCCACACAGCGAGTTACGGCAGTCAGCAAGCTCAGCCTCCTCCTCCGAGTTTAAAGAGGACTTCGACCAATCCCATCTCCACGACCCAGCTGCTCCTCCTTCCGGAAACCGTTCAGCCACATAGACATCTTTTTTCACCTCAATAGCAAACAACCAGGGCCATTTTAGCATTAACGGACCATCCCCGAACCAAGGATCGATCCAAAAACGGATACTTTCCCCATTACCCAGAACCCCTATGATGAATCTGTGAATTCTCTTCCCTTTGAATAACATCTTAGATTCCAAGTTACAAATGTTCTTCCAAATACCCGTTAAATTAGGATTAGAAGGAAGAATAGACCACTTCTTTCTCTTACCGTAGCAAGCCGCAATCCCCTTTCTCCACAAGCTATCTTCTTCCACCCGAAATCTCCAAACCCATTTCATCAATAAAGCCTCATTTACGGATTTGAGTCTGCCTATACCAAGGCCTCCCAATTTTTTCGGTCGCATGACAGTATCCCACGCTACCCAGTGCATTTTCTCGATCGCATGACAGTATCCCACGCAACAGAATCACCGTTGGTTCGTCCAATTATTGTCAATCAAGAACCATCTTCAGTGAACAATAATGCTCTCGACAATGAGGATTTTCATGATGCAACCGAACTGAACGAATCTTCAGAGGATGAAGAATTTCTTGATGCAGATCAAGAAGGTCCTACATCAGCAGTACATGGTACTTCAGAGGCTACACCTCCAGTGGACGCCCCTATAACAGCTGAAGCTACTGTATCATCCTCTTCGTCAGTTCCGGGTATTGAATTGGTTGTTGATCTAAATCTCAACAATCTGGGTACAAATATTCCAGTTCAAGATAATCCAGAAACAAGGATTCATAATACCCATCCTCAACAAAACATCATCGGTAATGTACAAAGTGGCATTCAAACAAGAAACATGTTGCGAAACAACAACAACACAGGCTTGTATGCGGCGATTCGAGAATCTGGTCAACAGAACGATTGGTCTTTCGCGTGTTATGTCTCACAGGAAGAGCCAAGAACTTGGAAAGAAGCTTTGAAAGATAACTCTTGGGTTGAAGCAATGCAGGAAGAACTGCAACAATTCTAGAAACTTGGTGTCTGGAAGCTCGTAGAGAAACCTGCTGGTTATAAGAAGATTGGTACCCATTGGGTGTATAAATGCAAAAAGGACGACAGTGGAATCATTATTCGCAACAAAGCAAGATTGGTCGTTCAAGGTTTTCGTCAGATTGAAGGTATAGACTACAACGAAGTGTATGCACCTGTTGCACGTCTGGAAGCAATTCGGATCTTTCTGGCTTATGCCTCATTCAAAGGATTCAAGGTTTACCAGATGGACGTCAAAAGTGCATTCTTACATGGTCTAGTCGAAGAAGAGGTGTATGTTGAATAGCCTCCAGGTTTTGAAGATCCTATCTATCCCGATCGGGTTTGGTTGCTAAACAAAGCTCTCTATGGTCTACATCAAGCACCACGAGCTTGGTATGCAACTTTATCATTTCGCAGAGGTCTTATCGATTGCACTCTCTTCATAAAAGAACAAGATGGAGATCTTCTACTAGTACAGGTATATGTGGATGATATTATATTTGGTTCTACTAACAATGTTATGTGTAGGGATTTCGAGCGTGTAATGCAGGATAAATTTGAGATGAGCGCTATGGGGGAGATGACTTTCTTTTTGGGCTTGCAAGTGCAACAAACGAAGTCTGGGATTTTCATCCATCAGGCTAAGTATGTTCAAGACATCTTGAGCTGATTCCAGATGTCCGACACATCGCCCATTGGTACCCCACTACAGCAAAATCATGGAATTAATCCAGACTTGAAGGGTGAAGTTGTTAGCTCTTCATACTACCGCGCGATGATTGGATCCCTTATGTACCTCACAGCATCAAGACCAGATATAATGTATCCAACATGCCTGCTAGCCAGATATCAAGTGAACCCGAAGGCCTCACATCTTGCAGCTGTAAAAAGGATTTTTCGTTATTTGAAGGGTTGCCCAGACACCGGTCTATGGTACCCTAAGGATGATAACTTTGATTTAGTCGCTTTCAGTGATTCTGATTTTGGCGGATGCAAAATTGACGGCAAATCCACAACGGCTGGATGCCAGTTTTTAGGAACTCGCCTCGTAACATGGCAGTGCAAGAAGCAGACTTGTGTCGCTACATCAACTTGTGAAGCTGAATACATTGCTGCCTCAAGTTGTTGCTCCCAAGTCCTGTGGATACAACAGCAAATGCGTGATTACGGTTTTGAATTCCTAACTACTCCTATTTTAGTCGATAATTGTGCAGCTTTATCTATCACTAGAAATCCTGTGCAGCATACAAAGACCAAACACATCGAAATTAAGTATCACTTCATACGTGATTGCTTTGATAAAAGGCTAATCGATGTTGTTAAGGTCCATACTGATGACCAACGTGCCGACTTATTTACCAAAGCATTTGATAAATCAAGATTTGACATTTTATTATTGGTAAACGGCATTAAGGTCAAGCAAGAGTAATCCGCATCGGAAAATCGTTTTTGTAAATATCTTTGTGTTTTTAAATTATTGTAACTTTGTTGATTTTAGGGGGAGTAATTCCAAAATTTGAAAAATTCAAAAACATCGAAAAATTTCAAAACCCAAAAACATTGAAAAACAAAAATGAGTTTCCTGGCGAGCAAAAGAGAAAATGATAGTACATCAGTGGTCTGTTGAAACCTCTTTAAACTGAAATGCAAAATGAAAAACGATAAGCAGCTCTATATAAGATGTAACGGTAGGCTCACAATCATCTTAAAGTGTGCAGGGTGATATAAACTTAAATCGACTGAAGACCAGGTGGGAACCACTCAATGGCATATGGTCTTAGTACCAAAATTTCGTTTGAGAGATTGCCGAGGTTCTGAGATATGTGGTCTTTATGGTGTTTATTATCTGGGTATCATGGTTGTTTCTTTTACCGAAACAAACGGAGACGAAGTCTAGATCTTCCATGATATCATACATACGTGTACATACTGCATACGACCTCAATAAGTGATCAACAATCACATGTCCAAACAAACAAGTGATAATATATCACATTTATCCGGGAGACAAGTTCGTCTCTTTGCTGTACGAAAGTACTGACCTGTTCACGGACTTGCTCCTGTGCCCTTCATGCATATGAGAATCAAGTTCCTCATCAATAAGTGATTCTATCACATAGGGCTTGTTTTCATCAAAATAAGTGAGTTTCTCACATTTTCATATACGTCAAAACAGATGATAAATGGTATACTCACCAGTAAGATGAACCCTCGTGCATACCTTGATACGGGAATGTGTCGTGATGTGGATGAACACCGGTCGGTAAGTATAAATCATACCTTAACGTATCTCCTCGCCATGATTACATCTGATAAGTTAAGCTTATGTGGATAACAATATCGATAATCGTTATAGGATGTTTATCTTATTGTTAACAAAAAGAACAACAAGAGCATTTTGGCATGACCGTACACTGATATGATTCTCTTACCCTCAAAACTCGCAAAAAGAATGTTTGTATATATTTACTTTTCTTAGTTTCTGCAACTCTGTATATATTTATTTACTGTTTTCAGTCTTTAAGTTTGAAATATTTAAAATGCCAAAAAGATTTTAGGTGTGTTTTAATATAAACTTTATAAAAGTCAATAAAATATTTTATTTCTACTTTAGTTTTGATTAACCGATGTTGGAACTCAAGTCTTCGTTGCCTGAAATCTGATGAAAATCAAAACGACTGAATCTTCATAAATGGTCAGAGTTTGTAAGTTTTGAAAGTTAATAATCAAAATTAAAAAATCTGTTAACTTTTCAAATAAATTGTCGGACGGTAGTTGAACATGGTCACATGTGTGTCATTTGTTTATGTTAACTATATTCCAAGCAGTTGTTCTCATTACGCGTTTAGCTTTCTTGCATGTGCAGATGCTAAAGGCGAGGAGAACCTGTTCGATGACAAGCTTAGGAATGAAGACACGACGTGAAGGCACTCAAATGATAAAGATGATCGAGTTGCCTCTGACCAATCACCAACACCACAAGGATCTAAAGCATTGAAGATCAAAAGTTTCACAAGCATAATCAAAGGGGGAGTTTATTGATACACTTCCTAAATGAAAGCGGGAGTTTGTTGATAAACTGTCTACTTACAACACGTGAAGACTTTGAAGATCCTTTCCGAGAATGAAGAACCATCAAGAGATGGAGAACGAGATTACGAACCTCACAAGCAGCATCCAAGGGGGAGTTTGTTGATACATATTATGTGGATACGGCTCGGCTCGGTTCGACTCGGCTACGAAGTGAAGGCCGTAGTCAAGACATCCTCCTGTCTTGACTCGGTATGCGATTTACTTCGTAACGTTCGATGTAATTGCTACTGCGTGTGTGCAGTTTGCATTTAGTATAGTTTGTTTGTTTGTTTGTTTGTTTATATGGCCCAAACATGATGAAGCCCAACATATTGAAGAAGCCCAACATCATGAGATGAAATCACAGGCCCAACATGTTGACGAAAACACCCCATGAAGACACTGTTGTGGTGAAAACCCTTTTGGTGAAAACCAAATGGGACGAAATCAAGGGATTTCGTCCAGATCTTAGATTTCGTTGATGGGTTTTCGTCTGGGACTGGTTTTCGTCATGTTGTTAGTATATATACACAGACAACAGACAGAACACATATACAAGTCTGAATAGATTTGAGAGCGAACACACTGTAAACACACACACACTGAGAGTTTATGAGAGCATATTGTAAACATTGTATTGTAACCGTTTTCTAGATTAATACAATGGAGTGTTAATCGATGAATCTTGTGTTTTACGTGTTCGTCACTTGGTTTAACTTACCCGTTTGGATTCCGCACTTGCGGGTTTGTCGGAAAACAGGGAATAGAGGTTACTCGATCCTTCGGGTGGACCTACAATAAGCGTAACCCGACCCCGATAGACAAAGAATTAGCTTTCCAAGAGGAAAGACGATCTTGGAAGATTTTAACAATTGGATCCCAATTTTTGATGCGGTTCATATTCGCGCCCAAAGGGATTCCCAAGTATTTAAAAGGGAAATCACCTTTTAAGCAACCCACCAACGCCGCCATTTGGGAGCTCTCTTCTAGAAAATACACATTTCTTGACGCACATGGTAATTATGACACGCAAAAGCGTGTCGTTGATTGAGGAGTCATAAATTTAACATGACATGCATTTGTGTGTCATGTTTTTATGACACACATTTAATGACACGCATTCATGACACTTATTTTGTGACACCTTTTAATGACACATATTCATGACACTCATTTTGTGACACTTTTTAGTGACACACCTTCATGACAAGCATTTATGACACTTTTTAATGACGCAGGTTCATTACAAGCATTTATGACACATATGTATGACATTCATTTACGTTTGTCATGCTTTTAATTGTTTAATTTTTTTATAGAATTACTTTTTTACCCTGGATACATGTATAACAATAAAAACAATAAATCTTTTTCATAAAACAAATAAACACACACACACACACATATATATATATAACAATCCATTACATAATCATTTGTCAAATATACTACAAATATTTTAACGTTAACAAAAAAGAATTGCTTGTCAATACATCGTCAACACCTAAAATACGATTTGTCATTTAAAATAGAGGTAACCGTATAAGTCCACCAATCTTTGCGAATGCCATCCACATCCGCAGCCGAGTATTCGTCTACTCCTTTCCCAACCTGAAACAACAATTAAATAAAATAAATCTTAAAAATCAGAATTTAATCCTAATATATGAATTTAAGAATTTGTTTGGATATATAAGTACATATTTTTCTAATATACATACTAAAACATGCCTAAACTTATATTATCATTGTCAAGTATTTCAACTCCTTCGTAAGTTATCTCCTTCATGAACTTCATCACATAGTAGCCTCATGCAGCACCCCCTGGCTGACGTAGACACTACACAATTAAAAATATCAAGAAATGTGAAACCATTGCGTTTTAAGTTTAAACTAAAGGGTTTCAATATTTATAATATCATTACAACCACAATTTAAATAAGGGATTAAGTGTTTACCCTAGCGTTAATCTAGATGAGTTTAACCCTTATGTTGACACCACTTCGTGAAGCATACACGGCTAATGCCATTGCCGTATAAAAAATCAAAATTATATCAAAGTATATTCCAACTCTTTTATCATCCATTATGACAATTTGTATTACTTACATATCAATAATTTGCCTCAACTGCTCATTGACACTTCTAGGTCTTAGTGAATCAAGATAATAGCAAGTAGTTTTTTCAGGTTTAGTACTGCCAACACTTACTACCAGAGTTTATTTATTTATTGGTGTACTGGAATGCACAAACAAACCTTAAATTTCTCATGACCTCACAAGAAGCAATACAAGAACTTCTGGAGACAATCTTTGGTTTCTACCACATGAGAGTCGAGAGCGTCTAGAATTGTCGTGACGTGCCTAGATAATAATGTAATTCATCATAACTAAACTAATATTGATTCTTCTATCTCCACAATTTCCAGGTAATAAAGCATGCCAAACAGACATACAATAGTTGTTATAACGCCCATAGAAGCGGCAGACTTAACAATATGCCTATGATAGAGTAAGAGCACAAGTGGCGTTTAACTATATAAAAAGAATCAACTCACCTTTTACAAACACTCTTGAACGGACAATAAATCCAGTGGAACTCAAAGATTATATGGTGAACATAAAAGAGGTCCATCAGAGTACGAAAAACACAAGAATGTTCATTATCTTGTTGCCACTACACCAATAAATTTTCATGCCTATCAGTAGTAAAATTTCACATATTAGAGCATCACATCCAATTGTTTTTTAAAGGAACTTTTATATGTCTAAGTGCGTGGATCAAAGGAAAAAATGACAACAAAAACAAAAACAAACGTATAGATATTTTATCTTTTACACTCATCGGTTTGTCTTCTTAGAAATACATTCTTTAGTCACATGGATCAGAGGCACAAACAAAAACAATGTATAGAGGTTTTATCAGTTTACCTTCTTTAAAAAACAATTCTTTAGTCGCGAGAACAAATCAACAATCACACGCATCATATTTAAAAAAAAGTTAAGAGATGTTGAACAGAAACAGAAAGTCAGAAGCTTTACCTGAATTAACGAGTAAGCAAAGCACATCAAATGCAAAGACTTGTAATAGTTGTTACAGAAATGAAGTTTATGTTCATGGCGGCCACAATAGCTTCCAACAGGGTGACTAGCATGATCAAGAAGTGATGGTTCGTTGCGGTTTTAATCGCTGGCAATAGCTCTAAGCAACCCTAAAAATGATGATGATTTGTCAAAGCCACAATCTATTATGTTTCTAGTCAAGTTGGTAAAAAATTCTATATGCAACACAATCTACTTTAAACTTATAATCTCTAAAAATATGAGTCTACTTTAAACTTATAATCACTAAAAATATGCAACACAATCTACTATGTTTCTTGTCAAGTTGGTAAAGAATTCTTTTGAAACTGACTCATATTATCTATAACAATATAAATTTGCAACACAATTTAGTATTTATTTAGTAAAGATTGTAAATTTCTAGAGTATTTTATTTATATTACTTGTTACAAAAAATGTTTATAAAAGAATTATTTTTTATAAAAACAAAATGTTTTGTTTATAAATAAAGTAAAAACTGTTTTACACATGTAAAGTTTCGTTTTTTTATAAAAAAAATGATAATCAAATGACAAAAAATAAAAGATAAGTTGTTATAGTTGTAAAGTAAGTTTATTTTGTTGCTTAAATGATAAAGCTTATAATTTTATTTTTTAAACTTCATAACTTTTTTTAAATATCTACATGGTATTCATCCAATAAACTTTAAATTTATTTTTTTGTTTTTATATAAATAAAAAAATAGTAGTTGACTCGTAAGTACGTTTTACACCTTTAACTTTAATTGTTAAATTTTTTTTATATATATAAAAAATTTATATCATTATAAAATTTTAAAAACAGTTTTTGTAAAAAATAGGATGTTAAGAGTTTATATCTTTGTTAACTTTATATCATAGTAAGTTCAGTTTTTTTTTTTTTTTTTGTTTTGTTTAGCTTTAAAGTTTATTACTTTATTATTTTTTAATTTAGAAATACAAATTATTAGATTAATATCCAAGAATAACTGCAATATTTTATAATTTCAGCTTGACTATATCTAACTGCAATATCTTCTTATTGCAACTTTAGGATATTAACTTGTATAAGTTTAGCTAACTTGTAAATATAGGATACTAACTTTATTTTGAACTTTATTAATATGGTCAATAACTACATTATATTAACACCAAAAATAAAGTTCAAATATAAAATAAACTTTATTCATACGTCTAGATTAAACATAACAGCTGAAAATGAAAAAAAAAAAACATAAAACACTTGATAGAGTTCATATTAGACTGTATGAAATCTGTGCCGCTTCTGAATTGACACTCGAGGTATTTTTAATCGGGTTTTCTGGTTTGTGCTTGAATCGACAATATCTTCTAATTCCTCTTCTTTGTCATTGTCCTCAGAATCGTCTAAATTAATAATCTCACTCCATTTCCATTCAGAGAGTCTCTTGGATCTCTTCCTTTGAGTCTTAAACTTTCGATCCTTAAAAAGGACAAAAATTGAATACAAAAGTTAAAAAATATTTAATAAACCTTAAAATTACATCTTCACTAAATTCACGTTGAAGATTAGACTTGTATGGACTAAACATTGCAACATAAGAAATAATATCAACACTTTTATCACCATCATCCTGCAATAAAACACACATGTAATAACATAACGAACATGTTAATATGAAAGATATACGAAAAAATAATAATACTTAAAAACCAGCAAAATCAATACCTTAGAAGCTTTTTCCACAAATGGGTTGTTCAAATTGGCATGTTCACCATGCAGCTGAATCTAAAAAATCAAATAAGTTAACAATCACATAAAAGTAAATAAAAAAATAATTATTCACTATTGCGATATAACAGAACTGATCTTAGAATTTTCAATCTCTCATGCTTGGTTTTTCGCAACAATTGAATTCAGAACTGGATACTTTTTAACTTTGTTTAGCAATAGATATAGAGGTGTCCTGCTATGTATTTATAGTAGTGACTATAGAAGTGCATTATGGTTTAATTTTAGATTTGCCACCCCTTTATTTAGGAAGTTTGTTGTAGTTAGTTTTAACTTTTTATAAGATATATCTAAGTACAGATATTAGGCAGTTTTAATAAAATAAAATATGACACATAATATATTCATTTTATGTTACGGTACTTTTAATTCTTTTTGTTTTTGTTTGCATAGATGGACACATCTTTGTAGAGTATGCGCATTAGATCAAAAGTATTAATTATTTGTACATTAAAGCATTATCGACTTGTACGTTTTTAATCCGTGCGTCGATATTGAACAAAACAACTATCGAAACGTCGACAAAAATGTCTAGGTCGTCATGCTATCTTTGGATTTTTTTTTTAAACAGTATAGTTTATAAGATATGTCAAGAATACGTAAAAAAATTTATAAGTTTGTTGTGGATGGGTGAATTGTAACTAATTATCTATAATTTTGTTAAAACCTTAGGGATTTAAGTGTAATAAGTTTAGGGGCTAAAAAATAAATAGTTTTTAAAAGACTATACTACCCTCATTTTAAGGGTCTTTCTATAAACATAGTGGGGGAAAAGTTCTTATTTTTTAGGTATCTTAAAATACCCCTCTCTCATGCATTATAATATAGTATAGATTTGTGTTTTTAAGTAAAGTTTAAATTTAGAGTAAACTGCAATTTTACCCTCTGGGGTTTAGGCCATTTGGCACTCTGACCCTCCTAACGAAATAATTGCAATTCCCCCCACCCCCCAACGTTGATATTATGTCGCACTTTTACCCCCTGGACCATGTCAACGTTAATATTACCGTTAGTGTATGTTAAAATGTCCATACTGCCCTTTGTCTTCCTCATTTAAGAAGCATACCCCATTCATTCTTTCTGCCCTAAACGCTGTTCAACCATTCTCACCCAATTCTTCAATCGCCCCCCAAATCTGCAAGCCCTAAATTCATCGTTGTTGCTGAACATGTCTACCTCTTCTTCCTCTGTGCTTCGATCGAAGGAAACAATGGGCAAAACTCAACCCTCAGACATTATCTGTCCTTGTGGTGGGCAAACAGTTTTCAAACAATCAGAATCCAAGGCTAATCCTGGAAGATGGTATCTTCGATGTGTAAGTGAATTCTGTTTTAGGCTTATTGAAACTACTTCTGTGATTATTACGAGTTGTGGTGTTGCTTATGATGTCCGATTGTAGGTTGGAGGATGTGGATTCCTCAGATGGGCTGATGTTGGTCAAGAACAGGGATTCTGATTTGTCGAGAGGTAATGCCTGCTTTAATTCAAAGCATTAAAGATAAGGATGAGTTGGCTAGGTGCAAAGACTAGTTGGCTCGGTACAAGAATGGTGATGTGTTCAAACTGAAGATGTACTTAGGGATTACTTGGGTCTTGATTGTTCTACTTTTTTTGCTTAAGTAGTTAAATGTGGAGAAATTGGATTAGTTTGTGTATTTTGACTCTAACTGTATTTGAGTTATGAGTTTTTCAAGTTTATGCAATGGTCCTTTTCAAGTTCTTACTTTATGTTTATTTTGGTAGCCTGTTTGTAATTCTGTAGGTATTGCTGACAAAGAGAAAGATATAGTTGAGAATGAGAAATAAATTGCTAAGGATGAAGACATCGTTGCAGCCGAAGAACCAGACAGTTATGTATAGCAAGAAACAGATTATGAAAAGATATTCGGAGATCCGACAAAGGATTATGACCCTGAAGTGCTGGAACATGCATGGGATTACACATACTGGGATGAAGAGGATGATTGGTACTTTGAACCATATGAAGGGGAGCATGGTTCTGATTCGGATTGGTCTTGTTTGGATTATTGTCACAGGAAATAGGGTAGAAAGCAACATCTAGATTTGTTTGGTTGTATGTTGTATTTTGGACCACTTATTTGTACTAAATGTTGCAATGTAATCGAATCACTTTCCGTCGAAATTCTGTTTGAACACAAATGTGAACATAATAAAGCAGCCATATACAAACCATAGTCAAACAACCAAACATCTTCATGACAACATAACCATAGTCAAACAACCAAACATCTTCATGACAAACATAGTCTAAAGTTACAAACCATAGTCAAACGTGCAGAAATGAAAACAAACATTCTCTTGAACAAACTTGACAAACAACCAAACAACTACAGATACTACAAACCATAAAAACTATCCGTCACTCATAAAGATTGTAAACTGGTGCACCTTGAGTGGCAGTGTGTGATTCCTATGAAGCAGTGGATTGTTCACCCCCTTGTCCTTTGCAGCTCCTGACATTGTGACCCATGTTCCCACATTTACCACACTTGATACTGGTTCCCTTTCTTGTCATTTTACCTCCTTTGTCGAACTCCTGCTCAAGCTCTTTTTCACCAAACGCCTTCTTTCGTTTCTTCTTTGGCCTTCCAACTTGTGTATGATGCTTTGGTGGGATGAGTGTTGTTGGACACTGTGAAGGAGTCCACATCTCCGGCCCATTGATTGGCTCTATCAAATTCTCATAAACTTTCTTCCATGTTGACAGCCAATACACATCAGAAACCCACTCTTCTGGTATGCCAGCATCAATGCTATTCCTTGATAGATCCCATATGGCTGCAACTACATGTTTGCAAGGCATCCCTGTCAAATCTGTAGGATCGTTTTCACGACCAAACGAGTCGTTCATAAGAGTTTTTTCCTCAATACGAGAGGCAGAAACAAAACGTATCAAGTTGATTCAGCTTGCAATTCACTTTAAACTGTCCTTTGATTGATATAACAACGTTTTACAGCGAGTAGACACTTCGGCAGCAGTTCGGTACTGAAACCGGAAAGTTACAAATGAAGATCACAAGGCACCTATATATAGGCAGGGTATTCCGCATGAAATAGCTCATGCGAAATCAACATTGCTATTTCGTACGAAATGACAAAGTCATTTCGTGCGAAATAGACACTGTTCTATTTCGTGCGAAATAGCCTTCACACACATTTTTGACATTTTATCGTATATTGTGCCCTGATCTATCTAAGCTAATGCAAGACTCGATACAAGACGAAGTCGACAGACGTATGCACCAACAGACTCCCCCTTGGATGTTGACGAAGTCTTCAGTGTCGATTCTTCAATCTTCAGTCTTTATCAGTCTTCTCGAACTCTTCCAAAGTATCTGACAATGTAAAGCATCCTCAATCTCTGTCTTCTTTTCATCTCCAGGATCTCCACCTGGCTCTTATCTCACTCTAATTCTCTTGATCAGATCTCTTGATTCCTTAAGTCCATCAGCATCAACAGCTAGCATAAACTTCAGATCCAGAATCAGAACTTGGCTCTCATACAATCAGGATTGTAATCTGGCTAACCTGCACATATCTCTACCTCACAATAAATTTCACAAAATTTAAAATTTGACAAATTTATATCACATGTAGGTATTAATCAGTCAATAAATGATTTTACAATGTTAATCTCTGATGAACCACTTGTAGAAATACCATTTTTCAAATCCACTACTTATTTTAAACAGACTCCCCCTTACTTGATGTCCATTATGTTTAGCACTCGGAATTTTGAAAATCAGCTCTCCAACATTAGTTGTCGAAAATCTTTTTAAATTTTCAAAATTTATACTAAAACACACTGAAAATCTTTTTGGATTTTGAATAAAATGAAAACAATAAAGAAATATTTACATACAATATTTTTGTGAGTTTGTGTAAGAGGATCATATCAGTTTTTGAGACAAATCACCAACACCGTTAAGCTTTAAACATTTTAAGTTCTAAACGATTCACGTAGATTGTCAGTATACTGATCTACTTAAATTTTCACACAAAGTTCAACTGTTTCGAGATACGAGATTAATGTTTTAAGGACTTAAACTTATTCGCATGTCCCACCTCAGAATATACTCCCGTATCCAGATCCCAATATTCAGTCTTACAGGTGAGTATACCTAGATGATATCTGTAAAGGGTTAAATGCGAGGGCCATGAGAGCTCAGGCTATTGCTTCCGCAAAATCAGAGAGATGATGGCTTTGACTTTTGGTGTGTTCCCTTTAGAGAATCTTTTCTCCAACAGCACATGATTAGCATTTTGCAATGTTTCATCATTTTTTATGCTGAGGGTGTTGCTATAGTTCAAGCAAGCGAAAAGAATTATACGGGGACTAGGCCATTGCTTCGGCAAAATCCGAAGTCCCGGGATAATACCCCAGATATCACTAAGCATAAAGACCTAGTATCTCAGAAAGAGGGACCTTTCAAACAAGATTTCGGGGGTTACCCATATATTCGAGAGATGTCCCCCACGAGATAAGTAAGTTTGAAATTTAGGTTTATATCTCGACACAATCTACTAAGCGTGTAAAAACCTACTGGCACATCATCAGTGAGACCGTTTATCACATTTTAACCTTTCAATTCTTTAGCATGCTGTGAATGTCCACTGATGTACTATCATTTCTTCTTTTCTCAACAAAACTCATTTTGGATTTTATCATGTTTTTGGCTTTTTCAAATTTTCTAATGTTTTTGGATTTTCTAAAAAAAATCTTACTCCCCCTAAAATTCAAAAACATTTAAAAGAAATTTGAAAACAAACTGTACAAATAAAGTGACAACTGTTGTGAATTGCTTCAATTCGCCATCCACTTGGCATAAACAATCAGAACTCCCCCTTACAACAAACTAATTTCCCATTATGATTTCAAAACACTTAAGTTTGTTTTAATCAAAATGGTTTTTTCGGAAAATAAGTCTCGCTGTTTTCATAAAACCAACTTGTGGGTTAGGGGATCAATTCATCACCTTGTTCTTTCATCTTCAATCTTTTGAAAAATATAACAGTTTTAAGTTTAATCAATAAATACCATTTGTTGGAAATCAAGTACAACTTAATGTCCCTGATTCACCACTTGTATATTTTCACAATCACATAAAATTCAAGAAAGATGCCGATTCCTGCTCAACGATTACCAACCTGGAAGCTCCGGCAAGTCAGAATTTTACATATGAAAAACAGACATCCAAGCCTGACCAAACTTGGATGTGACCTCTTCAGTTTCACTCAGGGTGTAAGTTGCCTTCTTAGTTTCATAAAAATCTTTTACCCCTTTCACTTTTCCGTCGACCATTTTTCCAAAAATCTTTTTCTCATTTCCATTAAAAACTTTTTTAACATCAAATTCTTTCTTTTCAGAATAGAATTGATTTGAAATTTTAACTTTACCAACCTTTTATTTAAAATTTTCAGTCCTCAATGGTGGAAAATTGACATCATCCAATGGAGGAACTGAATTTTCTTCCTTTTTAACAACATGTGGCTCCTCTGACTTTGTGGAATCAGATTCATCGCCAGATTTCACATCGGATTTCTTAACAACCCATATTTGGTTGTCAAGATTCACCCTTCTTTTGTAAAACCTTTTCTTCGAACATTCACCAACTTCATGTGTTGAATTTTTAAAAACTTTGAATTTTTCAGTTGGTGGTTCATTTTTCTCAACAATCTTTTCTTTCAGTTTAGAAACAACTTCCTGTTTGATGTTGGTTGCCTTAGGACAGTTCCAGGCAATGTGACCAACTTCTTGACATCGATAACAGGTTCTTGTCTCTTTTCTCTGATAAACTCCATTCTTCTCAAACTTTTGTTTTTCTGCAAAGAACTCTTTGTTTGATTGCATCCAGAATGAGCTCTTTTCTTCTTCTTTCGAACTTGCTCCTGAAACAAATACAGTTTTTGGTTTATAAGTTTTCTCATTTTTATGATTTTTTGGTGGAATAAAACCTAAACCATTCTTTTTGAAATTACCGTTATGGTTTGGTTTCTTTCGATAACCTGAACCAGAACTGTAACCTTTTTTTCTTGTTTAACCTTTGTTTATCTCTTGAGGTGTAAGGTTTAGATTTTTCGTAAAGATTTACGTCTTTTATTTTAGAAATATTGATTTCTATTAGTTTGAAAACCTTTTTTATCATTTCAGGTTTAACACCTCTTATTGGAAATTCTTCATCGGAATATAATTTATCGGAATCATTCAAAGTATATGCCACTTTGAATGTTTCGTCATTCAAATTAGATTTTGATAACAAAAATTCTTTGTTATAAACCCTTTTAACCGACGATTTTGGACTGTTAACCGCTGAACTCGAACTTTCAGACTCAGACTTTGACTCTGACTCCTCATCCTTATCCAACACCTGATCGACCACCTTTTTTATTAACTCAGATTCATGATCAGTGTCAGACGATGTGAATGTAACGTCAATATTTTCGGGTAACTCATCAGTTGTTTCGGACTTTAACTTTATATTGACTGCCTTTTTGACTTGCTCCTCATTTGGTTTTCTAGGAGAATAACCTTCCTAGATTGGAGGCGGACACTTGTTATAATTTGCACTTTGTTTCTTACCAGTATCCTTTTCTTCAGTCTTCTTGTCTTGAAAGGCTTCCATACCTGCCACAATTGGATAAATTCTATCAATCAAATAATCAGAACTAGAATAACTTTGCAGTAATCGTCTGATTCTTTCATTTTCTATATTTTCTGTCTCCAACTCCTGCTTCAACTTAGCACATTCTTCAATGTAATGATTAATGGCCTTCTGTTTCATCATCATCACAGCATTCATCATTGTTAACGCATCTTCTCTTTCAGAATTTGTCTTTTGTGGACCAGTTACCGTTCTATTCAACACATCATACGATTCTTTCACATAGTTGAGATTGAACAATAAGTTTTCTTTCATCTTATCTTGCTCACTCAACTTCTCCTCTTTCTCTACACACTGCTTACACGACTCCAAACAGTTTAGACAAGGTTTGATGACTTCAACAATCTTTTCAACTTCGATAATCTTTTCAACTTCAACTATCTTCTCCACTTCAATAATTTTCTCAACTTCAACCACTTTTTTAGCTTCAAACACCTTTTCAGCAACTTTAACTTCTTCACTTTGTTCAGAAATCTTTTCCTGAGCAACACCCTCACTTTTTACCTTTTTTCTTTTCTTTTGCTGCACGTTTCTCCTTCAGCTTCTTCAATCTATCTGCAAAATAAAATTCAAAACTTTCAGGAGATAAATGAGTTTTTGCAAT
The DNA here is from genome assembly GCA_030545235.1 of Helianthus tuberosus. Classification (NCBI taxonomy): domain Eukaryota; kingdom Viridiplantae; phylum Streptophyta; class Magnoliopsida; order Asterales; family Asteraceae; genus Helianthus; species Helianthus tuberosus. Next base: position 130,989,495 of record CM060412.1, on the reverse strand, counting down.
ATTAATATGCATTTCTTCCTCATCATCATTGTCATTAGTTGATGATTGATCAAACACTTGTGTCTGTTCTGAACTATCATCTGAAGAACTAGATTCATCATCTTGATTCTTCTCATCATCAGCAAACACTTTCATCCATTCTTTCATCAAATCTGGTTTTTGAACTATCTGTGCAATTAATGCAACTGTTTTTGAATCAGGTGGAATATATTTGTCCCAGCTAAAGCCTTCTGCCACTTTTTCATCATCTTGATCAATTATACCAAAATAAGCTTTCTTATTTGCTTCTTCGATCATTTTAGCATGTGCAGTTTGTGGTTCTTTTTTGTTGATAAGGTTGATGAGCAACTTGTTGATATATTGCTTTTCGATAATAATCATTACCACCAAACGGATTCTTTGCTCCACTTGCTTCTCGATTAGTACATTCCCTCTTGAAATGTCCTTTCTCCCTGCATCGAAAACAAGTAACTTTAGATTTATCAAAACCCAAAGTAGAAACATTTGCATCCAAGAAATCATCTCTTCCTGTAATCATCTTGAATTTTTTTTCTCTTCTCAGAACACTTGCTAAACACCATTTAATGTCCATAAGCTCCATTTCCTCAGCATCGATCTCGTAATCCTCTTTTGTCAACATAGGATTTCCGATCCTTCCTGCAACCAATCCCTCATATGATTCCAATACTGTAGCTAGTAATGACATGTGACTTTTAGCAACTTCTTCAGAAAATTTTTTATCATTCTGAAGATGCAATGAAATGTTGCAGTGTAATACATGACCATTGCTGTTGTTTGAACTTTGGAACTGATGACTCGAGGTTGATTCCTTTGGATTAACACTCGGATATGAGGAAAATCCACTGCTGCTGTTTGGACTTTGATTGATTGATCCAGATGAGTTTTCTGCACTGAATGCAGTTTGGATTTTTGGACTTGCTTCGACATTCTGAACACTCCCTTTGAAGTACATCTTAACATCTTGTTGTGCACTAGGATTGCTCATTCTAGCAATCTTTTGTTGTTCAAGATCTTGTCCTTCAATCTTTTCGATGAACTGAGAAATTGTCAAGCCATCATATTCTCTAGTATTCTTTAATATCATCAAAAATGTACCCTATTCTTTCTGAGGTAAAGCATCAGCTAATTTGTCAATCCATTCCTCACGATATTTGTTGATATTTAACAATGACATTGACCTTACTAAGTGACAATATCTTTCAATCAATTTCTTTGTATCTTCTCTCAGCAAACTTGTAAATAAATCAAATTCTTTCTTTAACAATGATTTTTTACTCTTGATCATCTTCTCACTTCCCTCAAACTTAATTCGAAGTGCTTCCCAAATTGAACGTGAAGTCTTATCATGTTGAATCAATATGAATATGTCTTCTTTAATAGCTTGTTGGAGTAAACTAATCATCTTCTTTTCTGCTTTGTACATGTCTCGTTCTTTATCTGTAAATTCAAAAATCTTTTTTTCAATTCCCAAATCTGTACGTGGTAAAACATATTTTTTCTTAACACAATCCCAAGACCTCAAATGATTAGCTTGGACCCAATTTTCAAACCGATCTTTCCAACCATAATACTCCTCAATTCCCATTAGCTTCAGGGGTTTTTGCAAAGTTCCAGTCTCATTTTCCATGTTCATGTTCTGAGCTATGGCAACAGGTGTACTCGGGGCAGTAGCAAATGCGTTATAAAACTCTTCTTCCATGTTTCGGAGAAATTTTTCACAAACCAGTCACTTTCAAACGAAATCAGATTTCAAACGAAATACCCTGTTTCAAACGAAATGACCTGCAAGACAACTTCAAATGAAATGAGATACTTTCGTACGAAATAGGTGATTTCGTACGAAATGAAATACTTTCAAACGAAATAAGATGCTTTCGTATGAAATAAACCAAATTTAAGCTGATTTCGTGCGAAATAACAAACTATCACACGAAATGAGGGCACTTTAGTACGAAATAGTGATTTCATACGAAATAGGTCACACGATATACTGATTTCGTGCGAAATAAAGGATCTATTCCGTGCGAAATACTGCTGACGTCATCATGTCGATCAGATTTTTGTCCAATTACCTAGGTTTTATTCCAATTTTAAGTCTGAAACTATCAAGGCTTTGTTAAAACACAGTTTCGCATATAATTTGTGAAAATCAAGCCATTTTAACCGTGAAATTCTGTTTAATTTTGAAAAGAAGGTGTAGAAATCAGAATTTTGAGCTAAATCAGTAAGAACTCTTCCTCCTGAGCTCTGATACCACTTGTAGGATCGTTTTCACGACCAAACGAGTCGTTCAGAAGAGTTTTTCCTCAATACGAGAGGCGGAAACAAAACGTATCAAGTTGATTCAGCTTGCAATTCACTTTAAATTATCTTTTGATTGATATAACAACGTTTTACAGCGAGTAGACACTTCGGCAGCAGTTCGGTACTGGAACCGGAAAGTTACAAATGAAGATCACAAGACACCTATATATAGGCAGGGTATTCCGCACGAAATAGCTCATGCGAAATCAACATTGCTATATCGTACGAAATGACAAAGTCATTTCGTGTGAAATAGACACTGTTCTATTTCGTGTAATAGCCTTCACACACATTTTTGACATTTTATCGTATATTGTGCCTTGATCTATCTAAGCTAACGCAAGCCTCGATACAAGACGAAGTCGACAGACGTATGCACCAACAAAATCCCACTTCCTACGTGCACAAGTTTTATGTTTAACATTCACAACACACTGTGATCTCGGACATGTTACTTGATACATGTCTGAATCAGCCATTAAAACAAACTTTTCAGCAGCCTGTTTCTTGATCTCATCGAAGACCTCAGTGGCATGCGGTGTCAGTGGCCCCATACACTTTGCTTGTAATTTCTTGACATTCACTACCCTCTTGGTCATGTACTCCCTAACGAATTCTAGGCATGTGATAATCGGCTTGTCCCTTGCTCCTATGATTTGTCTGTTAAAATCCTCACATATGTTGGTCACCTTAACAATTCGTTTTTTAGAATAAACACATCCCTCCTTGCCTTAAGAGCATAATCTTTCACCATCTAATTCATCTAATTCTTTTCATTAATAAGATGACCAACAAAGAATGGTAGATCATTTGGTCCTTTTAAAGCAGCCTTGTTTCTCCTCCTTATCTTCCTGGCAACCTTATCTCCAAGGCTTGAATTGTCATCAGACCCACTTTCAAAGTCCTCCAGGTCTACAGGCAGATAACCTTCTTCGCTTCTCTCATCATCATGATCCCCATCACTTGAACCATTCAGTTCTTCCCTAGTAAATTCAACATTAGCCCTGAACCTCTTCATATTCACCTCTATTTCATAAACCAAATTATCTTCCTCAATATACTCATAATCAGGATCACTTTCTTCACTCTCTTCATTATGATCTTCAATTTCTTCCTCATCTTCATTCAGACTATGATTCTGATTATTTATTATAAATGATGTTGGAACACTTGCTTTACATGGCCCTACAGGAACTTCACTTGACTCAATCAAGATTGTTGACCTCCGGTGTTCAACATACATGTCTATCATGTGGACTCCTTGACGCACATGATCAAAGATAGGCCCTAAGTCAACATCATATTTTATTGTTCTAAGACCAAAATCCAAAGAACAGTAGGGTTCCTTGTAATGAATGTAGAAAAAGAGACCATCATTGTATCCTAATTTCTTAACCATCTCGTCTAAAACATCCGTATTTAACACTCGAAAATCTACATGATCAATGTAGTTCATCTTCCCACCAAAGTATTTCCTATTTGGGTTTTCTACAAAATTACCTCTATGGTGAAATTTTATGGTAAATTGAGTTTGGGTTTCACCTATAAACAAACATCAATAACAAATTAACACAGAAAAAGGTTCAAAGTTTACCTAATTCACACCCTGTGAGCATGCATGTCACTTACGGTACATTTCATCCGGTTCGAAATACTGCTCTTCAGCTCTAACCTTCCATAATCGAAGATCCATGCTCGTAACAGAGTTCCAATCGACTGTAATTCTTCAAGAATGCCTGATCACCAATGAACAGCTCTTGATTTTAGAGGTAGGTTAACTTTAGGGTTTCAAAGTGATGAAATGGGAATTATATGAGGTTGCAGGTAAAGATTAGGGTGATTTTACCTTTCTGCCCTTTGACAATTAAAAGAAAACGTTGATATATGATGGAAACATGGTCCAGGGGGTAAGAGTGCGACATAATATCAACGTTGGGGGGGAAATTGCAATTATTTCATTGGGGGGGGGGGGGGGGTTTCAGAGTGCCAATTGGCCTAAACCCCAGGAGGTAAAATTGCAGTTTACTCTCAAATTTAATATATTAATTTGTGTAAAAAAAAAAAAGTTTTCGGGTTGGACGGGTCGTGTTCGGGTCAACCCACGAATATTCGGGTCAGGTTCGGGTTCATTGGTATGACACAATTTTTGGGTTCAGGTCGGGTTCGGGTTCGTATAAAATTTTCGGGTTCGGGTCGGGTTGAACCCGCCAACCCGCGAACATGACCCATTTAGCACCCTTACCTTTCAATACTACTCAGAAAAAATTAAGATTGAAATTTTCCTAGGTCACAGTTAAGTTTAGAAATTGGGATGATAGGGATATTTTGGGGAAAGATTTGAATGCGATAGAGATTTTGAGCGGGGATTGAAATTTCATTCATTCAGAGGGAAATTAAAATGAATTTATGTTTAAATTCTAAATAAATTAGAGAATTTTTATGAGTTAACATGCATTTATTCATAGTTATGGTTAATCATGTTTAACCATTGGTCAATTGTTGTTAGTCTCGGTAGTTGGTGTCATTATTGGTCATTGATTTAGGGGTTGTTTGGCAGCTTCTGAGTGGTTAAGTGCTAAAATAGTAAGAGGTCTGAACCATTAAGTGCTGAACCAACAAGAGGTCTGAACCATAAGAGCCAATATAATACTTTAACCCTTCAGAGGCAAATGTCTGACCAATTCAGATTAGAGGTCTTAACAATTTAGACTCTATATAATATTTAACCATTCAGAGGCAGATGTCTGAACCATTCAATCTGATGTCTGAACCATTCAGACATCTGCTCACAAAACAAACAGTCTGAACCATTAAGTGATGAACTAGTAAAAGGTTTGAATCATTAAGAGCCTCATTAAGAGGTAAACAAACAGCCCCTTAGTGATGCTCATTTATAGACATGAGTAACCATTTATAGCTAGAGATTAGGGGTGTTAAACGGGTCTTGTTTGCGATGGTTTAACCGAGCCCAACCTTAAAATTTTTGACGAAACCGAAAGTTGTATCATACATATGAACCCGAACACGACCCAAATATCAGTAGTGATATATTAGATATATTTCACTTTTCATAAGTCCGTACAATTTTCTCTTTAATAGTTTTCAAGTTTTACCCATGATTTGCTATTGGAAATTAACCACGATGTACATATTACATAAGCAATAACTGCTATAGGTGTAACACCTCGTAAAAATCATGTCCAATAATGTGTTGACACGTGTCCCTAATCCTAATTAAGTCAAACGTTGACTAGGAGGGACTATTTTTGCCAAACAATGAAAACTTTGAATATGCAAAGTTTAAAAGTGTCAACATGCTTAAACTAAGCCTCTGAGTGACCTTATAAGGTATTCGTATTCTTTTAATAAGCCACTTGTTGGATAAACGAAACCGTTGCAATATAATTCAAAAGTTGTGCATCGAAGGGTTAAAAGTGTCAACATGTTAAGTCTTACCTTTAAGTGACCTTTTAATGAACCGGGTGCTTCATAATGTTCGTTCATACTCTCAGGAATATTTAACCTATCTCGAAGATCATTGTGCCAAATATAAAACTTAAAGTGGCTTAGAGGGGCTTAATATGTCAAAAATGAAAGTTATAAGGTTAAGGGGCCAAAATGTCAAGTTTTAAAACTTGATTGCTGAAACCTTGAGGGGTCGTGCTGCGCGACGCCCTCCCCCTCATGCCGTCGCGCGACGCGACAGTGTCATCTAGGCAGAATAGTTGTGCAGCTGTCCTTCTTCCTTGCAGCCCAAACAAACCAATATAACACTCATAATTCGAAACCTTGAGCTTGTTAATGGTTTTAAACATCTGGTAATACACTTGGAATGATCTTAGAAGCCCCCCTAAACACTTGGCATGATCCTAGGAAGCTCTCAAGCACTATAAATAGGTGTATGGTTTCATTGTTCAACTTGCACAATTTCTTGAATCTTCCTATTCTCTTAAATCTGGGAGCTCCTGAGCATTAGGAGCAAACCATTGAGTTCTCTTCAGTCCTTAGGACACTTGTAAGTGTTCCTTTCATGGCTAGTTATTTTATTTGGCTCTTAAAGCTGAAAAGTTAAGCGTTTATGATAAAACGCTTTGACTTTTAGTAAGACTGCAAACGATCAAGCCATTGTTTGCAACGAACATGGCTACGTGATCGTAATTAGGTAGGTGTTAATCCCTCAGAAGGGCACCTCCTAAGAATCACGTTTGCTTGGTCAATTGACGAGTCAACGTAATAGTATATTAAAAAGTCAACGGGTCAGCTTTTAAAATGATTGCGATCTGAGTTTAAGAGTGTTCTAAAATATGTTTTATCACTTAAACAACTTGGTAATAATTATTAGAACATGTGTAAACATGTTCGGCTCGTCAATTCCCGTTTTAGGGTCGGTTCGCAACCGAAAGTCGCGTAGTTTGACTTCTACGTTGACTTTTGGTTATAAACCGAATTAGACTAGTATGCTACTGATTTTAGGTTCCATTATGATTGTAATATAATGTAGTATAGCCTCATAAGGTTATATTACACGATCAAACTAAGAATCTGAGTTTATGCGCATGTTCCGTTATTAAGCCATACTTTGACTAAAATGCCCTTTTGATTAAAAATAAGGTTTTAGACATACATGAGCATGCAAGTAAGTTATGTATTGATAAGTAAACATGTTTAGAATAATTTGGTGATTATAAACTGGTCATAAACTGAGTTTACGTATATGGTCGTAAATATGCCTTTAAAAGGACTAAAATGCCCTTTTAAGTCTAAAATGAGTTTTAAACGTAATTTTGGTATAAAACTCATTTACCTACTGATATGATATTATAATTAGGATTATTTGGGATGCTAATTCAGATTGTAAACTGAGTTTACCTTCAGTTTCGTATACAATGCTGATAAATGACGATAATGCCCTTATGGCGCATAAAATAAGTTTTAAGCATAATAGGCAAACCAAACCTTTTCCTTACTGATTTGTTATGACAAATAAAATATTTTAAACTATTTAAAGTTGGTGATAACATCAGATGTCATAAATCTTCACATAAATCGTCATTTAACGACATTAACGCCGTTTAGGCGCGTAGTATGGTTTTAAACCATATCTATGAACCAAGACTTGTTACCTACTGATTTTATATACCATTTAAAATTTTTTTTACAGTAGGTATAAGTCATGAACTCAGAATCCCAAATAAAGTCTCAAAACTATGTGTGAAATGACCAAAATGCCCTACGGTGCATAGTTTGGTCAAAAAGCATAAACCACACATATATTTGATATCCCCCTGATATGATATCATAATTTAAACATTTTTACAAAGTGTTTATGACCATAACATCAGTTTACTTGCAAGCTCCTTTTATAAACTGTAAAATTACCAAAATGCCCTTGTGAGGCATAGTTTGATTTTAAAACCTTAACGAGCATACAAGTTGATATCCTACTGATAATTTAACTTGTTTAAAATGTATTGGCATACGGAACTTGTTCATGACTCGTCCGGTTACCCGATATCGCTTATACGCGTATGGTTAGACTTACGTAACTAGATTACATAAGTTTACCGAAAAGGGTTTAACCTTATCGTTTTGATCGCAAAATCCAGAATGTATTATGTTTACCCATATTATACAAGTCCTAGTACTTGTTGGGTTTAAACCACATTCTATTCGGTATACGCTTAATCTAGTGAACCTATTCTTAAGTATCGAGTCATATCTAAAGGAACTACCTTTGGCCCGTATCCATTCTAACAGATAATAAATCTGTTCATTCCAGACAATAGTACCCCCCAGATAATCGGACTTGGGTCAATAATACTTAGACTTGCGGCTTTTTGCCAAATATAGTCTTGTTGATTGGAAGCTAGCAAAAAAGGTAAATACTCTTGACTTATTTTAGTGTAAACTTAGGATGGAAAATATGCCTCTTGGGACAGTTATTACACAAGTAAGTCACTTATGATTGCGCAAAAGTGTATGAATACGGTTTTATTCCGTTTACTTGATAATTACTGTTATTGGGGGTTATTGCTACCATGTCCGGACAACCCAAGAGGTTAATCAAGCATATAATCTGGTAACAAGAAAAATACCAAGATATATTTAAAAGATTACCTACGGGTTATCTATATGTATAAAACTCTTTTTGAAAAACTATTTTTCCAAAGAGTCAGTTAAGTGTATTTACCAGCTTTGGCTGACGTATTTTCAAAAGATTGAACAGCAGGTACCGAACCTTATTATAGGCTGGGAATACGGGTCGGCTAGAATGAAGGCTAAGGAATTTGCACTCCTGATGCTTAAGGCCTATGATGTCTAAAGCTCTATTTATTTGTATCCTACCTGTGGGTTTGTATCGAACGCTTGTAATACTTTTATACATTCAAGCTTTATTTTAATAATTTCAATCCAATACTTCCGCTGCATATTATTATTATGTGATAACTGTTATCCAGCCGTCACGATTATACCCATCCGGGCCCACCGGAAATCGGGGTGTGACAATAGGAAATTAACCCTTATGTTTATATAATGTTTTTTTATGACGTTAAAAAGATGACACATAAAAACAGTATCATAAATTTATTAAATTTTGTAAAACAATGACATTTTTTTCTAGACAGCATTTAAATGTCATAAAATAAGCGTGTGTCATTATTAGAGTGCCAAGATAGATCTTGTTTTTTTATGACGCTAAAATGATGACACACAAAAAAGTGTGTCATAAATATATTGAATTTTGTAAAACCATGACATTGTTTTTTCTTGACAGGCACTTTCGAATGTCATAAATGAGTGTGTCTCATTGTTTGCGTGTCAAGATAAATCTTGTTTTTTTATGACGTTAAAAAGATGACACACAAAAAAGAATGTCATAGATTTATTAATTTTTGTAAACCCTGACATTTTTTCTTGACATACGCTTTTGAATGTCATAAAATATGCGTATATCATTGTTCGCGTGTCAAGAGAAGTGTATTTTCTAGTAGTGAATATACTGACATATTTTCTTGTGCCACGGTTATTCTAAAGGAAATAATATGTAAACTGACAAGTATTACCGGTATGTTATTTTGTAGGACGTCGGGAAATATCAAGCAAAAAGAAAAGGAAAGTGGTTAGAAAGGATCCCTCCATTGAAAAATAAGGTCATTTTGTCCAAATTTTCCAATTTTTTATTTTTCCTCAAATTATTTAATCTTTTGAGATCGTTTTTAGAAAGAAAAAAAAAGCAAGCTTTTCGAGAAAATGGAAGGTCCTCTAGCATGGGACGGAACACGAAAGCATAATCAACTGATAGTCTTGGATCCTCCAGAGAAAGACCTTGAAGACGTAATGGAATGGCTCGGTCGAAGCAAAATCAGTTTTGCTGTTCAAGAAAACCCCACTATCCACAACATCCACAATGGCGAATTTTTGAACTCAGCGCGCATATCTATGATAAACAACGAGAAAACCATCACCGCAATAGTTTGAAACAAGCATGTCTACATCACAGAAGCATAGATCAGAAGTCTGTTGCAGCTCAATGACAATCCTAAAGATCTAATGAGAACGAAGAAAGAAGATTTTCTAGATGGCTTCAAACTAATGAATTCCATAGGAGATTTCAGAATCAGAAATGAAATCAAGAAGACATGGTTGGCAAGAGACTGGAGATACATCTTTTGTGTCACTGAAAGGGTGGATATGATGGGTTAAACCTAAACTGGTCAGCGGCAATGCTCAAGCTCTGCACTAACGACAAATTCAATATCTCCGGTTTGATATTTTACAGCATGGTCAACAATGCCAACAATAAGAAAACAAGATGAGCTATGTATCCGTGATCCATGCAAATTCTTATAAGCAACCAACATCCCGAGCTTCCCAATGAGGGAAATACATACAACTTGCAATTTGCCATAGGTCGGCAATCTACATAATTATTAACTGATAAGTGGGTAATGTTGTTTAAGTGGATGTACAGGAAAGAAAGATTTCCAATTGTTCTGGAAGCTTACAAGAAATATAGAAATCTTGTGAAAGCTGTTGAAGATTAACAGAAAGCGGTTCCCGAAGAAAAACCCGAAGTTCAAGAGGATCTCCAAGGAGCTTCAAAGAGAAAAGACAAGGGTAAGAAAATTGTTAAAAAGGGATAACCAAGAAAAAAAGAGCAATGTTAATCCTTAAAGAATATTGGGAGACAAAATAAGGGTGGGAAGCACTCAAGAAGAGATCAAAAGAATGCAAGCCATTCATGCCATTGAAGAAGCCGAGAAAAGAGAGAGAAGAATGAAAATGGCCCAAATATCAGAATCTGAAAGGCCCGTTGTGGTCACTGGGGAAGAAGAGCAACTAAACGCTTTTGTTGATGATCTGTTAGTCGAACCAGATAAGCCCACGCCATCTAAATCATCTTCTAAAAAGAAAAGAAAGACCGATGAAGGTTCATCCAAAGAAGCTCAGCCTGAATCTGGACCATCAACTAGTCTTCCTCCTCCTCAAAGAAGATCTCGACCATTTCAAGAGTTGTTTGACAGATTTTCTAGAGAGATTGGCTCGTACCCTGCAAAAGAATTCTGCCTACTCAAGAACCAGGTCGAATATACGAAGATGTTGAAAGGAAAATACAAGCAGATGAAGAAAAAGAACAAAGAGCTACATGGATATGTTGTAAACAAACTAAGTTTCTAAAATTCCAATATTCTAGCATGTCAAAGACGTATGAAATTCTTCAAGAAACTTAAAAATAGTTGCTTAGATCCAAAGTATACTTGCGAAGATCTGTACCACTTTGATAAATTCAAGAAGGAGGAAGAAAAACTTAAAGTTGAAGTTGTTGCAAAGAAAAAGAAACAATTTGAAATGGAAGCAGATGATAAGTTGGGTGGTGATAGTGAAGAAGAGGAGGTTGATAGAGAAGAAATGTCATCCAAATTTTGTTGAGCGGGGACTCGAAGAGGAAGTGGTTAACGAAACAGAAAAAGGAGAAGATGCATCTCCAAAACACCCAAGTGATTCAAGAAAGAAAGAGAAAGGCTTCCTAATTTGTATCAAGTTGTAACCGTTCACAAGACAGAAGCAACTGACAAGATCATAGGTTGGAAGTATTGCAACTTGAAGGGGTTGTTCAAAGTAAAACGTAAAGGTGGAGTGATTCAGCACTTCCAAACAGGGTTCGATATGCAGATATTGCCTACATGGGATGCACGCCAGTTGGGAAACTAGATTTGATAAACCCAACTAACAACAACGTCGGAGTCGACTTTGAAAGACTTATAATGCACAAATGTTTAAGAGGCTTCACAGTTTTCAAACTCAAGTGCCCAAGAAAAAGAGCCTCCAAAACCATCGTTGATCTAATGATAGCCAAAGGGAATGTGACCTGAGTCATCGATCCAGCAAAAGTGGTTACCAGAGTAAAGATACCACCAGAGCAACCAGTCATGCTCACCGAATTCAAGAAATGGTTCTATGATAGAAAGACTGGTGAAGCAGTGATTAGATTGTTACCCAGGTTGGATCCAACCTCCCCCTTAATATTTAGATTTGCAAACGGATTAGTAAAGTCCTCCCCCTTAATAAGTTTAGATCACTATCACTTGAATCATTTCTGCTACACTAGAGGAAGTTACTGGAGCATTTATCATTGATATACTCGATCTAGTCATCAGGTCACCATCTTCATCCTCACTAATCACACATTGAATCAAATGTGACTCACCTGCGTTGGAAAACTAAGGAATATTAAATGATTTAAAAACACTATCATAATCATATAATATAACTGGACCAGTCGTTGACTGTTCGGTGTACAAGGTACATAACCTAGGAAGTATCCTTCATTGGCTATCTCACCGATTTTTTGTTTATCTTTATTTTTCACAATTATGCAGAGTAATCCAAATGATTCACAGTGTTTTAAGTTTGGTTTCTTGCTAAACATAAGTTCATGACATGTTTTGTTAAATCGTTTAACAGTTAAAACTTTATTTAGAACATAACGACTGTATTCACAGCTTCTCCCCAGAAAAGAAAACAAAAGAACTAGAAGCTTTGAATCATAAAGCATAGTCCTAGCGACTTCAATCAACGTCTTGTTTGGTGAAGACTTGTGAACTCACTGGCAATATGTTGACGTTTTTATAAACATGTATTTCAGAAAAGTATGCAGTGTCATATGGTTGAAGGTCAAGATTAGGATGCATAAGACGATGCCATTTTGGGAGGGTTTGCCTTATCTTTCCCGACTTTGTGCAGGATATATCGGTCAGAGCCTCATTTTTATAAATTATAACTTTGTCTAAACATTTTGCTGAAACATGATTTGTCTTTTGAGCATTTTAATAACTCAAATACTTTGGTCTTGTGGATGTTTTAAAAACAATATATTTGCTATCGTTAGTTTATTTTAAGTCATGTAGACGTTTGCTAATCGAATGTTTGAAAACCTTTCGTGATCGCACTTTACGTTTCCGGCTCGGACGATGTGTGACAGATTGGTTTCATAGCCTTGATTATAGTGAAGTCTTGAGTCTAGACTATAATCTCATCATTAAAGTGCTCACACAAAATGCTTTCACTAGCATGCAAAGTTTCTATCGCACTGCATCGCATTCATGGTTTAGTCTATGTGTCGTGGGCGGGATCCATGGTTTGTTTATGGAATATAGACGGGTTTCATTAAGTAAGTCTACTTGGAGTGGATAAGGTCATTGACACACATGGTTCAGTCTATCTGGAATAAGCGGATTAATCGCTTCATGAGAATATTATGTGATTTATATATATATATATATATATATATATATAAGAGAAGGATCCTTTAGGAACCACCATTTATTGCGAGAACCGCGAGAAACAGTGTGAACACAAACAGTAATACCTAAAAAAAATCTAAAAATACCCAAAAAGAAACTTTTTTTTACTATTTTTTTTTTTTTTTTTGGAAAAATCACTATATTTCATTAATAAAAACTTTTTTCAAAAAAAAAAAAAAAAAAAATCGAGTAACAGTTGTCTATGCACATGTGCATATGTATCATTTATTTTACGAATTCCATAATTCATTAAAAATATTAGACAATTGCACTTTCATTTACACTGTCACGTGTAATACACTACTTTTTATGTTAACAATATTTGAAATGCACATGTGCATCTATAAGTATCAACATGAAATATGGTGTTTTGGTACACTACTTTGAATACACTTTCTCTTTCATCTATCAATCCTGTGGCACCTGGGGAAAACTCACAGTCATCCTGAACTACCACTTCCCCTCTGTGATTGACTGCTTATCAAATTTCAGGATGAAATTTCTTTCAAGTTGGGGATGATGTGACAACCCGTTATTTTCAGAATCCTTTCATTGTACTGATCTTTTGTCTCGCATTGTTTGTCACTTGAATATTATATATGTGGTTATAAGTAAGAGGTTACGTGTTACGTGTTATGTGAATATTGTAAGGATGTATAAATCTCGTCACACCAAAGCACTTGGGCCGCACACCCTTGTCCGATCCATTCTCGGCCCAAATGAAACCCGGGTATGGCCCGGCCCTTTCCACATCGCATACACACACATGGCTTGTGTGTGTTGTTCATAATTAACAAAATGCAAGGATTATACCAAACCCTAAATCTCATCCCTCTTGATCGACGACATCACCCCTCCTTCCTCTCGAAGTCTCTTTTATTCCAAGCACTCCCGTAATCATCTCATCATTCGGTTAGTAACTCACCACAGTTCACTTTGTTCGATAATTATTATGTGATGTTTGAGATCTACTATGGATATAGGGTTTTTCTTGAAAACATGCTCTCATATTGTGTTTATCGGTAGCCGCGGGTGTAAGAGTAGGGTTAATTATTAAAAAGGGGTTTTGATGTTTCGATACTAGAACTAGGGAATTAGAACATGCATGATGAGGGTTCGATGACTTGTATACGTTCATATTCATGATGTGGTTTGATAATTTTGCTTGATGAACTTATATTATGGTAAATTAATAATCTGATTTTGTGTGGTCATTGGATGATCTGGGTTGTGTTATGATGAGTATGATTAGGGTCAATGATTGTTTAGAATGGTTGTTTATGTGAATTAAGGAAACTGTTGCAATTCGGAGATTTGTATGAGCATGAATAATAACTGTTAAATCATAATGTTTGATCTATTTCGGGATATGGTAATTTGTTTACTGAAACACGGATGATTGTATTAAGGAAATCATGATTATCTGTTGAGGAGCAGTGACGAAAGACTCCCCACGAAGAACCCAAGTCAACGAAGAACCTGATTCTTCATTGGCTGTCCCTTGACGAACAACTAGGGTTCTTCGTCACAATCACTTCTTGACAAAGTATGGTTCTTCGCCAAGAGAGTTCTTCGCCATGAGGGCACCCCACGAAGAACTGGTTCTTCGTGAAGATGTTGCAAGAGAGCAAACAAACAGAACAGGTTAATCAGCAAATAAACTAATATGCATACTACACATAACGAAACCGTAACGAGTCTTGTCCACATAACATGCATCAACATAAGGTTTCGAATGGTTTATGATGTGTATGATGATGAATGTGTATGTTTATAAAATTCTATTTGTTGCATGTTAATAATATTAACTATGAATGAGGAACCTGATTTGGCTCGTGTGAGTAGCAAACTCACATGTTAAGTGTTGTTATGTGACATGCACGTGAGATGTGGACTTGCATGAGATTTGAGTACTTGCTATGTGTTATACGATGATCTTTGCGGTAAATGCCATCTGTGAAAATACGTGAATTAATTGATTATGAAACTGATTTTTATTGGTAACCACGGTAGGGTTTAGTTGACCATCGGGTAACTTACCATACCGAGCAAAACTAAGGTGAGTTCATTTCTCTTGTGCATGCATCCCGGTGGGTGGGACAATCAAATGGGTACTCCGGAGAGGAATACATCTTTTTGGGTTAAACTAGGATGTTAGATAATACACTCATTCCTATTACTTTAAGTCCCATCTTATACCGAATTAGTTACCTGAGAGGTAACGGGGTATTAGTTGATAGCGCTATTAGGCTTGGCAACCTCACACCGTACCTGAGAGGACGGGCGTGAACTAATGACCTTAAATCACGACCAATGTTTTGATAGGGGCATTGGGAACGGGTAAACAATCTGACGCCATGTTGCGGTACTCGAGTTATTATCAACATTATTATTTAAACTGAACTCGCCGGCTTTGTGCTGATACACTTGTTGCATGCTCGCAGGTCGTTAGATTCTATGGATAAGGAACTTGTTGTCTGGAATTGCTGGAGTCGTCATGGGTTGAACTGCTTGGAAACACTTGACAGGCTTACTGGTTTTCATACATTTGGTTTTTGGAACCTTTGAACAATGATTTACCTATTGCTTCCGCTGAATTTGTTGGATTTTATTAAGCTTATGTTTGAAACACTTTTATTTATAAATATCAACTTTATTTGAAATCTTGTTATGAGTTCAACGTGATTAGTGGCTAGACCCTGGTACGTCACACGCCTAGCAGGGTTTCCGCAAGTGGTATTTTTTGGGGTGTGACAGTTTGGTATCAAAGTCACTGGTTATAGTGAACTTGGTTTTAAAACGTTTTTATAAAACCAGACTATAACCGAACAGTTCTGAAAATCGACCATGACACTCAGCTCCAGATTGTAAGGTTCGTCTCCCGTTTACTTATTGCACAACATAACTAGTGTACACCCACGTATGACATTGCATATGATTACACGCTTAGCATTACAGTATGAATTCATGAGTTATTTGCTTATGTTATATGATTGATAGTGTGACCTTTTCTCTAGATTTTCGTGATCCATGTTTGCGATGTCTTTTGTCTTGTGGCTCGAACCTGAGGAATCTGTTAACGCGAGTTAAGAGGAGCTGAGATAAGCATGCAAATCGCATTATTATTGTGGGTGCACACATAATAATAACGTGTGGTGCATGTGAGTCTGTAGGATCGGTCTGGTGACCCTAAATAGTCAAAATGAGTAGTTCATCATCATTTGCAAAGGCGGAATCAATGTAAATGACGTCAAACAGCTTGTTTCCTTTTAATCTTTATCTATTGATGATTTCCTAAGCTTTTACAATCAATTCTGACAAAAATCCGGCAGCACCTCAGCTCTCACACACTTAATCTCATATCAAATGACAACATGCACAACCCTATATATAGATGTTGCTATTTCGTTTGAACATGCCCTTTGACACTCTCAAACGAAATTACCTCCTAAAATACAATCAAACCCTAATTCAATCCCTGTTGTGCACTCATTTATCTAATCTAGACATAAGACTCGATTAAGACGAAGTTAACAGACAGTAGGTGCACCAACAGACTCCCCCTTGGATGTTGACGAAGTCTTCGGCGTCGAGTCTTTAACCTTTGTCTTTTTCCAAATTGTCTTGACATTGTAAAGCTCCCTTCAATCTTCAATCTTTATCTTCACTCTCCCCTTTGAGTACTTATCCAGAATTCTGACTCCCCCTTTCGCAGACTCCCCCTCTCGATAAGCTAGGGCTCAAATTCTGATTCAATCTTTGAAATTTTCTTTGTCATGGGGATTCCTATTACCTGCACAATCTCGACCTAAATATAAGATATATGACAATAACATTATCAATCCATACTTACCATTCAACCTTAATTGATAGTCTTGTCAGAATTAACAATCCACTTAAGTATTCAGGTCCAAATTAATGACCTTGATTACTCAATTAATCTACCAAGTCCAATCTAATGACCTTGGTTGATCTGAGACAATTCACACTGACTTTGGTTCAACTTTTTCTGAAAATTTACAAGTTTCAAATTAATGAACTTGCTTCAACTTTTCAAATTTCACAAACTTATCATGTTAAGCTCACGACTCATCATCCAGCCCAGAAACTTCCTGCATCTGCTTCGATTCGAATCTGAAGATCAACTCTCCACTTTGGTTTGTCAAAAATAACACAGAAATGTAAAACTTTTTGGATTTTGAATAAATTTCTAAACTAGAAAATGAATTACAGAAATAAAATGCAATAAAAGTAAACTATTTACAAACATATTTTTGGTGAGCGTGTTAGGGAATCATATCAGCTATTCGACAAGTCACAAATACCGTTAAGCTTTAATTTCATACTCAGAATTAAACAATTCGCTTAGATTGTTGATATACTGATCCACTTAAATTTTCACACAATTTTCAATCTGTCCAGGATACGGATTTAGTGTTTTAGAGACTTAAACTTATTCATGTGTCCCACCTCTTGAATATACTCCCGTATCCAGATCCCAATATTCAGTCTTACAGGTGAGTATACCACAGATGATATCTGTAAAGGGTTAAATTGCGAAACCGTGAGAGCTCAGGTCAGAACTTCCGTTCAGCAGAGAGATGACGGTTCGACTTGGGTGTGTCCCCTTTAGAGGATCTTTTTTACAATAGCATTGATTAGCAATTTTATTGTCTTATTATTTGATGCTGAGGGCGGCGCTATTTTTCAAACAAGCGGTAAAGTATTCTCTGGGGACTAGGCCATTGCTTTCGCAAAATCAAAAGTCCCGGGATAATACCCCAGATATCACTGAGTATAAAGACCTAGTATCTCAAAAAGAGGGATCTTTCAAACAAGATTTCAGGGGTTACCTATATATCCAAGTAGTGTTCCCCACGAAATAAGCAAGTAAAGATTTAGGTTTATATCCCGAACAAACCTACTAAATGTGCAAAAACCTATCGGCATATCATCAGCGAGACTGTTTAACGCATTTTAAACATTACATTTATTTAGCATACTGTAACTGTCAAGTCGATGTACTATCATTTTCCTTTTTTACACAAGCTCTTTTCTGGTTTTATATTGTTTTTGGATTTTGAAAATATCTCATGTTTTTCTATTTTTGAAATTTTTTACTGTTTTTGTATTTTCTAAAAATATTACCCTATACTCTCCCCCTAAATACCAAAACAAGTAAAAAATCGACAAACCATTGGAGATTGCTTCTCAACATCATCATCTACAATGTCTCCTTCATCAACGCCAAGAATCTCTTCCAACACCGATAAAAGCTTCATACCGTTCAATTTTAACAAGTATTGAAAACGAGTTTTATCAAATGCTTTGGTATGTAAATCAGCTTTTTGTTCGTCAGTGTGGATTTTCTCAATTCGTATCAACTTCTTCTCGAAACAATCGCGAATGAAGTGATGACGAATTTCAATGTGTTTGGTTTTAGCGTGATGAACTGGATTTTTAGTAATGTTTATCGCTGCCTCATTATCAACAAAGATAGGGGTGTTTAGAAATTGCAAACCGTAGTCACGCATCTGTTGCGGATCCACAAGATCTGTGAGCAGCAGCTGCTAGCAGATACATACTCCGCTTCACATGTGGATAAAGCCACAGAGGTCTGCTTTTTGCATTGCCAGGTGACCAATCGTGATCCAAAGAACTGGCATCCCACTGTTGTTGATTTAGCATTAACTTTGCAGCATCCAAAATCAGAATCGGAATAACCTTCGAGCATGAAATCGCCTTCTCTTGGATACCACAACCCCAATGATGGAGTTCCTTTCAGGTAGCGTAATATCCTTTTCACAATCACCATATGCGAAGCTCTCGGGTTAGATTGAAATCTTGCTACGAGGAAGGTTGGGTACATAATATCGGGTCTTGAAGCTGTCAAATACACCAGCGATCCGATCATGGAACGATACGTCGTTTCATCTACCTTCTCTACGGTGAGATCAGGGTTTATCCCATGATTCGTTGCTAATGGGGTGGAAGCCGGAGTAGAACCTGGCATCCCGAATTTCTCCAAGATATCATGAACGTACTTCGTTTGATGTATGAAAATTCCTTTGGGTAGTTGATCAACCTGCAGTCCCAAAAAGAATTTCATCTCATCCATCGATGACATTTCGAATTTCTGCTTCATAACTCTTTCAAAATCTTTGCACAAATTTTCATTTGTAGACCCAAATATGATGTCGTCCACGTATATTTGAACAATCAGAAGATGACCGTCGACCTCTTTGGTGAAGAAAGTGGCATCCACTTTTCCACAAATGAAGCTGTTGGCTAGCAGGTGTTGAGACAATGTCTCCTACCAAGCTCTCGGGGCCTGGTGTAAACCACACAGCGCTTTGTCTAGCAAATAGACCTTGTCTTTGTGGTGTGGATCGGTAAAGCCTGGTGGCTGTCCGACATATACCTCCTCTTTTACCTTCCCGTATAGAAACGCCGATTTAACATCTAACTGATATACTTTGAAATTTTTCCAAGATGCAAATGCCAGGAAGATTCTGATCGCTTCTAGTCGAGCAACCGGAGCATATACTTCAGTGAAATCTATACCCTCTTGCTGACTGAAACCCTGGACTACGAGTCGAGCTTTGTTACGAATAACAACTCCTCTATCATCCCTCTTGCACTTGAACACCCACTTGGTGTTTATTTTCCTTTGACAATCAGGCAAGTCTACTAACTTCCACACACCTAATTTCTCAAACTGACTCAACTCTTCTTGCATAGCATTGACCCAAGAATCTTCAGTTAGCGCCTCTTTGTATGTTCGCGGTTCGATCTGCGAAATAAAACAACTTAGTGAAAACTCAGTTTGTAAAGGTGCTACTGTAGAATAAAAACAAGTAAGGCCTTGGTCAATTTGACGTCTAGTGCGAACGCCTGATTGTAAATCTCCAATGATCAACTCTTCTGGATGGTATGAAAGAGTTCTCGGTATCACCTCGCCTGAAACATCTACCTCGCCTTCCAGATTAGTAACATTCTGATTTGCACCTTGTTCACTGACTGGGTTTGTTTGACTTGAAATCTGAATTTGCTCCCCCTCAGAATCTGAATCACCATGATCAAATATTGGCATGTTCTCAGATTCTTGATTATCATTCTGTGCCGTCTGATTATCATGAGCAACTTCATTTTGTTGAATATCATCATGTTCTCCAGCATTGCTCAGACCTGCTTCATCATCGTTCGAAGCTTGTCTTTGTCGACTGAAAGTTTCTGCTGGAAACATTTCCTGCGATTCTTCATACTCTCTCAGAATATCCAACTCATCAAAGAAATCTTCTTCTTCTTCCTTTTCTTCTTCCATGTCAAACGAATCCCACAAAGTGTCATAATGTAAACGCCATGAATCTCCAGGTTTCTATGGTGGCATTGTGTAACCTTGACACTCAACATTGTGTGCTTCAATAATCCGCTTCAAGCTTGGAACAAAGACTCTTTTCAATGGACTTTGATAACCCACGAAAATTCCTTCAATGCTCTTTGGACCAAATTTACCAAAAGGCTCTAGAACTGTACAGGGAGACCCAAACGGTTCTAAATACTTCAGGTTCGGCTTGCGGTTATTGATCAACTCGAAACACGTCTTATTGAATTTCTTCACTGTGAGAACCCGATTGAGTGTATAGCATGCGGCGGATACTGCTTCTGCCCAAAAATTAACTAGTAGCTTTGAATCAGCAAGCATTGTCCTAGCCGTTTCAATTAGCGTCCTGTTCTTTCGTTCAGCTACTCCATTCTGCTGCGGAGTGTAAGGCGCGCTAAATTCATGCAATATACCTCTTTCATAACAATATTCTTCCATCTTGTTGTTCTTGAACTCAGTACCATTATCACTTCTGATTCTTTTGATACGCCTTTGGTACAAATTTTCAATTTTTCTGAACAACGCCATCAAACTATCAAACGTCTCATCTTTTGTCTTCAGAAAAGAAACCCATGAAAACCTGGAATAATCATCAGTTGCCACTAGACAGTAGATATCCCCTGTAATACTTTTGACGTTTATTGGACCAAACAGATCCATATGTAGTCTCTCTAACAGTCTGGAAACTGAATTGACTTTCTTTTTAGGATGTGATTTCTTCTTCTGCTTGCTTTTGATGCAGCTAATGCATTCTCCTTCAAGATGAAAACCTTTGACATGAACACCAGTAACTAAGTCGTTGTGCATCAAATGATTCATTTTATTAAGATGTATATGACCCATCTTTCGGTGCCACAATTTCGATTCTTTCTCAGTTGCTCTGGACACAAAATAGTGTGCTTGACTCGTGGTTGTAGTAGCTACGCTCATGTCAAACACGTACAGATCATTCACTCTAGGTGCCCTCATGATAATCCATTCTCCAGGGATAACAAAACCTGGTTTCAAGATCAAACATTCTTTATCTGTGAAGTGAGTGGTATACATCCTATCACAGATCTGAGATATGCTCAGAAGATTGTTTTCAAGCTCGGCGATGTAGTTAACTCTTTCAAACGTAACAATCCCATTGGATAATGTTCCTTCACCAACTATTCTACCACCCTGATTACCTGCGAACCCTACATAACCTCCATTGAAATTTCTAACATCATACAGCAACGCTGTCTTCCCCGTCATGTGCCGAGAAGCTCCACTATCCATAATCCATCGTGAAACGGATCTTAGAAGCTCCTGCACATATCACAAACACTTTAGTTAGATTTAGATGCCACCCAAGCCTCTTTCGACTCAGGTAACTCAAAGTTAATGACAGTTCTCTTGAGGATTAAAGGTGGAAAGTTTTTATCATTCATCTTCAAGTTTTCCTCAGACCCAATCTCAATCTTTTTGTATAAAAAGAAATCATTTTGAGAAGATTGACTAGATGATTGGTCTTTCTTTGGTCCATTCTTCTTTTCAGAAGTTGTAGCCTCTTGTGGTTCAAGTTTCTCATAATAATCCAAAGGAACATCCATCTTTACCGGTGTGGTAGAAGACGACTGTTATTCCAATTCTGAAACCTTTGGTTTTTGAACACTTGATTTCTTTTCAACCACTTTTGGCTTCCAAGTTTGTTGAGACGATGCAAACCGTTTGTAAAATTTGTCATTTTTAGTTTCCATCTTCTTAACAGGTTCAATTTTGAATTTTGTTTTCTCATTTTTCAAAATTTTCTCAACAACCTATGGTGCTTTTCCTTTTGCATCAGCTTTCTTCTTTTGACTCTCAACAACTTCAGACTTAGGCTTAAAGTTGGTACACTTTCGTGCAATATGCCCAACTTTGTTGCATCTAAAGCATGTACGAGTATCAACTACTCGACTTGTGCCTTCAGACTGAGGTTGTGAGGCCCTCTCCTCAAAAAACTCTTCATTCGTCTTTGAAAAAATCTTAGACTCCTCATCAGAAAGTGAACTCGAACTTGACACAAACACTTTCTTCTCAGCAAACTTCTTGTTTTGACCATTTTTTTCTGATAATTCTTACCACCCTAATAACCATCCGACCATTTGTTTCGATTGTTGTTATAAAAACGTGGTGGAACAACGGGTTTCTTGTATTAAGCTTTATCTTTTTCAAAATTCATTTGCCTCTTTGTCTGATTCAAACCTTCTACTCCAGACAAATCAATTTCAACCAATTTGAAAACATTTTTCAATTTGTTCACATTAACATTCTCCAGAGGAAACTCAGAATCCGAATACAACTTATCAGATCCAGCCATCTTGTACATCACAAGACCCGGTTCATCACCTAAGTTGTTTTTGGATTTTGGCTTCGGAATGTATTTGTCCAGAAAACATTCATCTTCCTCAGTAGTGTCACTTTCAGATTTTAGAACATTCTCAACCACACTTTTCACTACTTCAGTTTGGACACTATCATCATCGGAAGATGAAGATGAAGTGAATGTGACATCAATCGTGTCTGGAAGTTTCACTTCATTCTCGTCTTCAAGATTAACCAACCCTGATTGTTTTTTCGAATAATTGTTTAGAACTGGTGGTGGAACTTGATGATAACCCACTCCGGTTCCATCCGAAAAGACATCTTCGCCAGCTTTGTTTTTCCCGATGGGTTTAGGAACAATGTGTTGCAAAACAAAGCTTGCGGAGTTGTAACTTTTTAGTTTCAACTGGATTCGTTCATTTTCAATTTCAGCCTCTTGAAATTTAAGCTTCAACTTTGCAATTTCATCCAGTTGCTGGTTAATTAACTCTTCTTTTACCCGAAGAACTCCCGACATATGATTATTTTCTTTAATTGTCTTACCATTTCTGTCATCAGCATCTTTAACCGTTCGTTTAAGCTTCTCAAATTTTTCTGAAATCTGACGATTTTCAAGAAGTAACTGCTCATTTTCTTTCCTAGCTTTTTCTTTATCAATTTTATCATTTTCAATTTTGTCAGTTAATTCTTTTAATCTGTCGTTCGAAGCTTTCAACATTTTATCACGGTTAAGGATCTGATCCTCAACACTTCTGACTCTATCAGTCAGATCATCAACTTTCTTACCATTTAGATAAGTGATTGTACTACAAACTTTGCACTCTTTCATGCAATTTTTGCAGTCAATGGCACCATTAACTTTCTTACCTGACGCACTCGTTGACGCATTTGAACTGACCTGGCTTTTAGACTCAGATACGGACTTAAAGTCTACCTTAAGTTCCTTAGCAGCCAGCACTTTGTCAGCCATCTTTCCCAAGTTTTCAGCTGTCAACTCCTGTGAAGTATCAATGATCCCATCATAAATCTTCTTTGACTTTTCTTCTTTTTCTTTTACTTTCTCTTCTTTCTCTTCTCCGCTTCCCCACCATTTTCTTTGCCAACCCTCTTCTTCTTCAGCAATTTGTTGAATTATGGTTTCAAGATCGAGGGTCTTATAGTCAATAGCAATGTTTCCCATGGGGTTAAGATAACATTCTCTGTCTGGATCCCATCTCTTCGCCCTTTTTGCTTCAGTGTATATATCAGATATTCTGATCATTCTGTTTTGAGCTAACCTCTTCCTATTGACATACTTTTCTTCTTCATTTCTGTTATCTTTAAAAGGGATAGGTTCAACAATGTTTGCCATAAAAGCATATCCAACCGCATCCTCCTCTGGTAACAACTCGCTCCAGTCAAAACCTTCATCGTCGTGAATCACAGTATGAGCTCTGGATTTTTCTTTATTATCCTCAAGTTGTTTCATTCTGGGCGGTTCTGATTTATTCTGATGATAAATCACTCTCTTGTAGTAATCTTCTTTGAACGGATTTTCAGAATCATCAGCATAAGCATTCCGGTACTCTCTTTTAAAATGACCTTTCTGTTTACACTTGAAACAGGTCACTTTTGACTTGTCAAAGCCTAACTTGGTAGATGGTCCACCAATAGACTTTCTTCCTGTAATCTCCATAAAACGCTGTGCCCTTCTCACTGCACTGGCCATACACCACCTTATGTCAATCAATTCCATCTCCTTAGGATCTATTTGATCGTAGTCTTCCTTTCTTAGGTTGATGTTACCTATCTTGCCTACCACAAGGCTTTCATACAACTCTTGCACAGAAGCTAAGAAAACCATATGTTGCTTTGCAGACACCTCGTTGAAGTTTTGAGCATTCTTTAAATCCACAGCGATGTTGCATTGAAATAAGTTCTTCGTAGCTGATTGATTTGAAGTTGACGAAGAGCCACTGTGAAATCCACTGCTTGCACTCTCTTTGCTAGATGTGTTGGAATTTTCAGTAGAAAAAGCTGTCTTGGGAGACGCATTCTTGGGAATCATGCTTTTTGGATAATACAGCTCCAAATTCTGCTGATATGACGAGTGATTGACTTTGTGTGTTTTCTTTATCTCCAGCTCGTGACTCTCTAGTCTTTCAATCAACAAATCAACTGTAAGATCCTCAGACTTGATCGTATTCTTCAACATCAAGGCATAGTATTGCCAATCCATCTCATCTGGCAACGAATCAAACAATTTGTCGATTAACTATTCTTGAGAATAGATAATTCCATGTCTCGCCAGCTCTAACTTCAACTGCCCAAACCTCTCAATCATCTTACAAACTGATTCATTTTTTAAACAACCAAATAAATCAAACTCTTTTCTTAGCAGTTTCTTTTTGTTTTTCACTATTTCTACACTTCCCAAACATTTCACTTCTAACTTTTTCCACCAATCTTTAGAATTGTTATACTCGATCAAAGATATTATATCTTCTCGGACAGACTGAAACAGCAACGCGATGCACTTTTGCTCGGCAACAAAAACTTCTATTTCTTCAGTTGATATCAAATTTTCACCATTTTTCCCTCCATCACTGTATCCATTCTTTAGACCTTTCCAGCTGGTATACGTAAATGCCTTTAACCATTCTTCAAATTTCTTGGCCCACCGACTGTACTCTTCGATCGCTATCAACTTTGGGGGTTTGTTATATGTTCCGTATGCACTTTCTACACCTAAAGTATCCGACAAAGTTTTCTTTGTATTCGGCGTGTTCTCATTGGTGTTGCTAGAAGTATCATCTCCAGAGTTTCCAGCAAAGGCATACATATCAATGAAAGGATTCATGAATTCGTCCATCTTTCACGTACTCCTCGTCCTGAGCTCTGATACCACTTGAAGGATCGGTCCGGTGACCCTAAATAGTCAAAATGAGTAGTTCATCATCATTTGCAAAGGCGGAATCAATGTAAATGACATCAAATAGCTTGTTTACTTTTAATCTTTATCTATTGATGATTTCCTGAGCTTTTACAATCAATTCTGACAAAAATCCAGCAGCACCTCAGCTCTCACACACTTAATCTCGTATCAAATGACAACATGCACAACCCTATATATAGATGTTGCTATTTCGTTTGAAAGTAACACAGGTCATGTTCAAACGAAATTAGTGATTTCGTTTGAACATGCCCTTTGACACTCTCAAACGAAATTACCTCCTAAAATACAATCAAACCCTAATTCAATCCCTGTTGTGCACTCATTTATCTAATCTAGACATAAGACTCGATTAAGACGAAGTTAACAGACAGTAGGTGCACCAACAGAGTCCCAGTAAGGCTTAACGAGTGTGAAAGGGGTTTTGTTCCACTATCTGACGTAATGATAGAACTCGTTAACCTGTAGAAGTCGTAGCGATGTTTGACTCCTACTCAAATCCGACCCTTAACCTTTTCCACTCTTCTTATGTAGAATAATGAGCGGACGGAACGGTGGACGTGGTGGAGGTCGCGGCGGTGGACGTGGCAATATCGTGATGTCCCAGGCTAAATTAACCTACTTGATCAATACTCGTGTGGCTGAAGCTCTAGCAGCTCAGCAAGCTGGTACGTTACGTGCCAAACGCTCTTTATCCTTGTGTCGCATACTTGACCCTTACTTGTGCATTGTATCTTCTTTCGTCTTTAGGTCAACACGCGAACCAGAATCAGAACAATCAACCTGTTTGCATGTTCAAGACATTCATGGATTGTAAGCCACAGACGTTTAGTGGGAGTGAAGGGGCAGTAGGACTACTTCGTTGGTTTGAGAAAGCAGAGTCGGTCTTTGCTATGTGTAACTGTCCTGCTAGGGACAGAGTGAAGTATGCTTCGGGCATACTTGAAGATGGTGCCTTGACTTGGTGGAATTCCCAATTCCAGATGCTGGGTATCAAAATGGCGAACGCGACTACTTGGGACGATTTCAAGGAGCTGATGCGAGATGAGTACTGCCCTCGTGATGAGATCCAAAAACTAGAAAATGAGTACTATAACCTGAAGATGGCAGGATCTGAGATCGAGGCGTACACGAAGCGATCTCACAAACTTGCAAATATGTGTCCTAACTTATCTCGACCACCACATCGTAGAATTGAGCTGTACATCAATGGTCTAGCGCCTCAAGTCAAGGGTTTAGTCACTACAGCGAATCTTGACAACTTGCCTCGAATCATTCGCCTAGCTCACAAGATCACTAATCAGGAAGTGGAGCGTGGCTCGCTACCACCGCGTGTTTTTACTACTGCCACTACTGCTACAGCTACTACACCTACTACGGATAACAAATGAAAGTGGAATGATACGGACAAGGTGTCCAACTCGAATCAGTCACAGAAGAAGCCAGACAATAGTAGCAACCGCAATTGTAGCCAGTCATCCTCTGTTAATCAGAACCAGAGCAACAACTTGAATCAGGGTTCTTATGTAGGGAAACAACCAAAATGTAGAAAGTGCAACTACCATCATCGTGGATCGTGCACATGAATCTGTCACAGGTGCAATAAAGTGGGTCATATGGCAAGGGATTGCAGGGCTCCATTTCCAAAACAGCAGCAGCAACAGCAACCACCACAGCAACAGCAGCCGCAACAACAGGAAAGGCAGCAGCCTCAGCAGAACCAGGGTAATTGTAAGGGATGTTTCCAGTGTGTTAGACGGAATTGCCCTCAACTGAATCAGAATGCTGGGAATAACAACAACGCTAGGAATAATAACAACAACGGAAATAACAGTGGGAATGGCGCGCGTGGAAGAGTGTTTACCATCAAAGCAGATGAAGCTAGGAATGATGGCAATGTCGTGACCGGTACGTTCTCTGTGAACAACCTATTTGCTTCTGTGTTATTCGACTCTGGTGCCAATTGGAGTTATGTGTCTCTGGGGTTCAGTCGTCAGTTAGGGTTGACTCCAACACCTTTTGTAAACAAACACGTAGTAGAATTAGCTGATGGTAAGTCAATTGAAGCCTCACACATTCATCTTGGATGTAAACTCGATCTTATGGGTCAAGTGTTCGACATTGACCTACTCTCCGTTACTCTTGGAAGTTTTGATGTGGTCGTTGGTATGGATTGGTTGTCTAAACACTAAGCAGAAATTCTCTGTAAAGAGAAAATCGTACGTATTCCTCTCCCCAGTGGAGAATCTCTGTCAGTCCAAGGTCATCAAAGTGGTGCAATGGTTGGCATCATCTCAGCTATGAAAGCCCAGAAGTGTCTACGAAAGGGTTATCCTGCTATTTTAGCACTCGTTACTGACCTGCCAGTTGTTTGTGAGTTTTCCGATGTATTTCCAGATGAACTTCCTGGTTTACCTCCTCACCGTCAGGTGGAATTTCAGATCGACCTTACGCCAGGAGCAGCCCCGATCGCTCGTGCTCCTTATCATCTTGCACCTGGAGAGTTGCAAGAATTGTCTAATCAGCTTCAAGAACTGTTGGATAAGGGCTTCATCCGACCCAATTCTTCGCCTTGGGGAGCCCCGGTCCTATTCGTGAAAAAGAAAGACGGATCCTTTCGTATGTATATATATTATCGTGAACTCAACAAGGTGACGATGAAGAACCGTTATCCTTTACCTCGCATCGACAATCTGTTTGACTAGCTGCAAGGGTCAAGCTTCTACTCGAAAATCGATTTAAGATCGGGCTATCATCAGATGAAAGTCCGAGAGGAGGATATTCCTAAAACAGCATTTCGAACACGGTATGGCCACTACGAGTTTCAGGTTATGCCATTCGGGTTAACTAACGCACCAGCGGTTTTCATGGACCTCATGAACCGTGTGTGCAAACCATACCTCGACGATTTCGTCATTATGTTTATTGACGACATTCTGATCTATTCTAAGAGCAAGGAAGACCACGAGCGGCACTTGCGTCTTGTCTTGGAGCTCCTGAGGAAGGAGCAACTCTACGCATAGTTTTCTAAGTGCACTTCTGGATTCGAGAAGTACACTTCCTTGGCCACATTTTTAATGAATTAGGAATACATGTGGATCCCGCTAAGATAAATGCTATCAGAAATTGGGCGGTTCCGAAGAATCCTTCAGAGGTGTGACAATTTCTTGGTCTCGCTGGATACTACCGCAAATTTATTAAAGACTTCTCAAAGATCGCACAACCCCTTACCTCGTTGACACAAAAAGGGGTTATCTACTTTTGAGGAACGAAGCAATAAGACACTTTCCAACTGTTGAAACAAAAACTTTGCAGTGCGCCAATCTTGTCCTTACCTGAGGGTACCGAAGATTTCGTGGTGTACTGTGATGCTTCTATTCAGGGTCTCGGTTGCGTGCTGATGCAACGCGAAAAGGTTTATGCTTCTCGACAATTGAAGATTCATGAGAAGAAATACACGACTCACGACTTGGAGTTGGGGGCTGTGGTTTTTGCATTAAAAATTTGGAGGCACCACTTGTACGGTACCAAATGCACTATTTATACCGACCACAGGAGCCTCCAGCACATCTTCGACCAAAAAGAGTTAACATGCGACTGCGTCGCTGGATGGAACTCTTAAATGACTACGATTGTGCCATCAAGTATCATCCAGGCAAAGCTAACATTGTAGCTAATGCCCTTAGTCGAAAGGAAGCAAAACCTAAACATGTCCGCGCCTTGCAGCTCACCGTCTATTCTAATTTACGTGACCAGATCCGTTCTGCTCAAACTGAAGCATTGAAAGAGGAAAACCTTAAAGCTGAGTATTTGCGGGGCATGGAGAAATGACTTGTAGATAGATCCGACTGTATTCTCTATTTCATGGAGCGAATATGGGTCCCTTTGTATGGAAATCTTAGAGAGCTTGTGATGGACAAAGCGCACAAGTCTTGATATTCTGTTCATCCGGGTTCTGATAAGATGTATCAGGACCTCAAAGTCCTATACTGGTGGCCGAAGATGAAAGCCCACATCGCGACGTATGTAAGTAAATGTTTGAATTACACGCAAGTTAAGGTGGAATATCATTAACCATCTGGTCTGCTTCAGCAACCAGAAATACCTATGTGGAAATGGGAACAAATTGCCATGGATTTTGTCACCGGTCTACCTAGAACTCAAAACGGGAGCGATACCATTTGGGTGATCGTCGACCGTCTCATGAAATCTGCGCATTTCCTGGCAATCAAGGAAACTGATAAGTTCTCACAACTTGCTGGCGTTTATCTAATAGAGGTGGTTTCTAGACTTGGGGCGCCAACCTCTATCATCTCTGACCGTGATCCGTGTTTCATATCTGAATTGTGGCAAGCGATGCACAAGTCATTCGGCTCACGTCTGGACATGAGCACTGCTTATCACCCACAGACGGATGGTGAAAGCGAATGAACCATCCAGACACTTGAAGACATGCTGCGAGCATGTGTAATCGACTTTGGTAAAGGGTGGGAAAAACACTTGCCCTTGGTAGAGTTCTCCTACAACAACAGTTACCATTCCAGTATTCAGGCATCTCCGTTCGAGGCTTTGTACGGACGGAAATGCCGATCTCCTCTTTGTTGGGCTGAGGTGGGTGACAGCCAGATCACAGGACCAGAACTTGTACTTGAAACCTCTGAAAAGATTGTCCAGATCAGAAGTCGCATGGCGCCAGCGCGCGACCGTCAGAAAAGCTACGCTGATAAGCGTAGGAAACCCTTGGAGTTCAATGTAGGCGATCGCGTTATGTTGAAAGTCTTACCCTGGAAGGGTGTGGTGTGCTTTGGGAAGCGCGACAAGCTTAATCCACGTTACGTTGGCCCGTTTAAAATCTTGGAAAGAATCGGCTAGGTTGCCTATCGGCTTGAGTTACCTGATGAGTTGGGAAACATTCATGACGTCTTCCATGTCTCGAACCTGAAAAAGTGTTTGTCCGATGAAACACTTGTCGTGCCGTTGCAAGAGCTAAAGATTGACGACAAGTTGCAGTTCGTTGAAGAACCTATTGAAATCATGGATCGGGAAGTTAAAGTTCGTAAGCACAGTCGAATCCCAATCGTGAGAGTTCGTTGGAACTCATGGCGTGGACTGGAGTTCACGTGGGAACGCGAAGATCAGATGAAGCTCAAGTATCCTCAGCTGTTCAACATTGCTAAATCAAATCCTGATGCAACTAGTGAATTTCGGGATGAAATTCCTTTTCAAGTTGGGGATGATGTGGCACCTGGGGAAAACCCACAGTCATCCTGAACTACCACTTCCCCTCCGTGATTGACTGCTTATCAAATTTTGGGACAAAATTTCTTTCAAGTTGGGGATGATGTGACAACCCGTTATTTTTAGAATCCTTTCATTGTACTGATCTTTAATCTCGCATTGTTTGTCACTTGAATATTATATGTGTGTTTATAAGAAAAAGGTTACGTGTTACGTGTTATGTGAATATTGTAAGGATATATAAATCTCGTCACACCAAAGCACTTGGGCCGCACACCCTTGTCCAATCCATTCTCGGCCCAAATGAAACTTGGTATGGCCCGGTCCTTTCCGCATTGCATACACACACAAGGCTTGTGTGTGATGTTCATAATTAACAAAACACAAGGATTATGCCAAACCCTAAAGCTCCTCCCACTTGATCAACGGCAGCACCCCTCCTTCCTCTCGAAGTCTCTATTGTTCCAAGCACTCCCGTAATAATCTCATCATTCGGTTAGTAACTCACCACAGTTCACTTTGTTTGATAATTATTATGTGATGTTTGAGATCTACTATGGATATAGGGTTTTGCTTGAAAACATGCTTTTATATTGTGTTTACGGGTAGCCACGGGTGTATGAGTAGGGTTAATTGTTAAAAAGGGTTTTGATGTTTCGATACTAGAACTAGGGAATTAGAACATGCATGATGAGGGTTCGATGACTTGTATACATTTATATTCATGATGTGGTTTGATAAATCTGCTTGATGAACTTATATTAGGATAAATTAATAATCTGATTTTGTGTGGTCATTGGATGATCTGGGTTGTGTTATGATGAGTATGATTAGGGTCAATGATTATTTAGAATGGTTGTTTATGTGAATTAAGGAAACTGTTGCAATTCGGAGATTTGTATGAGCATGAATAATAATTGTTAAATCATAATGTTTGATCTATTTCGGGATATGGTAATGTGTTTATTGAAATCACGGATGATTATTATTAAGGAAATCATGATTATCTGTTGAGGAGCAGCGACGAAAGACTCCCCATGAAGAACCCAAGTCGACGAAGAACTTGATTCTTCGTTGGCTGGCCCTTGACAAACAACTAGGGTTCTTCGTCACAATCACTTCTAGACGAAGTATAGTTCTTCGCCAAGAGGGTTCTTCGCCATGAGGGCACCCCACGAAGAACTGGTTCTTCATGAAGATGCTGCAAGAGAGCAAACAAACAGAACAGGTTAATCAGCAAACAAACAAATTTGCATACTGCACATAACGAAACCGTAACGAGTCTTGTCCACATAACATGCATCAACTTAAGGTTTCGAATAGTTTATGATGTGTATGATGATGAATGTTTATGTTTATAAAATTCTATTTGTTGCATGTTAATAATATTAACTATGAATGAGGAACCTGATTTGGCTCGTGTGAGTAGCAAACTCACCTGTTAAGTATTGTTATGTGACATGCACGTGAGATGTGGACTTGCATGAGATTTAAGTACTTGCTATGTGTTATACGGTGATCTTTGCGGTAAATGCCATCTGTGAAAATACGTGATTTAATTGATGATGAAACTGATTTTTATTGGTAACCACGGTAGGGTTTGGTTGACCAACTTGGAATGGGTAACTTAACATACCGAGCAAAACTAAGGTGAGTTCATTTTTCTTGAGCATGTGTCCCGGTGGGTGGGACAATCAAATGGGTATTCCTGAGAGGAATACATCTTTTTTGGGTTAAACTGGGATGTTAGATAATACACTCATTCCTATCACTTTAAGTCCCATCTTATACCGAATTAGTTACCTGAGAGGTAACGGGGTATTAGTTGATAGCGCTATTAGGCTTGGCAACCTCACACCGTACCTGAGAGGACAGGCGTGAACTAATGACCTTAAATCACGACCAATGTTTCTTAGGGGCATTGGGGACGTGCAAACAATCTGACGCCATCTTGCGGTACTCGAGTTATTATCAACATTATTATTTAAACTGAACTAAACACTTGGCAACTAATGTTTTTACAAAACTATGAACTCGCCGGCTTTGTGCTGATACACTTGTTGCATGCTCGCAGGTCGTTAGATTCTATGGATAAGGAACTTGCTGTCTGGAATTGCTGGAGTGGTCGTGGCTTAAACTGCTTGGAAACATTTGACAGGCTTACTGGTTTTCATACATTTGGTTTTTGGAACATTTGAACAATGATTTACTTATTACTTCCGCTGAATTTGTTGGATTTTATTAAGCTTATGTTTGAAACACTTTAATTTTTAAATAGCAACCTTATTTGAAATCTTGCTATGAGTTCAACGTGATTAGTGGCTAGACCCTGGTACGTCACACACCTAGCGAGGTTTCTGCATGTGGTATTTTTGGGGGTGTGACGTAATACACAAACATGCACATATGCATATGTATCATTTCTTTGACAAATTCCGTAATTCATTACAAATATTAGACAATTGCACTTTCATTTACACTACCATATGTAATACACTACTTTTTACATTACTAATATTAGAAATGCACATTTGCATCTATATGTATCAACATGAAATAAGATGTTTTGGTACACTACTTTGAATACACTTCCCCTTACATTTATCATACCATCCATAATACACTACCATTACCTCCTACCATCCATAATACAATATCAATACCTTGTGACAACTGGCAATTTTCCATGTATTCCGTACAATAATGAACGGTAATCTGTGCATGATTGAATTAACAAGACAAATGATTTTCTGATTATTGTCATATACATACAATGGGATTTCATGTTGCAACATTTTTATCATTATTATATGCAACACAATATAGAACAATTAGTGCACGAAACAAAGTTAGCACAGTTATCAAACAAACTAGAAGTACTTACGGGAGTTCAGTACTTAGACAGACGTGATGTTAAGACACAGAATGAGCCCGAAACCAAGAATTACACTAGAATAGTGTGTAGGAAAGTAGGGATTGTAAAACTTCTTACCTAGTGATGATTTAGGTGCCGGAAAGTGCCAAAAACACACTAAAACTGCAGAATTCTGTAGAAAATAACCAAATTCAGCAATGTTCAGCATTTTAAGAACTAAATATAATGCAGAAATGTGGTTTAATGGTCCATAATACGTTCCTAAGTTTCGGGAATCAAAACTGTCATAAAAGGGAACATAAAGTACGCTAAACTGTGTAATTTAGCACCTTAACAAACAGGTAACCAATCAAATAACCGGACACTACCCGGAACGTCAAATTTTGACTAGAAGCATTGTTTTAGTTTATCGAAGCTAGTTATGATCATTACACACCCTATTACTACATAAAGCTTTACAACACACTTAAACAACAAAATTAATCATTTAAACACCTAACTAAAACATGTAACTAAGATTGAAATCTAACAACATACCCCCCCACTTACGGTTAAGAAACATGGGGACCCACCCATGATTTTCTTTTATTTGTTTATTAGATTTGTTGATTATTTTGAAACATAAGAACCAATAGATATAGGTATATTGGAGAAAAGTTTATTTAAACCACAAGTTAATATCATTGGATCATTTCACTAACTTCACCACTCTAACATCCTCCCTTCTTCCCCCATTCTTGGCTCCCATCACCCACACTTCAACCTCCATCATTCAATCTTTCTCATATAATCTAAGGTGGTTTAAGGGTGCAAGAAGCAAAGTTAAGAAGCTTGGAGGTATTGGAACTTGAAGGACCACTTCTTAGAGCTTTTATCCACCTAGTTTATCATCTTAATCATCTTGAGTTCTTCCCTAGCCCTTGTGCTAGTAGTAAGCCCCTTGTATCTTGATTTTACTTCTCTTTAGATTGGTTAAAAGAATATGTAAGTTGCTAAACATGAAGATCATGAAGAAACAAGAAGATAGTTTTTAACATAAAGCTAAATAACATAAGAATCTTTGTTGTTTTAGTGTATGTGGGAATCTTGATTGTGATTTCTTGTGAATATGATGTTAATCATCATAAGGAAACTTGTTAGATTGTGATTAAACACATGATCTAGCAAGTGAGAGAATGATCTTGTGAAAAATCAAAGTGATCATCCTTTATGTAAACATGAACTTGAAAGATGAAGTTGTTTTTATGTAAGATGATAATGGATAAATGATATAAGGCTTATAAATGGATGATTTCAAGAATAGTTTTCTCAAGAAACCAAGTTTATTTACAAGATTTACATAAACATGACTTTTAGAGAAACTAATCACATTTTTAGTGATAAATCAAAGCTAGAAACACATTGTTAACAAGAAAAATTCAAGAAGAAATGTTTATGAAAAATCATGTTATAAGTTGTGAAAGACTAAATTTCTCAAGAATGATGTTTATGAACAAATGACCACACTTTTAAGGGTAACTAAGTCTACTAATTAACATGGTAAGTTACTACAAGTTTTTACAAAAATTTCAAGTTCATGATGTAGTGTAATTTCATAAT
The DNA here is from genome assembly GCA_030545235.1 of Helianthus tuberosus. Lineage (NCBI taxonomy): Eukaryota > Viridiplantae > Streptophyta > Magnoliopsida > Asterales > Asteraceae > Helianthus > Helianthus tuberosus. Next base: position 130,954,006 of record CM060412.1, on the reverse strand, counting down.
TTTTGGCTCATGGTAAGTGTTGAATAATTTTTTGTTGATTGGTGATGATTTTAAAATTAAATGATATGCTTTGAAAGCATGGAAACCGCCATTTTTAAGGGGAAACTATGACAAAATTTTTGTAGAATCTAAACACTTAGAAAAATATTTTTAAACAAGTGTTTATAAGTAAATTTTAACCATGGTTTTTCCTATAAAATTTGCCATAATTTTTGTTACAAATATTACAAATATTGGAGGTTGGTTTTTGATAAATAAAAGTGACTAAGTATATATTTAGGAAAATATATATTTAGATGTCACAATTTATGTGATTACTTGTGTATTATGTGTATTAGTTATATTATTTTATGTTGATGCATTAATGTCTATCGCCTCCGTCAATTCAAACCGTAGCTGAAACTGTAGAAATCTAGGATTTTATTGTAATATTTAGATAGAATTAGCAAGGTGGCATTTTGGTAATTAATGAGAAATCTCATTATTTCCAAGGCCTATAAATAGGAGCTTTAGTTGTAAAGTGTAGGACTTTTGCTCATTTTGGTGATTTAGGAGATTCAAGTCTAGAGAGAGAAAGTCTAGAGAGAGAAAGTACTCTCTACGTGATTCTTGTATCGTACACGTCATATCTTTCAATTGATTCACGGTTCTAGTACGTTATTGTGTGTTCGGTCACGCACGTTCACGGATTCCGCACGTCGAACGTTCGTTACGCAATCGAACGGTGTCAAAACCGGTCCTACAAGTGGTATCAGAGCTAGGAGCTCGATAGCACTGACCAAATACATAAATTCGTACCAGATTTCTGTGATTTCAGATCTGATTTTCATAAAATTCTTCATATTCTACTACTTGTTCACGTTTTTAACTGTTTTCATCAAATTGAACGGAATTTTTTGGTCCGAATCTGCTGATTTTTAAATATGTTGTGTGAAAATACTTGAATTACAATCCTACCAAGTTTCAGAATCTAATTCTTAGTCGTTTAGGAGAAATTCAAGTTTTTAGTTCCGATTTTGTTTGAAACAGCAAGGTTTCGCTTGAGATATCTGTGGTTTTCGCTTGAAAAAGGAGTGTTATTTGAAGCGAAACACATACTTTCACTTGAATATTAAGGCTTTCGCTTGAAATATCTGGGTTTCGCTTGACCGAACTGTACCCTTTCGCTTTAAAAGTACTTTGAAGTGGGATTCGCTTGAAATTGTGTTACCTGGTTTCGATTGAGCAGACATATCTTGTGTGAAATCATAATTGCTTGTGTCAGTTCATGTGATAATATTCAGATTCTCGGTCCAATTAAATTTCATGCACACTTAATATTGTCGGACCCATAAACTGATAACCCATGTGACTTCATATAAAAGCCCAATCACATTTGATATCACAATAAAGAATCAATTTGATCTGTTCAATATAGTTTGACCTAATCAAATTTGTTTATTATCAGACTATCACATGGCAATCGGTTAAAGTGAATTTGATTGTTATCAGAAAGTGTCGGTTTATTTGTTTGAAACAATTCGGTGCAATAGGATTAATTGAATTGATTTGATTGGGAAATAAAAATTGCCGGCCACTAAAGTCATCGGTTAGTAATCAATGTTGGCACTTGTCGGTTTAGTGGACTTGAAGGTTCAATAGGCTCTTGTTTGAAACTTTGCATGTGAATTAATCAAAAGTAACAAATACATCGGCTAAATACACTTGTTGATATCCGGTTTGCATGTGGTAGTTGCATGTGTATTGTTGTCTGCCATATATAGTCAGTTGGCATGTGATAAAGGTTTGTTGGACTTTACATGTGATTTCAGTTTTTGGTACAATCACTGATTTTGAGTGTTATTAGTTGCTGGTTACTTGATACATTTAATTGATGTCAGTTGTTGATTGAAGGTGATCAAATCATGTGAACATTTAATTGTTAACAGTTGACAATCCACTAGTTCATCGATTTAAAATTGAGGTTGTTTGTCTAACTATTAAAAGTTGAATTGTGGGTCAAAGCCAAATTGATCGGGCCAACCAGACTTTCAATAGAAATATAGTTCAAGTATTTGTATCAGCGGGCTCAGTACATTGTTGTTGACAGGTCATGTGTGTGAACTGAACAGAGAATATTGATCAAGTCCATTCATTTAGAGATTTCATCCGAACAACATTTATCGGCAAATCTTTAACAACGAGTCTTAGATTGATTTCGTCAAACGTACACTGTTGCGTATTCAGTCCGTTTGAACTAATTGTTTGTTTGCAGGTGATTCGAGATGATTTACAAGGCGCAAATACCAAAAAGTTGTTTTTAAGTTTGTGGTTAAAATGTTTGACGAAGAGGAAAACTATGACCTTGAAAGATTAAATGATTAGTTTGATGGTTGGGGTAGTAAATATCGGAATGAGAATAAGAATATTTGGGATAAAAGATTTGAATGTTTTTTGTGTATGAAAAATGAAACAGTGGATGAGTTGGAAAGACGGTTTAATTGTCTAATTGAAAATTTAACAAGGTACGAGATAAGGATATCAAATGCTGAAAAGGTATCAAAATTTGCTGACGCGTTACCTTCTGAGTGGGATGAATTTTTGAGTGAAATAAAAAAAGATTCTAGGTTCTCAAATTTTTATCTAAATGAATTTATCAATGAGCTCAAAACACTCAAGTATAAAAATCAAAAGAAAAAGAAAGAGTTGATGAATGTAATAGATAAAAATCTAGACAAAATAAGTTTGGATGTGATTGTTGAAATATGCGAAAGAGTTAATATGTGTAGTGTAGCTAAAATTGTTATGAAATACGATATTAAGAGGGGTTGTTATATTGATGAATATATGAATCCTCTTGATTTTGTTAAAATTTTTTGTGCAGGCACATACAAGACAGAGACACAGGATATTTCAAAGAATGAAGAATCCAAGCAAGATGGAACTTCAAAATGTGAAGTTGTGTGCTCAAAATGCGAAAAATTCGAAGCAGACAACGTTAAACTCTAGAAGGATGTGGAGAGTTTAACATTGGAAATCAATCGTGTGAAGGACGAGAAAAGATCTGATGATAAACAGATTCTTGAAATGACAGAAAATTTTGAGAATTTGAAATCTGAAAATGTCAAACTGTTGAGTGGTTTGAATAGTTTGACATTGGAAAACAAAATTTTGAAAGAAAAGGAAAAAGATTTTGAAAATGAAAAATTGAAAATTGAAAAAGATTTTCAAAGTCAAATGAAGATTTTAGAAGATGAGAAATCTGTTATCTTTAAAAATAATCTTGAAAAACAAATTGAAATAAATTCTCATCTTTAGAAAATCATTAGGCTTGAAAAAGAAGCTGAAAGTGATAGGAATAAAATTGCTGAGTTAGAAAATAAATTGAAAGGTTTTGAGACTTCGTCATCAACACCAGATTTTCCATGTCCAAAACCGATCAATTTTGTTCCAATAAATGACAATGTCACAAATTTTGACAAAGTCAAAATTGAAGATTGCGATGACAAAGCTGATGATGAAAAAGAAAAAGAAAAGAAAAATATTTTTAGAATTACAAGAAAATTTTCAAAATACTGTTTTGCAATCTACTGAAATAGGTGAATGCTCAAAGCAAAAACCTGTTAAGAAGATTGTAGAACAGAAACAAAAAATAAAAAAATTTGAAAAATTTTCAAAATGAAAATAAAAGTTCATCGGTTCAATCATCCAATCATTATAAAAAACCACAAAAATTGAAAAATCAAAACTCACAAAAAGTTGGTGATATGTGGTGCAGGTTTGATCACAGTGCTCAAGCGTCAAATCAAGATTATAGGAGAAGTCATGAGTACTACAAATCAAATCAGTGTTATGATTTGAGTGTTTGGATTGATGGTGGAGATTGGTATGATAACAGGGTGTGTTATAACTGTGGTTTTAGAGGACACATTGCTGTTAACTGCCAAAGTTGGAGGTTTGAGACGAGAAGATGCTTTGAATGCCAAATCAAAGGACATATTGCAAGAGATTGCCCAATGAGATCAATGGAAAGATCGAGGGCTGAATCTCAGAAAAAGATGAAGAAATCAGTCAAGGTCGAAGAAAAGCCCAAAGAACAGAAGGTGAAAGAACAGAAAGTGAAGCTTTCACAAGGGCAGAAAGACCGACTGAGAAAGAAGAGAAAGAAAGCTCGAGAGTATCTTGAAAGGATTTTGTCCTCGGATACAACAAGTAAAACAGAGAAGAGTTCTGATAAATTGTCTTGCTCTTCAAAGAATGACAAATCAAGCAAAACGAATTCATCAGATGCAAATCTGAGGACAGAATGGAGTGTGAAGAAAGGAAATGTTCCTGGCGATGAATTTGTTTCTTCGGAAACAAAGGAGCCACGTTCTGGCGATGATTCTGATTCGTCAAAATCAGAGGAGCCACAAGTTGAGCTCAAAAGTGAAAATTCAATTCCGTCAATGGATGATACAAACTTTCCACCATTGCGGACTGAAAATTTTAAACAAAAAGATGGGAAAGTGAAAATTTCGAATCAGTTCTATTCTGAAAAGAAAGAATTTGATGTTGAAAAGGCTTTTAATAACAAAGAGAAAAATATTTTTGGAAAAATGGTTGAGGGAAAGGTAAAAGGGGTAAAAGAATTTTATGAAGAAAAAAGAAATGATCAAACCCCGAGTGAAATTGAAAAGGTCACACCCAAGGCTGGTTAGGCTTCGGTGCCTGCATTCATTGCTTAAAATCCTGACTTGCCGGAACTCCCAGGTTGTTAATTGGGGAGTAGGAATCGGCATCTTTCTTGAGAAATTCACAGGTTGGTAACTGTGATATTTCGACTTACAAGTGGTTAATCAAGGACATTAAGTTGTACTTGATTTAACTATCTTACAAATGGTATGATTATTGGAAACTGTGTTTGTGATAAACCAACAAGAAGTTGAGGACGATGTGATGAAAACCCCATGTTTGTGAAATGGCAAACAAAACTAATTTTCCGGAAAAACTATTTTGATTAAAACAAACTTAAGTGTTTTGAAATCATAATGGGAAAATAGTTTGTTGTCAGGGGGAGTTCTGATTGTTTATGCCAAGTGGATGGCGATTTGAAGTAATTCTCATCATGTTGTCACTTTTCTTGTACAGCTTGTTTTCAAATTTTCCCAGAAAATCAAAATTAAGACATATTTTGATTTTAGGGGGAGTAAAAATTAAAAAAAAAATTTGAAAATTTGAAAATTTCAAAAACATTGAAAAATTCAAAATGAGTTTTGTTGTGAAAAAGAGGAAATGATAGTAAATCAGTTGGACTGTCACAGCATGCTAAAGAAATGAAATGTCAAATGTGATAAACGGCTTCACTGATGATGTGTCGATAGGTTTTCGCACATTTAGTAGATTTATTCGGGATATAAACCTAAAATTTCAAACTTGTGAAATTCGTGGGGAACACTACTTGGATATATAGGTAACCCCTAAAATCTCGTTTGAAAGGTCTCGTATTCTAATATACTAGGTTTTTATACTCAATGATGTCTGGGGTATTATTCCGGGACTTCTGCTGAATGGAAGTTTTGACCTAGTCCTTGGATAATACTTTCCACAAATGCTTGAAACATAGCATAAACCCTCAGCATGCTGATGAAACAATAAAATTGATAGTCGCTGCTGTTTTAGCTAAAAGATCCTCTAAAGGGGACATACCGTAAAGTCGAAGCTGATATCTCTCTGCGTATACGGAAGTATCGACCTGAGATCCCTCGGCCCTCGCATTACCAAATTTATGTACAAATATCATTGTAGTATTCTCACCTGTAAGACTGAATATTGGGATTCTAGATACGGGAGTATATTCAAGAGGTGGGACATATGAATGAGCTAAGTTCATAAGACATCTAAATCGTATCCTGAGTAAATTGAAATTTGTGTGAGGATTTAAGATGGATCAGTATATCGACAATCAAGGTGAATCGTTTAGAACTTAAAATGATTAAAGCTTAACGGTGCTAGTGATTTGTCTCATAAACTGATATGATTCTCTTACACAAACTCACAAAAATAGTGTTTGTATATATTTTATTTCTGTGTTTAAACTTTGTTTTTGCACTTATGTTTCATATTATTAAAAAAATCCAAAAAGATTTTCGACAACTGATGTTGAAAAGCTGATATTCAAAATCTTAAAGGCTAAACATGATGAATAGTTGGGTTGGTTAAATGGTTTGAAATGTTTTAAATGATTCATTAAGTTGAATCAGAATTTGGAATGTTTCAATTTTTAAATCAGTTTTAAATGAAAATAATCCTCAAATGTTTAGATGATTCATTAAATTGAATCACAATATCGTGTGTTATATGTTTGAGAATTTTGAGTGAATTCTTTTAGAGTCAAAATTATTTTGTCTTACGAAAGGTTGAGATATGTAGATTTCTGATTTTGTTGCTACGGAAATCCAGGCGTCGATCCCAAAAGCACGGAAGCTTGACGAAAGGGGGAGCCTGAAGAGACTACCGAAAGGGGGAGCTGAAGCTGAAGACAGATCCACCGGGATTCTGTTCAAGCAAGAGGGAGTATGTGTTTGCTGAAGAGGTTAAATCTTAAAGAAGACTCAAGAAAGAGAGAAAGATAAGTCGCTACGAGTTTAACTACGGATTGACTGCGGCAATATCCAAGGGGGAGTTTGTTGATGCATTAATGTCTATCGCCTCCGTCAATTCAAACCGTAGCTGAAACTGTAGAAATCTAGGATTTTATTGTAATATTTAGATAGAATTAGCAAGGTGGCATTTTGGTAATTAATGAGAAATCTCATTATTTCCAAGGCCTATAAATAGGAGCTTTAGTTGTAAAGTGTAGGACTTTTGCTCATTTTGGTGATTTAGGAGATTCAAGTCTAGAGAGAGAAAGTCTAGAGAGAGAAAGTACTCTCTACGTGATTCTTGTATCGTACACGTCATATCTTTCAATAGATTCACGGTTCTAGTACGTTATTGTGTGTTCGGTCACGCACGTTCACGGATTCCGCACGTCGAACGTTCGTTACGCAATCGAACGGTGTCAAAACCGGTCCTCATTTTATGAACTTGAAAATAATATAACACACCAAATATCAAAATTATAATACAAAGTAATACCAAAATTCCAAGAAAACAAATACATAATTTATACCCGAATATTGGACAAACCGAACACGGACGTATGAACTACACTTATATATATATTCCGGAAATAGATATATAAGTTGACAAACAAGTTAAACGGTATTTTGGAAACCGAAAGAATGGAAATTATAATTTTTACAAGTGTTACAAACATATATCATATTTTTGTCAAGTAGAAAATACATTATTTTTTAGTGGAGAAAAATAAATATATTTTCTTGAACAATTACAAGATATACTATTTTTGGAGAAAATATATATTTTCTTAACCAAATTAAAAATATATTATTTTTGGCTGAAAATTTAAAATATATATTTTCTAAAGTTAATCTTAAAAATACATATTATTTTTGAGATATATGTGAAGGTATATTTATTTTTGCCAAGTAAAGTAAAGATATTTTTCTATGAAAATTCTCTTAAAATATGAACATTTTAAGAATATACTTTTGGTGATTTTTAGTTGATTAAAGATAATATTCTGGAAAATTTAATACAAGATTAAGTATAAAATACTTAATAAATACAAGAAAATATGTATCCTCATACGTATAGATACACACCGGAATACGCCACCAATACTTGGCAAAATACACAAGACTAAAAATACACAATCATAAACATACCCATCCTTGGGGATCTATTCTTGAGGGAATTACAAAGGAGACAAGCCAAAAAGATATTATCTTGACAATATTCCAAATAAATGGATGAATATAATTTAAAGTTAAAATATTATTATTTTAACTAATAATTATATACTTTGGAATATTATATGAGTTAATTACTATTTTTGTCCCTGTGGTTTTGTCACACCCCGACCACGTATAACATACAATACGTGGCGGAAAACGTCGGGGAGTGTTGTAACAAAATTAATTGTTTCATAACCATGGCATACAGAGTTTATAACATAATTAAACAAAGTCTATCTTCATTTTAAGTCTCTAAGGCATAGGTCCGCCCTAGTGTCACGATCATCATCCTATGGAAAAGCTCCTGAAAACACATGTGAAAATAGGTACGTCAGCATAAAAATGCTTGTGAGATACATAGGTTTGTGAAAATAGGATTCATGACTTAAGTTTAAGAAATTGTTTAATAAAGTTTAGTCATGAACCTTGTAATTTGATTTGTTTTGTAAATCGTTTGAAAAACATTAAGTTCAGATGATATGTATAAATAAGAGAATAATGTATGGTTAAATGAATAACCATGTAAAATGAATTTGTATAAGATAAGTTGTTTGTAAACAATATCTTGTGAAAGATATGTTATTTGTAAAAAATGTTACATGTATAAGTTGAAATGATTTAAATAACGCTATGATATGTAATATAATACAAACACTTATATATAGGAAGTACCAGCGATGTATCCACCATGCTTGTATCATATTACTCACATCTCGTTACTTAAGTCACTTAAACAAACCACCAATGTATAAAGTCTATGTTTAAACCAATAGTCAAAAGTCCTTGTATAAACCATGTCAAATGTTTATAAGTCCAAAAGTAGTCAAGTAATGTGTATCAAATGTTATGTATTGTAAGTAAAGTATTGTCACATAATCCAAATGTAGAAATGTACAAAACAAAGTATTTTGAATATATCAAAAAGTTATGTTTTGCAAAGTAATGCATGTTACATTGATACAAACATTTATGTGGTAAGTTAACACATACATTCAAGCCTTGAGATAGTCGGATAACCCTTTCAGTCAAGGTTATCAAAAGAAATGTTTTCGGATTCAATCATTCCTTACATCCAAACAAACCCGGGATGTCAGGAATGGGATTTGTCAAGTCCTATGGTACCAGTACTTACTACCGAGCGGCGTAGCTAATGTTAATGAACGTATAATAGTCTTGTTTGTGCAAACCAAATGTCATAGCAAAAGTGAACATGTTATATGAAAACAATGTACTAAGTATGCTAAGTTAACATACAAAGCAGAAAGTCATGTAAATCAATGTGCTGGCATGCTATCAGTCAACATACATAGCAGAAATGTAAAGTAAAACAATGTACTAAGTATGCACACAATGGGCATACATAGCATGAAATGTAATGTAATCATGTACTATAATGTACTAACAAACATAGCAGGTATATGATGTGAAAACAGGAAAGCACGAAAGTAACAAGTAGGCACATGTGTTCCACCCCAAAACAGTTTGAAAACAGTAAAAGAGGGGTACATGTACTCACATGAGATTGCTCAGAAGTCTTAAGATAACCACCAAGCAATGCTAGAGATCTCGGAATCAAACGGCACCTAATATAGGTAACTATGTTAATAAACCGGACCTAGATCGGAAGATCGGATAGAATGAGGGCTCGTAAACCAAATGAGTATGTGAACTCATGTAGTATGGTTTAACAAAGCCTACATACTAAATGAAACCTAGTCTAAGTGTTTACGACCCATTACGACCCGTTTAGGAAGCTTATGCTACTTTAACGCGTCGTTCGCGTAAAACGTGTTTGGACCGTCTAACTAGTCCTATGACAAGTAACATATGCCTTAACATGTCTAATATTGTTGTCAAATCAGTTTAGATGTCAAAAGTTATGTTACATATGTTTAAAATGAATTTTGGCATCAAAGGGGTATTTTGGTAATTTACCTAAGGCATATAAACTACCTATCATACAACTACTTAAACGAAGCGACCATAAGGTATAATCTCGGAAGGTTATTCCCTATATACTATGGTTACCTAATGTATTTGGTCAGATCCTAATGATCGACCAAATGGGTCGGGTTCGAAGGTATAAGCAATTTATTAGATCGCTTACCCTTACGACCCTAGATAACGTGGTAATCAGTAGGCATAGTCACAAGGGACTATAACCATCGTGATTACAATCACGTTGCGAAGTTCAAACGAACTTCGCATTGACCATAAGCTGGTCAATGCAGAAAGTCAAACAAAGTTTGACTTTCGGACTCGAAAAGCAATAAAAGAACGAAGGAATACTTACGAAGGGTCCCCGAATGCTAATCTAGATCAAAATAACTCAGGTATGAAACAATGGTTCCAACTTAGAGTCTTTTAGATCAGATTCTTGTGAGTTTGAAGCAAATGGGGGTGGGGTATTTACAGTATTTCCCGAACCGTTAAGATCGTTTCTTGAATAACGTGATCGAATCTCGTGCGTACACTTGTTGGAATGTTGTGGTGACTAAAAATGGCCCCTAATGAGTTGAAAGGGCAAGTGTGGGTTTGTGGTTGTGAGTTAAACAGCTGTAATCTGCTGACAAATCGATCTTATCTAATCTGGGACCCTGACACGGGCCGCGTAAGGGACACACTGATCTTACGCGGGCCGCCTGGCCTGCACAGATCAGAAACAAGTTTGCATTTTGACAGCTTTGGTCCCTGTTGGTGTTTAAGCTTATTTCCGGCACTTCTAAGGCCCGTCAAGCCAACTTTAAGGCCCTAAAATGATGCCTAAACATTGTGGACATGAAACATGCTCAAAAATATGCCGGATGTTGGTTCGTTTGGTCGTACGATCGCGATGATCGCTTAATTACGACGGAATGCGCATAAGCGCGAAAAACGATCCAAATGACGCAACGAATGGATTTTTCTTATGCCAACACTAAAATAAAATATTTTAGTGCTTACATAAATTTTTGGATGTCCGGATGTATTCAGAACGTGATTTATGCGCAAAAGTGCAAACTTGTGTACTTTTTGACACTTTTAGTCCCTGAATGACCCAAAAGTTTATTTTAGCACACCGAACCCCTCAAAGCCTATTTCTAAGCTACATAAAGGATATTTAAGGTGTGTTTAACTTATGGTCATGTTCCGGAATGTTCGTTACAGTTCGAATTGGCATACTTTCGCAGTTTGTCAAGTTTAGTCCCTGTAAGCGAATTAACTTGTTTTTGCCATACCAAAGCCTTCAAAACTTATTTCTAAGTTATGTAAAGGTTATTTAAGGTATGTTAAGTATATGTTGATGTTCCGGAGTATTTTTTGCATTAAACTGATTACGTTTATGCATCAGTTTGCGTATAACTCTCCAGAAAGCGATGTAGAGTTTGAAAATGAATAAAAGTCAAAACATGAAAAATGTAAAACATAACCAAACAAACATTGGGATCAAATAACATTGTTTTATTGATAATTGTACTGTTCACAATGATTACAAGCACAGATGTTACAGGTTTGTCAAAAATCACTATTTCAGTCCATTAGTTTAAAAATTGCAATTTCAGTCCCTGTGGTTTTACTTTCGTAACCATTTCAGTCCACCTCCGTTAACCCCATCCATTTGTTCTGTTGAGTACACGTGAATTTACCATAATGCCCTTATTAATAAAAAACAAAAAGATATCTAAATGAGTTAATTATTGTTTTCGTCCCTGTGGTTTATCAAAAATCACTATTTCAGTCCCTGTGGTTTCACTTTCGTAACCATTTCAGTCCATTCTCCTAACACCGTCGATTTTACCGTTAAGTTTTTAATGAAATGCCTAAATTACCCTTGTGTTAATTAATTAAAAAAACCACGAAAATTTAAAAGATTGTATTCTAGGACCCACTTGTTAAAACACAACCCCACACTACCCTACCCCACCCCACCCCACTCCATCCCTGCTCTCATTTCCAGCAAAAGTTTCCTGTCATCTTCTCTGGCATCACAACCCCAGCTTCTTAATTTCCGGTGACCCATTACCCCACCCCAGTTAATATCTTCCTTGCAGCATCAATTAACATAATAACTTTGAAAAATAATGCTTACCTGGACATTTTCTCATTCTAAAATCCAAAATTAAAATTTTGGAACCATATATGTAAAAATAGTGCCAGACTTCTACTTCTATTGAAGCCATGGTGGGTCGAACCCTACAATCCAATCTAAGTCCATATGTCATACACCAATAAAATCATATAAATCCAATAATTAAATCATATAAGTCCATATTTAATTAACACAAGGGTAATTTAGGTATTTCATTGAAAACTTAACGGTAAAATAGACGATGTTAGGAGATTGGACTGAAATGGTTATGAAAGTGAAACCACAGGGACTGAAATCGCAATTTTTAAACTAATGGACTGAAATAGTGATTTTTGACAAACCACATGGACGAAAACAGTAATTAACTCATTTAGATATCTTTTTGTTTTTTCTTAATAAGGGCATTATGGTCAATTCACGTGTACTTAACATAATAAATGGATGGGGTTAACGAAGGTGGACTGAAATTGTTACGAAAGTGAAACCACAGGGACTGGAATCGCAATTTTTAAACTAATTGACTGAAATAGTGATTTTTAACGAACCACATGGACGAAAAGAGTAATTAACTCATATTATAATATACATCAATGATGTAACTCAAAATATACCAAGATTTCCAAAACAAGTCTTAATGAACAACTAAGACAAAGATATTATCATGTCCCCCTTTTCTCTTACTGTTTTCGGATTTATAACTCTCGGGGGTGGAATACATGTTACGAATGTTCAAATGGTATGATTTGGCTATGAAATGAACTATTAGATCATGTGAGCATAGACTGAAATTGAAATGCAAATAACTCTCATAAGAATCATGGACAAAGGTTAGATCTAACGGGTACGGCCGAGCCCCACTCATGGTCCTTATGTGACCACTTAGAGTGCTTTAGTGTCCCAGTAGAGGTGATTCGACAACGGTCAAGAGAATTTGACACAGTCAAGGTGATTTGATACGGTAAAGAGAATTTGACACAGTCAAGGTGAATTTGACACAGTCGAGGGAATTCGACACAGTCGAGGGGATTTCGACAAAGACAAAAGTCTACTTATATTGAGTACTCCCTATGTCTTCACATACATTAATGTCCTTGCAAAACATTAATTTGATCTGTTCATAGACGCTTTTCATACCTGTTTTCAAAGGCGTCTCTCAAATGTTTACAAGTTTATCAGTACTCATACCAAACGCATGAACTCGCTCAACTTTTGTTGATGTTTTCAAAATTACATGTACTTCAGGAAACAAGTTGGATCTTGGGTGCTGGTGTTGTCTCTGGATGTAAATTTCAAGTTTAGATGTCATCCACTTTTATTGGTTGTAACTTAATCTAAGGTTGTGTTGTTTGGAACTTAAATGACTGGTGTTTGTAATGTTTTGAACTTTATGAATGGATGAACATCATTTTGATCATATAGTTGTTTGTTATAATCGAATGCAATGAGAACCAATCAAGTCACATGCATACGCTTCCGCAAAAGTCAGGGTGTGACAATTTGGTATCAGAGCCTCGATTGTAGTGAACTTGGATTCCTTCTAGAGTCTAGACTACAATCACTAGGACTCTCTCATTAAAACATTTTTACAAAAAGGTTTTTCATTGCATTTATGAAAGTGCCAAGACCCATGAGTCAAACACTTTTCAATGAAAAGACAAGGCAAGGACATTAGTAGGGAGGAGAATACCTCAAATTAAAGTGCCAATTGAGGGATAGTCTACGTGAGATAGACTTGCCAAAGACAAAATGACCCCCCCCCCCCCCCCCGCAAAAGAACAAACGAGAGTCATATGTGACATGATGCATCTATTTGCCTGTTTATACTAAGTAACATATTTATTCATTAATATATACGCGTATAAGTGTACGGAATAATTATTGACATGAACGAGAGACTATCGACCTCACGTTTGTTACGAAGCTCAAGGCTGGAGTGATTACCAAACGAGATCCTGAGCTGGTTTCCATAGAAGATGGCTGTTCTTCCTCCTCGAATGTGAAGGTTCCTGACTACGGTAGTGACGGCGAGGCAGAGGAGGCAACCTTAGATAACAACCTTATCAGCAGGACGAGGTCCTTGTGGCCTTTGGGAAACAAGATTGACAACACTCTCGTCCAGTCAAGGAAGTTGAGGTACTCATCTTGAAGGTGCCCCTCCAACTACTAGGAATTCTCCTTATTCCTATTACGCCTAAGCATCGTGCCTATTCGCGCGTAACGAGAACAGATGTTAGCGCATGGACCACCACAATGGACCTTTCCATGTCGGAGGTATAAGGACAGTAGTGTCCCCTCTTTGGTTGATCATCTACGTTGAACGAGGGAAAATTAGGGTGACCATGCAAGGCAATTTATTATTACGGGGGCCCACGTAATAACGACTTGTAGTGCATGGAAATTCTGGTGGACTCTGCGGGTCAAGCTAATGATCATCACCCATCCAAAAATTTCTAAGTTTTCACACCTTCATCTAGTAGAACAATACCTAGATAGTTGCTATAGCACTCTACAAAGTAGGAAATCTATCTTTACATACTTCGTGTCTGACACTTCTACCCGTATACGAGTCATTTGGGAACCGATATCTAATCAAATGAAGATGGCTAACACTCGAGAAAGATTCAGCAGCATTACACTCTCTATCACCCCTATGTGTGGTGGAAATGCACAACCCCCATGCCCTGGGAAGTATACCCGTCTTGTGAAACTAAAGACCTAAGAAGACCAATGTAGAAGGAAAATAACTACTACTATCATATTATGGAACTTGTATGACCGAGGCAATGTAACCTCGAGTTCATTTTGTTTTCCTCTGATAAAAACAATAAGTCAAGTTGTCAAGCATATGTGAAAGCTCAGTGGTTTTTTTCTTACCTATACATTGTTGATTATATATGCATGTGATGTTAGGTGATTACATGTTTGCTGTGGTGATATATACCTCACAGACAATTATTGGTGAATGTTGTCTAACCTAGCCATACCTTTTGCCAAAATAAAATGCCGCCCAAACGTCACACAGACACTAATGCGTTGCCAAGGACAGAAGCCGAACTACAAGAGCGCATCTCACAAGCCATCGCTCAGCACGAGGCCCTCTGCTCCGGGCATAGCGGTGGTACCTCTGGGAGTAACCCCCCAATCGGCTGTACCTATAAACAATTCTTGGATTGCAAGCCCCTAAATTTCGATGGCACTGGGGGTGTTGTCGCCTTCGTACGCTGGATGGAGAAAATGGACTCCGTATTGAGAATGAGCAAATGTGCTCCAGAACAAAGAGTTACGAACATTTCTGGGTTGTTTCTTGATGAAGCGCTCTCGTGGTGGAACCTCCAGGTGCAAACATTGGGTGAAGCTGCTGCATATGCATTAACGTGGGATGAACTGAAGGAGTTAATGCGCAAAAAGTATTGTTCTCGAGCAGAGATTCAGAAATTGGAAACGGAATTCTAGAACTTAAAGATGGATGGTCCGAGAATAGCCGAGTATATCCAGTACTTCCATGATTTATCAAGGGTCGTCCCCTATCTTGTCGAACCGGAATTCAAGAGAATCGAGCGGTTCATTTGGGGACTTGCGCCTCAAATCCTAAGCATGGTTACCGCCGCAAGCCTCCAACCATCACGGAGGCTAACGATTTGATTGTTACGCTTACTGAAGAAGCTCTTCGAATGGGAAAGTTTTCGGAATCCGAGGCAAACAAGAAGGAGACTCACGTGGAGTCTTCGGGCAACAACAAAAGAAAGTTTTCAAACCTGAAGGTAGGCACCCAAGCCAGTTATGACAACTCTAATGCAAACAAAATGAGGGAAGTGAACCTGCCTCGTGGCATGAAAGCTTATGGAGCCACTAATAAGGCCGGTGGTAAGGTTTATTTGGGGACTAAGCCAAAATGTGATGAATGCAAGTTTCACCATGAAGGTCGATGTCTGAGACCTAAGGGCAACAGATGTGGAAAAGAAGGACACAGTAAGGATACCTGTTGGGCGAAATATCCCAAACAAGGGGGAAATGATGACTGCAACTAAGACGGGAACGATAATGGTAGAATTCCAGGTTGCTTCAAATGTGGTGACGTGGGGCACTTCAGGAAGGATTGCCCTAGGAAGAAACAAGCGAGGAAGAGTCTTCACGATCGAAGCTCTTGAAGCACGCCAGGATCCAAATGCGATTACGGGTACGTTCCCTACTAACCAACTCTATGCATTCATTTTGATTGACACTGGCGCCGACTTTAACCTTGTATCCTTAGAACTTAAGAAACTACTTGGCCTAGTTTCAAGTAGAATAGACATCCGGTATTGTTTAGAATTGGCAAATGGAAGGTTAGTTAAAGCGAATGAGGTAATTAAGGATTGTATTCTGGAACTTAGAAGGCATGAACCTTCTATTACCTGTTAACTTGGGAAGTCATGGTGTTGTAATCAGCATGGATTGGCTATCCAAAGATGGAGCCGAAGTTGTTGTCATGAGAAAATCATTCGCATCCCTCTTGCGAATGATGAAACACTTAGTACACAACCTTCTTGCAATTGATGCGAGGGCACTAGGCCCCATAAGGTGGTGGATTGCGACATCCCACATTGGTCATAAGGGCACAGAAGTGCCTTCGAAAAGGCTACATAGCCTTCCTTGCACATGTGGTCGATGAGGAGACCAAGTAGCCAAAGCTAGAAGACATCCCTATTGTGAAGGAATTTCCAGAAGTCTTTCCCGAATACTTGCCTGGGTTACCCCCACAGCGATGAGTGGAGTTTAGGGTAAACGTAGTGCCAGGAGCGGCACCCGTGGTGAAGGCACCCTACCAAATAGCCTCGTTCGAGATACAAGAACTAACGACTCGACTACAAGATCTTCTAGAACGAAGGATCCATCAGACCAAGCTTCTCACCTTGGGGAGCTCCAACGCTATTCATTAAGAAGAAAGATGGCAGATTCCGTTTGTGCATCGACTTCAAGGAATTAAATAAGCTAGCCATCACGATTCGGTATCCTTTGCCGAGGGTTGATGACTTGTTCGACCAATTACAAGGTCCAAGTTACTATTCTAAGATTGACTTAAGGACAGGATATCACAAGTTGAGGACACGAGAAGAAAGTATCCCTAAAACGACCTTTAGGACTCGCTTTGAGCATTACAAGTTCCTTGTCATGCCGCTTGGCTTAACAAATGCACCGGCAGTATTCATGGACCTCATGAATCAGGAGTCTAAGTTGTACCTGGATAAGATCATGATTTTATTTATTGACTGCATTCTTATGTGCTCAAAGACGAAGGAAGGTCATGAGCAACATCTGCGAGCTATCTTGGAGCTTTTGAAGAAAGAACAGTTATATGTAAAGTCGTTGAAGTGCGAATTTTGGATTCGCGAGGTGCAATTCTTAGGTCACATGGTGAGTAGGAATGGAATCCATGTAGACCCTGCTAAGAAGGAAGTAATCAAGATCTGGGAAGCCCCAAGGACGCCAACTACGATATGACAATTTCTGGGGATTGTAGGCTATATCAGATGACTCATAGAAAACTTTTCAACGTTTGGTCAACCGCTAACAACCCTAACCTAGACGGTACCCATCTTGTCTTTACCCGACGGTACCGAGGGATTTGTGGTTTAATGTGACGCTTCTTGACAAGGTCTCGACTGCGTGTTGATGCAACGAGACAAAGTCATCGCGTACGCGTCATGTCGATCGAAGGATCATGAGAAGAACTGCACCACGCACAACCTTGAACTAGGTGTGGTGTGCTGCGCATTGAAGATTTGGTGTCATTACTTGTATGGATTTAAATATTCGACAGCGACAATGGGTTGAATTGCTGAATGGTTAAGATTGTGAGATTAAGTATCACCGGGACAAGGTGAGTGTTATAGCAGACTCCTTGAACCGCAAGGAACGCGCAAAGCCTTTAAGGGTGCGAGCCTTAGAGATGACCATACAGATGAACCCCGCTACTCGGATTCATGAAGCTGAGCAAGAGGTGCTCAAACCAGAGAGCCTTCAAGCTGAAGCGTTACGTAGAATGGAAGTGCAGTTATTACCTAATGAAGACGGAACCTTATACTCCATGGGACGACCTTGGGGTTCCGACTCATGACAATTTACATATGCATATTTTGGGCAAAGCTTAGAAGTCAAGGTACTCGATCCACCCTGGATTCGGTAGGATGTACCAAGACTTTTATTGGAAGCCCGGGATCAAAGCCGATATTGCTACATATGTCGGTAACTGTCTTACTTGTGCCCAAGTTAAAGCAGAATACTAGAAACCGTCAGGACTGCTGCAACAACTTGAGGTTCCCGTATGGAAGTGGGAACAAATCTCAATGGATTTCATTACAAAGCTACCAAGAACCCAAAGAGGTCACGATATGATTTGGGTGATTATTGATCAACTCGCCAAGTCTGCACATTTCCTAACGATCAGTGAAGAAGACAGCACAAGGAAATTAGCAGAGATTTAACTTAGAAAGGTTGTGGCACGTCATGGAGTGCCTGTTTCTATCTTATCCGACCGAGATGGTCATTTTGTGCCAAGGTCATGGCAGACGTTTCAGAAGGTGTTTGGGTCACGGTTGAACCTTAGTACTGCCTCTCACTCTCAGAGGGACGGTCCAGGTGATCGGACGGTACAGACTTTGAAAGAAATGTTACGTGCTTGTGTGATGAACTTTGATGAAAAGTTGGAATGCTCACTTACCCTTAGTGGAGTTTTCCTACAATAATATTTATCACAACGTCGTTTAGGCCGCCTTGTGTGAAGCTTTATATGAACGTAAGAATCGGTCCCCGTTGTGTTGGGCGGAGACCAGAGATAAACAATTTATTGGCCCCAAGTTGGTTCAAGAAACTACAGACAAGATCGTTCAGATACATGATCGTATCAAGTCCAGCACGTGGTATACAGAGAAGCTTCGCTGAAAAGTGGCAAAAACCGTTGGAATTTGAGTTGGAGATGTGGTTTTAATGAAAGTCCCGCCTTGGAAAGGCATAGTACGATTTGGAAAGCGTGGGAGGTTGAACCTATGGAATATTAGACTTTTTGAGGTCCTAGAAAGGATCAGAACCATTGTTTACAAGCTGAAACTTCCAGAAAAACTTAGCAGTGTTCACGACACGTTTCACGTGTCTAGTCTTTAGAAGAGTCTGACTCAAGAAACAGTCGTTATTCCCGCAAACAAGATTCACATCAACGACAAACTCCAATTTACTAAAGAACCTTTTAAGGTTATGGACTGGAAGTCCACAAAACTCAGAGAAGTCGTTTTAAACTTGTTAAAATTCGTTGGAATTCACATCATGGCCCAGAATTTACTTGGGAACATGAAGACCAACCAGGATTAGGTTTCTACATTTGATTCACAACTCCCCTGCGATCGATGACATAGCTTAAATTTCGGGACGAAATTCTTTTAACGGTGGGAGAATGTGACAACTGGAAATTTTCCATGTATTCCGTACAATAATAAACGGTAATCTGTGCATGATTGAATTAACAAGATGAATGATTTTCTGATTACTGTCATATACATACAATGGCATTTTATGTTGCAAGATTTTTATCATTATTACATGCAACACAACATGGAACAATTAGTGCACGAAACAAAGTTAGCACAGTTATCAGACAAACTAGAAGTACTTACGGGAGTTCAGTACTTAGACAGACGTGATGTTAAGACACAGAAAGAGCCCGAAACCAAGAATTACACTAGAATATTGTGTAGGAAAGTAGGGATTGTAAAACTGCTTACCTAGTGATGATTTAGGTGCCGGAAAGTGCTAGAAACACACTAAAACTGCAGAATTCTGCAGAAAATAACCAAATTCAGCAATTTTCAGCAATTTAACAACTAAATATAATGCAGAAATGTGGTTTAATGGTCCAGAATACTTTCCTATGTGTCGGGAATCAAAACTGCCATAAAAGGGAACATAAAGTACGCTAAACTGCGTAATTTAGCACCTTAACGAACCGGTAACCAATCAAACAACCGGACACAACCCGGAATGTCAAATTTTGACTAGAAGCATTGTTTTAGTGTATCGAAGCTAGTTATGATCATTACACACCCTATTACTACATAAAGCTTTACAACACACTTAAACATCAAAATTAATCATTTAAACACCTAACTAAAACATGTAACTAAGATTGAAATCTAACAACATACCCCCCCCCCCACTTACAGTTAGGAAACATGGGGACCCACCCATGATTTTCTTTTATTTGTTTATTGGATTTGTTGATTATTTTGAAACATAAGAACCAATAGATATAGGTATGTTGGAGAAAAGTTTATTTAAACCACAAGTTAATATCATAGGATCATTTCACTAACTTCGCCACTCCAACATCCTCCCTTCTTCCCCCATTCTCGGCTCCCATCACCCACACTTCAACCTCCATCATTCAATCTTTCTCATACAATCAAAGGTGGTTTAAGGGTGCAAGAAGCAAAGTTAAGAAGCTTGGAGGTATTGGAACTTGAAGGACCACTTCTTAGAGCTTTTATCCACCTAGTTTATCATCTTCATCATCTTGAGTTCTTCCCTAGCCTTTGTGCTAGTAGTAAGCCCCTTGTATCTTGATTTTACTTCTCTTTAGATTGGTTAAAAGAATATGTAAGTTGTTAAACATGAAGATCATGAAGAAACAAGAAGATAGTTTTTAACATAAAGCTAAATAACATAAGAATCATTGTTGTTTTTGTGTATGTGTGAATCTTGATTGTGATTTCTTGTGAATATGATGTTAATCCTCATAAGGAAACTTGCTAGATTGTGATTAAACACATGATCTAGCAAGTGAGAGGATGATCTTGTGAAAAATCGAAGTGATCATCCTTTATGTAAACATGAACTTGAAAGATGAAGTTGTTTTTATGTAAGATGATGATGGATAAATGATATAAGGCTTATAAATGGATGATTTCAAGAATAGTTTTCTCAAGAAACCAAGTTTATTTATAAGATTTACATAAACATGACTTTAAGAGAAACTGATCACCTTTTTAGTGATAAATCAAAGCTAGAAACACATTGTTAACAAGAAAAATTCTAGAAGAAATGTTTTTGAAAAATCATGTTACAAGTTGTGAAAGACTAAATTTCTCAAGAATGATGTTTATGAACAAATGACCACACTTTTAAGAGTAACTAAGTCTACTAATTAACATGATAAGTTACTACAAGTTTTTACAAAAATTTCAAGTTCATGATGTAGTGCAATTTCATAATTTTTTGCTCATGGTAAGTGTTGAATAATTTGTTGTTGATTGGTGGTGATTTTAAAAGAAAATGATATGCTTTGAAAGCATGGAAACCTCCATTTTTAAGGGGAAACTATGGCAAAATTTTTGTAGAATC
This sequence comes from Helianthus tuberosus, assembly GCA_030545235.1. Classification (NCBI taxonomy): domain Eukaryota; kingdom Viridiplantae; phylum Streptophyta; class Magnoliopsida; order Asterales; family Asteraceae; genus Helianthus; species Helianthus tuberosus. Next base: position 130,932,748 of record CM060412.1, on the reverse strand, counting down.
TAAACACTTAGAAAAATATTTTTAAACAAGTGTTTATAAGTAAATTTTAACCATGGTTTTTCATATAAAATTTGCCATAATTTTTGTTACAAATATTGCAAATATTGGAGATTGGTTTTTGATAAATAAAAGTGACCAAGTATATATTTAGGAAAATATATATTTAGATGTCACAATTTTTGTGATTATTTGTGTATTATATGTATTAGTTATATTATTTTAGGAACTTGAAAATAATATAACACACCAAATATCAAAATTATAATACAAAGTAATACCAAAACTCCAAGAAAACAAATACATATTTATACCCGAATAATGGACAAACCGAACACGGACGTATGAACTACACTTATATATGTATTCCGGAAATAGATATATATTTTGACAAACGAGTTAAACGGTATTTTGGAAACCGAAAGAACGGAAATTATAATTTTTACAAATCTTACAAAAATATATCATATTTTTGTCAAGTAGAAAATACATTATTTTTTAGTAGAGAAAAATAAATATATTTTCTTGAACAATTACAAGATATACTATTTTTTGAGAAAATATGTATTTTCTTAAACAAATTAAAAATATATTATTTTTGGGTGAAAATTTGAAATATATATTTTCTAAAGTTAATCTTAAAAATACATATTATTTTTTAGATATATGTGAAGGTATATTTATTTTTGTCAAGTAAAGTTAAAGATATTTTTCTATGAAAATTCTCTTAAAATATGAACAACTTATTACAAGATTAAATATAAAATACTTAATAAATACAAGAAAATATGTATCCTTATACGTATAGATACACACCGGAATACACCGCCAATACTTGGCAAAATACACAAGACTAAAAATACACAATTATAAACATACCCATCCTTGGGGATATATTCATGAGGGAATTACAAAGGAGTCAAGCCAAAAAGATATTATCTTGATAATATTCCAAATAAATGGATGAATATAATTTAAAGTTAAAATATTATTATTTTAACTAATTATTATATACTTTGGAATATTATATGAGTTAATTACTATTTTCGATGAGCTTGTGGTGGAAGCGCCTCACATTTCCGCCTTGGGAAGGGTGTGACATGTGACCTTCTAGAAATTCTTCATCATGGAAACCAAAAACTAATCATTGAGTTCCTTGATGGGCAACGCATCATAGGCGCATTGGATGTACTAAGGTGGGAGTAGTACCAGAATCGGTGAACCAAATACAAATTTAAGAGTTTCTAGATTGGCAACACATCATGTGGATAACAGACAATGTTAGTGATGTGAGAGGCCATATGTTACAATTGATCTCTAATAGGAGCGCTTCAGTATCTCATGTTCACACGTCTTAGCATGTTGGATCAGTTCTGTTTATACATAAGGGAAAACATTAAAACATACATGTTACAGCAGACAGTGCAGTGGAGAATCAGTCAGAGATGATCCCATCGTGTTCGACATATGTGTCAGTGTGATCTGGTTCCTCCTTTGGGTGCTGACTGATGATGGTGACTAAGAAAAACCGACAAGGGAATCGGTTATGGGAGAGGGAGGTCGATGATGATGTTATGGTTATTAGGTTATCTGTCTTAGTGTGTAACCTTTTGACCTCTACATAATTCTCCTTATATAAACACCCAGGAGGAAACCTAATTAGTTAATAAGGGTAATATGGTCCATCAACAATTACCAACTAATTATTTAATAGGTTATTATATATTTTGATCTATATTATGTAAATGATTATAATGGCTACTAGATTAAATATTAAACATAATATATTTAATCTTACATTCTCCCACTTAGCCGAGTAATCATTTACTATGAGTATTAGATAAGCCTGATCAGGAGTTAACACGTATTTTAGCTTTAAACAAGTACTATAGCAGAGAAATACAGCCGTTGAATCATTATGCGACTCAGGACCCCCATTAGTCATACTATAGCCTTAATTTAAAACCTAATCGTCATCATCAAAATACGCATAAGCCCTTTGTTTGATTTGTAACTTTATTTGTCTATATGCCATTATGCTAGCTTGAACATATTCTAAGAGACATACAAAATCAAACTGAGGAAATTTCATTAATCATAAAACATAAGCTAGTACAATATGCTTAAATAAGGTCTTTACTAAATCCCATATTCCGAACATGTTCTTCATAAACCTTAGGAGGGAGACTTTTAGTCATCGGATCTGCAAGCATATCTTTAGTACTAATATACTCGATACACATATTATTTTCCTCAACTCGTTCTCGTACGAACAGATATTTTGTATCGAGATATAAATCAGCTCCAGTCGAACTGTTACTGTTCGAGAAACTAACCGTAGCTGAGTTATCACAGTAAAGCTTCAATGGTCTAGAAATGGAATTAACGATTTTGAGTCCAGTGATCAGATTTCTAAGCAACATTCCATGACAGGTTGCGTTATAAACAGCAATGTACTCTGCCATCATTGTGGAAGTTGTGGTCAACTGTTGTTTATGACTCTTCCATGAGATAGGGCCGCCTACTAACATAAAGATATAGCCCGAAGTGGATTTCTTATCATCTTTGCTTTTGGCAAAGTCAGAATCAGAATAGCCCACCACTTCTAAATAATCACTTCTTATATAGGTCAGTTTATAGTCTTTCGTCCCTTGCAGATATCGAAGTACCTTCTTAGCTGCTTTCCAGTGATCTAGGCCAGGATTAGTCTGATAACGACCTAGCATTCCAGCAATATAAGCGATATCTGGGCGAGTACAGACTTGAGCATACATCAGGCTCCCGACTAGTGACGCGTAAGGTATCTGGCTCATTTGCTCCTTCTCAACCTCTGTTGTCGGACACTGAAATGAACCGAAAACATCTCCCTTAACTACTGGAGCGACGGAGGGTTTGCACTGTTGCATGTTGTAACGTGTAAGGACACGATCTATGTAAGCCTTTTGGGACAATCCTAAGATCCCATTGTGTCTATCTCGATGAATTTCGATGCCAATGACGTAAGAAGCATCTCCGAGATCCTTCATGTCGAAGTTATGCGAGAGTAACCGCTTCGACTCATGCAACATGTCTAAACTATTACTTACCAATAGAATATCATCTACGTAAAGGACAAGTATAGTAAAGTTGCTCCCACTCATCTTGAGGTAGGTGCATTGATCCACTTGATTCTTCATAAAACCTTGCTTATTCATAACTTCAACAAACTTGAGGTACCACTGACGTGATGCTTGTTTTAACCCATAAATGGATTTCTTCAACTTACAGACTAGATGCTCCTGACCTTCAGGTTTAAAGCCTTCAGGTTGTTTCATGTAAACATCTTCGTCCAAGTCTCCGTTAAGGAAAGCAGTTTTAACATCCATCTGATGCAACTCTAAATCAAAATGAGCTACTAGGGCCATGACGATCCTTAATGAATCTTTACGAGAGACAGGTGAAAACGTCTCTTGATAATCAATTCCCTCTTTCTGAGTGTAGCCCTTTGCAACCAATCTCGCTTTGTAGCGTTCAACGTTCCCATTCGGATCCAGTTTTGTTTTGAACACCCATTTACATCCTACGGGTTTCACACCGTTGGGTAATTCTACCAAATCCCAAACATCATTTTTCTTCATGGATTCAAGCTCTTCAATCATTGCTTTATTCCATTCAGAAGACTGATCACTGCTAATGGCTTCATTGTAAGAGATAGGATCATTGAGCTTTCCGGGATCCATTTCAGTCAGGTAGGTAACATAATCATCCCAATTAGTAGGCCTTCTTTGCCTAGATGACCTCCTGAGTGGATTATCGGGTTTAGCGTTGTCTTGGTTTTGAGCGTTTGATGTGCCTTCGTCATGAGGTATAATGGGTTCTGATTGTAGAGGTGAAATTGCAGTTGGTGTAGTAGCTTCAGGTAGAGTAGTTGCATTGGGTACAAGAGGAGTAATCGGAGTAATGGTAAGCGACGAGTCACTCCCCCCCCCCCCCCCCCCGCGTCTTGTACTTCTTGCAATTCTTCGTAAGGGTTGGTACTGCTCCCACTGACCTTGAAATCCTCCAGGAATGCAGCACGCTTGGTTTCAACAATACGGGTGACATGAGAAGGACAATAGAAACGATAACCCTTAGAGTTATCAGGATACCCGATAAAGAAACAGGTAACTGTTTTAGGTTCAAGTTTCCTTAGGAAAGGATTGTAAAGTTTTGTTTCAGCAATGCAGCCCCATACTTTCATATATTTAAGACTCGGTTTCCTTCCTATCCAAAGTTCATAAGGAGTTTTAGGGACAGACTTAGAAGGAACTCTATTGAGTATATGAACAGCTGCTTTTAAAGCTTCAGTCTAGAGAAATAATGGTAAATTAGTGTTGGCTAACATACTGCGCACCATGTTCATAAGGGTACGGTTTCTTCTTTCAGCGACACCATTCTGCTGAGGTGTACCAGGCATGGTGTATTGGTTCACAATCTCCTGGCCCTTACAAAACTCATAAAATGGACCAGGAGCTTGTCCCACATCAGTATGTCTTCCATAATATTCACCGCCTCTATCTGATCTCACAACTTTAATCTGATGATCCAATTGCTTTTCAACTTCAGCCTTATAATCTTTAAAAGTTGTAAGAGATTCAGATTTCTCCTTAATTAGATACAAGTACATGTAATGAGAATAATCATCAATGAAAGTGATAAATGAAGTATGTCCTGTTATGCCAGTGATTTGGTAGGGACCACTAATGTCAGTGTGAATGAGTTCTAATAAATTAGAACTCCTAGTGGCACCTTTCTTATTCGCTAATGTCATTTTACCTTTAAGACATTTGACACATGTTCCAAAATCAGAGAAATCGAAAGGAGGTAAGACGTCATCCTTTACAAGAAGATTTAATCGTTCTTTTGAAATGTAGCCTAAACGCTGATGCCACAACATGGATGAAGTCTCTAAGTCTCGTTTCTCTTTCATCTTTGTGAGTGATTCATTATTGTTATATGACAACAAAGATTTGGAAAAGCCATCATCTAGTTCTAATCTATAGAGACCACCATCCAGAATACCAGTACCATAAAGAACAGAATCATAGAGGATAGAGAGTTTGCGATGAACATGGGAAACAATAAAACCGTCCATGTCTAACTTTGGTCCTGATACAAGGTTCCAAGTTACCTCAGGAACATATAAGGTATCATAAAGTTTAATACATAAACCAGTTTTCATAACTAATTTTAATGTTCCAATGGCCTTCACTTCTAATTCTCGATCATCCCCAACCTTAAGCGTTCTTTGGTTTCTTTCCAGCTTCCGGATTGAATGGAATCCCTGAGTTGAATTGGTAACATGAACCATAGAACCAGAATCAAACCACCAAGAATTAGCAGGAACACTTAAATTATAGGACTCAAGTATCATAAAATAATCGTTACCTTTCTTAGCCAGCCACTCCTTAAAGTCAGGGCATTCCTTCTGCATGTGTCCTGCCTTTTTACAGTACTTGCAGCGGATTCTACCTAAGGAGTTCTTAGAGCTGGAGGGTGCACTTGTATTAGGATTAGGCCTTTGGACTTTTGAAGCATCCTTTCTCTGATGATTGTTCTTCCTTTTCTTAGAGTTGGAGGTGGTGAAGTTTGCAACATCAATAGGGCGATCCATCCTCATACGCTCTTCCTCCTGTACGCACATAGCGACCAGCTCACTCATCGTCCATTTGTCCTTCTGAGTGTTGTAATTGATCTTGAATGCTTCAAAGGATGAAGGAAGCGAAGTGATGATAAAATGAACAAGGAAACCATCACTGATCTCCATTTCCAGCCCCTTCAGCTTATTGGCCATGTTATTCATCATCATGATGTGCTCGCGAATGCCGCTCCTCCCATCATACTTAGTTGTCACCAGCTTGAGGATAAGGGTACTAGCGTGTGCTTTAGACGTCCCTTTGAACTGCGCCTCCACATGTTCCAAGTAGGTTTTAGCATCTTCAGAATCAGTAATGGCTCCTCTGATTTCATTACTGATGGACTGCTTCATGAACATGAGAGACATGCGGTTACACCTAGTCCATTTTTCATGAACTATCTGCTTAGCAGCAGTACTTTGAGTGGTAAGGTCCGCTGGCTTATTCTCTCTTAGAGCATAATCAAAGTCCAGCAATCCAAGTGTAAGCATGAGGGCATCCTTTCATGCAGCAAAGTTATCACCAGTCAAAGGTGGAATCCCCTGATTTGGTGCTGATAGTGGAAATAAGATGAGCAAGTTATGATACTTAGGAAGAAGTTCTAATGTGATCTAAGGGCATGTTAAACTAAGGCAGGCATAAATAATGACCATTTTACATTATGAAGCTGTGATATCGTCTATTACTAACATCAAAATAATAGACTTAATTAAAATTCTACTTAAACGAAGACAAATCAGCTTTGGCCAGAAGTGTAATCATTTAAGCATGTGTGCAAAATGATTGTAACAAATCAGCTTTGGCAAGAAATTGAGACAATCACTTTGGTTATGCACTTGTTAAGTATGCCATCTATGAAGGAATTAAATCAGCTTTGGCCAGATATTAAGACATTCATGTTTATGATGCACACTTAACATAGCTTTCGTAATACTTGAACGATAAGTAGATGTATCAAATCAGCTTTGGCCAGAAATGATACATCAGAAGCTCATTCAAGTTAAGCCATTTTGGTTTTGTAAAGCATTATCTGATTCTGATTAATTAACTATGTAATTACAAAAACCAATTATTTAATAGCAAACCACCCGTTAGCGCGGATCGAACTCCGCGGTGAGTTCGCTGGGGGGTGCAGGGGGACAGCCAAATTTTAGTTCACATTAACTGTTAAATTTTATGAACACTCGTGATTTCGGATGAATCATGTCTTGGATTCATCCGAAATGAATAATTTCGAATCATTTCGGACTATCCGAAATGGATGATTTCGAATGATTTTGGATGTGTCCAAGACGCGTAAGTTGAGTCATTTCGGATGATTTCGGATGATTTCGAATGATGATACTTAGTCCGAGATTCATCCGAAATGGTCAGTTCTTGATGATCCGTGATGCATTTCGGATGATTTCGGATGGTAATGCTTAGTCCGAGATTCATCCGAAATGGTCAGTTCTTTGATCATCCGTGATGCTTAGTCCGAAATGGTCATTTGCTGATCGGTAATGGGCGAACAATGTTCATCCGGAATGATCATCCGTAATGACCATCCGAAATGTGTTCTGCAAGCTGTTATAGCTGTTAATGTGAAATCATAACAGAAAATTCGAAAATTAGGAATTGTGATAGAGTTTCCTATTTTAACATTGATCTAATTTTATCAGGAAATTTTGAAAATCATAATCTGTTTATCCTATTAACAGATTTCGAAAACCTTATTAGATAAAATTAGATCAAAATTAGGAAAACATTCCACAATTCAAATCATATTCCAAAGATAAAGAAAATTTTGAATTTTAACTAAGAACATGATGAACCCTAAATAAAAATTAACCTTAATATTATATCCGAAATCTGGGAATTTATCAATCATTTAAACAATACTTGAACACTATGATTTCGGACAGTATCATAAGAATGAACATGTCATCCGAGATGATCCGGAATGGTAATTATGAATGAACATGTCATCCGAGATGCCATTCCGGATGACAGAAAACGAACAGTTAATGATTTCGGATGACAGAAAACGAATTTAATTATCGTTTTAAAACCTGTTTTCCAGTTTTAATCCAGATTTACGGATACAAAACAGAACTGACTAATCAGCATATGCTCTGATACCACATGTTGGATCAGTTCTATTTATACATAAGGGAAAACATTAAAACATATGTTGGTGCACCTAGTGTCTGTTAACTTCGTCTTAATCGAGTCTTATGTCTAGATAGGATAAACGAGCACACAACAGGATAGAATTTAGGGTTGTTATGTGTTAAAGTGGGTGATTCCGCTTGAAGGTGACACGGACCGGTTCAAGCGAAATCATGTCATGTAATTTCGCTTGAACAGGGCTGTGACACATTCAAGCGAAATCTCCAACCTTATATATAGGTGTGTGCTGTTTCATTCCAAGCGGAATCTGGTCTTGTGTATTGAGTCGAGGTGCTGCCGGATTTTTGTCAGAAATCTTTGTAAAGGCTCAGAAGATCAGTAATAGAAAAGAATTGAAAGGAAACAAGCTGTTTGACATTGTTTGCATTGATTCCGCCTTTGTAAATGATGATGAACTACTCACCTTGACTATTTAGGGTCATCGGAACGATCCTACAACATACCTGTTACAGCAGACAGTGCAGTGGAGAATCCAGTCAGAGATGATCCCATCGTGTTCGACATATGTGTCAGTGTGATCTGGTTCCTCCTTAGGGTGCTGACTGATGATGGTGACTAAGAAAAACCGACAAGGGAATCGGTTATGGGAGAGGGAGGTCGATGATGATGTTATGGTTATTAGGTTATCTGTCTCAGCGTGTAACCTTTTGACCTCTACATAATTCTCCTTATATAAGAACCCAGGAGGAAACCTAATTAGTTAATAAGGGTAATATGGTCCATCAACAATTACCAACTAATTATTTAATAGGTTATTATATATTTTGATCTATATTATGTAAATGATTATAATGGTTACTAGATTAAATATTAAACATAATATATTTAATCTTACATAGCAAGCATCTCTTATATAGTTGAGTATGTATGTTTATTTGTGCACGCTCCACGAGAGTCACATGTAAACCATTTGAAGGGAATTTTGAGATATATTCAAAGTATCGCTGGCTATGGATTACGCCTTACCATGTCCCGGTCATTCACTTACATCTTACTAACGAAGGCATTTTAGGTACATCTTATCTAATATTAATTATAAAATAAATGCATTACTACTAGTGCAACATAGATTACTTTAATATCTTTTTATATTTTGTGAGTATTTATACATAATAAGTTAAATAAAGTAATTGAGGAGTTTATATGAGAGAAAGTGACATATTCTCACATTATAAAATAATTAATGCAATGAAATATGAGTCTTGAGAGTTGAATTAGTTTTAGTACTAAAACTAATTACTTTTTTAATTGCAAAGCCAAAAATTAAAATGACAACTGTTGGAAATTTGAAATTTGGAATGAAGAATCAAAGTGGAATCATTAGGTTACTTATTTTTTTGGTACAACAAACAGGGGACCAATGTTTGTACAGTTGTGTATGAACTAGCAGGTCATTAACATACAACAAACACACCCACATAAGTGGAATCATTAAGTTACTTATTAATCGGATAGGTGATTAAACGTGATAACGGGCTAATTGAGGCGGTCATCCAAATGAGGTGATTTTTTAGTAGTTTTTTGAACGGCACCTGCAAGCAAGTTTGAGCGTGGACCCTCAAATTAGTTTTATTATACGTTTTTATGTTGGACCAAAAATTAGAAGCAATAGGTCACGAGGGGAATTAAAGGGTAAATGACAGTTAACGGGGAGCGATGATAGTAGAAAAAGAAAAGCTTGACAGCTCGTGGACGTGCATGCGAACCGAGATTAGAAAGGGAAGTTTCTATTGTTTTTGGAGACTTTATTTGTAGAACAAATTTTGGTCATTTTTTGTTGATCACTTTTTAATGGAGAATTTATTTCTAGTGATACTATTTGATTTCTTTATTAGAATAGCGTGGACAACGCCGGTAGGCCTGCCCCTGGGGCGTGGTTTTCAAAAAAAGGGGTGAAGCGTGGTTAAAAAAACGCTGCGTGTTGGGCCTTTTTCAAATTTGACCGTTACCAAACGGTCATAAACATTTCACCCAATTTCTCTACTTTTTACCCATATAAACACCACTTTTCACCTCTTTTTCTATAGTATTTTCTCAACTTTTCACCAAATTTCTCTACTTTTCACCTCTTCTTTTTTATAAAACTTTCCCTACTCTTTTCTTTATTAAATCATGAATCCCTTCCGACCCCCATTCGGTGTGCCGTCGAGACCCGGTAACCTCAATACATATCGGCTGAACACCATGCAACCGCAACCGAACTTCAACCTTCAATACATGGATCTGAATGTATTTGCCTACGCGCAACTACTAGGCATGGGCGGTTCGCAACCGTTCTTTCAAGTTCCGCAAACCTTTCCAACCATGGACAGTTCGCAACCGTCTACATAGGAAACCGATCCCGAGATAGAAACGGTACCAGAGACACAACCCGAGTCCGTTGTCGAGGGATCTAAACGTGGAAAATTGTCTCACAAAAAGAAAGATCCAACCGCTCTCCGTCGAAAAGGAACCTACCTAGCATGGACAAAAGACGAGGAATACGCGTTAGCACGGGCGTGGCTTGATATATCGGAGAACCCCGATGTTGGTAAGCGTTTTAAAAAGGATATCAGTTTAATTTTTTTACATAATTCGGTCCATCTTATTGTTTTTTTTTTATAAATTTTTAAAAAATATAACATTATAATTTTTGTATTTTCTGTAGAAAATTATCAAACATCACCAATTTTTTGGCAAAAAATTCGTGAATCCTTCTTTAAAGCGATAGGGAAAGATGAATATCGGGATAAAGATTCTATTTCAAGTAAATAGACCGATTCAAGAGGTCTTCCAACGCACTCGGGACAACTAGGGAAGCAGACAAAACGATGGAAATATTTTAACAAGAGCATTGGAAGAATATAATCAAACGAGAGGCGGTTTCACATATTTGAGATGTTAGGAGCTTTTACGAGAAAGTCCCAAATGGTCAAACGTACCGACGATGACATCTAGCGGTAGACGTAAATCAAAGTTGTCCAAAACATCATCGTCGGTTGACCCGAACACACCGACTTCAGATGCTCGTGACGTCGATTTAAATATTAATTTGGACGACGATGAGGATTTGGAGTTGGAATGATGGCCCGGTAGAAGAAGTGTCAAAAATAAGGGAAAACGACGGAGTCCTCTTCATCTAATCCCGACATAATGAACTGATGTGTGTAAAATGCAACATATAAATTACATCAAATGAGGCATAAAACTAACCCTTTTTTTAGTACAATGTTGGAAAAAGTGTGCTTTTGTCTTCCTTTTGTATTTTCAGGGTTAAAAGAGCTTAAATGAACAAAAAAAGCAAAAAGACAGCTAAATCTAACATAAATACAAGAAAAGGAATAAACGAGGCATGCCCGACCCCTCAACAGCATCTTCCCAAGCAAAAACAAGAAATCAGAAGACTGAACACGCCCCGTGCCCAGCGGACACGGGGGCGTGCCCAAGTGTCTACAGAAAAGACAAAGTTGTAGAAACTTCTATTTCCCAACACGGGGGCGTGCCTTGCGGACACAGGGCCGTGGTCAACGCTAAGATTCGCACAATCCAAGCAAATCTTGATAGTACAGATACGCTTCTGCACACGGAGCCGTGCCCAGCAGACACGGGGGCGTGGTCAACTAATGCAGACAAACTTCAATTAATGAAGAAAGAGAAAGTGGATGGACACGGGGTCGTGCCCAGCGGGCACGGGGTCGTGTCCGAGCTTCTGTGCAGGCTATAAATAAAGGTGTTTGGTTCATTTCAAAAGCATCACTTGGCAAACCACCTCTCTCACACTTCACCCACCCTCCACCACCATCACAACCCACATCCACCACCATCATCCATCTTCTATCATAGAGTGTGTGTAGTAGTCTCGGGATCCAAGATTGATAGTAAGAGTTCTTGACGATCAAATGCTATGTTTGCCTAAGTCTCTTACATCACTTGGTGAAGACAAGCATTTAGTGTAATACTTTTGTTTTCTAATCTTTTTGCACTTTTATATGGTTTTGTATTAATGACTTTAATAACTAGTTTCTTATGTTGAAGGTGAAACTTTCTTATCATTTGTCCGTGGTGTCTTGGCGTTATTTTACTGTCTATATAAAATAAAAGATTTACACCATTCATATCTCTACGGTCTATATAGAGATATGTTAGCTAACTGGTCGGGGGTTAAGGGAATGGTTTGGTAAGGTTCTTGCCATGTTCAGTGTATAGATCCTGCAAGGACCTGGGTCAAGCTTACTAGGACCTCCTTCAATACCCACTAGTATTGGATGGCGGGGGTGCGAATGGCTTGATCCCCTCATATGTAAACTACTATTAATACATTAACCCGGCTACTTGGGATTGTATCCCTGCCGTCTCAAACCACTTAGCCGAGGGTAACGTCACCTTCAAAAGAGGGGCCTACCACATTACGCATTAATAACTTAATTAATTATCTTTCAATAATCCAACCCTTTACGATTGTATCCTTGCTGACTCAAACTATTGGATTGAGGGTAACGTCACCTTCAAAAGAGGGGCCTACTACTATAACTAAGATAATCTCTTAAAAAGTACAAAAGTGCGGAAAGCATCAAAGGTTACACTAAAGGCGAGTCAGATCCAAGTGATTCATCTTGTCTACTGTTTTATTTTTATTTTCATGTTTAAAACATTTTCCCAAAATTTTGATTTGATTAGACGTTGAGGATAAACCGGTACTAAAAGCTCTTGTGTCCTTGGACGACCTCGGTATCTTACCAACGCTATACTACGCTCACGATGGGTGCACTTGCCCATATGTGTGTTTAGTGTTAGTAAAATATCGTGTTTTATAAATTTAAAACTTGACTAAAGTGTTAAAAAGGGCTAATAATATACATAAAAATTATATACACACCGATACACATCAAGTTTTTGGCGTCGTTGCCCGGGACACAAGGATTTTAAGAAAGTTAGGAATCAACGACCTAATCGTTTTTTTATTTTTCTATTTTTTTAGGATTTTTCTTAAATTTTCAGCTTCTGCAGAGCTCAGCACGGGCCGTGCCTGGTTGGACACGGGCCGTGCCCAGCATTGTTACTAGCAGTTTTATTTTCTGAGTTACAGAGAGTTAAGCACGGGGCCATGTTGGTGCAGCACGGGGCCGTGTCGAGCTACCCAGTAACAGGGATCCGGAAAAAAATTACTGTATCTCTGACCACGGGCCGTGTTCATCTGAGCACGGGGCCGTGGTGAAACTTCTGACCAACGTTCTTCTTGTTTTTATTACAGGACTTGGAACCCAAGCACAACTCCTGAACTTTCTACGCAGTGTATGAGCTCCAGTTCCAGTAGAGACATAAAAGAACCTCTAGACGAACCCGAACGCTTTCTTAGAAAAAGACTTAAAGCTAAAAACCAAGAGAAAGTTTCGAGGGACCCACTTCCAATGGCGGATCAACGTACTCTAATGGATTACCTACGACCCACTGTAGGTAATCTAGGCGCCGCTATCAATGCACCGAATGTCGAAGCCAACAACTTCGAACTTCGGCCGCATTTAATACAAATGCTCCAAAACTCCGCAACCTTCCATGGGCTTATGGACGAAGATCCACATTTACATATTACTAACTTATTGGAAATATGTGATACTTTTCAGATCAATGGAGCATCAAATGACGCCATCCGCCTCTGAATGTTTCCATTTTCACTAAAAGATCGAGCTAAGGCTTGGCTTAATACCCTCCCAGTTGGTTCGGTAAACACCTGGGATGAACTAGCCCATAATTTTTTATATAAGTATTTCCCTCCTGCTAAAACGGCTAAATTAATGACTGAAATTAATACATATTCACAAGAGGACGGGGAATCTTTATATGAAACTTGGGAAAGGTTCAAGGAGCTACTAAGAAAGTGTCCTCATCATGGTCTTGCGGTATGGCAACAAGTATCCACTTTCTATAATGGGTTGTTGCCACACACAAAACAAACACTTGACTCTAGCTCCGGGGGACTTTTAGGTAATCGTCGCCCAAATGAAATTTATAATCAAATTGAGGAAATTGCTCAAACGAATTTTCAGTGGCACACTCCCCGAGGCACAAAATCTATTGCCACGAGCGCCCATAAGGTTGACGAAAGCACCTCCTTGCAAGCCCAAATCGAGGCCCTTTCTTCAAAAATAAAAAAAACTATAAATGGAAAAAACAGACTCGGTTATGGCTTGTGAGGGGTGTGGTGGGCCACATGAAAATTGGAGTTGTATGAAAGAAACGGATAATCAAACAGAAACGGTAAACTACATTGATAATAGACATAGGCCGTTAGGTCCTCCAGCAGGTACCTACAACCAAGGATGGCGTAACCACCCTAACCTTGGTTGGAGAGAACCCGGCAATAGTAGTAACCAACAAAATCTAAACCAAAGAACAAACTTTCAACAACAAAGAAACGAGTCACAAAATTTTTCTCAACAACAACAAGGGGGACTAGAGAGGCTTGAGGATACCGTCTCTCGCCTCATCTCCGACACCGAAAAGAAAAACTCGGATCGATTTCAACAACTGGAATCGAACTTTAGAAATAAACAAGCTAGTATTCAAAACAATGAAAAACAAATAAATCAACTAGCTCAAAATTTCTCCGAGAGACCACAAGGCGCGTTACCAAGCAATACCGAAACCAACCCGAAGGCGCAAGTGCATCTCATCACATTGAGAAACCGTACCGTAGGTCCCGAGGAAGCTCCGCTACCTCCAATTGAAAAGAGCCGATCTAGCCAAACCACAACACCCCAACAAGAGACGGCTCCTCCACCAAATCTAGAGCCTACCAAGAATCCTCCGGTACCATACTATGGTCGGTTACTTCGCCAAAAGACCGATGAGCAATTCACAAAATTCGTAAATTTACTAAAACAATTGCATGTTAATATTCCATTTGTCGAAGTCCTAACTCAAATGCCTAAATATTCAAAATTTATAAGGGTCTTCCTCACTCACAAAAGGAAAATCGAATCATTGAAATTAGTTAATTTAAGCGAAGAATGCTCTGCCTTGCAACTCAACAAACTCCCGCAAAAGAAGATCGATCCCGGAAGCTTCACCATCCCTTGTTCAATTGGGGAATCTCCCATTCGCAATGCACTATCCGACCTCGGGGCTAGTATCAACCTCATGCCCGCATCAATGTTTGACTGACTCGGACTAGGAAAAACAAGCCCTACGAAAATGAGCATACAACTCGCCGATAGGTACATAAAATATCCACAAGGTGTCACTGAAAATCTATTGGTTAAAGTCGGAGACTTTGTCTTCCCGGCTGACTTTGTCATACTAGATATGGAGGAAGATACCGAAGTACCACTCATCTTAGGGAGGCCATTCCTAGCTACGGCCCATGCAGTGGTGGATATGAATGGCGGGACACTAACATTGAGGGTTGGGGACAAGGAGATGAAGTTTGGGGTTGGTAAGAGAGTAGAAGACGACGACCCGGTCAATTACATGAAAGTCATAGACTCAAGTCTGAATGATGCTCTCCGACGGTGCAACATGGGATGCAAAACATCCCGCTTGGGTAACATATGACTGACTTTGGCTCTAGCCAAGGACCCTTATAAACGTGGCGCACCATGGAGGCATTCCGCGGAACTATCCTTAGTTTTAGTTTAAATTAACTTTCATGCTTTGTAGTTTAGTTTTAATTTTTAGGAATAAAACACACTCAGGATGGTGAAGGATACTAAGGGAAGCTTGAACCAACACCCCATACACAAAAACAGAGCCTCCCGATAATTTTTTTTCATTACAGCAAGTTCAACACGGGGCCGTGCCCAGCCAACACGCCCCGTGCTCAAGGATCTGCAAAAAAACGCCAGTTCAGGTAACTGGACACGGGGCGTGTTCACTACACACGCCCCCGTGCCCAGCCTTCTGTTACTTTCTGTTACTGGCAACCTGAACACGGGGCCGTGCCCGGTGACCACGACCCGTGTCCAGATGCCCAGTAACAAGAAATTTTGTTTTTAACACACATTTTTACACATTCAATCAACCTAAAAAGTTATTTTTGGGACACATTGAGGACAATGTGTAATTTAAGTGTGGGGGGGGGGTGCTAAAACCCTGAATTTTGCAAGTCCTAATTACAAGTCTTACACAAAACTTTATTGGAACCGCTAAACACCCCAATTTTTTTCAAAAACTTTTCAATTTTTTTACTTGCCTTGATTTAAGTTGGGAATATCAAGTTCTAAAAAGGTTATATTTTTACAAATTTACAACTGATAGCGTCGTGATAAAAAGAACCAACATAAGAAAATTATGAAACGGCATGACAAATCTAGTTAAAATTTGATTATATATACTTGATCACATTAAAAAACCCATTCCCACAAAAAGTGAGTTTTAAGCCTTTAATTAAGCATACAAATACACATCTTTAGACTAAATGCTCATCTTTCGTTTCTTGTGTGAATAGCCACTTGGTTTCTTAAGACTCTAGAACTTGCCATGATAATACATTCCCGGTCCTTATCAACTTAAACTCAAGTAAGTAAATGTCACGATCCCCGACCCCACCCTGGATGGAATCGGGAGCCGCGAGCAGCCAAGTGGTACCGGTGGTTATTTTGAAATCATTGAGCGGAAATTTCATCAGAACCGCGAGTTAGGAAAAATATTAGAGTTTAGAAAACACCGGATTTTTATTTATTAAATAGATAGGATAAAACCATGTTTTGAAAGGTAGCTTTAATATATGATAAATCCGAATACATAAAACAACTTTTCTTAATTTAATTTATTTGATAAAATAAGCCACTTCGGTAAGCCTTGTTGGTGTTGCATCCAACTCTAATTCCGATCTACTGTAATTACCTGAAACGCGTTTTAAAAAGATTTGGTCAGCAGGAAATACTGGTGAGTTCATTCATTTTTATAAAATGACCCTTAGTTAAAAATTACAGCATAAGAGCGATTACAATGGCTTTTATCTTATTTTTATCTGGCGTTGTGTCACCTGGTGACGATGGTCATACCACTATTGGGTCTTTCCCCAAGTAGTGACGTTTATCACGGTTAGGATTTATTAGCCTAACACGTGAGAAATTAGTAATGTGCACAATACCCCACTAGCCAGTGATTAAGATAACCACGACTTAATCCCTGTAATTATAACATTTGAAAAGGGAGTATTGTAAAATACTTTTGATAAAAGAGAATAACACACATTGCAGATTTATACGGGCAGAGTTTAGCCTACTGATTAGCATTGTAACCTAATTTAAATAACAATGCACACGAACTAGGTCAGTAACTAATACAGCATTTACGATAACTCACGAGATTAAAACCCTCACAACGAATGACAAAGTGCAACACTTAAACATCCATCGAATTTACAACGAATGACAAAGTATAACCCAAGTTTGAGCAGCACTTAAACATTCATCGGATAGTTTAAATTGATCGGACATTGAATCGTAGCAGCGATCGAGTTAATACCCGGTATCGTAGCAGCACCCCACTAATTTGAAAGTAAAATTCGAGCAGAATATGATTGATTTTGAAAGTTTCGTCGACACCAGTGAACTGCTCATGACCCGCTCTATTTATAGATGGAAATCGGGTCTCACGCGGCCCGCGTGAGCCTTGGCTCGACCCTTACGCGGCTCGCGTGGCCACCTAGTCTACGCGTAGGGTTGCTGGGTCATCAGTAGGTGTGCCACGTGGATGACACTTAGCCCCGGATGCTTATCCGGTCAACTCTCAATTTGACGCGGCCCGCGTGACCTCCTGCCTATTCTTTACGCGGCCCGCGAGAAGACCACAATTCTTGATTTCTTGATTTTTGATATGGATTGGGGTTTCAGGGGTCCGGGTTTCCACTTACGGGTCAGTTTGGGACATTTTTGAATATAATTATATCACCAAAGGGAATAAAATGGTGAGAAAAAAGAATGGACCCACTTTGTAACTTTAGGGTTCAACTAGAAAGTCTTCTGGTATAAATTTTGGGTATAACTTCTGAGCTATTTTAAAAAAAAAATATATATATATATATATATATAAATTTTCGGTATAACTTCTGAGCTATTTAAAAAAAAATTATATATATATATATATATTTGTACTCGTGTTAAGTATAGTACCCCTAATTCAACCTTATCCCTATGTCACGAGACAGAACCCCAACGAACTTAGTCAGGCAGAGCCTTGACATGTGTTATGGGCTCAGGATCAATCGAAAAGGGTAGCGGTGATCGGGAGTTAAAACACTTAAAACGGGGAAGGGCTTTATTATTATTATGGGGTAAAATAAAAAAATAAGAATATATATATATATATATATATATATATATATGAAATTTCGAAACATAGTGTGTAAGGAAGTGGAATGGCACTTATCTTATTTATAGTTGTATTGTTACTTAGTGGCCAAGAAAATTCCATACACATGTATTTTCTTTCAATCCAACATTTCATGACAAGCACACACGTATACAATAGAAAATTCTATTTCTTTATTTTTCATAGGACACATGTCCACTTCCAAAATTTTCAAATATTTAATTTTTTTATTATTTATATATTATAATTAATTAAGCAGCTTCATTTGACGCTTATAACTTCTAAAATACAACGTTTTTATAAAACAATGAATATGTCTTTTAAAAGATTTGGTCAGCAGGAAATACTGGTGAGTCTATTCATTTTTATAAAATGACCCTTAGTTATAAATTACAGCATAAGAGCGATTACAATGGCTTTTATCTTATTTTTATCTGGTGATGATGGTCAAGCCACTATTGGGTCTTTCCCCAAGTAGTGACGTTTATCACGGTTAGGATTTATTAGCCTAACCCGTGAGAAATTAATAATGTGCACAATACCCCACTAGCCAGTGATTAAGACAACCACGACTTAATCCTTGTAATTATAACATTTGAAAATGGAGTATTGTAAAATACTTTTAATAAAAGAGAATAACTCACATTGCAGATTTATACGGGCAGAGTTTCTGTCACACCCTGACCGCGTAAAACAACAAAACGTGGCGGAAACGTCGGGGAGTGTTGTAACAGAATCATTGTTTCACAACCATGGAATAAATAATTTTGTTTTATTGAATAAATGAACTTATTGTTTTAATACAATCAAATAAGTACATCTATTATCTTTCAAATTTTAAAGTCGCTAAGGCACGAGTCCATCCTATGTGTAGCATGCACCAATAATTATCATATAACAGCACCTGAAACATGTGTAAAAATAGGTACGTCAGTATAAAAATGCCTGTGAGATACATAGGTTTTATTGTAATTAGGATTCATGACTTATGAGTTTAAAGAAAAAGTTTTAATAAAAGTAGTCATGATCCTTGTAAAAGGTTTTCTTTTATAAATCATTTATAAGAAATCAGATGGTATAAAGTAATAATACATAGAAAATTTAATAAGTAAGTAAAATGAGTTTGTATAGAATATATTGTTTGAAAAACAATATTTTGATAAAAAGGTTTATAGTATATATAAAAATATACTTTGGTTTTTAAGAAAGTCGAATAAGTAATATATTAAAATATATTTCAGTTCCAATATCGTTAACCCAAGTGTACTAAATAACAACACGGTATGTAATGTGATGAAAAAACTTATATATAAGAAGTACCAGCGGCGTATCTACCATGTTTTCATCACCTCACACCCGTCGTTATCTAAACACTAACCAAAACCCAATCGTTAGACAAATAGTATATTTAATATACTTTAGTTGATATGAAAAATAATAATTTTCAGTAGTATATCAAAAGTATACTTTGGATTTATAAATAACACATTTAACTATGCTTTGGTTTACAAATAACATATTAAACTATGTTTTAGATTTCAAATAACATATTAAACTATGTTTTGGATTACAAATAACATATTAAACTATGTTTTAGATTTTTAACAAAATATATGTTGGTTTTGTACAATATCACATATGAGAGCATATCAAACTATACTTTTGGGAGTATAACTTAATATACAATAATAATGTGACTTAAGAATTCATTCAGACCTAGTGTATCAAAATACACCTTTGAGACTATAGGGATACCACAAAGGCAATCCCTATTTGGATGGAGAAACAAATTGGTTTCAGACATTCCATGACAACAGGAATGGGGTGCCAAATCCTATAGCGCTATATCATACTACCAACCGGCCTGGCGAACAAAAATAAGTACTATTCCAAACATTTATTTTATAATCTTTGAAAAAATAGAGTTTAAGTCATAAATAATCATTCAGTTTGTAAAAAGATAAGTACAAATATGTATAATCAATTATACTTTTGAAAACATGAAAATAACAGATAGGTACACATGCTTCACTACAAAACAGTTTGAAAACAGTAAAAGAGGGGACTATGTACTCACTTGAGAGTGCTTAGAAGTCTGAACAACTACCAAGCAAGCTAGAGGAGTCCCGAAAATCAAACGGTACCTAATATTGGTAACTACATAAATAATCCGGACCTAAATCGGAAGATTGGATAGGATGAGGTCTCGTAAACCAAATGAGTGTGGGATCTCATATGATATGGTTTAACAAGGCCTACATACTAAATTGAAACCTAACCTAAGTGCTTACGACCCATCACGACCCGTTTAGGTACCTTGCGCTACTTTAACGCGTCGTTCGAGTAAAACGCGTTCGGACCGCCTAACTAGTCCTACGACAAGTATCATATGCCCTAACATTGTGTAATTATGTTGCATAATCATTTAAATGACAAAATTTTGGGTTACATATGCTTAAATATCAATTATGCATGAAAAGGGTATTTTGGTAATTTTCCTAAGGCATATAAACTACTTATCATACAACTACTTAAACGAAGTGACCATAAGGTATAATCCTCGGAAGGTTATTCCCTATACAACTATGGTCACCTAAAGCGTTTGGTTGGATCCTAAAGATCGACTAAATGGGTCGGGTTCGAAAGTATAAGCGATTGTTTAGATCGCTTACCTTACGACCCTATATAAGCACTAATCTAAAAGTGACGAGCTAAACATGTTTAAAACATGTTTAACAAAGTTTGAAAACAAGTTGGATATCAAAACAAACGTTTTAGATACCTAAGAGTAGTTTGGTTACAAAATACGCATAAACACGCATTTTGGCCGAAACTACGACTCGTCACTACACCTAAACAACGTGGTAATCAGTAGGTATAGTCACTAGGGACTATAACCATCGTGATTACGCTCACGTTGCGAAGTTCAAACGAACTTCTCATTGACCATAGACTGGTCAATGTAGAAAGTCAAACAAAGTTTGACTTTTAAGCTAGAAAGCGATAAAAGAACGAAAGAGGACTTACAAAGGGTCCAAATAGATTTGGTTCCAAGTATTCTCAGGTAGGTAGTGAATAATCACAACCACTTAGAAAAATCTCAGACCAAATGTGAAGAAAAAGAATGAGGGACATGGCCTTATATAGTTTTTCGCAAACCGTTAGGATCATTTCTTGGAGAAGAGGGAATGATCTTGGCCATACAATTGTCAAAGAAAGATTGGGGGACTTGTTCTCCACACAAACAAGCCCTTAGCATGAAAAACCATGGATCAAAACCATTGGAACAAGAGGGAATGACCAGATTCAATGTTTCTGCAATTCTGATGTGCTGGGCACTGCTTACGGACCGTAAGCAAAGGTCCATACGGACCGTAAGGGACCAGCAGACCAGCAACTTTTAAAAATGACAGATTTAGCCCCTGAAGCCCCAAACTTGGTTTTCGATGCATTTTTAACACGTTTAAGCCCCGTTAACCCCATTTCAAAGCTATAAAATGAAGTTAAAGTATAGGGAACTTAAAATGTGCTCAAAAATATCTCGGATATCGGCTCGTTTGGTCGTACGGTTGCGTTGTTCGGTAAATTACGACGGAAGTCGTAACGAACGCAAAAACGATCCAAATTAAGCGACGAATGAAATTTTATCATGCCAATCACTAAAATAAAATATCTTAATGATTACATAAATTTTTGGGTGTCCGGATATATTCAGAACGTAAGATATGCGCGAAAATGCAAACTTATGCACTTTTTGACGCATTTAGTCCCTGAATGACCAAAAGTTTATTTTAGCATACCGAACCCCTCAAAGCCTATTTCTAAGATATGTAGAGGATATTTAGGGTATGTTTAACTTACAATCAAGTTCTAGAAGGTTCGTTACTATACAAATCGGTATAGTTTCGCAGTTTGACACAATTAGTCCCTTCGATCGAACAAACTTGATTTCAACACACCAAACCATCCAAAACTTATTTCTAAGTTATGTAGAGGTTATTTAAGGTATGTTAAGCCTATTTCACTATTACGGAGTGTTCGTTGCATTAAACTAGTTATATTTACGCATCAGTGCGCGTATAACCTTCCAGAAAGCGATTTAGAGCCCGAAATCGAACAAAAATTGATATGTGCAAACGATACACATAATTATACAAATCCAAAGTATGAAACACAATATTTCATTGGTTTGGTATTATTTGATGGTCACAGTGACACAGGTGTCACAGTCTCCCCTACTGATGGAAATTTCGTCCCGAAATTTATTCGTAGGAATCTGTCTGTGACGCTGTGTTAAATAACCACCAGAGATATATAAGGCATAATCCTGTCATTTCCTTAATGGACATTCTTCAGAAATGAAAATGAACGGACGAAGTCATTTTCAACAGATGCTTCATCAGAAACGGAACTGAAAAGGATTAACTTTAGACACATGACAAAACTTCCTGTGTTTTCTGTGCACTAAATTCCATAATTATGTAGGCCTCCATAATTACGTAATTCCTTGCACAGTCTGCACAGTTCATTTCATAATGCGTAGGGGAAAATCAATTGAATAAACATGAAGCGACTTGACTAGACCACCAAAGGATCTTTTTAACTAGATCAACGAACGATCTTTTTAACTAGATCAACACATGATCTTTTTAACTAGATCGTCGTACGATCTTCTTAAATAGACCACTTAAGGGTTCTTTTCAATTATATCATCACATGATATTCTTAACCAGATTTTCAAATTAATCTGTTTAACTAGACCACTCAAGGGGTCCAATTATAGAATAGTACTTTAAAACCCAAGGGACTTTACTACAACGTAGAAGTCCATTAAGGATTTAAGATAGTACCTTTGGATATCCTACTATGAATCCCTCATATGAGATATGGAAGATTCTACGAGGATTTGGATGGATCACATAAAAACAAAAAACATATAAGAAAACACATAATCACATAATTAGTTAACTTGATCTTTAATTTGTGATCTTTAGTCATGGGTATTTAAAGCACACAAGGAATCCAATCCGTGGATTTCATTTGGCACTTTAAACATAAGAATCTAACTATGGAGATAGAAAGATCTTAATAGGAATTCGGATTTATCCTTATTGAATCGTAATATACGTATTAAGGCATACGAATAATTCAATTTAGGTCTCCGATTTGATTGATAATCATCCATAAGGATCTAATTATGAGGATAGAAAGATACTATTTTGGAATTTGGAATTTTGTGTAACGAGAGGTGTTTCGACACTTTGCACTAGGCGTGCTTAAGTCGATGCACAAGGTAGAAAATTCATGAGGTTGAGGTGCTATATATGCCAAGCGACATATGAAGCAGAGTTTAAAGGTTTGAACAGCAGCAGGATTTGTATCAGCGTTGCTTTGGATTGCAAAGAGGTACATGTTAACCAAATGTCCCCACCGTCCACTGTTGGTACATTTGAAATAGAGTATCCGATTAGGATGATGACGGTTGCATTGATTACTCCAAAAAGCGGTTCCCTTGTACGGCTTCATTCCTGAGGCGAGTCATGGTGATAGCTAAATCAACGGCCTTCTGGTAGTACGACGCCTAATTGATGGACAATTGCAACACCTAGTTCGGACATTGTTGTTGCGATTAAGAGGCACCATGAAGAAAATGGGAGACATGGGAGGAAACAAGGGAAATGAAAAAAGAATAATAATGCATAAAATTTGCGATCATTTGTTTGTTACCTAAGGCAAACAAATGAGACGGTGACTAATCAAAGTAAACGGGTCAATATAATGTATCGCGAAGACATGCTCGCCTATAAGTGGACACTCACCCCAAGAGTTCCCAGGTAAGAGTGATTGGTCCGATACTGCGGATTTGTACGAACACTCTAGCCTTAGACAGAAAGCTCAGGGTACAGGCACCCACCCTTCCAGTTTGCACGTGTTCACATTATTTAGACCAAACTTTGACGAGATTTTGAAAACTTTGAAGGTTCAAAACCTAGTAATCAATCATCCTAGAACAGATGATTAGTTTTCAAAGCGGATTCAAAATTTGTGCTCTTATTGTGGTTGTCACCTAAGGATAAGTGACGGTATTGTTTTAAGACTAACCACGAGATAACTCGCGTTAGGGTCCTAGGAAGGTTATAGTTTAGGTCAAAGCATCACCAATAACCTAATTCCCTATAACCATTGGCACTGTACCAACTTTTCTGTCACACCCCGACCACGTAAAACAACAAAACGTGGCGGAAACGTCGGGGAGTGTTGTAACAGAATCATTGTTTCACAACCATGGAATAAATAATTTTGTTTTATTGAATAAATGAACTTATTGTTTTAATACAATCAAATTAGTACATCTATTATCTTTCAAATTTTAAAGTCGCTAAGGCACGAGTCCATCCTATGTGTAGCATGCACCAATAATCATCACATAACAGCACCTGAAACATGTATAAAAATAGGTACGTCAGCATAAAAATGCCTGTGAGATACATAGATTTTATTGTAATTAGGATTCATGACTTATGAGTTTAAAGAAAAAGTTTTAATAAAAGTAGTCATGATCCTTGTAAAAGGTTTTCTTTTATAAATCATTTATAATAAATTAGATGGTATAAAATAATAATACATAGAAAATTTAATAAGTAAGTAAAATGAGTTTGTATAGAATATATTGTTTGAAAAACAATATTTTGATAAAAAGGTTTATAGTATATATAAAAATATACTTTGGTTTTTAAGAAAGTCGAATAAGTAATATATTAAAATATATTTCAGTTCCAATATCGTTAACCCGAGTGTACTAAATAACAACACGGTATGTAATGTGATGAAAACACTTATATATAAGAAGTACCAGCGGCGTATCTACCATGTTTTCATCACATCACCCCCGTCCCGTTATCTAAACACTAACCAAAACCCAATCGTTAGACAAATAGTATATTTAATATACTTTAGTTGATATGCAAAATAACAATTTTCAGTAGTATATCAAAAGTATACTTTGGATTTATAAATAACATATTTAACTATGCTTTGGTTTACAAATAACATATTAAACTATGTTTTGGATTTCAAATAACATATTAAACTATGTTTTGGATTACAAATAACATATTAAACTATGTTTTAGATTTTTAACAAAATATATGTTGGTTTTGTACAATATCACATATGAGAGCATATCAAACTATACTTTTGGGAGTATAACTTAATATACAATAATAATGTGACTTAAGAATTCATTCAGACCTAGTGCATCAAAATACACCTTTTAGACTATAGGGATACCACAAAGGCAATCCCTATTTGGATGGAGAAACAAATTGGTTTCAGACATTCCATGACAACAGGAATGGGGTGTCAAATCCTATAGCGCTATATCGTACTACCAACCGGCCTGGTGAACAAAAATAAGTACTATTCCAAACATTTATTTTATAATCTTTGAAAAATTAGAGTTTAAGTCATAAATAATTATTCAGTTTGTAAAAAGATAAGTACAAATATGTATAATCAATTATACTTTTGAAAACATGAAAATAACAGATAGGTACACATGCTTCACCACAAAACAGTTTGAAAACAGTAAAAGAGGGGACTATGTACTCACTTGAGAGTGCTTAGAAGTCTGAACAACTACCAAGCAAGCTAGAGGAGTCCCGAAAATCAAACGGTACCTAATATAGGTAACTACATAAATAATCCGGACCTAAATCGAAAGATTGGATAGGATGAGGTCTCGTAAACCAAATGAGTGTGGGATCTCATATGATATGGTTTAACAAGGCCTACATACTAAATTGAAACCTAACCTAAGTGCTTACGACCCATCACGACCCGTTTAGGTAGCTTGCTCTACTTTAACGCGTCGTTCGCGTAAAACGCGTTCGGACCGCCTAACTAGTCCTACGACAAGTATCATATGCCCTAACATTGTGTAATTATGTTGCATAATCATTTAAATGACAAAAGTTTAGGTTACATATGCTTAAATATCAATTATGCATGAAAAGGGTATTTTGGTAATTTTCCTAAGGCATATAAACTACTTATCATACAACTACTTAAACGAAGTGACCATAAGGTATAATCCTTGGAAGGTTATTCCCTATACAACTATGGTCACCAAAAGCGTTTGGTCGGATCCTAAAGATCGACCAAATGGGTCGGGTTCGAAAGTATAAGCGATTGTTTAGATCGCTTACCTTACGACCCTATATAAGCACTAATCTAAAAGTGACGATCTAAACATGTTTAAAACATGTTTAACAAAGTTTGAAAAAAAGTTGGATATCAAAACAAACAGTTTTGATACCTAAGAGTAGTTTAGTTACAAAATACGCATAAACACGCATTTTGGCTGAACGACTCGTCACTACACCTAAACAACGTGGTAATCAGTTCAAACGAACTTCTCATTGACCATAGACTGGTCAATGCAGAAAGTCAAACAAAGTTTGACTTTTAAGCTAGAAAGCGATAAAAGAATGAAAGAGGACTTACAAAGGGTCCAAATAGATTTGGTTCCAAGTATTCTCAAGTAGGTAGTGAATAATCACAACCACTTAGAGAAATCTCAGACCAAATGTGCAGAAAAAAATGAGGGACATGGCCTTATATAGTTTTTCGCAAACCGTTAGGATCATTTCTTGGAGAAGAGGGAATGATCTTGGCCATACAATTGTCAAAGAAAGATTGGGGGACTTGTTCTCCACACAAACCAGCCCATAGCATGAAAAACCATGGATCAAAACCACTGGAACAAGAGGGAATGACCAGATTCAATGTTTCTGCAATTCTAATGTGCTGGGCACTACTTACAGATCGTAAGAAAAGGTCCATATGGACCGTAAGGGACCTGCAGACCAGCAACTTTCAAAAATGACAGATTTAGCCCCTTAAGCCCCAAATTTGGTTTTCAATGCATTTTTTACACGTTTAAGCCCCGTTAACCCCATTTCAAAGCTCTAAAATGAAGTTAAAGTATAGGGAACTTAAAATGTGCTAAAAAATATCTCGGATGTCGGCTCGTTTGGTCGTACGGTTGCGTTGTTCGGTAAATTACGACGGAAGTCGTAACGAACGCAAAAACGATCCAAATTAAGCGACGAATGAAATTTTATCATGCCAATCAATAAAATAAAATATTTTAATGATTACATAAATTTTTGGGTGTCCGGATATATTCAGAACGTAAGATATGCGCGAAAATGCAAACTTATGCACTTTTTGACGCTTTTAGTCCCTGAATGACCAAAAGTTTATTTTAGCATACCGAACCCCTCAAAGCCTATTTCTAAGCTATGTAGAGGATATTTAGGGTATGTTTAACTTACGATCAAGTTCCGGAAGGTTCTTACTATACAAATCGGTAGAGTTTCGCAGTTTGACACAATTAGTCCCTGCGATCGAACAAACTTGATTTCAACACACCAAACCATCCAAAACTTATTTCTAAGTTATGTGGAGGTTATTTAAGGTATGTTAAGCCTATTTCACTATTACAGAGTGTTCATTGCATTAAAATGGTTATATTTACGCATCAGCGCGCGTATAACCTTCCAGAAAGCGATTTAGAGCCCGAAATCGAACAAGAATTGATATGTGCAAACGATACACATAATAATACAAATCCAAAGTATGAAACACAATATTTCATTGGTTTGGTATTGTTTGATGGTCACAGTGACAGAGGTGTCACAGTTTAGCCTACTGATTAGCCTTGTAACCTAATTTAAATAGCAATGCACAGGAACTAGGTCAGTAACTAATACAACATTTACGATAACTCACGAGATTAAAACCCTCACAATGAATGACAAAGTGCAATACTTAAACATCACTCGAATTTATGACGAATGACAAAGTATAACCCAAGTTTGAGCAACACTTAAACATTCATCGGACAGTTTAAATCGATCGGACATTGAATCGTAGCAGCGATCGAGTTAATACCCGGTATCGTAGCAGCACCCCACTAATTTGAAAGTAAAATTCGAGCAGAATATGATTGATTTTGAAAGTTTCATCGACACCAGTGAACTGCTCATGACCCGCTCTATTTATAGCTGGAAATTGGGTCTCACGCGGCCCGCGTGAGCTTTGGCTCGACCCTTACGCGGCCCGCGTGGCCACCTAGTCTACGCGTAGGGTTGCTGGGTCATCAGTAGGTGTGCCACGTGGATGACACGTAGCCCCGGATGCTTATCCGGTCAACTCTCAAGTTGACGCGGCCCGTGTGACTTCCTGCCTATTCTTAACGCGGCCCGCAAGAAGACCACAAGTCTTGATTTCTTGATTTTTGATATGGATTGGGGTTTCAGGGGTCCGGGTTTCCACTTAGGGGTCAGTTTGGGACATTTTTGAATATAATTATATCACCAAAGGGAATAAAATGGTGAGAAAAGAGAATGGACCCACTTTGTAACTATAGGGTTCAACTAAAAAGCCTTCTGGTATAAATTTTGGGTATTACTTCTGAGCTATTTTAAAAACAATATATATATATATATATATATATATATATATATATATTTGTACTCATGTTAAGTATAGTACCCCTAATTCAACCTTATCCCTATGTCACGAGACAGAACCCCAACGAACTTAGTCAGGCAGAGCCTTGACATGTGTTATGGGCTCAGGATCAATCAGAAAGGGTAGCGGTGATCGGGAGTTAAAACACTTAAAACGGGGCAGGGCTTTATTATTATTATGGGGTAAAACAAAAAAATAAGAATATATATATATATATATATATATATATATATGAACTTTTAAAACAGAGTGTGTAAGGAAGTGGAATGGCACTTATCTTATTTATAGTTGTATTGTTACTTAGTGGCCAAGAAAATTCCATACACATGTATTTTCTTTCAATCCAACATTTCATGACAAGCCCACACGTATACAATAGAAAATTCTATTTCTTTATTTTTCGTAGGACACATGTCCACTTCTAAAATTTTCAAATATTTTAATTTTTTTATTATTTATATATCATAATTAATTAAGCAGCTTCATTTGACGCTTATAACTTCTAAAATACAACGTTTTTATAAAACCAATGAATATGTCTTTAGAACGAGTATATTTTTGTCTACATTTTGAACCAACTTTCATTAAAAACGGAGTAAGTCCAAATACAATATATTTTTACAATTTAATTATTAGACGGTCACTAGGCCCGTCTAGGTACTTCATATTTCTAACAATCAACTTACCCGTAATCTACCCGTCTAATTATATGAGTTTTTATATACTTTTATGTTAATAGAAAAGGTCGCCCATATACAGGCCAACTAATTAGTATACCATTCCAACCAACTATATATATAAAATAGTTTTTAAAACTATTTGGGTTGAATAATTAAACTAAAACTATTTACTAGTGGTTAATAAATTTAAACAACCCTATAATTCTTATATGATAAAAATGGGAATGTTACATCCTCCCCACCATGTTTTAAATCTCGTCCTCGAGATTTGGTCTACGATATCTCTTTTAGAGTTATGTCACGTCTTATTCAATAAGAACAATATTAAGGTAAATGGTACAGAATCAAAATATCAAATTTTGTGAATACGAGTTTTACAATAAATTGGACTCAATGTTTCAACTGAATTAGTTTCAGAAATTGATGTCAAAAGAACGAGATAAAATGATATAATTTACAAGGTGACTAGGTTCAAACCAAAAGAGATTTATGATCAATAGACATCTAAATCAAATGTTTACAAGTTGTGAATGATTTTTAAAAACAATAGAATTCATTGTTAACCGAAAACTTACTTTAATTGTCAACTGAGGAAGACTCAGAATCAACAAGCTTTGAATGAAATAGAAGTACGAAAATGATTTGCCAACTATTGAATATAAGAAAAATCAATGGGTTGATATTTATCAAATTACAAGGATACACCGATATACAACAGAGTTTAGTGTATCATTGTCTTAACACATAGTTGTATTAAGACCACTTTCAAGGATGAGTCAAACAAAAGGTATATAGATTAACTCAAGCTACAAGTCTATACTGACGCCACAAGGTGTCGTAGTGATCGAAATAATAATAGCGGTGACTGGATGAGTTCACCGTGTTTTAAATCAAATGAAAGTTCAACGAAGTAAGTCCGAATGTTTGTTTCAAACAAATCTAGTAGGATTTTTTTTTTAATTGAAATTGAAACAATTGAATAATGTTTTTCGATTGAAGATGATAAAGCAAAATTATCACGAGAGTCTCGATTGATGCTGTAAGAACCATTAAGGGATATACTGAAATATGACATGAATTTGTGTATCATTATCTTAGCACACGATTGTGTTAAGATTTCTTTTATAGGATAAATCAACAAAGCGGATTCAATATAAATAAATCCGTATATGAGGTGTGCAAACAAGATTGGCGCAAGCTTCAAATTTGGGAAAACGTCACCACAAGGTGATCGTGATTAAAGAAAGGATTCAATGAAGTCGAAGATCAAACAAGCCGATTATGGTTCAAAACAAATGAAGTGCTTGTTAGGACTATTTTAAATATGATAGCTGCAATCCATCATATGGGATCTTGAATTGAATACGTAATGCGAGCAAGTTCAAACAATTGAACTTGGTTTAAACAAAACGAGTTTTTGTATTAATAAGAAAGTTCGGACATGGTCACAACAAAAACCATGTATGCCAAAGGAAATTGAGTTTTTTTTTTCAAGAAATTCATAGACTCGATATCAAAGAGTTATCGTTTTGCAATAATGCGGTTCATAGTGCAAAATAAAATAGCGAAATGATATTTGAGTTTGGATAAAACAACAAATTAGAATGAAGCCCTCCAGTGGTTTTTATAAATCAAACGAACCACATGCGCAACAAACAGTGCATGTGTAACGTGTGGATTTACCAAGAAATGAAATAGATCAATATTTGCTACTATGAAAGAAATCCTCATGGTATGATGACCATTAGGGGGAGTAGCAATGCAAAAGTCTATTCACAGAGGTCAGAATTTTAACAAAAGAAATTTAAAATTTTATCTGGACATTTTGTGTGATAACCGTTGTTAAGTGGCATTACCAGGGAATGTCGAATAAAATGAAATAGGGGCTTTGCAAAGGTATGTGGCTCCTTTTTGCAGTGATAATAATTACGACTCTGATTAGACTGTGCACCGATGATTGTGAAATCTTGTTCCAACGTACCTCAGCGAGATTCATGTCGTTTGTAGGATCAGGTGGCAAAGTGCCGCTTTTTGATCAGTAGTTCTCCCACTGCCGGGAATAGCATTGTTGTTGTCGTGCCCAATCATATATTCCAAAGGTCTTGCCTTGAAAGTCGTATGTGATATACTTCGACGTCTGTGGACGTATAATTTAAGTTTCATGTGTTTTCTTGTGCACTAGCACAACTTTACATGTTTTCCACTTGCGTTAATAGTCTATGATAACGCATTGGAAATTCTTATACTTTTGATGGCGTCCCAACTTAAAGGGCTTCCATTGTTCATATTGTCGCACGAGTTACGAGGTAGATGATCAAACGAAATAATGTTTGATATCGGAATTAAAGAGATTCCTGATAAAGAAATCTTGATTTATTATTGACACATATGCTTGTGTTTTATTCCAAATTGTCAATCCTTAGGATTTATTGGATTTCCTTATAGATATACATATCTATAAAATCATATATTTCACATGCTGTAATATACATACCCTTCATAAGGTCAATGTATTTAACAGATTCATATTTCCAAAAACAAGTCAGATATCAGGTCATGATATTATTTGGGGAAATCTTGTCACTTGTTTGACATATTATATACCTTCTTACTCGGTTCTAGTCGGAGAGGTACCCTCAGTATATCTGGACAAGCTGGAGAGTCTGCTACACCATACCCAGTCTTGCCGGAGAAAAAATTTAGATTTTCCCATAAATAGATCTTTCTTAAATCATGATTTGGAAAGTGCATTATGACTTTCAACAAAGACTAAGCAAATTAGTCTTCATATGACAGATCATATTCTAGAACAAAGTAGTCCTAATAAATAAGAAATAACAGGGGTCAAGTGTTATTGCTTATTTATTATACTTGCAACGTTCTAGTTATTATTCTCACGGCATACCAAAATCCATCATACTTTATTTACACAAGTACTTAGCTTATCTCGAAGCTTATACAAAGGCATTTTTTTCTTAAGTTCAAGTCTAAATGCTATCATGTGTGCTATCAGTTAATAGCAATTTCCTAACTCTTTTATTTAAGCTTAGGTATTATTATCACAACACCTATAGGCTTAAATCAGTGGCTCTGATACCACCTTCTGTCACGACCCCCGACCACCCTGGATGGAATCGGGAGCCGCGAGCAGCCAAGTGGTACCGGTGGTTATTTTGAAATCATTGCAGCGGAAATTTAATCAGAACCGTGAGTTAGGAAAAATATCAGAGTTTAGAAAACACCGGATTTTTATTTATTAAATAGATGGGATAGAACCACGTTTTGAAAGGTAGCTTTAATATATGATAAATCCGAACACATAAAACAACTTTTCTTAATTTAATTTATTTGATAAAATAAGCCACTTCGGTAAGCCTTGTTGGTGCTGTATCCAACTCTAATTCCGATCTACTGTAATTACCTGAAACGCGTTTTAAAAAGATTTGGTCAGCAGGAAATACTGGTGAGTTCATTCATTTTTATAAAATGACCCTTAGTTATAAATTACAGCACAAGAGCAATTACAATGGCTTTTATCTTATTTTTATCTGGCGTTGTGTCACCTGGTGACGATGGTCATACCACTATTGGGTCTTTCCCCAAGTAGTGACGTTTATCACGGTTAGGATTTATTAGCCTAACCCGTGAGAAATTAGTAATGTGCACAATACCCCACTAGCCAATGATTAAGATAACCACGACTTAATCCCTATAATTATAACATTTGAAAATGGAGTATTGTAAAATACTTTTGATAAAAGAGAATAACTCACATTGCAGATTTATACGGGCAGAGTTTAGCCTACATATTAGCATTGTAACTTAATTTAAATAACAATGCACACGAACTAGGTCAGTAACTAATACAGCATTTACGATAACTCACGAGATTAAAACCCTCACAACGAATGACAAAGTGCAATACTTAAACATCCATCAAATTTACGACGAATGACAAAGTATAACCCAAGTTTGAGCAGCACTTAAACATTCATCGGATAGTTTAAATCGATCGGACATTGAATCGGAGCAGCGATCGAGTTAATACCCGGTATCGTAGCAGCACCCCACTAATTTGAAAGTAAAATTCGAGCAGAATATGATTGATTTTGAAAGTTTCATCGACACCAGTGAACTGCTCATGACCCGCTCTATTTATAGCTGGAAATTGGGTCTCACGCATCCCGCGTGAGCCTTGGCTCGACCCTTACGCGGCTCGCGTGGCCACCTAGTCTACGCGTAGGGTTGCTGGGTCATCAGTAGGTGTGCCACGTGGATGACACGTAGCCCCGGATGCTTATCCGGTCAACTCTCAAGTTGACGCGGCCCGCGAGACCTCCTGCCTATTCTTTACGCGGCCCGCGAGAAGACCATAATTCTTGATTTCTTGATTTCTTGATTTTTGATATGGATTGGGGTTTCAGGGGTCCGAGTTTCCACTTACGGGTCAGTTTGGGACATTTCTGAATATAATTATATCACCAAAGGGAATAAAATGGTGAGAAAAGAGAATGGACCCACTTTGTAACTTTAGGGTTCAACTAGAAAGTCTTCTAGTATAAATTTTGGGTATAACTTCTGAGCTATTTTAAATATATATATATATATATATATATATATGTATATACATATATATATATATGTATATATATATATATCTATGTATATACATATATATATATGTATATATATATATATATATATATTTGTACTCGTGTTAAGTATAGTACCCCTAATTCAACCTTATCCCTATGTCACGAGACAGAACCCCAACGAACTTAGTCAGGCAGAGCCTTGACATGTGTTATGGGCTCAGGATCAATCGGAAAGGGTAGCGGTGATCGGGAGTTAAAACACTTAAAACGGGGCAGGGCTTTATTATTATTATGGGGTAAAATAAAAAATAAGAATATATATATATATATGAAATTTCGAAACAGAGTGTGTAAGGAAGTGGAATGGCACTTATCTTATTTATAGTTGTATTTTTACTTAGTGGCCAAGAAAATTCCATACACATGTATTTTCTTTCAATCCAACATTTCATGACAAGCCCACACGTATACAATAGAAAATTCTATTTCTTTATTTTTCGTAGGACACATGTCCACTTCCAAAATTTTCAAATATTTTAATTTTTTTATTATTTATATATTATAATTAATTAAGCAGCTTCATTTGACGCTTATAACTTCTAAAATACAACGTTTTTATAAAACAACGAATATGTCTTTAGAACGAGTATATTTTTGTCTACATTTTGAACCAACTTTCATTAAAAACGGAGTAAGTCCAAATACAATATATTTTTACAATTTAATTATTAGACGGTCACTAGGCCTGTCTAGATACTTCATATTTCTAACAATCAACTTACCCGTAATCTACCCGTCAAATTATATGAGTTTTTATATACTTTTATGTTAATAGAAAAGGTCGCCTATATACAGGCCAATTAATTAGTATACCATTCCAACCAACTATATATATAAAATAGTTTTTAAAACTATTTGGGTTGAATAATTAAAATAAAACTATTTACTAGTGGTTAATAAATTTAAACAACCCTATAATTCTTATATGATAAAAATGGGAATGTTACAGTAAATGATGGAGGCATTAGGACTAACCCCTTTTTCTTTTCAACATCATTATTTTGTTTACCACCTACCCAAAATCCTCCTAGTTAACCCCTTTGAGCCTAAACCTTTTCATTTCTAAACCCACAAAACAAACACCCTTTACCCACCGAAACCCTTTTTCATTTTAAACCCTTTATTTTAGTAAAAAGCTCGGTTTTCATGTGACATTCCTTAAAAAAATGATGATGAAGTCTAGCAATAAACAAACAAGTTCCTCAAAAAGAAACTTTGTTTGAAAAATGCTTCATTTGAATAAAAAGTCACAAAAACAAAAAGTTTTACGAAAACCGACGCTTTTTACGCCTTTCGCCCTTTTCTACTAACCACTAACCCAAAACCACATACCTTTAACCCAAGCCTAACCCTTCCCCAGGTCCTCTTGATATTTACAATGGTTTATAGTTAAAAAGGAGGAGGATTGATTGCTTGGCAAGCATATGGTAGAAGTGAATTCCATGCCGCTCTCGAGTGTTTCAAAAAAATACATATTCGGCCGAGTGTTGAGTGATCTCCCGTGAGGTATGTGAACTTGTATATAAATGGAATTTTAAAGAGGCATGTTATGCCCAAATAAGTAATTTATCTTATGAAACGTTCTAAATAAATCATAACGAATAGGATTGTAAATAACATAAAAATAGAACCTAATAAAGATCTTGGAATCTCGACACTCAAATACAAGCCCAAAACTTCTCTTCTACCCATTCCATTTGGGTGTGTAAGCCACATTATAAAGAGTTTTGCTTGAGGACAAGCAAATATTCAAGTGTGGGGGTATTTGACGTGTGTAAAATGCAACATATAAATTACATCAAATGAGGCATAAAACTAACCCTTTTTAGTACTAATGTTGGAAAAAGTGTGCTTTTGTCTTCCTTTTGTATTTTCAGGGTTAAAAGAGCTTAAATGAACAAAAGAAGCAAAAAGACAGCTAAATCTAACATAAATACAAGAAAAGGAATAAACGTGGCATGCCCGACCCCTCGACAGCATCTTCCCAAGCAAAAACAAGAAATCAGAAGGCTGAACATGCCTCGTGCCCAGCGGACACGGGGGCGTGCCCAAGTGTCTACAGAAAAGACAAAGTTGTAGAAGCTTCTATTTCCCAACACGGGGGGCGTGCCCAGCGGACACGGGGCCGTGTCAACGCTAAGATTCACAGAATCCAAGCAAATCTTGATATTACAGATACGCTTCTGCACACGGGGCCGTGCCCAGCGGACACGGGGGCGTGGTCAACTAATGCAGACAAACTGCAATTAATGAAGAAAGAGAAAGTGGATGGACACGGGGTCGTGCCCAGCGGGCACGGGGCCGTGTTCGTGCTTCTGTGCAGGCTATAAATAGAGGTGCTTGGTTCATTTCAAAAACATCCATTGGCAAACCACCTCTCTCACACTTCACCCACCCTCCACGACCATCACAACCCACATCCACTGTAACATTCCTATTTTTATATAAGAATTATAGGTTTGGTTAAATTTATTAACCACTAGTAACTAGTATATTTTTAATATAAATATTCAACCTAAATAGTTTTAAACACTATTTTATATAGTTGGTTGAAATATTATATTAATTAATTGGCATGTATATGGGTGACTTTTCTATTAAAATAAAAGTATATAAAAACTTATATCATTAGACGGGTAGTTTACGGGTAAGTTGAAAATTAGAAATATGAAGTATTTAGACGGACCCATGAACCATCTAATAATTAAATTATAAAAATATATTGTATTTGAACCTACTCCGTTTTTAATGAAACTTGGTTCAAAATGCAGACAAAAATATACTCGTTCTAAAAACATATTCTTTATTATATAAAACATCGTATTTTAGAAGTTATAAATGCCGAATAAGTAAAGCAGTTGAATTAATTATAATATATAAATTAATAAAATATAATAATAATAATAATAATAATAATAATAATAATAATAATAATTAAACAACTTACGTAAGAAATAAAAATAATAAAAACTTAAGAATTTTGTATGAAATAAAATATATAAATTGTGAAAGTATACTGACAATTAGAAGAGAATAAAATAATCCTTAAAAATGAGAAATATCTAATTGAAAGACTGTGTACGTGTAGTATGCATGTTTACTACTCCTTTTTGATTGAACATGTGTCCCACTTAGGTGGACATTCCAAGATTTGTCTGGACATCTATAAATAGGAGAAATCATCATTTTTGTGTAGTCAATATCGCCTCCCCCTTCTTATCTATTCATATGTATATATTATTATTATTATTTACACTATAATAATAATAAAGCCCGCCCCATTTTAAGTGTTTTAACTCCCGATCACCGCTATCCTTTCCGATTGATCTGAGCCTCATAATGTATGTCAGGGCTCTACTCGACTAAGTTGTTGGGATTCGGTCTCGGGACATCGGGACAAGGTTGAATTAGGGGTACTATATTTAACACGAGTACAAATATATATATATATATTTTTTTTAAATAGCTCGGGAGTTATACCCAATATTCTACCAGGAGACTTTCTAGTTGAACCCTAAAGTTACAAAGTGGGTCTATTTTCTTTTTCACCGTTTTATTCCCTTTTGTCCCAAACTGTAGCAACTCTCACCGAAACTATTATTTCTTATTATATTTTATACAAAAGGAAACTCTAATTAAGACCCCTAAATGATCCTGTATAAACCCTAAAATTTTCAGAACAATCGGAATCAGGATCAAGGCCCCTAAAACTCAGGGGGGTATTCCCTCGTTAGTAATATCCACACCGTTTGTTGTCGAAATTGAAATTTAATGAACCATCGACTCAGCTAGACTACCAAGACACGTGGCTACCCTATGCTAGAAGAGGAGCCGTCGCGCCACGCGACAGGGACAACTTTCCAGTATAAATAGAGGGGTGTGGGACTTGAATTCCTGCGTTGGAACGACGAACAAATTCGTTTTACACTTCGAGATATCACCTGATTACTACCAAACACACACATAAGACCGAACGCTGCCACAAAACAGGGTAATAACTCGATCGCTGCTACGATTCAATGTCCGATCGATTTAAACTATCCGATGAATGTTTAAGTGCTGCTCAAACTTGGGTTATGCTTTGTCATTCGTCGTTAATTTGATGGATGTTTAAGTATTGCACTTTGTCATTTGTTGTGAGGGTTTTAATCTCGTGAGTTATCGTAATTGCTGTATTAGTTACTTACCTAGTTCGTGTGCACTAGGTTACAAGGCTAATCAATAGGCTAAGCTCTGCCTGTATAAATCTGCAATCTATCAAGGCTTATCTGTAGACTAAACTTTGCCCGTAGGAATCTGCATGCTTATAAGTGAGTCATTCTCTTTTTATCAAATTTGATTTCAAAATCATGTTTACTTTCAAAGTTATGTAATTACAGTGATTAAGTCTTTGTAGTCACCAAATTACAGCCGGTATGTGGGGTTTTGTATACATTACTTGATAACCGTCACTATTGGACAACGAGTTAGCCAATGAGTGATATGACCATAGTCACAGACACCATTGGAGTCAGAGGTTACCGATGAATGTCGACTGACAAATACTGTGGGTAGTTGGTTGATATATGGAAACATTGTAATCGCTCTGAATACTGTAGATTATAACAAATGCGTCGTTTTAAGCAAAATGAATGAAATCACTAGTATTTCCTGTTGACAAAACCTTTTTAAAACGCATTTCAGGTAATTACAGTAGATTGGAGTAAGAGTTGGATACGACACTGAAAGGCTTCAAGAAGTGGCTTATTTTATTAATTAAATCAAATTAAGAAATATTGTTTTATGTAATTGGGTTTATCCCTTATTAAAGCTACCTTTGTAAAACATGGGTTTATCCCATCTATTTAATAAATAAAATCCGGTGTTTTCTAAACTCTGATATTTTTCCTAACTCACGGTCCTGATGAAATACTTATAGAAGTATTAAATACTCATAGAAGTATTATATCAACAAAAGAATTATGCAGATCAGAGACATAAACCCCTAGAGTTTTCATTAAAAACTTTCAGTTGATTACACGGTGAATTTGTTCAAACACCATAATTATTAAACTATTGCAAATCATTACGACACCTTGCGGTATTGGTATAAACTTGTAGCTCATGTTAAAAAGGATAATAATAACACTAAATTTTGTTTTGGTTTTCTTATATTCAGCTTATGAAAGTTACATGTGTAGTAGAATTACTTTATATTATAAAAATATTATTATTTTACAACCATACAGATAAATTACTATCTAAAGTAAATAAGATAAATATAGTATCACATAAAAGTTTATAAGGATTCTTATTGTCTTTAAAAGTTCTAATCTTCAAAAAAAAAAAAAAAAGTTAAATTTTGTTAAAATTTCATAAAATGAATTTTATATTTGATAAACTTATGTTTTGATTTTCAAATTTACTTTTATACGTATAGTTACTATTAACATATTATTTTTTTTAACTATTCTATTATATAGTAATAAGAATAAAATACCTAAGTATAACTTTCTACATATATATATTTTTAGTTATACGTATGGTTTAGTGTGCATATATATAAATTTAATAAATTTGTTATCTTCACAGATTTAGTTTATATGACTTTCTATATTAAGTTTATTATAAAATCCGCAGAAGACTCATATTAATTGTGTGAAACTAATGTTTACAAGCCAATTAAAATTTTAGTCTTAAGGTAGCCGAAAATTTAATGAATGAACAAAATACTAATTAGAGTTTAACATATCTAAATATGGTTATAACAATATTATAGGATTTCACGATCGTCTAGACGTAATCTATTATCTCACGATCATCGCTTAAGGTACGGACGCAAAAAGTCTTAATACAGTTATATATTAAGACAATAATACACTAACTCTATTGTCTTTTCGTGTATCCTTGCAATTCACTCATCTCAGCACATTGATTTTCTCATATCATAATTTAATATTTGACAAATCATTTTCATGCTTTTATTTCATTTTGAACCTGTCGATTCTAAGTCTTCCTCAGTTGCCAATCAAAGTAAGCTTTCTTTTGACAAACAATTTTATTAATTCTAAAAGTCCTTCACATTCATTTTAAATATCTATAGATCATATATCTTTTGGCTTGAACCTAGTCACTTTGGAAAATTATATCATTTCATCTCATTCGTTTGTCATCGATTTCTTGAACTAATTCAGTTGAACCATTGAATCCTACTTATTGTACAACTCGTATTCACAAAATTTGATATTTTAATTCTGTATCATCTACCTTAATATTGTTTTTATTGACTAAAATATGACATAAGTCTAAAAGAAATATCGTAACCCAAATCTCGAGGACGAGATTTAAAACAAGGTAACATTCCTATTTTTTATAAGAATTATAGGTTTGGTTAAATTTATTAACCACTAGTAACTAGCAACTAGTATATTTTTAATATAAATATTCAACTTAAATAGTTTTAAACACTATTTTATATAGTTGGTTGAAATATTATATTAATTAATTGGCATGTATATGGGTGACTTTTCTATTAAAATAAAAGTATATAAAAACTTATATCATTAGACGGGTAGTTTACGGGTAAGTTGAAAATTAGAAATATGAAGTATTTAGACGGACCTATGAACCATCTAATAATTAAATTAAAAAAATATATTGTATTTGAACCTACTTCGTTTTTAATGAAACTTGGTTCAAAATGTAGACAAAAATATACTCGTTCTAAAAACATATTCTTTGTTATATAAAACATCGTATTTTAGAAGTTATAAATGCCGAATAAGTAAAGTGGTTGAATTAATTATAATATATAAATTAATAAAATATAATAATAATAATAATAATAATAATAATAAAAACTTACTTAAGAAATAAAAATAATAAAAACTTAAGAATTTTGTATGAAATAAAATATATAAATTGTGAAAGTATACTGACAATTAGAAGAGAATAAAATAATCCTTAAAAAT
Source organism: Helianthus tuberosus (assembly GCA_030545235.1). Classification (NCBI taxonomy): domain Eukaryota; kingdom Viridiplantae; phylum Streptophyta; class Magnoliopsida; order Asterales; family Asteraceae; genus Helianthus; species Helianthus tuberosus. The sequence continues at coordinate 130,891,808 of CM060412.1, read as the reverse complement.
GAGAAATATCTAATTGAAAGAATGTGTACGTGTAGTACGCATGTTTACTACTCTTTTTTTTATTGAACATGTGTCCCACTTAGGTGGACATTCCAAGATTTGTCTGGACATCTATAAAAAGGAGAAATCATCATTTTTGTGTAGTCAATATCGCCTCCCCCTTCTTATCTATTCATATGTATATATTTTTATTATTATTATTATTATTATTATTATTATTATTTACACTATAATAATAATAAAGACTGCCCCATTTTAAGTGTTTTAACTCCCGATCACCGCTACCCTTTCCGATTGATCTGAGCCTCATAACGTATGTCAGGGCTCTGCCCGACTAAGTTGTTGGGATTCGGTCTCGGGACAACGGGACAAAGTTGAATTAGGGGTACTATATTTAACACGAGTATATATATATATATATATATATATATATAGATCGGGAGTTATACCCAATATTCAACCAGGAGACTTTCTAGTTGAACCCTAAAGTTACAAAGTGGGTCTATTTTCTTTTTCACCGTTTTATTCCCTTTTGTCCCAAACTGTAGCAATTCTCACCAAAACTATTATTTCTTATTATATTTTATACAAAAGGAAACTCTAACTAAGACCCCTAAATGATCCTGTATAAACCCTAAAATTTTCAGAACAATCGGAATCAGGATCAGGGCCCCTAAAACTCAGGGGGGGGGGGTATTCCCTCGTTAGTAATATCCACAAAGTTTGTTGTCGAAATTGAAATTTAATGAACCGTCGACTCAGCTAGACTACCAAGACACGTGGCTATCCTATGCTAGAAGAGGAGCCGTCGCGCCACGCGACAGGGATAACTTTCCAGTATAAATAGAGGGGCGTGGGACTTGAATTCCTGCGTTGGAACGACGAACAAATTCGTTTTACACTTCGAGATATCACCTGATTACTACCAAACACACACATAAGCCCGAACGCTGCCACAAAACAGGGTAATAACTCGATCGCTGCTACGATTCAATGTCCGATCGATTTAAACTATCCGATGAATGTTTAAGTGCTGCTCAAACTTGGGTTATGCTTTGTCATTCGTCGTTAATTCGATGGATGTTTAAGTATTGCACTTTGTCATTTGTTGTGAGGGTTTTAATCTCGTGAGTTATCGTAATTGATGTATTAGTTACTTACCTAGTTCGTGTGCACTAGGTTACAAGGCTAATCAATAGGCTAAGCTCTGCCTGTATAAATCTGCAATCTATCAAGGCTTATCTGTAGACTAAACTTTACCCGTAGGAATCTGCATGCTTATAAGTGAGTCATTCTCTTTTTATCAAATTTGATTTCAAAATCATGTTTACTTTCAAAGTTATAATTACAGGGATTAAGTCTTTGTAGTCACCAAATTACAGCCGGTATGTGGGGTTTTGTATACATTACTTGATAACCGTCACTATTGGACAACGAGTTAGCCAATGAGTGATATGACCATAGTCACAGACACCATTGGAGTCAGAGGTTACCGATGAATGTCGACTGACAAATACTGTGGGTAGTGGTTGATATATGAAAACATTGTAATCGCTCTTAATACTGTAGATTATAACAAATGCGTCGTTTTCAGCAAAATGAATGAACTCATCAGTATTTCCTGCTGACAAAACCTTTTTAAAACGCGTTTCAGGTAATTACAGTAGATTGGATTAAGAGTTGGATACGGCACTGAAAGGCTTCAAGAAGTGGCTTATTTTATTAATTAAATCAAATTAAGAAATATTGTTTTATGTAATTGGGTTTATCCCGTATTAAAGCTACCTTTGTAAAACATGGGTTTATCCCATCTATTTAATAAATAAAATCCGGTGTTTTCTAAACTCTGATATTTTTCCTAACTCACGGTCCTGATGAAATTTCCGCTGCAATATTTTTCAAAATAATCACCGGTACCACTTGGCTGTTTGCTGCTCCCGATTCCGTCCAGGGTGGGTCGGGGGTCGTGACAGATGGTGGTATCAGATCCACTGCTTTAAGCCTATAAGTGTTGTGATAATAATACCTAAGCTTAAATAAAAGAGTTAGGAGATTGCTATTAACTGGTAGCTCACATGATAGCATTTAGACTTGAACTTAAGAAAAGGAGCCTTAGTATAAGCTTTAAGATAAGCTATTTACTTATGAAAATAAAGTGTGGTAGGTTTTGGTATGCTATAAGAATGATAATTAGAATATTGCAAGATACGATAAATAAGCAATAACATTTAATTGCTGTTAATCCTTGTTTATTGATATTACTTGATCTAGAATAAGATATGTTACGGGAATACAAATTTCCCTAATTCTGGATAAAAGCCTAATAAAAGAAGCACTTTTAAAAATACTATTTATGGGAAATATAAATATTTTCTCCGACAAGACTGGGTATGGTGTAGCAGACTCTCCAGCTTGTCCGGATATAATAAGGGTTACCTCTCCGGCGAGAACCGGATAAGACGGGGTATATAATATGTTAAACAAGTGACAAGATTTCCCTAAATAGTATCATGACCTGATATTTGACTTGTTTCTGAAAATATGAATCTGTTAAATACATTAACCTTATGAAGGATATGTATATTACAGCATGTGAAATATATGATTATATAGATATGTATATCTATAAGAAATTCCAAAAGTCAATTAAGAATAAAGCACAAGCAGATGTGTCAATAATAAATCTAGATTTCTTTAGGAATCTCTTGCATATATCTATAATTCCTATATCAAACATTATTTCGTTTGATTATCTGCCTCGTAACTCGAGCAACAATATAAACAATGGAAACCCTTTAAGTTGGTACACCATCAAAAGTATAAGAATTTCCAATAAGTTACCATAAACTATTAACGCAAGTAAGAAGCATGTAAAGTTGTGCTAGTGCACAAGAAAACACATGAAACTTAAAATTATACGACCGTAGACATCAAAGTATATCACACACGACTTTCAAGGCAAAACCTTTGGAAAAAATGATTGGGCATAACAACAACAATACTAATCCCGGCAGTGGGGGAACTACTGATAACTTACATAAGTAATTACCTAATTTACAATACAGTATTACTATATTTAAAAATTCTTGTTAAATCATTGAGGTGAAGAATTTATATTTCTATATGTATAAAATTATGTTTGAGGTATACTCTCATTTAAGTTTATGTTTAGTTATTTATTATTGGCAATTAATATTAGTTTATTATTAGTAATAATATACTAATAGTAGTAGTATTAGTATTATTTTTAGGTACTAGGGTTATTGTCAGGGGCAGGTATTGGGTAGCCTAGCCTTAGTTAGGCATGGACTGATCACCCATGCTTAAACAAGGCAGCACTAACCAATATCCAACCATGATAATGATTAGTTAACGTATATAAATTAAATCATCATACTTATTTAGTAAATTTTAATTATATATAAAAATATATATACTTTGTTCTGTAAAGAGAAGACATATTTTCATAAAACAATACAAGAATTAGAGGGACGAATAAAATTATATAAATAATTGTCTAAGTATTCATGGACAAGACATTTTATACTTATAAGTAATTGTTTATCTTATATTTCACAACTATTAAATACTTATAGAAGTATTATATCAACAAAAGAATTATGCAGATCAGAGAAATAAACCCCTAGAGTTTTCATTTAAAGCTTTCAGTTGATTACACAGTGAATTTGTTCAAACACCATAATTATTAAACTATTTCAAATTATTACGACACCTTGCGGTATTGGTATAAACTTGTAGCTCATGTTAAAAAGGATAATAATAACACTAAATTTTGTTTTGGTTTTCTTATATTCAGCTTATGAAAGTTACATGTGTAGTAGAATTACTTTATATTATAAAAATATTATTATTTTACAACCATACACATAAATTACTATCTAAAGTAAATAAGATAAATATAGTATCACATAAAAGTTTATAAGGATTCTTATTGTCTTTTAAAGTTCTAATCTTCAAAAAAAAAAAAAAAAAAAAAAAGTTAAATTTTGATAAAATTTCATAAAATGAATTTTATATTTGATAAACTTATGTTTTGATTTTCAAATTTACTTTTATACGTATAGTTACTATTAACATATTATTTTTTTTAACTATTCTATTATATAGTAATAAGAATAAAATACCTAAGTATAACTTTCTACATATATATATATTTTTAGTTATACATATGGTTTAGTGTGCATATGTATAAATTTAATAAATTTGTTATCTTCACAGATTTAGTTTATATGACTTTCTATATTAAGTTTATTATAAAATTCGCAGAAGACTCATATTAATTGTGTGAAACTAATGTTTACAAGCCAATTAAAATTTTAGTCTTAAGGTAGCTGAAAATTTAATGAATGAACAAAATACTAATTAGAGTTTAACATATCTAAATATGGTTATAACAATATTATAGGATTTCACGATCGTCTAGACGTAATCTATTATCTCACGATCATCGCTTAAGGTACGGATGCAAAAAGTCTTAATACAGTTATATATTAAGACAATAATACACTAACTCTATTGTCTTTTCGTGTATCCTTGCAATTCACTCATCTCAGCACATTGATTTTCTCATATCATAATTTAATATTTGACAAATCATTTTCATGCTTTTATTTCATTTTGAACCTGTCGATTCTAAGTCTTCCTCAGTTGCCAATCAAAGTAAGCTTTCTTTTGACAAATAATTTTATTAATTCTAAAAGTCCTTCACATTCATTTTAAATATCTATAGATCATATATCTTTTGGCTTGAACCTAGTCACTTTGGAAAATTATATCATTTCATCTCATTCGTTTGTCATCGATTTCTTGAACTAATTCAGTTGAACCATTGAATCCTACTTATTGTACAACTCGTATTCACAAAATTTGATATTTTAATTCTGTATCATCTACCTTAATATTGTTTTTATTGACTAAAATATGACATAAGTCTAAAAGAAATTTCGTAACCCAAATCTCGTGGACGAGATTTAAAACAAGGTGGGGAGGATGTAACATTCCTATTTTTATATAAGAATTATAGGTTTGGTTAAATTTATTAACCACTAGTAACTTGCAACTAGTATATTTTTAATATAAATATTCAACCTAAATAGTTTTAAACACTATTTTATATAGTTGGTTGAAATATTATATTAATTAATTGGCATGTATATGGGTGACTTTTCTATTAAAATAAAAGTATATAAAAACTTATATCATTAGACGGGTAGTTTACGGGTAAGTTGAAAATTAGAAATATGAAGTATTTAGACGGACCCAGGAACCATCTAATAATTAAATTAAAAAAATATATTGTATTTGAACCTACTCCGTTTTTAATGAAACTTGGTTCAAAATGTAGACAAAAATATACTCGTTCTAAAAACATATTCTTTGTTATATAAAACATCATATTTTAGAAGTTATAAATGCCGAATAAGTAAGGCAGTTGAATTAATTATAATATATAAATTAATAAAATATAATAATAATAATAATAATAATAATAATTAAAAAACTTACGTAAGAAATAAAAATAATAAAAACTTAAGAATTTTGTATGAAATAAAATATATAAATTGTGAAAGTATACTGACTATTAGAAGAGAATAAAATAATCCTTAAAAATGAGAAATACCTAATTTAAAGAATATGTACATGTAGAATGCATGTTTACTACTCCTTTTTGATTGAACATGTGTCCCACTTAGGTGGACATTCCAAGATTTGTCTGGACATCTATAAATAGGAGAAATCATCATTTTTGTGTAGTCAATATCGCCTCCCCCTTCTTATCTATTCATATGTATATATTTTTATTATTATTATTATTTACACTATAATAATAATAAAGCCCGCCCCATTTTGAGTGTTTTAACTCCCGATCACCGCTACCCTTTCCGATTGATCTGAGCCTCATAACGTATGTTAGGGCTCTGCCCGACTAAGTTGTTGGGATTCGGTCTCGGGACATCGGGACAAGGTTGAATTAGGGGTACTATATTTAACACGAGTACATATATATATATTTAAAATAGCTCGGGAGTTATACCCAATATTCAACCAGGAGACTTTCTAGTTGAACCCTAAAGTTACAAAGTGGGTCTATTTTCTTTTTCACCGTTTTATTCCCTTTTGTCCCAAACTGTAGCAACTCTCACCAGAACTATTATTTCTTATTATATTTTTATACAAAAGGAAACTCTAATTAAGACCCCTAAATGATCCTGTATAAACCCTAAAATTTTCAGAACAATCAGAATCAGGATCAGGGCCCCTAAAACTTAGGGGGGGTATTCCCTCGTTAGTAATATCCACACAGTTTGTTGTCGAAATTGAAATTTAATGAACCGTCGACTCAGCTAGACTACCAAGACACGTGGCTACCCTATGCTAGAAGAGGAGCCGTCGCGCCACGCGACAGGGACAACTTTCCAGTATAAATAGAGGGGTGTGGGACTTGAATTCCTGCGTTGGAACGACGAACAAATTCTTTTTACACTTCAAGATATCACCTGATTACTACCAAACACACACATAAGCCCGAATGCTGCCACAAAACAGGGTAATAACTCGATCGCTGCTACGATTCAATGTTCGATCGATTTAAACTATCCGATGAATGTTTAAGTGCTGCTCAAACTTGGGTTATGCTTTGTCATTCGTCGTTAATTCGATGGATGTTTAAGTATTGCACTTTGTCATTTGTTGTGAGGGTTTTAATCTCGTGAGTTATCGTAATTGCTGTATTAGTTACTTACCTAGTTCGTGTGCACTAGGTTACAAGGCTAATCAATAGGCTAAGCTCTGCCTGTATAAATCTGCAATCTATCAAGGCTTATCTATAGACTAAACTTTGCCCGTAGGAATCTGCATGCTTATAAGTGAGTCATTCTTTTTTTATCAAATTTGATTTCAAAATTATGTTTACTTTCAAAGTTATAATTACAGGGATTAAGTCTTTGTAGTCACCAAATTACAGCCGGTATGTGGGGTTTTGTATACATTACTTGATAACCGTCACTATTGGACAATGAGTTAGCCAATGAGTGATGTGACCATAGTCACAGACACCATTGGACTCAGAGGTTACCGATGAATGTCGAGTGACAAGTACTGTGGGTAGTTGGTTGATATATGGAAACATTGTAATCGCTCTTAATACTGTAGATTATAACAAATGCGTCGTTTTAAGCAAAATGAATGAACTCACCAGTATTTCCTGCTGACAAAACCTTTTTAAAACGCGTTTCAGGTAATACAGTAGATTGGAGTAAGAGTTGGATACGGCACTGAAAGGCTTCAAGAAGTGGCTTATTTTATTAATTAAATCAAATTAAGAAATATTGTTTTATGTAATTGGGTTTATCCCTTATTAAAGTTACCTTTGTAAAACATGGGTTTATCCCATCTATTTAATAAATAAAATCCGGTGTTTTCTAAACTCTGATATTTTTTCTAACTCACGGTCCTGATAAAATTTCCGCTGCAATATTTTTCAAAATAATCACCGGTACCACTTGGCTGTTCGCGGCTCCCGATTCCGTCCAGGGTGGGTCGGGGGTCGTGACATCCACCACCATCATCCATCTTCCATCATAGAGTGTGTATAGTAGTCTCGGGATCCAAGATTGATAGTAAGAGTTCTTGACAATCAAAGGCCATGTTTGCCTAAGTCTCTTACATCACTTGGTGAAGACAAGCATTTAGTGTAATACTTTTGTTTTTTGATCTTTTCGCACTTTTTATTTGGTTTTGTATTAATGACTTTAATAACTAGTTTCTTATGTTGAAGGTGAAACTTCCTTATCATTTGTCCGTGGTGTCTTGGCGTTATTTTACCGTCTATGTAAAATAAAAGATTTACACCATTCATATCTTTACGGTCTATATAGAGATATGTTGGCAGATGGTCGGGGGTTAAGGGAATGGTTTGGTAAGGTTCTTGCGTTGTTCATTGTATAGATCCTGCAAGGACCTGGGTCAAGCTTACTAGGACCTCCTTCAATACCCACTGGTATTGGATGGCGGGGGTGCGAATGGCTTGATCCCCTCATATGTAAACTACTATTAATACATTAACTCAGCTACTTGGGATTGTATCCCTGCTGACTCAAACCACTTAGCCGAGGGTACTGTCACCTTCAAAGAGAGGGGCCTACCACATTACTCATTAATAACTTAATTAATTATCTTTCAATAATCCAACCCTTTAGGATTGTATCCTTGCTGACTCAAACTACTGGGTTGAGGGTGGCCTACTACTATAACTAAGATAATCTCTTAAAAAGTGCAAAAGTGCGGAAAACATCAAAGGTTACACTAAAGGCGAGTCGGATCCAAGTGATTCATCTTGTCTATCTATTTTATTTTTATTTTTATTTTCAGCAGGTGTAGTTTTTATTTTCATGTTTAAAACCTTTTCCCAAAATTTTGATTTGATTAGACGTTGAGGATAAACCAGTACTAAAAGCTCTTGTGTCCTTGGACGACCTCGGTATCTTACCAACGCTATACTACGCTCACGATGGGTGCATTTGCCCATATGTGTGTTTAGTGTTAGTAAAATATCGTGTTTTATAAATTTAAAACTTGACGAAAGTGTTAAAAATGGCTAAAAGTATACATAAAAATTATATACACACCGACACACATCATGAAGCAAGATTTGGAAGAGATGAACCGACGCCTACATGATATTCAAGATCTCGGTTATAGGCGTTTACAAACTATGGAAGAAACAAACGCCGAAAACAAAAAGTTTATTGCGATACAAGAATCGAGGCAAATGGAGAAAGACATCGAATTTTTGTCTAAACCCATCGACCATCTCACCGGCGACGCGTTGATCCTAGCGCAAATGCGTCGGCAACAAATCCGTCAAAAATACGGACTCTAGATTATTAGTTTTTTTTATTTTCTTTTCGGTTTTTTATTTTTTTTTTAGCATTGTATTTTTTTATTTCTTATTTCGGTTTTTATTTATTTTAACATTGTAATTGTTTTATTTAATCAAATTTTATTAGTTTTAATTAAAAAATTAATTATTGGGCATTATTCCACTACGTCCATTTATGAAAAACGCCCCATAATGCCCCTTTGCTGACTAGGATAACACGTGTCGCACAATGCCCATGGGTGAGGGCATTATTCATGTGTACCACTACACATGGTCTTATTATGATTGGCTAAATCATTTATGATTATCTCGAGGAGTAGGATTTGTGTGAGTAGATCTTTTAACTTTTGTTTACGCTAATTGGGATTGAATCTTGTTGGCATTTTATGACCATTTTTGGATTCATTAAACAATTTGATTTTATTGTAAACTTTGATTTGATATTCATCAGTTTTTGGTTAATTTTAGGGTTGGGTTTTGTTTAACAAAGTTAAAATTGGAAGTTTGTGAATAGATTCATTTACAATCTTTTTATAACTATCACATAATCAATTTAACCAACTAAATCATGTCTATGAGATTTCAAGCTAGGTGAAACTAGCTCATAACTCTAGTTGTGCAAACCTTAAACACTAAGATTAGTCATCTTTCTATAGGGATAATTAAATCCGAATCTGGTGGATAAACTTGACATATTTGAGATGGGGTTGGGTCAGGTAATCGGGTAAGGGATCGGGTTTGGGATAAGTTTTTTACCTTTTCGTGTGCTTGGGATTTGGTGTTATACCCATTTACCCGATAAGCGATACTCGTTTACCCTATTGTATACCCGAGATAATTTCATGTATATTTTATATTTATGTATATATATGTTATATTAATTATTAACATACACTTTTTTTGTCATCTATGCATTTCAGTAATTTTTTAAATAGATTTTGGTATATATATATTATAGTTATTTGATATATTTTTATAGTGATAATGCTAAATGTAATTCTTTAATAGTTACCTGATAGATACATGATGGGTTTTCGGTCTTGTATGCCCAACGGGTAATATCCTTTAAATTAAAGGGTTGAATAGAAACCCGATGGGTTTTTGGGACATGTTTGGTACAGGTTTATCTAATTGGGTTTGGGGTTGGGGTTGGGATTAACTAAACCTGCCCCATTGCGATCCCTATCTTTCTCATACAGTGTTTTCAAACCCATCAACGCCAGTTTTCAGTAGTTTTAGTTAATCAATCAATTCCAAAAGATTAGTTTTAAATTAAGTTTTAGAACAAATAATTAACTGAAAGGTGTGATACTGACCACGTGTTCCTTGTTGATACGATACCTGACTTACCCTAGCTACCTAGGTTATCAACGATAGGTTATCTATGCAACTGTATATATACCTGGGTGATAATTTGATTTTGTCACACCCTCAAATTCCACTTACGTGGTTCTACCACGAGGAGCGTGACAAACAAGGATTGTAGATCGGTCAAGTTTAACGACCTCTATACGAGTTTTGAGAATAACCCTATTCACTCAACATGAGAAATAATGTTCATAGTTTAAATTTATGAAAGCAGATAATAGATGTAAAAACAAAAATGTATGTTATGTGCAAAACAAAACGCCAACTAAAGTAAATAATGTAGAATAAAACATGTTCGAATATTTGATGAAATCAATGCGACCCATAAAGCATCCTAGTCCAGATGTGTACTTAGTGACCTGTGAAAACATGTTTAAAGTGTCAACACAAGGTTGGTGAGTTCACAGGTTTATAAGTAAATAAATTGTTTGAATGCTTGTAGGATCCACATACATAAAGTCATATCTATAGCTAGCAAGGCAGTGTACAAGTCACTCCAAGCGTTCACAACCAAAGCTGATTGTTTGTTATTTGTTTGCCTTCCATCATTGCTAACACCAACAATGGCAAATCTCTATGAAAATTCACACACATTCGACCTCTAGTCTCGACTAGCCCGGGTGAGGTTTGTCAAACCCAGTAGTACTACTCAACTTTCCTCGCTATACTCCATATACTAATGGCTCGAAAATGTAAGGACTTAGAATGTTATGAATGCGCTTAAGTAAACAAGTGATAAAGACATATTATGTCATCCGTGTTTGTTCGTGTGGATGTTTCACCCCCAACAGGAATACAAGTAAAAGGAGCCATGAAACTCACCTTAGGTTGCGTTATTTGTTTGTAAGTCTAGATCTTGTGTTCGTGTTGTTCCACGTGCCCCGTTGTATCCAAACAACTCAAGTGTTTATGTATTTTAAAAGTGTTTGATGTGTTTGACCAATTTAACCTAGTTTGACCTGATGAACCGTTGGTGACACGTTTAATGAAACAATGTTTGTTTAGCATAATACCATCCATATTATACAAGTAGGGTTCATGCATGTAACACTGAACGCCATTTCCCTAATGTTCTAGCATGTTAAAATGCTCACAAACACCTTGTACATTCTCATGCTCAACAACCTTAAGTCCACATGTAGCAACTTGTCATCTCAAGCATGCACACAATCAACAATTAAAGTTTCCTAGACTAGCAATACATGCTTCATATGTCATATGCGAACAATAAAGTTACCTACTATGGCAAAGTATGATCACCCAAAACATTCTCATGCATAAAATTTCCTTAAATGACATTGTGTGATCATAAATCACATTTTCTACAACCCATAGTTCCAAACCTATTCGTATGATTAAACTGATACAAAAGTAATCATCATTATACATTTAACATGCTTAAAACTCATCATGTAATTCACAAGAATCAATAAGGTTTTCATTAATAGAACATATGGACATAAAGCTTGATTTCTATGAATTAACTAGTTACAACACATTTTCACGTTCTTAACATGTTACTAAATTCATACCAATGCATAATCAATCCTCACATCATATCAAACAAGTTTAGAAATCAAAATCCAATCCACAAAACCTAAAAGGTTACTATTATTAATAAGCTATGAACAACGAGTTGAGTTTCTAAAATTCAACATTATAAAACACCTTAATATGTTCCAACTAACATGATCCCATCATCGATCGTGTTTAGAACTCGATTTCTAAATCATTCATCCAAATAAAGTTATTTTCTTTAGTAACCTATGAACTAGCATGAAATCTATGGTTTCTAATCACATGTAAATCCATACAAATCATGCAAACAACATAACAAAGCTTAATAAACGTTTAATTTAACGCTTTGATTGATTGGACTCATGTTTGGATCAACTAGGGTTCATCTTAACAAAACTAATAAAAAACCATAAAAATCGATAGGATCTTACTTGTAGCCTCAAATCTTCACGAGATAACAAACCGTTGTTGCTAGAAACATCCACGAACCATATCGAATTGAACCGAATACGAATGGAAGTTGAAACCATATCAAACGACCTCAGAATTGAGTAATTCAAGTGGCCGCACGTCCATCTCGTCGAGACCTACAATTCCCCCAGTTGCCGCCATAGGTAACCATCACTTTTATTACCCGAAGGCCCAACAGTGGTTGGAAAACTCATTTTCGAGCTGATGTTTTCCGGGTAGTAAAAACCCCACTTAAAACCTAGAATTCAAAAACCCAAAGTTGGATTTGGAGAACTCATTTTCGAGCTGAAGTTTTCCGGGTAGTAAAAACCCCACTTCCAAACCTAGAATTCGAAAACCCAAAGTTGGATTTGATCGCCTATGTCCCTCGAAGCTTCAGTAAAAAATTGAGAACGATCCAACGGTTAAATTTTCGCGAATCATCATTTTCTACAACTAGGTTAGCCAAAAATGGAAAAACGAGATTTGGGTCTTAGGGAGTGTTCTCTCTTTCTCTCCCTCACCCACCCTTTCTCTCCCTCTAGATATTTAGGAGTGTGTGTGTGTTTAGTGAGGTATGGAGGAGATTAAGATAAGGTAAAGGCCAGTGTTTGGTGAAAATGAATGGAAAGGAAGAAATGTAGGTTTAAATACTTAGGGTTTGGGGTGTGAATGAGTTGGGTGGAGTCCGCTTATAAGAACCCTTTTACAGGTTGTGAATGCGCGTCTCGTGTTTGCTTACAAATTCCTCTCTTTAAATCGAATAAATACTTTGGTTATAATTAAATTCATCAACTTAATTAAACGAATACACACACACATAATTTGCATGAATTACATTCGTTCAACACGCGCCTAAGTTTGTCAAATAATTGACGTGTTTCGCGTGTCATAGGACATTAATTACAATAATTTCCCCTTAACTGTTATTTTTATAAAATTTCCTTCTTTTATAAAAATTGCTAAAAATCACTAACATGTTGTTACGCGCAAATATACGCCCTTTCATGAAAGTTCACAAAATAAACATGTAAGTCAAATGACATATAAATTCACTTAGTTTATATTTATTTAATTGTTTGGAAATATTATTTCGATTGTTCACCAACGTTCGGGGACGGACTCGGCGTGATTCCGTAATTCTCAGAATTACCGTCCGTTACCTGAGCGTTTGTGTAATAACTGACGCACTTAATTAACCCTAATCAAGTGAAATGCATGAACGCCTGTTTGAGATAACGGAATTTGTGTTAACGCTGGGTGTTAAATCATCCCCTTGTTGAAAGAATTTTCATTCCAAAAATTGATTAGTGTCGCTAATGTTTGGACAGTGTTGCTAATGCATGAACAAAAAAAATTTCTAGTTGTCTCAAATTTCATGGTCATGAAACATTCGAACACTATATCTCGAATGCGCTCACCGAAGCTAGCAACTTTCGAAATTAATTAATTGAATTATATTCTTTTTTGGTCATGCTACTGTGGTTTATTGTGACGATATATCTACTGTCTATATGTCTGAAAACCCGGTTCAACATTAGCGGACGAAAAATCTGGCGACTGATATTCATTTTGGCTAGAAAAAAGCTTTCGATTGGTCAAGTTTGTTTACTTCATGCTCTATCATCTTATCAGTACACACACTCTCTCTCTCTCTGATATCCTTATTAAAGGCCTTCCACGACACTTTTTTCAATATTTTTATATCACTTTGAGTGTTTGTTCTAACTCGCTCGTACTGAGGGGTCATATAAAAGGATATACTTTATACTAATTTTAATACACCAGCATAGTATAGTTCGATGACCATTATTGTATAATCTCAAATCTCCATGTATATATTAGAAATTTGTAGATTACCAATGACGGATTGTCCGAAAATCATTAGATGCTTTTAATCAAAGTTGCCATAAAATGAACATTTAAATTTGCAAGAATCGATTCCAATAACAGAAAACACAATTCAATTAACTCTTAAGGTCAAAGGACTGACATTCTAACAATCAAAATCCCAATAGTCGAATCGTTATTAAACCGCAAATGCGGACTACCTAGGAGGACATGGAAGAAAAATCATTATTAATAACAGGATTCAAAAAAATCCCAAAGGTTGAAGGATTATTCATCAAAAGGACAATTCATCAAACCAAGTCCAAAGGGACTAAGGATTAAATTTGATCCCAAAGGACTTTGGATCAAATCAAAATTTAGAGTGATTGGAGGAATCAAAATGAAAAACATGAAGTGAATGCATGAGAGTAAAGGTTAATGTAGTAGATGCAATGATAAAGACTAGTGTAATGAATACCGCAGGGAAGAGTGATGCAAGGATGGACATAAAAGTGGAAATAGGTGATGATATAGAAAATGCCCATGTAGGAAGTATCAAGAAAACCATGTGAATCAAATCATTAAATGTTGCGTGAAAAAAAAATAAATAAATAAAAAAAAAAAATAATAATAATAATAATAATAATAATAATAAAAATAAAAACTAAATGTGTGAGTGATAAAGAAAACAAGTGAAAACTTATAAGAAAAATAGACGTTATGGAACAATGAGCATGGAAACAGTTAATCTTAAGGGGAGATTGTTGGATCAAATTTAACCAACCATAGGACCAAGGAACACTAGATTCCAACAATCCTCTCAAACGCCTCATTAAGATCATTAGGCGGTTAATATAATTCAAGTAGAGTAGCTTAAGTATCTAACATAAATATAATTATATTTATGTTAGTTCATGTTCTTAATTTTCAATCACTAATCATATACATGTTTTTTTGTTGTTCTTACAACACCGATTCATATATACAATATTGTGTTTATGTTGTTCTTTGCTCTTAATAGATCCATGCATATATAATAACTAATATATGTTCTTGGCTCTCGATGTATGTTCTTGGTTTGTAGCCTTTAGTGTTTGTATCGGATATTTCACAGATAATACAAGAACAAATATGCATAATATGTTTAGTATTTCTCTCTCTCTCTCTATATATATACACATATACATATATACATATATAGAGGCCGGTTATCATACAAATGCCCTTATCGTACATTACGTACGCTACAATCTCAGCCGTCCGATCATCTTCCCGCATTGAATTCGCATGTTGTTTTTTTGTACCACATGTGAAATTGTTACAAAAAACATGCTATTTCATCAAAATTATCACATGCGAAATTAGTACAAAAAAACAACATGCGAATTCATCAAAAATTATCACATGCGAAATTGTTCTAAAAAAAACAACATGCTATTTCATCAAAATTATCACATGCGAAATTGGTACAAAAAACAACATGCGAATTCATAAAAAATTATCACATGCGAAATTGTTATAAAAAAAAAACAACATGCGATTTTAAAATGCGGGAAGATGATCTGACGGCTGAGATTGAAACGTACGTAATGTACGATAAGCAATATTGTACAGTACTCTTTACCTACATATATATATATATATAGGGGACCGCTAAAATGAAAACCACCTCCAGTTGTAAGAACCGCGAGAACCAGTTCCTAACCATTAGATTAAGAAGATGGATGGATTAGATTAAAAGTAACTAAAATGAATATTAAATACATTTTGTCTTATTATATCTTTAATATTTTAATCCAAAAGGGTAATTTAGTAAAAATACTCTATTTTGTCTTTTTCTCTTTATTATTTTTTATTACTTTTTTGTTTTATTTTATTACTTTTTGTTTTTTAAAAAGATTTTTTTATTAAAAGAATTTTTAAATTAAAATTTTTTTAACAAGACAAATTTTTTTTTGCGCGCCGGTTTTTGCACGCCGGGTTTTTTCAAGCGTCGTTTTTTTTAACGCGCCACTTTTTCAAGCGTCGTTTTTTACATGTTTTTAACGCGCCGTTTTTTACACGTTTTTTTACACGCCTTTTTTACACGTTTTTTTACACGACGTTTTAAGGCGCCGTTTTTTACACTTTTTACATTTTACGTTAAAACTTTTTAAACTTTTTACTTTTTACGTTTTACGTTAAAATTTTTACGTTTTACGTAAAACTTTTTACGATTTACGTAAAACTTTTTACGTTTTACGTTAAAGTTTTTACGTTTTTACGATTTACGTTAAACTTTTTGCGTTGTACGTTAAAAAATTTACGTTTTACGTTAAAAAGTTTACGTTTTACGTTGAAAAATTTACGGTTTTAACTTTTACGTTAAAAACTTTACGTTTTACGTTAAAAAAATATGTTTTACTTTAAAAAGTTTACGGTTTTAGCTTTTTTTTTCAAAAACTTTTCTACACAAAACGAACGCACCCAGAAATCGCAATTCGGTAGGTGTCTCAGATAGAATGTTATCATCATCGACTGGGAAAAAAATAAAAAATCAACAAGAAAAATTAAACAAATGTTTGGATTCTTGAAAAAAACGGGGTTTGGCTCAGATTTTTTCCAATAATCAGAGGCTGCAAAGTGGGGTTGCAGGTTTAAAAATCTACCATCCACCAACCGTGCCGCGCCATCGTCATCAAAATATACGGGTTTTTTTTTTTTTTTTTTTTTTTTGCATCATCACCGCCCAAAAATCCAAAACGGATCAAAACCCACATAGTTCACTGTGCGAAATCTACAAAAAAAGCACCGGCAACGCTTGCAAATCGGTCACCTGTAAAAAACAGTCGACAACGAAGCCAACAAACAGAAGACTCAAGCAATGGTAAAAGACACAGCTAAAGGTAAACAAATCGAACAAAACCAAAGACTCGAACAAATGGCAAATAACAGGTAATCAATCCAACAAAACCGAGACCAAGCCGTACCAAATGTCACACTAATCACCTCCATCACAGCCATGGTCGGAACCACCGTCACCGCCGCCGGTGGTTCCCATTTAATTTGCAGCCAATAATGAGCCTGGAATACACATATTAGAATCGTGATTAGCAAAAAGAATCAACAAATTATATATTATTTAAGTGAGGTATGATCTTATTTTATATAAGAAAAAAAAAAGAATTTTTAAGTGAAATAATTCAAGAAAAACTAATACCCATTCCTATTATGATCTCATCTTATTAACAAAAACAAAAATTCAAGCTTTTCAAGAACAAATAATTAGAAAAAAAAACTAATAATACCTACTTTATGATCTCAGTCATAGGAGAACTTTCTTACTTCTTACGTTAAGAAAAACAATCATCTTATTTGAGAAAATTAAACTTCTCTAGAAAAACCATAACTCATTTTGCTCATACACATAACAAAAACATATTTACAGATCTAGAACACACTAAAAATCATACAAAAAGTGAAGATAAGAAGAAAAGGTTACTACAGTAATTTGCAGATCTGAAAGTTGAAACCTAGATTAGGATCTACAAACTCACCAAAAAGAAATATGAAACACAAACTGCTTTTCAAACCCAGATCATAAAAAGCTCAAAACACACAAATGGCGATATGATCCAGCGATATGAGGGTGCTTACCGGACTGAAACTTGTTGTCGTCGCTGACCAGATAGGAGCTCCGACTTACCCCCACCTTTACCGCCGTCTTTCTCTCTCTCTCTCTCTCTCCGATCTCCTTCTCTGATCTCTTTCTCATCGAATCTCTCTCTCTCTTTGTCCAAACCCATCAATCATACTAGTAGATTTGATAAACAAATGAATTATCTACGTCTCTAAAAAATGTACATATGATATTTGATGAATCACCCAATATATGTTATTCATATGATCATTAGAAAGGAAAAAAGAGCACTATCAACAGAAAAGGAATGGGTTTGGTGGAGATGAATTTAATTTGATGAGAGAGACAAAGAGGAGAGAGAAGTCTGCACAGACTTAAATGGCAACAAGACAAAGGAGAGACGAGAGATTTGACATGTGAAGGAAATGATCAAATTACCCTTTTTTCTGATTGGTTGATAGTGGTTCTCGCTGTTCTTACAACTGGGGATGGTTTCTATTTTAGCGGCGATATATATATATATATACTACTTTAATAAGCATATAGGAAAGGCAAGAATGGTCATTTGCCATTGTACAACCATTTGAAGCCCATTGTACAAGCATTTAAGCATGAATGTGTTGAAAAGTTGTCTGTGAAGCCGCATGGATCTTAATCGGGTCACTTTGACCCGTTTTACCTATGATTGATCCTATATAATGTTTCTATCACTCTTTCTAAACCCTAAATCATTTCATCCAGCCGCTCCTCCTTCTCTCTCTCTAGTGATTTTCAATTAGGGTTTCTTGCCTCCTGTGGTATGAGCAAGATCTCACCAGATCCAACAACGGCGTGTTCTGTAATAGTGGTCGAGGCAAGTTCCAACAACCCAAAGTAAGTCCGACAACCTCCTTTGATTTGTTTAGATCATGCCCTTTAGTTTTTGAATCCGATGTTTGTATCTGCTTTAAACATGCAGATCTAGGGTTTTATATCTCATGTCTGAGGGTCTTATTTGACAGATCTCGTGATTCCACTTGGATGAGGTATCTTCTCTGGCGGCGGCAGTGAATGTGACAAGGGTGTACGGGAACTGCGTGTGTGGAGACTCGATGAAAATGGGTAGCCCCGGCATCAACAACACGTGGTGGCTAGGGTTCTGACCACGACCACTTGGTAAGTTCAGTTCATCCAAAAATCTTTACCGATGAAAACGGATTGTCACAAATAATCAGCTTTTGTAATTTTGTTTGCTTATTAAACATGTGTTTATGCAGATTATCCACTAATAAATATCAGAAATGTTCCTTTGATTCAAGTTTTAGAGTTCATTTTACACTTGGGTACTGGTCTTGAAGATTATTCCGGGATTTTGCTTAAAAGAGTAAAGTTTTTTCCTTTTTTTGTTGTTTATTTTACATTAAAATATTTTACTTTTTGTTGAAATTCGTTTGAATAAGTCCATAACAAGCAATTTTAGGTGACCTTTTGAATATCTTGGTTGATTTTTCAAAGTTTTTTATTATTATTTTCCAAGAGTTGAAACTTTTTCAAATATTGAAACAAAAAGGTAGGGTTTTGTTTATTATCTCTCTCCTGTACATTAATTTGCAGCAAAGATCTGCAGGCATAAATGGGTAGTTATGAACAATTTATCAAGAATGAGTTTCTTGATATACCCATTACTAATCTTGAACTTAAAGATCTGCAGGCATATGGCTATAATATGGGATAGTGTATTTATACCCTTTCAACCTTTATGTATGTCTTTCTTTATATTATGAGAGTTTGAAGTGTGTAATTCGTAGGGGAATGGAATATAGGCATGTTATAAACTGTA
Source organism: Helianthus tuberosus (assembly GCA_030545235.1). Taxonomy (NCBI): domain Eukaryota; kingdom Viridiplantae; phylum Streptophyta; class Magnoliopsida; order Asterales; family Asteraceae; genus Helianthus; species Helianthus tuberosus. Next base: position 130,872,302 of record CM060412.1, on the reverse strand, counting down.
TTTAACGAATAGGCAAATATATGAACTGCAAGTGTTTTGAATGAGAATATTTCATATATTTTTTTCTTGAGTAAATATGATACGCTTTTCAACCAAAGGGTATTTCCCTATAACAAGGCTATTGAAGATATAAAGACTTGGCTTTCTTATAGATGTCGAAACAGATAAAAAAATAACGCTTTAGCATTGGAGAATTTGGTCAGATTTTAACTAGACTGCACGTGTTGTTGGAGGGGATGCTTATTCTATTCCACATGTACCAACAGAGTTATTTCATATGTACTGCTAGAATGCGTAAGCTATGTGTTGCCAAATCCTAAAAGATAAATAAAATTATATTCCCATCCCTCCTGTTTAAATAAGCACCAGTATCCCCATAGTTACATCTAGCAGCACCCAAGCTTGAGTGGTGGCTGGGACTAGAAATACACATCAGTTTTCTCTCTTCTTTGTAATATTTTTATGAGTTGACTCTCTTTTACCATATTTTATGAAGGTTGTTAAGCAAAGGATGAGGACGGCTCATTTGCTTTAGCCATTAGCCATTGATGTTCGCCTTATTGTGTGCTAATAAGGGCTTTAAAGGGTTTTTGTTGTATGTGATTTGATGTTCGCCTCATGGGCAGGTAATTTGATGCTTTTTCAACTATTTTTAGGTATTTGTGTGGTTTATATTATCAGTTGGATTCTAAGCTAAAAGTGAAAATCAAAAACAAATTACAGAGACAGAGGAAAAGGCATATTTGATGCTATATTTGAAGGATGTATCAACTTCGAAAGTGGCCCGTGGCCATCTGTTGCAAAAGATAAGGTATAGATGACTCTTTATATTGCTTTGATCGTTTTATGTAAGTTGATTATTATGATTACTATAGTATTATTATTATTATTGTTGTTGTTGTTGCTGTTATTATTATTATTAACAGTAACTTATTTATTTATAGGAGAAGAGTCTGAAGAAGAAAATGCAGGATGATATTGCAAAAGCAATAATAGCAAAAGGTGTTCCTCTAACTATAAAGGAACATGATGCTATTGTTTCTAAGATCAAAGATAAAGCAGCTGAAGCACATGTTGAGATGCTTGCAAGTGAAAAACTGGTCCCATTAGGTGAGTTCTGACTTTTTCTGATTCAACAGTATAACCAGTGTAGGTGGGTTGATACACTCACAATTTAAAAAAAAAAAAAACTGTTGAGGCATGCGCCTCAAGGCAAGGCACCTAAAAAAACGAGTCTGAGGCGGTGCCTCGGGGGGGTTATTTTGCACCGGTGCCTCAAGGGGTTTTGATGTCTGTTTTTTATTTTTGTGTCAATTTTAAACATTTCATGTCTTTTTTATATGTGTTTTTGATGAGTCTGATGATGAATTTAGTTAGCATTATATTTTTTATAAGATATATAATTTTTATATTTATTGTTTAATTTTGCCTCGGGGTTATGCCTCAGTTTGTCTCCAGGCGTACGCCTCGTGAGGCACAATTCCGTACTTTTAAACTTTGGATACGCTTATAAATACCAAAAGCAAAATCTTTAAATTCTAAAAAAATATAAACTTCTATCTCATCCCATTTAGACCCAATGCCCAAAAACCCTAAAATTTGTTGATTATATAATTTAATTATTGTGATTATGAAGATAAAGAGAGGCCTGATGCAGTAAGAACTGAGCCGGTTTTCAGAGACAACAAAGGGCATGTATACTGGATGTTAAAAGGGTGTTCTGAGAAGCCTGGTATTCTTGAAGGTGAACTCTATATTGTCATATATTGTCATTACTTGTAACTTGTAATGCCATATATTGTCATTACTTATAACTGCTATTGCTACTCAATATTCAGATATAGGAACTGGGGATCATACAGTTGAAGCAGCTGACAAATGGTTTGAGTATGATGATGAACAGATGGATTTGATTGAAAAACACATAAATGTCATGAGGTAACTCTTACCCTTTTTAGCTAAACTGGTAATGTACAAATACAATAACTCAAATTTGTATCGTCGAATGAAAGCACATTACATTTGACCCGAATCATTTTCAAACAAAATTTACGTCAAAACATAGAACAACTGAAAACGTACATAAAAACATGAAAACGTATTATATTTAAGCCGACTTGTATCCGGAAAAATTTACGTCAAAACGTATACCAATTTGAATTTATATCGACACGTATATAAAAACAAGCACGTAAAAAATTAGTCTTTTTTAGTTAAAGAATGGAGGTACATAGTAAACTAGAAACTTTAGAAACTTAAGGGGGTTAAAATGACATTTTACAAAGTTTTTACAAAGTTGAGAGGGTGTAGGTGTCAATATTAAAAATTTAAAACTTAACATTACAGTGCTCATCATACCACACTTTTTAATATATACTTAATTAATGATATAACAAATTAGACAAACATTGACCTGGCATCATATGGGTTCTCTCCATAAAATATAGTATATATCTGAGTGTTGGGTTTACTCTGCAGAGGAACTGTTTGAAAGGCTTTTCTGCAATTACAAAGGAACTAATGATGATTACTGTATTGTTGAAAGAGTTACCTTGGTAATATGTTTAGAGCCTACTTAGATAGTTATTTCTTAACTTGTAATAAATTTAACAAAGTTTTACATGAAAGTTTGGGCATAAAATCATATTCTTTTAAATTAGTAACTCATAAAATTAACAGAGTTACTGGGGTAATACGTTTTGACCCGTTTATATTGCTTTTTTCGATATTTTTTTTTCACGGACTGATTCTGAAATTCATGTTCACTGGAAAGGGGCTACCGAAATCGTGTTAGCTGCATATACAAGATACATGGACAGTAATGAATAGCTTGTACCCCTGGATGAAGGAACGGTAGAGTATTTTAAAAAGGCGATTAAAGATATGGCTCGTGGAAGTTTGCGGTGTGTTGTTATTGCCTACCAACCACTAAACGCGGACACTTTGCCTACATATAACACACTTGGAATTGCCGGAAGGTGATCTTGTTTTGCTAGCAATAGTTGGTTTGAAGGTATGATCTTGTTCTTTACCCATGGAAAACATGCTCATCTAGCTATCTTTATATCTTATATGTTGTGTTAGATGGTGACGTTGTTTGCGTTGTAGGATCCATGTCGGCCCGGTGTTCGAGATGCTGTCCAACTGTACGTAAAGGCCGGTGTTAAGGTAAGAATGGTGACGGGTGACAATCTTCAAATCGCAAAGGCAATTGTGTTAGAATGCGGTATACTCGGGTCAGATGCGGACGCAACCAAGCCAAACCTAATTGAAGGGAAGTCTTTCCGTGCAATGTCGGATGCACAAAGACTTGAAGTAGCTGAGAGGTTATCGGTATGTGATTTTACAACAATACCTTCTTGATTCATGCATGTGAGAGATAACATATACGTGGTGGATAATGACAGGTGATGGGGAAGTCGTCTCCTAACGATAAACTGTTACTCGTGCAAGCTCTGAGGAAAAGAGGACATGTCGTTGCAGTTACTGGAGATGGAACTAACGATGCCCCTGCTTTACATGAGGCGGATATCGGTCTTGCTATGGGTACTCAAGGCACTGAAGTAGCAAAAGAAAGTAGTGACATCATCATATTGGATGATAACTTTGCTTCGGTTGTTAGGGAGGTAATTAACTCAGCCTGTTTCTTTGTTCTGTTTAGATGTGATAATATCTACCCATTTACCCGAAAATGAGTTATCTTGTTTTTTTTTTTTTTTTTTTTTTTAACTTGGATTGTTAATTTAATTTGTCTTCAACAAGTCAAATGGGTAAAGTTTTGATATATTTAGTATCAATCAAACGGGTCAAAAGTTGCCCAACGTGATTTTATTTACAAGCCTAAGATAATTAGTTAAAGTTAAAAATGTTTTAGTTATACGTTATTAATAGTTAGTTAGTTGGATGTTCATTATATATCCAAATCCGTTTGATTGTAACTAACCAATTCATTTTGTAGGCCTTTTCAATTGTGGTCTACAAATACAGGAAATGAACCTACGGGTGGAGGCAGATCTACCAGGCAATCAACTCGACAATTATTACAAAATTATATATCATTCTCTCCCAAAAAAGCATCTGAGATTCAGCAACTACAGACACAAGTACATAATTTTCAGAAACATTTGGAAGAATACGTTGTTCTATCATGTGCTATAGGTGGCAATTGAAGCTGCAACTTGCAGCATTCCTAACTAAGGTGAATGTTTGGTACTCTGGTTCGTATCTTGTTGTGTTCAAAATGTTTTTTGTTACATTTGATGTGGATATTGGATGTGAATTATGTAAGCCTGTGTAACTTGTTGCGATTTATAGAAAAATCAAAATTTGGCTTTGATTGTGAGTCAAATATCCTGTTTGTGTTGATTTATGATTCTCATATCATATTGGTTGTTATAACATGTTCAGAATGCCTTTAATGATTAATAAATTTTAAAATGAAATCTTGATTTCATTTTAGAAAAAAAGTGCATGTTCAGATTTTTGTAGCGTACAAGTCAAAGTTTTCTTTCTACATTATGATTGGTTGTTAAACCTAGGTATGGCCTATGACACTCACGGCCCAACAACAATACCTGGTGTCATAACTGGTGGCAGTCCGCCATATTTAACGTATAAAAAACTTTGTATGTTAAATATGGCGGGCTCCCGCCAATAAATTGTCTTGTATGCCATATGAAGGGAAGCACCCATCTCCCCCCTACAAAGCTAAGAAAAATTATAAAAAAGCATTATCATGAGATGGTGCAGTTTGAAATACAGAAGTTGGGCAAAGGGTAAATATTTAATATGTTTTTTTTTTAAATTAAAAAATCTGGTATTTATAGTCTTTTAAAACTCTTTAAATTCTAATGACTGGTTTTGAAGTACCTCAACCAAAAATTTAGATTTTAGTTATGACCTAACTGAACCGAACATTCTCATGCACACCCTTAGAATTACTCAAAACCGAACCGCCCCGTACATAGCCCTAAACCGAACCGGCCAATACATAGCCCTAAACTCACCAACCTAAGTGATATGTTTCCCGCCGTATCGCGCCGGTAAATGACTAGTATATATATATATATATATATATATATATATTGTATGTATGTATGGGTTCAGCTACAAAGTCTAAATTTCACAAAAAAAAAAGTGTAAAGACTCATAAAACACTATAATATGAGCCATAAAACACACAAATAACAGAGTAAAGACTACTAAAACACCATATTCAAACCATAATAGTCCATAAAAACTTCAAACACACAATCGTAAAAGTATGAATACAAAACACAACATGCTACTCAACATAAAACACAATTATGTTTGTCATTCAATAATTAGAGCCTTATCATCCAAAACACAAAATACAACCAACATATAAACATATATGATGTTTTAGTAATAATTCATTTTGTTATTTGTAGGTCTTGGGTGTATTTTATGGTTGACATTTTGGTTTGTTTATAACTTTTTACACTTTTTAGAAAATTTGAACTTTATAGTCAACTCCTAAACTATATATATATATATGTGTATATATATATATATATATAATACTATATAATACATTTCCCTAGGAGTAAGATGTAATTTCACCCCTCATTTTTAAGACGTCAATTGAAATGTCATAGCTAATCTCCCCGAGTTTCATCTCACGCACCAAATATGCCCCCATTCAATTTAGGTTTTAATGATTTCTTCATCATGAAATGAAAGGTTTATTGGTTATAGCAATGAATGCTTGCAACAAATTGAAGAGGGAAATTGATTCCAGGCCTCCAATTCATTAATAGGGAACGACCTTTCTTTCTCTCAGCTGTATAATTGAAAGTTAAAACTGCGAATATAAAGATTGTTGTTACGGAAGGTGATGAAGAAGGTGGAAGGATTGCAGATTTTGTGTCGCCGATTAGGGCTTTGACTCTGGTCGTCGTCGGTTTACATGATCAAAGCTTTCTCTCCAGGTAAATTTCTTCAACATTTGTATGCTTAATTTCATGGTCATTCAGTTTTCTTCAACATTCGTCAACTCTGTTAATCTATGCTTAATGATCTTCATCACAAACTATGTAGTATTGTTTTCCTATATATTATATTAAAAAATTATAATTAAATTAATGCTGGATAGTAGGTAAGGACAAATCTGGGTTTCTTTTAGCAATATATATGATCAAATTTGTGAAAAGTTTAGTGGGATGGGTTGAATATATAATTATACTATGACTTAATTGAATCATTTTGGTGCTTCATGTAGTTGGTTGGGACAATCGTTGCATCATCCATCTACTTTAAAACATCCTGGTGGCTTCTCACAATTGTGAAATACATCTGTGACTCGAGTAAGTTTCCTAAAGAAGGAAGCCCATGGACGTGCCCTGGTGACGATGTTTTCTTGAAGAGATTGATCAGAATTAGATTTGAAATTGATGGGTATGTGTGGATTTTACAGGGTTTGAACTCAAATGGAGGGTGTAGTTCAGTTGGAATTTGGAGATGATGAAGATGAGTTTAGAATTTATTGTGGAGATGAAGATGAGTTGGAAGAAATGTCGATTGTTGGGGATATGGATGACGGCAGTGGTTTGGGTTTCTGGTAGCAACAGCGAAGACGAAGAGGGGGGGGGGGGTGATGTCTACGGTGATGATGATGGTTGTGTTTGACATAGAGAATGATGGTGGTGGTTGTGATTAATGGTGATGAAGACAGTGTCATACGCTACAATCCTGAATTAATCAGCCGAAGCGAAGCAACGTCAGCGATTATCGACAACAGCAGCATAAGCATAGCTAGAACAGGCAGTCATAGTTGGGTTATTTGTGTTGCAAGGATTAATAACAAGAATCAATCTTATGAGAAACAGTTATGATTTGTATTGCATGATGAAGAGGTGATTCGACTTTAGTGTGGTATATTCCTTAAATGCACTTTGATTGTCTGCTATGGTGGTGTCAAGTAGACTAAATGTTGTTCACTGTACCCATGACTACACTTGTGATAGGTCTAATCTTGTGTTTTATTCGGTTTGCTTGGTGACTAGGGGTGCAAATGACCCGAGCCAAGCCCGAGCTCGAGCTCGGCTCGATTCGAGCTTTATTTCTAAAGCTCGAGCTCGGCTCAAAGGTAAATTTTCAAGCTCGAGCTCGGCTCGGGCTCGATTTGTTTTGTATTTATTAATTAATTTATATTAATTATAATTATTATTATGCATATAATTTAGTAATTTTTTATATGTATATAAATGGTAATTATTATTATTATATAAATATATGTTTAATATATTAATAAAAAATATATAAACAGAAAGCTCGATTAGGCTCGCGAGCCGGTTGAGGGGGAAAACTTCAAAGAATTGCTGGAGTTCAAGCCTGTTGATGCTGCCACCCCAGTTTGTGGAGGAATTACAGAAGTAAAGGACTTTGCAAACAACCTTGTGATCGACGATCTCACTCGATTCGCCGTCGATGAACACAACAAGAAGCAGGTATCATCTATCTCTTTTATATGTTAGTCTATGCATGTGTAAGATTGAGGATTATGAATTAATGTTTTCATTTAGAGTGTGTGTAAATACTAAGAAACTGATGTGTTATCTATGTAGAATACCCTGCTGGAATTTGGTAAGGTACTGGATGCAAAGGAGCAGTTAGTAGCTGGTACATTGTATTTTATCACACTTGAAGCAACTGATGGTGGTGTCAAAAAGACTTACGAAGCCAAGGTTTGGGTTAAGGAATGGGAAAACTTAGAAGAATTGCTGGAGTTCAAGCCTGTTGATGCTGCCACCCCAGTTTGTGGAGGAATTATAGAAGTAAAGGACTTTGCAAACAGCCTTGTGATCGACGATCTCGCTCGATTCGCCGTGGATGAACACAACAATAAGCAGGTATCATATATCTCTTTGCTATTTGGTACTGTAGGTACTGCGATATCCTTCACCATCATATCATTTGGTACACACTCAACTTCTTCACTTTAATATATATCCCTTTTATCTTTTTTATAATAACTGTATGTAGGTTTGTATAACTTTTAACTTCATTACAGGTGCTATACACATTTTCAAAAGTATGAATGTCGGTTCTCTTGACCTCGGAGATTTTCTTGGTATCGCTTACTTAACTCTTTTATGTCATCGCCTTTCTAAATATACCTAAAGTTCCTGTTCGAACCAATCTAAATGAGCGAAAACAAATGTCTGATATGATCACATGAAGCATAATTCTGATAAGCGTGTGTATTATTTATTATATTTATCTAATTATGTTATTTATATACACATTTAATTATCTTATATATAACAGGATTCATATTATTTAGTTATTTTTGTCATGATAGCATATAGTTATTTTTATTATGTAAGATATGTATAATTGTTATATGAAATAAAAATTATTACTGTTTATGTAAATTTATCATATAGGCTTGCGTTAGTCAAGCTCGGTATATGAAACTCGGGTTCGTTTATTAAATGGGCTATTTTTTCAAGCTCAAGCTTCGGCTCGGGGTCGAGCTTGTTTACATCGCTACGGACATTATATGGGTTTTATCTTTTTTTAGGTTCACAGACGGCTGAATAGGTTGGTTTGTTATTGTTGTAGGTATGTAAAAAGTTACCAGGAAAGAGAGAAGTTGGAGCACAGGTACTAAATCGTCGTTTGGCCTTGTGATTGATTACAAGGGAAGAATAATGTGTTGTAGTCAATGATGGATTTGTTTTTCTTGGTTTTAAGCAACACTGTTGGATATGTTAAGGTGTTCTTAAGTTGTTTGCTATACATATCACCTTCTTGATAAGACAAATTTTGTTTTTTTATCTGATAATGCCATTCCTATCGGTATGAATCATGAGAGTCAGGGCCGGCCCTGAGAATTCAGGTGCCCTGTCCGAGCCCAGAAAAATGTGCCCCTCAGGTGCTAACGAAATATATAAATATACGACGTAAACTAATTTTTTAAAACAACGATTAAAGTTATAGCAATAAACAATGCAATTGCCAAAAATGACAAATCATAGTATTTGAATGAGTAAATAACATATCGTAATAAACTAATAGCCAACCAATGATTCGTGAAGCTCTCCTACAGTCGACCCGGCTTGTTTCCGAACTAAATTTACGTCAAAGCGTATTTTAAATAATTAAACTAATAAGTACTCAAATAAGCTGATGAGGTATGTAAAGCTAAATTTATACACCACATGATGTGTAGTTGATAAGTTCCATATAGCTATGTTTTCAAGCCTCTCACGAAAAAAAAAAAAAAAAGAGATAACAAAATAGGGAAGAGTTAAAAAATAAAAGGATGCTTGTACTGGGTATCGAACTAGATATCTTGAATCCACAAACAAACACATACAACCACTCGGCTACACATTTTAGATGGTTGTCATTTTTATATTTAATAATATATAATATACATAATATATATATCGTACTTTTTTTTAAAAAAATGTGCCCCGAAAAACACGGGCCCTGGCCGGTAGTCCTCCCTGCACACCCCTAGGGCCGGCTATGATGAGAGTTAATGTGTCATGGCCAGATGGGTAACGGGTTAGAATTGGCTTGGATTGAAATTAGTCATTTTTGTTGACTTCGAAACGGGTCGGTTTGGGCTGGGTTGCTCTAGAGCCTGCTCTATTTTTGTATAATTAATAGATTAATTTTGTTAATCGTAATAATTTGTATTAAGGGTGTTCATAAAGACATAAACCATGTCGAATCAAAGTGATTTCTATTATAGGTGTCTATAAACTTTGTCGAATCGAATTAAATCAGTTGTTCCAACCGGCTCTAAGAAGTTGGCTCGATCTTCAAACGACTTAAGGTGGTTGGGGCATATGTCGAAAATTAGTGACACTGTATAACTTCTTGTGATATTAGTCGGGACACCCATCGCAACGCGTGGGCATTCCCACTATCTTTATATATATAGAATGGTAGCATGTTCTTAGTTGATCACATTTATATAATTTTAATATCTTTGTCAGGACAAGAGTTTGATGACGGAAGGGCAGTATGTTACTTATGTTCAAAGCGGAGCCCAACCAATTTGGCGTCAAGAGTCTACTCACCACATACAAGTTCGTATGGTTCAAGGTTGACTCGGGTACACAAAATAATAACACTTCACCAGAGTAACTTGCAATAACTATTCAGTTCTTCTTTCTGGATATTAGATTTTGTTGTACATTTATTCATTAGAAAGTGTTTTTGGCCTCCATCAAAAAACAAAAGAGAAGACAAGATACTTTTTTTTTTCTTTTTGAGTTTATACTTGTTGAAAACCAACCAGTTGTCATTTTCTACCTTGATCTTCAGTGGCGAAGCTTGAGATTTCCGACCAGTGGTTTTTAACGTTTTTAGGTTTGAATTATGTTCTCGGCCCGTATTGTCAACTCTGCTACAATGCGCGGGTTTCTCACTAGTATATATATATATATGTATGTATGTATATTAAGGATTAACATTCCAAATTTCTTTTTAGAAACTAGATACTTAGAATTTATAGTTACAAAAGCATTTAAGTTACACATGAGCGTTGTATATAGTAGATGACTAATGTAAGGTTTGTTGTGCTAATAACATAAAGTTTAAGTGGCTAATATTGATAGTTAATTCCTTAATCCATGTGGGTCAAAAGTAGTGGGTAGTTTATGTAAATAGTTAATAGATAGTTTTATTAGAATTAGATTAGTTAGTAAAGTGTGAGGACCGGAAGCAACAAAATGGAACTTTATAACCTACATGTTGGAATCGACACATCCAGGGGACACACCCCTTCTCTGATCGACGACAGGAAACAAAAACACAGGGACGCAACCTTTCATCATCGATTGAGAGCCACAAGATCAAAGGACACGTCTCTTCATCAAAAGACACAACGGTTCAAACACACCTCTTCGATATGTATAAATAGGGTTAGATATTTCAATTGTAAAATATATACATTCATACTTATACATTCAGATATCAAAATACTAGTTTGTTTATTATTGTTCTTTATTACTTTGTTCATCATCAAGAAGATCTGGGCAACAGTGGTATCAGAGCCAAAGGCTCGAATCGAAGGCACGTTCTCAATCAGCGGAAATTGATGTTCGAATCGCAGACACGTTCTCAATTAGCGGAAATTGATATTCTAATCGAAGGTACGTTCTCAATTAGCGAAAATTGAAATTCGAATCAGTGTTCTCAATTAGCAGAAATTGAAATCCGAATCCGGTCAGTTCCGAAGTTCGAAATCAGAAACGAAATTTTTAAAGGAAATCAAAATTTGTTCTGGTGTGGTGTATCGCAAAGGAGGCGTGAACAGGAGTTTGTTTTTTGAAAATCAATTGCAATCCAAGTTTGACTTTTTTCAAACTTGATTATTTAATTGTTTACTCACAATTGGAAGGGTTGTTGATTGGTATCTCTGCACGAAACCAAAAATAAATAAAGCCAAGGGTTGGCTGGTGAAAGTTCTACAATCACAAAATAATAACCAAGTGGGTTATTTAATTAAGTTGGTGGTCACCGATTATAAGAAATACCACCAGATTTGAGTGGTGTTTTTGGTACATCATTAAACAAGGAAGTTTGCATTACAAGATCAAAAGAGGACAGAATCACGATAAGAGAAGTCGGTCGGTTCGCAAATTCCAGGTTCTACGTTCTATTTTTTCTGGAATTTATATAAGATTTACAAATTGGTTTGATTCCGTTAGAAAGTTAGTGTGAATTTTTGGAATCATAGACTTCGGTTTAGGAGAAAACCAAAGTTTAGAAAGTGAAAATTGTTGGAAAAGAAATTATGGCGGATTCAGGAGGAGCCTCTCCGTCAAACGCGGTAGTGATTAAAGATGGTAGTTCGTTCTCCCATTTTCAGTGTCCTATTTTAAAGTCTACAAACTATACGGTATGGGCAATCCGTATAAAAACCATTTTGAGGGCAAACGGTTTATGGGAAATGATAGAACCAAAAGAAAATACGCAAGCGGATGAAAAGGAGGATATGATGGCGACCGCTTATTTATTTCAAGCACTACCGGAAGATATGATAATACAAATTGCAAGTTGCAAGAGTGCAAAAGAAATTTGGGATGCATTAAAGGCAAGACACGTCGGTGCAGATCGAGTGCAGAAGGCACGTCTTCAAACACTCAAAACAGAGTTTGAGATGTTAAAAATGAAGGAGGAAGACACTATCGATTCGTTCACTGCAAGACTAAGTAGCATTGTCACGAGGGCAAGTGGTCTTGGATCAACTTTTGATCAACCAACTTTAGTACGGAAACTTCTGAGTTCTGTACCGAGAAGGTTCGTTCAAATTGTTGCAACCATTGAACAATTCGCCGATCTTGAAACAACGACGCTAGATGAAACAATCGGAAGATTGAAAGCTTATGAAGAAAGGACCAATCTGGTGGATGAAAACCTGGTAGATGATCAAGAGAAACTTATGTTTACACGACGCAACAAGAACTATGGTCGTGGAAGGCGTTTTGGAAACCATGGACAAGGAAGGTTCAATTCATCACAAGGCAAGTGGCGTGATGAAAAGTTTAGACAAGAAGAAAGAGGCGGAAGTATCTCGCGTGATGATTCCAAGAACAAGGACGAAGGTTATGATAGGAGGAATAGAAACCCTAGAGATCAAAATCGCTTCAAGAAAGATATGAGAGAAGTGGAGTGTTACAATTGCCATGAGTTTGGACATTATGCCTCTCAGTGCCCGAAAGCAAAACAAGCACAAGAGGAATCACACTTGTTAGAAGAGGACGAGGAACCAACACTCTTGATGGCAATTACAGAAGAAGAAAGTTCAGAAACAGAAAGTGATATGAAAAGAGAATTAGAATCTTGGAAGTTTAATATGCTCCAGGATTTTGAAATAAAGAAACAAGAGTTCGAGACTGAGATGAAAAACAGAGAAATACAGTTTGAAAGGCAAATGCATGAAAGGGAAACATCATTTGCAGAAAAGATGAGCAAAGAAATTGAAAAGTTGAAGTCAGAAAGCATACAGTTAGAGACAAACAAGAGATGCAAGGGATGCGAAGAGATATCATCCAAGAACGAATTATCACCAGAGAACAACATTGTCAAAGATGACAAATCAAATTGCAAGAACAGGAAACATGAAGTAGTTCGTGATATACCATCTAAAGACGAACCTGACAAAGACATAGAAGATGACGCGCATGTTAAAGATGGTGATATTCAAACGTGTGAAGACATCAAAGAATTTGCTCATGTTCAAAACAAAGTTCGTGTTGCAATTGTTGAAGAATCTGATCAAGAAGTCAAGCAAGTGACCGGTAGAAAACCGAAGTTTAAAGACAAGGATCCTCCACAACAAGTTCGTGATAAAGATGGAGAAGCACATGATGGCAATCAAGACATGGAGAAAGACCAAGGTGCAAGGAAAGATGTTCAAGGCATGGATTAAGAAATTAGGGGGGAATATTGATAGTTAATTCCTTAATCCATGTGGGTCAAAAGTAGTGGGTAGTTTATGTAAATAGTTAATAGATAGTTTTATTAGAATTAGATTAGTTAGTAAAGTGTGAGGACCGGAAGCAACAAAATGGAACTTTATAACCTACATGTTGGAATCGACACATCCAGGGGACACACCCCTTCTCTGATCGACGACAGGAAACAAAAACACAGGGACGCAACCTTTCATCATCGATTGAGAGCCACAAGATCAAAGGACACGTCTCTTCATCAAAAGACACAACGGTTCAAACACACCTCTTCGATATGTATAAATAGGGTTAGATATTTCAATTGTAAAATATATACATTCATACTTATACATTCAGATATCAAAATACTAGTTTGTTTATTATTGTTCTTTATTACTTTGTTCATCATCAAGAAGATCTGGGCAACAGCTAAAACCCATATTTAATTAAAGGCAAATATATACATTAGTATATACTTTGTCTCATAGGATAGACCTGATATATTCTTCTATTAGATCAAATGAATTATTGTCCTTGTAACCATACATTGACGGAACCAACCTGGCTAGGTTTATAGACCCCTTCAAGAAATTCTCCGAAAAAGGGTTAGGGGAGAGGCATTCCTGGTTTAAACACTTCCACGTGTCAGAAATCATCTTCTTGACGTACTCTCGAGCAATCTCAACAGAATTATAGTCATGTTCCATGAGGAGACACTTGACATATGATCCATCATGGCCATCTTGATTCTCATCCTGTTTAAAACATCATATATGGATTCATTTATATGTAGCAAACATTTTGTAAAACATTAAAACTTGAATGAACTTGTTAACCTGCTCAGATTCTAAGTCATCTGAAAGACGCAAAATTTTTGAAACAGATGATACAATGTCATGATTATTGTCAATAAGGCTCGCTTTTTCCTTAGTGTCACCATCCCCTAGGAGGAAAAACATGTGAACTAGGAAAACTTGTACACCTGAACTGATTATTCCATTCTTCAAGTATTCTTCTGACTTTGGAGTATGTGTAGTAGCAAACCATTTTGCTTCCACCAGATACGCATTGAAGAGTGTCACCCACTGCAATATTGAGTGAGAAAGTTAGAACTTAGAATTCAATATGTAATAATACCACTTACTATAAGAGGTAGATATCCTTTCCTTAACTAGAACTTAGAAGATGAGTCTTTAACTATGATTTCTGTAATGATCTTATATTCTTCTTGTTATAGGTTATCATTATATGATTTCCATTAAATATGTTTGTTACTTATTATGCTATCTCTAGTTTGAATATGAGGACATGAACTATTGTTCTATCATTATTATTAGTTTGTTAGCTTTGTTAACTAATCATCTCATTGTCAACGATCTATAGAAAAAGATATGGTTCTCAATTATTCAATACACACGAAAATATTATTTAGTAATATAGTTTTTTTGTTCTTCTAAAAATTCTTTCACCTGTGATTTGTAAATTAGTTAAATCTGAAGTTATCAATGACCAATATATCATACCGAATTTCGTAAGAATTTTATGGGGTTGAATCCATGATTCTTGTGAACTCTGCATGCAATTTCATTTGTAGTGTCATATACAGCTTTAAAGGATGACTTGACATAGTATGGAAGTTGCTCTACAGCGTTGATATCCCACCTGCAATATATATATATATATATATTCTTGTTAATGATTGAATATATTGGAAGGAAGACAAGCTATGCAAGACATGTAATAGTAAAAATGAATTAACAAGCATCATTGTTGTGTACATGTTGATAGCTTCTGTGAGTAGAGTAAGTTCGTTAAAGGTCCCGTAGATGTCAAAAACATCATCTATAATATAAATGAGAGTGACGATTTTTGTCAGATCGATTCTCTGCTGCGACAAGGTGGGATTTGCTAAGGAAACCATAGGCACAATATACCACTTTAAAGGTTGGTTCCTCGCAAGTTTTAAGTCTTGCCCCAACCCTAGGTCCTTCCACCACCTGTACAAAAAGAAGAGTCGGTATATATGATTTAATTTTACAAATCAACTTAATAGATGTAACATTGAAACTTAGTGACCCGGCAAAAAAAAAAATCATTGTAGTGATTATAAAGATTAATTATGTTCTTCTACTAAGGAGGAGCTATGATTAATCCAAAAGAAAATTGTTATGTTTTCCACATCAAAGGATGGTTTGAGTTGTCTAGGTTTATCTGTTTGATTTGTTTTGGTTTCTTAGTGGTGTTTGTAGTAGATTAAGAGTTGTTTGCCTAGTATAAAATGTAATTATTGTTGTTAGGTTATATTGGTGTTTACCAATAGATGTGTGGTTTGGAACACATGAAAAATGGTGTAATAAGAAATCAAGATTGTGTGCTAATCTGTGGTCATTACAAATTGTTTGTTTTATGATTTCCAGCAGCAAATAGTTAATGAAAGAGTATTGTGAATTGCACCTTAAGACTTCATTTATTTCCGTCCTGCGTATGGATTTTGTCATCTTACATTCCAACTCTGCTAATTCTTTCAAGATTGGGGCATCAAACTCTTTGGGGGAGTTATGTAAACTGAAGTGCGTAAAGTTTCTTCGGTGGGGATGTTCAAGTGTATATGTAACCCTTCTGGCTTCTTTTTCGTCAAGAAAACTAAGTGTTTTTTGCAGCATGTGGTTGCTAAATATCCTAGCTTCATCAAGTATGTTTTCTCCCTCTATACATAAATATGAAGCTTCGTATAGTTCCATCAAACCTCTAATGTCATATTTAAGATTTTCAACAAACTTTCCATTCTTTCCCTTGAACAACTCAAAAGCATCTGTAACAATTAAAAACTTTTGTTAGTGACTATAATAAAACGAGATGAGATGAACTGAGAATAGAAGAAAACCCAATGCGTAAGAGTTCCAAGAAACCTGCAGAAACGCGAAAACCTCTTTGCCTTAAGATTCGAAAACACAGGGAGACCTCATAGAGATTTTGATGTTCGATGAAACCTTTGTTAATAAATTGTAGGTAACACTGTTCAAGAATTAGATTGATCTCATCTTTGTAGAGATAATCAAGTCCTAGTCGTTCAAGAGCATCCACCATTAACAAATCGTCAAATTTGATATCACTAATACCATTGGTGGTCATTTTCCGAATAACTTCTACCAATTTTGCATGCTTTACAACAGTTTCTTCGGGTTTACACTGCAGTGTGGATTTGAAAACGGTTTAAAACATAAAAGTAGGGAAATTTGAAAAAAATAATGATACAATGTCAAGGGTTGGTTCATCTTGTGTTACTTCGTAGGACGATGAATAGCAAGCAATGGTAACTAGATTCTTTGTGTCACCTCGCATCCCACACTTACACTAATCGTTGATAAAAATCAACACCAAGCTCAGTGGCGGACCTAGGAATTTTTCCATGGGGGTGCGAAACATTTTTAAAAATTTTAGGCCCCTAGGTATATAAGTAAAAAAATCGGTTCGTATCGGGTCGGTTCGGGTCGGGTCGGGTCATGTAAAACAAAAGAAATTGCGCCATAACGTCCCTACTCATGGTTCCTATCACAAACAAATTGATGCATAAGTTCATCGCTCCATAACATAATGTTTCATTTTTAATTTTCAACCCTAGAAATCGTGTGTAATCACCCTAAAAATCATCTAAACAACATAATCATCCTAAAAATCATATAAACAACCATAAACAACGTCAAAACACATGAAATTTCAAACCTATTTAAGAATTTTGTTACCCTTTGGTGTCGGACGGCGGTGGTTCGCGGCTGCTGATGACGTGCTGTTGTGGTTGCTGTTGTGTTCGATGATCGCTGGTAGGAGACGACCCAAGAGAGGGAGGGCGGAAGGAATTCTAAGGGTATATTGGGCTTATTTTAATTATTATAGTTTGAACTTAGGTTGAGTTTGGTTAATGGGCTAGTAATTAGTGGGCTAATTATGTTTAATGAAATAGTGGGTTAAGGTATTGGGTATTTGGGTTAAGTTGGGTAGTATAAGTTTATATAATTTAGGTAGTTTTTTTAATTAGAGTTTACTAAAAAAATTTAAAATATAAATCGAAAACATTTTTTACCTAAGGTGTGTGGACGAAAAATTCCAAGGGGTGCGGATGAAAAAATTCAAGGGGTGCGGACGAAAAAATCCAAGGGGTGCAGACGGGATTTTCAACGGAAAATAGCACTAAATTTTTTTTTTCCCGGGGGTGCGCCCGCCCACCTTGGGCTACATAGCTTGAAAATACCAAAAATTAAGATTGTTACATAAGTTATTATGGGAAAAGATCAAATAGGAAGATTAATTTCGCTAGGAAGGATAGGAAGCAATAAGAGGATGACATGTGTCAACATTTAAAATAAAGAAAAAGGGTATTTTAGTCAATCCAACCCTTTCTTCTTCCTTTTTCAAAACCCAGTAACTTCAAAACCCACCATTTTCAAAACCCACCATCTTCAACCATTTCTTCACTTTCTATTTCAATAATCACTACATTATAGTGCGATTTTCATCACCAATCAATGATTCAAACCCCCGATCAACGTGTTCTTCAGTTTTTTTGAAGAAAACCCAGTTTAATTTCATACAAAATCTCGTTTTTTCCGGTGATTTTGAAGATAATCACTCGATTTGTTCGATTCAATCGCTGATAAGTGTTTCTATCATTTCAAATTTCGTCAATTGATGAAGAAACCGGCTTCGATCCATGTAAGAAATTCTTTAATTTCATTTTCACGATCTGGGTTTTTATTTAGTCATTGCGTTTTACGATCTTGGCGGGGGTCCGGGGGCGGCAGCCCCCGGTAGTGGGGTCCCAGGGGCGGCAGCCCCTGGCGGGGTCCAAGGGGCAGAGCCCCTGGCTGGGGTTGAGCTGTACTAAAAACGCATCAGAAAAATTAATTTTCCAGAAATTGGCTCATTTCGAAGACAGTAATTCGTAGACAATTCAGACAGTTCACAGACAATTCACAAACAGTTCAGAAACAGTTTTATGTGTCCATTGCGTTTTAGAAATAAGAGAGTTTTATGTGTTTTCTGGCTATTGCGTTTTAGAAAAAACACATTTTTAAGTATCTTTAGTCATTGCGTTTTAGGTAAAACACATTTTTGAAGTGTTTTTAGTCATTGCGTTTTAGGCAAAACACATTTTTAGGTGTTTTCAGTCCATTGCGTTTTACAGAGAACACTTTCTTTTGTTTTTTTAGGTCATTGCGTTTTAGAAATGAGACATTTTTAAGTGTTTTCTGGCCATTGCGTTTTACAAATAAAACATTTCTTTGTGTTTTCTGGCCATTGCGTTTTACAAATAAGACATATCTTTGTGTTTTTTGTGCATTGCGTTTTAGGTAAAACACTTTTTTATGTGTTTTCAGTCTATTGCGTTTTAGAAATAAGACATTTCTTTGTATTTCTGGCCATTGCATTTTACAAATAAGTCATTTCTTTGTGTTTTTTGTGCATTGCGTTTTAGAAAAATGTCATTTTTTAGGTTTTTTTTTCATTGCGTTTTACGTAACTGGTGGTTTTTCTATTGCGTTTTACACAACTGGGTTAATTTTTTTTTTTTTTAAATATAGCAATAGTATACTCGTTTTAAAGATAAAAAACGCTTGTTTTTTTGGCGCAATTTTTATAAAAAAATAATGTCGTATGAAAGAGTTATTAACGTTTAAAAAATGGGGGGGGGGGGGGGGAATTGGAGGACAGAGAAACTATTGGCTTGGATTGACTAGAATGCCCTTGAACAAACTCACGCGCCTCTTTTCTTCTTTTCAATTTCGCTGATTTAATCTTAGCCCTTGATTAACTAAATGAATGGTCAAGATCACTTCCTAGCCTTCCTAGCCAAATTAACTTCCTATTGTATCTCCACCCAAGTTATTATACTAAATAATAATAAACGTTATAATAATAAATACTTGTAAGTCTAATTAATTCCCTTCTGTCGACTTTCTAGTTTGTTGATTTATTCTCTCATACATTCCACGGAGAAACAATGCAGCTGAGCGTAACAAGCGTGTGAACAAATAACTGTAACAGATAACCAATAAAATATGAAGATCAAATACTACCTTGATATATATATATATATATACACGTGTGTGCATACAAATTTAAAGAGTACCGATTTCAGATTTCATACTACAAATTAATATATATTACATTGTTTTAAAGAACTCATATCAAATGATTCCATAATGACCTATTAACAAATTACACCGTTTAGATATTTTGGATTTACAAACTGGAGACAACTAAAATATTTCTTGAAACACCCATCGAGTTAAATTACTAGGTAACAGATTATTATAATAATATTAGTAGTCATAAGGTAGACATGGATTTAGTCCCTAAGTAACTATGTGTGAGATACATTGTTGATTTGTTGGTATACACTCACCATCCATGAGTATAGATAAATATCCTGGAATTCATCTATACGCCCCATATCTTTCATAGGGTAGATATGAAAGATAGGGTAGATAAAGTCATATGGAGATGTGGTCTAATCACACGGTCACGATTTCTGTCATCTCATGGATGTCATAATGACATCATATATGACTTTGGAACTCATATCCCTTGGACGGTACATCATAGTTCTCCTAAGAATGGTCCATCCCACAAAACTAGAGGGTATGGGAGGATGATCCTACCCCACCACTTTTATGTTTTTTATTTTTGTAATATCTATGCACTATGTACAAGTAGTAATGCCTAATGTACAAATCACTAAAGCTTCATTAATCTTTATTTTGAAATTCAAACACAAACACAAACAAAAGGGGCCCACCAAATTGGATCGTCTTGAACGTCCATACCTCGACGCTGAAGACGGGGACCGGGGGGGGGGGGGGTGTTGGTGTTTCGCCGGCGCCGAACCTCGACGGGGATGGGGACGGACACCATGCCCTATAGCCTAAAGTATCAGGTACACTTCACTTACAGTACAGTAAAAACACAACTATATGTTAAGTAATTAAATTATCTTTCGATAAGAACTTAGTTAAGTAATTCTAATAATTGCCAAGTGGGGCTAGCTCATTTGGTAGAAGCTCTTGCCTCTTAGTGGAATGTCTTAGGTTCAATCCCAAGCAAGGGTGAGTTATTTGTAAATATAATAGTTTGGAAGAGTAACGTTACCCATTCATACATGAAACCAATATCGAATACGAAATCTAATTTCTTAGCGTAGGCCGAGTAGTAACATCACATAAAGAGATATTGGTGTAACTAATCTTAAACAGAAGAATGAGATGACAAAGAGTGCCGCAGAGTTTCAAAAATAAAACAGAGATCCACATGTGATCCACTGCAACTAGTTACTAGTATAATAGATCAGTCGATGCTAATTCCTTCCCATACTTTCATAAAAATCTACATATGCATAATGCGTTATTTTGTAAACAACGGCGTTACAAATGGTGAATGTTAAAAAAAATTAATCTTCAAGCTGTGCGAGTTTTTCCCCATTTTTTCCACACACGTAGTTCAAAATGTTAAAAAACACAACTTAAAAAAAATGAAATGGCGTTTTCAACCTTTTTAAGCTTATGCAAAAAACTGCTAACATCAACATGAATGAATGTTTACACATCCGATAAGCGTTTTTTACCCATGGTGTAAATCAACAAAAACTATTTTCTTATTATTATTATTTTTTTTTTTGTAAAAGTTCAATTTTTTAGTGATTTTTTTTTTTAAAAAAAAAAATTGAGAAACCTTTTGCATGGCCGAGTTCTCTAAATTCTCATAACTTATAGAAATTTTCGTTTTACCCTAACCATATATATATATAGGACAAAGATCCGTTAGAAACCACCCTTTATTGCGAGAACCGCGAGAACCAATGTGAACACAACCAAAAATGCCTAAAAATAGCTAAGAAACACACAAAAAAAAAAATTTAATAGTTTTTATTAAAAAATCGCTACTTTTAGTAGCAAAAAAAAAAAAAAAAATTTAAATTTTATTTAAAAAACATTTTTTTTGCTACTAAAAGTAGCGATTTTAACATAAAAAATATTAAAAAAAAATTTAGATTTTTTTAGATTTTTTTTAGGTTTTTTTGGGGTTTACTTTTTAGCATTTGAGCTTGGGGGAGGGGGGGGGGGGGGGTTAGGTTTTTTGGTGGTTTTAGTTTTTAGCATTTAGCTTGGGGGGGGGTTAGGTTTTTTTAGGTTGTGTTCACATTGGTTCTCGCAATAAAGGTGGTTCTCGCATGAACCTTACCCTATATATATATATAGAGAGAGAGAGAGAGAGAGAAGATAATGAGAAAACTATATATAAATGAGAAAACTAAAAAACTAACTAAAAAAACAAACCAATTTTTTTTTTTTTTACAATTTTTTATAAACAATCACTATTTTTATATATAAAAAAATTTCAAAAAAAAAAACTCTTGTACTGCACATTATGTGCATTATATGTGTACTACACATATGCCTTGCATGCTTAAAATTGCTTTTAAATTTATTTTAGCTTTTAGGATTGGGTTTTTTGGAGGTTTGGGATTAGGATTAGCTTTTTGGATGTGGGGAGAAGAGGGTTTAGGTTTTTGGGGGTAGGGGGGTTTAGGCTTTTTTGGGATTTATGTTTAGGGTTTAGTTTTAGGTTTAGGTTTATAGGAGGGAGGGTTTAGGTTTTTGTGGGGGTGGGGGGTTTAGGCTTTTGCTGGGAGGGTGAATTTAGGTTTTTGAGGGTGGGGGTTTAGATTTTTGTGGGGTGTCGGTGGGGGGTGGTTTAAGTGGTTTAGGCTTACCGTATTAGTGCACATGCGCAGTATAATTTTTTTTTGAAATTTTTTTTATATATAAAAAATAGCGATTTTTTTGTAAAAAAAAATTGTTAAAAAAAAATTTGGCATGCTTTTAGGCTTTTTTTGTTTTTTCATTTAAACTATTTTTCTCATGTTCCATCCCCTATATATATATATATATATATATATATAGGGCCAGGATTATTTCAGAACCATAAATATTTACAGAACTCGTAGAACTCCTAATAAACAATCTTTTTATTTATATATTTTTATGTTTAGTATAATTTTATCATTTATTATGTGTATTTTTACGATTACATACATGTTAAGAGTAATTTTATCATTTTTCTATATATAATTTTATAATTACATTTATGTAAACTAGTGTTTTTTACAATATGTAATTAGTTATGACAGATATATATAATTTTGGCAATTAAACATATGTAAACTACTTTTAACATGTATGTAATCAAAGAAATACGTATAATAGATGATAAAAAGATACTAAATACAAAAACTTATATATAAAATGATTGTTTATTAGGAGTTCTGAAAGTTCTGTAGTTATTTAGAGTTCTGAAATAGACTCAACCATATATAAATATATAGGAAAAGTGTAAAATACATCACGGCTTAACGTACATCACGTACGACAACGTGCGTGATTATGTGTATAACGTGCGTGATTAATGGTTTCATCATGCGTGATTAATGTTTTCCAACATGCGTGATTTGGGTTTTTTAGTTTATAACGTACGTGATTTTGAAATGAACGTGCGTAATTACATGTCGTACGTGATATACGATAAGCCGTAATGTACGTTAACTGGCCTATATATATATATATATATATATATATAAGGGATGGTTCAAATGAAAACCGTTTTTATTGTGAAAACTCGAAAACTAACTAAAAAAAGGCTAAAAAACACACAATTTTTTTTTTATAAAAATCGCAAATTTTTTTATATTAAAAAAAACTTTTTTTCAAAAAAAAAAAAGTGTAGTACACATACACATGTGTAGTATTACACATATGCACTAAAAAAAATTTTTTTTTTGAAATTTTTTTTATATATAAAAAATGGCAAAAATTAGTATGCAAAAAAAAATTTGTATGTTTTTTTGGCTTTTTTAATTAGTTTTCGAGTTTTCACAATAATTAGTGGTTTTCATTTGAGCCTTCTCCTATATATATATATATATATATATAGGGAGGGGCTCATGCGAGAACCACCCTTATTGTGAGAACCAATGTGAACACAACCTAAAATAGCTAAAAAAACCTAACCCCCACCCCCCCCCCCCCCAAAAAAAAAAAAAAAAAACTAAACCCCCCCCACCTAAAATAGCTAAAAAAACCTAAAAAAAAACCTAACCCCCCCTCCCCCCCACAAAAAAAAAAAAAAAAAAAAAACCTAAACCCCCCTCCCCCACCCCCCAAAAACCTAAACACCCAAAAAACCTAAAAAAATCTAAAAAAAATCTAAAAAAATCAAAAAAAATCTAAATTTTTTTTTAATATTTTTTTTTGCTCAAATTGATACTTTTAGTGGCCAAAAAAAATGTTTTTTTTAAAAAAAATTTTTTAATTTTTTTTAGCTTCGAAAAGTAGCGATTTTTATATAAAAAATATTAAAAAAAAAATTTGTGTGATTTTTAGCTATTTTTAGGCATTTTTGGTTGTGTTCACATTGGTTCTCGCGGTTCTCGCAATAAGAGGTGGTTCTCGCATGATCTTCTCCCTATATATATATATAGAGCGGTTAACATACAAAAGCCCTTATCATACTTCACGTACGCGACAATCGTAACCATCAGATTAGGGCTATAATCACGCATGGAACAGTTAATAACGCATGGATCAGTTTGTTTTGTGATAATCACGCATGGGAGCAATAATCACACACGATAAGTTGATCAAAATGTAATCACGCATGTTATCTATATTAATCACGCATGTTGTGTTTTGGTCGCGTACGTTAATGTACGTTAAGCCGTGAAGTACATTATACTCTCTCTCTCTCTCTCTCTCTCTATATATATATATATATATATATATATGAAATCATACAATATTCCTTAATGTACCATCTATACGAGATTAAATTACGCACGTTATAAAACTCAAAAACCTTAATCACGTATGTTGAAAACCATAATCACTCATGTTATATTTTCATAGCGTACACAGCGTACGTTAAACAAAATTATACAATACACTTTCATATATATATATATATATATATATATATATATATATAACTAATTAATTAGTTATAAACACTATCATACTCTACACTTAAATTTTTGCTTACACACATCAAAATTTATCCTATACATTTTGAAATATATCCTACACATATTGATATTTATCCTACACAGCTCGTAATTTATCCTACACACCTCGTAATTTAGGCTACACTTTAAATTATATATTTTTTCTTTTTCTGAAAAAAATATGTTTTCTTGAAAACAAGTTACAATTTTAATGTAGTTAGCTATTAGAAAGGAAGACTAGCAGCTAATGATCCATCTAAGTTTACCAATATACCCTTACACTAATATTAAATACAAAAACTAAATGAAGTAAAATAAAGCATTCTTATTGGTTGAAATTTCTTTTTTTTATTGTTACGAAAAAATTCTTCTTATTTAAACTCTCCACCATAACTATATATATATATATATATATAGAGAGAGAGAGAGAGAGAGTGGAGAGATCATGAAAAAACTCATTTTAATAAAATAACTAAAAAACTCTAGCATCCGCAAGCACCAAAAAACTCATATGTGTAATACTACATTTTTTTAAGAAAATCGTGTAATTCATATATATAATATATCTAAAAAATTGGAGAAAAAAAACCGTACTATTATATTACATATGTGTAATACTAAAAATGGCCCATGTGAATTGCAAGCAAATTTCCATATGGTTTGTGGCCTGTTTTAACTGAAGTTTTTATAGTTTTGTTTTTTAGAGTTAATTTCATATTTAATTCCTGTGGTTTGCACAAAATAACATACTTAGGTACTAATAGTTTAAAATCACCTTCTAGGTTATTAACTTTTCATTTTGTAACGTTTGGAGGTATTAACTTTTAGGGTATTAACATAGTTAGTCCCTGTGGTTTACACAAAATAACATACTTAGGTACTAATAGAATGTGATTTTAAACCTACAAATAACGTTAATACCTCCAAAAAATGAAAAGTTAATACCCTAGAATGTGATTTTAAACTATTAGTACCTAAGTATGTTACTTTGTGCAAACCACAGAGACTAACTATGTAATTAACTTTGTTTTTTATAAATAGTTTTCTCATGATCCTCTTACATGTGTGTTTTAGTTTCCTCTTTTATAAAGAGTTTTCTCATGTTCCTCTTATATGTGTGTGTTGGTGAATTTCAAAGGCCCATGAACAGTGATTTGATTTTTAAGTATTTTTTTTTATTTTTTATAATATTTTATTATTATTTTAATTTTTATTGTTTTGCTTTTGATAAACTGACATTGTACTGCTATCGTATCATACCGAACAACATCGAAATGATACCTATATTTATAATTATGGTTTCCAGTTTTGATTATTTTTACTTACAGAACTTTGCCTGCAAGGATAAATGAATATCGGTACCAGTACCATTACGATCTAAACCGATTAATATCGTTCTAGCAATATTGGTGCTGGTACCATTGTTCATTTTTATCATTTTGGTCCCTGTAAAACATATATTTATTTCTATACTAATTGAATGTCCGCATTAACGTACCGTCACAATGTGAAGGCAAATACCCTAGTGTTTATAAAAGACTTCTTTATAAAAAAGGTTAGCATACATACCCATGTATAATTTTACACAGCAGTGTGTATATACACATGCAATGGCATACCCACCCCAAGCCGATGGGGGCGGGCGCACCCCTTGAGAAAATAAATTTTAGTGTTATTTTTCGCCGAAAATTTCGACCACACCCCTAGAAAATTTTAACCCGCATCCTTTGAAAATTTTCAACCGCCTCACTTAGAAAAAAATATTATAAAATTATAAAAAATCAAACACTGATTATTATTTTACATATAAGTATATAACACAATTTATATAATTATTCTTTTGCCACTTATTAACTTAACCTAAGCAAAGCCCAATTTAGAATCTATTTTTATTAAACCAAGCTCAAACCCAACCTAAAGAAATTTGAATTAAATAAAATAACCCACACCCATCCATCCATTCCAATTCCAACTCCAAATCCCGCCCCAAAATAAACTCCCAACGACATGACGCACTGCTCACTGCCGGACGGCTTTTTTTGCTGGAAAAACCAAAATTCCGGCAAGAGCCACCCATATTACGCGAGTATTCCGATATAGAACTAGTATGGTTTCTTGTTTTTTTTTTTTTTTTTTTTTTTTTTTTTTTTTTTTGTGTGATGATTATAAGAAAATATAGACGTAAAAGGGTTTGCTCTTTTTATGTATTTTTTGATAGTTCGATTGTAGTTAAATAATTTTGTTGTTTTATTTATAATTTTGTTTCTTTAAATGATTAGTTACAAGTAATCAACATTTAATACTAGGTCCTGAATGTTTGAAAATAAAATTAAAAATTATGGACTATGGTTGATCATGATAGTTTATTTTTTAAGTGTTTAGTGTTATTTTATGAACTTACAGAGTTATTTATATGTGCTAGTAACTATGAGTAAGAATATAATGAACTTATTGAGTGTTTAGTATATGTAAATGATATTTTGGATAGATTTCAAAAAATGAAAACCTGTAAGCTATAATTTTAAATACATTTGTAATGACGTTTGATGTGTTTTTATTGATTATATAATTTTTTTAATGTTCTTATGTCTTATATGACCCGACCAGCTATGAACCGATTTTTTATATAGTTAGGGCATAAAATCCATAGAAAAAATCCGCACCCCAGCAAAAAATTCATGAGTCCGCCACTGTACGCATGTATATCTATTTCTGCGTTATTATATATACAAATATGTATTGCGTAATATTGTGCGTAGTTTGGTGAGAGCTTATATTGCATATAATATTCGTCAAAAAACACATGTCACATCTCATTGGCATCCTAGACTTCTCATTTCATTCGCTTCACTTGTTTCCGTTTCAAGCCATCACGTCTCGCTTGCGGTATGCGCATATAATGTATATATACGTGGACTCTTGGGGGAAAAAGTGAAAGTGCACTAATTTTAACGTTATTTTACTAATTTTGTGAAAATTACTTTAAAAAGCGAGGGACGGTTAATTATGCATCATGTGGTGGCGTTGATAGCCGAAAGACAAGGGGATACATGTGCTAATCGGCTTTTGTCCCAATTGCTGAGTGTTATGTGTCTTACGTCTAAGGCTTGATGCAAAACTACTACCGAGCCGGGGGGTCTCACCGGAAGCAGCCACTCTATTCCTACGGGGTAGAGGTAAGGCTGTCTACATCTTACACTTCTTAAACCCTACCTTAGCTTTGCTATTGATGGGATATACTGATGTTGCTGCTGTTTCCATTTCAAACCATGATATTAACACTCTCTAGTGTCATATTTCTAGTAACTTCTTGTGAATTCAGAAGAAAGCCCAATGACAGCTCAAAATACTTTGTCAGCAGCTCTCCGTATAATGAACTCTACCAAATTCTTTCAACTCAAAATTTTATGTTATTTTATTAATCCACATAAATTATTCTAAAACCATTGTAAGATTTAAAGCCTATTATTGATTGAAACCACTAAAAAAATAAATCAGATTTAAGGGAAGAACCATCATGTGGCTAGGATACATGGTGACATTATCTTGAATAGTGGAATTATGGATGAGAATACAAAGAAGAAACAAAACAAATGATGTGCACGTATAATAACAGTGTACCAACATAGAAGTAACCCCACACTGCATTAGCCAGAAAAATATCCTGCGACTGGTTCGTATTCCTTATTAGAGTTGCCTGTATTTATTTTTTCATAATTTAATCATATTTGGTGTACAATGAAACACGTATATTTATACGAACAATTAGCAAGCGCGGAGGTTCATAATTTTTAAGTTTCCTTAACTGTTATTTAATAGTAGTATCGTTAACTAGGGTTGTTCACGAGCCGATCCGAACCGAGCGGACCTTTGCTCGTGCTTGGCTCGTTTACAACTGAGCGAAATCTGAACGAGCAAATTCGAGCGCGTATTTTTCCAAGCGAGCGACGAGTAGTTTGGAGAACCATAGATTTAGCATGTTTCCTTCGATGTCTCCGCTATCTGGTCACGACTAAGGTCCAAGGATGATACTATGATTGAGGTCGGATCGTCCGAGGATGAGGCTCTGCTTAAGGCAGATGAGGCGATGAATATACAACAAAGAACAATTGCCGCATTGTGGCGTATGGTGAGAGCGAGAGACGACTGATGATTGACGAAAGACGATTTTTTATTGGTTTGATTAGGCTCTTATGGATAAAATTAATTGTATATATGAGTATAGTGGTCCAAATCTAATAGTGCAGCATGTATAAAATATGAATATACATGTAATTTGTGTGTGCATATATAATTATATATGTAATAAATTAATAAAAATTAATTCGAGCCGAACCGATCCCAGCGGACCTTTGCTCATGCTTGACTCGTTTGCAAACAGAACCAAACCGAGCGAGCATATTCCGAGCGATCGGGGAGCGAGCGATGAGCGGCGACCTATTTGAACAGGCCTATCGTTAACTTCAAATATTACGATTATTCACTATAGATTTTCCAGAGAAACGATAAGTACCTGTAGCAGAGGTTTGCTGGTACACTTGCAGAAGAATTCATTAGCTTTTAAAGGCTTCGAACCCCATTTGAGCCCATCCGAGGTAGTAACACTCCATATGTGTCTATGAGCATGTACTAAAGTTGTATGAAGATGAGCAGGCTTCAAGAGCTGTGGCTTAGTTTTATGAGTCATTGAAGTAGTTGCTGACAGAGTATTTTGAGCTGCCATTGGAGTTGCTATGATCGATGCTACAGATAGATACAGAGATTGATCGATGCTACAGATAGATACAGAGATAGATATTTATAAGTTGCAAAAAGGATTGAGGAAAACGTGCAGAATTAACTGAAGGAGTATATAACATGAATACCGAGGTTTACCGACAATTTAATATTGTCAATACCGTATAATGTAATTCTCATTGATTATAAACTTTATAAGATTGATTTTAAACTACTAATGACATTATAGTCTGGTGGTATTTTGGGTGAAATAAGGCTTAGAAGCATTAGGTTTTGGGTTCGATTTCCACAAGTGATTTTTTTCCCAGATTTATTAGATTTACTCTTAAATTATTAAAAGATGGATATGATCGTGTGATTTCGCTAATGACAAGATGATACTCTAGTGATCCAAATGTGTTGTTATAAAAAAGATTGATTATAAACTAATAAATGAATGACAAACCACTTGGATTGAAAAGGACCCCCGGATAAAAAAAGGTTGGATCTATTCACACACCCATTCTTCCTATTTGGACACCCTACAAACCCTAGACACCTCGTATAGGCCTATACGGGGCGTCTAGGCACAGAATTCAAGAGGGTGTGCAGGGATGTCAGGCACAAAGTTTAAGAAACCTAGACGCCTCATACAGGCCTATACGAGGCGTCTAGGTGTTGGGTGTTTTTTTAGTTGAAAGAAGGGGTGTTTTGATGGGGTAATTTGATAGTTTTTGGAGGTGATGTTTTTTTGAGTGAAAAATTTTAATTTTTTAGAAAAAAGTTTTATTTTTTGCACTATACAAATTTTTAACGTTTTCAAGATCGGCTCTTTAAATATATTCGATCGTTTAAATATTATATTGTTTTTAACATTTTATTTTTTTAAATATTATCCTACCATTAAAATATTATCTCGTTTAAATATTATTTAACATTTTGAAAATTATATTGTTTCCGTATTATATTCAAAACATATATTGTTTCCATATTATATCAATTTAAGACAAACAATTATTAAGTAACCGAATAACTGAAAACAAACTTAAATATGACATATATAAGAAAACTTTTGTACATCCATAACAAAAATATATAAGATAAGTTTGTACATCCATAACAAAAATAAAAACTACAACTGAACACTAAATACCAAAATATATCCACGTAGCTGGTCTATGCCTCCAGGTCCGAGTCCAAATCTGGATCTGGCTGCTGCGGCTGCTACTGCTGATGTGGTGCTCGAGGTGGTGGGAGCGGTATGGGGGGTAACCCTTGTGACAATTGTCAAAATTCCATGTATCCGTACATTAATTAAACAATAAGTAGTGCTTTAATGACTGTGCTGATTTAAAATTTATGACATGAATGCTTTCTGATTATTGTCATATAAATATATGTGCATCACATATTGCATAATGTCATATCATTACTGCATTCAACACATTATTGATTCAAGTGATGCGCGAAACAAAGATAGCACAGTTATCAGACAAATCAAAAAAATGCTGACGGAGTTCAATACATAGACAGACATAGTATTGGGACCCAGAATGAGACAGAAAACCAAGAGTTACACTAGTATAGTGTGTAGGAAAGCAAGGATCATGAAACTGCCTTCCCAGTGATAGTTTAAGTGCCGAAAAGTGACTAAAACTCACATAAACTGCAGAATTCTGCAGAATTCAGCAAAAATCAGAATTTAAACAACTAAATATTGTGCAGAATTGTGGTTAAATGGTCCAGAATGCTTTCCTAAGTGTCGGGAATCAAAACTGTCACAAAAGGTAACATAAAGCACACTAAACTACATAGTTTAGCACCTTAACGAACGGGTAACCAACCGAACAATACCCGAAACACCAAATTTTTATTAGAAGCATTGTTTTATCATTTCCGAGCTAGTTATGGTCCCCGAACATCATAACACACTATATAACATTATAACAACTTATAACCTAACTAAATCACTTAAAATCTAACTACTTAACTTAACTAACCATTTCAACTAAACCAAGCCCCCCCCCCCCCCCCCCCCTCATGTTACGGTTACAAAGGGTGGCCCACCCTTTGATTTTCCTTGAATACTATAATGGATCTTGTCTTGTACTTTAGTAAACATAATACCCATAAGATTAACACTTGTTGGAAGATTTTATAAATAACCACAAGGCCATGAACTCCTCATTCTCAAACACACCAACACACTCATTCTCTTCCTTCTTCTTCCTCTAGTCTCGGCCGAAACCACACACACACCACCACCATCTTTCAAGCTTGTTCCATCCATTCTCTAGTGATTAAAAGGTGTAAGAAGCAAACATAAGAAGCTAGGAGCCTTTGGAAGTGGAAGGACCTCTCTCACAAGCTATTAACCACCAAATTCATCACTATCTTCATCTTGTGTTCATCCCTAGCCTTGTGCTAGTAGTAAGACCATCTTTGTCACATCCCCAAAATACCACACGCGGAAACCCCGCTAGGCGTGTGACATACCAGGATCTAGCCACTAATCATATTGAATTCATAACAAGATTTCAAATGGAGTTGTCAATTATAAATAAAAATGTATCAAACAATAAGTTTAATAAAATCCAACAAGTTCAGCGGAAGCAATAAGTAAACCGTTGTTTAAATGTTTCAAAACCAAATGTATGAAAATCAATAAGCCTGTCATGTGTATCCAATCATTTCGACCTATGACCACTCCAGCCATTCCATACAGCAAGTTCCATATCCAAGAAATCTAACAACCTGCGAGCATGCAACACGTATGTCAGACAACGCTGGTGAGTTCATAGTTTTATAAAAACGTTAGTTACCAAGTGTTTAGATCAGTTCATTGATAATAATGTTGATAATAACTTGAGTACTGTACAAGATGGCTACCAGATTGTTTTGCCCGTCCCCAATGCCCCCTATCTAAGCATTGGTCATGATTAAGGTCATTAGTTCACGCCCGTCCTCTCAGGTACGGTGTGAGGTTGCCAAGCCTAATAGCTCTATCAACTAACACCCCGTTACCTCTCAGGTAACTAATTCGGTATAAGATGGGACTTAAGGTGATAGGAAAGGAGTGTATTATCTAACATCCTAGTTTTTACCCGAAAGACTTATTCCTCTCAGGAATACCCATTGACTGTCCCACCCACCGGGACGCATGCTCAAGAGGAATGAACTCACCTTTGGTTTGCTCGGTAAGATTAGTTACTTGTTTATCAATTGATCACACACGTCCTAGCATGGTTACCGACATCAATCAGTTTCATGTGCATACTTACTGCATATTTCACGTATGATTAATTTATGTATTCCTTAGTCACATACCACACAATTTAATGTATAAGTAACACACTTATAGTTCAAGTCATAACAATTAGCATATCAGCCTAATATCATCAAGTAATCTCTTAGCATGTATTCAGTTCATAAGCATATTTACCTCATGATTTCATATGTACAAGTAACATAACATTTAATTGTTTGATACCCGAATGTGTGCAACACTCAATTTAATGATCCGCCTTTGACTTGCGCGATCCAAAATAATGTGCCATCAACGAAGTGTGGGTGTGTGTGCGCGGCCCATCGGAGCCCAGCCCACTCTGATTGTGCGGCTGCCCCCTCCCCGCAACAGTGTGCGGCCCAGGTGAAACTAGGTGGGTGTTTTGCTTGTGCAGCCCGGTTAATCATGTAAAGCCCAATTAAGTTTGCATGTCATTAATTCAGACTCATTAGCCCAACCAGGTTTGCATGTTATTAGTTCAAACTCATTAAGTGAATGTGCAGCCATATCACCACCACAACTTCCCATATTTTTTCTAGCAAATTATCTATGACAGATAGTGTGTTTATCCCCATTCCATACCAAACAATTATCATAATCATCGATAGAACTACCAGGTTGATCACAACAATAAATACCCATCATGCCATTATTCTTATTACAATCTTTGAATCATTAACATCAATCATCCGAATAAAATCAAATCAAATATCCTAACTATTGTTATGAACCCTACCACAATATAACCGAGATCGTGGCCCACCTATCCCGATTAATTTGTAGTTCGTAATCAACACAAACAATCACCAAGGACCTTTATTATTCGTTCATGTTAACTGTTAAATACATACTAATGTTCGACCCTATCAAACTCAATTTATAATCAAGACTCAACCCATGTTCTAATCTTACTCATACACATGTAACACAACACGTAATCACATAATCTAACCCAACCAAAACTGATGAGCATACATACCGATTACTAGAACGAGGGAGATGAGGGATTTCGTAGGGGAGAGAGCTTCGTCAAGGTGTGTTGCCGTCGATCCGAGAGAAGGAAGGAGAGGGTGTCGCCGTCCAAATTAGAGGGGATTAGGGTTTGATGTCTAATGTGTGTGTTGTGAGAATACATAAATCGTATGGATGTGTGCGTGCATGTAATGCTCTTAAACCAAGTTGGGCTCAGTTTGGGTCTGATTCAACGAGTGGGCCGAGATGAGGGGAGCCCATCGTCCAAGAAGTGTGTGCGTGTGACTCAAGGAAGTTTGCGACCCAATTTAGTTGCTAACAGGTTTCTAAAATAATTAACCAACACATAAAAACATTTAATGATGCACGAGTGCAACCAAACAAGTCTCACATGGTCACAATATATAGGCAATTAAAACATAAAGACACAAGCCAAAAAGTTATGGAATTTAAGTAGTACTAACCTTAAATATTCGGGTTGTCACAATCTTAATCCCATTTTACATCTTGTTTAGTTGGTTAAAAGATGATACAAGTAACTAATCATGAAGAACACTAAAGATCAAGAACATAATCTTTAACATGAGACTAAAAATCATGATGATCTATGTTGTTTAAGTGTTATTATGCTTCTTGATTGTTGATTGTTTGTTTGTGTTAATGATGTTAAACATCATATGAACCTTGCTAGATTGTGATTAAAGACATGAGTATATTTTGGTAAACGGTATTTTGGACACCAAGAGAACAAAAATATGATTTTTACAATTATTACAAAATTATATCGTATTTTTTACAAGAAGAAATCATATTATTTTTGGGAAAGAAAAATATATATGTTTTCTTGAATTACTAGAAAATATATTATTTTTGGAGAAAATATATATTTTCTTAAATAAACTTAGAATATATTATTTTTTGGGTGAAAAATGGACACTACCCGAAACACCAAATTTTATTAGAAGCATTGTTTTATCATTTCCGAGCTAGTTATGGTCCCCAAACATCGTAACACACTATATAACATTATAACAACTTATAACCTAACTAAATCACTTAAAATCTAACTAGTTAACTTAACTAACCATTTCAACTTAACCAAGACCCCCACCCCCCTCATGTTACGGTTACAAAGGGTGGCCCACCCTTTGATTTTCCTTGAATATTATAATGGATCTTGTCTTGCACTTTAGTAAACATAATACCCATAAGATTAACACTTGTTAGAAGATTTTATAAATAACCACAAGGCCATGAACTCCTCATTTTCAAACACACCAACACACTCATTCTCTTCCTTCTTCTTCCTCTAGTCTCGGCCGAAACCACACACACACCACCACCATCTTTCAAGCTTGTTCCATCCATTATCTAGTGATTGAAAGGTGTAACAAGCAAACATAAGAAGCTAGGAGCCTTTAGAAGTGGAAGGACATCTCTCACAAGCTATTAACACCAAATTCATCACCATCTTCATCTTGTGTTCATCCCTAGCCTTGTGCTAGTAGTAAGACCATCTTAATCCCATTTTACATCTTGTTTAGTTGATTAAAAGATGATACAAGTAACTAATCATGAAGAACACTAAAGATCAAGAACATAATCTTTAACATGAGACTAAAAATCATGATGATCTATGTTGTTTAAGTGTTATTATGCTTCTTGATTGTTGATTGTTTGTGTTAATGATGTTAAACATCATATGAACCTTGCTAGATTGTGATTAAAGAAATGATCTAGCAAGA
Source organism: Helianthus tuberosus (assembly GCA_030545235.1). Classification (NCBI taxonomy): domain Eukaryota; kingdom Viridiplantae; phylum Streptophyta; class Magnoliopsida; order Asterales; family Asteraceae; genus Helianthus; species Helianthus tuberosus. The sequence goes on along the minus strand of CM060412.1, from coordinate 130,837,094 downwards.
TGAGAGGATGATTATGTTATAAATCAAGATGATCATCCTTATGTGAAGCATGAACTTGAAAGGTTAAATGTTTTTCTTGAATTATGATGATCAAAGTGTATTGTAAGTCTTGTAAATATATGATTTCAAAAATAATTTCTCAACAAACTAAGTTAAAATACAAGATTTACATAAACTTGGTTCTTAAAGAAACTAATCACATTTTTAGTGGTTAATCAAGTATAGAAACATGTTAATGACAAGAAGAATTCAAAAAGAAACATTTAAAGAGAATCATTATACAAGTTGTAAACATCTAAAATCCTCAAAAATGATGTTTTTAAATAAACAACCACACTTTAAAGGGTAACTAAGCGTACTAAACACTCTACTAAGTTACTACAAATTTTTATAAATATTCAAGTTCATGAAGTAGTGTAAAATGCTTGATTTTGGCACTTGGTAAGTATTGTTTGATTTGTTGTTGACTGTGATGATTTATAAAAGAAAATGATATGCTTTGAAAGCATGGAAACCTCCATTTTTAAGGGGAAACTATGGCAAAATTTTTCTAGAAATTAAACACTTAGAAAATATTTTTTACAAGTATTTACAAGTATATTTTAACCATGATTTTTCATATAAACTTTTCCATAATTTTTGTTACAAAGATTACAAAATATTGGAGGTTGGTTTTTGATAATAAAAGTGACTAAATATGTATTTAGGAAAATATATATTTAGATGTCACCATGTGTGTGATTACTTGTATATTATGTGTATTAGTTATATTATTTTAGGACTTGAAATAATATAACTCACCAAAATACCAAAAATTACAATACAAAATATTACCAAAATTCCAAGAAATAAATATATAATTTATACCCAAAATTTGAGAAACCAAACAAGGAATATGACTTACATAAATATTCCGGAAATAAATTCATGAGTATATTTTGGTAAACGGTATTTTGGACACCAAGGTGTTGTTTGTTTTTTCTGAGGTAAAACATCTGCAGTCTGCGGACCACATCTGCAGACATCTGTAGCAGAAGTGCTGGACCAAATGTCTGCAGTCTGCAAGAAGAAGACTATTTGTTTTTTTACTTCTGCAAAATGTCTGCAGACTGCTGAAATAAACTGAAATATAAATAAACTGATTTATTAAACTTATAAGAGTTTTTCAACATTCAAACTTAAATAATAGTTATACAATACTGAAATAATATTCATAAAAAAGACAACAACATTTTTTTAAATCATTGTATCCATGCTTTGCGTTAACTGCTCAGCAATCTCATCTCGTAACTGAGTCATATATTTCCGACCCGATGCAGTACCATGTGCTTCAACCTCATCTTCATCAGCATCAACGTGCACTAGCCTATTATGCACCGAAACATTGGGTTGATCGTATTCTGTAAACAATTCATCTCTCAAACCCTCTTTCCTTATAAAATTATGTAGCACGAAACATGCAATGGTAATGTTCTTTTGTGTAACCAATGGAAATGGTGCCATCCTCTTCAAAATAGGGAATCTTGCTTTCAAGACACCAAAAGCACGCTCAACTACGTTCCGAAGTCTTGCATGAGTATGGTTAAATTTCTCTTTATTAGTCAATGCACGTCTTCGGCGAAAATCTCCTAGCCAATACCTCACATTACGATATAGAGCCATAAATCCCCGTATGTGTGCATACGCGGCATCACAAAGATAATACTTGTCTGTAAAGATATACAATTATTTAGAAAAGTAAACCAAGTGATAAATATTTAACAAAACATAAACATACCTTGTGGTGGAAAGGGGAATGGTGCATCTGGATCGGATAATGCCTCTGATAATATTCTTGCATCATGTGCTACACCTTCCCATCCGGCCACGACGAACGTAAAAATCATGTTGAAGTCACAAATTGCTAATACGTTTTGATAGCAATCTCCTTTTCCTCTTCCTCTATATAAATCTTGTTTACTAGTAGGGACAACAGCATGTATTAAAGTTTCATCTAGTGCACCAACCGCTCCTTTAAAAACCCGTCATAGTCTCTTGTTATGTCCCGGTATGTTTGGATTAGGATTGAAAGAACTTTGACCTAAAATTTACTACCCATCAATGAATTCTGTAACAGTGAATTCTTAAAACCTAACAAAAATTTACAAACTGTATAATTAAATCTTATTTTAATCAAACCAAACCAAAGAAGTTTTTTAGAAATTATTATATCATGATATGAGAAACTACTAGGAAGATGATAATGATGATAAAACAACGTTTGCCAACAACAGGTTTCTTGGGTTATCGGTCTATCCAAGTGAATACTTAAAACCTAACAAAAATTTACAGCAAATTAAGTTCAAATATCAAACACTCTTAAAACCTAACAACGTTTGTAACAGTGAATTTTTCTAAAATCACAAAGATGAAGTTTAATTAATAAAAGAGTAAAAGTAAAACTAGAGTGTACCTTTGTTGTTCTTGAGTGTGGAGATCAAAAGGGGAGAAATTAAAGGGCTTTTGTGTAGTGATTGACCTTCGACGGGCTGAGGCGGCGTTGTGGGGGGGGGGGGGGGTGGGGTGCGACGTCAAGGGTTGAGGCGGCGCTGGAGGTGGAGCAGTGATGGCGGACGTGGAGAGGTGGGAGAAGAGCTGGGTGCGGTTGGAGAGGAAACTAGGGTTTTATTTTTTATGGACAAGATTTGTGAAGAGGTAAAAAGAGATAAGGCCACATCTGTGTGAAAAAGAGGTGAGGAAGAGGTTTTTTAATGAAAACCCTTCTAAAAAACAAACAAGCTGCAGACCCTATGTCTGCGCTTGGTCTGCGTGGGGAAGACAAAAGAGGTTCTGAAGTACTTTTCTAAAAAAACAAACACCCCCCAAGAGAACAAAAATATGATTTTTTACAATTATTACAAAATTATATCGTATTTTTGACAAGAAGAAATCCTATTATTTTTGGGAAAGAAAAATATATATGTTTTTTCTTGAATTACTAGAAAATATATTATTTTTGGAGAAAATATATATTTTCTTAAATAAACTTAGAATATATTATTTTTGGGTGAAAAATGGATTTATAAATATTTTCTAAGATAATCTTGAAAATATACTATTTTTGAGGTTTATATAAAAATATAAATATTTTTGCCAAGAAGGAAGTATAGATAAAGTTCAATAAATGATTTCTTAAAAATATATTTTAAGAATATATATTGGTGAATTTTTATTAGAAATATTATTCCGGAAAAATTTAAACAAAAATTGAGTATAAGAATACTTAATAAACACAATAAAAATACGTATTCTCGTACGTATAAATACACCGGAATATGCCACCGATACTTGGCAAAAATATACAAGTTTACGAATACGAGTATGAATACGCCCATCCTTGGGGAAGTTATGCATGTACAAATACATAAATGTGTCAAGTTAAAATATAGTATTTTAACTAATTTTCCAAAATTTAAAAAATATAATTTAAGTTAAAATATTTATTATTTTAATAAATAATTATATACTTGGGAATAACAATGTCACAAAGAAACGTAACTCAAAGATATTAATTAAGACTAAAGTCAAGGCACGACCCATCCGTCTAATAAACCGTAGCACGTGTGTAGGTAGTCGTGCGACCAAGTATGAGCTTTGAGTTACTGGATCGAAGAACGCATGACTGTGAGTTCGTGTCCCCCTTTTCTTTTAACTGTTTTCAGTTTTATAACTTTGGGGGTGAAATACATGTTACAAATGATTACGATTACAAATGGTATGGTTAGCTAAGGAATGAACTGTTAGATCATGTGAATGGGTAGGCGATTAACTAGAGACCATTAATCCTTGTTTAAGGACCAAGGGGCATAAGTGATAGATCTATTGGGTGTTGCGAGCCCCGCCCATGAGCCCGCGGGTTGGACCATGAGGCGACTATGTCGTTCCTGCCGGATGGCCTGGTACGAAATACGCATAAAGGATTGAGCCATTCCTACACCGTTGCACACATATTAATGGCCTTACAAACCATTAATCGATATTTTTCCTTCTTGCTTTCATACCGGTTTACAAATATATACATACATACATAAGTTTTACAAGTTATTCGTGCACACATACAAAATACATGAACTCGCTCAACTTTTGTTGATGTTTTCAAACTACATGTATTTCAGGAAACTAATTATGGATCTGGCGGGTGTTGAAGGTTATCAAGTTGTGTCTTCGAATAAAAGTTGTCATCCAGTGCCGAAGGGTTTGGGTTGTGTATTTTATCCTGGATAAGATACATAGTTCAAAGCCTAGCTTTTAGTAGTGTCTTTTGTTAAGACCTGTATGGAACTTAAAACTCTGTTGTGTTGTATTTTAAAACCTGAAGTCTTTGTTTGTGGTTAAACTCCGATGGTTGTAATATTTTGAAACTTAACTATGGATGAACATCATGGTTTTATCATATAGTTGTTTGTTATGGTTGAATGCAATGATACTCACCAAGTCACACGTAATCTCGCTTCTGCAAAAGTCAGGGTGTGACAACCCCTCTCTCTCGTCTATCCTGCGCCTCCCGAACCAACCAACCTATCAAATCGTTCAGCCTGTCAAGCTCAGCTCATATCTGCGAATGTACTGCAGCTCCTGGGGCATGACCTGGAATAACATGACGTGGAAACTGAGGCGCCCAAGGAGGTGGTGGTGGCTGTGGCATCGCTGGACCGTCTAAATCCACCGAAGGGTCCTGCACAACTGCTGCGGCAGGATCTGGTGGAGGTTAGACTAGATCGAACTGCTCTCGTAGGTCCTGCGGTTGAAATAAGAGACCTGCGCGGTTTTAAACCGCTCGCCGAGGATGTCGAACCTCTTAATCAGTCCCATCCCCCCAACGTCTGAAAACCCATCCGCGTCGGCGCTATGGGTGGCAGTAACTGTGGGCCCTCCTCCGGCACGAGGCCCAATGAACGGGCAATGACGGTCACGTACGTGCCGCCATACAAAAATCCGCGCTCCTGCCGGTGATGAGCGAAGGCGAAGTACTGGGCTAGACCGTGTGCTATTGCGCACGGCCTCCTGTACAACAAACAATAAAAGAAAAAAACGTCCGTGCTCGTACACCACTCACGGCTGTGGCCGCGAGCTATAATAGAAGTAGCGAGCATCCTATGTAGATACCTGCAGATAGTGTTAGCGAAATACAGAAACAGAATTTAATTAATAATAATAATCACAATAATTACTGTAATAAACGTAAGTACCTGAATAATGGGACACCAATATGTGAAATCCTCCCCTTCGACTTGTCGTGCTCCCAAGTATCTGCCGTCGCAACTACCTGCCAAAACCCTAAAAGAGTGGGTCTATCAACCACTATTAGCCCCTGCGTAAAAACGTCAGTCTCGATCTCCTCCTGCAGGTATAAACCGCAACGAACCGCAAACTGAGCTAGCGTCATCGAATGCCAAACACTAGCAAGCATGAAAGAAACCTTAGGCGGAGGGGGAGGAGCATGTGGCTGTGCAGGCGGCTGGTCGGCCCGAGGAGGGTGAAATGTGAATGTCGATAGAAACTCGACCAGCAGCTCCCTGTAGCTCAGCGTATGCGCTAACTCAAAAAGACAATGCCGCAACGAATCCACGGGAATGAAATAACACAGTGTAGGCGTCTCATCAATAGCCTCGATTGCATCCCATTCGATCACGGCATGTGTTCCAATGTGCACCCTCCTAAGCTTCTAGCAAAAACGGAAGGTGGGGGTGCCCTCGGTAAACTCTAGATATGGGTGACCAAGCAGCGGATCCACCGGCCGTGGCGGAGCCTGTCGCGGACCCCGCGGATGCGGTGCCTCCTCCATCTGAATCTCATCCTCGTCCATAATCAATCTGCAAATAAATATCGTATACGTATAATAATACTAAAAAATAATATTTATTATTATTATAAAACTTATAATAATAATAATACTTATAATAACAACACCACCACCAACAACAACAACAACAACAACAATAATAATAATAATAATAATAATAATAATAATAATAATAAATAATAATAATAATAAATAACAACAACAATAATAATAAATAATAATAATAACAATAATAATAAATAACAACAACAACAATCATAATAATATTAATAATAATAATAGTAATAACAACAATAATGTATAATAATACTAAAAAATAATACTTATTATTATTATAAAACTTATAATAATAATAATAATAATAACAACAACAACAATAATAATAATTTTAACAATAATATCAATAATAATAACAACAATAATAATAATTAATACTAAGAAATAAATAAAATTAACTGCCCCGTCTATGCCTTGTATAAAGGTAGACGGGGCGTCCTGTTCTCCCCCGACATCTTCAACAGTCAACAAGAATACCCTAAAACCACAAAAATCACAAAATACACCCAATCCTACGGTCCTAATGTATAAAAAATGAAGAATACGAAAATATAGGTTGATACGTACCAGGGAAGCTTCAAATGTAAAAATACGATCTAAATATGTCTGAAATTTGTATGTCCGTATGTGTGCGTATATGTGTGTGTATTGATTTGGGGGGATATGCAGGGGCGTCTAGGTTTTCCCCTGATATACGAGGCATAGACGCCTCATATAGGACTAGACGACCCGTCTATGAGGTCAACACAATTACCATTTTACCCCTGAAATGCCCCCAGTATAGGCCTCATTTAGGGGTAAAATGGTAATTAATCATTTAAAAAAGATTCTTCTGAAATGGTTAATTACCATGTTACCCCTGAATGAGGCCTATACTAGGGGCATTTTAGGGGTAAAATGGTAATTTCTTAAACGCTTTTTAATATTCAAAATTAAATCCCAAAAAATTGATGCTCAAAATATATGACCAGTCTAGGTCTGTACGAGGGTCCAACGTTTGAAAATTACCTTTATACCCCTGATTGAGGCCTATACTGGGGAATATCAGGGGTACAATGGTAATTATTTAAATACCTTTTTAAAATTCAAATTTTAAACAAATGAAAGTTAACGCTCATAATAGACGACCCGTCTAGGTCTAACGAGTCGTCTGCTTCTTGTAAAATTACTTTCATACCCCTGAATGAGGCCTATACAGGAGGCATTTCAGGGATAAAATAGTAAATCTACAAGTCCCTTTTAAATATTCAAAATTTAATCAAAACAAATTTTCCGCTCAGTATATACGACCCGTCTAGGTCTGTACGAGGCGTCTTGTTCTAGTAAAATGACCTTTATACCCCTGGTTTATGACTATACTGAGGGAATTCAGTGGTAAAATGGTCTTTTGGAATACAATAGACGTCCCGTCTAGGGCTGCACGAGGCATATATATATATATATATAATTGTTTATGCAATTGTAATTATAAAAAAATTATAGTAATTAATACAAAAAATCTAACTAAATTGTTTTATGCAATTGTAATTATAAAAAATTATAGAAATTAATACAAAAAATCTTACTAATTACAATAAGAATAATTATTGATACAAAAAATCCTATTAATTACAAAAATCATTCTTCCGCATCACTGTCGATGTAATTAAGACTCGGGTTTGAGTTTGGTGACGGATTCATTATCGATGCATACCATTCTAGACGAGGAATGTACATATCTTCCCATTGTCCCGCATGAGGTCTTCGGTGTGTCAACTATAGCGTGTTTATTGGTGGCATTGGATAATCCCCTTCCTGCTTATCATGTATGAAGTGGTTATCGTTAACATGTGCAAGCGTTATGAATAGTGGTTGTCGATCAGCCGGAGGACTCAATATCAGGAAGAAAGTGGCACTCACATCGATGCTTAACAGGTGCACCCCGATACCATACCTTTGTGCAATAAGAAGCCCTGCGAGGGGGAAGTCCATCCAGTGACTCGGGGACAACCGGACACTGAATCCCAAATTAGGCCCTCACGATGCGTGTTAAAATATCCTTCTTCCCATGCTTCAAATACAGGGAACCAGGTCGATTCGTTCTGATCCGTTTCTTAGACAAGGTCTCTTCAAATGTTGCCCCCATAAACATTCTCCCATACCTAGCCCACAGCCATAGACGGAAACCCACAATGACCGTCCGACCTTACATCTTGTATGCACGAGATGTGCAGGTGAAACACTGACGGAAGGGCAAACTTAAACTGTTTGATGATTGTCACGTTCTCGTCCCCAATTATTAACGGAAAACCGTTATCATCTCGTATCTCTTTCTTTTTAGAACTCGTTGAACGGCTTTGGCCCGCTTTGGGTTTTTGAGAGCTTATAACCGACTGTTGAGAGGCCTGTGACGGAACGTACGAGCTGTGGTGGGGGTAATCGTATTTACTTTGTCGGGAACCTTCAAAGCACGTGTATGCATCACCGAAGGAGCTTCTCCTTAATTCTTCGTCTATACGAGCGACCTCGTCCAACCTTTGTTGTACCTGCTTTGTTGTTAGTCAGCCACGAGTATTTTGTTGGACAACCAGTGGTTTCTTGGTAGATTTGTTTGGAGTCAACACCGCTTTAATCTTTGACAACAAGCTTTTTTCTGAGCTGGGGGGTGCGACTCTAATTGTTGTCTAATAATATTGAGCTCTTCGACCACGTTAACGTCATCATCTATCAATTTACAAGGTTGGAAGTTAAGCTTCCTCCAGAAGACGTTTATGTCTTCGAGTTGAATCGGACGCTCTGCACGGTTAAAAACAATATTGTTTAAGTCACATGATTAACGGACATATATCACACAAGTGTTGTACGTTTAACAATTATTACCTGCACGTAGGTACTTTTCCAGCCTACAAGCACACGACAACCCACAACAGTACCACATCTGGCAACCACATGATCAATGATAGCGCTGCAAGACGTCTAGCTTCCTAAGTAGCTCTCCACTCAATAAGTCAAGGGCTGTATGGGAAAATTTTCCAAGTAGGTGTTCAAACAGTGGGTTTCTATGGTCGTTCATTATTTTTTCGATGCTTTCTCGAAAACTCCTCCTTATTTCACCGTACTGTGTCTCAACTATATCCTGGACACAACCAACTATAGGGTCCAGCGAGCTCCTATCTAGGACGTATCTATTTAAGTTGGCGTGTTGGCTCTCAACTCTATTTGTGGTACGATTACCAAAGTTGCACCTCTTATCAGTCCATGCAAAGACGAACATTTCCTTATAATCTTTCAGCCAGTTATCATACACATACTTGAAGACCCCTAAAAAGTAAAAATAATTTATTAAATGTACATAGGTGAGTCATATGTTATTAAAAAACTTACTTGAACGTTTGCACTCCACAAGTCGCTTTTGTAGGTTGCGCAAGTGGTACTCGTATATGGATACTGATGGAGACTTACACAATGACCCCCAGAATGACAGAAATTTTTGCCAGTCTTCTTCTGTGAAGGCACTCTTGCAGTGCTTCATAATATTATGTTGTATGTGAAACCTGCAAAGAAGCCTGGAGGCGTTTGGAATACTTTAGCACACGCGCTTATTAGGGCCAGGTCTCTATCCGTTACAATCACACGTGGCTCCATATATTCATCCAACATTGACTTGATCCTCTCAAGCACCCATACAAAGTTATCACTCCGTTCTTTACAGATACGACATGCCCGTTACAAAACGAATGGTTGGTAGGCGTCATACCAACAATCTGGACAAATGGCATATTGTATATGTTTGTCTTGTACGCCAAATCGATCAGCAAAACATGGGGGAATGCACACCACATTTCACTCGAGTAGTGAAGAAGAAAGAAGATCTCTGTTACGACCTCTGTTCCGGGTTCCTCCTATGTCTCGTAAATAAATTCGTTGTTTATCAGGATGTTTTCTAATGACTGCATGGGAATCAATCCGTCTCTTTGTTTGGCTCTAATCTTCCGTACAGCATTTTGAACGTCTTTCTGAACATAAAACCTGTCGGGGTCCTGCTTCCTTATCGTTTGAAAAATTTTGCGCGGCTCCATGTTTTGAGTTGTCAGCTGCTCGATCAGTTTGTATTCGCTTGGAGTAAACCTTCGCACAAACGCGTGGGCCGACAGGTCCTTACAAAGTTCGTGGTTATGTTCAATGTTTCCCCCTTTTTATCTCCCAGATTTCATACGGATGGTCTCGCACCGCCATTAGGTAAAACGGCAATCGGTTTTTTTTGCTTTTAGCTTTTCTAACTGTTGCTGTAGTATGGTGCTCACCACCACGGTCACATTCAAGCCATACCCCCCGGTCCTTCCTCCGATTTTCTTTGATCGACGGGTCACAATAACGAAACCATCCACGTTTGCCATTTCTTGTGCCCATTTCTTTAGTTCATCTAGAGAGTTGAAAACCTGTAACATCGACAATAATAACAATAATAATAATAATAATAATAATAATAATAAGAAAAACAATAAGAAAAACAATAAGAATAACAATAACAATAACAATAACAATAACAATAACAATAACAAAAACAAAAACAATAACAATAACAATAACAATAACAATAACAATAACAATAACAATAACAACAATAATAATAAGAATAATAATAACAATTTTAACAATAATAATATTAATAAAAAATTTAATAATAATAATAATAACAAAAACAATAATAATAACAATTTTAACATTAATAACAATAATAATAATAATAACAATTTTAACAGTAATAAAATTGATACCTGTTTTTTCAAGTATCGATTGTCCGGGATGGGGGTACCTCACCACCATATCCACCATATCCTCCAACGTCCGGATAGTTTTGTTGAACGTAAGGACCGCCCGGGGAAATAAATTGCTGATGACTATCGTCTCCTCTGTATCCATTAGGATAGTGTTGTTGCACGTAAGAATATTCACACCCGCATCCGTAATCCGGATACCCTTGTTGCGCCGGATAACTTGGTTCACCAGCATGGTATGAGTCATCTACAGGGGATGTTTTATTAAAAGGGGGATGCGTGTCCAAATCTAGAAACGGTCTGTTTTGTTTTCCTTGTACACTAGACACAACCTCATCTTGCTCGTTAGAATCGGGAACGCCAGACTCCTCCAAAAAACGGTATCATCATTAGTAAATAATTAATTCAAACAACAAGTAATTAAAACAGTTAAGCTAATAACTATTACCGGAACGTTTTCGGGCACCCATGAGTCGCCAGAAGACGGCCCAAAGACATAGTTGACGTCCCAGTATGATGACATTTCAGCACCTCACAAGTGATAAAAACAAGAATGCAAAGAAGAAAACTCCGTTCAAAGAAGCAGAAAAGGTTTTGCGGTGGATGAAGAATGCTCTGCATGTCCCTATTTATTTGAAACATAGACGCCTCGTATAACCCTAGATTCCCCATATTGCTTTATGTCGCGTGCCAGACACATAATCACATCAGCCCTCAAGACGCCCCGTCTAGGCCTAGATGAGGCGTCTTGGTCCCTCGTATTGCTCCCTCGTACAGTTCTAGATACCCCGTATGATGTGACTGATTTGACCTGGTACGAGGTTCAATGATTAGTCGGAGACAATATCCCTAGACGCCTCGTATTGGCCTATACGAGGCGTCTTAAAGGTTGTGAAAATAGGCAAAAAGGTGTGTGAATATGCACACCCCCTAAACCCTAGCCTAGGGTTTTAGTATATAAAAAATATTAACATTTTTAGTGATCAAAAGTGGGGCTTAGTATATAAAAGATATTTCTTAACTTTCCATTCTGCAAATTTGAAAGATATATACAAAGAGAATGCTTGTAATTATTACTGATCGTTAATGATTAGGGTTTGTACAAGAGTATTTATACTACTTATAAATGTATTACATAAGAGTTAATACTATTTACTTTCCTGTGGTTTGTCTATTTTTTTCATTGTAGGTCAAATTTCAAAATTGTCCTGACTGACATTCTCAAAACGTCACTTTACTCTGGTTAAAAAAAATTTATAGCTCAGTTAGCTCAGGGATATATATGACACTTAAAATCTAGTGACGTAAATGATACTTAACTCCTAGATTTTTTAGTGTGACATCCTGAAAAAATCTATTTATAAAAAAGATTGATTTTAAACTAATAAATGAACGACAACCACTTGGATTGAAAAGGACCCAGATAAAAAAAAAATGTGACTAGTGTGACATCTTGAAAAAATCTGAAATAGAAGTTGAGATACCTACACATACATTTTCAAAAGTAAGGTTTTAGTATTTGAAAAAATCTAACAACACGTACATTTTCAAAAGTATGGTTTTAGTATATAAAAAAATATTAACATTTTTTAGTCATCAAAAGTGGGGCTTAGTATATCAAAGATATTTATTAGAGCATTCACATCCTACCCATCAAAATTTGTGAGAAGGGGTTTTCATATTATAAAAGGTATAAAAAGTGGTTGTGAGTAGAGGAGAGAGAAAATGTTAATGTTCATCTGTATATTTGGGGGGAAACTGTTCACCCTCTATAATTTTTTAATATATTTTGAAAGTGGTTGTGAGTGGAAGTAAGAGAAAACGTAATGATAAAAGTTTAAGAAAATATTATTTAATTGAAAGAAAAGAGAAAAAATAGTTGTTTTTAGTGTAATTATAAGGTAAAAAATAGTGGATAGGATGTGAATGCTCTTAACTTTCCATTCCGCAAATTTGAAAGATATATACAAAGAGAATGTTTGTAATTATTACTGATCGTTAATGATTAGGGTTTGTACAAGAGTATTTATACTACTTATAAATTTATTACATAAGAGTTAATACTATTTACTTACCTGTGGTTTGTCTATTTTTTTCATTTTAGGTCAAATTTCAAAATTGTCCTGACTGACATTCTCAAAACGTCACTTAACTCTGGTTAAAAAAATTTATAGCTCAGTTAGCTCAGGGATATATATGACACTTAAAATCTAGGGACGTAAATGATCCTTAACTCCTAGATTTTTTAGTGTGACATCCTGAAAAAATCTATTTATAAAAAAGATTGATTTTAAACTAATAAATGAACGACAACCACTTGGATTGAAAAGGACCCCAGATAAAAAAAAACGTGACTAGTGTGACATCTTGAAAAAAATCTGAAAAAGAAGTTGAGATACCTACACATACATTTTCAAAAGTAAGGTTTTAGTATCTGAAAAAATCTAAGATAGAAGTTGAGATATCAACACGTACATTTTCAAAAGTAGGGTTTTAGTATATAAAAAAATATTAACATTTTTTAGTGATCAAAAGTGGGGCTTAGTATATCAAAGATATTTCTTAAAGAGCATTCACATCCTACCCATCAAAATTTGTGAGAAGTGGTTTTCATATTATAAAAGGTATAAAAAGTGGTTGTGAGTGGAGGAGAGAAAATGTTACTGTTCATCTGTATATTTGGGGGAACACTGTTCACCCTCTATAATTTTTTAATATATTTTGAAAGTGGTTGTGAGTGGAAGTGAGAGAAAACGTAATGATAAAAGTTTAAGAAAATATTATTTAATTGAAAGGAAAGAGAAAAAATAGTTGTTTTTAGTGTAATTATAAGGTAAAAAAATAGTGGATAGGATGTGAATGCTCTTAACTTTCCATTCTGCAAATTTGAAAGATATATACAAAGAGAATGTTTGTAATTATTACTGATCGTTAATGATTAGGGTTTGTACAAGAGTATTTATACTAATAAATTTATTACATAAGAGGTAATACTATTTATTTTTCTGTGGTTTGTCCATTTTTTTCATTTTAGGTCAAATTTCAAAATTGTCCTGACTGACATTCTCAAAATGACACTTAACTCTGGTTAAAAAAATTCATAACTCAGTTAGCTCAGGGATATATATGACACTTAAAATCTAGGGACTTAAATGATACTTAACTCCTAGATTTTTTAGTGTGACACCCTGAAAAAATCAATTTATAAAAAGGATTGATTTTAAACTAATAAATGAACGACAACCACTTGGATTGAAAAGGACCCCAGATAAAAGAAATGTGACTAGTGTGACATCTTGAAAAAATCTGAAATAGAAGTTGAGATACCTACACATACATTTTCAAAGGGTCGTATTATTGGCACACCTAACCTTCTAAATCGACACCCTCAATAGGGGTTGTATAGGCCTATATGGGTCGTATTACTTTTTCAATATCTTGTCTTTTTGACTAGACCTATACGGGTCGTATAGGCCTATACTGGTCGTATTGGTTAAGGTTTTTTTTTTTTTCTTTTACAAATTTTTTTATACATTTGTTTATGGTTTTAACAAAGTTTTCTAAAAAAATATTTATTTTTTAAATAAAAACTTCCTTAATTTTTTAAGAATACCATGTATAATGTAGTATATTATAGATAGATGATGTATAGGTCCTATATGAGCACGGGTCATATTGGTTAAGCCTTTTTTATATTACAATTTTTTATACATTTGTTTATGGTTTTAACAAAGCTTTCTAAAATAATATTTTTTTAAATAAAAACTTCTTTAATTTTTTTTTTAAAATACCATGTACAATGTAGTATAGTATAGATGAGGTATAGGTCCTGTATGAGCATATATAGGTATAGTAAATGTCCCGTATATTTCTTTTAATTATTTTAAAAAATACCATGTACAACGTGTAATCCCGAGATCGGTCTCGGGTGGGCATAAGATCCGTTGGCTCTATTATTGGATCTGTGACTCCAACAAATTGTGTCTGTTTGAACCAACCGAAATCCACAAATTCCAACAGTTTCTCCGTCGCTAATTTCTCCACTCATCGTGAAATCGAACAGTTTCTTCGTAGATTCCGTCCGGTTTCAAAGCCGGTTGAGGATTGCGAGTGTTCTAGACTCGTTCAAACTATGTGATATGTGTCTATTCCAGTGGTATCGGTACTATTTGTGTATGCATTCTTTTGGAGAACTTATCGTGTGTTGCAGTTTGGAAAGATGACGGAATAGAGATTTGAATAACAAACTGTGGAGAACCTGTTTGCGTTATCCATCAACATAAGCTAAAATACTCTAAAATTAACAAGGCGGTCTCTTTGTTGCGTACTGATTATTGAAAAGATTTGTTGAAATTGACGAAAAGAATAAAAAAGATGAATTGAGGCTTACATTAGGAACAAGAAGTCCAACAATCCGTTCATTATCTGTTGTTGTCTAAAACAATATGAATGCACGCAACGAATTTGACAACTTTGGGTATATTCGAAACCAACTAAAATACGTTACCATAAGTTAAAATACGTTAAAATACCCTAAAATACATTAAAATACGCTAACTTACGTTACAATACGTTAAAATACCCTAAATTACGTTAAAATACGCTAACTTACGTTACAATATGTTAAAATACACTAAAATACGTAAAAATACCCAAAAATAGGTTAAAATAAGCTAAAATGCGTTAGAATACCCTCAAATACGTCAAAAATACTATTAAATACGCAACAATATGTTAGAATACGTCAAAATACGCAAAAATACGTCAAAGTACGCGACTAACGATATTTCCACACATGTATACATATAATACGGCACTATGGAGTACAAGTGGATTTCAAACAAAATTGTATGTAATCATAGAATACGATATTCGCACGCAACCAAACGGCACCGAAACGACTTATGTTGAAGGTATACGTAATAAAACGACAAAATATGCGAAAGTTTGGCAAAAAACGAGACGTATACGCGTCGAACCGAGGGAAACACGATAACACTAAATTTGAAATAATGCCATATACGATCGTATAGGCCTATGTTGTATCGTATATCAGCTTAATACGAATCGTATAGGCCTATACGATTCGTATTAAACTTTGAATTTTCTTAAAAATACCTCTGAATTTATCAGAAAACCAGGGGTATTTCGGTAAAATCATCGACTAATACGCATCGTATAGGCCTATACGGTGCGTATTGAACTATAAATTTCTCAAAAATGTTTTTCAAATCAATGGTTCCATCATTACATCCACTTGTTTTCAACAGGGATGTAATGCAATGATTCATCTCAATTGAATAGACAGGCACTTGCTTCATAGGACTCACTTGAATCGTCTCGGAAGTACTGAACAACAGAAATAACAGCTTCGGTTTCATCAGCTGCATCGTTTACCGTGGAATGCATCCTTATTTCTGTAAATCGCACCAATAAGCATGCCTTGAACGAGTCTAGAACATTTTTAATCCTCAACCGGCTTTGAAACCGGACAGAGAAACTGTTCGATTTCACGGTGAGTGGAGAAATTAGCAGCGGAGAAACTGTTCGACACAGACATGCATCAGGAAAGAAGCATATAATGATTTCTCTCAATTGAATAGACAGACACTTGCTTCATAGGACTCATTTGAATCGTCTCGGAAGTACTGAACAACAGACAAATAGCTTCGGTTTCATCAACTGCATCGTTTACCGTGGAATGCATCCTTATTTCTGTAATACGCATCGTATAGACCTATACCTCATCTATCTATACTATACTACATTATACATGGTATTCTTAAAAAAATAAGGAAGTTTTTATTTAAAAAAATAAATATTTTTTAGAAAACTTTGTTAAAAACATATGCATGATAAATTTTTAAAAATGTTTTTTGTTTAAAAAATAATTCTTTTATAAAACTTTGTTAAAACTATGATTAAATGTTTACAAAATTATGTAAAAAGTGTAGTATATAATACAGTTATAACATAGATAGTATAGTATAATAAACATGTACCAAACCTATAAGCATGATAAATTTTTAAAAATGTCTTTTGTTTAAAAAAAGAATTCTTTTATTAAACTTTGTTAAAACTATGATTAAATGTTTACAAAAATATGTAAAAAAGTGTAGTATATAATACGATTATAACATAGATAGTATAGTATAATAAGCATGTACCAAACCTATACGATATGATAAATTTTTAAAATTTTTTTTGTTTAAAAAATAAAAGAATTCTTTTATTAAACTTTGTTAAAACTATGATTAAATATATACAAAAACTTGTAAAAAAAAAAACTAAAGCAATACGACCAGTATAGGCCTATATGACGCGTATTGAAAAAGTCAGCCGCCAGACAAGAACTGACACATGCAGATTTGACTTTTGACTTTTGAACCAATACGACCCGTATAGGCCTATACGATGTGTATTGAAAAAGTAAGGTGTGTAGATAGACAAAGGGGGTGTGCCATTAGATTTTCCCTTTTCAAAAGTAAGGTTTTAGTATCTGAAAAAAACCTGAAATAGAAGTTGAGATATCAACACGTACATTTTCAAAAGTAGGGTTTTAGTATATAAAAAATATTAACATTTTTTAGTGATCAAAAGTGGGGCTTAGTATATAAAAACATATTTCTTAATTTTCCATTCTGCAAATTTGAAAGATATATACAAAGAGAATGCTTGTAATTATTACTGATCGTTAATGATTAGGGTTTGTACAAGAGTATTTATACTACTTATAAATTTATTACATAAGAGTTAATACTATTTACTTTCCTGTGGTTTGTCCATTTTTTTCATTTTAGGTCAAATTTCAAAATTGTCCTGACTGACATTCTCAAAATGACACTTAACTCCGGTTAAAAAAATCCATAATTCAGTTAGCTCAGGGATATATATGACACTTAAAATCTAGGGACGTAAATGATACTTAACTCCTAGATTTTTTATTTATGTAAAATACCAAATGTAATTTCAAATGATGCTTTTAGAAGAAATGTTTATATGTTTAAGTACCAAAAGAATAAAAAAAACATATCTGGGTCGAGAAACTGGTTACGCATAAAGGTTCGGGTCTAAAGAAATGCGGATAATTCAAGAGTGTTACAACCACCAATACTCTCCACTTTGTCCTCAATGGGCTACCAATTCAGGAACTCAAGGTTTTGTTTTTGGTTTTAGCAATGCAGACTGTCCAAGAGTTTTTATCTGATTCATAGCCAATGCGCCCATATCACCTTAGTGTAATTTGAGGGTGAGGCATTTCTTATGAAACAAGAATATATCTTGGTCATGGTATATGTGGATTTTTCCTAGGTGTTACAATGTGCCATGTTGATCTTGTCTTTATTGTTACATGTGTGCTCCTTTTTGAAAATATCATTTGTCTAATGTCAAACGCATACTTTGATGTTTAAAGGGCATAATACATCATGGGTTTCTTATTCGTCACATCTCGAGATCCTTTCTTCACGCTTATACGAATATTCGTTGGTAGGGATCCTCATCTTTTTGTGCCTTCTCAGATGCTGACTAGGCTAGGTGCCCTGATCATCAGGTGAATTTGCTATATACATAGGTTGTAGTCTCATCTCTTTGATCGTAGGAAAACATATAACAATATCTCGATCTCCTACCTAATCCAAATATAAAGCCCTAATTGTTAATGTAGGTGAGAACTTGGTTAGAAGCTTTACTCTAGGAACTTGGGGCAGAAACAACTCCTGCTCCGACTTCTAGGGTGATAATATTTGTGTAACCTATCTCACTGCTAATGGAGTCTTTCACGGACAAGCAAAGCTTTTTGAAGGTGTTTTTTGTTTTGTTCGTGAATAGTTCTCAAGGAAAACTATGTGTACAAGTCATATCTACAGTAGATCAAAATTGCAAACATCTTCACAAAGGCATTGCCATCACAAGGATTTCTATTTTTATGTTCCAAGTTGTAGGTCGCTCCTTGCCCTTATCTTCCGTGTGAATAATAGACACAATGTTATTTATTATCTAGGATAGTTTATGTAAAGAGTTAGATGTCATTTACGTCCCTGTGATTTGTCTATTTTTCCCGTTCCATAACAAATTCCAAAGTTGTTGTAAGACCCTTACTTTACTTAACGATATTCCGTATAAGTTTCACGTATAAATGTGTTTATACAATACATCTACATTTGAAAATATGGGTTTCTTAAAACATTTTAAGATTTAAAACGTTTCAACATCATATTTATATATTCGTCGCTTAAAATGTGATGACGAAACGTAATGCGGAAGCTTGAGTCTTGATTGCATTCGGTTCTTCATTGAGCTTGATCGTCATCCGGCACATCACGCTATACCTACATTCCATAAACATGAAATACTTTAGTTAAATGTTGTTTATAACATGTCCAAATAAGACTGCAAAACAAAACTAGCAACTACAAAATTTTTCTGCCAGCTTTAAGCCTGTCGCGGGCCGTGACAGGTATTGCTCTCATCCTTCGCGGGGCGTGAAGGCCGTCACGTAGCGCGACACCACAGCCCTTTCACCGTCGCGGGGCACGAAGCCCTGTTTTCCACAGAAGGTTTTGATCCTGGTGCTGCATATTCTCAGCAAACCCAATTTCGACTTAAATGGTCATAACATTCTCAAATTTTGTCTGTTTTACGATCCGTTTCTTCCTACATGATCGTAATTTGATTCTCCATCATATGGAGTCAAAATATGACATCCGGATTAACAACTTTCTAGGTTTTTAAGCCCTCGGCTTTATATCTTTTTACAAACATTTGACCCGTTCATGATTTTATCAAACAAACTTGTCTTCCACCACAACTATATTTGTGGTGGATTTAATGTGGTAAACTATTTATTCCAAATTCTACCCCTCGGTTTGTCATTTTACAGAAAAGACTCGTTTCGAGGCCTATGACACAAAAGGTTCATACCTTTCACTTTTATACTTATCATATGGATTTACTTGATCGATAAACTTATTATCAAACTACCTTTAGGGGTCGTTTGCCCAGTTTATCATACAAGGGCGTTTTGGTCAACTTTAGCCCTTCCTTAACGACGAAGGACTTTCAATAACATATTTGACCAAAATTGCACATAATAGCTATAATCCTATTTGCACATACCTGGCTCGGGTCAAAGCATAAACGTGTTTTAATACCTTGCTTTAATAACCACTAATTAATAACAACGCAAATATCCATTCGCTATTCACTCCTGTGAGCATATGACTCGACAAATAATCATTAGTCGATATTGTCAAATGGTGATATCTTCACCTTTTGACCCGTTTGGTCTAAGTGACCGTTTATCTTTGCGAGATGATATTTATTTACCATCTCATCCATATAACTCGTTCCGGTTTAAACCGTACGATCATATTACTTAAAATTTATCTCTTAATTCTTGTTACTCATTATGGATTACACTATAAGGTAACTTAAATCAAACTCATTATTTATTCATCATTATATGACCGAATTACCGATTTATTCCTTTTTAACCATCAACATGGTTTCTTATCATTTTCACTTATTTCGTTCCGTACGACTACACGTCGGAACATCATATTTGAAATACTTATCTACCTTATTCTTAACCAATACAATAAATAGGTATTCTACAAAAGGGATGTAAGCTTTACTTACCTTGCATCCGAATTTTGCTTTTCCTTCATACTTGATTCGTTTGACCCGCTTCCTTCCCAAGTTTCCACCTAGCTTGTCAAGCGTCAAACTACCTTTTTATCATTTGCAAGATGGCTAGATTAGTCACCATTGTTAAGACTATCTCATCTTACGGACTTTATATTAAAATTACCATTTGATCTCATTTTGATCAGTTTGACTTTTTAAAAGTCAAACTGCCTATTAGCGTAACTAATTACATTATGAAGCTCAATAACTCATTTGAGCACTTCGTCAGTCAAATATCCAGTAGGCATTATTCTTATGCTACCGTTTTAACTACTTATTCAATCAACTTCACATAACCATAAATCATTGAATTAACACAACATCAATCATTGTATGCTAAACTATCAATATCATACAAGGATTTGGGATTGTTTTATCATTATTAAACAATCTATTGTATATTATGGAATTTATCCGATCATCAAACTTAGCCTAATACTTTAAACACTCATAAACATATGATGATTTCAAACATCATTTAACATGAATATATAATCATTTTCATCATATCACACAAAAATCCATTTCATGGCAAGTATGATCATGTACTCAAACACATAAATTGTTCAAGTATCTTCTTATTACTATCATGTATGATGATTCTAAACACATGTATATCATCAACTTCATCATATTATTAAAACCCACTTATCCTTGTGTGGTAATTCATCTAAACATTCAAATCATGGCAATATATGTATAATTTTCACTTAGGGTTTTGTTCCTAAGCAAGTATACATCACTAATTCAGCCATAACTTCTATGATTCATGTTAGTGCACTATGTGTGTGGCCATAGATAGAAATCTAACTGTACATGTAAAGTCTAGTGTCTTGAGTCTGTAAAATACAGGACAGAGATTTCACTAGGTGTCGTTAGGCAATGTCAGGTCAGTATACGGTATGACACGATACGAAGGGAGTGGATCTGAACAAGAATGATGTCATCCTTCTCAATGATGACATCATACATATGACATCATACATACAACATCACGTTCAAACAAGAAAGTATGCATGGAATTCAACTTCACACGAAATGGCATGCACGAAAAGGAATTTGATTTCGCACGAAATGAGATGCACGCATGTGGAATTTGATTTCGCACGAAATAAGATGCATTCATACGAAATGCATTCAACTATAAATATCAACTCATTTCGCACGGAGCTAAGATCGGAGAACAACTTCATTTCGTATGAACAGAAGTTCTTCAAGTTCATCAGATCTTCATCAAGAACGCTCTCAATTTCATCATGTTTCTTAGATTTTGAGTGTTCGTTGTATAGATCGAGTCGAAACTCTGTCCGGTTGTCATCGTTACGTAATAAAACGATAGTTATTTACGTTTTCGCGCACGATTACGGTTCGATTTAACGGTTTCCGCACGTTAAATTGAATTCATTGCAGATCTAGTGATCATTTACGAACCGATCCTGAACTCACAAGTGGTATCAGAGCTACGGATGCTCTGCGTGTAATCGTTGTTCAAGTCGGACGAGTTTCGGTGAAAACGAATCAAATTTCTGTTGATTTCGGACTGAATCGATTGATTTTCGATGAATTTCGATTCGTCTCTGTGTGTTGTTTGAACTTTCTGAATTGTTTATAGTAAAAACGTAACTGATTTGATCAAAGTTTTGAAAAATTCTTATCACTATACATGAACTTCGATGTGATTTCAAAAATTTCAATTGATATTTTGATGATATGCTGCTCTGTGTATAAGTTTTCGAACATGTTTTCATTGTTCTTCAGTTAATCTTTTGATGAACTAACGTAAAATCTGAAAAAATATAATCATCATTCATCATAATCAGTTGAAATATTCAAGTAAAATTGTGATAACATACGAGAATATTGAAAATTTGTAAACAAAATTCATCAGATTCCGATATCTGATTGCTGATTGTTTCAGATCTGTTGTTATTGCCTGCTTGTTGCTGTCAATCAAAAGTTTCAATCTGCTGTAGTTCAGATCTGAATTAGAATAGCGTGTTTCGATTCGGATAAGTTTCGGACTAATTCGATTGATTACGGACTGAGTTTTGATTGCTTTCGGTGAAAATTGTTTAAACCGGTTGTTTTTCGGTGAATATCGGACATTTTGGTTGATTTGTGATAAAGTTTCAGTGTGATTTTAACGAGGTTAAACATGTTTCAGTGACTTTCAGTGATAATTTGAAACTTGTGAAGTGTTCTTCATTCATTTCGAACTGATTCAGTTAAGTTTTGAACTGTTTCGGTTCTGTTCGGTAATTCATAGGTATATTTCGGACTGATTTGATGTGTGTGGATTGATAGTTGATTTGTTTCGATGAATTCTGGTTGAAGTGTCAAACATTTCGAACTGATTCAGTGTGTTAAAAAAATCAAAATTAAATTTTTTTCGGAAAGTTTATACAAACTGTTCTTATTCAGATCTGAATTCGAAGAAAAAATGTTGTTTTGATCGATATTGTTGTTGTTCTTGTTAATGAATTAGAATCAGTTTGAAATCTGAGTTTAAGGAAACAAAGTAGAAGTTGTCGATCAAAACTTGATATAAGTTTCAGATTGTTTACGATTGAAATTGAATTAGTTTGTGTCGATTGAGAGTTTCGAACGATCTTCAGTTTGATTCAGTGATCTTCGGTTAAGATCTTGATAAGTTTCGAACTGATTTGGTGATATTCAGTTAAAGTTTTGCTGAATTGTTATTGATATTGATCGATCTGAGCTGTAGATTTGAATTGAAACAGATTTATTGATATAAACTAAACTGAAATTAAAAGACTATTCTTGTTGCTTTGTGAAGTGTTGTGTGATTGAATGTGAAACGAAGTAGAAGATAGTTTGTGTGAGGTTTGATCTTTAAACGACAAACTAAGGAGTGGTATAAAACATCCAGATTATTAGTGACAGTGTGAGTGTTGATATAAAAATAATAAATAAATAAATAAATAAATAAATAAATAAATAAATAAATAAATAAATAAAGTTGTAAGTTCTTGTGCAGTTATCGAAAGAGAAGTTAATAGGTGTGTAGCTGATTGTTGTTGAAAGATTTTAATTGATAGATAATGTGTCAAGAATTGAATTGAATGTGATCATATGTGACCAATCGAGAGTGCACTGTTATTGTTGACCTGTTGATTTGTATGTGATCATAGGAGATTTTGGTTGGGCCGATTACAAATAGTTAGTGGGCTAGTGAAAACAAATTTTAGTTGGACCGAGACCATTAATCAAGTGATTTAAACCAAGAGTGCAAGGATTTATACTGGGCTGAAGTTTCTTTTCGAATCGAGATTTTGAGATTGGGCCGGGTAGTGTAACTACAATTGAAACAAGAAGTTTATAATTTTGTTTTGGACCGCTAAGAGTTTGGTTTGAAATTGGGCTGGAATAAAGTGTTTGGGCCACAATATAATCAAATTGTAAGTTTGGGCCAGATCGCTTGTCACTTGAAAATCAATCCCAAATTGTTTGGAAGTTCATTCAAGTCGCACGGTTTGAAATTGTTCCAGGTTGTTTGAAGTGATTAGTTCAGATCGTTTTAAAACTTCAGGTCGTTTGAACTTCAAACCGTTTGAAGTTCAGGTCGTTTTAAAACATTCAGTTCGTTTGAAAGTTTGTATTTTGTGAATCTTTGACACCGAAACATGGATTATGAAGAATTTTTTGCTTATTTGTATTATGAATCTCAACAATATATTCCGATAAAGCAAGAAGAAGAGTCAGTCTCAGTAAAAGAAGCTTCGGAAAAAGCGCCTATCTTTGATCACTCGTCTGATAAAGAGAGTGACAACGATGAAAAGGAAATCCAGAGACTTGAATATTGTAAAAAACAACTTTCACCTGAAAATCATAATGGGAAGTTATTTTATGCAGGTAAAATTGAAAAGATAAAAGAAAAATAAGCTGCAAAAAGGAAGAATCAAAAGACAGCAACTGTTAAAGAAGAGGTCAAAGCTGAGAAAGAAGAAAAAACAGCAACAACTGAAGGACAAATCAAACCTGGTGTGAAAAAACAGGTTGAACAAATTCCAGCTGTCAAAACTGTTAAAGTAGAGAAAGCAGAAACAGTTGAAGGTCAAATCAAACCTGATGAGAAAAAGCAAGTTGATCAAATTCCAGCTGTCAAGAGTGAGAAAGAAGAAGCCGCTGTAAAGATGCCTGGGATGTGCTCGAATTGTGAAAAATCCATATCAGACAATGACAAACTCTTGAAAGATGTGGAGAGTTTGACATTAGAGAACAAAATTTTAAAAGAAAATGAAAAAGAATTTCAAAATAAAATATCGTTTTTAGAAAATGAAAAATTAAATATTGAAAAAGATTTTAAAAATCAAATAAAAATTTTAGAAAATGAAAAATATGTTTTTAGTAAAAATAATATTGAAAAACAAAAGGAAATAAATTCTTATCTTGAGAAAATCATTCAACTTGAAAAAGTAGTTGAATATGATAAAAATAAAATTGATGTTTTAGAAAAGAAATTGAACGGTTTTGTGACCTCGTCGTTAATACTAGATTATATATGTCCAAAATCGGTCAATGAAAATAAAGAGGAAATTCCAATAAGTGACAATGTCACAAATTATGACGATGTCATAATTGAGGATTGTGATGATAAATCTGATGATGAAAATGATAAAAAGAAAATATTTTTGAAATTAAAAGAAAAATTTCAAGAAACTGTTTTACAATCTACTGAAAGAGGTGAATGCTCAACGCAAAAACCTTTTAAGAAGAATGTAGAACAAAAACAAAACTCGAAAAATTTTCAAAGCAACAATAAAAGATCATCAGTTCAATCATCCAATCCTTATAAAAAATCACAAAAATTGAAAAATCAAAACTCACAAAAAGTTGGTAATAAGTGGTGCAGGTTTGACCACGGTGCTCAAAAGTCAAATCAAGCTTACAGGAGAAGATGGGATGAAGATTCTTCAAAGATAAATCATTACAATGATAGAAAACTGAGAAGTGATCCGTTCTACAAATCAAATCAGTGTTATGATTTGAGTGTTTGGTTTGAAAATGGAGAATGGTATGATAACAGGGTGTGTTACAAATGTGGTTTTCAAGGACACATTGCTGTTAACTGCCAGAGTCAGAGTTTTGAGACTAGGAGATGCTATGAATGTCAAATCAAAGGTCATATTGCAAGAGATTGCCCAATGAAATCAAAGAGAAGATCGAGGGCTGAATCTCATGGAACAGTAAAGAAATCAATCAAAAGTGTTGAAGAGCCCAAAGAACAGAAAGTGAAGCTTTCACAAGGGCAGAAAGATAGACTCAGAAAGAAAAGAAAGAAAGCAAGGGAGTATCTTGAAAAGATTTTGTCCTCAGGTACAACGGTCGATTCAGATAAAAGTTCTGATGAATCGCTTCACTCAACAAAATATGATCAGTCAATTAAAACGAATTCATCAGATACAAATCTAAGGACAGAAGAGAAAATAAAAAATTCAGATGATAAATCTGGCGATGAATCTGACTCGTCAAAGTCAGAAGAGCCACCTGTTGATCAAAAAGGAGAAAATTCAGTTCCGACAATAGATGATGTCAACTTTCCACCAATGCGGACTGAAAATTTTAAACAAAAAGTTAGCAAAGTGAAAATTTTGAATCAATTCTATTCTGAAAAGAAAGAATTTGACGTCGAAAAGGCTTTTAATGGAAAAGTGAAAAATATTTTTGGAAAGATGATTGAGGGAAAGGTAAAAGGGGTAAAAGAATTTTATAAAGCAAAAAGGAATGATCAAACCCCGAGTGAAATTGAAAAGGTCACACCCAAGGCTGGTCAGGCTTGGGTGCCTGCATTCTTTGCTTAAAATCCTGACTTGCCGGAACTCCCAGGTTGGTAATTGGGGAGTAGGAATCGGCATCTTTCTTGACAAATTCACAGGTTGTTAACTGTGATATTTCGTCTTACAAGTGGTTAATCAAGGACATTAAGTTGTACTTGATTTAACTTTCATACAAGTGGTATTGTTTTTTGTGAAAAAACCGAAAAGTGTTAAAGTTTTTACAAGTGGATTGTGAAAGGACAATGTGATGAAAACCCCATGTTTGTGAATCGACAAACAAAACTAATTTTCCAGAAAAACCATTTTGATTAAAACAAACTTAAGTGTTTTGAAATTATAATGGGAAAATAGTTTGTTGTCAGGGGGAATTCTGATTGTTTAAGCCAAGTGGATGGCGAATTGAGGCAATTCTCATCAGTTTGTCATTTTATTTGTACAGTCCATTATTTTCAAATTTTCCCAGAAAATCAAAATTGAAACATATTTTGATTTTAGGGGGAGTAAGAAAATTTTTAGAAATTTTGAAAATTTGTAAAATTCAAAAACATGATAAAATCTAAAAGGCCAAAAACATTGAAAAAGTCAAAATGAGTTGTGTTGTGAAAAAGAGGAAATGATAGTACATCAGTGAACTATCAGTGCACGCCAGAGAAATGAAAAGTTTTATAAAGTTTTAAACAGTCTCACTAGGGATGTGTCGATAGGCTCAGCTAAGACTAGTAGTTTTGCGAAAATGATACAAACATAAAGCAAAAGGCCTAAGTCTGGTGGGAAACACGGTCGAACGCATAGTACTTAGTTTTGTCCTTCTTGACTGTGTGCCTGCTCGGTAATCGCTGATTGTCTTAGGACATAAAACCGGTTAAGTTTGTGAGCTTTCACAACTTTGCTGAAAAGTCACTGTGATTCTGTGTTTTCTTTTTGCAAAGATTTAAACTTGTTTTATTTCTTTATTTTGTTTAAGCATTGGACATCCTCTGCGTATACGTGAGTATCGACCTGGATGTTATTGCCTAAACGTTCTGCTTTATTTTCTTTGGTGTTTCGTTTAAGCTTTGGATCACCTCTGCGTATACGGGAGTATCGACATGGTGATTAAACCCTAAACATCTTCAACTTGTTTTTTATTTCTTATTTTGTTTAAACATTGGACTTTCTCTGCTTATACGAAAGTATCGACCTGATTGTTAATGTTTAAACATTCTGCATTAATTTTTGCACAAATCACAGTTGATAAAAGTTTAAAGGCATTACGTGAGTTAGTGTATTGCATGATGAGGGGACATGCTAAGATCGTGGGGCGCATAAGACTTTAGTGCTATCCAATGTACCCTAATCGTATCAGCAAGCATTACGAACATCTTAGAGGAGTTTAAGTGGATCACATTATCGATGATCTAGGGTGAATTGTTTAAAAGCTTTAAGTGGTAATGTTTAGATCAACGGTGCAGCTGATTTGTCTCAATAAACTGATATGATCCTTTAATGCAAACTCACAAAAATATTGTTTGTAAATATTTCTTTACTGCTTTTCATTAAAATCAAAAATCTAAAATGATTTTCGGAGTGTATTAGCATAAAATTTTGAAAATTCAAAAAGATTTTATTTCATATTATTTTCGACAACTGATGTTGGAAAGCTGATTTTCAAAGTTTCGAGTGCTGAACATGATGAACAATAGGGTTGGGAGAGTTTGTTTGTGATGAGAAATGATTTTGAAACTTGAATTTCAAAAATTTTTTTTTTAAAAAAAATCGATAAGTTGGATAATCAAGGTCATTAATTTGAACTTGATCATCTGTGAGGGTTACTGATTTTGATCATGCTTAAAAGTCAAATATGATAATAGACATTTATATGTTTAGAAAACTTTCACCAGTCAAATCTGAACGTTTGAATAATGATAAGATTTGACAGGAAGCTAAATGAAAAGGGAAGCAAGATTAAACGTCAAATTTTAGAAATTCGGAGCATCATTCAAGGGGGAGACTGTGGTTTCACTTGAAGATGTTATCCAAGGCAGTTCAAGACTAAATATCACAGATTTCTAGCTATGTCCAAGGGGGAGATTGTTAGTGCACTATGTGTGTGGCCATAGATAGAAATCCAACTGTACATGTAAAGTCTAGTGTCTTGAGTCTGTAAAATACTGGACAGAGATTTCACTAGGTGTCGTTAGGCAATGTCAGGTCAGTATACAGTATGACACGATACGAACGGAGCGGATCTGAACAAGAATGATGTCATCATTCTCAATGATGACATCATACATACAACATCACGTTCAAACAAGAAAGTATGCATGGAATTCAACTTCACACGAAATGGCATGCACGAAAAGGAATTTGATTTCGCACGAAATGAGATGCACGTATGTAAAATTTGATTTCGCACGAAATAAGATGCATTCATACGAAATGCATTCAACTATAAATATCAACTCATTTCGCATGGAGCTGAGATCGGAGAACAACTTCATTTCGTATGAACAGAAGTTCTTCAAGTTCATCAGATCTTCATCAATAACGCTCTCAATTTCATCATGTTTCTTAGATTTTGAGTGTTCGTTGTATAGATCGAGTGGAAACTCTGTCCGGTTGTCATCGTTACATAATAAAATGATAGTTATTTACGTTTTCGTGCACGATTACGGTTCGATTTAACGATTTCCGCACGTTAAATCGAATTCATCGCAGATCTAGTGATCGTTTACGATCCGATCCTGAACTCACAATTCATACATAATTCGCAAATTATGATGTTCATCAAATTTCACAACTTCAAAAATCATCAAAATTCTACATACCTTATGCTCCCCTAGCTTGGGTGATCGTTAATTCACGTTCAATTATGAATTTGAGTTCCAATTAGCCCTTCAATTTGATGCTATAGCGTGAACTAGGGTTTTGGCTCTCTTGAGCCATCTCCTGGTCGATCCAGAACACACACTATGTGTGTGTGTGTTCTGTTCTGTTTTGTTTTGTTTTATTAATTCAACTTTCAAGTTATACCACTTTGGCCCCTCATGTTCGGTTAATTATTAAGTAGGCCACAACCCACTTATCCAACAATATTTCTTTTATTAACTAGGTTAAACATTCCTAGTTAACTTAGTGGGTTCGGGGAGGTTATAACCCGTTTTATTTTAAGTCCCGCTAACTCGGGCCTCTTGAAAACTTTATTTTCTCTAAAGCATTCGTTCTCATTTTATTTAATATTAGGGTTATTTATTTAAATCCTAATATTTACCGGGTTAATTTTTCCCACTAACAGCACTTTACCCGTCTTTTTAGTATTAACGTGGTTTGATTACCAAACCCGTTTTCAGGGTGTTACACTTGTACTATTTTCCTTCCTGACATTCTCGAAACGTGTCATTTCAGTACAAAAAAGTAACTCTGGTTAAAAAAACTCATAATTCAGCTAGCTATTTTTTAAAATTTAGGAACGTAAATGGCACTTAACTCCTATGTTTATCTACTTTTTAATCTTTATTATTATTATTATTATTATTATTATTGAACGACACTTAACTCCTAGATTTTATTTTTATTTTTATTTGTTTAAACCTCTTTTTAGTATTACTATTGTTACACACATAGTCTCTTTCACTCCCCCTTCTGTACATCACCACCACCTGTAACAACCAACATCCACCACCTGTGAAATATGTTTTGAAACATCAAAACATTAGGGCAGACACGTGTATTCACCCCGTAAACCCCTTAATAACCGTCTAAACAACCACTACCACCATAGAAACAAATGAATCCATGCTCATATCTCAATAGACCGTAGATATTTATGTCTAGCCTGCAATAGATCTAGATAATTGTTTTTGAGGCGTAAAATGTGTCACACCCCAACCGATGGCGAAAACATCAGAGTGAGAAAAAAACGAGATTGTAAGAGACTACATGTAACATTTCATTTTTTTATCATATAAGAATTATAGATTGTTTAAATTTATTAACCACTAGTAACTAGTTTTATTTTTAATATAATTATTCGACCCAAATAGTTTTAAAAACTATCTTATATATAGTTGGTTGGAATGTTATCTAATTAATTGGCCTGTATATGGGTGACCTTTCTATTAAAAGAAAAGTATATATAAACTCATATTATTAGACATGTAGATTACGGGTAAGTTGACTGTTAGAAATATGAAGTACCTAGACGGGCCTAGAGACCGTTTAATAATTAAATTATAAAAATACAATATATTTGAACCTACTCCGTTTTTAATGAAACCTCGATCAAAATGTAGATACAAATATTCTCATTCTAATGACATATTCATTATTTTATAAAACGTAATATTTTAGAAATTATAAGCATCAAATAAGTGAAGCAGCTGAATTAATTATAGTAATAATATAATAATAATATTTAACTTAGAAATTCAATTGAATTGAAATGGAATTTGTGTTTGAATACGTGTCCGAAATGATGAGAACAAAATAATAATATTAAAATGTACTCTAACATTAAATTGTGAATGTCAAGGTGTTTTTTTTCTTCGTGTGTACTCAACTATAGTATAAATAGACATGCATCTGTTTAACAATCAATTGCCTTCTTCTTTCTTCATCTCTCGTGATCTCTCTCTCCCTCATTCTCAGATTCTAATTTTATTTTTTTTATTATTTCACTTATAATAGTAATAGGACCCTGTCCTGTTTTAAGTGTTTTAACCCCGATCACTGATACCCTGTCCGATTGATCTGGAGCCCCGTAACGCATGTCAAGGCTCTACCCGACTAAGTCGTTGGGGTTCTGTCTCGTGACGTAGGGATAAAGTTTAATTGGGTTACTATACTTAACACGAGTGTTTTATATATTTATTAAAATAGCTCAGGAGTTATACCCAAGATTATACCAGGAGACATTCTAGTTGAACCCTAAAGTTACAAAGTGAGTCATTCTCCTGTATATCACCTTTTTGTGATACAATTATATTTAAAAATGTTTTCCAAAATCCAAAATGTTTACCAGTTATACTTACATACTTACAGTGATTAAATTTTTATATTCTGTAATAACTGCCGGTATGGGAGGTTTTATACATTACATGACCCTCGTTACTATTAGCCAAAAAGTTAGCCAATAGTAGCCTAACCACAATCACAGGGGGAATTGTGCTCCAGTAGCCATAGCCTATAACTAATATTATTTTAACATTAAATCATTAATAAATTTAATGTATGATTGAAATAAATCTAAATGGTGTGTATATAAAATAGAGCTTTATTAATCATTATTAAAATATATATTAAAGAAAATATATTTAATAAACCTAAATTACTATTTACATTATAAAATAATGTTTAGTCCATAAATGTATACCATAATAAAATAATCAAATATAATATATTCTACTATACTAAGATTATATTTTTAGTCTTAGTCACGTTAATATATTAAATAATAATATTACAATTATTTAATTAATATATTATATTTGATAAGTTATAGCTATTAGTTTGACATAAAATGATATATTTCATTTTCTAGGCTAATTGGTTTTGTGCCATAGAAAATATATTTAACAAAGTAATGTCATGGGACACTTCTAAGTTCAGAGTCACTAGTTGAGAGAACGATTAACAATGTTATGAACAGAGTCACTAGTTGAAAGAATGATCAATAGTGATATGTCCAGAGTCACTAGTTGAAAGAATGATCAACAGTGATATGAACAGAGTCACTAGTTGAAAGAATGATCAACAGTGATTTGACCACCGTCACGGGAATCGCCTAGTGACCGATACCATTGAATCATAATAAGATATATTTTATATTTATTACTTGATAAACTTCACTATTGGACGAAAGTTAGCCAATGAGTAATATGACCACTGTCACATCTGAACTGCCACCATGTGAAAAATACTGATTGAGTTTTGGGTAAATATAAACAAATATAAAAACCCTTAATGCTGTAAAGTATAACAATATATTTTATAAAAAATGGAATGAACTCGCCAGTATTTATTACTGATAAAATGTTTTCAAAACGTGTTTCAGGTAATTTGCTGTAAAGATAATAGAAGCCAGCTATAGAGCACTAAAGGCTTAAATAAAGTGGCTAAAAACACCTGAATAAAAGAAGAAAATTATGTTTTATTTATTTGGGTTTATCCCTACAAAAACAATTGAATTGAATATGGGTTTTAGCCCAATTTTTTAATATTAAAAGTTTGGTGTTTTACAAACTCTGAAATCATTTCCTAACTACGATCCTGATAAAAAAATCTTCCGCTGCAAAATTAATAAACACCGATACCATCTGGCTGGTTCACGGCTCTCGCTCCTAGGGTGGGGTCGGGGGCTGTGACAGAAGGTGGTATCAGAGCCACTTGTTTAAGCTATTTAGGTGTTCTTTTAATGCCTAAACTTAAACAATAAAGTTAGGAAATTAATACAAAATAACTTATGTGTTATTTTTGTAGATATATATATATATACATATATATATATGCACATATGATTCTTGAAAGTATTGTTTTGTTCTAACTGTTCTGTGATATTAATAATTGAAAATGTTTGCAATTCAGATGTCGAATGAAGTATCCCATAATCCAGAAGTTCATGCTAATAATGAAAATTCTTTGGATAAAAATGCTATAGAAAATATAATTGCCCAGGGAATAGCTAATGATATACCTTTAATAATTAAAGCCGTTAAAAACCCCGTAGAACCCACCAAAGTTGTGAGTAGCAAGCATACTCGCGACGAAAGTTTTAGCCATAGTGTCAATGGAGACAATGATGATATTATCAAAACCCCATATCCCAAGAAAATGAAGATGATGACTCTTGGGTGTACCTACAAAGAATTTCTAGCTTGTAAACCAACTGAGTTCGCAGGCAGTGAAGGCGCCACGGCTGCTTTGCGATAGTTGGAAAAGACGGAAGCTGTTCTTAAAATTAGCAAATGTGCCGAGGAAGATAAGGTGATGTATGCTTCCAACCACTTTAAGGAAGAAGCCTTAGAATGGTGGAATACAATTCTTCAAGAAAAAGGAAGTGACATAGCTTATGCCATGAACTGGGAAAAATTCAAGGAAATGGCAGAAAAGAAATTTTGTCCCCCTTATGAAAAGGAACGAATGGCTAATGAGTTCCTAAATCATAAAATGATAGATGTGAATTGTCATGAATATACGACAACGTTCTTTGAGTACGCAAGAATGGTACCAACTCTGGCTTCGCCAGAACCCGTACTAATTTCTCGTTATATTTGGGGATTAGTTAGCGAAATCCGAGACATGGTCAAGGCTGCTAGACCACAAACTATTGAAGAAACAGTTGAACTAGCTAACCTCCTGACAGATGGACTAATCCACACAAGAGAAAAAAACAAGAAGAAAGAGTTAGCCCAGAAAATTTCCCAAGAATTCAAGAAGAAAGGAATTGTACCGTCATTGGAGCAACCTACCTGCAGAAGTTGTAACAAAAAGCATTCAGGAAAATGCCGTTTTAGGAAAACACCCTACTGTGACTTCTGCAAGATGACCGGGCATATAGAGGAAGAGTGTAGAAGGAAACCTAATATTTGTTTCAATTGCGGAGAAACATGACACATCAAAAGCAGAAATGATTCCAGACGTAATCGCTGATATGTAATATCTAAGTTAAGTTATTATTTGACCCTAGTATAAATAAATGTATTATGTCAAGTACTTCATCTATTCAGAACCATGATAGATTCGTTTGGTCTTCACTTTCATCGAATCATTTAATTGGTTATGACACCTTGTAGTGGCGTTTTCTTTAATTTGAAACTTGAGCTAATCTCATATTCACACCTGATGTACGAATTTATTTATTTATTTTCTGTTGGTTCATTTTCCTAAACAGTCTTAATACAATTATGTATTAAGATAAGAGTACACAAATTTGTATTATATTCTGGTATACCTCTAAAGATTCTTTCATCATTAATCGAAGATTCTATGATATTCATTTGTTCTTTCATCATCAATTGAAATTCGTATAATATTTATTTGAAATGAATATCCAAATTTACTTCATTAAAGCTTTCAGTTGATTACGAACACGATGAAATTGTTCGGTCACCATAATTATTGAGCTATTTCAACATATCGACACATTGCGGCGTCGATATAAACTTATAGCTTGAGCTAATCGTAATCATACGAATCATTCAAAACCACGTATGTCTTTCCTTTGATTCATCATTCAAAAGTAGTCTTGATACAATTATGTATTAAGACAATGATACACTAAACTCTATTGTAGTTTGGTTTATCCTTGCAATTCAATAAATGTCAACACATTGATTTTTCTCATATCATAATTCGATAATTGACAAATTATTTTCGTGCATCTA
The DNA here is from genome assembly GCA_030545235.1 of Helianthus tuberosus. Lineage (NCBI taxonomy): Eukaryota > Viridiplantae > Streptophyta > Magnoliopsida > Asterales > Asteraceae > Helianthus > Helianthus tuberosus. Next base: position 130,802,593 of record CM060412.1, on the reverse strand, counting down.
TTTCATTTTGAGCTTGTTGATTCTGAGTCTTCCTCAGTTAACAATCAAAGTAAGTTTTCTTTTGACAGTAAATCCTATTGTTTCTAAAAGCCATTTACAACTTGTAAACAGTCAATTTAGACATCTATTGATCATATATCTCTTTTGGCTTAAACCAGTCACCTTGGAAATTATATCATTTCATCTCATTTGTTTGACATCGATTTCTTGAACTAATTCAGTTGAACCATTGAGTCCTATTTATTATACAACTCGTATTCACAAAAAAATGATGTTTTAATCCTGTGTCATTTACCTTAATACTGTCCTTATTGACTAAGACGTGACATAACTCTAAGAAGACATCGTAGCCCAAATCTCGAGGACGAGATTTAAAACAAGGTGGGGAGGATGTAACATTTCATTTTTTTATCATATAAGAATTATAGATTGTTTAAATTTATTAACTACTAGTAACTAGTTTTATTTTTAATATAACTATTCGACCCAAATAGTTTTAAAAAGTATTTTATATATAGTTGGTTGGAATGTTATACTAATTAATTGGCCTGTATATGGGTGACTTTTCTATTAAAATAAAAGTATATAAAAACTTATATTATTAGACAGGTAGATTACGGGTAAGTTGACTGTTAGAAATATGAAGTACCTAGACGGGTCTAGAGACCGTTTAATAATTAAATTATAAAAATACAATATATTTGAACCTACTCCGTTTTGAATGAAACTTGGTTCAAAATGTAGATACAAATATTCTCATTCTAATGACATATTCATTATTTTATAAAACGTAATATTTTAGAAGTTATAAGCGCCAAATAAGTAAAGCAGCTGAATTAATTATAATAATAATATAATAATAATATTTAACTTAGAAATTCAATTGAATTGAAATGGAATTTGTGTTTGAACACGTGTCCGAAATGATGGAAACAAAATAATAATATTAAAATGTACTCTAACATTAAATTGTGAATGTTAAGGTGTGTTTTCTTGTACTCAACTGTAGTATAAATAGACATGCATCGGTTCAACAATCAATTGCGTTCTTTTCTTTCTTCACCTCTAGTGATCTCTCTCTCTCATTCTCAAATTCTAATTTTATTTTTTTATTATTTTACTTATAATAGTAATAGGACCCTGTCCCGTTTTAAGTGTTTTAACCCCGATCACCGATACCCTGTCCGGTTGATCTGGAGCCCCGTAACGCATGTCAAGGCTCTGCCCGACTAAGTCGTTGGGGTTCTGTCTCGTGACGTAGGGATAAAGTTGAATTGGGTTACTATACTTAACACGAGTGCATTATATATTTATTAAAATAGCTCAGGAGTTATACCCAAGATTATACAAGGAGACTTTCTAGTTGAACCCTAAAGTTAGAAAGTGAGTCATTCTCCTTTATATCACCTTTTTGTGATACAATTATATTTAAAATGTTTTCCAAAATCCAAAATGTTTACCAGTTATACTTACATTGATTAAATTTTTATATTCTGTAATAACTACCGGTATGGGAGGTTTTATATGTTACTTGACCCTCGTTACTATTGGCCAAAAAGTTAGCCAATAGTAGCATAACCACAATCACAAGGGGAATTGTGCCCCAGTAGCCATAGCTTATAACTAATATTATTTTAACATTAAATCATTAATAAATTTAATGTATAATTGAAATAAATCTAAATGGTGTGTATATAAATTTTGTTTGACAGAAAATGATATATTTCATTTTCTAGGCAAATTGGTTTTGTGCCATAGAAAATATATTTGACAAAGTAATGTCATGGGACACTTCTAAGTTCAGAGTCACTAGTTGAGAGAATGATCAACAGTGACATGACAAAAGACACTAGTTGAGAGAACGATCAATAGTGTTATGACCAGAGTCACTAGTTGAAAGAATGATCAACAGTGATATGACCAGAGTCACTAGTTGAAAGAATGATCAACAGTGATATGATCAGATTCACTAGTTGAAAGAATGATCAACAGTGATTTGACCACCGTCACGGGAATCGCCTAGTGACCGATACCATTGAATCATAATAAGATATATTTTATATTTAATACTTGATAAACTTCACTATTGGACGAAAGTTAGCCAATGAGTAATATGACCACTGTCACATCTGAACTGCCACCATGTGACAAATACTGATTGAGTTTTGGGTAAATATAAATAAATATAAAAACCCTTAATGTTGTAAAGTATAACAATATATTTTATAAAAAATGGAATGAACTCGCCAGTATTTATTACTGATAAAATGTTTTCAAAACGTGTTTAAGGTAATTTGCTGTAAAGATAATAGAAGCCAGCTATGGAGCACTATAGGCTTAAATAAAGTGGCTATAAACACCTGAATAAAAGAAGAAAATTATGTTTTATTTATTTGGGTATATCCCTACAAAAACAATTGAATTGAATATGGGTTTTAGCCCATTTGTTTAATATTAAAAGTTTGGTGTTTTACAAACTCTGAAATCATTTCCTAACTGCGATCCTGATGAAAAAAAATTTCCGCTGCATAATTAATAAACACCGATACCATCTGGCTGGTTCACGGCTCTCACTCCTAGGGTGGGGTCGGGGGCTGTGACACTACACAACACTAATTGTGACAATATTTAATAATAAAGATTTCATTTCATATTAAAACGAAGTACAATGTTTGGAAGTAAGGATACAACACTTGAAAAAGGAAAATAAAAATACAACAAGTACTAAATTTAAAAATGGGTTTCTAGTCAATCCTACTAGATTCCGTTCATCATCATCATTGATTTCCTGCAATGCGTATTAAAGCGTAGGTCAATACATAAAGTATTGATGAGCATACAAGTTTACTTACTAGCATAAGTATAAAAAATGGTTAAACGAATCCACATGGCATAAACGTAGTCTAGTTAAATCATAGCAATACTAGTATTCAATCCTACTTGTCAACCCAAAGTTTTCCGCTAGCGTAATCTTGTCGTAGCAACGACAAGACCGTTTCGTTTATTTAACATGACCTCAAGAATACGGGAAGTGCGTTAATCCTATAGCGCTATACATGTTGGGGGGGGGGGTCGTACAAAGTCAATGACAAGTATAAAGTAAATAAGTATTCTAGCATGCATGAGTTCTAGCATCACGTATTAAGCATGTATACTAGATTGTTTGTTTGAGCCAAGTATGTTTGTAAGTGTATGTGTTCGTTTTTAATGAAGAATAAGTATTGCACCCAAAAGTGTCGAAAAGTAAAAAAGGGTCATGTACACTCACGGTTTTGCAAAGCGTTCCTAGCAACGGAGTGTTTGACGAGCATTTGAGTTTGGAATACTGAAGTTACCCTACAAGAGGAAACGAAGGTGTGTGAGCAGTTGGATTTGGCGAAGGATTTGGATTTTAAGTATAATAAACTATATGTATGCGAAAGTATATCTTGTCTTAAACACTCATTTTGACAATAAGTTTTATGTGATTCTATGGGTTCTAACTTGCCCATTAGAATCATAAATGAGGAATTTAGAATGAAGATAGAATAGCCTAAGTTCATAACACTTAACCATAAATCGGTTAGTATCACGAGTTCGGCTAAATATATATTTTATAATATATAGTAATAGTCCATCATATAATATCATAGAATTCATGTAAGTCAAACATGGAGGTATGAAATACCTCATTGTATGATTCACCAAAGCACAAAGTTTACCAACTTAGTTGGTAAACCCGGTTAGTCATGAATGATAAAAATATAAACTAATCTACTAAGATACTAAGTAGCCAAATAAGAACAACCCTGGCGTGTCATACCCAACATGGCAAATGTTGGAGGCGAGGCAGGGCTAACTTACTTTAGGACTAGGGAACTACTTAGTTGAATCATGATAAAACATCAAGTGAGGTGGTGGAATTGGGTAGCCAATGCTTCCATGTTTCACACCTTTACCAAAACACAAGTCTCACCATATTAAAGATGGTGAGCTTGGGATGGTTTCATCCCTTGTAGGTCATCTAAAACCGTGTCAAAATAGAAAGTTTATAGGGTGTTTACACCTCTAAAATCATAAGAATCAACCTTAAACAAGTCCCACAACCATGGATGGGTTTAGGAACATGTAGGCACAAGATTCATTTAAGAATAAGTTTTTGTAAAAGTTTGAAACATAACTTCAAAAACAGAAAGTTTGGACCTCAAAATGGTGATATTCCACCTTAGTTTACCATGGTAAACTTGTGGATACAATCCTAAAGGTGTTCCAAGCTTTGTAGTGGAAGTAGAGATGAAGAAAAGATGAAGAAAAGTGAGTTTGAACTCACTTTAGGACTTAGAGTATTCTGCCTTGTTCTTGTGTTTGCAACAGATTTGAGAGTGTTTTGACATTATAAGTGAGTTGGAAAAGTGAAAATGGTCAGAAGGAGGCTTTTTTTTTTTTTTTTTTTTTATATATATATAGAGACGAGGTAGGGTTTTGTGTTAAACAGGAGGTTGAATGGTGATTGGAGAAGAAGAAAGGTGAGGGAAAATGGCCAACCCATGACCAGCAAACAACAATCTGTGGATCTGGGGCCTTGGCGTCACCCCAAGCTTATGAGGGAGAGGGGTCGCGCGGCATGGCACCCCTATGATCCTTTCAAGTTTGGTTTTATTACACAATGGTCCTTGAACATCCATTAGTTTATCATTTTATGCTGAAAGTTCATGTTTTGACTTGTTTTGAGCATTAAACGTGTATGTAAGTATAATTCATGTATTGTGAATGTACGTTGAGTATTTGTATGTATAACATGTATGTATAAAGCATGAATTTCATTATGATCAAAGTCTCGGAATACAAGATTGGAAACGAAATACGAATACATTATGCTTACAAGTTTCCAAAAATAGAAATACGATTACGCTTTCTGAATAAAGAAAGTACAAAAATGCCGAGCGTTACAAAATGACGGTGTGTGGTATTGGTGTTAGACCCAACAGGGGAAGGTGGTGTAGGGGTTCGAGTGGTGAGCGGGCTATGCAGGGCTGGAGACATCGTTGGAGGTATGGAAGTAGGAAGTGTTGTCGGTTGATGGCATCCATGTTTAAGAAAGAAAAAGATGTTAAAGAGTTAGGTTAGGGTTTTCAAGAGAGACACCGTTTGATGGTAGATGAGAAGTGTAAGCTCCAAGTGGTCGTTATTTATACGTGAATTTCGCTTTGTCATAAATGGAGAATACCAAATTAGACTTTATATCATAATTTCTTCCAAAGAGAGATATTTTGTCAGACGTATAAAGAGTTTAGCAAGATCTCTACTGACCCCACATTTATATCAGGCCGAAAAATCTAAAAATTTCTAGGTGTCTCAATTTTACTCTTTAAAAACTGTTGAGTAAGCAATGAATGATATGTGAGAGAGTAAATAAAAGATGTAAAACTTAAATTGAAATTTATTTTTTCTCAGAACCTTTCTTGATGACGTAAAGAAAAACTCAAAAACCATATGTATTTCTTGATTTTGGTGAGGCTTTGAGGGTTTATATACGACAATTAGTGATGATGAAATACAGAGAGAATAATCTTGGAAATAAAATAAAGAAAAGTACATATTTATACAAATAGTGGAGATGGTGTGCATGCATGTAGTTTTATTTGAAAGTGACATCTTCTGATGACTCACTAGATTTTTATTAGAATTTTCAGAAATTTTTGTATCATATTGTTCATCTTCTTATCTCATATTTATCTTTCCTAATTTTCTAATCAAGTAATTTTTTCTTTTCTCATTAAGAGGTTTTGTAAAAGTATTAGCAAACTGTTCATCCATTGGTACAAGATACATTTCTATGTTTCCTTTTCCCACATTACCTTTTATAAAATGATACCTGACATCAATGTGCTTGGTCCTTTAGTGATGGACTGGATTTGAAGTTACTATTATAGCACGTTTTGAATCACAGAGAATATAAGTCTTTGTTAGGTTTATTCCATAATCTTTTAGCTGAGTTCGCATCCATAGAACTTGTGAACAATGGCTTGCTGCTGCTACATATTCCACCTCAGTTCTGGAAGTAAAGACACAGTTTTGTTTCTTGGTTACCCAACATACTAGCTTTTCCCCTGTCATCTTACAAGCACCAGATGTGATTTAACTATTAAGTTTGCATCCTGCATAATCTGCATCTATTTATGCAATTAAATCTAAACTTGTGTTCTTTGGATACCATAATCGAAGATCAGATGTTCCTTTTAAATATTTAGAAACCCATTTTACATATTTTACATGAGATTTCTTAGTATTGCATTGATATGTGGCTAGAAAACAGGTTGAAAACATTATGTCTGGTCTAAAAATAGTTAGATATAACAATGATCCTATCATACCTCTAGAGGTTTTGTTATCTACACTGGTACCATCAGGATCACAATCTAGCTTATTTCCTATGGCCATTGGGGTTTTTGACGATGAGCAGTTTAAAATGGTTCTGATGTATTTTGTTTGACTCAAGAATATACCATCAGATTCTTATTTCACTCGTAATCCTAAAAAGAAGTTTAACTCACCCATCATTTCATTTCAAAATTACAAGTCATTGGTTTCTCAAACTTTTTGCAAAATTCAGGGTTGATTGATCCAAATATGATGTCATCGACATATATTTGAATCAACAAAGTGTGCCCTTTGTGTGTTTTTAGAAACAGTGTAGTGTCTATGGTACCTATGGTGAAGCTAATTTAGTTAAGAAGTTTGAAAGAGTTTCATAACAGGCTCTGGGAGCGTGCTTCAACCCACACAAGGCTTTGTTTAATTTTTAAACATGTTTTGGAAATTTTGAATCAACAAAGCCTCTAGGTTGTTGCACATATACTTCTTGTTCAGTCTTACCATTCAAAAATGCAGATTTTACATCCATCTAATAATCTTTGAAATCTTTTGATGCAGCATAAGAATGAAAGATTCTGACAACTTCTAATCGTGCTACATGGGCGAATGTTTCATCATAGTCAATTCTTTCTTGTTGACTATACCCTTTAACCACTAGTCTTGCTTCGTTTCTTGTTATAAATCCTTGTTCATCAGATTTATTTTTGAATTCCCATTTTGAACCAATAACTAATTTCTTGTGTAATTTGGGTACTGTTTTGGTCAAAAATTACCGAAGCAATTAAATGATCAAATTAGTTTAGTGAGGTAGTGTGCTAGCAGTGTTTGTAAAAAATAAGCTGAATTAGTTGTTTGCAAAAACAGTTTGGAGGATATAGCTCAGGATACCTAGCTATATCAACAATCAAACAATGAGCAAAAATGTAATGGTTGACACGATATATACGAGGAAAGCCCTTGATCAATCTTGATCTCCGGCATAAAACCTTGGGAGCTGACAATCATCGGCTGCCTTGTTCTTCTTATTGCGTGAATAACCAGGATACAGTGCAGGATAATGCTCAGATCAGCTCTAAGTGTTACAATAATTGTGTAATGTGAGTGAATATGAGTGAAAGATTGCAAAAAAGGCAAGTCAGTAGTGAGAGTACGAGAATTGGTGTGTGTTTCTAGTGATCCGACATCCCCTTTATATTGTTTCTAAGTTTAACTAACTATCCTATTATTCCGGGATACGGAGAATATTCCCTTCTGAACGTTGGGGGGTTGTTTCAACTTGTTTTCCACATGCATATTAACTATAAATCTGGGTCTTCAACTTACATAACCATTACAACATTAATAGCATTAATTAACATCCGAAATTCCCGCAGAATATGCCTTTCTTGTACACTGGCCGTTACAAGACCCATTCTTCCGCCATCAGCGTCCTTATCCTAACCAATTTTAGCGAGTCTTCAGGGTGACTTGGTCCTCATGAACGTTAGTACCTTGTAACCAATGTTTACAAGCAAATTGTTAGTAATAGTCAGGATACTGCCTCAGGATGTTACCAATATCCTGGTCTGGTATCCTGATCATAAACAGCAAATAAAAAATCAAGATATAAAGTCAGGATATGGGCTCAGAATTTCACCCATAACAGGTACTAAGTTCCACACTTTGCTTTTCTCAAATTGGCTAAGCTCTTCTTGCATTGCTTGCACCCAATCTGGATCTTTGAGTGCTTCATTGACAGTCTTTGGTTCTATCACACTTAGGAATCCTACATGAAGACATTCATAAGCAGTAATTGATCTTGTTTTAAAAACCTTCACATGGGTTTCCAATGATGCTTGTTGTTGAATGACCCTTTATCCATCTTTTGTTACTGAAGGGATTTATTAGCTCAGGATTTGGATTTGATGAAGAACCTCCTGTTTCCCCTGATTTATCACGTGTTCTGAGCTTGATTGATCAAAATTCTGAGTAATATTATGATCGTTTTGATTTTCTTACAAAATGTCTAAATTCTGACATTCTATTCCTTGTATATTTGGCTCTAGATTTCCTGCATGGTTAATGTATGATTGGTTTTTGTTTTTTATTCCATAATTACCCTCCAAATTATACCTAAGCAATTCTTCATATAATTCATTTAAAATATGTTGATTATTTTCTGGATTTTGTTTATTAGTAAAATTTATGATATCACCAGAATTTTTGTTTCTAATGTATCATCAGATGATACATATAAACTTTCTCTTATAGTCCTTGTACAGAGTATGAATACTCTGTATGCTTTTGATGTAAGAGAATATCCAAGAAAAAAAAAAAAAAAAATCCTTTTTCAGCTTTTCCAATCAAAGTTTTCCAAACTATCAAAATCATTAAATATAAAACACCTACAACCAAATGTGTGAAAAAATTTGATACTAGTGTTATGGGTGATTTTCCGCTTATATATCTTGAATAATACTCTGACTATGTTCCTTTTTGTTGTGATCAAGATACCAGATTAGGATATTGGTAAAATCCTGATGCAGTATCCTGGTAGTGACTAATTAACTCACGTGCAGATTAATGAAGCGAGTTTATAACATTCAAGTGGACTTCTTCTCCTAAAGACTCGGGCAAATCTGTTGGAATATGAACGTTGAAGCCGGAAGACGTGGACTACAACGTTCACAAAGGGAATATTCGTTATATCCCGGAATTATAGGCTAGTTAGTTAGCTTTATTTTACTATAAATACGATTGATCAGATCAGATAAGAACACACACAATCTCTCGTACACTCTTGCTCTCTAGCTGCAAACACTCACAATACACTTACACTTGTATTCAAATCACATTGTAACACCTAGTCGATCCGCATCATATCCTGCACTGTATCCTGATATTTGAAGCAATAAGAAGAACAAGACAACTGCGATTGTCAGCTCCCGAGGTTTTGTGCCAGCGATCTAGATTGATCAAGGGCTTTCCTCGTACATCCTATGTCACCCTTTACCTTTTTTGCTCATTGTTTGATTATAGATACAACTCCATATCCTGAGCCGTATCATGAAAACTGTTTTTACAAACAACTAAATCAGCATATTTTCGATACACATTCTTAGCACACTACCTCACTTAACTAATTTGATCACTTAATTGCTTCAGTAATTTTTGACCAAAACAATTTGGCGTCCACCGTGGGGCAAGTGGTGCTATTTCTACTAAAAGGTTTTGCAAAATCATTACTTGGTTTTCTATTTTCAAAACTTTTTGCTACATTATTTTCAATGGCCTCGAGATCAAACATGAGCTCTTCTACCGTGTCTGCTACAACCTCTGCAACAATTGGTTCGGTGCTTCCACCACCTCCTCTGAGGACACAAGCCTCTTCACAGCCTCAGGATATTATCCCCACTCAGTATATTCAGGGATCTGCTCCTTTTTTGGCCTCTAATGATGAAATTCTAACTCTGTTTGGTAGTATACATGATCAGATGAAGCAACAGCAGGAGACTAACCAAATGCTGATGAGAGAGATACAACTCTTGAAATCCAACTCAAGCAGGCCCGCTGAGGATACTGTCACTCCCTTGCAGCCCAGAGCTTTGAACTTTAGTTCTGAAGTATATACTGAGGATAACAGGGGGAATATTGTGCCTAGCCATTCTCAGAATCATACTCCTGAGATACCCACTTCGGTTAGGGTGTCAACTGTGAGAAGCTCAGGATATGCTTCAGGATATGGCCAGAATCCTCAGACTGGTAATGTGTCTAATAATAATAATACTCTTGCTACTAATGGTATTGGGTCTTTACAGGATGCAGGTATGACATCGGCATTTTCTAGGGAGCTTCGAAAATTGAAGGACATGATATCCAGTGTACCTGGGGTGGTCCAACCAATTCCAGAAGTGTCCCAAGATAGCCACAGGATATCCTGGTTTGCATATCCTATTTGTGATGCTGAAATCCCAAAAAGATTTCAAACCCCCAACATGAAGCTCTACGACGGAACTACGGATCCCGAAGAGCATATCGCTCAATATAGGGAAAGGATGGAAATTAACCCTATCCCTCCGGATCTCAAGGAAGCATGCCTCTGCAAGGGTTTTGGTTCTACCTTAACAGGCTCAGCCTTAAAATGGCTCTTAAACGCTCCTCCCCATTCGATTACATCATTTGCTCATTTAGTCAATGTATTTAATAGTCAAATTTCTTGCAGTCGAAGTTTTGAAAAAGTAACCAGTGATCTCTACAGGATAACTCAAGGACCTCAGGAATCCTTGAGAGATTATGTGATCAAGTTTAGCAGGGAATCTCTTGATATCCCACATCTTGATGTTGCAACGGCTGTGTAGGCTTTTAAAATGGGATTGCAAAAAGACTCTCAATTTTTCCAGGATCTTGTAATGAATCCTTGCAGGAACCTGGATGAGGCTCGAAACAGGGCTTTAAGATATATTTGACTAGAGGATGACAAAAAGATGCATGAGAGGATGAATTTATCCACAACCTATGAATCAACCAACAGGAAGTCAGAATCCTCGTACAAACTATATCGCTCTAGGCCATATGGCCGGAATGACAGCAAGAAAGAATGCTGTAGAAGACGAGGATCCTGAGGAGTATCCTGAGCTGTCAGAATATTGTTTTTCTGTTAATATACCTGAACTGATGTATGCTATGCAGGGTTTAGGAGACAAAGCGAGGTGGCCTAGGAAGAACCAACAGAAAGCTGATTGGAAGGATAAGTCCAAGTGGTGTGCCTTCCATGAAGATTTTTGACATGTAACAGAGGATTGCATTGCCATGAGGAAGGAAATAAGTTATCTTCTAAGAAAAGGATATCTGAAGGATCTTTTGGGAAGAAAGAAGAATAAGGGTCAGGATACTGAGAAGGATCCTGAACGAGCAGCATCACCTCCTACAGATGCCAAGATAATTAACTTCATTTCAGGAGGATCCGACATTTGTGGGACTTTATACTCTGCTGCAAAAAGACATGCAAAGGAGGCTAAGGCAGAAAGGGGGGATAAGCCAACTAGGATGTCAACCCTCACAACTGATAAAGTGATCACGTTCGACAGTGATGACAGGGATACTGTCCAGGATCCTCATCATGATGCTTTGGTAATAACTTTATATGTTGCTAATCATTTTGTACGCAGGATACTGGTAGATAATGGCAGCTCCGTCAACATAATTCAGCTGGAAACACTGAAGAGGATGAATGTATCCCCGATGGATATTACTTTGAAATCCACTGTGCTTGTTGGGTTCAGTGGAGAAGCCAGGAATACCGTGGGAGAAATAAAGTTGCCTGTGTATGTTGAAAGGGTCAAATCAATGAAACGCTTCTGTGTCATGGACTCCTTATCCTACTACAATATTATATTGGGTAGGCCATGGATCCATGATATGAAAGTTGTGCCATCTACCTATCACCAGTGCATCAAGATACCTACCCCTTGGGGGGTTATCAAAGTGGAAAGTGACCAACAAGAAGCGAAGGAGTGTTATTCTTCCTTGATGAAATCCTTAACCAAACCCAATGCAGCATAGCAATTAAAGATGCGGGCCCAGGATATCTTGGAGGCTTCAGAGTAGGATGTTAAGAAAATTATCCTGGATCAGGATAATCCAGATATCTCAGTGCTTGTAGGAACCAATATCCATCAGGAAATTGAAAATCAATTAACTAACTTTTTGAAATGTAGGATGTCAACATTCGCATGGAAACATGAGGATATGACAGGTATTTCCAAGGATATTATAACTCACAAGCTCGGAATTGATAGGTCTTTCAAGCCTGTCCAACGGAAACGAAGGAAGTTTGCTCCAGAACAGAATGCGATCATTCAGGAAGAGGTTGAAGATTATTAAAGAGCAAGATGATTAGGGAAGTTAAATTTCCCAAATGGCTAGCAAATGTAGTCGTGGTGCAAAAGAAAAATGGGAAATGGAGAGTTTGTGTAGATTACACATACTTGAACAAAGCATGTTCAAAAGACCCATTTCCTCTACCTCATATCGACTCAATGGTGGATGCTACTGCCGGTCATAAGATGTTAACCTTCATGGATGCATCCTCAGGATTCTAGCAGATCCAAATGGAACCTGCGGACCAGGAGGATACTGCTTTCATGACAACAACAGGTATCTATTGTTATACTGCTATGCCTTTTGGTTTGAAAAATGCAGGTGCAACATACCAAAGATTGGTGAACATGATGTTTAAAGACAAACTGGGGGACACCATGGAGGTGTACATTGATGATATGGTAGTAAAATCCAAGAAGGCTGAGGATCATCTCCGGATAATGAAGGAGCATTTGATATCCTAGATCAATACAATATGAAGCTGAATCCTGCCAAATGCCATTTTGGAGCGGGGGCAGGAAAGTTTTTGGGATACATGGTGACTAAAAGGGGGATCGAAGCAAGCACGGAATAGATTAAAGCTATCCTGGATATCAAGTCACATTCGAACATGAAAGATGTACAAAGATTAACAAGGCGAGTAGCAGCATTAAACATGTTTATATCAAGATCCTCGGAAAGATGCAAGGAATTCTACGATATCCTGAAGAAGAATAAGAAATTCGAATGGGAAGAGAAGCATGCAGCAGCCTTGTAGGAATTGAAGCAATATCTTTCAACTACAACACTATTGATGAAGCCCGAGGATGGTGAACCATTATCCCTATATCTTGCAGTATCAGGGAACGCAGTAACTGTTGTCCTGGTAAAGGATCACGAAGGTCAGCAGTATCCTGTCTATTATGTTAGCAAAAGTTTATTAGATGCTGAAACTAGATATTCTCATTTAGAAAAATTAATATTGGCTCTAGTTATGGCATCAACAAAACTTAGACATTATTTTGAGACACCTAGGATTCACGTTAAAACTAATTATCCTGTTAAAAATGTGCTTAGGAAACCTGAGATGTCAGGCAGAATGGCTAAATGGTTAGTAAAATTAAGTGCCTATGATCTAGTATATGAACCTAGAAATGCCATAAAGTCTCAGGCCCTAGCTGACTTTGTGGCTGATTCAGTAGTGATATTCAAAATGAAGTAGACCTAGAAGTACAACAACTAGGAGAAACCTCAGAATCCTGGATATTATATACTGATGGTGCATCTAATGTTAGAGGTGTAGGATTGGGTATACTAATAAAATCACCACAGGGGGACATATTACCCCAGGCTATCAGATGTGAATTTCCTGCCACTAATAATGAAGCAGAATATGAAGCTTTAATTGCAGGATTAGAGTTGGCTAGGAATATGAATATTAAAAGTTTACAAGTATTTGTCGATTCCCTGTTAATTACTAATCATTTTAATGGATCCTATGCAGTTAAAGGTGAGAAGTTAATCGAGTATCTCGAAATTCTCAAAAAATTAGCAGGATATTTTGATGTTTTACACTTGAACAGGTACTAAGAGAGGATATTGTTGAAGCAGATGCCTTGGCAAATCTAGGATCATCAGTCAGGATACCAGAGGGAACCCAAATACCAATACTACATATCCTGTATCCTGCAATGGATCTTCTCAAATCTCAGGATAAGGAAGTAGTAAGTATCCTGGATCCTGATGATGAATATCCCGAGGAGGATCCTAAGTCCTGGATGGCTCCAATCATGAGATATCTCAAGGAAGGACACATCCCAAAGGATGAGAATCCTAAGGCCTTTAGGATGAAGGTATCACGATTCACTATTATAAATGATGTTTTGTATAAGAAATCTCTTGCAAGACCATACCTGTGGTGCTTGGAGGATCCCGAAACCAAAGAAGTGCTTCAGGATATACACGAAGGGGATTGTGGTAACCATACTGGGGGCATATCGTTATTCTCAAAGGCATTAAGAACAGGATATTATTGGCCGACGATGAGGAAAGATGCGACAGAATATGCTCGAAGATGTGATGCATGTCAAAGGGACAGTAATATATTACATCAGCCTGCTGAACCACTATATCCTATTACTTCCCCTTGGCCATTCACGAAATGGGGTATGGACATAGTGGGAAAATTTCCAAAGGCTTCAGGAGGAAAGATTTTTATGCTGGCAATGACAGATTATTTCTCTAAGTGGGTTGAAGCTGAGGCATTTGTTCAAGTCAGAGACCAAGAAGTAGTATCCTTCATAAAAAGGAATATCCTGACTAGGTTTGGGGTACTAGCTGAGATAATTTGTGACAATGGTTCTCAGTTTATAAGTAAGAGGACAACCGATTTTTGTAAGAGTTGGGGAATTAAAATGATTACAACCACACCAGTGCATCCTCAAGCCAACGGACAAGCAGAATCCTCGAACAAGATAATTGTCAACAATTTGAAGAAGAGGCTAGGAGCTAAGAAAGGAAGGTGGGCAGAAGAATTACCCTTTGTTTTATGGGCCGATAGGACAACAGTGAAAAGTGCAACTGGGCAAACTCCATTTTCCTTAGTATTTGGAGCAGAAGCAGTGATCCCGACAGAGATGGTAATACCTACAGCAAGATACAACTTTTGGGATCCTGAGCAGAATCCTGAAGCCCTATGCCAAGAATTGGATACTGTTGATGAAACAAGAGATGCGACAAAGCTAAGGATGGCAGCATATCAACAGAGGATATCCAGAGCATATAACAAGAATATTAGGACTAGAAGGTTTCAAGTTGGAGATTGGGTGTTAAGGAAAGCTTTTTAGAATACTACCAATCCTGCTGATGGAAAACTAGCTCCAAAGTGGGAAGGACCCTATGAGATGAATCGAAATCCGGAAAAGGAGCATACCGGCTTAAGAATATGGAGGGGGATATACTACCAAGATCCTGGAATGCTAAACACCTCAAAGCCTATTTCATGTGAGTTTAGAAATTAATTTCTAACTCGGGATGGTATGAATTCTATCTCCTTTTAAATATAATTCTATGTTATTTGAATCCAATACTGACTTAAGCATCAGAGGGGTGTTAGCCAGGCTAACACCCATCTTAGTTTATGGTTGTTTTGCAGAATATTCTTCGGGATATGACTCTAGGATATACACTCGGGATAATTCGAAAGATTAGAGGATTGGCCCCCTCTCTCACGTTTAAGGGATCCTGATCCCTTCACAGTTTTAAAGGTATTCACCTTTCTCTCGAATTGGGTTTAAACACCCCGCCTGGAGCGCAAGTTATCCAGGAAGAGTTCAAGATAGCGGGACCAGTCCATGTAAAAGTGGCTGACAATTTCGTTAGCATTGGCTATATCCTGGATCCTTAAGGTATATGAGGATTGATCACCCTCTCTCGCGAAAGGGTATTTTCATACTCTCTAAGGTTTAAAGGTTTTCACCTTTCTAAGTCTTGGAGTTTATACACTCCCGCCTGTAGCGCACGAAAACTTGGGATTTTCCCCAGAATACTTATGGGATTATCCCCAGAACACTAAGGATTTTTCTCCAGGATATTTTAGGGTTTATCCCCTGTAACACAAAAATTATACAAACAGTTGCAATTGAAGCCCAGAAAATCTCTAAGTGTTCGAAAACATAATGCGCAGGGGATCAAGTTTGGGCTTAGTTCACTAAGTGTCCCAGACTGGGGACATCTTCGGTGGAAAAGTTGCAAAAGGATTGAAGTTTGAGGATAGTGTTATACTCTCTATTTGGTATGATCTTTCCTTTTTGTTCCTTTAAAAGCCTTATCCAAAATTTTGGAACTGTATTTGACAAAAGTTTGATTAAAACATTTATGAGTATAATACTTAGATTGAAAATATTCTGATCAAGATATATTCTCAGGATATATTTTCAGGATATATCCTTAGGATATATTTCAGGATATATTTTCAGGATATATTTCAAGGAATTTGCTCAGAGAGTTTAAGGCATGATAATTAGATTGAAAAATTGAAACTATACTTGAGTCAAACATCTATTATCGAAACAAGCTTTGTAAAATAAAAGTGAACTATCCTTTTTCTTTGACAACGTTGTCTAAACTGTTTGAGTTGTAAAAACCCTATTTGACAAAAGTCTTAATGGGATATTTGTGAATATCCTGATCAAGATATTTCATGATATTTGGTTAGGACATGTAGGATCGTTTGCACGACCAAACGAGTCGTTCAGAAGAGATCTCGTCCAATACGAGAGGCGGAAACAAACGTATTGGAGTTATTTCAGCTACAAACACATGAAAATCACTTTAACTATCTCTTGTATTGATTCGATGATGATTACAGACCTGGAGATACTTCGGCAGAGCTTCGCTACCGGAATGACCAAGTTACAAATGAAAATCACAAGTCACCTATTTATACTACTTCCAGTTCTTTTGAACAAACCTTTCCAGTTCGTTTGAAATGTCCAGTTCATTTGAAATGTCCAGTTCGTTTGAACTGACCACTTCGTTTGAACTGACCACTTCGTTTGAACTGGCCACTTCGTTTGAACTGGCTTGTTCACCTCTGAATCCTGTTAAACTCGAACTGTGTGACTTGTTTCATCTATTCTATTACATGACTCGATACAAGATGAAGTCGATAGACGTATGCACCAACAGACTCCCCCTCGGATGTTGACGAGTCTTCGGTATGCCTTCAGAACATCTTCAGTCTTCAAGCTCTCTCCAAAGTATCTGACAATGTAAGCATCCTAAATCTCTATCTCTTTTCACCAGCACCAATACACTCCTTCCTTTAGGTGTCTTCAGACTCCCCCTTTCGATATGCTGGGATTGCAGCCTGTCTTGTTAAAATCACAGAGTCCTCAGGTATCGGAACCTGGCTCTCTATCATCTATCCAAGATCACATAGCTCTTATCCTGCACATTCTCTACCCAAAAATAAATTTTCTGATGATAACTTGTAAAAACAATCTCATCATCTAATGAATCATTTGCAGGAATTATACAATCAAAGAATGATTTTACAACAATAATCTTTGATGAACCACTAGAAGAAATATCTTTTTCTTATCAAAACAACACACTCTCCCAAACCATCTGTTCATCATGTTTAGCACTCGGAATTTTGAAAATTAGCTCTCCAACACCAGTTGTCAAAAATCTTTTTGAATTTTTCAAAATTTATGCTAAAACACACCGAAAATCTTTTTGGATTTTTGATATAACATAAATGAAATGCAGTAAAGAAATATTTACATACAATATTTTTGTGAGTTTGTGTAAGAGGATCATATCAGTTTATGAGACAAATCACCAACACCGTTAAGCTTAAAACATTTTAAGTTCTAAACGATTCACTTAGATTGTCAGTATACTGATCCACTTAAATTTTCACACAAAGTTCAACTGTTTCGAGATACGAGATTAATGTTTTAGAGACTTAAACTTAATCGCGTGTCCCACCTCAGAATATACTCTCGTATCCAGATCCCAATATTCAGTCTTACAGGTGAATATACCACAGATGATATCTATAAAGGAATAAATTATGAAATAGTATGAAACCGTGAGAGCTCAGGTCAGAACTTCCGTTCAGCAGAGAGATGACGGTTCGACTTGGGTGGGTCCCCTTTAGAGGATCTTTTTTACAACAGCAATGATTATCAATTTTATTGTTTCATAATTTTTGCTGAGGGCAGCGCTATATTTCAAGCATGCAGAAAGTATTCTTCGGGGACTAGGCCATTGCTTCCGCATTATCAGAAGTCCCGGGATAATACCCCAGATATCACTGAGTATAAAGACCTAGTATCTTAGAAAGAGGGACCTTTCAAACAAGATTTCGGGGGTTACCCATATATCCGAGAGATGTTACCCACGATATAAGCAAGTTTGAATTTAGGTTTATATCTCGTCACAATCTACTAAATGTGCAAAAACCTACTGGCATATCATCAGTGAGACCGTTTATCACATTTTAACTTTCCAATTCTTTAGCGTGTTGTGATAGTCCACTGATGTACTATCATTTCCTCTTTTATACAACAAAACTCATTTTTGATTTTATCATGTTTTTGGCTTTTTCAAATTTTCTAATGTTTTTGGATTTTCTGAAATTTTTACTCCCCCTAAAATGCAAACACATTTTAGGAAATTTGAAAACAAACTATACAAGCAAATTGACAACTGTTGTGAATTGCTTCAATTCGCCATCCACTTGGCATAAACAATTAGAACTCCCCCTCTCAACAAACTATTTTCCCATTGTGATTTCAAAACACTTAAGTTTGTTTTAATCAAATGGTTTTCCGAAAAATAAGTTTTGTTGATTTTATCATATGAAGATTAGGAGTTCATCACTTTGTTTTCCAAACTACCACTTGTAGGAAAATGCAAGTACAACTTAATGACCTTGATTTACCATTTGTCGTTGAAAGCCTCTTTCAACCACTTGTAGGTTTTCTCATCAAACACAACTACTTGCAAAAATATAACAATTCAAAGATACCACCTGTTGATTTACCACCTGTACCACTTGAATGAGCATTTACTAAGAAAGATGCCGATTCCAGTGAAGAATTGATCTGAAATCTCAACTCTACCTTTTGATTTCAGATTATCTTTTGTCAATGGCGGAAAGTTTTCCTCGTTCAACTCTGGAATGGAATTAACAACCTTTTTCTCAACAAATGACTCCTCTGATTTTATGGAATCAGATTCATTGTCAGAACTACTATCAGATTTTACAACCCATTTTTGTTTTGTTAAATCAACTCTTCTTTTGTAAAACCGTTTTGAACCTTCACCTTCTTCAGAAGTTGAATTTTCAAACACTTTCGATTTCTCAGTTGATTGATTCTTTTTATCAACAACTTTCTTGTTTATTTCAAAGTGAGAAGAAACTCCCTGTTTAGAATAAATGGACTCTTGGCAGTTCCAAGCAATATGTCCAGTCTTTTGACACTTGAAACAGGTTCTTCTATCAACTCTCTGATCAAACTTCTTCACATTCTTCTTTACTTGAGCAAGAAACTCTTGATTTGATTGTTTCCAGAATGGTTTCTTCTGCTCATCTTCAGAACTTCCACCTGCAACAAATTTTGTTTTTGGTCTAAAATTTTTCTCATTTTTATAATTTTCCGGAGGAATGAAACCTAAACCTTGCTTTTTGAAATTACCATTGTGGTTTGGTTTCTTTCGATAACCTGAACCAGAACCGTAACCCTTTTTCTTGTTCAATCTCTGTTGAAACCTTGAAGTGTATTTTTTAGGTTTTTCATCAAGATTTAAATCTTTTATTTCAGAAATATTAATTTCTGTTAATTTGAAAACCTGTTTGATCATTTTAGTTTTGACACTTCTTATTGGAAATTCCTTATCAGAATATACTTTGTCTGAATCATTCAAAGTATATGCCACTTTGATCGATCCGTCATTCAAATTAGATTTTGATAACAGGAATTCTTTATTGTAAACCCTTTTAACCGGTGAACTTGGACTCTTTTCTGACGAACTCAAACTTTCAGACTTAGACTCCGGTTTTGACTCTTCATCCGTATCCAACACCTGATCGACCACTCTTTTTAATAATTCAGACTCATGATCAGTGTCAGACGCTGTGAATGTAACGTCAATATTATCTGGTAATTCATCAATGATTTCAGACTTTAACTTGATGTTGACTGCCGTTTTTAGACGCTCCTTGTTAGGATTCCTGGGAGAATTACTTTCATGGATCGGGGGCGGACATCTGTTATACTTGACACTTGGTTTCTTACCAGTATCAGTATCTTCAGTCTTTTTCTCCATGAATGCCTCGAGACCTGCAACAGTAGGATAAACACGATCAATCAAATAATCACAAGTAGTGTAACTCAACAGTAATCGTTAATCTTTTCACTCTCAATTTTCTCAAGTTCCACTTCCTGTTTCAGCTTAGCACAGTCTTCGATGTACTCATTTATAACGCTCTGCTTTGTCATTAGTGTTGCGCTCATCTTTGTCATTGCGTTCTCGATCTCTGAATTCGTCCTTTTCAGACTATCAACTGTTTTGTTCAGAACATCATATGACTCCTTCACATACTTTACATCGGACAGCAAATCTTCTTTAATCTTCTCCAAATCAGCAATCTTCTTATCTTTCACTTCACACTGTTTGCAAGATTCCTCACATTTCAAACACGGTTTAACAATCTCAACTATCTTTTCGACTTCAACAACTTTCTCTACTTCAACAATCTTCTAAACTTCGACTATTTTTTCGACTTCAACTATTTTCTCCACCACTTTCTCCGTTGCTGGTTCAACATTAGCTTCTCCAGCTTCTGTCTTTGCCTTTTCATCAGCTAGCCTTCTTGCTGCTTCAAGCTCTTGTTTTTCATTCTTCTTAATAAACTGTGCCAGATTCATACTTTCAGTTTTTCTCATATGTTTTACAATCAACAGGTAATTTCCCCATTTTTGCTGTGGTAATGCATCAGCAAGTTTATCAATCCATTCATCATCATCTTTCTTAATGTTCAATCTTCCCATTTCCACGACTAAATGACAATATCTATCAATGGTCATCTTTGTTGTTTCATGGTCAAAAGCTACAAACATGTCAAATGACTTCTTCAACAACGCCTCTTCCATATTTCGGTATTCCAAAATTCACAAACTCGGACTTTCAAATAAACTGGAATCAAATCTCAAGCGAACTGGTAATTACAAACGAACTAACTTGATGCGAACTGGTTCACCTCGTGAAACACCTGGAGATACAAAAACAAATGATCAGTTTAAATGAACTGAATATGTAAAAGTGTGTGTTGATGAAATCAATCTAAGACTCGTTGTCGAAGATTTGCGAACTCGTTTCAATGTTGTTTGAGTGAAAACACTGAATGAATGGGTTGATCAAAATGAAATGGATTCAATTTGGCCTTCACTAATTGAGCCGATTACTTGAAAAACTCAATTCACTTCTGTTGGGCCGCACTTTAAGACTCGATATGTAATGTGATTGGGCCGAGAATTAATGATCAGTTAAAGCACATGGATCCTTCAATGGACTGACAAATATCACTTGTAAATCTCTTACATGGGCCGACAATATTAATACTCAAAACAAATCTATTGGACCGATGTTATGCATAGACAATTATCAATTGTAATCTCGTGAGCTTTGATTCTCTCAATTAAAAGTACCCAACAATTTCAACCATTAAACAAGTATGATTGGACCGAAAATGATCACATGCAATTGCAAATTTCAATCCCACTTAGCTGACACCCTAAGATTCACCACACAAAGTAATGATAATCACTTTCCCATGCACATGTCGACAATTTTAGTGGGCTGACACCTCTCTTGATATTATAAACACATGAAGCTTTAAAATAACCGACCACCTTTAGTACTAATTGAATTTAATTTGACCTTTATCACATGCAACTTTGATTTTATAAACTGCCAACAACTGTTAGACTTCACACGCAAACTTTAAATGTCCGACAAATTTTATCAATCCATGCAACCTGAATTTCAATTTACGAGACTTGGAACTTTTCAAACAAACTGATGTACACACGAACTGCGATTCAGACGAACTGAGAAGGTTCAAATGACCTAAGATTCACACGAATTAGACTTCAAATGAACTGATGTTCTTCAAACGAATTGAACCTTTCAAACGGATTGACCTTTCCAAACGAACTAAACCTTTCAAACGTACTGAACCTTTCAAACGAATCTGCCTACTTCGTCTGAACTGAAACGAACTAAAACCTGAGATCGTATGAAATGCTGATTTTCAAACGGACTGCTGTGAGGCTTTCAAACGGACTGAGTTACTTCATGTGAAATCTCAAACGAAGTGAAACATCTTCGAACGATCTGGATATGTTTTTGACAGATTTGAACAAGTTTTTGGTAGAATTACGTCCTGATTTCTTCAAGGATTGTTCTATAACAAATTCTGATCATTATGATGTGATTTCCGTTCAATTTCGTCCACTAAATCGTCGTAGATCTGAGTTTGAAGTTTTTGTTCGTGCGAACTAGATCTGATACGAACTGATCGGTAGGTTTTTTATAAAATTGATCAAGTTTTACTTTGTTTTAAGATCTGAAACTTTCACAGATTGATTAAACCACTGTTTCGCACAATATACTTGAAAATCAATTCATTTTATCCAGAAAATCTAGGTTAATTTTGAAAATACGTGACAGAAAGGTGTAGAAGCAGAAATTTTATGAAATCAAAGCTGAAAATCCAAGAGCTCCTCCTTCTGAGCTCTGATACCACTTGTAGGATCGTTTGTACGACCAAACGAGTCGTTCAAAAGAGATCTCATCCAATACGAGAGGCGGAAACAAACGTATCGGAGTTATTTCAGCTACAAACACACGAGAATCACTTTAACTATCTCTTGTATTGATTCGATGACGATTACAGACCTGGAGATACTTCGGCAGAGCTTCGCTACCGGAATGACCAAGTTACAAATGAAAATCACAAGTCACCTATTTATACTATTTCTAGTTCGTTTGAACAAACCTTTCCAGTTCGTTTGAAATGTCCAGTTCGTTTGAACTGACCACTTCGTTTGAACTGACCACTTCATTTGAACTGGCCACTTCGTTTGAACTGGCTTGTTCACCTCTGAATCCTGTTAAACTCGAACTGTGTGACTTGTTTCATCTATTCTATTACATGACTCGATACAAGACGAAGTTGACAGACGTATGCACCAACAGGACATTTGAAATATTACACTAAGTTTGGAATATTGAAATTGTATTCAAATTAAGCATTGCATAACAAGAATTGAAAAAGGATAATGATAGATAAGGTCATGAAAAGGTTATATTATTAACATATCAAAAGATTATGCTTTTGGTTTCATCTCAAACTGAGACCCATCCACCAAAAGCACAGTTAGTTTTCTACCATATTTGCCTAACAGTTGAAGGTTTCATCTCAAACCGAGACCCATCCACCTCCAACTGTTATATTGTTCAAAATAAACGATACTAACTGATGACCAAGGGCTTCATCCTGAAACTCAGGACCCATCCACCTTTGGCCATCATATTTTTTTAGTGCAGGAAAGTAAAATTGTTCAACAAACCACAAACCACCAAATTTAAAAAATGGGCTCCGGCCTCGGCATCAATATCCATCATCGCCCATTCCGCTGCTTTCAAGGGGCAGCACCTTCTTCGACCATGGCTTCATCAGCACCAGCATCCGCTCCAGCATCCTTAGTAGCATCACCACCAGCATCAGCCACCTTCTCAGCCACCTTAGCAGGCTCCTCAACAGCAGGCTTCACAGGATGCTCCACGGGATCGTTATGGGTGAAATTCTGAGCCCATATCCTGACTTTGTATCTTGATTTTCTATTAGTTGTATATGATCAGGATACCGGACCAGGATATTGGTAACATCCTGAGGCAGTATCCTGACTATTACTAACAATTTGCTTGTAAACGTTGGCTACAAGGGAATAACGTTCGTGAAGACCAGGTCATCCTGAAGACCCGCTCAAATTGGTTGGGATAAGGACGTTGATGGCGGAAAAATAGCACTTGTAACGGTCAGCATTGAAGATTGGCATGTTTTATGGAAAGTTACGAAGATTGGTCAAAGATATTAATGTTGCAACGGTTATGGAAGCTTAAATCCCGGAGTTATAGTTAGTAAGCACGTGGAAAACGAGTTGAAACAGCCTGGCAACGTTCAGAAAGGAAATAATCTCAGTATCCCGGATTTTTAGCATAATATCCCGGATTTTTAGCATAGTTAGTTATTTCCTTTTACTATATAAAGGAGTGATCGGATCATAGGTAGACACAACTTTGACACACACAATTTCTCGTACACTCTTGCTCTCTACCACCTGTAACCACTCACAAACACTCACACTTGTACTCAAATCGCATTGCATTGTAACACTTAGTTGATCCGTATCATATCATGCATTGTATCCTATTATTCAAGCAATAAGAAGAACAAGGCAGCCGACGATTGTCAGCTCCCGAGGTTTTATGCCGGAGATCTAGATTGATCAAGGGCTTTCCTCGTACATCACGTGTCAACCTTTACATTTTTGCTCATTGTTTGATTATTGATATAGTCTGATATCCTCGGACTATATCCTAAAACTGTTTTTGCAAACTAACAAACCAACATATTTTTCACAAAGTATTACTAGCACACTACCTCACAAAACTAATTTGATCACTTAATTGCTTAGGTAATTTTTGACCAGAACAATTTGGCGCCCACCGTGGGGCATGTGGTGCTATTTCTACTAAAAGCTTTCGCAAAATCATTACTTGGTTTTCTATTTTTAAAACTTTTTGCTACACTATTTTCAATGGCCTCGAGATCAAACATGAGCTCTTCCACCGTGTCTGCTACAACCTCTACAACAATTGGTTCGATGCTTCCACCACCTCCTTCGAGAACGCAAGCCTCTTCACAAGGAACCGAAATTCATGTGGCTCGGGATGTTATTCCCACTCAGAATATTCAGGGATCTGGTCCTGTTTTGGCCTCTAATGAAGAAATTCTAACCTTATTTGGTAGTGTACAGGAACAAATGAGGCAGCAGTAGGAGACCAACCAAATGCTGATAAGAGAGATACAACTCTTGAAATCCAGCTCAAGCAGGTCCGCTGAGGATACTGTCACTCCCTTGCAACCAAGAGCTTTAAACTTCAGTTCTGCAGTATATGCTGAGGATAACAGGGGGAATATTATGCCTAGCCATTCCCGGAGTCATATTCCTGAGATACCCTCTTCGACCAGGATGTCGACTGTGAGGAATCTAGGATATGCTCCAGGATGCGCCCCAGGATATAGCCAGAATCACCAAGCTGGTAACTTGTCTGTTAACACCAGTATCCCTGTTACTAATAATCTTGGATCATTGCAGGATGCAGGCGTGACATCAGCGATAACCAGAGAGCTTCAAAAGTTGAAGGATATGATATCAAGTGTGCCTGGAATAGTGCAGCCTATACCGGAAGTATCCCGGGATAGTCACAACATATCCTGCTTTGCTCACCCCATTTGTGATGCAGAAATCCCAAAGAGATTCCAGACTCCTAACATGAAGCTGTATGATGGGACGACGGATCCTGAGGAGCATATTGCCCAGTATAGGGAGAGGATGGAGATTAACCCTATCCCGCCAGAACTTAAGGAA
The DNA here is from genome assembly GCA_030545235.1 of Helianthus tuberosus. Lineage (NCBI taxonomy): Eukaryota > Viridiplantae > Streptophyta > Magnoliopsida > Asterales > Asteraceae > Helianthus > Helianthus tuberosus. The sequence goes on along the minus strand of CM060412.1, from coordinate 130,777,166 downwards.
GCATGCTTGTGCAAGGGCTTTGGCTCTACTCTAACAGGATCAGCCTTGAAATGGCTTCTAAATGTTCCACCTTATTCAATTACATCATTTGCTCATTTAGTTAATTTGTTTAATAGTCAGTTTTCTTGTAGTAGAAGCTTTGAAAAACTAACAAGTGACCTCTACAGGATAACACAGGGGCCTCAAGAATCCCTAAGGGATTATGTGAACAAATTCAGCAGGGAATCCTTGGATATCCCACACCTTGATGTTGCTACAGCAGTCTAAGCATTCAAGATGGGACTACAAAAGGATTCCTAGTTTTATCAGGATCTTGTGATGAATCCTTGCAGGAACTTGGACGAAGCTCGAAACAGGGCCTTGAGATATATCAGGCTGGAAGATGATAAGAAAATGCAAGAGATGATGAATGCATCCTCAACATATGAACCAACTAACAGGAAGTCAGAATCCTCATACAAACCATATCGTTCTAAGCCATATGACAGGAATGATAGCAAAAAAGTGAACGCTGTTGAAAATGAGGATCCTGAATTGTCAGAATATTGTTTTTCTGTTAATATACCTGAACTAATGTATGCTATGCAGGGTTTGGGAGATAAAGCCAGGTGGCCTCGGAAGAATCAACAAAAAGCTGATTGGAAGGATAAGTCCAAATGGTGTGCCTTCCATGAGGATTTCGGACATGTTACTGAGGATTGCATTGCCCTAAGGAAAGAAATAAGCTACCTACTAAGCAAAGGATATCTGAAGGATCTTCTGGGCAGAAAGAAGAATAAGGGTCAGGATATTGAGAAGGATCCTGAACGAGCAGCATCACCTCCCGCCGACGCCAAGATAATTAACTTTATCTCAGGAGGGTCCGATATCTGCAGAACTTCTTATTCTGCAGCCAAAAGACATGCAAAGGAGGCTAAGGCCGAAAGGGGGAATAAGCCAACCAGGATATCGACCCTCACGACTGATAAAATGATCACGTTCGATAGTGATGACAAGGATACTGTCCAGGATCCTCATCATGATGCTCTGGTAATAACTTTATATGTTGCTAATCACTTTGTACGCAGGATACTAGTGGATAATGGCAGCTCAGTCAACATCATCCAATTGGAAACCTTGAAGAGAATGAACATCCCCAAGATAGAGGTTACCTCAAAGTCCACTGTGCTTGTAGGGTTTAGTGGAGAAGCAAAGAATACTGTTGGGGAGATAAAACTGCCCGTATATGTCGAAGGAGTAAACTCGATGCAACGGTTTTGTGTCATGGATTCATTATCCTACTATAATATTATATTGGGCAGGCCATGGATTCACGATATGAAAGCTGTACCTTCCACCCATCATTAATGTGTCAAGATCCCTACTCCTTGGGGGGTAGTCAAAGTTCAAAGTGACCAACAAGAGGCGAAGGAGTGCTACTCCTCTTCAATGAAGGCCTCAAGAAAATCCAAAGCAGGATAGCAATTAAAGATGCGGGCCCAGGATATCGTGGAGGCTTCAGAGCAGGATGTAAAGAAAATTATCCTGGATCAGGATAATCCAGATATCTCGGTGCTCATAGGAGCCAATATCCCTCAGGATATTGAAAATCAATTAACTAACTTTTTGAAATGCAGGATGTCAACATTCGCATGGAAGCATGAGGAGATGACAGGTATTTCTAAGGATATTATAACTCACAAGCTTGGAATTGACAGGTCTTTCAAGCCTATCCAGTAAAAGAGAAGGAAGTTTGCTCCAGAACGAAACATAATTATTCAAGAAGAGGTTGAAAGACTATTGAAGTCCAAGATGATCAGGGAAGTCAAATTTCCCAAGTGGCTAGCAAATGTGGTCGTGGTTCAAAAGAAGAATGGGAAATGGAGAGTTTGTGTAGATTACACAGACTTGAACAAAGCATGTCCCGCTATCTTGAACTATCCCTGTGAAAGGTGAATACCAGGCGGGGTGTTTAAACCCAATTCGAGAGAAAGGTGAATACCTTTAAACCTGTGAAGGGATCAGGATCCCTTAAACGTGAGAGAGGGGGCCAATCCTCTAATCTTTCGAAGTATCCTGAATGTGTATCCTGGAGCTATATCCCGAAGCATATACTGCAAAACAACTGTAAGCTAAGGTGGGTGTTAGCCTGGCTAACACCCCTCCGATGCTTAAGTCAGTAATGGGTTCAAAACAATAAATAATATTAAAATTTAATAAAAGAGATAGAATCCATACCATCCTGAGTTAGAATTTAAATTCCAAACTCACTTGAAATAGAGCTTTAGATGTATAGCATTCCAGGATCTTGGTAGCATATCTCCCTCCATATTCTTGAGTCGGTATGCTCCTTTTCCTGATTCTGATTTGATCTCATAGGGTCCTTCCCATTTTGGAGCCAACTTTCCATCAGCAGGATTAGTAGTATTCTGGAAAGCCTTCTCAATACCCAATCTCCGACCTGGAACCTTCTAGTCCTTATATTCTTGTTATATGCTTTAGATATCCTTTGTTGATATGCTGCCATCCTTAGCCTTGCTGCGTCTCTTGTCTCATCAACAGTATTCAATTCCTCACATAGGACTTCAGGATTCTGCGCAGGATCCCGGAGGTTGGATCTTGCTGTAGGTATTACCATTTCTGTTGGGATCACCGCTTCTGCTCCAAATACCAAGGAAAACGGGGTTTAGCCAGTTGCACTTTTCACCGTCATCCTATCAGCCCACAAAACAAAGGGTAGTTCTTCTGCCCATCTTCCTTTTTTAGCTCCTAGTCTCTTTTTCAGGTTGTTGACAATTATCTTGTTTGAGGATTCTGCTTGTCCATTTGCTTGAGGATGTACCGGTGTGGATGTAATCATCTTGATTCCCCAACTCTTACAAAAGTCAGTAGTCCTCTTACTTATAAAATGAGATCCATTGTCACAAATTATCTCAGCTGGTACTCCAAACCTAGTCAGGATATTCCTTTTTCATGAAGGATACCACTTCTTGATCTCTAACTTGAACGAATGCTTCAGCTTCGACCCACTTAGAAAAATAATCGGTCATTGCCAGCATGAAGACCTTTCCTCCTGGAGCCTTTGGCAATTTTCCTACTATATCCATTCCCCACTTCGTGAATGGCCAAGGGGAAGCTATAGGATAAAGTGGCTCGGCCGGCTGATGTAATATATTACTGTGTCTTTGACATGCATCACATCTTCGAGCATATTCTGCAGCATCTTTTCTCATCGTCGGCCAATAATATCCTGTTCTTAATGCCTTTGAGAACAACGACTTGCCCCCAGTATGGTTACCATAATTCCCTTCGTGTATATCCTGAAGCACTTCCTTGGTTTCGGGATCCTTTAAGCACCTCAGATATGGTCCTGCAAGAGATTTCTTATACAAGACATTATTTATAATAGTGAATCATGACACCTTCATTCTAAAGGCCTTAGGATTCTCATCCTTTGGGATGTGTCCTTCCTTGAGATATCTTATGATTGGAGCCATCCAAGACTTAGGATCCTTCTCAGGATACTCATCATCAGGATCCTGAACACTTACTACTTCCTTATCCTGAGGATCCGTCGCAGGATATAGGATATGTAATATTTGTATTCGGGTTCCTTCCGGTATCCTGACTGATGATCCTAGATTTGCCAAGGCATCAGCTTCAGCATTATCCTCTCTTGGTACCTGTTCAAGTGTAAAAATATCGAAATATCCTGCTAATTTTTTGAGAATTTCGAGATACTCGATTAACTTCTCACCTTTAACTGCATAGGTTCCATTAAAATGATTAGTAATTAACAAAGAATCAACATATACTTGCAAACTCTTGATATTCATACTTTTAGCCAATTCTAATCCTGCAATTAAAGCTTCATATTCTGCCTCATTATTAGTGGCAGGAAATTCACGTCTAATAGCCTGGGGTAATATGTCCCCCCGTGGAAATTTTAGTAGTATACCCAAACCTATACCTCTTACATTAGATGCACCATCAGTATATAGCATCCAGGATTCTAATTTTTCTCCTAGCTGTTGTACTTCTAGGTCTACTTCATTTTGAATATCACTACTGAAATCAGCCACAAAGTCAGCTAAAGCCTGAGACTTTATGGCATTTCTAGGTTCATATACTAGATCAAAGGCACCTAATTTCACTGACCATTTAGCCATCCTACCTGACATCACGGGTTTCCTAAGCACATTATTGACAGGATAGTTGGTTTTAACGTGAATCCTATGTGTTTCAGAATTAAGTCTAAGTTTTGTTGATGCCATAACTAGGGCTAATATCAGTTTCTCTAAGTGAGAATACCTAGTTTCAGCATCTAATAAACTTTTACTAACATAATAAACAGGATACTGCTGACCTTCATGATTCCTTTACAAGGACAGCACTTACGGCATTCCCTGATACTGCAAGATACAGGGATAATGGTTCACCATCCTTAGGCTTCATCAATGGGGGTGCAGTTGAAAGATATTGCTTCAAATCCTGCAAGGATGCTTCATGCTTTACTCCCCATTCAAACTTCTTATTCTTCTTCTTCTTCTTCTTCAGGATATCATAAAATTCCTTGCATTTTTCTGAGGATCTTGGAATAAATCTATTTAATGCTGCTACTTGTCCTGTCAACCGTTGAACATCCTTCATATTTGAAGGTGACTTAATATCCAGGATAGCTTTAATCTGCTCCGGGCTTGCTTCTATCCCTCTTTTAGTCACCATATATCCTAGAAACTTTCCTGCCCCCACTCCAAAATGGCACTTAGCAGGATTTAGCTTCATGTTATACTGATCCAGGATATCAAATGCTCCCTTGATATCCTGAAGGTGATCCTCAGCCTTTTTAGATTTTACTACCATGTCGTCGATGTACACCTCCATAGTGTCCCCCAGCTTGTCTTTGAACATCATGTTCACCAATCTTTGATATGTTGCACCTGCATTTTTCAAACCAAAGGGCATAGCAGTGTAGCAATAAATACCTGTTGGTGTCATGAAGGCAGTATCCTCCTGGTCTGAGGGTTCCATTTGGATCTGTTGAAATCCTGAAGATGCATCCATGAAGGTTAACATCTCATGGCCAGCAGTAGCATCCACCATTGAGTCAATATGAGGTAGAGGAAATAGGTCTTTGGGACAAGCTTTGTTTAAGTCTGTGTAATCTACACAAACTCTCCATTTCCCATTTTTCTTTTGCACCACAACTATATTCGCCAGCCATTTAGGAAACTTCACTTCCCTAATCATCTTGCTCCTTAGTAGTCTTTCAACTTCCTCTTGGATGATCACATTTTGCCCCGGAGCAAACTTCCTTCTCTTTTGTTGGACAGGCTTGAATGACCTATCAATACCGAGCTTATGTGTTATAATATCCTTGGAAATACCTGTCATATCCTCGTGCTTCCATGCGAATGTTGACATCCTGCATTTCAAAAAATTAGTCAATTGATCTTCAATATCCTGAGGGATATTGGTTCCCACGAGCACTGAGATATCCAGATTATTCTGATCCAGGATCACTTTCTTTACGTCCTGCTCTGAAGCCTCCATGATATCCTGACCTCGAATCTTTAATTGCTATGCTGTACTTGGCTTTGTTGAGGATTTCATCGAAGAAGAATAACACTCCTTTGCTTCCTGTTGATCACTTTCCACCTTGACAACTCCCCAAGGAGTAGGGATCTTAATGCATTGATGGTAGGTTGACGGAACAGCTTTCATATCATGGATCCAAGGCCTACCTAGTATAATATTATAGCAGGATAAGGAGTCCATGACACAAAAGCACTGCATTGAGTTGACCCCTTGAATATACACGGGCAACTTTATCTCTCCTACGGTATTCCTAGCTTATCCACTGAAACCAACGAGCACAGTGGACTTCGAAGTAATATCCATCGGAGATACATTCATCCTCTTCAATGTTTCCAGCTGAATTATGTTGACTGAGCTGCCATTATCCACTAATATCCTGCGTACAAAATGGTTAGCAACATATAACGTTATCACTAAGGCATCATGATGGGGATCCTGGACAGTATCCCTGTCATCATTATCGAACATGATGACTTTGTCAGTTGTGAGGGATGAGATCCTTGTCGGCTTATCTCCCCTCTCTGCTTTGGCTTCCTTCGCGTGTCTTTTCGCCGCAGAATATGATGTGCCGCAGATGTCGGATCCTCCTGAAATAAAGTAAATAATTTTTGCATCCGCAGGAGGTGATGCTGCCCGTTCAGGATCCTGACCCTTATTCTTCTTTCTTCCCAAGTGGTCCTTCAAATATCCCTTACTCAAGAGATAGCTTATTTCTTTTCTCAAAGCGATGCAATCCTTAGTAACATGTCCGAAGTCCTCATGGAAAGCACACCATTTGGACTTGTCCTTCCAATCAGCCTTTTGTTGATTATTTCGGGGCCATCTTGCTTTGTCTCCTAAACCCTGCATAGCATACATTAGTTCATGTATGTTAACAGAAAAACAATATTCAGACAACTCAGGATACTCCTCAGGATCCTCGTCTTCAACAGCATTCACTTTTTTGCTATCATTTCTGCCATATGGCTTTGAGCGATATGGTTTATACGAGGATTCTGATTTCCTGTTGGTTGACTCATAGGTTGTGGATGAATTCATTCTCTCTTGCATCTTTTTATCATCCTCCAACCGAATGTATCTTAAAGCCCTGTTACGAGCTTCGTCTAGATTCCTGCATGGATTCATTACAAGATCCTGACAAAATTGAGAATCTTTTTGCAACCCCATCTTGAAGGCTTGCACGGCCGTTGCAACATCAAGATGTGGGATATCCAAGGATTACCGACTAAACTTGTTCACATAATCTCTCAAGGATTCATGAGGTCCTTGAGTTATCCTGTAAAGGTCACTGGTTAATTTCTCAAAACTACGGCTGCAAGAAAATTGACTATTAAATAAATGAACTAAATGAGCAAATAAAGTAATTGAGTGAGGAGGAACGTTTAAAAGCCATTTCAAGGCTGGTCCTGTTAAGGTAGAACCAAAACCCTTGCACAAGCATGCTTCTTTGAGATCTGGAGAGATAGGGTTGATTTCCATCCTTTCTCTATACTGGGAAATATGCTCCTCAGGATCCGTATTTCCGTCATAGAGCTTCATGTTGGGGTTTTGAAATCTTTTTGGGATTTCAGCATCACAAATGGGATACGCAAACCGGGATATCCTGTGGCTGTCCTGGGATACTTCAGGAATTGGCTGAACCACCCCAGGTACACTGGATATCATGTCCTTCAGTTTTTGAAGCTCCCTGGAAAATGCTGATGTCATACCTGTATCCTGCAAAGATCCAACACCATTAGTAGCAAGAGTATTATTGTTATTAGATACATTACCAGCTTGGGGATTCTGGCCATATCCTGAAGCATATCCTGAGCTTCTCACAGTTGATACTCTTACTGAAGAGGGTATCTCAGGAGTATGATTCTGGGAATGGCTAGGCACAATATTCCCTCGGTTAGCCTCAGTATAAACTGCAGAACTAAAGTTCAAAGCCCTGGGTTGCAAGGGAGTGACAGTATCTTCAGCAGGCCTACTCGGGCCAGATTTCAAGAGTTGTATCTCTCTCATCAGCATCTGATTAGTTTCCTGCGGCTGCCTCATCTGTTCCTGTACACTACCAAACAATTTTAGAATTTCTTCGTTAGAAGCCAAAACAGGACCAGATCCTTGGATATTGCGAGCGGGAATAACATCCCGAGCCACATGACTTTCAGTTCCCTGTGAAGAGGCTTGCATTCTCGGAGGAGGTGGTGGAAGCACCGAACCAATTGTCACGGTGGAAGAGCTCACGTTTGATCTTGAGGCCATTGAAAATAGTGTAGCAAAAACTTTTGAAAATAGAAAACCAAGTAATGATTTTGCAAAAGCTTTTAGTAGAAATAGCACCACTTGCCCCACGGTGGGCGCCAAATTGTTTTGGTCAAAAATTACCGAAGCAATTAAGTGATCAAATTAGTTAAGTGAGGCAGTGAGCTAGAATTGTGCGTTGAAAATATGCTGGTTAAGTTATTTGTAAAAACAGTTTCAGGATACGGCTCAGGATATAGAGTTGTATCTATGATCAAACAATGAGCAAAAATGTAAAGAATAACACAGGATATACGAGGAAAGCTCTTGATCAATCTAGATCGTCGGCACAAAACCTTGGGAGCTGATGACGTGATGTCGTGGTCACAATCAAATTTAATCCCAAAAACAACTATATAGATAGTGGCAAGTGGGTATCGAACACAGGGAGTTTGTGGAATATGTGTTATTTGAAAGTTTATCTAATTTTAACTAAATTAATCTAATTGCAAGAGAAATAAAATTCAAGAGTTTATGTGAGTGAATTGTTTTTAGACTAAATTAAACTAAGTAAATCGCAAGAGAAAAGTTTGGTTGTAAGCAAATTAGAGACAAATGACCATCCTAGATTTCCGGTTTGTTTCGACATTCATATTATTATTCCACTAGAAAGAACTACATAGACATAGCTCATGTGTGATTACTTGCAGTGATGAAAGGGAACTAAGTACTCAGATTCCTAGAACGTGAGGTTGTTACCCGATGATTAATCAACCCTTACCCAATTCTAATTCTACCCATGATATCTCGATTGCCAACGGCACCAATAACGTATGGTTTCAAACTAGAATAATATAAGAATTAACAAGTTACTAACAAACAATCACACACTATAACAAACCAACCATAAAGATAAGGATTGCTATTCTAGAAATTAGGAAATCAAATACAAAATGTCTCAAGCAAACCTTCAATCTAGGACGATCATAAAGTGTTTAGCCACACATGGCTCGAATCAACATCATAACAAAGATATTATTGTTCATACGGATCAAAGCACACCAAACTAATGATTACTGTCATTTTTTTCTTGCCAAAAGTCTCTAACTAGCCTCCAATCTCGAGTTCCAAACAGGTTGTAACCGAAGAGAGATGATTAGACCCCTTAATTCTCCATAAAAAGCCAATTAAATGCGAAAGTTACATGATAGCATCAGTCAGAGCCATAACCTACGGCTCCCAGCCGTAGGTTACGGCAGTCAACAAGTCTTCAAAGTCAGCATAGGGCCGTAACCTACGGCTCTCAGCCGTAGGTTACGGCGATTAATGTTCTTTACGGTGAAGCTCTCCTGTTTTACGGTAATGATTTCGGACAAATATGGGGGCCGTAACCTACGGCAGGGGGCCGTAGGTTACGGTGCTAAGCATGATGATTCTTCTTGTTTCTTTATCAACACTTGATTTCTTCAACACTTTGACTCCCCAACTTCTAGCATCCATTCGTGCCTCCTAAAACCCGTATTTTGAGCACTTTAACACCTGCATAATCAAACGTAGAGTGGTTACCAAGTTCGAGCAATTAACCGGGCAAAGTATGGAATTTTATTCTATATAAAGCACTTAAGGGTTGTCCTATGGACCACCCGTCATATCCCCACACTTACCCATTGCTTGTCCCAAGCAACGCATTCAAAACTATTCAGCAAACACAAGTGATCAATCATGCAGACCAAGCTAAAATATGCCGTCCTTTTACTAACCTTCAACCATACCATAAGACACACCCCTTACCAAATTCTCGGTGACAAGAATTACTAGCATGTAATGCAAAACCACTCAATGCGTGTATGTGTGTGTGCGACAATAAGCTTGTATAAGAATCAAGTTTCCTCCTAACAAATATCTAGCATGCTTATGAATCAAGAGAGACTTACGGGTTGTAACGGGGCTAGGTGCAAAGGTAGGAAAATGGTTGAACATATATATAAGAGCTAATTTGATTTGACCCGGTTTTTATTTTCACTACTAAGCAAAACAACCATCAACTCTATACACAATTCATCAACTTTTAAACTACCAACACAACTACATTCTTGTTTTTGTATTTTTCTCAATTTTTTTTTCAGCTTTTATAACACATCAATCTCAACAATAAATACAAGAACAACAATACTACCTACTAAATCTCATAAACCGAGTCATTTCAAAAGGTAAAATTTTGTAGGAAGTAGGCTTGGGTCACAACCGAACGGTTTAAGGCTCAAACATGGCAATCTAAGACCAAACCCCCACCCCTCACAATACCAAGCTCATATATGTAACGTATGAGGTCCAACCCACCAATCCCGCACTCTCACACATCTAGACGAGGCTTCCTAAAAGTCCCCCTATCATTTTCAAAAGCATGCTAATTCTAGGATTTAACAAGTATTCACACACAAATTCTATTAACACACAACACACACCGCCACTCAAACAATGAAATATCAATAACAATCATGTGTGGCTCAAATCCTCACCAAGAAAAGACTAGGAATGGGTGTCGGTGTGTCAAATGGCACAATATCAAGTTTTCAAATTTTAACAATTGTCGCTTGGGTTACAAAAATTTTTAAAACTCTCAAAAATTTCCCCCATCCCCACACTTGGGATACATTATCCCAATGTATGGCTTTGAGGGAAAATCACTTTTAACCACAACATCAACCTTTGCTTATACTCTCAAACCCCAAGTTTCTTTTTGTATTTTTTTTTAAATTTGTAATTTTTATGTGTTTTTCACTTTACGAAAACATGAAAATTATCACCCTACCCCCCGTTAAAAACCCGTGTTGTCCTCAACACTATGTTCGGGAGATTCGTACGAATTTCCCCACACTTGTTTCAAACACCGGCTCTAAACGGGACTTTATTCAAAACACGCAACTAAGCTACAATATATACAAGACACCAAACCTGGGCCTCTTTCAAGTTTCCTCATCATCCAATGGGCGTAAAATGAAGCCCACTTTGTCGAGCTCGAGATTGTTGATATCATTACCTTCCAAGTACGGTTTGAGCCGATGCCCGTTCACCGTTTGTTGCTTATTTGTTTGTTCGTCTTGAATGTCAACATCACCAAATCTTCCCACTCTTCGGATGACGTAAGGATCCATCCACTTGCTTTTGAGTTTCCCCGCGAACATCTTCAATCTTGAGTTGTACAACCACACTTTTTGACCCACTTCAAAGTTCTTTTTCTTTATCTTCGCATCATGAACTTTCTTCAGTTTGTCTTTATATGCGGATGCACACTCATAGGCTTGATCTCTTATTTCTTCAATTTCATTCAATTGTAGCTTTCTCGCCTGACCCGCTTCGTCATAGTTTGCATTCACCGTTTTAATCGCCCAATATGCCCGATGTGCTAACTCCATAGGCAAATGACATCCTTTTCCGTACACCATTCGATAAGGAGTGGTATCAAGTGGAGTTTTGTAGGCCGTTCGATAAGACCACAACGCATCATCAAGCTTACTTGACCAATCTTTTCGACCCGTTCTCACCGTCTTCATTAGTATCTCTTTAATTTGCCGGTTAGACACTTCCACTTGACCGCTCGTTTGCGGGTGGTACGGTGTAGCAACACGATGATTCACATTGTATCTCTTTAACAATTTCCCAAAGTTGAAGTTCTTGAAGTGTGAACCACCATCACTTATTATCACTCTAGGCACACCGAATCGAGCAAAAATGTTGGATTGTACAAACTTGCATACAACGGAGTGATCATTGGTTCTCGTAGCAATAGCTTCAATCCATTTCGAAATGTAGTCAACCGCAACTAATATATACAAAAACCCATTTGAGTTTGGAAAAGGACCCATGAAGTCTATTCCCCAAACATCAAATACTTCCACTACCAAAATCGGTTGTAACGGCATTTCATCCCGTTTAGAAATACTTCCCACTCTTTGACAATTGATGCAATTTTGGGCATACTCACAAGAATCCTTGAAAATCGCGGGCCAATAAAACCCACTAGATAACACCCGATAACCCGTCTTGTTCCCACTAAAATGCCCCCCACATGCCGACGAATGAGCATGGGTCAAAATCTCTAAAACTTCAGTTTCGGGAACACATCTTCGTATTACTTGGTCGGGTCCGATCTTGAACAAATGTGGTTCATCCCAAATGTATTGTTTAACTTGACTCAAGAATTGTTGCCGTCTCTTCTTCGTCCAATGATTCGAAATTGCACCCTTAGCCAAATAATTCACATAATGGGCGTACCAAGGTGCAACAAAAGTAGATACGGCTAACAATTGCTCGTCGGGAAACCGTTCATTAATCTCACTCGGGTCATCAACACCTTCCAATGGGATCTGGGACAAATGATCCGCAACAACATTTTCACACCCCTTTTTGTCCCGGATCTCTAAATCGAATTCTTGCAACAGAAGCACCCAACGAATCAACCGGGGTTTTGCATCCTTCTTTTCCATTAGATATCGGACCGCACTATGATCCGAATAAACAATTACCTTGCTCCCCCAAATGTAAGCTCTAAACTTGTCCAAGGCATACACCACCGCTAATAATTCTTTCTCGGTCGTGGTGTAATTCAGTTGCGCCTCGGACAAAGTTTTGCTTGCATAATAGATCACCACCGGTTTCTTATCGACCCTTTGACCCAAAACCGCTCCAATGGTCGTGTCGCTAGCATCACACATAATCTCGAACGGCTTTGACCAATCCGGTGGTTGCAAGATAGGAGCCTTCACCAACTGTTCCTTCAACACATGAAACGCTTGCAAACATTCGTCAGTAAAATCAAAGGGAACATCTTTTAATAATAAGTTACATAAAGGTTTTGTAATTACGCTAAAGCCTTTAATAAACCTTCTATAAAACCCCGCATGTCCCAAAAATGATCTCACCCCCTTAACATTCTTTGGTGGGGGTGGAGATGAAATTACCCGAATTTTTGCTTTATCTACCTCCATTCCCCGGTCCGAAATCACATGCCCCAACACAATACCCTCTTGAACCATAAAATGGCTCTTTTCCCAACTTAAGACCAAGTTTGTCTCCACACACCTTTTCAAAACTTTTCCTAACTCATCAAGACAAGAGTCAAAACTTGGCCCAAAAATGGAAAAATCATCCATAAACACTTCAAGAGACTCCCCCACCATGTCCGAAAATATACTCATCATACATCTTTGGAATGTGGCGGGGGCGTTACATAGTCCAAATGGCATCCGCCGAAAAGCAAATGTACCATATGGACATGTAAACGTGGTTTTGTGTTGGTCGTCCGGGTGAATAGCAATTTAGTTATATCCCGAGTACCCATCCAAAAAACAATAGTATTTTTGACCGGAAAGTTTTTCAATGATTTGGTCAATGAAGGGTAACGGGAAATGGTCTTTGGAGGTAGCGGCGTTTAATTTTCTATAATCGATACAAACTCGCCACCCCGGTTACCGGGCGGGTGGCGATTTGCTCACCTTGCTCATCTTTAATTACCTGAATGCCTGATTTTTTAGGCACTACCTGAGTCGGACTTACCCACGCACTGTCCGAAATGGGATAAATGATCCCTGCATCTAACCACTTGATAACTTCCTTCTTGACCACCTCTCTCAGATTCGGGTTCAACCTTCATTGTGTTTCACGAGTCGGCTTTGCATCCTCACCTGTAATAATTTTGTGCATAACAATGGATGGACTAATACCTTTTAAGTCGGCTATTGTCCACCCAATTGCCGCCTTGTGAGCCTTCAACACCCGTATCAACTCCTCCTCTTGAGCTACCTTCAAATTGGAAGCAATGATCACCGGTAAAGTGTCATTCTCCCCCAAAAATACATATTTTAGGTGCTTTGGTAGCTCTTTCAATTCCACACTTGGTGGACATTCCAAGGAAGGCTTTGTACCCAAATCAATTTCCACCGGTAGAGTATCCGTTTGGTGGGTCCATGGCGGTCTTCCTTCCTTTACCGCAAAAGCCTCTTGCTCTTTCTCTTCCTTTTCCAAATCACATGCGTGCACCTGCAAAGACACATCACAAACACAAGAACCCAAAATCTCTTCCTCGAACTCCTTTGGGTCGTATCCATCTATGAAATCTGCTACAAAACACTCATCACCATAAATGTTAGTACCATTAGTAAAAACATTTAATCTCGTCTTTCTATTACCGAATGTCATGTCGACCGTACCATATCGACAATCAATAACGGCATGTGCGGTGTTTAAAAATGGCCGACCCAAAATAATATTTTGTTGTTGAATTGGGTCCGCGGATGAGTAGTCTAGCACAAGAAAATCCACGGGATAATAAAACTCATCAACTTTAACTATCACATCCCGTACAATACCCCGAGGGAGTTTATGAGACAAATCGGCTAACACCACCGTTGTCTCAACCCGTTTCAATGGACCAAAATCGTATTGGTCATATAACCCCCCCGGTAAGATGCTTACTCCGGCTCCAAGATCCAATAACGCCCTTGCAGTTTGAAAATTTCCTACTTGAATATTTATAAGAGGCGTTCCCGGATCTTGTAGCTTAGGAGGAAGATCTCCTTTCAAGACTGCGCTTACCCGCTCCTTCAAGTCAACCAGTTTAGGCACTTTTTGTTGCCTCTTTTGGGTACATAATTCTTTTAAAAACTTGGCGTAAGCGGGTACCTGTTTAATAGCTTCAAGCAAAGGAAGATTGATTTTAACCTGTTTAAAAACCTCCCACATTTCCTCTTTTTGAGGACCCCGTTTTGAAATAAAATTTTTTCTACCCGGATCTAATAAAGCTGAGGGAAATGGTACTTCACTAGATCCCTCACCCTCATTTACCTTTTCTTTTTCTTTACTAACTTCGGGTTTTTCAAAATTGGGTTTTTTAGAAGAAACAATAGGTGGTTCATTTTCTTCCTCACTATCTTGACCCGTGATATCTTCAACCACCCCATCAACCAAATCCGGTGAAGGATTGGTTTTATACTCTTTCCCACTTCTCAAAACACTTACATGGTGAATGTTAACATTATTACCTCTTGAAGTACCATGAGATGGGTTTACCTTAGTGTCGCTTGGTAATTGACCTTTATTTTTCTTCAATTCTGACACTTCGGTTGCAAGTTGACCCATTTGGGTGGTCAAAGTTTGAATTGCCTTATCTCGAGCCTCATCCTTTTGTATACGAGCATCATCCATTTGGTTTCTCTTTTGCATCTCCGCTTGCATGCTCTTCAACATATCCATCATCTCGTTTCCACCCGAAGACCCCCCTTGTTCTTGACCCGTTTGGTATTGCCTTTAGTACCCTTGGTTGTTCCCACTTCTATATCCACCTTGATTGTTGTAAGGTTGGTGTGAACCATAATTACCTTGGTTACCTTGGAAATTCGGGTTTGCTTGATTTGAAGGGTTCCCATAACGAAAGTTTGGGTGGTTCCTCAACCCGGGGTGGTAAGTGTTAGAATTCATGTTGTTGTAATTTCTACCACCCCCTCCTTGACCTTGAACCGCATAAACTTCTTCATATTGCCCTTCCACCAATCCTTGGTAATTTTCAGCCACATGACCTATTTCATTACACAAAGCACAAACATCATAAATTTGAATAGTAGTTTGAACATTACCATCGTCAACTGCATGAACTTGCGATCTCGTGACAGCCGGTCGTGCTCTCCTTGATGCTTGAGCTTTCCTCTTTGAGGTAATGGCCATTTATTCCAAGAACTCCCAATCCTCATCTTCATAATTTGTGCCAAAAGTCCCATTTGTGATGGACATTAGATCTCGTGCATCCTCGGCACACAACCCTTCATGAAAGGCGTTCATCAACTCCCAAAGCTCAATCCCATGGTGTGGACAATTTTTAATCATCATGTTTAAGCGCTCGAAGGCTTCATGGAACATTTCACCTTGTTGTTGTTGGAAACTTCTCAACCCTTTCCTAGCATCATTGGTCTTTTGGGCGGTATAAAATTCGTCTAAGAAAGTTTGTTGCATTTCCCCCCAAGTGTAAATAGATGCCGAAGGCAACGTGTAGAACCACTTCTTTGCCTTATCTTCCAAAGAGAATTGAAATAAGACCAACTTCACATCATCGGCCGAAAAATCTTGACTCCCAAGAGTGTTGCAAATTGAGTCATAGGCCTCTAAATGAAAATAAGGCTCTTCTGTTGCTAGACCTTTATACATTGGCAAACTTTGTAAAGAATTTGTTCTCACTTCAAAAGTCCTTCCTTGGTTATTGTGAGGAATAACCACCGGTGAAGGGTTGTGAGTAATTACCGGCCTAAAATGCGCTTCAATTCCCCTCGCATTTTCCCTAAGATGCCTTCTTGGTACACCCAATCTACCCCTTGAACGAATAGGACCCATTGGTCTTGGTATATGCCCTTGTGGTGCGAATGGCTGTTGAACTTGTTGTTGGGGCATCGGTGGTTGTTGAATTGGCCTTTGAAATTGTGGTTGAACATTTTGTGGCCGAACTTGTTGCAATGGTATAGGGCGTTGCATTGGTGGCCCTTGTGGCCTTGGTCTAATGTGTTGTGGTATGAGTTGTTGTTGTGGAATCCCACCAACACTTGACATTCTTTGCGTTTGACCAGGTACATAAGTCAACTCCCCTTGATCTCCACTACCCACATAAGCATAACCCTCTTCCTCATAACCCTCGAAATCTTCATATCCTTCTTCATATCCATCTCCTTCTATACCCCCCCCCCCCCGATGATGGCCCAAATGGAATAGATGAGTATTGAAAACCTGACTGGTTTGGTGCTCTAAATGATGAAGTAGCATGAACAACAGTTGAGCCTTGTGGTAATGTATAGGTGGATGATGATTGACCTGAAGCTGGGAAGAAATGGGTAAGTGGTGGAATTGTAGAAGCAGGGCTAAAGGTAAGGGTAGGTTCAGTTTGAGTATTGGTAGGTAATGTAGTATTGGGTGGTGGGATATCAAATGGTGAAGTAAATTCGGTAGTAGAACTGGGCATGGTGGTATTTGGTGAAGGTTGAGTGGATGTTGGTATAAATGGTGGAGTAGGTCCACCCGTAGTGGGTGGTGGTTGTGGTGGATCCATGTATCGAATTGGTGTGATTGGTGTAGTTGGTGTTGTTGGTGAACCGCTAATTGTGTTTTCCCTTAACAAAATTCTGTTTGCTCGCAAAGTTCGTTCGATTTCCGGATCAAATGCTAATGGTGAAAGCTTGTGAGATCTCCTAGTATGCTTGCACCTGTCAATACCTGCACACTAACACACCCAGCGTAAACCAGAAAAATAACAAACCTAAGAAAGATCACAAATAACACACGTTGCGCACTACTCCCCGGCAACGGCGCCAAAATTTGACGTGATGTCGTGGTCACAATCAAATTTAATCCCAAAAACAACTATATAGATAGTGGCAAGTGGGTATCGAACACAGGGAGTTTGTGGAATATGTGTTATTTGAAAGTTTATCTAATTTTAACTAAATTAATCTAATTGCAAGAGAAATAAAATTCAAGAGTTTATGTGAGTGAATTGTTTTTAGACTAAATTAAACTAAGTAAATCGCAAGAGAAAAGTTTGGTTGTAAGCAAATTAGAGACAAATGACCATCCTAGATTTCCGGTTTGTTTCGACATTCATATTATTATTCCACTAGAAAGAACTACATAGACATAGCTCATGTGTGATTACTTGCAGTGATGAAAGGGAACTAAGTACTCAGATTCCTAGAACGTGAGGTTGTTACCCGATGATCAATCAACCCTTACCCAATTCTAATTCTACCCATGATATCTCGATTGCCAACGGCACCAATAACGTATGGTTTCAAACTAGATTAATATAAGAATTAACAAGTTACTAACAAACAATCACACACTATAACAAACCAACCATAAAGATAAGGATTGCTATTCTAGAAATTAGGAAATCAAATACAAAATGTCTCAAGCAAACCTTCAATCTAGGACGATCATAAAGTGTTTAGCCACACATGGCTCGAATCAACATCATAACAAAGATATTATTGTTCATACGGATCAAAGCACACCAAACTAATGATTACTGTCATGTTTTTCTTGCCAAAAGTCTCTAACTAGCCTCCAATCTCGAGTTCCAAACAGGTTGTAACCGAAGAGAGATGATTAGACCCCTTAATTCTCCATAAAAAGCCAATTAAATGCGAAAGTTACATGATAGCATCAGTCAGAGCCGTAACCTACGGCTCCCAGCCGTAGGTTACGGCAGTCAACAAGTCTTCAAAGTCAGCATAGGGCCGTAACCTACGGCTCTCAGCCGTAGGTTACGGCGATTAATGTTCTTTACGGTGAAGCTCTCCTGTTTTACGGTAATGATTTCGGACAAATATGGGGGCCGTAACCTACGGCAGGGGGCCGTAGGTTACGGTGCTGAGCATGATGATTCTTCTTGTTTCTTTATCAACACTTGATTTCTTCAACACTTTGACTCCCCAACTTCTAGCATCCATTCGTGCCTCCTAAAACCCGTATTTTGAGCACTTTAACACCTGCATAATCAAACGTAGAGTGGTTACCAAGTTCGAGCAATTAACCGGGCAAAGTATGGAATTTTATTCTATATAAAGCACTTAAGGGTTGTCCTACGGACCACCCGTCAGCTGACAATCGCAGCTGCCTTGTTCTTCTACTACTTTAAATATCAGGATACAGTGCAGGATATGATGCGGATCAACTAGGTGTTACAATGTAATTCAAGTACAAGTGTTTGAGTGTAGTGATTGTTTGCAACTGGAGAGTAAAAATGTGCGTAATGGTGTGTGCCTTAACCTGATTCGATCAATCTATTTATAGTAAAACAAAAATAACTAACTATCCTATTGAACCGGGATGCTTCGAATATTCCTCAAGTGAACGTTGTAGTCCACTTTTTCCGGGTTCAACGTCTACAAGCTAACTGATTTGCCCGAGTCTCGAGGGGAAGAAGTCCTCCTGACCGTTGGAGAGTTGCACTTCCTAGTCTGCACGTTGTTAAATCAGTTAATACCAGGATATCGTACCAGAATGTTACCAATATCTTGATCCGGTATCCTGATCACAAATAAACAATCAAAGCCAGAATATTAGTCAGGATATATATGTAGAAAATGACCCATAACACTCATATTCTGTAATTAGTCTAATAACATACTTACCAGACATTTCTGAACTTGATTTTTGACTTGAACTTATGAGAGACAGGGAGAAGGTTCTTTCACTATCAGGAAGTTGATAGATCTCTTTGATCCTGAGCTTCGATTATGCTCTTGGAGGGGCTAGATCTTTGAAATTTGCTACATAAGAAATGAAGATGTCAGTTAAGGATATAGTTTTAAGATATATTTGGGGATATTCCTAAAACCCTAAATCCTACCCGAAGTCAACCATTCAACTGGCAGGTCAAAACCCTTGATGATAGAATCCCTTTTTACGAAAAAGAACTTTCTTTGCCACTGATCTTCGTTCTTAGTGGCCTTGGGGATTAGGGGGTTTTTAGAAGTAGAAAAGAGGAGAAAACGGCTATTTCCATGGGACCTCAGTCGATATACTATAGGGAGATCTTCAATACAAAGATCAGGGACATGACGGGATTTAATTTGGTCTAACACCATTAAAACTCTCCAAACCATTGGCATGGTCTGAGCATAACTGAGGCCGGTAAGTTCGAAAAAGCGGGAAATAAAGGCTGGAAAAGGATACCGGAGTCCTAAGGAGAAAGGATAGGCTAGGAAACACACCCACTCGTTTGATACTGCGTTTGAACGGACCTCCCGGTCGAAGGGACGAATGATCACCCTGGCAGGAAAGGTACCAGAATCTTTTAAGGCGGCAATGTCGGCATTGTTAAAAGAGCAAATCTCCTTTTCGGGTTCTCGAAGAAGATTTTGGCTTTCAAGGGTTGGGATTGGCTCGTTTGTGCGTGATCTTGTTCGCGAGGCCATGAAAGATTTCAACTACGAAACGAGAAATCTAAACGAGGAAAAACAGAGAAGAGAAAGGGGAAGAATACCTGAAAAATTGCTTGAAGTATGATGATCATAATGTAGAATAGTCCGGCTAAATATAGGCTGGATATAGGGGGTTTGGAGTAAATATCGCATGGGGAGTTGTAGCGTGTCACTTCGAACGTCGTTTCAACTTAATAACCTCGATTCACAGGATAAGTTTTAAAATATATCCGTTGGAATTGGTATACCAACAGATATATTTTGGGGACAATTGTTATGGGTGATTTTCCACTTATATATCCTGAATAATATTCTGACTATGTTCCTTTTTGTTGTGATTAGGAAACTGGATCAGGATATTGGTAACATCCTGATGCAGTATCCTGGTAGTGACTAATTAACTCACGTGCAGATTGATGAAGCAAGTTTATAACGTTCAAGTGGACTTCTTCTCGTAATGATTCGGGCAAATCTGTTGGAATATGAACGTTGAAGCCGGAAGACGTGGACTACAAAGTTTATAACGTTCAAGTGGACTTCTTCTCCTAAACACTCACAATACACTTACACTTGTATTCAAATCACATTGTAACCCTAGTCGATCTACATCATATCCTGCACTGTATCCTGATATTTGAAGCAATAAGAAGAACAAGGCAGCTGCGATTGTCAGCTCTCGAGGTTTTGTGTCGGCGATCTAGATTGATCAAGGGCTTTCCTCGTACATCCTGTGTCACCCTTTACCTTTTTTGCTCATTGTTTGATTATAGATACAGCTCGATATCCTAAGCCGTATCATGAAAACTGTTTTTGAAACTACTAAATCAGCATATTTTCGATACACATTCTTAGCACACTACCTCACTTAACTAATTTGATCACTTAATTGCTTCGGTAATTTTTGACGAAAACAACTAGGTACCATGTGATTAAGATTGTTGAAAGGATTTTTCAATTGTCTTTTATTGATGATAGTTTTGTTCTGTGTGAAACATGCAATTGCTACTGCCTCTGCCCAAAAGTTGGTAGGCAATTTAGCTTATGTAAGCATAGTTCTGGCTGCTTCTACAATTGTTTTGTTTCTTCTTTCCACTACCTGATTTTGTTGAGGGGTTCTAGGTGCAGAAAAGTCATAGGATATCTTTTGTTGATTAGAAATATCCCAAGTTTTCAATTCTTGAATTATGTCTTTTGTTTCTTCTTTCCAGTACCTGATTTTGTTGAGGGGTTCTGGGTGTAGAAAAGTCGTAGGATATTCCTTTGTAGATTAGAAATATCCTAAGTTTTCAATTATTGAATTATGTCCAATTATCATATCTGATCTTTCTGACATTTAATTTTAAAAGATTTTCTATTTTCTTAATAAAATTTATGATTAGATCAGGGGTTTCACTTTTTTGTTTTAAAAACTCAACCCATGTGTACCTTAAGTAATCATCGATAATGAACAAAATATATTTCTTTCCTGAAAATCTTTCTGTACTCACAGGCCCACAAAGATCCATGTGCAAAAGTTCAAGTGTTTGAGAGATAGAAGATTCTGCTATAGTTTTGTGTGATCCTCTCTTTGATTTTCCCAGCTCACATGCCTCACAAAGTGTATCCTATTTGGAAGAGATAAATGGTAAACTTTTTACCAAATTCTTGTTCGCAATTGATAGAGTTTGGAAATTTAAATGTGCTAACCTTTTGTGCCATAACCAACCACTACCTTTGTTATCTTTTGAGGATAAGCATAGTTGAGGGTGCTCAACTTTTTCATTGAAATCAAAGTAGTAAATTGATTTGCTGATTCTTTTACTACTTAAGTAAACTTTGTTATTTTTTAATCCAATTAGCAAACAAGTATCAGACATAAGTATTACCTTGAAGGCTTTGTCACAAAATTGTTCACAACTTAAGAGATTATATTTCAAACCTTCCACATGTGCCACATCTTGTCCCAGTCATGTGCTTGGAGCTACCAGAATTGCAAGACCAAATCTGCTACATATGATTGTCATGAAATAAAGAGGTTAGAAATTTTTAGATACCCAGATTTTCTTAGGTACCCTCTTTCAAATGAACTGGTAATTCTGATTTTCCAAAGTCTTCATCTGATGAATTGTTATAATCAGATTTTATGTCTAATGTTGAGTCATTGACAGTCAGTTTGTTCTTTGATAGGTGCTATTGAATTAATCTCAGAATTTCAACAACACAGACATTCCACCTTTTCAGATTTCTCTTGTGGAGTGAGATGAAAGATTATTTTCTTGGTTGTCTTTCTTTGAATTTTCTGAGAACACATTTTGATCTTTGGACATGTTGCTTTTAGAGTTTTATTCTTCTATGAAATATTGTTTTGTTTTTATTTTTCCTCTAAAAGTCAATTTCTTGCTTTTAGAATTTGAATCAGAACAACATGTCAGAGTGATCGGACATGCTTGACTCTGCATCAGATCTAATGTTTGCTTATCAGAAATTGTTTTTGAAGCTTTTACAAAAGCTATTGGTTGGTTGGAATTTGTTTCTATGTAACCAAAACCTTCACCTTTGTTTTTAGTTGTTGTTTCAATATAATCTATAAAATCTCTTACTTGTTGAAAGCCTTAACATTTATTTCCCTTTCCTGAATCCTTTTGTATAAAGTCTTTCTTTCTTGTTCATAAAAATGGATTTTTGCATCTTTTGTCAGATTTTCATCTTTAAGAGACTTACTTTTGTTTTGATCTTCTTTTACTATTTCTTGAAATAGATCTTTTTAATTCTGTCAATTTTTTAGCATGTAGGTTCTCAAATTCCTTTCTTAACTTACTGATCTGATATTCTAAATCATGATTATTTGAACTTACCTTCTTTTATGATGATTCTGATTCAGTTTATCAATTTTGGCCGTCAAACAAAAGTTGGCCATTTCTTCTTGGTCATCATCTGATGCAGGTTTAAGTTTCTTCATGGTCATCATCTGATTACCAAGAATTAGGCCATTTGTTTCAGAAAAAGCTAGATCATGTAGGTTTAAGTTTCTTCTTGGCCTTCTTTTCCGATGATCCTGATTCAGTTTAGCAATTTTGGCTGTCAAACAAAAGTTGGCCATTTCTTCTTGGTCATCATCTGATGCAGGTTTAAGTTTCTTCATGGTCATCATCTGATAACCAAGAATTAGGCCATTTGTTTGAGAAAAAAGCTAGATCATGTAGGTTTAAGTTTCTTCTTGGCCTTCTTTTCTAATGATTCTGATTCAATTTAGCAATTATGGCCGTCAAACAAAAGTTGGTCATTTCTTCTTGGTCATCATTTGATGCGGGTTTAAGTTTCTTCATGGTCATCATCTGATAACCAAGAATTAGGCCATTTGTTTGAGATAAAGCTAGATCATGTAGGTTTAAGTTTCTTCTTGGCCATTTCTTCTTGGTCTGATGACCAAGAAGAAATGGCTAAGAAGACACTTAAACCTGCATCATATAATACTCACCTTTTGTTTGAGAAAAAGCTAGATCATGTAGGTTTAGGTTTCCTAGTTCTAGAGTAGAGGCTAAGGTCATAGTTAGATTCTTCCACTCTTTTGGTAAAGCACTAAAAAATTTCACATTTCTTTCATCATTAGATTTTTCAACTCCAATTTTTTTTGCTCATTCAAAATTTTTGAAAATTTGTTATAAGTTTCTGAAAGAGTTTCGTTAGGAAGAATTTTAAAATGCTCATATGAAGAAACATAGTTTGTTCTTTTGTTTCTTCTCATTCTTTATCCTCCTTCACAAAGATTTTCCAAGTTGATCTCCTTTGAAGATGCACATGCATCCATTTGAGAAAATGCTTCATTTGGAAGTGCTATAATCAACGATGATTTGGCCCTTTCATCTGTCTCCACCTATTTCTTATCATCATCACCCCAAAGATGCTTTGGTTTAGGAGTCCATGATGTAGAAATAGCTAGAAACTGATCAGTCTCAGGAACCATTGCAATTTCAACATGGGGTATTCTTAGGTGATAGATCCGTTTAATCGTGTTTTGATCTCGGTTTGATAAATAATAATGAGATGGGTTGATTTGTGAACCATAAAGAAACAAAAAGATGTATGAATAATAGATTGGAATAAAGGATTTCATTGATTTGGATAAGAACAATACATAAAAATATCATCCACCCCTACAAGTGAGGTGTAATAATCTATTTATAGACGGTGAGCCTTGTCCTCCAAGCAAACTAACTGCCCCTTGCTTGGAAAACCACTAAAATTGCTAAAACATACTAACTATAACAAATTAACTCACTACATCATACAAACAATAAACTTGCCAATTAAAGTCGCTTTAATTGATAACATCATTATCCAATTTAACCGAACAATATTCCCCCGAGAACGATGCTATCAATTCTTCATGTGATTATCAAAAGTATGTCTCACATCGTCTTTAAATCTTCATAAATTGGCTAATAATACAAAAAAATTCATTGTTGTTCCCTCCAAGTTAATTCAAGATTCAAGCTCAATCAGCAACTTTCACTATGTGTAAGATTTACGCTTGATTGATCATCTCTACTATAACTAGCACGTGATAATGGTTCGAACCCCCAATGATCGAAATAGAATAATTAGCTTCATTTTAAAAGTCTTTGAACTTCGTCAAAACTTTAAAGCCCCATTGTTGGAAAAGCGTTTGTCCAATAATCTCCTTCTCCCTTGCAATATTTTCTTTTCACCCATGTAATAATCTTGTACTCCCGACCCAAAACTAATCAATATTCTAGGCCCCATAAATAAACTTTTAAGACCTGACCCAAGAAAGAAAAATTATATCTGGACTAGTTTAGAGCCTCCCCCCTCCCCCCAAAAAAAAAAACTAATAAATAACTCCATAACGTCATTTACTATCCTTAGCCATCAGAATAATTCATTATACAAATGTGGGCCCTACCATATTTCATCAGCATGAGTAAAATTAGTTTTTTATGTTTAGAAACGGCGAAATTTTATAAAAACTTAAGCAAGAAGCTTCATAAGACAATACAAACAACAAAATGGAAAAGGTACTAAACTACTACAATGCAGAGAGTAAAGTTTAAAATCTAAAATTCCTCCATTTATCCCAAGATATATCCGAGAGGCCTGCACGATTCTTGATCCAAGAGTACGATGTAGCTTTGATATCCACCAACATATTTGCAATATTGACAGGTTTTTGTTTGAAAATGAAATCATTCCTCATAAGCCATATTTTCCAGCAAGTTGTCGCCACAATTGCATAAATAGCCTTTTTAGTTTTCTTTTGACTTTCGTGGAAGTAACAACCTCCAGCAATTGAACTACACTTAATATGTATCGTGGCAGGGGTATATTCATCCATTGGAAAGTCAGAGTCCAAACCTGTTGAGTCGTATCACATGTCACAAGAAGATGGTTGGCCGATTCTGGTACACAGTTGCAGAAAACATAATCCAGGGAGGGGAGGTGAATGCGGCGGCGCTGAAGAGCATCTCTAGTTGCAATTCTATCAAGTACCACTCTCCAAAGAAAACAATTTACTTTCTTAGGAATCCAGTGCATCCATTTTAATACCTTAGTATCATTGATAATTTCAATCTGGTCCAATTCAGCTCTAACTGTGCTAACCGTGAACTCTTCAATCTTCGAACCTGGTCTCCACAGCCATTCATCTGATCTTGGCTGAATGTTGACACCCATTAGAGTCGAGACGCATACGGCCCATTCTACGAACTGCTCATCATTTGATAAAGGATTGCTACTGCCCCAATACCATTCAGTAGTATCATGATTCATTTTATATCGGTCCGAAACTTTGCAACTTTTATCGCTTTCTAATACATACAGATTGGGGAACGAGTCATGAAGTGGTCTATTCCCTACCCAATTATCTAGCCAAAATAGTGTCTTGTTGCCTCTACCCAGCTTCGGAGTTAGCCTGTCTTGAGCATTGATTGGTTGATTCTGATTTATACGACCCATATTTATGATGGATTTCCAAACCCCGCTTAAAGAGTTTTTCATCGGTATGTAAGATTGACACCTTACCCCACCATGTATGGTTGTGATTATTCTAGCCCACAACGAGAATGCCTCATTCTTGTACCGAACACACCATTTAATTATAAGAGCTTTATTTGTAGAGGCTAGGCTTCCAATCCCCAATCTCCCTTTATTTTTTGGTGCTACTACCCGAAACCATGGAACCCAACTTACTTTATTTTTTTCCATACAACCACCCCATAAGAATTTACGACGGATTTTTTCAAGATGTTTTAACACTTGAGTTGGGGCATTGAATAAAGAGAAATAGTAGGAAGGGAGATTACCAAGAACCGCTTCAATAAATGTCACTCTCCCTCCAAATGACAGAGTTCGAGCTTTCCACAAAGTGAGTTTTTCTTCAAATCTTTTTATTATAGTTTTCCAATTCTTGACCAATCCCATGTTTGCTCCCACCGGGAGTCCCAAGTAGGTGAACGGAAACACACCTGTCTTGCATTGTAGGATAGAGGCTTTTTCTTCAATTATTTCATTGGGTACACCCACTCCAAAAAGTTGTCTTTTGTTAAAGTTGAGCTTTAAACCAGAAGACAAATGGAAGCATCTGAGCAAACGGGAAAGATTATGGAGGTTAGCATCCGACCATTCCCCGACGAACAAGACATCAACCGCATATAATAAGTGGGATATGGTTGGCCCATTGTTTGGTGTTTTGAAGCCTTTGAAAATACCATGAGCATTTCCAGAGACTGTGGCCACGTGTAATCCTTCCATTGCAAGTATGAATAAAAGCGGGGATAGGGGGTCACCCTGACGGACACCACGCACAATCTTGAATTCAAGTGAGGGTGAGCCATTAACAAGTACGGAGGATCTCGAAGAGGATAAGATACCCGAAATCCAACGACGCCATAAAGCGGGAAAACCCATTTGTGAGAGTGTCGAATCCAGGAACTTCTAACTAATAGAGTCAAAAGCTTTTTCAAAGTCAACTTTGAATAACATCATCTTGTTTTTTGATTTTTTACACTAAGAGATTAACTCATTGATGATTAAAGGCCCATCTAAAATGCTACGACCTTCAATGTAAGCCGTTTGTGTGTCACTTACCAAAGAGTCAATTACTTGTTTCAGTCTCTTGGCTAGTATATTTGAGATTAACTTTGATAAGCAACCAATGAGATTAATTGGTCTAAATTCACTGATAATTTGCGGGTTAGTGGACTTCGGCACCAATGTAATAAAACTTGAATTGCAACCCCTATTTAACCTGCCATGGACATAAAAATGTTATAAAAACTTACCGAAATCAGGTTCAAGAATGTCCCAGAACTGTTTTATGAAACTGAAAGTGAACCCATCCGGTCCTGGAGCCTTGTCTCCGCCACAGTCCCAAACAGCTTCCTTAATTGCTTCTTTAGAGAAACGTTTGACTAACTTGGCAGATTGTTCTGGAGATAATACCTTGAAGCCATCATTAGTGAAGGATGGTTTATTTTGATTCTCTTCCACGAATAGACATTCAAAGTAGGATTTTATTCCCTCCTTAAGAGCATTAGGTTCCGACACCCAAACATTATTGAAAATTAGGCCGCTAATTCTGTTGCACTTATGATGACTTTTGATCATGCTGTGGAAAAAGGATGAATTCTCATCTCCATCCGTTAACCATTTCACTTTCGCCCTTTGTCTGAGATCCTCCATGTTATTGTCTTCAATTTTCGATAACGTTTTCGCCCACAGTTCCCTGCTAGTGATCTCCTCCTCGGAGAGAGTTTCAGATTCAGCTTTGAGATCTAGTGCTTCAATCTTTTTTGCAAGGTCATGAATGAGTTTACTGTCACGGGATTTCAAGTTATTTTACCAAGGTTTAATCGGTGTTTTTACTGCTTTCAAACGCTGGCTTAGCAACTTATCTGGAGGATTCGGCAGCTGGAAACTTGAATACGAATCTATGACAATCTTCTGCAAACTATCTTCATTAAGCCACGAATTAAAAAATTGAAAAGGAGGGTTATCAAAATAAACTTCTGAGCATTTCAAAAGTAGTGTTTGATGATCCGATTTGTATCTTGGTAGACCAGAAAGAGTTGCAGATGGCCATTTCGTTAGAAACGATTGACAAACCAAGATCCGGTCGATTTTACTAAAACATTTGCCGTCATCAGATCTGTGTGTGAACTTACAACCAATCATAATGTATTCTGAAAGAGCGGTAGAAAGAATAAATTGGTTGAAATATTCTGCCGCTTGAGCATTGAATTTCGAGTTTTTCCTCTCGCTGGGTTCACGTACACAATTAAAATCGCCCAAAAAGATCCATGAACCATTGTAGTTATTCATGAGATTACTCAATTCTAACCACAGATCTTTTTTGAGGTTGTTATCATGTGGGGCATATATATTCACAACATTAATATCACCGCCCCCATTTTTTAATTCCCCTAATGTTGCTAAGTAGAATCTGGTTGAGATTGAGGATTTGCGAACAAACAACAATGGATCCCAAATATTTAACAAACCACTAGACCTACCGGAGGCATCTACCGAATCAGATTCAAAAAGTGAATTTCCCCAAAACGTGTTTACCTGTAGTTTGGTTGATTCTGTGAATTGTGTCTCCGGAATTGCAATGAAGTTGATGTTATTATTCTTTTTCAGCTCCTTTATGTGTTCTGCCTTCAAGGTGTTACCCGCCCCTCTGATATTTACTGTTAGGTAATTCATTGAGGATGAATCGACTCCTGTGCATCCAAAACCTTCTTCCTCAGTTGTTCTTCCTTTCCATCCAAATTAAAACCGAGAAACTCCCCTACCTCTTTAGTAAGATTAACTTCCTTGTCGACCTCTATGTTGTCTGGCCTCAGATCTGTAGCACGGGTAGAAGAGATTTCTTTATCTGCTTGGGAATCGGCTGGTCTGTTCCTGGACTTTGAGCTCTCGCCATTTCTGGTTGCCCATAGAGCATCTTTCATTTTCATCGAAGGAAACCGAAACTTCGATTTTCTATTGTTCCTGGGATGATTTGCAGTAGGGGATGTTTGATGTGAGGCCAGCGAAGGTTGACATGGGGGTTTATTAAGATCAATAGGTTGTGCTTTATTTTGTACTTGATGAAGTAATTCCCTGAGGTTAAAGGGGTCTGGGGAGTCTTGTTCACCATTGCTCTTCGAGTTGGATAGCTGATTGGTATTGTCGATGTTGGGCTCAATAGGTGGCGTCTCCACAATGCAAACCTCATCATCAAAAAGTTTGTTCAGCCCAAGAGCAGAGTTTTTGGCCCACAAATTAATTGGCTTTTCACGTGGTGGGGGAGGAGGGGTATCATATGGACCTAAATTGGATCCATCTGTATTTGGTTCTGTAGAGGCCCACTCGTTTAAGATATTATTCTTTGGATACGATTTGTTAGGGGAAGTAGCCGCCACATTTAAAACAGGAGATTTCCCATCGCCGCCCCCCATATTTTTATTACGTTCATTGTTTCCAACATCTCCACTTTTCAAGGCAGACCCCCCATCTTCCCTGGAGTAATTGTTTGATCCAGACTGTACGAATTCTGACTCGGCTTCCGAATCTTTCCGATCACCGGACTTAACTAGAGAAAACGAGAAACCACCGTTTATATATTCTGTGACTAGAATTTCATATGGTCGTCCATGCCAAGCAATCATTAATTTGCTGTTGATACGGGCTACGTTGTTTGTGATAATCCCCACCGAACTGACCGATAGATCCTTATCTTCATCATTGGCCGTGGAGGGTATTATTACCGTACCTAGCAGTCCACCAATTTGATCAAAGATTAGAGGTCCCCATAATTGTAGAATTGTAGTGGGACTCCTCTAATGGATAGTCTAGCTAACCTTTGAAACGGAATGTGACGTCCATCCCATACATGGAGAACTTTGAACCACTTTTCCCAGCTATCCTTTTTGTTTTCCAGAAAGTCCATTGCTTCGGATAGGTTTTTGAATGTTAGTAATACTCTTAGTCCGCCCATGTAACGTGGTGTGAAGCCGCTCAAATCATCTTCATGTAGTAACTGCTGAAAATTTTTAAGATCATAAGGATTTCGCAATTCCGCCACTAATGAGTTATTCCTCCATCTTATCGATGTTTCACTTTCAACCACCGATATATTAACCTCTTTTTCTGGTACATTGGCATGTTTGATGCCTGTAATTACCTCTGCATAAGTTCTACCGCCGTTTGCATGGCCAGGTTCATTCACATAGTTATTTGTTTTTCCAACATCAGCACCATGTGAGTGACCAGCCATCTGTAATTGCTTCGTTGGAGGGTGGTTTTTCTCTAGTCTTTCAGGTTCTTTTGCAAACTTAGCTGGCCTTACAAATAGTTTTTTTTTGATCAATTCTGACAGTACCACTATTGGCAGCCATATACTGAGTATCTCTGACCTCTTCGAATCTAATGAAACCAAACGTGTTACCTTTTTTGTCTTTTTTTCTTGGTACATACGCATCCGTCATAACCCTAAAGCCATTAAACATATCCCACAGTAGATAAATAGTGCAGCTATTCGGTAGGTTACCTATGTAGAAGGTTGTTTCTTTAACTTGTGGCCTTTTCTGTTTCCTAGCATCATTGATTAATCTTTTTTCCTTTGTATTTAGCCACCCGCCATTCTTCTTGTCTATCTCCATTATACAGACCATTTTCATACCCATGACGCCTCTCAGTATCCATATGATCAAAGGTTAATAGATACTGATAATGATAGTGAATGATATTGATAAATGACTGTCAGCCGGACACACGGTGCTTTAAAAGGTTAATAGGATTCGTAACAATCTAAATGAACTATAAAGATAGTCGTGATCGTTAACAGACCTACTAAGCAATCAAGGACCGGTTACAGCGTGACAGCCGTCTGAAGAGGATGAAGTTGAAGGGTTGGGGAAGGAGGATGAACCCTAGAAGGCGATTGGAGTCGGAACGGAGCTGAAAAAGGGGGATGGTAATATCAGGCGAATGGAGACGGAGCCGAGAAGACCACACACACTATGCAGAAACGAGCCTCCTCGTCGAGCACTTCAGTCGATCCAAGAAGTTGAAGGGTTGGGGGAGGAAGACGAACCCTAGAAGGCGAATGAAGTCGGAACGGAACAAACTAGAATTCTACTGTAAACACATTCGTCAAAATTAAGTGGGCCAATGAACATTCCAGTATTTAAAACAATCGGCCTCATAATCGTCATTTTATTAAACATTGGCTTGAATAAGAAATAAAGGCACAAAACCCAATAACCAACCTAATCATGGCCCAATTATTATTGTCTAATGAAACCCTAGCCAACAACCAATATTAGCTGACATCACCCAAAACCTTGACATAATTGCGGTCGCCAAACTTCACCGGAAGTTCAAATGCTAATTATCTTTAGCCGCCGTCAAACCACAAAAAATGCTTCGTATACTCTTCCGATCGGCCACCGCCTCACCGGAAAAAAGACATCACACCACCATCTTCCACAAACAAAAAATATGATTAACAAGGTAAACCTCCTTTAATAAAAAATTATCCACCGTTCGAAAGCAACAATCTTTGACCATCATCGATATTATCGTTGACTCACCATCAACCACCATGTATAGCCATACTACACCATACCTTCTTCTGTTATCCACCAGTCTCCCACTGCTAAAGACCACCGGAGCCTGTTCTGTTCGCCTGAGATATAACCCCCAAACTCGCCACCTTCAACTTAAGTAATCCCTATTTTATGGCTGATATTTAAACCGTAACCACTACCGAATTGAATGGCGACCGGGAACTACCAAACAAACAGCAACCTGGACTCATAGATATACTGAACTAGATTCTGGCTAACATCTGACCACCAATATCACCGGTGACTAAAACCACAGTACCTCCTTCACAGATTAGATCGAGCAACTTCTTTCTAAATGTGGATGCTCATATGCTACCTCCT
The DNA here is from genome assembly GCA_030545235.1 of Helianthus tuberosus. Lineage (NCBI taxonomy): Eukaryota > Viridiplantae > Streptophyta > Magnoliopsida > Asterales > Asteraceae > Helianthus > Helianthus tuberosus. Next base: position 130,745,473 of record CM060412.1, on the reverse strand, counting down.
CCTTTACGAAAACCATATAATAAATCTTGAACCTCCTGTTTCGGGAAGAAAGATCCTCATCTATACTTCAACATGCAACACCTTAGATGACCATAAGGAACCGACTCCAACATTGTTAACCTTGGCCACCAGTCATGAGTTTCAACCAACACTTTCAGTTTTTGGATGAACAAAGTCGCTGGATGAACTAATAAATTCACAAGATCTATAAATTTATCAAAAACACAAATCTACAACCGATTAATGTCTCCGTCGGTTTTCCGTTGAAGATCCGATCAAAGCTCTGATACCAAATGATAGATCCGTACGATGGTGTTACAATCTCGGTTTGATTAATAATAATGAGACGGGTTGATTTGTGAACCATAAAGAAACAAAAAGATGTATAAATGATAGATTGGAAAAAAGGATTTCATTGAATTGGATAAGAAAAATACAGAATAATCATCCACCTCGGGTGAGCTCCTGGGTGAGCTCCCTAGGGGTGGTAATGCACCCCCTACAAGTGAGGTGTAGTAAACTATTTATAGACCCTTAGCCTTGTCCTCCAAGCGAACTTCCCCTTGCTTGGAAAACTATTAAAATTGCTAAAACATACTAACTATAACAAATTAACTTGCTACATCATACAAATAAAAATCTCACCAATTAAAGTTGCCTTAAATAATAACATCATTCTCCAATTTGATCCAACAATGGGCCTCTCTCAATGGATTGAAACAGAGCTCGATCATGTCCATTTAGGATATTGATCATCCTGATTATCCATTGGGGGTACTCCTCTCTAACTAAATTGGGAGGCTTTGACATAGACCCAATATTAAATGCATTGTTCCATGATTGAAAGTTTGCCATTTTGATTTAAACTTTAAAGTTTTGAAAAATATAGAATACAAAAAGATATACTCAAGAACTTGATCGTTTGAAAATAAGTTATTCAATCTACTCTAATACCAATTGTTGATCCCAGATAAACAATTTTTAAGCAAAATGGAAATTGATTTCAACAAGATAGAAAATAGTGTGCGGAAATAGAAATCTGTAGGATCGTTTTACCAACCGAAATGAGTTGTTCAGAGGCGTTCTACTCAATATGAAAGGCGGAAACAGACATATCGAGTTCGATTCAGCTTGATATACACTTTAAATGTCTTTCTGATTGATTTGACAAAGTTTTACAGCTAAACGACACTTCGGCAGCACTTCGGCTCAGGAATCAGACATTCAAGACTCTTCCAAACGAAATCTGGCAATGGCTATTTATAGGCAATGTAATTCCGCTTGAACATGTACAAACGAAATCATGTTTCACACGGAATTACTATTTCACACGGAATTAACATGGTGATTTCATGTGAAATGTCTTGAACTGATTTCGTGCGGAATTACAAAGTCTAATTTCGTTTGAAATGACACATGTGTCATTTCAAGAAAAATCCCTATAAACACACATTCCTCGTTTTTCATGCCTTGATCTATCTATTACAATACAAGACTCGATACAAGACGAAGTCGACAGACGCATGCACCAACAGACTCCCCCTCGAATGTTGACGAGTCTTAAGTGTCGAGTCTTCAATGTCTTCAGTATTTATTAGTCTTTAACTCTTCTTGAAGTATCTGACACTGTAAAGCATCCTCAATCTTCTTTCTCTTTCTTCCAGAATCACAACCTGGCTCTGTGCTCTTCTTGATCAGGTGTCTTGATTCCTTAAGTTTATCAGCATCATCAGCTTGCATGAATTTCAGGTCCAAGATTATAACCTGGTTCTCAATCAACTCAGGATTATAACCTGGCTTACATTCTGCTCAGAATCAAAACTTGGCTCTCTTTCATATCTGCACAATCTCTACCTCACAATAAGTTTCAAAAATTTAAAATTTGACAAATTTATATACTACTAGCAGATATTAATCAAGAAATGATTTTACAATGATAATTTCTGACGAACCACTTGTAGAAAACACATTTCTTATTTCAAACAGACTCCCCCTCACAGGTTGTCATCATGTTCAACACTTGGAATTTTGAAAATCAACTCTCCAACATCAGTCGTCGAAAACCATTTTGTATTTTTCAAAATTTATGCTAAAACACACTGAAAATCTTTTTGGATTTTTTTTAATATAAAGAAAATGCAGTAAATGAAATATTTACAAAAAATATTTTTTCGAGTTTGTGTAAGAGGATCATATCAGTTTTTGAGACAAATCACCAACAATGTTAAGCTTTAAACATTTTAAGTTCTAAACGATTCACTTAGATTGTCAGTATACTGATCCACTTAAATTTTCACACAAAGTTCAACTGTTTCGAGATACGAGATTAATGTTTTAGAGACTTAAACTTATTCGCGTGTCCCACCTCAGAATATACTCCCATATCCAGATCACAATATTCAGTCTTACAGGTGAGTATACCACAGATGATATCTGTAAAGGGTTAAAATGCGAGGGCCGTGAGAGCTCAGGCTATTGCTTTCGCAAAATCAGAGAGATGACGGCTTCGACTTTTGGTGTGTCCCCTTTAGAGGATCTTTTGTTTCAACATCACATGATTAGCATTTTGCAATGTTTCATCATTTTTTGTACTGAGGGCGACGCTATATTTCAAGCAAGCATAAAGTATTATACGGGGACTAGGCCATTGCTTCCGCAAAATCAGAAGTCCCGGGATAATAGATATCACTGAGTATAAAGACCTAGTATCTCAGAAAGAGGGACCTTTCAAATAAGATTTCGGGGGTTACCCATATATCTGAGAGATGCTCCCCACGATATAAGCAAGTTTGAAGTTTAGGTTTATATCTCGTCACAATCTACTAAATGTGCAAAATCCTACTGGCACATCGTCAGTGAGACCGTTTATCACATTTTGACTTTTCAATTCTTTAGCATGCTATGATAGTCCACTGATGTACTATCATTTCCTCTTTTACACAACAAAACTCATTTTTCATTTTATCATGTTTTTTACTTTTTCAAATTTTCAAATGTTTTTGGATTTTCTGAAAATTCTTACTCCCCCTAAAATGCAAAATCATTTAAAAGAAATTTGAAAAACAAACTGTACAAGTAAAGTGACAACAGATATCAAATCGCTTCAAATCACCATCCACTTGGCATAATAATCAGAACTCCCCCTTACAACAAACTATTTTCCCATTATGATTTCAAAACACTTAAGTTTGTTTTAATCAAATGGTTTTTCCGGAAAATAAGTTTTGTTAATTTTATCACTTTGTAAAAATAGGGATTCATTCTTCACTTTGTTCTTTCAACCACAACCTTTTGAAAAATATAACAATTTTAAGATCAACCAACAAATATCACTTGTAGAAAATCAAGTACAACTTAATGTCCCTGATTTACCACTTGAAAGTCGAAATATCACCAGAGTGAATTTCTCAAGAAAGATGCCGATACCTGCTTCACACTTACCAACCTGGAAACTCCGGCAAGTCAACCTCTTCAAAAACAATTTTTCAAGAATAATGCCGATTCATGCTCCACGATTACCAACTTGGGAGCTCCGGCAAGTCATACTTTTTACATATGAAAAACAGACATCCAAGCTTCACCAAACTTGGATGTTTCCTCCTCAACTTCACTTGGGTAGTAAGATGCCTTTTTCGTTTCATAAAAATCTTTTACCCCTTTTACCTTACCATCGACCATCTTTCCAAAAATCTTTTTCACATTTCCATTAAAAACCTTTTCGACATCAAATTCTTTCTTCTCAGAATAGAATTGATTCGAGATCTCAATTTTACCAACTTTTTATTTAAAATTTTCAGCCCGCAATGGTGGAAAATTGACATCATCCATTGGCGGTATTGATGTTTCAATTTTTAGCTCAACTTGTGGCTCCTCTGACTTTGTGGAATCAGATTCATCGCCAGATTTCACATCAAATTTCTTAACAACCCACTTTTGATTGTCAAGATTTACTCTTTTCTTGTAAAATCTTTTCGAACATTCACCAACTTCATATTTTGAGTTTTTGAAAATTTTGAATTTTTCAGTTGGTGGTTCGGTTTTATCAACAATCTTCTCTTTGAGTTTAGAAACAACTTCCTGTTTTGTTTTGGTTGCCAATGGACAGTTCCAGGCAATATGACTAACTTCTTGACATCGATAACAGGTTCTTGTCTCTTTTTTCTGATAAGCTCCATTCTTTTCAAACTTTTGTCTCTCAGCAAAGAACTCTTTGTTTGTTTGCTTCCAGAATGAGCTCTTTTGTTCTTCTTCTGAACTTATCCCTGAAACAAATACTGTTTTTGTTTTAGAAATTTTCTCATTTTTATAATCTTTCGGTAGAATAAAACCTAGCTCTTTCTTTTTGTAATTACCGTTATGGTTTGGTTTCTTTTAAAACCCAGAACCAGAACTGTAACCCTTTTTCTTGTTTAAACGTTGTTGAACTCTTGAGGTGTAAGGTTTAGGTTTTTTAGAAAGATTTACATATTTTATTTCAGAAATATTAATTTCTGTTAGTTTGAAAACCTTTTTTATCATTTCTGGTTTAACACCTCTTATTGGAAATTCCTCATCAGAATATAATTCGTCTGAATCAATCAAAGTATATGTCATTTTGATTGGTTCGTCACTCAAATTAGATTTTGATAACAAGAATTCTTTATTGTAAACCCTTTTAACTGACGACTTTGGATTGTTGACCGACGAACTCGAACTTTCTGACTCAGACTTTGACTCTGACTCCTCATCCTTATCCAACACCTGATCGACCACTTTCTTTATTAACTCAGACTCATGATCAGTGTCAGACGATGTAAATGTGACATCAATGTTTTCTGGTAAATCGTCGATTGTTTCGGACTTTAACTGTATATTGACTGCCTTTTTGACTTGCTCCTCATTTGGTTTTCTGGGAGAATAACCTTCCCAGATCGGAGGCGGACACTTTTTATAATTGGCACTTTGTTTCTTACCAGTATCCTTTTCTTCAGGCTTCTTGTCTTGAAAAGCTTCAAAACCTGCAACAGTTGGATAAATTCGATCAATCAAATAATCAGAACTAGAATAACTTTGTAGTAAATGTCTGATTCTTTCATTCTCTATTTTTTCTGTCTCCAACTCTTGCTTTAACTTGGCACATTCTTCAATATAATGGTTGATCACTATCTGCTTTGACATCATCACAGCATTCATCATAGTCAACGCATCTTCTCTTTCAGAGTTAGTCTTTTGTAGACCATTTACTGTTCTATTCAACACGTCATACGATTCTTTCACATAGTTGAGATTAAACAATAAATTTTCTTTCATCTTGTCTTGTTCAATCAACTTCTCATCTTTTTCTTCACACTGCTTACACAACTCTGAACCCTTTAAGCAAGGTTTGATGACTTCCACAATCTTTTCTACTTCGATAATCTTTTCAACTTCGACTATCTTCTCAACTTCAACTACTTTCACAGCTTCAAACACCTTTTCAGTTTCAACCATTTTCTCAATTTCTACTATCTTTACAGTAGCTTTATCCTCTTCACTTTGTTCAACAATCTTTTCCTGAACAACACTCTCACTTTGTACCTTTTTCTTTTCTTTTGCTGCTTGTTTCTCCTTCAGCTTCTCCACTTTATCTGCAAAATAAAATTGAAAACTTTCAGGAGATAAATGAATTTTTGCAATATTAATATGCATTTCTTCATCATCATCATCACTATCATCAGTTGATGATTGATCAAACACTTGTGTCTGTTCTGAACTATCATCTGAAGAACCAAACTCTCCATCTTTATTCTTCTCATCATCACCAAACACTTTCATCCATTCTTTCATCAAATCTGGTTCTTGAATTATCTGAGCAATTAATGCAACCTTTTTTGAATTAGGTGGAATATATTTATCCCAGCTAAAACCTGCTGCAACTTTTTCATCATCTTGATCAATTATGCCATAATAAGCTTTCTTATTTGCATCTTCGATCATTTTGGCATGAGCAGTTTGTGGTTCCTTTTGCTGATACGGTTGATGAGCAACTTGTTGATAAATAGCTTTTCGATAGTAATCATCTTTTCCAAACAGATTCTGTGCTCCACTTGCTTCTCGATTTTTACATTCCCTCTTGAAATGTCCTTTCTCCCTGCATCGAAAACAAGTAACTTTAGATTTATCAAAACCCAAAGTAGAAAAATTTGCATCCAGAAAATCATTTCTTCCTGTAATCATCTTGAATTTTTCAGCTCTTCTTAAAACACTCGCTAAACACCACTTTATATCCATTAGCTCCATTTCTTCAGCATCTATCTGATCATAATCCTCTTTCTTCAACATAGGATTTCTGATCCTTCCAGCAACCAACCCTTCATATGATTCCAACACTGTTGCTAGCAATGACATATGACTTTTAGCAACCTCTTCAGAGAAATTTTGGTCCTTTTGAAGATGCAACGCAATGTTGCAGTGTAATACATGACCATTATTGTTGTTTGAACTTTGAAACTGATGACTTGATGTAGATTCTTTCGGATTAACACTTGGATATGATGAAAATCCACTGCTGCTTTGACTTTGATTGACTGATCCAGATGAGTTTTCAACACTGAAAGCAGTTTGGATTTTTGGACTTGTTTCGACATTCTGAACATTCCCTTTGAAGTACATTTTTACATCTTGTTGTGGACTTGGATTGTTCATTCTTGCAATTTTCTGTTGTCCAAGATCTTGTCCTTCAATCCTTTCAATGAACTGTGAAATTGTTAATCCATCATATTCTCCAGTATTCTTCAAGATCATCAGAAAGGTACCCCATTCTTTCTGAGGTAAAGCATCAGCTAATTTGTCAACCCATTCCTCACGATCTTTATTGATGTTTAACAATGACATTGAACGTACTAAGTGACAATATCTTTCGATCAATTTCTTTGTATCTTCTCCCGGCAAACTTGAAAACAAATCAAATTCTTTCTTTAGCAATGCTTTCTTGCTCTTGATCATCTTCTCGCTTCCCTCAAACTTGATTCGAAGAGCTTCCCAAATTGATCATGAGGTCTTATCATGTTGAAGCAATACAAATATATCTTCTTTAATAGCTTGCTGAAGTAAACTGATCATCATCTTTTCTGCCTTATACATGTCTCTCTCTTTATCTGAAAATTCATAAATCTTCTTTTCAATTCCCAACACTGTACGTGGTAGTACATATTTTTTCTCAACACACTTCCAAGATCTCAAATGATTAGCTTGAACCCAGTTTTCAAACCGATCTTTCCAACCATAATACTCTTCAATGCCCATGAGTTTCGGGGGTTTTTGCATTGTTCCGGTTTCATTTTCCATGTTCATGTTCTTAGCAATGTCAGCCGGAATAGTCGGGGATGTAGCGAACGCATTATATAACTCTTCTTCCATGATTCGGTAACAATTTATTTCAAAACTGACAATTTCAAACGAAATCCCGTTCAAACGAAATACCAGTTTCAAGCGGAATCACTTTCACAACAATTTCAAATGAAATATCAATTCAAGCGGAATCACACTTTTCAAACGGAATAAGCCTTTCAAACGTAATCACTCAAGCAAAATATCAATTTGAAGCGGAATAATGATTTCGAATGGAATCACTCAAGCGAAATACTGGTTTCGAGCAAAATTGACAGCAACTACAAGCGAAATAACTAATTCCGGGTGAAATAAGGTGCATTTTCAAACGGAATTATGTTGACATCATCATTTCGGTCAAACTTTTGTCAAATTGATCAGGTTTTAGCTCGATTTTAGGTCCAATTCTCTCAAGGCTTTGTTAAAACACAATTTCGCATATAATATGTGAAATTAAAACCATTTTAACCGTGAAATTTTGTTCAATTTTGAAAAGAAGGTGTAGAAGTTAGAAAAACTGATGAAATTAAGTTGAATACAGTAGAACTCCTCCTCCTGAGCTCTGATACCACATGTAGGATCGTTTTACCTACCGAAACGAGTCGTTCAGAGGCGTTCTACTCAATATGAAAGGCGGAAGTAGACATATCGAGTTTGATTCAGCTAGATATACACTTTAAATGTCTTTCTGATTGATTTGACAAAGTTTTACAGCTAAACGACACTTCGGCAGCACTTCGGCTCCGGAATCAGACATTCAAGACTCTTCCAAACGAAATCAAGCAATAGCTATTTATAGGCAATGTAATTCCGCTTAAACATGTACAAACGAAATCATGTTTCACACGGAATTACTATTTCACACGGAATTAACATGGTGATTTCGTGTGAAATGTCTTGAACTGATTTCGTGTGAAATGTCTGGAATTACAAAGTCTAATTTCGTTTGAAATGAGACATGTGTCATTTCAAGTGAAATCCCTATAAACACACATTCCTCGTTTTTCGTGCCCTGATCTATCTATTACAATACAATACAAGACTCGATACAAGACGAAGTCGACATACGCATGCACCAACAAAATCAAACTTTCAAGAAACCAGAATAAAGAATTTTCAAGGTTATATCACTTTGAAAGATTACATGATGATTGGGTGGTTATTGGCTAGTACAAAACGAATACTTAAATAATTTTGTGTAAGTGAAGAGAAGTGGAGTGTGTAGGATATATTAAGTGTTAGGCACAACTCATCTGGGATTTTTTTTCTCTAATTATAGAGAATTTTTTTATAAATAAACATTTGTTTATTTATACACTTGACATGTGAAAAAGTTTCCTTTTGGCATATTCATTGAATCCATCATTCCATTGGTTATCTTGGAAGTTGCGCATACCTTATCAGGTATGGCAAGTGGGGACATGATTTCTGATGATTCTGGTCATCAGATTTCGGATAACTTATCCTGATCAGATCTAATTCTAATTATCAGATTATCATAAGATTGATCAGAATCTTTTGATCTAGTCTTCTTCATTCTTTTTAGATGTTTATCTGATCTTTCCTTGATGTTGTGTCCTTCTACTCTTGTCCTTTGTGAAGTATCTTCCTTAGCTTTAACCTGTTGACTCATTCAGCGTCACACCTAATCAGAATGATCACATTCTTTATCATTTTTCTTCAACACTTACATAGATGAATAAAAAGATCCTAACATAGATCATCAAAAGTTTCTTGAAGCATCAATTCAAAAAGAAAAAAAAATAAAAGAAAAAGAAAACAGATTTGTGAGTGATCAAAATCAAGTAGAAACTTAAGAAGAAGAATAGAAGCTCTTGAACAATGAGCATAGAAAATTTTAAACTTGAGGGGGTGATTATTGGGTCAAATTTAACCCACAACCATCGGACCAAGAAACACCAAATGCAGACAACCCTTTCTAAAACCTCATTAAGACCGTTAGGCGGTTAATATAATTTAAGTAGTTACCGTTATCTTTTCCGATAGTTAGTTTTGTCGGTTGTGTGTATGTGTATAGATAAATACCCTAATCATTTTGTAAATTATTAATCACTAATTATATACAAGTTTTTTGTTGTTATTCTTAAAACACCGATTCATATATACAATACTCTGTTTATGTTGTTCTTGGCTCTTAATTGATCTATGCTTGTGTAACAACTAGTATATGCATGGTTTCTAGCACTAGAATTTATATTGATAAAAGCATTTAAATTACACACGAGCATTGTGTCCAGTACATGATAACCAATTTAATTCAAGACTAAAGTACGGTTTATGGTGCTAACAATATAAAATTTAAGTGGCTAAAACCCATATCTAATTGAAGGTAATATATATATATATAGTCTCATAGGATAGACCTGATACATTCTTCTATTAAATCGAATGAATTATTGTGCTTGTAGCCATACATTGATGGAACAAGCCTGGCGAGGTTTATGGAGCCCTTCAAGAAATTTTTCGAAAAAGGGTTAGGGGAGAGGCATTCCTCATTTAAACACTTCCAGGTGTCTGAAATCATCTTCTTAACATACTCCTGGGCAATCTTAAGAGAACTATACTCATGTTCCATGAGTAGACACTTGATAATTGATCCATCATGGTCATCTTGATTCTTATCCTGTTAGAAAGATCATATACAAATTCATTTACATGTCGCAATTATAGTGTAAATTATACGAAACTATCCAGGACAACATCAGTCAGTTATTTTTCATCTTTAACAGAAGTTATACTGTACTTATTAGCATGAAAATTGAATGAACATTTTAACCTGCTCAACTTCCAAGTCGTCTGACAGACGCAAAATTTTTGAGACTGATGATACAATATCTTGATTATTGTCAATGACGTTTGCATTTTCTTTATTGGAACCATCCCCAAGGAGGAAAAACATGTGAACTAGGAAAACTTCTACACCAGAACTAACTATCCCATTCTTCAAGTATTCTTCTGATTTTGGAATATGCCCAGCAGCAAACCATTTTGCTTCAACCAAAAATGCATCAAAAAGGGTCACCCACTGCAATATTGTTTTAAAATGTCTTTTAGAGGTAACCTATGTATGTGTCTTTATATTAGGAATAAGATCGGTACTATACCATACTGAACTCTTATCAGACTAGATAGTATCAATATCGAAATTTAGCTAAAACCAAAACCAAATATCCTACAATATATGTTTCGTATATAAAGTTAAAAGTACTGATCTTGTACCGTACCGATATTGAAACTAAGCTAACTTCAAAACTGATTACCGTATCGTATATCTCAGTTGGTATCTTATTGGTATGAAAATTCTTATCAATACTTGCTATTGTCCTTGGGAATCTAAGTTACAACCGAGTGAGACCATATATATATATATATATATATATATATAATGTAAGTATCTATAGAAAACCCACTTTTATTTAGAAAACTTGGGAAACTCTAACCTCCCGAATTTAAAAAAAAAATTACACATGTTATATACATGTTTTTAAGGGTTCTGGGCAAAAAAAAAAAAAAAAAAAAAAAAAAAAAATCAAAAAAGCGCCGAGTAGATATTTAAAAAAAAAATAAACAAGTTTTGGTGTAACACGTGTTAGAAATATGTCAGATGAATGTAACACATGTTACACCAAAACTTGTTTATTTTTTTAAAAAATATCTACTCAGCGCTTTTTTTATTTTTTTTGCCCAAAACCCTTAAAAACATGTATATAATATGTATAAATTTTTTCAAAAAAAAAAAAAAAAAACATCGGGAGCTTTAAGTTTCCCGGGTTTTCTAAATTAAAGTGGGTTTTCTATACATCCTTCCCCTATAATATATATATATATATATATATATATATATATATATATCACTTGAATAGAAACCCATTCCCAATGAGGAAACTCCAGAAACTCTATGTTACATAATTTTTTTTTTTTGAAAAATTTAACAGATGTAATATATATATTTTCAAGAGTTTTGAGCCATAAAAATAAAATAAAGCGCAGAGTAAATGTTTTTTTTTAAAGTAACTTTTGTGTTACGTATGTAACAAATGGTTGTTGTTTAGTGTTACATGCTATTACGTAGGAACGTTTTTATTTTATTTATTTTTTAAACAATCACTCAACACTTTTATTTTTTTTTATTTTTTGGTTTTCTAGGTTTAAAATCATGTAAGTTACATGCCCTATTTTTTATAAAAAAAATTGTAGCATAGAGTTTTCTAAGTTTTCTCACTCAAAGTGGATTTCTATATATATATATATATATATATATATATAGAGAGAGAGAGAGAGAGAGAGATGTATCCATGATATGATAATAATAACACAACTTATTATAAGAACTAGATATCCTTTCCTAAGTTCGAACTTAGAGGTTGAGTTTGTTGTTGAATTTAGTGTTATTAACCTACTTTTGGTAATTCGGATATACTTAAAAACCAAATATGCAATTATAATATATATTGGAGCAAACAAGGAGGTGTGGAGTACACGCTTCTCCAAAACAATAGTAATTTTAGTTACCAAGGAACCTAAGGGTTCATTAGGCAACACGATCCCTAGTAACAAGTTTTTTTTTTTTTTGGTAAAGGTCCCTAGTAACAAGTTGTTACTTCAAGGTAGAAATTGTGTACATCATTGGCAACATTGAATTTCAATAGTTTCTGAGTTGCTACAGTTGCTACAAATAGTGTTACTAATGTAACTACGTGTTGTTATACCATTAAATGTCTAACCAAATGTGATTATTGATTTTTTGTAGACTCGAAATACTTTAATTTTATCGTTATATGACTTAGAAAGTATCAAGTCATATTGAAATGAAATCTTATGACCTACCAAGTATTTAGCTATAGATTTTGGTAATGATACGTAATAAATAAATTAAAATCTCAAGTATCCAATGATCAATATATCATACCGACTTTCGTAAGGATTTTATGGGGTTAAATCCATGTTTCTCATAAACTCTACGTGCGATTTCATTTGTAGTATTAAATACAGCTTTGAAGGATGACTTCATATAGTATGGAAGTTGTTCTGTAGTGGTGATATCCCACCTGCAAATAAGTTAATGATCCAAATATAGTATAAGGAAGACAAGTGCATGATGAAAAATAAGGTATAAATAATCTAGTGAGATCCTATGTTGTGTACATGTTGACCGCTTCAGTGAGTAGAGTAAGTTCTTCGAGGGTCCCATAGATATCAAAAATATCATCTATAATATATATGAGAGAAACGGTTTTTGTGAGATCAATTCTCTGCTGTGACATGGTGGATTAGCTAAGGAAACCATAGGCACAATATACCACTTTAGAGGTTGGTTCCTCGCATGATTTAAGTCTTTCCACAACCCTAGTTCCTCCCACCACCTATAGAAAAAATAAGAGTGATTAATTCCTTCATATCACAATGTATTCGAATAATAATAAGATAAAGTGAACCAGGTCGTAGATATATTTACATATACATGCATACCACGTACAGACACAAACATACTTACATATACATGCATGTGTATGTACATAGGCACTACTCAAAAGAAAAGAACTCCAAAAATTAATCCTAACAACTCATCTATGATGAAGGGAAAAAGGCATATACATGGGTTTTAGGGGTGATGCATCTGACTTTCTTGATCTAAATTTGAATAACTATTGATAATTCTTGAATTTTGGGGTTCACATGGAAAAACCACCGGCTCAACCCAAATAATTTTTACTCCAGGGAAGACTCGAACTCACGACCTCCACTTTAGAAGGTCATGGGGCTGCCAACGCACTAGAAGGTCATTTGCTAACATGAGTAATCAAATATTTTCTCTCATCAAAAATAGGATTAGTAATTTAGTTCTAATTAATCTTGGGCAACCACTATTTTTCATTGTAAAGATTGTTGGTGCACACATGCCTTATTATAAATCAATTCTTGTTGATTCCAAATATGATAACATTTGAGCTAACATTGTCTAAAATTACCCATATGCTCATAACTTAGCCCTCTAATAATCAAAACAACAAAGGACCTCGCAAGAAGACCACAAAAATTCCAGCCAAATTAGGTTTATGATATCTATTATGTTTCGAACTTGAAGTGCACTAGATAAAACTTAGGAGAATCGATGAACAAAGTTCTATAGTCAAATTATGTACTGAGCATCAAAGGTTTGGAGTTAAAAATCTGGAAACGAAGGTCGGCTATATTTTTCTAAAAAAATAGATTAAGACCCAAAATTCAAATAACTACAATGGTTCATAAAAGACTAACATATTTTATCACAAAGTAGATAATGAGTCAATTAAAAAAGTCCACATATGTGTTTATAGTCTGAAATTTTTATACAAGAATTTAATGTTTTATACAATTGAGTAGAAAAACTTTTCTTTAATAAAAAGTTTCTCCAAATTAAACCTATAAAATAAGGGATGGTTTAAGTTCGTTTTATAATGGTCTATTATTGGTGTCTTTGAAAAGCAAGGAATGATAAAAGGTTTCTAATGTGGAAGTCAAAGCAGAGAAAATCATCCAATAGATTGAACTGATAGCGTATTCGTGGTATAAAAATAGATCCAAAAATTGTAGTATAACTTGGGATATGTAGTGTAAGTTCGTTTTTATGTAAGTGGTTTGTTGATCTTTAGCTCGCCCCAGTTTGAGGTGGGTTATGAATAATATAAACCTCTCAAAAAAGGGATGGTTTAATCCGTTAGGGAAAGGACCAAATGTTTTGGAAAGAAACATATGTCTTTCCTTGGGCATCATGATTGGCATACTTAGTTGTTAGTAATATATCTGAAAGAGAATCATTCAAACAAGTTTTGTCAAACAACAACAGATAAAAAGTTACATGCCTGGTGATGTCAATGCACGATACAACCGTGTTCGTATCTTGTACTTGGAAAATTCATAATACTACATACTTATTTGATATGATTATTATGCCTAAACCTTCAAACCAAAATCCTCAGACGAAATCAAGAGAACGTGTTGCCCAAAACTTGATCTGTGATATCTAGATCATAAATAACCTGAATATATAAATTGAATGTATGAGTAGATGTGATTTACAATTGAAATTTAATGCCCTATTTATACTAATCTAAAAGGTGTGATCGAATAGACATGTCCTTTAATGAAATGTCACGTCATATGATCTTGCGCCGTTGCCATCATCTTGAATCGATGTGTCCCAATGGATGCGTCGATTCCTTTAGTGTGTAGGATATTATCTTTCACTTTGTCGCATCTGGTCCTCGCACTTGTATACTATTCTAATTACAACATAAACTAATCTATCTACTATTTACTAAACAACCCTCATACTTAGGATGCGTAGGGATTAGTTCTTCATTCACCCCCTAACCACGAATATCCTTGAGTAGTTGTAAGTCTTGAACTCCGAGTTACTCTCACATTGTAGCAAACATATTCTTGCTAGTGCCTTTGTTAATAGGTCTGCCCTTTGTAGTTCTGCACTAATGTATTCCACATTGATGTGTTCATTCTCCACGCATTATCTTATGAAATGATAGTGTGCGTCAATGTGCTTGCTTCTTCCATTAAAGATGGATTCTTCATGAGTGCTAATGTAGAATGTCCACCCTTAGTGTTATCTTCTCTTCTTTTGAGCTTGTAACTTCACATAACAATCTTTTAAGCCATAGTGCTTGGCATGTTGCCACAGTGGCTGCCATGAATTCTGATTCCCATGATGAAAGTACCATCGTTTGTTGCTTTTGTGTGCACTAGGTTATAGGTGATTCTCCAAAGTAGAATAATAGACTGGCTGTACCTTTTCCTTGATATGTGTTAACACCATAACTGCTATAACTATAACCTGTGATATTACATCCTCCTTGCTTCTTGTATATGATTCCATGCTCCTTAGTTCCTTTGATGTAATGTAGCACTTGCTTAATTGCGTTCAAATGATGCTCCTTTGGTTCTTGCATGAATCTACTAAGCAAACTAACTTAGTAACATAGATCTCGTCTTGTATGCAATAAGTACCTAAGAGAACTGATCAGGTTTCTGTAGTGTGTTGCATCTACCATATCTACTTCTTCAGTCTTTGTTAACTGTGTTTCGGGATTCATAGGAATCATCATTTTGTTATAGGTTAATATATCATCATCTTTGAGTATCTTGTTTATATACCGTGTTTGCCTTATGGCTATCTCACCCCTTACTTGAGTTACTTATGTTCCCAGATAGTATGCTAGCAATCCTAGATTGTTCATTTCAAACTTCTTCTCCATCTATGACTTGTGTTGATACACTTTATGTGGACGTGACTCGGTTCGGTTCAATCGCGTTACAAAGTGAAATCCGAATCACGACATCCTCCATAGTGATTCGGATCTTATTCCACTTGTACGTGTTGTAAACAGATGTGCAATCTGTTTACAGTTTGCTGCTGTTTATTATGCTTCTGCAAGTCTGCAAGTTCCGTGTCTGCATGTTGCAGCCCCCACGAGAACCCATGCATGGTCTACTACGAAGAACCTTGGCATGGTCTCATACGATGAACCAGCTGATGTTGAATCCAACGAAGAACCACTAGGCCGAAGAACCTTCTAGGCCGAAGAACCTCCCAGTCTTTCGTGGGTATAGTTCTTCGTAGGTGTGTTTGTTAACTGATAGGAGATCCATGAAGAACCCTTGTTCTTCGTTGATCCATGTTCTTCGTGGGACTTATTTAATGGTCTTGGCATTCTTTTTGGGCCACTTTATCAGGCCTAGTATGTTCTTCGTAAGCTTTGGATAAGGTTTGGTATAAAAGTCATGTTGCAGATCAGTTTACTTAGACATAATTAGCACACAGAGAGAGAATATAGTTAGCACTTCAAAGAGTTTGAGATCTGTCTTGTAATCTTTGTACCGTAATTTCTCTGAATGTAATATAAGTGAGCTTTAAAGTTGAATATTGTTCTTGTGTGTGTTTCTTGTCTCGGTTGCATACCCGCTTGGATTCCGCACAACCGGGTGTGTTCGGTAACAAGGATAGGTTGTTCTAGATCCTCCTCTAGGGACCTACAACTTGAAAATATCTATCTCCTTCCTTGAAGTTCCAGTGACTATGAAATCATCAAAGTAGACTCCGACAATGAGTGTAGAAGTCTTACTTGTCCTTGTATAGACTACTTGCTCTGAAGTGCACTTATTGAAGTTAATGACTTTAGTATTTAATCTAACTTCGTGTTCCAAGCACGTGGTGCTTTCCTTAATCCATGCAGTACCTTTGATAGTTTGTACACCTCTCTATCATCTCTTGGCTTTATAAATCCTTCTAGTTGAGATAGACCTCCTCTTTGAGATCTCCATGTAGGAATGTAGAAACTTGACATCTAAGGGATGTACCTCCCAACCTTGATATGCTGTTAAATCTAACAGTAGTTGAATTGTCTCGATGCGTGCCATTGGTGAAAATACTTCATCAAAATCTATCCCATGTTGTTATGTTGTTGAACGTAAACTTTTGCTACCAGTCTTGCTTTATATCTTATGACTACTCCATTTAGATCTTTCTTAGTCTTGATGATTTCGGATTGTACGAGTGTGCCGGTGGTGTTACATAGGTGTCTGGATTGTTTTCTGACTGATCTACTCCAGCATCTTCATGGTGTGGCCAGCTACTATAATCACTACTTGGTGCGTCCTCTTCTAACTTTAGTGTGTCATCATTTATTCAATGACAAAGTTTATCCATTCGGGATTTCCTGATTCTACACCTTGTATTACAGTTCCATGGTTGGTAATACCTTAGCATATGCAGTGCAGCCAAAAACCTTTAGGTGTTCTAAATTTGGCTTTCTTCATTTCAATGCTTCAAATGGTGTCTTGTTCACCAAGGCTTTCATTGGAAACCAATTTAGTACATATATTTTGTGTCATACAACTTCACCCCAAAAGTTCTGTGGCATGTTCATTGCTTTCTATATACTGCAAGTAGTGGATAACATCGTCCGGTTTCTTCTTTCTTCTACTACATTTTGTTGTGGGGAATATGATATTGTATGCTATGTCGCTAGGTCGTTATCTTTGCAGTACTGGTTGAATTCATTCGACGTGAATTCTCCTCCTCTGTATGTCCTTAACATGTTTAACTTGGTTCGTGTTTCTTTCTCCACCTTTTCTTTGAACTCTTTGAAAGTTTCAAATGCTCGATCCTTGGAAGTTAGTAGATATGGCCACATGTAATGAGTGCAATTGACTATAAGTCAAATGTGTTGGTGGGGTTATTGGACCACGCAAATCTCCATAGACTAAATCCAGAAGTTTTATGGATCTGAATTTCACCTGGACACTATGTTTCCCTAATAAGCATTCATCACAGATTTGACTGGCATGACTTATTTGAGGAATTCCATGTACCAAGTTCTTTTGAGTCATTTCTTTAATAGCATTAAAGTGTAAATGGCCTAACCTTGAGTACCATAACCATGCTAAATCTTCTGCGTTTGAAAACAGGCAGATTGGCCATCCAATCTGCAACTTAACCTTGTATAGCTTGTTCTTCATTCTCGC
The DNA here is from genome assembly GCA_030545235.1 of Helianthus tuberosus. NCBI lineage: Eukaryota > Viridiplantae > Streptophyta > Magnoliopsida > Asterales > Asteraceae > Helianthus > Helianthus tuberosus. The sequence goes on along the minus strand of CM060412.1, from coordinate 130,727,587 downwards.
AACTCGCATGAGTAACTTTCAATTTTTGTCACGGAATGTTAGTAGATCTTCGTCCATTATCACTTTGCAACCGATTTCAATGAGTTGTCTAAGGCTCAATATGTTTCTTTTCATACTTGGAATGTAATACACTTGAGAAATAAACCTATATTCTTGGTTCTGACATTCCAGTAGTATCGAACCTATGCCTTTAATCTCTACGTGCGACCCGTCACCAAAACGTACTTGTCCTATCACCTTTTCATCTAATTCTTTAAAGTGACTTCACATACCTATCATGTGGTTGCTTGCCCCATTGTCTAAGTACCGTAGACTTTTTTTTTTCTTTTGTGGCGTACCTTATTGGTTTTATGCGTTCTTTGTTTAGTAGAACCCTTGCTTGAACAATATTTTCTTCTTGAATTGCCATCAACAACATTTGTTCTTCCTCTTCTTCTATAGGATTGGAGTGTTCTTGTACAATTTCCTTTTGGGGACAGTCTCTTTAAAAGTGTCCAAACTTCTGACACTTGAAGCACTGGATCTTGCTTGGGTCTGTTTGGTTCTTTGCAAACTTCCTCCAATTCTTAGAATTTCCACCTCTATGCCTATATGAAGATCCCTCACTCTTAGTGCTTTGTTCATCTTTATTGTCTCGCCAGTTTCCACGCGCTTGGTTGAACCTACCACACCCGTGGTTTCCGAAATGTCTTCTTCTACCAGAATTGTTGTCTTGATGTGTAAACATCAATCTGTCTTGACTGTCTCCTGGGCTTCCTTTCTTTAACCTAAGTCGCTCTTTATAGGTCTTTAATCTTCCGACTGCTTCTTCTGGTGTCATTATTTAAGATCGATGTATTCTTCCATAAAGGAGAAAATCTGAGTGAATCTATATGGCACAACGTTTAAGAGTTTGCATACTAGTCTGTTGACTCACTTTCGTTCCAAATTCACTTGCCCGTGTAACAACACTGTTTATCTTTGCGGAGAAAGAGTCCACAATGTCGTCTTCATTCATTTACAACAACTCGAACTCTGACATGAGTGTATGCAAACGAGCCTTTTGTACCCGATCAACGCCAACGTGTCTTGTTTTCAACGTGTTCCAAATTTCCGTTGTAGTTTTACAACTTGCAATACAAAATCCTCTGGTATTGCTTGGAACAAATATGCGATTGCTGGCTTATCTTTCATTATAGCCGCTTGTGTATTTTTTTACCGGTTCAATTGTTTCCCAAAGTCTATTTGCTTCTAAAATTTGTTTTGATGCGAATTGGCGAAAGCGTGTAATTTGTAGATTTCAAAAATGGGCATTGAAATTGGGAAAGATAACTTCCTTCCATTTTTGAATCTACAATTTGTTGATTTGGTTCGGCTGTTCCTGACATGATTTTTGACTGAACTATTTTCACTTTAACAAAGTTTGCAATCAAACAACCTTATTTTCCTGTTTCTTAAAATTTCCTGACCACTAATACGAACCACTATACCGGTAAAATTCAGTTCACTTAAATTCAATAAACCGTGTAATCTTTAACCCGTGAATAACCGAATCGCGTAATACTACATTCTTGTGGCTATCTATTTCGCACTATAACCCCGAAATCAAAACCCTAGATTTCGAACAGAACCCTAGTTCGACTCTTGAACCAAAAACTGAAAACTGGTTTGCAAATTGAAAAAACAAAATTGAAACCTGATCGTGAATGATTCATGCAATTCTGCCTTACCTTGCGATTCATGATGTCTATGTTCTAATACCAATTGTTACCCAGAACTCGATATTTGATCTCTAGAACATGAATAACTTGAATATATAAACTGAATGTATGAGTACATGTGATTTACAATTGAAATCTAATGCCCTATTTATACTAATCTAAAAGGTGCAATCAAATAGACATGTCCTTTGATGAAACGTCACGTCTGATGATCTTGTGGTGTTGCCGCCAATCTGAATCTATGCGTCCCAATGGATGTGTCGATTCCTTTAGTGTGTAGGTTATTATCTTTCACTTTGTTGCATCCGGTCCTCGTACTTGTATACTATTCTAATTACAACTTAAACTAATCTATCTTCTATTTACTAAACAATTTTCGTACTTAAGATGTGTAGGGATTAGTTCTTCAAAAAACAAAGTTATTCTTAAAAGAAAATTAGTTCGCAAAAACTTATAAAATGGTGATCACTTCCTCAAAAGTGAGATACTAATAGTGATCTCTACAGACCATCAGTTAATATGTTAATATGAGGCACTAAGGATGAAGGAAAGTGACATTGTTGTTGTGACTCGGGAAGTTGAGTGGGATAATCATAAAGTTCAACAATCTATGATAAAAGTTGCAGTCATAGTTAGTAAGCTACTTGATTCAACTCGGGGTAAGTTTCTCTAAATTGCTTCAACAATCGAACAATACTTAGGCATTGATTCATCGTTCAAAGAGGGCAATTGGGTGGTTAAAAAGCATATGTGGAACGGATCTTAAATAAGAAAACAATTTCTGACAACTCCAGGAACACTTCAATCGGAATGGTAAGAGAAAAGTAAGGTCTATCACGAATGGTACAGTTGTGGCGGTTCACCTGTGGCTCGCAAGATGGACCAAATCACACATTATGTTTTTTAACTATGAAGAATGCAAGCACTACGCATCCAAGTGCCCAAATCAAGAAGTGAAGTGGGAGAAGCATAGCTTGCTCAAGTTGAAGATGATGAAGAACCCGCTCTACTGGTGATTGTATGCAAGCAAAAGGAACAACGTGAGGTGTTGTGAGATGGTGATGGGGCAAGTGGCAATTCAAAGGGTGCTATGGATCCAGAGTAGAAGGCGAATTAAAGAGATAAGGTTAATTGTAAGTTTATGGGTTTGCTAATTTAGTCAAGTTAGAGTTATAGTAGGATCAGTGTTTGTTTAGTTTAAAATATGAAAGCTCATATTATTCCATATATAAGTTTGTAAGTTTTTTGTACATAACCATTTGTACATTGTGCTTTGTGAGTTTTTCAAAAAAAAAAAAAAGTTATTTTTTACTTTTAACCAAAAGGCTATTACCTTTTTCAATTTTAACCCTACATAATTTGTTTTTTAACTTTAACTCAAAACTTTTCATTATTTGCAATTTAACTTCTCAACTTTTGTCACTTATACTTTTCATCTTTCGCAAATTTTCGTTTCACGTATAGTTCTAAATTTTTCGAGTTAATATGACGCAACGTGCATGTGTGGTTCAACGTTTTTACCTCTATTTTTCCATGTTTGACAGGTTCGTCGCAACACGCATATCCTAGGTCGAGTCGGTGTTGGTGGTCGATGATGGTTGTGTGACATTAGTATTATCTGACACACCGTTTTACTCCCGCCGCAACGCGGGGTGCGCTTTGGGGGGTTTTCAAAGAAAAAATGGTTATACACATGATTGTCGTAACGTTGGCTTTGTGGGTTTTCCAAAAAAAATTGATTTTTTTTACTTTTCACCCAAAAGTATTTCATAAATTACTTTTAACCCAAAACTATTTGTTTTTTTTACTTTTAACCCAAAACTTTTTATCTTTTGTAATCTATTCTCATAACTTTTTTTACTTTCAACTTTGATCCTTTATAGTTTTCATTTTCCGCAAATTTTTCGCTTTATGCTTGGTTCTAAATTTTGTGGCTTAACACATCGCAACGTGCGTCCTTAGTTTAAGGTTTTTACGTTTCGTTCTAAATTTTGCGAGTTAACACGATGCAACGTGCGTGTGTGGGTGAACGTTTTTACATCCTCTACTTTTTCCCCGTTTGACAGGTTTAACATAACGTACGGGTCCTAGATTGACTTAGTTATAACTAAAGAATCCCCGCCGCATTGCGGCGGGTCGCAGTCCTAGTTGTAATTATTTTGTCGTGTGTTTTTAAATAATAAGAAAAAGGTCGCAGCAGGTTGCTACAAAAAATCTTCCTCTTGAAATTAATCATATACCATTTATGTCAAATATGGTCTTCTTGAAGACAAATGAAGCTGCCTTATCAATAATTGGTTGAAAAGCGAAAATCTTTAAGAATCAACTCATAGGCTATGGGCATAGTTTCCTAAAAGTACAACCACACAGTAAATGAACGTCCAGACAAGACGGAATATTAGTCAGAAGCAGGGGCAGACTCATATGATGCGGGTCGTGCCACGGGCCCTAATGTTTTTTAAAAAAAATAATAAAATCGGTATGTTAAATTTTTCAAGCATCCTATAAAATAATTAGTTGGACTCCATAATATTAAAAACAAATATGGTATGGTGGAAATTTTCTTGTGTTACAACAAGTAGATCTCAAGTCTTACATCTCTTGTTTTTTAGTTTATTTTTTGAGTTAATTACATAGTTAGTCTGTTGCACAAGATAACATACTTAGGTAGTAATAATTTAAAATCACCTTCTAAGGTATTAACTTTTCATATTGTAAAGTTTGGTGGTATTAACTTCTTAGGTATTAACATAGTTAGTCCCAGTATTTTGCAAAAATAACATACTTAGGTACTAATAGAATGTGATTTTAAACCTACAAATAATGTTAATACCTCCAAACGTTACAAAATGAAAAGTTAATACCCTAGAATATGATTTTAAACTATTAGTACCTAAGTGTGTTACTTTGTGCAAACCACAGGGACTAACTATGTAATTAACTCTTATTTTTCCATCAAAATTAAACTAGTGTTTTAAAACACCACAACCACCCATTGATCCTCTAATTTGGTTTTTTAAAATGATAAATTTAATGTCTCCGAATGATTTTATTTCACATTTGATTACCAAATAAGATTTTCAACATATAGTTGCGTTCATAAAAAAAGCTTAAACAAAATTTTGAAGTTATGTGAAGTAGTTGTGTTGTTTAGATAGCTATTGGTTTCAAGCAACTTATTAATCACCACAATTTGATAACTTGATTCTTAAAAATGGTTCTTAATAATGTAGTGGTTTCATGTCCACTAAATGATTCTACATTATTTCCTAGCCCCGACCCGACTACGATAAACGACCCGAAAATTTTAATGTTTGGTTGTGAAAAATTCTAACACAAAAAAATGGACCCTAATGAAACAAAATCCTAGGTCCGCCACTGGTCAGAAGTCGAAATTTTATGTTTCAGGTGTGTCTAAACATCCCCTATCTCGTACTAAACATACCTCTCTACGTGAGAGAGTATTATATATATATATATATATATATATTGTTGACGAGTTATGATGAATATTAACTTTATTTTTGAAATAATATATAGTTTTTTATTATTGTGACATATTTTTAATTTTTTTTCTCATTTTAAAAACATATATTTCCTTTACCATTTTTTAACAATTGTTTTTTTTTTCTTTTTAAAACATATATTAATTTATCGATTAATTTGATATTTTTTTATAATTTATGTTTATAACTTTTTAAAAAAAACTTAAGTACGTAGTTATACTTAATTTTTACCTGACATTCTGTTATAAGTTTTGTTGAAAACGAAGTTGTGCTCAAAATAAAGTATTTATTTGATGTCATAAAATGGTACGATGATAAAACTAAATCGTTCTAATGGTTTGACTTTCTATACAACATTCTTTATTTGCAAATCACTTTTGTTTTACGTTGTCATCTACTCGGTTTCGCCGCAACGCGCGACGTAAAAAGAACTAGTATATTTTTTATGGTGAACCTCTTCTCTAAGTTTGTGAGAGTGTAGGTTTAGCAACATCTTTTTTTATTATTAATCCGTGTTATACTAGGGGTGGAAACGAGTCGAGTCAAGCTTAAACTCGAGCTCGAGCTTTATCAATTGATGAAAACTCGAGCTCAGCCCTGTCTCGAGTAGTTTATTACTTATTAACTAAATATTATTTATATACTATTAATTTTAAACATTTGTGTGCATATTTGGTGGTAAGTTGTGCTGAAATAGTTGTACCTTAATCAAATATAGGTTGTAAGTTGTGCTTAAGTGGTTGTATCTTAATCAAATAATAATGGTTTCATTACCTTACCAAATTCAATCTGTTTTGTATGCATGTATGGTTGTAAATTGTACTTAGGTGGTCGTACCCTAATCAAATAATGGTTTCATTATGTTACGATATTCAATCGGTTTGATCCATTCAAAGTTGTGTTGTTTTATTTGTAAATTATTATTATATATAATAATCTAATTAATTTAGCCAAAATATTGTATAAATATAATTTGCAACATATTGATGCAATGGTTTTGTAATGTATGAATTATTGTTTGTATAGTGGTAATGATATATATTATATATAGAATACAATAAACCTGTCAAACGAGAAAAAATTGACGCGGTTCATCGTAACGCGCGAGTCCTAGATCAACTTAGTTATTTTATTCTATGTTTTACGTTTCGACGTTTCGGTTTAATTTCTTCGCATTAACACCGCAACTTCAGTGTCAGTGGTCGCTGACCCTAGTGTGACTGACATTAGGGCACGCCCCCGCCGCAACGCGGGGGTGCTTAATACTAGTTATAAATAATTTTCATTCTGTATATAGCTCGATAAGGCTCGCAAGTTGACTTGAGCTCGATAAGCAGTGACAGAGCTTGAACAAAGCTCGGTGGGGGACGGACTCTTAAAATCCAAATTGGTGGGGGGCGAAGTCTTAAAAATTCAATAGAACGTACCTCCGCCCATGTCGATAAGTGAAGCTCGGGTTCGTTACTAAACAAGCTTATTATTTGGCTCAGGCTCGAGCTCCAGTAGCTCGTGAGTGTCTCGTCTCATTTACACCCGTATATCTCATAGTGTTAGGTAGTAAAAAGAAAAAAAACAAGTAGTTATATTGATTAATTAGTGGAGTATCGTGATTGCACCTTAAGATTTCATTTATTTCCATCCTGCGTATGGACTGCACCATCGTACTCTCCAGTTCTGCTAATTCTTTCAAGATTGTCGCGTCAAAGTCTTTTGGGGAGTTAAGTAAACGTAAGCTTGTAAAGTTTCTTCGGTGGGGATATTCAAGTGTATATCTAACCATACTTGCATCTTTATCATCAAGAAAATTGAGTGCTTTATGAAGCATGTGGCTGCTAAATATTGCAGCTTCATCGAGTATGTTTTCTCCCTCTATACATAAATGTGAAGCTTCATATAGTTCCATCAATCCTTTAATATCATGTTTAAGATTTTCCTCAAACTTTTCATCCTTTCCCATGAATAATTTAAAAACATCTGTGACATTCAAACACTTTTATTAGTGACTCATAAAGGATAAAAAGGTATGAGAGAACAAAACCACAATGAGGAGTAAGAGTTGCTAGAAACCTGCCGAGACGCGAAAACCTTTCTGCCTTAAGATTCGAAAACATAGAGAGACCTCATAGAGATTTCGATGTTCAAGGAAATCTTTGTTAATCAACTGAAGGTAACACTGTTCGAGAATTAGATTGATCTCATCTTCATAGAGATAATCAAGTCCTAGCCGTTCAAGAGCATCTACCATTAACAAATCATCAAATTTGACATCATTACTATCCTTGGTGATCAATTCCCGAACACTTTCTACCAATTTTGCATGCTTTACAACAGTGTCTTCAGGCATACACTGAAATGAATATTTGAAAACACTTTAAAACATAAAAACAGGAAAAATAAAAAAAAAATTATGAAGCCAAAGGTTAACAAATAATACCAAGGAAATGCTTTGTGTTATGCTAGTCAACATAACCAAAAAAAAGATATCGTAAGTACCTGCAGCGGCGGTCTTATCGAGTACTTGCGGAAGGATTCATTAGGTTTTAACGGCTTAGAACACCATTTGAGTCGATATGAGGTAGTAGTGCTCCACATGTGTCTATGATCATCAACTAAAGTTGTATGAAGATGGCCAGGCTTTAAGAGATGTGGAATAGCTTTGTGAGTAAATGAAGTAATTGTTGACAAAGTATTTTGAGCTGCCATTGGAGTTGCTCATGATGCTACAAGTCCACAAGGATACATTGATATAGTGAGATGCGTTGATCTCTTTCTAGAGTGGTCTTTCTAGAAGGGGCACGTATGACACGTATAGGATGAGCTTTGGTGAACTTTCATTGTTATTTACTTAAGTATTGTATACTGATCACATGGATTTGTAGCGAATAAGATATACATTGAGCCTTGTCAATATATATTGTAAATCTTGATGAGAGCTTAAAAAAAAGAAAGTGAACTAATATATAAATGTCAAAATAACTAGTATCACAAACAATCAACACAGAATACCCAACCCTTGTGACACCCCAACCGATGGCGGAATCATCGGGGCGCGGCACTAAGCGAACAAGATTATTCAAGAGAATCCATAATGACTAGTTTAGTGACAATATTTAACGAGTTCAATATCCCATACTATCAAACAAATATTCCACAAAAAGTCATACAGATTTCAAGTCTCTCAAACATAATCCAATCCGACAACTTAGATTTTTATTGTGGGTTTCTATACTTTCTATCCATTTGCAGCAAACAAACCATCAACCTATCACATACGTTAAAATAAATTCAATACAATAATGTAAAGGTGAGTACACAAGTTTAGCATAAGTATAGTATAAAAAGTGTTTACGCATAACCAGCATGTAACACGTAACAGGCGAATCAAGCAAGCTATTAACAATGATACAAGCTAACCACATGACTGCAAGAAGAATATGAGCGACACATGTTCACCGAGGTGAGCACGTGAAGTAAAGTATGCGATCCTTAACAACCCCTTAATAAACAGGTGCTGAGTCCAAACTATAGTACTATCGTTGCTAAGGGCGGTAGGGCAAGTCATCACTGTGTAACATAGCAGCAAGTATTCAACTAATCACGTATATCATGCGTGTGCGGTTAAAGTTTATAAAGAGTTTAAGTGTTGTGTTTTTTTATAGAGAACGTATGTAACACCCAAAAGTGCGTTAAGCGAAAAAGGGTTCGAGTATACTCACAGTGCGTGTCTAACAAGTAAACACGATCTGAAAATGGATAGAAGGAAGCGTCGGATCAACCTGCGTATTGGAACAGAAGCGTCAGTCCTCCAAAGTGATGAAATGGTAGAAATCGAAGTGTCGAGTGGGAAACAGACGAATGAAGCCAGTGCCTTCGTGCAAAGGTGGGGTCTTCGTACATGTGTGGCTTCCATTGTCCAAACTAGAGTGTGCTTCGCGTCTGTCTTCGGGAAATCGAGTGTTCATCCCTCCAGCCTGAAGCTACTGATTAAACTTAGAGCCGGATAGGTCTTGGTTCAAGTCACGGGTGAGAATTGGGCTGTGTTGTGCGAAGTCAGTGCCTTCGTACGAAGCCGGGCTTCGCACAGAACAGTCCAGCTCGCAAACGTGGCTGTTTTTGGCGTTCAGAGCTGTGTTTTCGCCTAAATCGGATGTATTTTCGAGTCCTTTTCATGACGGTTTCAACACCACCTCGTCCCACCATTCAGTGAACGAAATACGTGTCAGTTTGGTCCGTGCTTATGTGAAAATCGAGTTTAAAAGAGTTTTAAAGGGTTTTACTTAGATCTAACACTTGGTGAGTGAGAAATCTATAGATTTATAACTTGGGAAGCCGAAGCTAGGCCCAATACACTCGGTTAAGTGTAGATCCGTTGTAAAACAAGAAGATTTGATGAAAAAGGTGAAGGTTTTCATAAAAAAAGATGAAGTTTAGATGAAAAAGATGAAGATCTACATAAAAGATGAAAGTTTCTGTAAAAAGAAAGAAGTTTGGATGAAATCAGAGTGAATCTTGTGGAAAATCGTAGTGGAAAACGTTGTGGATCATGTAAAAATTGTAAATCTTACTTGAAAACAGTTGGACAGCAATTCGGCAACCTTTTAGATGAAATGGGGCAGCAAGTTAGAATGAGAGGAGAGGGCTTGGGTATTTATAAGAGAGAGCTGGTCACCTTGTTCGAAGCCGACTACCTTCGTTAACATCCCTAGAAAAAAACACGATTTTATTATCTAAACTATACATTTTATATCCCTTCTTCTCATTTGAATACCCAATGAAAACACATTTCTTAGCACGACTGCTAAGTTTGTCAGTTTCAGTTAACACATTACAAAAACACAAACACCCAAACAGCTTTAAGTGATTTAGGAAAGGCTCAAACCCATACACCAACTCATAAGAAGTTCTACCACCTAGCACCGAAGAAGGAGTCATATTGATCAAATAAGCAACAATTAATACTCATTCTTACCAAAACCGAATAGGTAAACAACTTTGAAATAATAAGGCTCTAGTAACATTTAACAAATGTCTATGCTTCCTCTCAACTATCCCATTTTGTCGTGGTGTGTATGTACAAGAGGTTCGATGAATTATAGCTTTTTGTTTACAAAACAAACTCATTTGATTATTAACAAATTCAGTTCCATTATCACTCCTGAAACATTTGATGTTTCTTTTAAACTGTGTTTTAATTAAACTTATAAAGTCAACAACATTTCCAAACACTTCTTGTTTAGTCTTCATCAAAATACCCACACAACCCTTGAGTAATCATCTATGACTGTCAAGAAAAACTTATGTCCTTCTCTACTAGCAACCTTATAGGGACCCCATACATCTAAGTGTATAAGGTCTCCTAGATCATTGGTTTTATGATTACTCAAAGGTAAACGTTCCCTATGTTGTTTGGCCTATTGACAGACTTCACAAGGAAGAGTAGGGTGAGAAATTCCTAAGTTCAACTTGTGTTTAAACACTTTAATAGCATGATCAGATGGATGTCCTAGCCTAGCATACCACAAACTAGTATAATTACTAGAACTACAACACACCGTATCAGACATGAAAGAACTGCCACAAAAATACAATCCATCCAACTGAATACCAATCACCAGGACTCTCTTGGTTGACAAATTCTGAATATAACACTTGTTTTCATCAAAAACAACTAACATTTTGTTATCTCTAGCCAATTTATGAACACAAATAAGATTTATGTTATATTCAGGAACAACAAAAACATCCTTTAAAACCACATCATTAACAAGCTTTACAGAACCAATTTTAGTTACTAAAGCATTTGTGCCATTAGGATGTTTTATAGTTATTTTGAACTCAGAGACATTTATAAAATCAGTTAAACAATTTTCATCCTTGATCATATGTTGATTTGCCCCTGAATCAACAACCCAACCCACATTTTGTTCACACTTGGACTTACTATTAAAACAAACTAGCACAAAACAAACTGCCTGAAACATTACAACTCTGTGGAGATCCACTAGGCTTATCTCCTAACAAACTAAGAAGTTTTTCTATTTGATCACTGGTCAGAGAATTAACAGAGTTATCAGAAGACTCAACAGAACTACTATTACTTGCAACTGCTTTCTTGGCTTGACTGTTTCTTGGTGGTTTCATCCAAGATGGATAACCAATAATTTCAAAACATTAGAATGACCTATTTTATTATAGTGAGAACATTTCAAATTCTGATTTGAAACCTTATTAGTTTTCTTAAACTCAGTAGGCTGATTCACTTTAGAAACAAAAACCATGGTCTGTCCTTTTTAGCACCAATACTAGAGATTCTATGGGATTCTTCCCTAAAAACAATAGCAAATGCCTCCTTAACAATAGGCAAAGTTTCTTTAATTAACAAATTTGTTCTAACACTTTGATATATCCCATCAAGACCCACTAAAAACTGCATTAGCTTAAGCATATGATTAAAATTATTGAAATCCTTTGCAGCATCACAAGTACAAGTAGGCAGTTGCAAGATTTGATCTTATTGTCTCCACATAACATTCAATTTATGAAAATAGTCAGAGACACTTAAACCATTTTGAGTGAAATTATTAGTTTTCTGATACAAATAAAAAACAACAGACCCATCTATTTTGTTATAAGTCTCTTTTAAATTTGTCCACGCATCACTAGCAAGTTTAGAAAAAACTTGACCCATATACAATTCCTAACTAATAGAGTTTAATATCCAAGTAAAATCTATGGAATTACATATGTCCCATTGTCTGGCCAATACATCATTATTCTCAGATTCTATACAAGTTTTATCAATAAAACACCATTTATTTTTAACCTATAATGCTAACTGCATTGCATTAGACCATACCGTGTAATTCTCAAATCCTTTTAGTTTCACAGACACAATTGTCAAATTACTAGAGTCAGACGGATGCAAGTACAAAGGATCACTTGCATCCAGTTTACTTACCAAGGTCTCAAGAGGTGGATCACTTGGACCAGGTCCACCTCCACTTGTAACCACAGGGCAATCAACCATACTTAATCAGTAAAAACTAACTCACAAACAATATCACCAAAAGAAACATAACACCACTCAACAAGCTAAACCAAGACAGGGGGTCAGACCAGTGGTTCATCACTCAAGATGCCACCACAAACCATGTCAAGGAAGCCACCTAGATCTAACAACATAGATAACACAACAGGTAAACAAATAAAAAAAACAACACTAAGACACAAACAAATATCACAGATAATGTAACACAAAGATGCAAACAAATATCACAGATAATGCAACAAGGGATGGCTCATCAAGTGTCCCAACAACAATTGGCCTAACAAGTCTGGCACCAACACTATGCCTAATGCAGATAAAACAGAAACGAAATAATGCTGAGGAAAGGAAAGATATCACCTGAAGCGTATAACTCCAAGAAAAATCAGGCTTGTAGTCTTCACTTAGGGCTACAAGACTCTGATAGAAGACCAACTACAATAAGATCTGTTGGTTTGCCCTTTAATCTTCTTAGATTCTAGAGACCAACAAGATCAATAAGAGCCTCTTTTGATTATCCCAAGAACACAAACCCTAGAATTAGGGTTTCCTTTTTCACCTTGCACGAACACCAAGGACAAAAGGGAAGCTAAATCTGAAAACGACAGTACCAAATATACCCCAAGAACTTCTCTGATCTTTAATAAACACCACAGATCTACCAGATCTGATGTGGATCAACCTTTAAACCATGCAACAGAAGAATAACAACCCCAAGAGCCGTTTAGAGCTCTGATACCATGTCAAAATAACTGATATCACAAATAATCAACACAAAATACCCAACCCTAAGTATATTAACCCAAGAAATACTCTGGTACAATATTGTCGACTCAAGAACACAAGAGATAAATACACCAAATACAACTCTCAACACACAGAGATTGTCAAAGTGATAATCTCTTACGAACTACAACAGATTTACCCTATAAAGCTTGATTTAGGGAGAATCAAAGCTTTTATAGACTTAACCCTAGATCGCCTTGAAGAGAGAGAAAGGAAAGGAAGACTCTAGATCTTGAATGATTGAACACACTAGATCTACAAGACTTTTATAAAAAACTAGCTGGATAGGATCTAAACCCGGAAGAATAGGCTAGTTATAACAATCATGTGTTGGTTGTTATAACTTATTATTCACTCACAAGCCCAACAACCTTCACAAGTTTCTGCTCCAAGCCCATGCTCCACAAGTGTATCAATAGTCCATAAGTGATGAAACACTGGTTAACACTAGGTTATCCCAGCTAGTCGTCTCGTATAAGGTGGTTCAATCTCTTTCTTCTTGTCGGTATGTTGAGTCCTTGTCTTCGGTGTTGTGCTCCCACTCGTTGCGGCCCTAGCCGGCTGCTCAATGGAGGTTTCCTTTGTTGATGAGAGTGATTGTTATAATTGCTCTCCATCTCTCTATAAGTATCACGTGTGTCTTGTGCGCTCTGCCTTCTTAGCATTGATGACCTTTCGTGTTATTGGTTCTACGCGTGCGCCTGGTGCGGAGTCTGACGAGGGGCGGGAGTCACGAAAGGAGACGGTTGTACTTGTGCTTGGATCAGCACTTGTTGTGCGCTCAGTTGCGCATAGATCAAACTCAATGTATCTTGAAACTTTGCATACCAAGAGGTGAGAGTTTCTCCTATTGGTATCCCAAACAACGCAGAGATGTTCGCTTATGCTGGTGCTGATGAACCGGCGCCATGGTTTGTGTTTTGTGTGCCGGGAGTCGTCTATTGGATTACCTGAGTGGTACTTCCAAAGACGTTAGTGACTCTAGCATCTGTGAACTCTCCACCGATGTGCTCATGGTAAATGGCGTACGAAATTGAGCGAAAACGCCACATGGAAAACGGCGCAACAATTGAGCCAAAACGGCGCGTGGCATATGGCGTGCAAATTTGATTCAAAATGGCGCATGGGAATGGCGTGCAAGCTTGAGCCCAAACAACACATGGTAAATGGCGTACAAAATTGTGCCAAAACGGCGCGTGGCGTATGGCCTGCACATTTGAGCCAACATGGCGCGTGGGAATGGCATGCAAAGTTGAGCCAAAACAGCGCATGGTAAATGGTGTACAAAATTGAGACAAAACGACGCGTGGTATATGGCATGCAAATTTGAGCCAAGATGGCGCGTGTCGTATGGCGCACGCGTATGGGAATTTTCTTTAAGATTTCTTCAAGGAGAAGTTCTTTTTATTTGTTTCTATATTTGGTGAGGTGTGACCATTGACATCTGACTGCTGCTCCGTCTGAGATGGCTGTCTTGTTAAGGAAGGAACAGTCGCTTTTGCAGGAGGCACGTCAAGTGTCAGGCATGTTTTTTCATACGTTTCAGGCAGTTGGTGGCCATGCGCCCTAATCAGACGGCGTTTCGGTGTCTTTCTGCTGATGTGGCGCCTCCTGGTTAGTTACTTTCCTGCCTCCTGGTGGTTCGCTTCCCCATCGCATTTAATACGATGGGTATAAATATCAGGAGATTTGAACGGTTTCTTCACTTTTCCTCTCATCCCTTTTCAAATTTGCTCTCTTATTCACCGTTCTCCATTCCTTCTTTCTTCAAATCTGCTATTATTCTTGCAAATATGTCCACATCTTCGAAATCGGGGGCTTCTAAGAAAAGGAAATCTAAGCCTAAAGATCCTCCAGGGCCAAACAGTGCGGTTATCAACTGGAAGGAGGAAGAGTTTCACAACTTTTGTCAAAGGTTCAGGTTTCCTTCTGAGTGGGGAGCCCAGTATCCTACCACCGGTAGTACCGCGTTGAACGCCCCACCTGGTTACATGACTTTATATGCTATTTTCTTCAGGGAAGGTAACTTTCGTCTACCAATGACGAAATTTCTTGGTGAGGTTCTCACAAAATATGGCGTGCACATTTCTCAGATAAATGCTTTGGGTCTGCCTTGGGTGACCCATTTTGATTTTATTTGCCATGCACAGAAGTTAGTTCCAACAGTGGAGATGTTTAACATCTTTTACTATGCTACTTATACTGGTGGCTTTTATTCTTTCAACTCCCGGACCGCAAATGTTATTCCTTGCAGCAAGGACCCCCCAAGAGCTTTCATGACTGGCAAAAAAGAATTCTATATTCGCCGGGGCGTGATTCCCATCGATATGCATTATCGTTCTGAGCATGAAGGGGTGCCAAAGTTTGTGATAGGTTGTTTTTATGCTGATCGAGAGTGGTACAAAACCCTTACGAAGGTTCCTACTTCGATACAGCCTGAGGAAAAATCACTTGTTGCTGCTGGAATGAGCATGATGTGGGTGCCAAGGGACCTAAGGGTACCACCGGTATATGCTTTTAGAGGCAAAGGTACCCTTTGTTTGTTGTTGCTCTTTTTTTTGTTTGTGCCCAGTTGCTTACTTGTTTTTATTCTTGTAGGCTATAGTTTGATGAATGTCTTGGACCCGGAGGTTGGTGACGAGATGACGGGTATGCTATTTGCCTGAAGGAGAGAAACCCTGGGTAGATCGGATTAGGGATAATTTTTTTGCATCCCTCTTTTGAAAGCTTGGCAGCTTATGGTGCCACTATTCTAGGTGCGCATTCCCCGGTTAAGAATGATGTTAGTAAGTCTCCTACTCAGGAGGAGGCTATTCTCCTTTGGAGTAAGGAGTCTACCGGATCTTCTCGCGAACTAATAATTCGCTCGATGCGTGCAGGTCCCTGTCGGTGACCTGTTAAGGGCCCCGAAGGTGTTTCCGTATCTACTCCCCCCCGTCATTGATCCTGTTGCTGCTACTTCTGAGCCTAAGCAGAAGGAGCCTGAGAAGGATCTTGAGAAGAAGGAGAAAGAGAATAAAAAATCTGAGAAGGAGTCGGTCAGCGCGTAAACTCGTAAGCATTCCTCTAAGGCAAAATTCTTGGACTATCTTTTAGTGGCTGACTCATTGTCCGGCTTAGACGCAGGGACGAAACGACCTGCCGCTGATGAGGACGATCAAGCCACACTTACCCAAATGATGGAGAAAAAGCGAAAGCTTTTAGCTGACCAGAAGTGGGAATTAGATGCACATGCTACTTTGGAGCTTTCTGAGAAGAAACGGGAGATGATGGGTCACGTTGTTGCGCCTTTTGATAGTGACGTGGATCTTGGAGTGTTTGCCAAAAAATATGGCAACCTTATTGAACAGATATCTGAGGCGTCTTCTCAAAAAAAAAGGTATGGCTTTTAAATAGTTACTCTTGTCTGTGTTTGCCTTTATGGTTCTTTCTTTCCTTTGGACTTGGTGAATATGAGTTTCTATTTTTCTTGCAGCTTCTTCAAAGCCGACACGGTCTACTTCCCATGTTGTCAAGATTACTGCTCCTGATATTTCTTCGGTTTAACCACCGACGTCTCCCCCCCCCAGTTGTGTATGGAGATTCGCCTATTCATGACTCCCCTCCTTATCCAGATCCCAAGGGGAAGGGCCCGGAAGAAGTGTCTGAAAAAGTTGTGGTCGAAATGGTAACACCACCCGTCATCCCTAGGTTAGTTATACAAGAACGGGTTGAGAGGTTGGAGACATACTATAAATCTAGTGAAGCTACTCCCCCTCAGGGAACCCATTATACCCAGAGCACGACCTTCTATTTCAAGAGGACGCGACCGTTCTGATATGCAACGGAGCCCTGAGTTTGAGAGGGTGGAAACTGGTGGATCGTGGATGGCTCAGAATCCAGCATGCGATAATCTTCCCCATATTCCTCGATGGAATCTTGTGCAAGGCTCCCGGATGGAAAACCTTGTCAATTTCCATGAATTATACTCGATGTCTTTGCCTTCTGTTGAAAGATTATACTGGAAGAACCATGATCGGTTTTGTTTGTTAGATAACCATGTTCGTTCCAGTGTGAACTTTTTCTCTACCACTCAGGAGATTGTTCGGGAGTGGCGATCAATGGGTGAAGATATCATGGAGTTCGATAATGCAAAGCGGGAGTTTGCAGCTGAAAGGGATGCGTTTAACTCTGAGAAAAAAGGTTTAGATTAGCGAGTGTTAGATGCGGAAGATAAGCTTGACAAGGAACAAAACTTAATGTTGAGCGCCAGAATGAGTGGACCACGGCATGTGAGAGGTCCAATCGCGACCTGAAGGCGGCTCATGATGAAGTTGTTAGGGTTAAAGGTGAAGGAGATGCTGAGAGCAAGGAGGTTGAGCGTGTGTCTACCTTATATAGGGAAAAAGTGGTTGAAGTCATTAAGGATCAAAAAAGCAATGCCAAGGCATTGGTGCGAATTGCAGAATTTGAGAAGACTGTTGATGATCAGCAGAATCAAAACAAGACTTTGGAGTTGTTAACCCTAGGAATTAGGTGATGACTGCAAATGGCTCTTGACTCGTGGCGTCCCCTTGGTTGGTTTTGTTTTAACTTCGCCTTTTTTTATTTTCAGCACGTTCGTTATATGTTTTGCTTTTCTTTATGTAGCTTGCAGACCGTTTGGTGGGCTCTGAGGAATTGGCAAAATGCATGTTTGAACTAGGTGGAGCTGCTTACAACAGTGGGTGTAAGGACAGTTATGCTGAGGGTAAGGCAGCTGCTAAAGAGGGAGCCCGTGACGAAAAGTTTGAGCTTTTCAAGGAAGATTGTGATGCTAACTATGCAGCCAAATGTCATGAATTTGGGTTTTTGGAGTTTGGCATCTTGAAAGCTATTGATAAATTAACTCGACAAGGTGTTTCAGTCGAGACCTTGAAAAAGGTGCTGGAAAGTGGCAATGCGAAGACCGGTGGTGCTGGTCCCAACCAGTAGTTTGTGTTTGTCATTACCGGCTTGCGTGTCGTGGTCTGGTCTTTGGACCTTGTAACTCATCAGACGATTGTTTCTTTGCCTTTCCAATATACATGGTTTATGTATGTTGTGGTAGTGTGGGTTTTTTGTGACTACCATAATTTTGCTGATGTTATAAATTTTTATTGGGCCTTGGGCCGTTTTATGAATTTGTCAGTCTTACCATTTGCGTATATGTTAATTACTTTGTACAGGTGTTACGAATGAATGTTTGGCTAAGACAGGTTATTGTGTTAAGTCGACCCGGCTGTGCACTTGGTCGTGATGAGTCTTGGAGGTCTACAATCTTTGCACTGTCGTTGTGCCAGCGAATGGTTTCGTGTATACCCAAATTTTTGTGAATAAGTATTGGCTAAGATAGGTTATTGTGTTAAATCAACACAGCTGTGCACTTGGTCGTGACGAGCCTTGAAGGTCTACAATGTTCACACTGTCGTTGTGCCAACGATGTTTTCGTGTACACCCAAATTGATATATGCTTTTGTAATCAGAATTCATCAAGCAAAAAGTAAAAATGTAAAGCAGTCAACACTTCTTGTATTCATGTGTTGTGTTGGGCCTGGGGCCGTACATATAAAGAAAAACTGAAGATTACATGTAGCACTTTCTTAGTTGCTGTGCATTCCAGGTCCGGGGGACCACTTTGTCATCCAGGGTGCACAGCCTGTACGCCCCTTTCCCTAGAACCTTGTCAATGACGTAAGGTCCTTCCCACTTAGGGGCAAGTTTTTTGGGGCGCTCAGTGTTAGAGGCTTCGTTGTCTCTGAAGACATATTCACAGTGTTGAATATGCAGATGCGCACCTTACTGTTGTAATACTTCTCATGTTTCGTCTTGTATTTTGCTTTCATTGATGGCTGCCATTTCTCTCCTCTCTTCTAAGAGGTCTAGATCTATTCTTCATTTTTCTTCGTTATTAACAGCGTTGATTGACAACATTCTTTGATATGGCAAGCCGATCTCTGCAGGCATGACTGCTTCAGAACCGTATACCAGGCTAAACAGTGTTTCTCCGTTAATGGTTTTTGGCATGGTTCTATGAGCCCATAAAAATGCTGGGAAGCTCATCGACCCATTCTCTCCTTTGCGTTCTCAATCATGCTTTGATGCCATCAACGATACTTTTGTTCACGCTTTCAACTTGGCCATTTCCTTGTGGGTGTGCCACCGAGGAAAAGACATGCTCATTGTTTAGCTTTTTGAACCATTTCTGCAAGTCTTCGGCCGTGATGTTCGTTATGTTTTCAGTGATGATTCATAGTGGTAATCCGAAAAGACATATGATTTATTCCCATATAAACTTGCACACTATCATCGCTATTGTTGAAGCCAGGGCCTTTACCTCTACCCATTTAGTAAAATAGTCAACTGCAACTATTATGAATTTCACCGCTCCGGGGGCATCTGAGAATGGGCCGACCATGTCAATCCCCCACTACTGAAACGGCTATGCTGTTGTGAGAGGTACCAGAGCGTTTTTGGGGCGCAGCGTCTTAGGTGTGTGCCGTTTGCACGCATCACACTTCCTTAAAACCTTCACTACATCCAGGTGCATCCCTGGCCAATAGTATCCGGCGTTCATAACCACCACCATTCTTGGGCCCGCGTGGATTCCATACATCCCTTCATGTACTTCCCTAATGAGATAATTAGCGTCTTCTGGATCGACACAACATAGCAGAGGTCCCAACTAAGATCGTCTACACAAGATACCGTCAGACATTTGGTAGTGTAATGCTTTATGTTATATTTTTGGGCTTCTGCATTGCTCTTCAGTAATATCCCTGATTGTAAGTACATGATTATCGGTGACATCCATGATGAGGATCCCATCTGGACAACATTTACTTGACGTAGTGGAACTGACGGGTTCTTTTGTACTTCGATGCGTACGTATTTTGCCAGATGCTGAAAACTTGTGGAGGCAAGTTTGCTTAATGCATCCGTAGGCTTGTTCTCGCTTCTGTTAATGTGAGTAATCTTGAAGGAATTAAATTGCTGGAGTAGTGACTTTGCATGTTCAAGGTAAAGCACCATGATGCGCCCTTTGCATCGTACTGCCCGTTGATTTGACCTACCACCAACAATGAGTCTACGTGCGCCTCAAGGTTTTTCACTCCCATCTTGATTGCTAGGCGTAAATATGCGAGGAAGGCTTCATAATCGGCTTCATTGTTTGTACTCTTAAATTCCAGGCGAATGGCGTATGTGAACTCATGTTTGTCAGGACTTACTAACCTCAGTCCTGCTCCTGCACCATCCTCATTGGAGGCGCCATCTGTGTATAACAACCATGGTTTGTTTGTGGATTGTTTTTTTCAGCTTTCTCCATTGCTTTGCATTCGCGATCTTTGTCATTGTGAATGAAGTATGTCTATCACTTCCGTCAATCACGTATCGTATCGTAGCATAATCAGATGAGGCAAGATTGGCGCTGAACAGAGTAAAATATAAAGTTCATGTGATGGTTTGCAGGTTCGTACGAAGGGACCATAGCCGGTTCATTCGAACCGAGCCCATTCGTAGTTAGCTTTGTACGAACCCACTATGCCTATATATAGAAGTGTAGGGTCTTGTTCATTTGGTATCTTTGTGACTTAAGAGGGGAAACTCTTGTCGTTTGATTTCGTGGTTCTATACTTGTCAAACATCAATAGAAATCAACGTTTACTTACATCTTTGTGTTCAATATACACACGTACTTGGATTCCGAACAAGATGCGTGTTCTACGTACTCAACGGTTAAGGAATCGATCCTCGGAGCGAATCCACAAGTGGTATCATAGTGAGTAATTGTTGCACGGATTGAAGACATAAGGATTCAAGCTGATTCTTCTTATTCAGAGACAAATTTCATCATCTTCTTCATATCTTCTTCTACTCACTTCTTTTTATCTTTAAACTCAGATTCACAACCTTTTCACGGTCAAAAACATTTGATTTTCGAACATTTTGTGCGAAAAACGTTTTTAAACAACCCTACAAAGTTTCAGACTAAAAATCAAACTAATTCATTATCAATTCGATGAAAAACATGGCTGTTTGTTACGAAACTGAGTTAGTACAAACCTAGTGAAGTGCCTTCGTACGAATCCAGATTTTAGCTTCGTATGAACCGGGATCGATAATCAAATTGTCTTTACTGTGCTTTCGTACGAACCCATGTAGCTTAGTACGAACCGGGTAGCTTCGTACGAACCAGGTTTGGTAATCAATCTGTTTTCAGTGCACTCGTACGAACCCACGATTCCACATTCGTACGAATCGAGTTTTTGTGTTGTTTGTTTTTCAAAGTAAATTCAAGTGTTTGTTTGATTGTTTGCAGAAATCATGGCTGGAGAATTCTAAAACACATTTTACAATGGATTCACAACCGAAGAAACACCCGTAACAAGGACTCCGTCAAGTGCTATTTCCGAGAGTTTGAACTATGATAATGTTTACGGAAATCATCAAAAACCACCAAAACTAATGAATATAGAAAATTATCATTGGTGGAGCAGTAGATTTGAAACATGGGTGACGGCTTATGCTTATAATAATTGGGTTATGTTAACTTTTGGATATGAAAAGCCGATAAACGATAAAAATGAACTACTTCACATTAAACAATTTTCAGATAATTGTAAAAAGGATCACTCTAATGAACTAAGAATGGTAACATTATTACAACAATCTCTTAGAGAGGATATTCTTTTCTTGCTTCAACATGGTGAAACATCCAAGTCAATGTGGGAAGCACTAAAAGTGAAAGCCAAAGGAGGAAAAGATATCAAGAAGAACAAAATTTCATTGTTAAAAAAGGAGTTTGATCTATTCGGATGCATGAAAGGAGAAACTGTCTTACAAATGATAGAAAGATTTTGTCATTTGAAAATCGAGTTAGAAAGGTTTGGAATCAAGAAGGACAGAGAATAAGTTATCGACAAACTGATCGAGGCATTACCACACGTCGATGACTGGAAAACGTTTGTGATGGTTTTGAAAAATGATGCCAAATTTGATGAAATCACTTTGGATGGTTTGATTGAAAACCTTGAAGGTCATGATCTAGAGTTAGAGAAACAAAACAAAATGACCAGTTCAAGTTATTAGCAGAATGTTGATTTATATTATCGGAGAAGTATGCTGATGAACAATCAGGCGCCAAAGATCAGTACAGCATTTAGTGCTGAAAACACTGGTGACTCTTCAAAGAGCAAATCTCCAAGCTATGATTCTAGATATCATTCATCTTCTACATCATCTAAATCTAACACGAATCAGAATTGGAAAGATTTTCTAAACTTGAATATTGATTTTGCTAGACAACATATAAGTTTCTTAGCTTCCATTCGGGAGTCTTATGAAAGCTTGGTCGCAGGACAGATCAGCAATCCAAATATGACAAAAGAGGATTACGATCAGGTAGACCTAGAAGAGATGGAGCTTATGGATATTCGATGGTGTATGGATAGCGTAATCAGAAGGGCTCAACGGTTCATGGAGATAACTGGAAGGAAATGTCTTGAAGGTCTTGATATGAAACTGGGATTCGACAAAGCTAAGGTCACTTGTTTGAAGTGCAAACAAAAAGGACACTTCAAAAGAGAGTGCACCAATCGGCAAGCTGATGATAGTGTGAATCCATTTCATGAAGACTATTACAAGAAAGCTATCTATCATCGCACCAATGTCACACCCCAACTGATGGCGGAATCATCGGGGCGTGGCACTGAGCAAAACAGATTGTTCAAGAGAATCCATAACAACTATTAAATGGCAATATTTATAAGGTTTAACATCCCATACTATTAAAAATATTTCAAAACAGTTATTACAGATATTCAGTCTCAAAAACAAACTCCATTCAGACAACTCAGATTTTATTTGGAGAGTTTCTAGACTTCCTAACTTGTTTACAGCATAACATCCAATCAACCTGTCACATACGTTAAAATAAAAGTAAATACATAAAGTAAAGGTGAGTACACAAGTTTGCATAGATAATAGTATGAAAAGCGTTTACGCATAACCAGTATGTAACACGTAACGGGCGAAGCATGTAAGTATCAACAATGATACCACCTAACCACGTGACTGCGATGCAGAGTATGCGCGACACATGTTCACCGAGGCGAACACGTGAAGTAAAGTAATGTGATCCTTAGCAACCCCTGTTCACAACAAGTGCTGAGTCCAAACTATAGTACTACCGTTGCTAAAGGCGGTCTAGTGTAACACTGTATAAGCATAGTAACAGGCATTCAACAAATCACATATAGCATGTGGGAGCTGTTAGCGTTTATAAAGTGTTTAAGTTATGTGTTGTGTTTTGATATAGAACGTATGTAACACCCAAAAGTGCATTAAACGAAAATGGGTTCGAGTATACTCACAGTGTGTGTTTAGCAAGTAAACACAATCTGGATTGGATTGAAGGGAGCAATGGGTCAGTCTGTGCATGGAAACTGAAGCATAAGTCTTCCTCAGGGCTGAATGGTCATAAACGAGGTGTCAAGCGGGTTAAGTATTTGACAGTTCATCCAAACGGATGGGTGCCATCTGTACGGGTTGGCGCCATCCGGAAGGATGGACGTCATCTGGACGGATGGACCCCACTCTGTCGGGTGGGATGCTTCACTTAAACGATAAGATCCAAAGAAAAGTTTGAAGTGGTGCAAGGCCTATCCAAGCAGATGGACACAGTCCATTCGGACGGATGGTCTTTGGTTGCGGTTGGTAAAATTTCCATAAACAAAAGGTTTTTCGATTTAACGAAGACGGACATAACGACGATTCAAACAGCGGAAAGTACCAGGTCCAGTTCATTCGAACGGATGGGCCTCGCTCATTCGGATGAATGCTCTGTTCTTGATGAAAATTTCATGTTTGACCCGTTAATCGGTCCATCTCTTTGGTGGAAATCAGTTTTCGAACCGGCTTTCGACTATGGAAGGAATCGAGAGTTTGAAAGGGTCCTGATTCCTCCAATATTGTGTAAAAACTGAAAAGAAGTTTAGAAATAAGTTGAGAAACGTTGAAATCTTTCATAACTTGATCCTATCTCGAGTGAATGATGCTCCAAAACAATTTACCTAAGCAAAATGAATGGAAACCATATTCGAAATGGCTGGAATCAAGGGTTTTTGAGAAAAAGTTAAAGTGTGCGTGCGAGTGTGATTATGATGAAGAAGATGGAATAGAAGTGAATAGATATGAAGATTGACGAAATTTGAGAGAAAGTGCTTACAAAAGGCCTTGAATCGCGACTGAGTGCTTGGGAGCAGATGAGAGTGTCAAAGTGTTGAAATGGAGACATAAGGCTGGTATTTATAGTGGAGGGGAAGGGTTAAGGCGGTGTGCGAATGTGTGGTGTCAGGATGGCTCCATCAGAACGGATGGGATCCATTCGGGCGGATGGGCCCCATCCGGGCGGATGGGCCCCATCCGGGCGGATGGCCCATTCGGACAGCCGAGCTCGCGTTTGTTAGTTTTCCAACTTTGGTTAGTTTGTTAAGTGTTGCGTTGTGTTTAATCGAGTTACGAGTGAGCATTTGAGCATATAATCTTTGTGTTGATAACCACATAACATTCTAAACAAGTAATCACACAATTAACAAACTTAATATAAATAAATCCGCGTTTCGAGTTGGCGTTGAGTTTGCGTTGCGATGAGCGTTTAAGTATCAAGCGTTATAAATAGCATTTAAATGCGACAATCGTAGTTAAATAAGTAATGTAATATGCGTTTAGAATATTGTTTAACCCATAGCTTTAATTAAATCTCGAGAGTACAAGCGTTTACAAAAGAGATACGATAGAAGTAGGAACAACCGAACTACGGGTTGTTACAAAACTTGCTTTGGTTGCTAAGATGAGACAGAGCTGAGAGGAAAGTCATGCGAGAATGGAATTGAGCAAGGTGTATGAGATATTCATGGAAGCAAAAAGTGCTAATAGATGGGATAAGGAGAGAGAATGCTTTGTAGATCCTCAATGGAACCCAGCAAATGATCCTCAAAAGGTAAATTTTGAAGCACTTGTTGCTGCGATTCCAACTGCAGGAGTACGGGCTGCAGGGCTCAGAGAGAATCCGAACTACAGGAAAGAAGTAGAGGAGGGCATAAAAAGGGTGATCTATGTCACTCCCTAACTTTTGCAGAAGCGTGATTATGTGTGACTTGCTTAATATCATTGCATTCAACCATAACAAACATCTATATGATAAAACCATGATGTTCATCCATGAATTAAGTTTCAAAACGTTACAATCGTCATTGTTTAACCACAAACCAAGACTTCGAATTCAAGTACATAACAACCCAAATTTTAAGTTCCAATCTGGACTTAGCAAAAGACACTACTAAAAGCTAGGCTTTGAACTATGTATCTTATCCAAGATAAGATGCACAATCCAAACCCTTCGACACTGGATGACATCTTTTATTTGAAGACACAACTTGAAATCTTGAACGCCCGCCTAGATCCATAATCAATTTCCTGAAATACATGTAGTTTGAAAACATCAACAAAAGTTGAGCGAGTTCATGTGTTTTGTATGTGTGCACGAACATCCTTGAAAACATTTGTAAGTATGTATGTATGTATGTACTTGTAAATCGGTATGAAAGCAACAAGGAAACAGATCAATTAGTGTGTAGCTAATATATTAATATATGTGCAACGGTGTAGGAAGGCTCAACCCTTTTATGCGTAGTTCGTACCTGGCCATCCGGCGGGAACGACATAGTCACCACATGATCCATCCAGCGGGCTCATGGGTGGGGCTCGAAACACCCAATAGATCTATCACACATGCCCCTCGGTCCTTATACAAGGATTAATGGCCTTAAGTTAACGCCTACCCATTCACATGATCTAACAGTTCATTCCTTAGCTAACCATACCATTTGTAATCATCGAAACATTTGTAACATGTATTTCACCCCCGGAGTCATAAAACTGAAAACAGTTAAAAGAAAAGGGGACATGAACTCACAGTTTTGCGTCGTCGTATCCAATGTAACTCAAAGCTTCCTGTAGATCGCACGACTACCTACATGCGTACTACGGTTCATTAGACGGGTGGGTCGTGCCTTGACCTTGGTCTTGATGCGTGTGTGGTGTGATATATATTTAAGTATATTTTAAGCCCTTTTTACACGTTAGTCAAGTTTTAAATTTATAAAACACGATATTTTACTAACACCAAACACACATATGGGCAAGTGCACCCATTGTGAGCGTAGTATAGTGTTGGCAAGATACCGAGGTCGTCCAAGGACACAAGAGCTTTTAGTACCGATTTATCCTCAACGTCTAATCAAATAAAAAAGTTAGAAAAATGTTTTCAAACTAGAAAAATATAAACTAGCTAAAAAGCTGAAAAATAAAATAAAAGTAAAAACAGATAGACAAGATGAATCACTTGGCTCTGACTCATGTTTAGTGTAACCTTTGATTATTTCTGCACTTTTGCACTTTTTAAGAGATTATCTTAGTTATTGTAGTAGGCCCCTCGTTTGAAGGTGACGTTACCCTCAACCCGGTAGTTTGAGTCAGCAAGGATAGAATCCTAAAGGGTCGGATTATTGAAAGATAATGAATTAAGTTATTAATGCATATTATGGTAGGCCCCTCTTTTGAAGGTGACGTTACCCTCGGCTAAGTAGTCTGAGTCAGCAGGGATACAGTCCTAAGTAGCCGGGTTAAGGTATTAATAGTAGCTTACAAAGGAGGGGATCAAAGAGTTCGGACCCCCACCATCCAATACCGGTGGGTATTGAAGGAGGTCCTACTAATTTTGACCCAGGTCCTTGCAGAATCTATACACTGAACAAGGCAAGACTCTTACCAAACCGTTCCCTTAACCCCCGACCAGGTAGCCAACATATCTCCATATAGACCGTGGAGATATGAATGGTGAAAATCTTTTATTTTATATAGACAGTAAAATAATGCCAAGACACCACGGACAAACGATAAGGAAGAATCACCTTCAACATAAGAAACTAGTTATTAAAGTCATTAATACATAACCAAGTAAAAAGTGCGAAAAGATTAAAAATAAAATGTATTACACTAGACACTTGTCTTCACCAAGTGATGTAATAGACTTAGGCAAACATGGCCTTTGATTGTCAAGAACTCTTACGATCAATCTTGGATCCCGAGACGACTCACACACTCTACGATGGACAATGGATGATGGTGGTGGATGATGGTGGTGGGTGGTGGGTGAAGTGTGAGAGAGGTGGTGTTCCAAGAGATGGTTTGAAAATGAGCCAAGCACCCCTATTTATAGCCTGAACAGCAGCTCGGGCACGGCCCCGTGTCCACCTTCTTCTCTGTCTTCATTAATTGCAGTTTGTCTGCATTAGTTGACCACGCCCCCGTGTGCAGAAGCGTATCTGTACTATCAAGATTTCCCCAGATTCTACGAATCTTAGAGTTGACCACGGCCCCGTGTCCGCAGAGCACGACCCCGTGGTGGTTGATAGAAGCTTCTATAGCTTTGTCTTTTCTGCTGTCACTTGGGCACACCCCCGTGCTCATTGAGCACGGGGCGTGTCCAGCCTTCTGTTCTCTTGTTTTGCTTGGGAAGATGTTGTCGGGGAGATCGGGCATGCCACGTTTGTTCCTTTTCTTGTATTTATGTTAGATTTAGTTGTCTTTTTGCTTCTTTTGTTCATTTGAGCTCATTTAATCCTGAAAATACAAAAGGAAGACAAAAACACACTTTTTCCAACATTAGTACTAAAAAAGGGTTAGTTTTATGCCATATTTGATGTAATTTATATGTTACATTTTGCGCACATCAAATACCCCCCACACTTGAATCTTTGCTTGTCTTCAAGCAAAACTCTTTAAAATGTGGCTTTACACTCCCAAATGGAATAGGTAGAAGAGAAGGTTTTTGGGCTTGTCATAGAGTGTCGGGATTTCCAAGATTCTTTATTTAAGTTTTATTTTTATTTATTTACAATCCTATTCGTCATGATTTATTTAAAACAATACATAAGATAAATTACTTATTAGGGCATAACATGCCTTTTTAAAACTCCATTTATATACAAGTTCACATACCTCACGGGGGATCACTCAACACTCGGCCGAAGATGTATTTTAGTTAATCAATCGAGAGCGGCATGGAACTTACTCCTACCATAGGCTTGCCAAGCAATCAATCCTCCTCCTTTTTAACTATACACCTTTGTAAATATCAAGAGGACTTTTAGGGGTGAAGGGTTAGGCTTGGGTTAAAGGTAGGTGGTTGGGTTAGTGGTTAGTAAAAGGGCGAAAGGCGTAAAAAGCGTCGGTTTTCATAAGACTATTTTTTTTTTGAGGTTTTTATTTTGATGAAGCCATTATTCAAACAAAGTTATTTTTGATAAACTTGTTTGTTTATTTCTCTTTTGCTTCATCATCCAAATTTTTTAATTTTTTTTTTGTTTTTGAAAGTCATAAGAAAAATCGAGCTTGTTACTAAAACAAAGGGTTAAAAATAAAAAGGTTTTGGTGGGTGAAAGGGTGTTTGGTTTGGGTTATGAAATGAAAAGGTTTAGGCTCAAAGAGGTTAACTAGGGGGATTTTGGGTAGTTGGTAAAAAAAAGAAAAATAATGGTGTAGAAATGAAAAAGGGTTAGTCCTAATGCCTCCATCATTTACTTACTCGGGTTTAAGTTGGTAAGGACCGGGAATGTATCGTCGTGGCAAGTTCTAGAGTCGTAAGAACCAAGCGGCTATTCACACAAGAAACGAAAAATGAGCATTTAGTTTAAAGATATATATTTGTATGCTCAATAAAGGCTCAAAACTCACTTTTTTGTGGGAATGGGTTTTTATGTGATCAAGTATATATAATCAAATTTTAATTAAGCTTGCCATGCCGTTTCTTAATTTTCTTATGTTGGTTCTTTTTATCACGACGCTATCGGTTGTAAATTTGTAAAAATATAACCTTTTTAGAACTTGAAATTCCCGAATTAAACCTATACAAGTAAAAAAATGAAAAAATTTTGAAAAAAATTTGGGGTGATTAGCGGTTCCAATAGAGTTTTGTGTAAGGCTTGTGATTAGGACTTGCAAGATTCAAGGTTTTAGCATCCCCCACACTTAAATTACACATTGTCCTCAATGTGTCCCAAAAATAAGTTTTTAGGTTGATTGAATGTGTAAAAAGGTGTGAAAAAGCAAAATTTTATGTTACTGGGCGTCTGGACACGGCCCCGTGGTGTCCGGGCACGGCCCCATGTTCAGATCGCCAGTAACAGAAATTGTTAAAAGGAGACAGAAGCCTGGGCACGGGGGCGTGTTCAGTGAGCACACCCCGTCTCCAGTTACCTGAACTGGGCATTTCCTGCAGATTGTGCAGCACGGGGCCGTGTTAGACGGGCACGGCCCATGCTGAACTTGCTGTAATGAAGAAAATTTTGTCGGGTGGCCCTGTTTTCATGCATGGGGTGCTGGTTCAAGTTTCCCTTGTTATCCTTCACCATCCCGAGTGTGTTTTATTCCTGAAAATTAAAACTAAACTAGAAAACATAAAAATTAATCTAAACTAAACTTAGGATAGTTCCGCGGAATGCCTCTGTGGTGCGCCACGTTTATAAGGGTCCTTGGCTAGACCTAAAGCCTGGTCATATGTTACCCAAGTGGGATGTTTTGCATCCCATGCTACACCATCGGAGAGCATCATCCAAACTTGAGTCAATGACCTTCATGTAGTTGACCGGGTCTTCGTCTTCTACTCTTTTTCCGACTCCAAACTTTAGTTCCTCGTCCCCAACCCTCAATGTTAGTGTTCCATCATTCATGTCTGCCACTGCTTAGGCCGTAGCTAGGAATGGACACCGTAGGATGAGTGGTACTTCGGTATCTTCCTCCATATCTAGTATGACAAAGTCGGCCGGAAAGACAAATTCGCCGACTTTGACCAATAGATTTTCAGCGACACCTTGTGGATATTTGACGGATCTATCGGCGAGTTGTATGCTTATTTTTGTAGGACTTATTTTTCCTAAGCCGAGTCGATTAAACATTGACGAGGGCATGAGGTTGATGCTTGCCCCGAGATCGGCTAGTGCATTATGAATGGGGGATTTCCCAATCGAGCAAGGAATTGTGAAGCTTCCGGGGTCAAGCTTCTTTTGCGGGAGTTTGTTGAGTAGCAAGGCGGCGCATTCTTCGCCTAAGTTAACTAACTGCAATGATTCAATTTTCCTTTTATGAGTGAGGAAGTCCCTCATAAATTTTGAATATTTAGGCATTTGAGTTAGCACTTCGATAAATGGGATATTAACATGCAAATGTTTTAGTAAATTTTTGAACTTTGCGAATTGCTCATCGGTCTTTTGACGAATTAACCGACCGGGGTATGGAACCGGAGGAGTATTAGTAGGCTCTTGAACTGGTGGAGAAGCCTTCTCTTGTTGGGGCGTGGGTGGAGTTGTGGTTTGGCTAGATTGGCTTCTTTCGGTTAGTGGAAGTGGAGCCTCTTTGGGACCCACGGTACGGTTTCTTATGAGATGTACTTGCGCCTTTGGGTTGGTTTCAGTATTACTTGGTAACGCGCATTGTGGTCTCTCAGAGAAATTTTGAGCTATTTGGTTTAATTGTTTTTCAATGTTTTGAATGCTAGCTTGTTGATTTCTAAAATTCGATTCCAATTGTTGAAATCGATCCGAGTTTTTCTTTCCGGTGTCGGAGATGAGGCGAGATACAGTATCTTTAAGCCTTTCTCGTCCACCTTGTTGTTGAGAGAAATTTTGTGGTTGTTGAAAGTTTGTTCGTTGGTTTAGATTTTGTTGGTTACTACTATTGCCTGGTTCTCTCCAACCAAGATTGGGGTGGTCACGCCATCCTTGGTTGTAGGTACCCGTTGGAGGACCCGACGGCCTAGGCCTATTATCAATGTAGTTAACCGTTTCCGTTTGATCATCTAATTCTTTCATACAACTCCACTTTTCTTGTGGCCCACCACACCCCTCACAAGCCATAACCGAGACCGTTTTTTGCCATTTCTAACATTTTGATTTTTGAAGAAAGGGCCTCGATTTGAGCTTGTAAAGAAGTGCTTTCATCAACCTTATGGGCGCCCGGGGCAATAGATTTATTACCTCGGGGAGTGTGCCACTGAAAATTGGTTTGAGCAATTTCCTCAATTTGATTATATATTTCATTTGGGCGACGTTTACCTAAAAGTCCCCCGGAGCTAGAATCAAGTGTTTGTCTTGTGTGTGGCAACAACCCATTGTAGAAAGTGGATACTTGTTGCCATACCGCAAGACCGTGATGAGGACACTTTCTTAGTAGCTCCTTGAACCTTTCCCAAGTTTCATATAAGGATTCCCCATCCTCTTGTGAATATGTATTAATTTCAGTCATTAGTTTAGCCGTTTTAGCAGGAGGGAAATACTTATATAGAAACTTTTGAGCTTGTTCATCCCAGGTGTTTACCGAGCCAACTGGGAGGGTGTTAAGCCAAGCCTTAGCTCGGTCTTTTAGTGAAAATGGAAACATTTGAAGGCGGATGGCGTCGTTTGATGCTCCATTGATCCGAAAGTATCACATATTTCTAAAAAATTAGTAATATGTAGATGGGGATCCTCGTCCGCAAGCCCATGAAAGGTTGCGGAGTTTTGAAGCATTTGTATCAAATGCGGTCGATGTTCGAAGTTGTTGGCTTCGATATTCGGTGCATTGATAGCGGCGCCGAGATTACCTACGGTGGGTCGTAGGTAATTCATGAGGGTACGTTGGTCCGCCATTGGAAGTGGGTCCCCCGAAACTTTCTCTTGGTTTTTAGCTTTAATTCTTTTTCTGAGAAAGCGTTCGGGTTCTTCAAGAGGTTCTTTTATGTCTCTACTAGAACTGGAGCTCATACACTACGTAGAAAGTTCAGATGTGGCGCCTGGGTTCCAAGTCCTGCAATAAAAACAGAAAAGAACGTTGGTCAGAAGCTTCACCACGGCCCCGTGTCCAGATGAACACGGCCCGTGGTCGGAGATACAGTGATTGTTTTCCGGATCCCTGTTACTGGGGAGTTCGACACGGCCCCGTGTTGCACCGACACGGCCCCATGCTCAACTCTCTGTAACTCGGAAAATAAAAACTGCCAGAACAATGCTGGGCACTGCCCGTGTCCGACCAGGCACGGCCCGTGCTGAACTCTGCAGAAACTGAAAAACTAAGAAAATCCTAAAAAAACAGAAAAATTTAGAAAAAACGATTAGGCCGCTGATTCCTAACTTTCTTAAAATCCTTGTGTCCCCGGCAACGGCGCCAAAAACTTGATGCGTGTGTGGTGTGATATATATTTAAGTATATTTTAATCCCCTTTTACACGTTAGTCAAGTTTTAAATTTATAAAACACGATATTTTACTAACACCAAACACACACATGGGCAAGTGCACCCATCGTGAGCGTAGTATAGTGTTGGCAAGATACCGAGGTCGTCCAAGGACAAAAGAGCTTTTAGTACCGGTTTATCCTCAACGTCTAATCAAACCAAAAAGTTAGAAAAATGTTTTTAAACTAGAAAAATAAAAACTAACTAAAATGCTGAAAAATAAAATAAAAGTAAAAACAGATAGACAAGATGAATCACTTGGCTCCGACTCGTGTTTAGTGTAAACTTTGATTATTTCCGCACTTTTGCACTTTTTAAGAGATTATCTTAGTTATTGTAGTAGGCCCCTCTTTTGAAGGTGACGTTACCCTCAACCCAGTAGTTTGAGTCAGCAAGGATATAATCCTAAAGAGTCGGACTATTGAAAGATAATGAATTAAGTTATTAATGCATATTATGGTAGGCCCCTCTTTTGAAGGTGACGTTACCCTCAGCTAAGTAGTCTGAGTCAGCAGGGATACAGTCCTAAGTAGTCGGGTTAAAGTATTAATAGTAGCTTACATATGAGGGGATCAAAGAGTTTGAACCCCCACCATCCAATACCGGTGGGTATTGAAGGAGGTCCTACTAAATTTGACCCAGGTCCTTGCAGGATCTATACACTGAATAAGGCAAGACTCTTACCAAACTGTTCCCTTAACCCCCGACCAGGTAGCCAACATATCTCCATATAGACCGTGGAGATATGAATGGTGAAAATCTTTTATTTTATATAGACAGTAAAATAATGCCAAGACACCACGGACAAACGTTAAGGAAGAATCACCTTCAACATAAGTGTAGGATCGTTTTGTGACCCGAACGAGTCGTTCAGAAGAGTTTTATCAGTTTCAGTGGCGGAAACAAAGAAACTGATGTAGAAATAGCTAGCAATTCCCTTTAAACACGTTTCTGATTGATATTACAACTTGTACAATCACTGGATAAACCGGCAGCACTTCGGTATCCAAAATCAGGAACAGATACAAATGAATTCGCTTGAGAGACTATATATAGGCATAGGTAGTTCGGTTGAACATGCTCAAGCGAACTCACCCTCAAGAGAACCTACACTTCAAGCGAACTCAACTAACTAGATTTCGCTTGAACTAATCTTTTGTCATTCCAAGCGGACTAGCCTTCTTCAAGCGAACTAGCCTTAAACACACTCTAAATTCTCCTATTTTCTCGAACAACATGCCCTGATCTAACATTTCTAGTATAAGACTCGATACAAGACGAAGTCGACAGATGCATGCACTAACAGACTCCCCCTCAGATGTTGACGAGTCTTAAAGTGTCGAGTCTTTGCAACTTCAGTCTTGATCCGTCTCTGGGCTTCACTCTTTCAATCAGCATCAACAAACTCCCCTTAACAATGTGCTGGCATTCCTTCAGTTCTTCAGCATTATTTGCTTCAGGATCGTAGTCTGGCTTTCACTGGTTCAAGATCGTTGTCTGGCTCATGCTTTATCTTCAGAATCCCTTCAGTTCTTCAGCATTATTTGCTTCAGGATCGTAGTCTGGCTTTTCAAACATAAGCTTCTCAGAATCGAACAACCTAGCTCACATCCAGCCTTTTATCAAACCTGCACCATCTCTACCTCAAAGTAAATTTTACAATTTTAAACATTAACATGTATACATCAACTCAAACTCTCCCTCAAATCAAACAGAAAATTTTATCAATAATAATCCTGATGAACCACTTGTAAATAAGATTAAAACACATTTGATTAAAAACATAGACTCCCCCTCACAACATGGTCATCATGTCTAGCACTTGGAATTTTGAAAATCAGCTCTCCAACACCAGTTGTCGAAAATCTTTTTGACTTTTTCAAAAATTTTAAGCTAAAACACACTGAAAATCTTTTTGGATTTTGAGATATTAAGAAATACAGTAAAGAAATATTTACATACAATATTTTTGTGAGTTTGTGTAAGAGGATCATAACAGTTTATGTGACCAATCACTAGCATCGTTAGGCTTTAAACATTTTCAGTTTTAAACGATTCACATAGATTGACGATATTGTTGTCCACTTAAACTCAATCTAAACACTTTCGACATGCTTACCGATACGATTAGGTATATTTAGATAGCACTAAATTCTTATGGACCCCACGATCTCAGCATATCCCCTCATCATGCAATACACTGACTCAAGTAATGCCTTTAAACTTTTATCGACTGTGATTTGTGCAAAAACAAAGCAGAATGTTTAAACATTAACAATCAGGTCGATACTTCCGTATACGCAGAGAAAGTCCAATGTTTAAACAAAATAAGAAAATAAAACAAGTTGAAATTGTTTAGGCTTTAACCACCAGGTCGATACTCCCGTATACGCAGAGGTGATCCAAAGCTTAAACGAAACACCAAAGAAAATAAAGCAGAACGTTTAGGAAATAACATCCAGGTTGATACTCACGTATACGCAGAGGATGTCCAATGCTTAAACAAAATAAAGAAAATCAAACAAGTTTAAATCTTTGCAAAAAGAAATGCACAATCACAGCGATTTTTCAGCAAAGTTGTGAAAGTTCACAAACTTAACCAGTTTTATGTTTTTCAACATTCAGCGATTACTGAGTAGGCACACAATCCAGAAGGACAAAACTAAGTACTATGCTTTCGACCGTGTTTCCCACTAGAACTAGGCTTTTTCATTTAGGTTTGTATCGTTATCGCAAATCTACTAGTCTAGCTGAGCCTACCGTCACATCTTTAGTGAGACCGTTTATCACATTTTGACTTTCCATTTCTTTAGCATGCTGTGATCGTCCACTGATGTACTATCATTTCCTCTTTTTCACAACAAAACTCACTTTTTTGCATTTATCATGTTTTTGTATTTTTCAAATTTTCTAATGTTTTTGTATTTTCTGAAATTTTCTTACTCCCCCTAAAATGCAAACACATTTAAAGAAAAATTAAAAAAAACAAACTATACAGAAAAATGACAACTGATATCAAATCACCTCAATTCGCTATCCACTTGGCATAAACAATCAGAACTCCCCCTTTCAACAAACCATTTTCTCATTATGATTTCAAAACACTTAAGTTTGTTTTAATCAAAATGATTTTTTCGGAAAATAGATTTTGTTTTAACCACATGTAGAGTCGGGTTCATCATCTTGTTCATTCAATCACATATATGAGGATTACATCAAGTTCAAACTAATGACCTTGACAAATCACTTGTAAGATCCAACCTCTTACCACTTGTAAAAATATCCAAATCATATAACCGCATGTAGGAATAAAACATCTACACAAACCATTTTACCAATCAAGATGTCGATTCCTGCTTCGCACTAACCAACCTGGAAGCTCCGGCAATTCCTCAATCTGTAAAAATTTAGACAATTTTAAAATCTTTCACAAAAACAAGTTTAACAAAAATGATGCCGATTCCTGATCCGCAATTACAAACTTGGGATCTCCGGCAAGTCAGGTTTTTCAATGAAAGAAAATGTCCACCCAAGCCTGACCAGCCTTGGGTGTTTTCAATTCAGATTCAGTTGGGATGTAAGTTGCTTTCTTTGTAGCATAAACTCCTTTACCCCTTTAACCTTCCCATCGACCATCTTTCCGAAAATTTTCTTTACATTCCCATTAAATGCTTTCTTAACATCAAAATTATCCTTCTCAGAATAAAACTGATTTGAGATTTCAACTTTCCCAATCTTTTGTTTAAAATTTTCAGTCCTCAATGGTGGAAAATTCTCATCATCCATTGAAGGAACTGAGTTTTCAACACTCTCATCAAATTGTGGCTCCTCTGATTTTGTGGAATCAGATTCATCGCCAGTTTTTACACTTGACTTCTTAACAACCCACTCCTGGTTGTCAAGTTCCACACTTCTCCTGTAAAACCTTTTTGAGCATTCACCAACTTCATATGTTGAATTTTTGAAAACTTTAAATTTCTCAGTTGGTGATTCAACTTTATCAACAACAACTTCTTTTAGTTTTCCAGAAACTCCCTGTTTTATCTTAGTAGATTTTGGACAGTTCTATGCAATATGACCAACTTCATTGCATCTAAAACAGGTTCTGGTTTCTTTCTTCTGATAAGCTCTATTCTTTTCCTTCTCAGCAAGAAAATCTTGATTTGATTGTCTCCAGAATGAGCTCTTCTTCTCCTCTTCAGCAGACGGACCTGAAACAAATTTTGTATATGTTTTAGAAAATTTTTCATTTTTATAGTTTTTTAGGTGGAATAAAACCTAATCCTTTCTTTTTGTAACTACCATTATGGTTTGGTTTCTTTTGAAAACCAGAACCAGAATTGTAACTCTTTTTCTTGTTTAAACGTTGTTGATCTCTTGAAGTGTATTTCTTAGATTTTTCAGTAAGATGTAAATATTTTATTTCAGAAATATTAATTTCTGTCATTTTAAAAACCTTTTTGATCATGTCAAAACGAACACTTCTTATTGGAAATTCCTCATCAGAATATAATTTGTCGGAATCATTCCATGTATATGCAACCTTGAATGTTTCGTCATTCAAACTAGATTTTGATAACAGGAATTCTTTATTGTAAACCCTTTTAACCGAAGAATTTGAACTCCTGACAGACGAACTCGAACTCCTGACCGACTGACACGAACTTTCGGACTCGGATTTTAACTCTGACTCCTCATCCCTATCCAACACCTGATCGACCATTCTTTTTATTAATTCGGACTCATGATCTGTGTCAGACGCTGTGAACGTGACGTCAATGTTGTCTGGTAATACATCGGTTAACTCGGACTCTAACTTTAGATTAACTGCCTTTTGGACTTGTTCCTCATTTAGTTTTCTAGGCGAATACCCTTCCCAAATTGGAGGCAGGCACTTATTATAACAGACACTCTGTTTCTTACCAGTATCCGTTTTTTTCTTTGACTTCTTGTCTTCGTCTTTAAACGCCTCAAAACCTGCAACAGTAGGATAAATTCTATCAATTATGTAATCACAACTTGTATAACTTCGCAGTAATCGTCTGATTCTTTCATTCTCGGCTATTTCACTATCCAACTCTTTCTTCCATTTCGCACATTCTTTAATGTAAAAGTTTATCTCTTTCTGCTTTCACATCATCGTAGCATTCATCATCTTCAAAGCAGTTTCTCTTTTTGTGTTTGTTTTCTGCAAACTAGTCATCGTTCTGTTTAATACATCATATGATTCTTTCAAATTCTTGACATCAAACAGCAACTTTTCTTTCAACTTTTCTGATTCATTAAACCTCTCGTCTTTTTCTTCACATTGTTTGCAAGATATCAAACAAGAAAGACAAGGTTTTGTAACTTCAACAATCTTTTCAATCTCCACAATCTTCTCTACTTCCACTACCTTTTCAACTTCTACTATCTTCTCAACAACTTTGACCTCCTTCAACTCTTTTGCAACTTTTCTCTCTTTGAGTTTCTTCAACTTATCTGCAAAATAAAATTCAAAACTGTCAGAAGATAAATGAGTTTTTCCAATGTTTATCTACTCAGCTTCTTCATCATCACTATTATCCGTTGAACTATTTTCAGAGAAACAGATTCTTCATCTTCACTTTTCTCATCATCAGATAACACTGCTATCCATTCTTTCATCAGATCTGGCTTTTGAACAATTTGAGCAATGAAAGCTTTAAACTTCCCATTTTCATCCACAAACTTATCCCAACTAAATCCTGGTGCCATTTTCTCATTGTCTTGATCAATGATACCAAAATAAGCTTTCCTGTTTGCATCTTCAATCATCTTCCCATGAGCAGTTTGTGAATCCTTTTGTTGATGCGGTTGATTAGCAACCTGTTGATATATGGCTTTTCGATAGTAATCATCTTTTCCAAAAGGATTCTTTGCTCCGCTAGACTCCTGATTTTTGCACTCTCTTTTGAAGTGACCTTTCTCTCTGCATTTAAAACAAGTAACTTTAGATTTATCAAAACCTAAAGCTGAAAGATGAGCATCCAATAAATCATTTCTTCCTGTAATCATTTTAAACTTTTTAGCCCTTCTTAGAACACTTGCTAAAGCCCATTTAATATCCATGAGCTCCAATTCCTCTGCATCAATCTGTTCGTAATCTTCCTTTGTTAGCATTGGATTGCCAATTCTTCCAGCAATCAATCCTTCGTAAGATTCCAACGCAGTAACCAGCAATGCCATATGACTTTTCACAACTTCTTCTGAAAAATTGTCCATTTTGAAGATGCAAAGCCACATTACACAGAATCAAATGTCCATTACTAACATTTTCACTTTGACCACTTGGAGGATTAACACTTGAAAATCCACTAGTGTTGACTGAACTTTGACTGACTGATCCAGAAGAATTTCCTATACTAAATGCGGTTTGGACCTTTGGACTTGCTTCAACTGTTTGAATATTTCCTTTATAGTACAGTTTGATGTCTTGTTGATTGCTTGAACTATTCATTCTAGCTATCTTCTGCTGTTCAAGATCCTGTGCCTCCAGTTTTTCAATAAACTGACCAATCGACAATCTGCTAAACTGTCCAGAATTCTTCAGAATCATGAGATATGTACCCCATTCCTTTTGTGGTAAAGCATCAGCAAGCTTTTCAACCCATTCTGCTGGAGTTTTAGTAATCTTCAACTGAGACATGGTGCGCACAAGATGGCAGTATCTCTCAATGAGAGTCTTTGTAGTCTTGCCAGGCAAGCTCGTAAACAACTCAAACTCCTTTTTCAGTAACGCTGCTTTACTCTGTAACATCTCTGTACTTCCTTCAAATTTCTTCTCAAGAGCTTTCCAGATCGAAAACGCATTTCCATCATGCTGAAGCAAAACAAATATATCCTCTTTGATAGCTTGTTGCAACAGACTTATCATCATTTTCTCTCCTTTATAACTTTCTCTCTCTAAGTCTGAAAACTCCGAGATAATTTTATCAACATTCATAGCAGTCTGTGGTCTGATGTATGATGTTTCAATACTTTCCCAAGCTCTTAGATGGTTTGCCTGAACCCAATTCTCAAAACGATTTTTCCAACCATGATACTCTTCAATTCCCATAAGTTTCAGGGGTTTTTGCAAAGTTCCGGTTTCGTTTTCTGCATTCATGTTTTGGGCAATGACACCTGGAGTACTTGAGGATGTGGCGAACGCATTATAAAACTCTTCTTCCATGATTCGGTAACACGTTTTTCAAAAATATCAAATTTCAAGCGAGATAGGACTTTCAAGCGAAGTCACTGATTTGCAGCTTTCAAGCGAAATACCCAAGTTAACTATTTCAAGCGAGAACCTAACAACTTTCAAGCGAAAACCAACTAAAGCCAACTGAAGTGAAATACCAGGTTTCACTTTCAAGCGAACTATCAAACAATTCACTTTCAAGCGAACTCAGAATACTTTTCAAGCGAGATCAGCACATTTTTCAAGTGGAACCTCAGATTTCAAGCGAATCACGAATGATTGTTCAAGCGAGACTACTTCGAAGGTCCATTTTACCCATTTTTAGTCCGAATTTTAATGTGAAACTCTCAAGGGTTTGTTAAAATGCACTTTTACACAATCTGTGAGAAATTTTGCTGATTTCGACCATTAAATCTAGTTCTAATGAAGAAAAGGTGTAGAAAAACAGAAATTTTGAGCTGAATCGGTAAGAACTCTTCCTCCTGAGCTCTGATACCACTTGTAGGATCGTATTGTGACCCGAACGAGTCGTTCAGAAGAGTTTTTATCAGTTTCAGTGGCGGAAACAAAGAAACTGATGTAGAAACAGCTAGCAATTCCCTTTAAACATGTTTCTGATTGATATTACAACTTGTACAATCACTGGATAAACCGGCAGCACTTCGGTATCCAAAATCAGGAACAGATACAAATGAATTCGCTTGAGAGACTATATATAGGCATAGGTAGTTCGCTTGAACATGCTCAAGCGAACTCACCCTCAAGCAAACCTACACTTCAAGCGAACTCAACTAACTGGATTTCGCTTGAACTAATCTTTTGTCATTCCAAGCGGACTAGCCTTCTTCAAGCGAACTAGCCTTAAACACACTCTAAATTCTCATATTTTCTCGAACAACGTGCCCTGATCTAACATTTCTAGTATAAGACTCGATACAAGACGAAGTCGACAGATGCATGCACTAACAATAAGAAACTAGTTATTAAAGTCATTAATACATAACCAAGTAAAAAGTGCGAAAAGATTAAAAATAAAAAGTATTACACTAGACACTTGTCTTCACCAAGTGATGTAAGAGACTTAGGCAAACATGGCCTTTGATTGTCAAGAACTCTTACGATCAATCTTGGATCCCGAGATGACTCACACACTCTACGATGGACAATGAACAACGGACGATGGTGGTGGATGATGGTGCTGTGATGGTGGTGGGTGGTGGGTGAAGTGTGAGAGAGGTGGTGTGACAAGGGATGGTTTGCAAATGAGCCAAGCACCCCTATTTATAGCATGAACAGCAGCTCGGGCACGGCCCCGTGTCCATTGGGCACGGCCCCATATCCACCTTCTTCTCTGTCTTCATTAATTGCAGTTTGTCTGCATTAGTTGACCACGCCCCCGTGTTCGCTGGGCACGCCCCCGTGTGCAGAAGCGTATCTGTACTATCAAGATTTTCCCAGATTCTGCGAATCTTAGAGTTGACCACGGCCCCGTGTCCGCTGAGCACGACCCCGTGGTGGTTGATAGAAGCTTCTATAGCTTTGTCTTTTCTGCTGTCATTTGGGAACGCCCCCGTGCTCATTGAGCACGGGGCGTGTCCAGCCTTCTGTTCTCTTGTTTTGCTTGGGAAGATGCTGTCGTGGAGGTCGGGCATGCCACGTTTGTTCCTTTTCTTGTATTTATGTTAGATTTAGCTGTCTTTTTGCTTCTTTTGTTCATTTGAGCTCATTTAATCCTGAAAATACAAAAGGAAGATAAAAACACACTTTTTCCAACATTATTACTAAAAAGGGTTAGTTTTATGCCATATTTGATGTAATTTATATGTTGCATTTTGCGCACATTAGTCTTATTTAGTATTTTTAGTTACGTTTCTTTGCGTCATCAACATTATTCTAAGTATATAATTATTTGTTAAAATAATAAATATTTTAACTTAAATTATATTTATTAAATTTTGGAAT
This sequence comes from Helianthus tuberosus, assembly GCA_030545235.1. Classification (NCBI taxonomy): domain Eukaryota; kingdom Viridiplantae; phylum Streptophyta; class Magnoliopsida; order Asterales; family Asteraceae; genus Helianthus; species Helianthus tuberosus. The sequence goes on along the minus strand of CM060412.1, from coordinate 130,686,061 downwards.
ATTAGTTAAAATAATATATTTTAACTTGACACATATGTGTATTTGTACATGTATAACTTCCCAAGGATGGGTGTATTCATTCTCATACTCTTAACCTTGCGTATTTTTGCCAAGTATCGGTGGCGTATTACGGTGTGTATTTATACGTACGAGAATACATATTTTTATCGTGTTTATTAAGTATCTTATACTTAATTTTCGTATTTATTTTTCCGGAATAATATTTCTAATAAAAATACATCAATATATATCCTCAAAATATATATTTTAAGAAATAGAAAAATTATTTATAATTTTTCCCTTGGCAAAAATATTTATAATTTTCATATAAACCTAAAAATTATATATTCTCAAGTCTAACTTAGAAAATATATATAAATCCATTTCTCACCCAAAAATAATATGTATTTCATGTTTATTTAAGAAAATATATATTTTCTCCCAAAAACAATATATCTTCTAATAATTTCAAGAAAATATATATTTTATTTACCAAAAAATAATATATGTTCTTCTTGTCAAAATATGATATAATTTTATAGTAATTGTAAAAATCATATTTTTGTTCTCTTGGTGTCCAAAATACTAATTACCAAAAAATACTTGTTAATTAAATTCCGAAATATTTTTGTAAGTTATATTCCTTGTTCTATTTCTCCAATATTTTGGGTATAAATTATATATTTATTTCTTGGAATTTTGGTAATATTTTGGATTGTAATTTCTTGGTATTTTGGTGAGTTATATTATTTCAAGTCCAAAAATAATATAACTAATACACATAATATACAAATAATCACACACATGGTGACATCTAAATATATATTCTCCTAAATACATATTTAGTCACTTTTATTTACAAAACCCAACCTCCAATATTTATAATTTTTCTAACAAAAATTATGGAAAACTTTATATAAAAATTCATGGTCTAAAATATACTTGTAAATATTTGTTTAAAAATATTTTTCTAAGTGTTTAATTTCTAGAAAAATTTTGACATAATTTCCCATAAAAATAGAGGTTTCCATGCTTTCAAAGCATATCATTTTCTTTTACAAATCAACACAATCAACAATAAATCAACCAACACTTACCAATTTGCCAAAATCATGCATAAATTACTACTTCATGAACTTGAAAATTTACAAAATTTTGTAGTAACTTACTAGTGTGTTTAGTAGGCTTAGTTACCCTTTAAAGTGTGGTTGTTTAATTAAAAACATCATTTTTAAAGAAGTTAGATCTTCACAACTTGTAAATAAATTTTCTAAAATTATTTCTTCTTGGGTATTTCTTGTTAAATATATGTTTCTACACTTGATTAACCACTAAAAATGTGGTTAATTTCTCTAAGAACCAAGCTTAGGTAAATCTTGTATTTTTAACTTGGTTTCTTGAAAATTATTCTTTGAAATCATCCATTTATATGATCTATATTACACTTTGATCATCATTTTTCAAGAAAACATGTTATACTTCAAGTTCATGCCTTAACATAAAGATGATTACTTTGATCTACATCATAATCATCCTCTCATCTTGCTAGATTATATCTTTAATCGCTATCTAGCAAGATCATATGATGTTTAACATCATCAACATAAACAATCAACCATTAAGTAGCATAACAACACTAAACAACATGATTTCTTATGATTTTTAAGCTTATGTTCATGTTTCATGTTCTTGATTCATAGTGTTCTTCATGATTACCAACTTGTATCATTCTTTAACCACTTAAACAAGATGTAAAAATGGATGGAGATGATCTTACTACTAGCTCAAGGCTAGGGATGATCACAAGATGAAGAAGAGGTGGATAAAAGCACTTGAAAGAGGTCCTTCCCCTTCCAATGGTTCCAAGCTTCCTAACTATGCTTCTTACACCTTTAGATCACTATAGAATGGATATAAGTGAGGTGAAGATGATGGTAGTGTTGTTGCTTGTCCTTGGTCGTAGGTAGAAGAGAGGAGAGGAGGAAGTTTGATGTTGGTGATGTTGTGTGAAAATGAGAGTTTTAAAATTTATGGTTTTACTTATAATCTTCCACAACTTCTTAGTCCATGGTGTAATATGTTTCTAAAAGATATAACAAGATCCATTTAATAATTCAAATAAAATCTATGTGTGTGGGCCACATGAACTGTATATAGGTGGGGGACTCTAGAGTTAGGTTGTAATGTTATAGTTAGGTTATGGTTGAAATCTAAGTATTATAGTTAGGGTATTAGTTGTTATGTTGTTATATAGTGTGTTGTGATGTTCGGGGACCATAACTAGCTTGGTAATGTCAAAATAATGATTCTAGTGAAAGTTTGGTGTTTCGGGTAGTGTCCGGTTGTTCGGTTGGTTATCGGTTCGTTAAGGTGCTAAACTACGCAGTTTAGCGTGCTTTGTGTTACCTTTTGTGACAGTTTTGATTCCCGACACTTAGGAAAGCATTCAGGACCATTTAACCATATTTCTGCATGATATTAAGTTGTTTAAATGCTGAATTTTGCTAAGTTCTGCAGAATTCTGCAATTTATGTGAGTTTTAGACACTTTCCGGCACTTAAACTATCACTAGGAAGGCAGTTTTATGATCCTTACTTTCCTACACACCATACTAGTGTAATTCTTGGTTTTTGGCTCATTCTGTATCCCAATACCAGGTCTGTCTATGTACTGAACTCCGTCAGCATTTTTATGATTTGTCTGATAACTGTGCTATCTTTGTTTCGTGCACCATTTGAATCAATAAGGTTTCCATGCAGTAATGTTATGTCATTTGCAATATATGATGCACTTGTATGTATAATGATAATAATCAGAAAGCAATTCATGTCATAAATTGTAAATCAGCACAGTCATTAAGCATTAATCATTGTCTAATAATTGTACGGATGCATGCAAATTTGATAATTGTCACATTCTCCCCCTGTTAAGAAAATTTCGTCCTCGAAATTTAGACTACGTTAACTCCTTAGGGTTACGTTATGCGTAGAGGGATATGAATAATACCAAAGTGATTAAGCACGAAACTGAATCAAGACATATTCGAATCAAGTGAATCCAGGGACGTATTACAACAATAAGAACCCAGTAGTTAAAAGGTATGTGTTTTCAGAATTTGATGTCAAAGGATACAAGATGTATAGATGTATAACCTAGTGTGTCTTAGTTACCAAGGGTTCAACGAAAAAGGAGTTTCGACCAATAGAACCCCGAACGATCATTCACAATATGCAAATGAGTTCTAGAAACAATAGCATCCGCTAGAGGCACTCAAAATCAGCAAGCTCAAATGTAATAGTGACATGAAAATGATCTGTCAACTTTCGAACAAAGAAATGATTAAATTAGTGTGTTGACATTAATTGCGAGAATACACCGAAATGAAATACAACCGAATCTGGTGTATCATTGTCTTAATTCGTAGTTGCATTAGGAATGTTTAAATGATGAGTCAAACGAAAGGTATACATAGTTTCATATGAAACGGTTAACCATGATTAGCACAAGCTACAAGTTTATACCGACGCCACAAGGTGTCGTAGTGAATGAGATAATTTGATAATAGCGGTGACCAAACAAGTTCACTGTGATTGAAATCAAATGAAAGCACAATGAAACAAATCTGAAAACTTGATTCAAACAACATCATAGGATTTTCGATTGAATATGGAAAATCAAAGAACTACTGTTTTCGATCGAAGATGAAGAAGGCAATAAACATCGCAAAGCATTTGATCGATGATGAAAGAAGCGTCAATAGGTACACAGGAATATAAAATGAATTTATGTGCCATTGTCTTAACACACGATTGCATTAAGACTGCTTTATCATGATAAATCAGAGTGGATTTAGAGCAAGTCAATGAATAAATAATTAAATCCGTGTATGAGATGTGTAAATGAGATTAGCGCAAGCTTCTATTTAGTGAAAGCACCACCACAAGGTGTCGACATTAATAAACGACTTAATAGGGTCGTAGAACAAACAAGTCTACTATGACTCGGAACAAATGAAACGCTTGCAAAAATGAATTTGAATATGATGCTCTCAATACATCATATGGTGTCTTGAATTGAATATGCGAAATGGACAAGTTCAAGCAATTGAACTTGGTTTCAGCACAATCTGACAATAAATACATGTATCGACCAGAAAGTTTTGGCAATGTTACAAAGATAAACCATGTATGTAACTAAAAGGAAAAGAAACTTCAAGAAGGTTTTGTTGACTCTATATCAAGGAGTCGATACTTCCAATAATGCAGATTATCCGAGACACAAAGCAATAAATAGATATAGCAAAATGATATTTGTAACTTTGATGAAAACGATCATTAGAAGGGAAGCCACATGCGTAACAAACGATTGCATGTGTGTCATATGAAATTGTCAAGTAACGAAGCGAATGAGTGTTTGCTCTAATGAAGAAAATTGTCGTGATGCATCTACCATTAAGAGGAGTAGAGATGTAAAAATCTACTTGCTAGAAGCAAAAGTGGGAATTTCAATAAAAGAAATTTGAGTACTTTATCTGTTCGGTTAACTGAAATAGCTTGCATGGCGAAATAATGGTGTTGGCCCGAGTTAATAGAAGTTGTTTTTACGAGATAACCTCTAATGGACTTTGACATAAGTCCCCGAAGGTCTTAAGTGCATGTTTCCTAAATTCTCAAAGTTTTGTATTCTATGTATAATTGTTTTGTGTACCGTGTAGAAAACACAATATTAGTGTACGTTTAAAACAAATTGCTGACTCACCGTTCCTCGGCAAACTTTCTTCCTGAATCCGCAGCTGGCGATAACCTGTCAAAGATCAATATTAGATTGGTAGTTGGATCCTTACAGTTGGTTGAATAAATCATTAATCCTCGACAAGAGTTATCGACTCTTGATGGTTAGCTTGTTCCGCTCTCGGTAGTTGATACTCATTCGAAAACCACCGCCTTTCTCCTTGACGAACAGAACTGGAGCTCCCCAAGGCAAGAAGCTTGGCCTTATAAATCCCTTATCTAACAACTCCTGAAGTTGCGTTGACAACTGTTGCATCTCTGAAGGCGCAAGTCGATAAGGTGTCTTAGCTACAGGCGCGGCGCCTGGAACCAAGTCATTGTGGAACTCGACTTGTCATTGAGGAGGTAATCCTGGCAAGTCTTCGGGATATTCCATTACCACAGAGGTATCTTCGAACTTCGGCTCTTCGGCCTCTTTGTCAACGACAGGAGTTAAGAAGCAACACATCCTTTACGCAAAACCTCCGTGCCTTCCAATAAATAATAATCCGTAGGGGCGTATCCTGCTTCTCCCCATGAATCACAATCGTCTCTTCATTCTCCATCGGGATGTGGATAACCTTCTTATGGCATACAATCTCTGCACGATTACTCGACAACCTATCCATCCCAACTACGACGTCGAAGCTTCCCAATTCAACTGGCAGAAGATCTGTCAAAAACTCACGCTCTCCGGGCTCTATAACACAGCTTCTAATCACTCCTTTGGCTTCTACTAGCTTCCCATTAGCTAGTGATGCGTGTGAAGTGTTATATATATTAGGTGTATATTTTAAGCCCCTTTAACACTTATTTTTAGCCAAGTTTTAAATTTATAAAACACGATATTTTACTAACACTAAACACACATATGGGCAAGTGCACCCATCGTGAGCGTAGTATAGTGTTGGCAAGATACCGAGGTCGTCCAAGGACACAAGAGCTTTTAGTACCGGTTTATCCTCAACGTATAATCAAAATAAAAAGTTTAGAAAAATGTTTTAAACTAACAAAAATAAAAACTAACTAAAATGCTGAAAATAAAAATAAAAAGAAAAACAGATAGACAAGATGAATCACTTGGTTCCGACTCGTATCTAGTGTAACCTTTGATTATTTCCACACTTTTGCACATGATTAAGAGATTATCTTAGTTATTGTAGTAGGCCCCTCTTTTGAAGGTGACGTTACCCTCACCCCAGTAGTTTGAGTCAGCAAGGATACAATCCTAAAAGGGTGGATTATTGGAAGATAATGAATTAAGTTATTAATGCAATATTATGGTAGGCCCCTCTTTTGGAGGTGACGTTACCCTCGACTAAGTAGTCTGAGTCAGCAGGGATACAGTCCTAAATAGCCGGGTTATAGTATTAATAGTAGTTAACTTATGAGGGGGTCAAAGAGTTTGGACCCCCGCCATCCAATACCGTGAAGTATTGAAGGAGGTTCTACTAAATTTGACCCAGGTCCATTGCAGGACCTCTAAACGCTGAACAATGGCAAGACCTTTACCAAACCGTTCCCTTAACCCCCGACCAGGTAGCCAATATACCTCCATATAGACCGTGGAGATATGAATGGTGAAAATCTTTTATTTTATATAGACAGTAAAATAATTTCAAGACACCACGGACAAACGATAAGGAAAGATCACCTTCAACATAAGCAACTAGTTATTAAAGTCATTAATACAAAACCAAATAAAAAGTGCAAAAGATTAGAAATAAAAAGTATTACACTAGACACTTTGTCTTCACCAAGTGATGTAAGAGACTTAGGCAAACATGACCTTGATTGTCAAGAACTCTTACGATCAATCTTGGATCCCGAGACGACTCACACACTCTACGATGGACAATGGATGATGGTGGTGGATGATGGTGTTATGGTGGTGGTGGGTGGTAGGTGAAGTGTGAGAGAGGTGGTGTGCCAAGGGATGGTTTGAGCTTGAGCCAAGCACATCTATTTATAGGCTGAACAGAAGCTCGGGCACGGCCCCGTGTCCAGTGGGCACGGCCCCGTGTCCACATCCTTCTCTTTCTTCATTTAATGCAGCTTTGTCTTATTAGTTGACCACGCCCCCGTGTCCGCTGAGCACGACCCCGTGGTGCAGAAGAATCTTTGTACTATGCAGATTTGCTGAACTGTGCGAATCTTATAGTTGACCACGGCCCCGTGTCTGCTGAGCACGGCCCTGTGGTGGGCAATAGAAGCTTCTACCACTTTGTCTTTTCTGCTGACACTTGGGCACGCCCCCGTGCTGGCTGAGCACGGGGCGTGTTCAGGCTTCTGATCTCTTGTTTTGCTTGGGAAGATGCTGTCGTGGGGTTGGGCATGTCACATCTTGTTCCTTTTCTTGTATTTATGTCAGATTTTGATGTCTTTTTGCTTCTTTTGTTAATTTGAGCTCATTTAATCCTGAAAATACAAAAGGAAGACAAAAGCACACTTTTTCCAACATTAGTACTAAAATGGGGTTAGTTTTGTGCCTCATTTGATGAAATTTATATGTTAATATTTGAACACATCAAATACCCCCACACTTGAATCTTTGCTTGTCCTCAAGCAAAACTCTTTAATATGTGGCTATTTACACTCCCAAATGGAATGGGTAGAGAAGAAGGTTTTTGGGCTTGACGTAGATTGTCAGGATTTCCAAGATTCTTTATTTAATTTTATTTTTATTTATTTACAATCCTATTCGTCATGATTTATTTAAAACTTTTCATAAGATAAATTACTTATTAGGGCATAACATGCCTTTGTAAAATTCTATTTATATACAAGTTCACATACCTCACGGGGATCACTCAACACTCGGCCGAAAATGTATTTTTGTAGATCACTCGAGAGCGGCATGGAACTTACTCCTACCATAGGCTTGCCAAGCAATCAATCATCCTCCTTTTTAACTTATATACCTTTGTAAGTATCAAGAGGACTTTATGGGTTAAGGGTTAGGCTTGGGTTAAAGGTAGGTGGTTGGGTTGGTGGTTAGTGGTTAGTAGAAAAAGGCGAAAAGCGTAACAAGTGTCGGTTTTCATATAACTTTCTATTTTTGTAACTTTTATTTTGATGAAGCTATTATTCAAACAAAGTTATTTTTGATGAACTTGTTTGTTTATTTTCTTTTGCTTCATCATCAACAACAAATTTTTTTATTTTTTTATTTTTTTATTTTTTATTTTTTATTTTTTATTTTTTATTTTTTTTGAAAAGTCATATAAAGAACCGAACTTGTTACTAAAACAAAGGGGTAAAAATGCAAAAGGTTTTGGTGGGTAAAAAGGGTGTTTGGTTTGGGTTATGAAATGAAAAGGTTTAGGCTCAAAGGGGCTAACTAGGGGGATTTTGGGTAGGTGGTAAAAAAAGAAAAATAATGGTGTAGAAATAAAAAGGGTTAGTCCTAATGCCTCCATCATTTACTTACTCGGGTTTAAGTTGGTAAGGACCGGGAATGTATCATCATGGCAAGTTCTAGAGTCATAAGAACCAAGCGGCTATTCACACAAGAAACGAAAATGAGCATTTAGTCAAATGATATGTATATGTTTGCTCAATAAAGGCTCAAAACTCACTTTTGTGGGAATGGGTTTTTATGTGATCAAGTATATATAATTAAATTTTAACTAAGCTTGTCATGCCTTTTCATAATTTTCTTATGTTGGTTCTTTTTACCACGACGCTATCGGTTGTAAATTCGTAAAAATATAACCTTTTTAAGAACTTGAATTTCCCGAGTTAAACTTAGACAAGTAAAAAAAATGAAAATTTTTTTGAAAAAAAATTTGGGGTGATTAGCGGTTCCAATAGAGTTTTGTGTAAGGCTTGTATTTAGGACTTGCAAGATTCAAGGTTTTAGCATCCCCCCCACACTTAAATTACACATTGTCCTCTATGTGTCCCAAAAATAAGTTTTTAGGTTGATTGAATGTGTAAAAAGGGTGTGAAAAGCAAAAATTTTGTGTTACTGGGCGCTGAACACGGCCCCGTGTGATCCGGGCACGGCCCCGTGTTCAAGTGCCAGTAACAAAATTAAACAAGAGAAACAGAAGTCTGGACACGGGGGCGTGTTGGGTGAACACGGCCCGTGTCCAGTTACCTGAACTGGGTCTTTTTCTGCAGACTGTGCAGCACGGGGCCGTGTTGGGTGGACACGGCACGTGCCGAGCTTACTTCAAACGAAGAAATTTGTCGGACGGTTCTGTTTTCCTGTATGGCGTGCTGGTTCAAGTTTCCCTTGCATCCTTTGCCATCTCCAGTGTGTTTTATTCCTGAAAATTAAAACTAACTAGAAAACAAGAAAATTAATCTAAACTAAACTAAGGATAGTTCCGTGGAATGCCTCCATGGTGCGCCACGTTTATAAGGGTCCTTGGCTAGACCCAAAGCCTGGTCACATGTTACCCAAGTGGGATGTATTGCATCCCATGTTACACCGTCGGAGAGCGTCATCCAAGCTTGAGTCTATGACCTTCGGGTCTTCTTCCTCTATCTTTTTCCACATTCAAACTTCACTTCCTCGTCCCCAAACTTCAATGTTAACGTTCCGTCATTCATATCTACCACTGCTTGGGCGGTGGCTAGAAATGGCCTCCCGAGGATTAGAGGGACTTCGGTGTCTTCTTCCATGTCTAGGATGACAAAGTCAGTTGGAAAAACGAAGTTGTCAACCTTGACCAGTAGATTTTCAGCGACACCTTGTGGAAATTTGACGGACCTGTCGGCGAGTTGTATGCTCATCTTTGTAGGGCTAGTTACTCCTAGGCCTAGTCGTTTGAACATTGATGTGGGCATGAGGTTAATGCTAGCCCCAAGATCGGCTAATGCATTACGAACGGGGGACTCCCCAATCGAGCAAGGAATTGTGAAGCTCCCGGGATCGATTTTCTTTTGTGGAAGTTTGTTGAGTACTAAAGCGGAGCATTCTTCGCCTAAGTTAACTAATTGCAATGATTCAATTTTCCTTTTGTGAGTGAGGAAATCCCTCATGAATTTTGCATATTTAGGCATTTGGGTTAGGACCTCAATAAAAGGAATATTGACATGCAATTTTTTTAGTAAACTTTCGAACTTTGCGAATTGCTCATCGGCCTTTTGATGATTTAACCTACCGGGGTACAGAATTGGAGGAGTCTTGGTGGGCTCTTGATTTGGTGAAGAAGCCTTTTCTAGTTGAGGTGGAGGTGAAGTCGTGCTTTGACGTTGACCCCCTTCAGCTGGTGGTAATGGAGTATCCTCGGGACCCACGGTTCGGTTTCTCAATGTGATAAGGTGTACTTGTGCCTTTGGGTTGGTTTCGGTATTACTTGGTAATGCACCTTGTGGTCTCTCGGAGAAATTTTGAGCTAGTTGATTTAATTGTTTTTCTACGTTTTGAATGCTAGCTTGTTGATTTCTAAAATTCGATTCCAATTGTTGGAATCGATCCGAGTTTTTCTTTTCGGTGTCGGAGATGAGGCGAGATACGGTATCTTCAAGCCTTTCTCTTCCACCTTGTTGTTGAGAGAAATTTTGTGGTTGTTGAAAATTAGTTCGTTGGTTTTGTTGGTTACTACTATTGCCGGGATCTCTCCAACCAAGATTTGGGTGGTTACGCCATCCTTGGTTGTAGGTACCCGTTGGAGGACCCGACGGCCTAGGTCTATTATCAATGTAGTTTACCGTTTCTGTTTGTTCATCTAATTCTTTCATACAACTCCAATTTTCATGTGACACACCACACCCTTCACAAGCCATAACCGAGGCCGTTTTTGTCATTTCTAGCTTTTTGATTTTCGAAGAGAGGGCCTCGATTTGGGCTTGTAAAGAGGTGCTTTCATCAACCTTATGGGCGCTCGGGGCAATAGATTTATTACCTCGGGGAGTGTGCCATTGAAAATTGGTTTGAGCAATTTCCTCAATCTGATTATATATTTCATTTGGGCGACGATTACCTAAAAGTCCCCCGGAGCTTGAATCAAGTGTTTGTCTTGTGTGTGGCAACAACCCATTGTAGAAAGTGGATACTTGTTGCCACACCGCTAGACCGTGATGAGGACACTTTTTTAGAAGCTCCTTGAACCTTTCCCAAGTTTCATATAAGGATTCCCCATCCTCTTGTGAGTATGTATTAATTTCAGTCATTAATTTAGCCGTTTTAGCAGGAGGGAAATACTTATATAAAAAATTTTGGGCAAGTTCATCCCAGGTGTTTACCGAGCCAACTGGGAGGGTGTTAAGCCAAGCCTTAGCTCGGTCTTTTAGTGAAAATGGAAACATTCGAAGGCGGATGGCGTCATTTGATGCTCCATTGATCCGAAAGGTATCACATATTTCTAAGAAATTAGTAATATGCAGATGGGGATCCTCGTCCGCAAGCCCATGGAAGGTTGCGGAGTTTTGGAGCATTTGTATCAAATGCGGCCGAAGTTCGAAGTTGTTGGCTTCGACATTTGGTGCATTGATAGCGGCGCCGAGATTGCCTACGGTGGGCCGTAGGTAATCCATGAGGGTACGTTGATCCGCCATTGGATGTGGGTCCCCCGAAACTTTCTCTTGATTTTTAGCTTTAAGTCTTTTTCTGAGAAAGCGTTCGGGTTCTTCTAGAGGTTCTTTTATGTCTCTACTAGAACTGGAGCTCATGCACTACGTAGGAGGTTCAAATGTGGCGCCTAGGTTCCAAGTCCTGCAATAAAAACAAAAAAGAATGTTGGTCAGACTGTTCACCACGGCCCCGTGCTCAACGAACACGGCCCGTGGTCAGAGGTACAGTGATTGTCTTCTGGATCCCTGTTACTGGGAGTTGGACACGACCCCGTGTTGCACCGACACGGCCTCGTGTTCAGCTCTCTGTAACTCAGAAAATAAAAACCGTCAGTGATGATGCTGGGCACGGCCCGTGTCCGACCAGGCACGGCCCGTGCTGAGCTCTGCAGAACTGAAAAATCTAAAAAAAAAAATCCTAAAAAAATGAAAAATAAGAAAAACGATTAGGCCGTTGATTCCTAACTTTCTTAAAATCCTTGTGTCCCCGGCAACGGCGCCAAAAACTTGATGCGTGTGAAGTGTTATATATATTAGGTGTATATTTTAAGCCCCTTTAACACTTATTTTTAGCCAAGTTTTAAATTTATAAAACACGATATTTTACTAACACTAAACACACATATGGGCAAGTGCACCCATCGTGAGCGTAGTATAGTGTTGGCAAGATACCGAGGTCGTCCAAGGACACAAGAGCTTTTAGTACTGGTTTATCCTCAACGTCTAATCAAAATAAAAAGTTTAGAAAAATGTTTTAAACTAAGAAAAATAAAAACTTACTAAAATGCTGAAAATAAAAATAAAAAGAAAAACAGATAGACAAGATGAATCACTTGGTTCCGACTCGTATCTAGTGTAACCTTTGATTATTTCCGCACTTTTGCACATGATTAAGAGATTATCTTAGTTATTGTAGTAGGCCCCTCTTTTGAAGGTGACATTACCCTCACCCCAGTAGTTTGAGTCAGCAAGGATACAATTCTAAAAGGGTGGATTATTGGAAGATAATGAATTAAGTTATTAATGCAATATTATGGTAGGCCCCTCTTTTGGAGGTGACGTTACCCTCGACTAAGTAGTCTGAGTCAGCAGGGATACAGTCCTAAATAGCCGGGTTATAGTATTAATAGTAGTTAACTTATGAGGGGGTCAAAGAGTTTGGACCCTCGCCATCCAATACCGTGAAGTATTGAAGGAGGTCCTACTAAATTTGACCCAGGTCCATTGCAGGACCTCTAAACGCTGAACAATGGCAAGAACTTTACCAAACCGTTCCCTTAACCCCCGACCAGGTAGCCAACATACCTCCATATAGACCGTGGAGATATGAATGGTGAAAATCTTTTATTTTATATAGACAGTAAAATAATTTCAAGACACCACGGACAAACGATAAGGAAAGATCACCTTCAACATAAGCAACTAGTTATTAAAGTCATTAATATAAGACCAAATAAAAAGTGCAAAAGATTAGAAATAAAAAGTATTACACTAGACACTTTGTCTTCACCAAGTGATGTAAGAGACTTAGGCAAACATGGCGTTGATTGTCAAGAACTCTTACGATCAATCTTGGATCCCGAGACGACTCACACACTCTACGATGGACAATGGATGATGGTGGTGGATGATGGTGTTATGGTGGTGGTGGGTGGTGGGTGAAATGTGAGAGAGGTGGTGTGCCAAGGGATGGTTTGAGCTTGAGCCAAGCACATCTATTTATAGGCTGAACAGAAGCTCGGGCACGACCCCGTGTCCAGTGGGCACGGCCCCGTGTCCACATCCTTCTCTTTCTTCATTTAATGCAGCTTTGTCTTATTAGTTGACCACGCCCCCGTGTCCGCTGAGCACGACCCCGTGGTGCAGAAGAATCTTTGTACTATGCAGATTTGCTGAACTGTGCGAATCTTATAGTTGACCACGGCCCCGTGTCCGCTGAGCATGGCCCCGTGGTGGGCAATAGAAGCTTCTACCACTTTGTCTTTTCTGCTGACACTTGGGCACGCCCCCGTGCTGGCTGAGCACGGGGCGTGTTCAGGCTTCTGATCTCTTGTTTTGCTTGGGAAGATGTTGTCGTGGGGTCAGGCATGTCACATCTTGTTCCTTTTCTTGTATTTATGTCAGATTTTGATGTCTTTTTGCTTCTTTTGTTAATTTGAGCTCATTTAATCCTGAAAATACAAAAGGAAGACAAAAGCACACTTTTTCCAACATTAGTACTAAAATGGGGTTAGTTTTGTGCCTCATTTGATGAAATTTATATGTTAATATTTGAACACATCACTAGTTCTATCGAATACGGGATATCTAACTTACTCGCTACTAAACCAAGTATATTCTTAAACCCTAGAGATACAGAGCTAAAATCAGCACCAGTATCAAACAACACAGATGCATAATGTTGAGTAATAGGGGACGTACCGATAACCACATTTGGATCCTAGCGTGCTTCTCGAGCTCCGATGTTGAGAATTGTTCCACGTGCCTGTTTGTTTTTAGGGCAATACTTCCTGAAATGCCCCATGTCTCCACAGTTAAAACAACCTTGACCATGTCCTTGATCATCACCATTTCTGCCTTGATAGTTGTTGTTGTCGTTGTTTCCTCCGTGATTTCCGCTACCATCTTGACCTCCATTTCCACGTCCCGTACCATGCCAACACGTCTCCTTGCAATGCCCCACTTTGCCACAGTTATCACATTTTCCATATCTACATCGCCCGGTATGATGACGTCGACAATTGTCGCACTTAGGTAGTTTACCCATGTACTCTTTTCCCTTTTTGGCATTGTTGTTGTTATTCACCCGAGTACCCTTCTTGAAATTTGTGAACTTTCTCTTGTTATCTCCAGATGGCTCTACATGAGTCTCCTTCTTCTCTTCAGAGATTGAAAATTTTCCAAGTCTAACCGCTTCTTCAGTGAGTGCCACACTTAAGTCAATAGCATCAGTAATCGTTGGAGGTTTAGATGCTGTCACCATGCTTAGAATCTAAGGTGCTAATCCCCAGATGAAGCGTTCGATCCTCTTAAACTCTGGCTCCACCAAATAAGGAACCACCCTAGATAAATCATGAAACCTTTGCACATACTCAGCTATCTTTAAACCTTCCATTTTCAAATTCCAGAATTCAGTTTCCAACCTTTGGATTTCTTCCCTCGAACAATACTTCTTACGCATCAGCTCTTTCAGTTCGTCCCACATCAAGGCATACGCAGCAGTCTCACCCAACGTCTGAACCTGAAGGTTCCACCATGACCGAGGCCCATCTAGAAATAGTCCAGATATGTACGTGACTTGTTTCCTTGGAGTACAATTGCTCAATCGAAAAACAGAATCCATCTTCTCAACCCAACGCACAAAAGCTACGGCACCCCCAGTGCCATCGAAATCCAGGGGCTTGCAACCCAAGAACTGCTTGTAGGTGCAGCCTGCTACATAAGCAACATCATTCACATAAGTCATTAGCAAAGCACACTTAGAAATGTACAAACGTTTTGTAATGTGTCTTAGGTGAATAAACATTACCGTTGGGTGGGTTATTTCATGAGGTACCTCCACTGTGTTTAGAGTGAAGGGCCTCGTGCTGTACGATGGCCTGTGAGATGCGCTCTTGTAATTCCGCCTCTGTCGTCGGCAGAGGGTTGTTGGCTTCGTGTTCCTTCGAGGCGACATCTTCGTCAGGTCGTATTCGTCAAGTAAGTAAATAGTCATCCAAAGGTCGTATGTAAGTGTATATATAAGCATTCATCATAGCAAGCAATCATGCATCAACACAATCATAGCACAACATGTAAATCAACAAAGTGTTTAGTGAGTGCATGACGACTGAGCTTTCATTAATTACCGACCACAGTTACATTATTTACAAAGTGTATTACATCAAGAGGGACATAGGGTCACACTACCCTTGTCCAATAAGTCTGTCAATATACCAAAAATCACATGGTCAAAAGTGGTCTCCAAAAGTCTTCACAGTCTCGGCTCAAGAGTAGTGCTCTCATCAAAAGTAATGCATCTGCATAAGACCAAAAACCTACTGTACTGATGGCGGAGGTGGAGAAGGGAAGAAAAGCAAACTGCAAACATGTGCGAGCTCCTCCTTGAGCTCGTATATATGGCGAAGTAAGTAACTGATCTGTTGCTTGATAGCAAGGAAACGAGCATCAAAACCTAGAGAAGGTGTGAGAGCAGCAGGTGAGAGTGCAAAATGAGAAAGTGATGAATGTGGAGGAACAAAAGTATATTGACAGAGACAGGGTGGAGGATGTTGTGTCAGATCAAGCTCCAAAACTCTACGACTCAAAACCTCAAACTGTAGTTGAAGTGACAGGAGCAACTCATCCCGTGTGTAGCCTCCATAATGTGGGGGATGATAGGGGTCTGAAATCAGCATAGTGTATGGTAGGAACCATCGGAATGGCTTGTCCAGCAGTGAAGAAGTGAAGGGAGCAAACGGTGCAGCATGAGGGATCTGTGGAAAAGGTGCTGAAGCAAAAGGATCGTCACGCGGGTGCTGTCTTGAAGTACCTTCCCCTGGACGGGGTGCAAGGATGTCCTGAAGGAAAACAATTGGCAATTCAGTGCGATGGACATTGGAATCTACAGGAGGGAGAGGAGTAACATCAGCGGGTGCGGGTGGAGGAATAAATGGCTCGGCAAATGGAAGATCAAAAGGTGCAGGTACTGGGTCGGGAATAGGGAGTGCAATATCTGGTAATTCAAACGGAACATAGTCAGGATCAGGAATCGGCTCAGGGTCAATAGGTGCAAGATCAGGCTGACCAAAAGGAACAAGAGCTAGCTCAGGAGCAGGCTCTGGATCGCGTGGAGGTGTGGGATCTCGAGCAGGTGATAGTGCGGCAGACATAGCTGTGTCGTCATCTGAGTCAGTAGTAAAAAGCTGTAATCCGACCATCTGTAAAGCTGAAGATGTCACAGACTCAAAGGAGTCTGAAACCGAGTGCAAACTGGAATCAGAAGATACCTTAATGACAGGAATCTCAGGAGGTGGGACAGCAGCAACATCCTCATATATCTCCCCATCGCCCTGGGCGTCAACTGGAGGACCATCTACATTCAAATCAACATCTTCATCGTACAAGTCATCGATAGGCCAAGCCTCGGGAGGAATGACCACAAGAGGTACGACATCGAGGATCGGGGCCACGATGTGCTCGCCATCGGGGTGACCAATGATGGGGTGATCGCGAACTGGGGCATGAATTTTAAAAGGATCCTTGTCAGGGAAACCATCAGCAAGGGTAAATCATCGCCAAAGTCTGGTAGCGCGAACGGCTGGAAACCGTCCTCGTCCTCGGACAGCATGTCAGGATCACTCTCGGTGTCTGACGTATATATCTCTGGCGTGGGCATAACCTCGTCGTCTGAGGTGACTGCCATCAGTTCACGGGCATCCGATAACCCACTCTCTGAGGATGACATGTGTGCCTGTATTGTCATAATCCTAACATTTATACATATAGTAACCACTAACACTCGGTATATGCAAACAAAGGCAATTGATCATGTAACCATGTATTCACATTATCCTTCATGAAACTTTCTCTATCATTATGTAACACTTCGAAAATTCACGTCCTATAATGTGTTGACACGTGTCATAATGTTTGAACGTGTGAAAGAATGTTATAGAAGGACTAAAGTTGACAATCATAGAAAGTATGAGAATATACGAGTTGTAAATGTCAACAGTGAATAAATATATTGTACATTAACCCTACATAATGTTTATACCATCGAACGAATAAATCATGGATCATACGAAGCTAAAAGTGAGAGATTACAAACTACAGGGGTTAAATGTGTCAACATGTTTAAGTTATACCTCTGAGTGACCTTTTGACAAACCCGAATCTTTGTAACGGTTAATTATGCTCACTAGAATGCACGATTTAAGTTTCGTAAAGTTTCGTTATCGTTTGAGCAAGTTGTGATCAAATTCGTGTGCGAGGGGTTAAAGCGTCAACGTTGAAAGTTAGGACTTTTCGGGTAACGATAAAGTTACCCGGGGACTTAACAAAGTGGGTATATGTTTTAAAGCCCTTATAGATCAATTATGGGGGTTCATATTGCAAGAATCAAGTGCCTAATCGAAGTTTGAAGAGCCAAGGACCAAAACTGCAAATTAGGAAAATTGTTTGGCTGAACCACATGTGCTCGCGTAGCGCGAGCGTGAAGATGCATGCCGTCGCGTCAAACTAGTTTATAAAAAGTCAACAGGATACTTAAAATGCCATTTATGCATAATTAACATTATAGATCATATACAACCTGTTTGATCATTGTTATAACTTAGTAATAAGTGTAAGAACATGTCTAAACATGTTCAACCCGACAACTTCCTGTTTAGACCCGGTTCGGAACCGAAAGTCACATAGTTTGACTTTCACTTTGACTTTCAGTTCTGACCCGTTATGGTATGTTTTAGAAATACCTTAGATCTTCATTTGGACCAGGTTACATGCTAGTATAACCCTCTGTGATTATACACGATGGTTCATTAGTTAACCAATTAATACGCATGATTCCGTTAATTGCTCATATGTTGACCATTATGTCCTTATTACCTTAAAACGTGATTTTTGGAAATGTAAAAGAGTAAAACTTTAATTACTGATATATAAACTTGTATGCAAAGTTTGACATCAGTTTGAAGTGTAGATTAAGAGTTATGCTCGTTAGCGTAAAATGAAAGCTTTATGTTAATAAAACGGCGTAATTAGCGTATAGCCTAGTTAAGCCTACTTTTTGATATAAAACTTAATACCCACTGATGTAATATATTATTTTGGGAATTTTAAAGATTTTTAATTAATTTTAGGCTGAGCATAACTCATAGTCGTAGGCTTAATCCGGTAAATGTCGGTTTTGCCCTTACGGGCCATAAAATGAGTTTTACATATCTAAACGACTCCAAACCTTTTGCTACTGATTAGATATGTTAAATAAATTATTTTAAGCCCTCTGAAAGTATAAAAATATCAGCTTTATGTATCGAACCCGTAAACGGCTCTTAATCGCCTAATTAAGCGTTTTTAACGCATAGCATGTACTAGAACTATCTTAAACATACTAAGGTTGATACCTACTGATGTTTTAGTTAAATTATAATATTTTAACAGTAAGCAAAGGTTGTTGAACTCAGACTTCAGTTTTGAGCTTTTCGGCTTATGTGAAATTACCAAAATGCCCCTACGGTGCATAGTTGGTTATAATTAATAAATTTCACATATATACTTTGCCCTACTGTTATAACTTAGTAAAATAAGTATTTTTGCTGATTACATCAGACCTGTAATTCAGGAAAATACTTAGACTCTTTTATAAACTTTTAAATAACCAAACTACCCCTACGGGGCCTAGTTTGTGTTTAAATACGTTTCGGGCATAATGAAAGACATCTTACTGATGTCACAACATATTTGAGGCATAATTATCTTAGGAAACCTGTATATGGCTCTTATAATTACCCGTTACACCTCTTACGCGTACGGTTTGGCCTATGTAACTAGTTTACATAAATTAGCCGAAACGAGTCAAACCTTATCGGTTTTATCTCGAAATTCAGAATGTGTTTGAGTTACCCATATTAAACAAGCATACAAGCTTGTTGGGTCTAAATCACATTCTATTCCGGTCTTCGCTTAATCGTGCGTACGAACTATATCTTCCTGTAAGACTAACCGGTCTAAGCTTAGGCTTAATTAAAGACCCGTTAGCATTCTAATAAGTTATTTATACAATCATTCCAGACTAGAGCCTTCCGGTGAATGGTACCTACGCTTACTTAAGTGAATACTGCTGAGTTATTAAATTCTTACTATTTAAGACAGGAGCTAGCTCAGGTAAATAGTCTTAACTTATTTTCCCTATACGGGCTTGGGATACGGCACTATAAAAGTACCGCTTGGTCGGGTGTGTAGTTATTTAAATCGTATTGTGATTGATGTACTTACAACCCGTTTAATATGTATTATTTGGTGTATGGCCTTTGGGGGTTAATGACCATGTCCCGGATATCCTTGGCATCATTTTACGAAATGGCCACGACCTAAGCACGGGGTGTAGGCATACACCTGACAGCTGCATTATGTAAAAACTGGTAATCCACTCCGAGGTATCATCCTTGTGGGCATTATACCGGAACTGGTAATCCACTTAGAGGATGATAGCCTGTGGGCATTATACCTGTGGCGTGTCAGTTAATCTAGTCCGGCCCTACAAACCGGCCCTAATGGACGAAAAATAAGTAAAACTGTATACAAGATTATATACAAATAATTTTCCCAAGTATGAAAGGTTAATTTTGCCTCTGTGCATTTTAATCAAATTATAAAAGATATTTTGTGCCACGTGCATCCAAATCAATTTTCTTAAACTCTTTTCAAATGAGTTAGTTGAGTGTATTTACCAGTGAAAACTGACGTATTTTCCAAAAAGGTTAAGTGACAGGTACTGAACGAAATTGGCTGGAAGCTTAGGGCGCTAATAAGGAATCTTGCAAGTTCTAGGCGTCTAAAGTCTGTTGAACAAATGATATGTTTAAAGATCTGTCTGTGGATCCTTTACTTTCCGTTGTAATACTGGATATTACTTTATATTCGGAATGTAATAATATTTATCTTTTGCTTCCGCTGTGCATTTATATAATTGTGTTGTTTGACTATTACGTTGCCAACCACGTCACGATACTCCCCCACCGGGCCCACCGGTGACACGTGGAAATCGGGGTGTGACAGGTTGGTATCAGAGCCAACACTGAGTGAATTAAACGCTAGCCTTTTGCGTTTAATCTCAGTTACACAATTGCACATTCTTGAGTCTAGACAAGAACATAGGGCAAATTCCAATTCGTTTCATTGTCTTTTAATTACTTCCTTGATTATTTTTCTGATTAGCCTTTGCATGGGCAAGACATTTTTTTTATTAGAAGTCTCGTTTAGGGCAACCATATACTTATTTAAATTTAAAGGTACGATTATGTTTAAAATATCATTCCTATATTATAAGATCTACCATTATAATAAGATGGCAAAAATCTAAAAAGGACAAGACCTAGCTCATGTGTCATTTTAAGGCAGGGCCAAGATGGTAGTTCCACAATTAGATTCAGATCCTTATTAACATTGCAATTTAGAAATTTTTCTGCGTTAATTATTAAAAAGAATCTAAAAAGTAAAACCTAGCCTAAATGTCATTATGGACATGGCCAAGACGGTAAAACTTATTTAAGAGATTCGAATTTTTGTTAAACCTATGAAAGCATATTAACATGCTTGACAAAGTGTGATACGATGAAAATCACATAAGTCATTTTTATCGGGTTATTCTAAATCCCCTTATTTATATAATCATTCCTTATGGATGAAGTGCCCACGGGCTACGATTAACGTCCTCTGAGACTAAAGACAGTGGTAGCCTACAACTCCCTGTCAAGAGAAAGGTAATGAACTTTGATTCAAACCTTAATGCCTTGATACTCTGAAATCATGGCTTATAAATTAAACTTGTCTACGTGACTAGGCCTTTTGTGCTATTATTAACTTGTAAGTTAGGATTATGATAAAGATCCTGAACAATTTTATATTTAACAAATTAACTAAAATGTGTATTAAAAGCATGGTTAATAAATCGTTTAAGAACGATAGTACTGAAAGGGCTTCTAAATAAACCTTGCCCTTATCTCCTTTTTGTAGCAACTACGACTACATGGCTGACTCTGACGAGATAAACAGTCATCCTTTGGAAAACCGCGATGATAATGATAGGATTAATATAACCAAAGGAGAGCTCCGTTCACTGATTGACACAGCTGTATCTAAAGCTGTAGCAGAACAATTTAAGGAGTATAGTGGGACACATAGCAGAGCCTCATCTGTACCCCACTCTAAGTCTGTTCCAAAGACTCATTCAGAGCCTCATAACAAGCCACCCTCAAAGAAAGATGAGACAAAGAAGGATGATGATCGTCATTCATCAAATGAACACAGTGTTCCATCCAAGAAGATAGCGTTCGATAATGAACCACGTACCAAGTCTTGTACCTATAAGTACTTCGTTTCCTGTAAACCCCGAGATTTCACTGGGGAGAAAGGAGCAATAGATTATATGACCTGGTTGGATGAAATGGACACGGTGGTTGACATCAGCGGTTGCGCTGAGGGGGATGTAGTAAAGTATGTATCCCAATCGTTCAAGGGAGAGGCACTAGCGTGGTGGAAATCTCTCATTCAAGCTGCTGGGAAGATCCCGCTCTACAACATGTCATGGGAGCAGTTCGTGGCTCTCATTATGGAGAACTACTGCCCTCAACATGAGGTCGAAAGAATTGAATCTGATTTCTTATCATTGGTGATGACAAACTTAGATTGTCAAGCTTACCTCACCAGTTTCAATACCCTGTCCAGACTGGTTCCTTACCTTGTAACACCAGAGCCCAAGCGAATCGCTCGCTTCATTGGGGGTTTAGCCCCAGAAATCAAAGCCAGTGTTAAGGCTTCAAGACCTGCTACATTTAGGTCAGCAGCTGATCTCTCTCTGTCCCTTACTTTAGATGCGGTCAGGTTAAGGTCGCTAAAGAAATCTGAAGAAAGTAAGAGGAAGAATGAGGATAATAACTCACGAGGGTCAGAGAAGAAGCACAAGGGAAACACTGATTCTGAGAAGTCTGGGTTTGGAAGGAACAGTCAGCGAACAGAGGAGAAGCCAAAGTGCACGAATTGTCAAAGACGCCACTTTGGAAAGTGCAGACTTGAATCCAATTCTAAGTCTGAATCACCTGCATGTGGGTTATGCAAGTATAAGGAGCACAAGACTGTTGATTGCAGGAAGATTAGAGATGCCACATGCTACAATTGCAATGAGAAGGGGCACATAAAGACCAACTGCCCTAAGTACGCGAAGAAGCCTGAAGAGGCCAAGAAAGCAAACGCATGAGTCTTCCATACGAACGCCAAGGAGATGATGCAGAATGATAACTATATAGCAGATACCTTTTCATATCAAACAGTTTATGCATGAATTTTATTTGGTACTGGCACATATGATCCTATAATGAATGATAAATGTTGAGAACTGTTGTCTCCGCCTGATTAAGACTCCGGTCATTTAAATCGAGGTAGAAATTGACCGATGATACTTTAGAAAATGCTCCAACAAATTCTATATTGATATTTAATATCTATTAGAAATCACTCTTTTCTGATACCCTTATGGCAAACTTTCAAACTATCCAAATTCATCAGTACAATAAAGACAGATGTGACATTTTGATCCCCTGTCGAAGAGATGATGGACTAGGTCCAACCCTTAAATGCCATTGATGGTCTTTTGTGACCTAGGCTAAGTGACATTGATATATTTTTAAAATAACGTTCATTAAGAATGTTAGTGCCTTATTGGCCAGGATAGTTTGATGAAACCATGGTTAATATATGTTAAGGCCATCAGGGTGATGAATAGCAGATGTTGAATTGCAACTAAGTAAATGATTCATCTGGTAATAGGAACAAAATCTCGAGTATGATAAACTCGGATAAGACAACCGTCAATTGCACCATTGATGATGCGACGCATGCTATTGATACTACAATAGTAAACCGTAGAAAGTCCTAATGTACCCTCCCTCCAGATAAAGTACATCATCATATGAAATTGATATCTCTTTGATCTCTACTGATTTCGAATACCAAATGGTATGACAAAAGCGCTTTATGAGGATTGGTGTATCTTAATATGTTCCATAGATTGCTTCCATGCCTGATCAGTATGGAGGTTTAATGCATGGAACCACAAAGATATCCCAATGATCATATGGTACTAAAGTCAACTAATAGTATTCAAAGAAGATATCCAGAATAGAATTGTCCAAATAAATATTCCCTGGTAATGGAATATGTGGACTCATAACATGAATGTGTCACTTATTTGACACAAGCAATGATGAGTGAACTGGAGCCTGAGATATGGAAATCTCTGTAACCTCCTTGTACCTTGAATATCTACTCCAAAGATTACCTTGTTTACCCCTGGGAGGCAGGTAGAGTTAAGCTTAATACCCATTTAAGGCTGTATTATTATGAAATCTCCAAGACAGCTAGTACCATTATTGGCAGAATCGAAAACCCTGGTTAAGTAAGTTTTAAGATATACGTTCATAAAGCCAAACTCAATATCCTGAGAATTCGGTATAGTAAATTATGAAAGACGGTTCATTTTGCTAAGGCATTGTTTACCGCAACCCTAATTAGGCAACGACTAAGAATCGCCATCAGCTGCCCAGGATCATCGATTTGTTCGACTAACTGTAAAGATTAGCTATTTCTTAAAATTAATTTTGAGCAATGGTTGGAATAACCATCTCACCTTAAGATAAGCTTTTCTATAATAGCTGTCATATAAGTATCAAGGTTACTCCCTTGAAGACCTTGTATAGATGGAATGTTAAACGTCCATTGATAGGACAATAGCTTGGTAAGTCCAAACATCAGGATCTGAAGGTTTCATTATAGACAACCAATAAGATCACGCAAATTCATAATCAGCAGTAAGATGCCAGTATTCGGCAGAAAATTAAGGATTTATGAAAATAGCAAACCTCCTAAATTCTGGTTAAAGAATAAGGTTCAACAATAGATATCACCCTGGAATGGTGTGCTAAATTGTTAAATTATCGGGCTAGTTAAGCTTCGAGAATATAGAATCATTCGAAGGAAATTGAATGTATCAAGATCAAATAGCTTACGAGCCAAGACCTAATTAAGGGGCTTGGTGGAGCGCGCAATGTGAACCGCACTAATGATTTAGCGACGTGTCACCAATAAGTGGAAAAGCACTATCACATAAGGATATGCAGAACTTGGATAGTATGAGCAGCCTGTGTCGATTAAGGGTCGACAGGATTAGAAGCTCCAAAAAGATACATGTGCCTATTATAAAGGTCAATTGGAATGCCTTAGAGGCTCAAAGGTACTGAGGAAGATTAAACCCAGTATAAGGTAGAAAATACTTCCTTTACTTTAACAAATCTCGAGGTCGAGATTTCTTTTAAGGGGGTGAGGATGTAACACCTCGAAAATTCACGTCCTATAATGTGTTGACACGTGTCATAATGTTTGAACGTGTGAAAGAATGTTATAGAAGGACTAAAGTTGACAATCATAGAAAGTATGAGAATATACGAGTTGTAAATGTCAACAGTGAATAAATATATTGTACATTAGCCCTATATAATGTTTATACCATCGAACGAATAAATCATGGATCATACGAAGCTAAAAGTGAGAGATTACAAACTACAGGGGTTAAATGTGTCAACATTTTTAAGTTATACCTCTGAGTGACCTTTTGATAAACCTGAAGCTTTGTAACAGTTAATTATGCTCACTAGAATGTACGATTTAAATTTTGTAAAGTTTCGTTATCGTATGAGCAAGTTGTGATCAAATTCGTGTGCGAGGGGTTAAAGCGTCAACGTTGAAAGTTAGGACTTTTCGGGTAACGATAAAGTTACCCGGGGACTTAACAAAGTGGGTATATGTTTTAAAGCCCTTATAGATCAATTATGGGGGTTCATATTGCAAGAATCAAGTGCCTAATCGAAGTTTGAAGAGCCAAGGACCAAAACTGCAAATTAGGAAAATTGTTTGGCTGAACCACATGTGCTCGCGTAGCGCGAGCCTGAAGATGCATGCCGTCGCGCTATGCGATGGCCATATCTGGGAAGAATCTGTTTTTCTTGGATATGGGCCTGCTAGGTGCTCTTGTAATCGACTTTAAACGATTTTTCACATCCCCCTTGGCCCCTAAACGACCCCTAAACATCTAGGACACATGTTGGGAGGGTATGGTCAGTTGTAGACTCACTTGTCAACATATTGTGGTGTCTTTGTTCACTATATAAAGCACACAAGTGCAACACTTGATCATTCACACCTCAATCAAACTTCTGATCAATTGTGGAGCACAAGAGGACTCTCCAGGCCTTCTTAATCAACCAATAGACACTTGTAAGTATTCTAATCCTTTCTTAATTAAGTTTTAGCTTAGTACTAGCTTAAAAGTCAAACCGTCGTAATTAACGGTTGACTTTAAGATTAATCACTAATGGTCCAGTGATTAGTCAAATCTAAGGTAGTTATAAGTTGGTAATTATGTGGGTAATAAAACCTCAAAAGGGTTCCCCCTGATTCCCACTCTAACTAGGTCAAATGTCGGGTCAAACTAGTTTATAAAAAGTCAACAGGATACTTAAAATGCCATTTATGCATAATTAACATTATAGATCATATACAACCTGTTTGATCATTGTTATAACTTAGTAATAAGTGTAAGAACATGTCTAAACATGTTCAACCCGACAACTTCCTGTTTAGACCCGGTTCGGAACCGAAAGTCACATAGTTTGACTTTCACTTTGACTTTCAGTTCTGACCCGTTATGGTATGTTTTAGAAATACCTTAGATCTTCATTTGGACCAGGTTACATGCTAGTATAACCCTCTGTGATTATACACGATGGTTCATTAGTTAACCAATTAATACGCATGATTCCGTTAATTGCTCATATGTTGACCATTATGTCCTTATTACCTTAAAATGTGATTTTTGGAAATGTAAAAGAGTAAAACTTTAATTACTGATATATAAACTTGTATGCAAAGTTTGACATCAGTTTGAAGTGTAGATTAAGAGTTATGCTCGTTAGCGTAAAATGAAAGCTTTATGTTAATAAAACGGCGTAATTAGCGTATAGCCTAGTTAAGCCTACTTTTTGATATAAAACTTAATACCCACTGATGTAATATATTATTTTGGGAATTTTAAAGATTTTTAATTAATTTTAGGCTGAGCATAACTCATAGTCGTAGGCTTAATCCGGTAAATGTCGGTTTTGCCCTAACGGGCCATAAAATGAGTTTTACATATCTAAACGACTCCAAACCTTTTGCTACTGATTAGATATGTTAAATAAATTATTTTAAGCCCTCTGAAAGTATAAAAATATCAGCTTTATGTATCGAACCCGTAAACGGCTCTTAATCGCCTAATTAAGCGTTTTTAGCGCATAGCTTGTACTAGAACTATCTTAAACATACTAAGGTTGATACCTACTGATGTTTTAGTTAAATTATAATATTTTAACAGTAAGCAAAGGTTGTTGAACTCAGACTTCAGTTTTGAGCTTTTCGGCTTATGTGAAATTACCAAAATGCCCCTACGGTGCATAGTTGGTTATAATTAATAAATTTCACATATATACTTTACCCTACTATTATAACTTAGTAAAATAAGTATTTTTGCTGATTACATCAGACCTGTAATTCAGGAAAATACTTAGACTCTTTTATAAACTTTTAAATGACCAAACTACCCCTACGGGGCCTAGTTTGTGTTTAAATACATTTTGGGCATAATGAAAGACATCTTACTGATGTCACAACATATTTGAGGCATAATTATCTTAGGAAACCTGTATATGGCTCTTATAATTACCCGTTACGCCTCTTACGCGTACGGTTTGGCCTATGTAACTAGTTTACATAAATTAGCCGAAATGAGTCAAACCTTATCGGTTTTATCTCGAAATTCAGAATGTGTTTGAGTTACCCATATTAAACAAGCATACAAGCTTGTTGGGTCTAAATCACATTCTATTCCGGTCTTCGCTTAATCGTGCGTACGAACTATATCTTCCTGTAAGACTAACCGGTCTAAGCTTAGGCTTAATTAAAGACCCGTTAGCATTCTAATAAGTTATTTATACAATCATTCCAGACTAGAGCCTTCTGGTAAATGGTACCTACGCTTACTTAAGTGAATACGACTGAGTTATTAAATTCTTACTATTTAAGACAGGAGCTAGCTCAGGTAAATAGTCTTAACTTATTTTCCCTATACGGGCTTGGGATACGGCACTATAAAAGTACCGCTTGGTCGGGTGTGTAGTTATTTAAATCGTATTGTGATTGATGTACTTACAACCCGTTTAATATGAATTATTTGGTGTATGGACTTTGGGGGTTAATGACCATGTCCCGGATATCCTTGGCATCATTTTACGAAATGGCCACGACCTAAGCACGGGGTGTAGGCATACACCTGACAGCTGCATTATGTAAAAACTGGTAATCCACTCCGAGGTATCATCCTTGTGGGCATTATACCGGAACTGGTAATCCACTTAGAGGATGATAGCCTGTGGGCATTATACCTGTGGCGTGTCAGTTAATCTAGTCCGGCCCTACAAACCGGCCCTAATGGACGACAAATAAGTAAAACTGTATACAAGATTATATACAAATAATTTTCCCAAGTATAAAAGGTTAATTTTGCCTCTGTGCATTTTAATCAAATTATAAAAGATATTTTGTGCCACGTGCATCCAAATCAATTTTCTTAAACTCTTTTCAAATGAGTCAGTTGAGTGTATTTACTAGTGAAAACTGACGTATTTTCCAAAAAGGTTAAGTGACAGGTACTGAACGAAATTGGCTGGAAGCTCAGGGCGCTAATAAGGAATCTTGCAAGTTCTAGGCGTCTAAAGTCTGTTGAACAAATGATATGTTTAAAGATCTATCTGTGGATCCTTTACTTTCCGTTGTAATACTGGATATTACTTTATATTCGGAATGTAATAATATTTATCTTTTGCTTCCGCTGTGCATTTATATAATTGTGTTGTTTGACTATTACGTTGCCAACCACGTCACGATACTCCCCCACCGGGCCCACCGGTGACACGTGGAAATCGGGGTGTGACACTTTACTAGTCTACCTCATGCAGACTAAACCACCAATGTGACCTTGCAATCGTGTTTCTTGTCTTTCCTTTTTGTAAAAACGTTTGTTCCATGGATCTAGGCGTTGTGTGTAGATGCATTGAAAACATGTTGTGAAAATATTTTCGTGAGAGAGCCCTAGTGATTATAGTCTAGACTCGAGAGGGAATCCTAGTTCGATACAATCGAAGCTCTAATACCAAACTGTCACACCCTGACTTTTGCGGAAGCGTGATTATGTGTGACTTGCTTAATATCATTGCATTCAACCATAATAAACATCTATATGATAAAACCATGATGTTCATCCATGAATTAAGTTTCAAAACGTTACAATCGTCATTGTTTAACCACAAACCAAGACTTCAAATTCAAGTACATAACAACCCAAATTTTAAGTTCCAACCTGGACTTAGCAAAAGACACTACTAAAAGCTAGGCTTTGAACTATGTATCTTATCCAAGATAAGATGCACAATCCAAACCCTTCGACACTGGATGACATCTTTTATTTGAAGACACAACTTGAAATCTTGAACGCCCACCTAGATCCATAATCAATTTCCTGAAATACATGTAGTATGAAAACATCAACAAAAGTTGAGTGAGTTCATGTGTTTTGTATGTGTGCACGAACATCCTTTAAAACATTTGTAAGTAAGTATGTATGTATGTATGTATGTATGTATGCATGCATGCATGCATGTATGCATGCATGCATGCATGCATGTATGTATGTATGTATGTATGTATGTATGTATGTATGTATGTATGTACTTGTTAATCGGTATGAAAGCAACAAGGAAACATATCAATTAATGTGTAGCTAATACATTAATATATGTGCAACAATGTAGGAAGGCTCAAACCTTTTATGTGTAGTTCGTACCGGGCCATCCGGCGGGAACGATATAGTCACCACATGGTCCATCCAGCGGGCTCATGGGTGGGGCTCGAAACACCCAATAGATGTATCACTCATGCCCCTCGGTCCTTATACAAGGATTAATGGTCTTAAGTTAACGCCTACCCATTCACATGATCTAACAGTTCATTCCTTAGCTAACCATACCATTTGTAACATGTATTTCACCCCCGAAGTTATAAAACTGAAAACAGTTAAAAGAAAAGGGGGACATGAACTCACAGTTTTGCGTTCGTCGTATCCAATGTAACTCAAAGCTTACTCTAGATCGCACGACGACCTACATGCATACTACGGTTCATTAGATGGGTGGGTCGTGCCTTGACCTTGGTCTTATTTAGTATTTTTTAGTTACGTTTCTTTGTGTCATCAATGTTATTCCAAGTATATAATTATTTGTTAAAATAATAAATATTTTAACTTAAATTATATTTATTAAATTTTGAAATATTAGTTAAAATAATATATTTTAACTTGACACATATGTGTATTTATACATGTATAAATTCCCAAGGATGGGTGTATTCATACTCGTATTCTTAACCTTGTGTATTTTTGCCAAGTATCGGTGGCGTATTCCGGTGTGTAATTATACGTACGAGACTACGTATTTTTATTGTGTTTATTAAGTATCTTATACTTAATTTTCGTATTTATTTTTCCGGAATAATGTTTCTAATAAAAATAAATCAATAAATATCCTCAAAATATATATTTTAAGAAATAGAAAAATTATTTATAATTTTTCTCTTGGCAAAAATATTTATAATTTTCATATAAACCTCAAAATAATATATTCTCAAGTCTAACTTAGAAAATATATATAAATCCATTTCTCATCCAAAAATAATATCTATTTCATGTTTATTTAATAAAATATATATATTTTCTCCCAAAAACAATATATCTTCTAATAATTTCAAGAAAATATATATTTTTATTTACCCAAAAATAATATATTTTCTTCTTGTCAAAATATGATATAATTTTATAGTAATTGTAAAAATCATATTTTTGTTCTCTTGGTTTCCAAAATACTAATTACCAAAATATACTTATGAATTAAATTCCGGAATATTTTTGTAAGTTATATTCCTTGTTCGGTTTCTCCAATATTTTGGGTATAAATTATATATTTATTTCTTGGAATTTTGGTAATATTTTGGATTGTAATTTCTTTGTATTTTGGTGAGTTATATTATTTCAAGTCCTAAAATAATATAACTAATACACATAATATACAAATAATCACACACGTGGTCACATCTAAATATATATTCTCCTAAATACATATTTAGTCACTTTTATTTAGAAAAACCAACCTCCAATATTTATAATTTTTGTAACAAAAATTTTGGCAAACTTTATATAAAAATTCATGGTCTAAAATATACTTGTAAATATTTGTTTAAAAACATTTTACTAAGTGTTTAATTTGTAGAAAAATTGTGCCATAGTTTCCCTTAAAAATAGAGGTTTCCATGCTTTCAAAGCATATCATTTTCTTTTACAAATCAACACAATCAACAATAAATCAACCAACACTTACCAATTTGCCAAAATCATGCATAAATTACTACTTCATGAACTTGAAAATTTACAAAATTTTGTAGTAACTTACTAGTGTGTTTAGTAGGCTTAGTTACCCTTTAAAGTGTGGTTGTTTAATTACAAACATCATTTTTAAAGAAGTTAGATCTTCACAACTTGTAAATACATTTTCTAAAATTATTTCTTCTTGGGTTTTTCTTGTTAAATATATGTTTCTACACTTGATTAACCACTAAAAATGTGGTTAATTTCTCTAAGAACCAAGCTTAGGTAAATCTTGTATTTTTTAACTTGGTTTCTTGAAAATTATTCTTTGAAATCATCCATTTATATGATCTATATTACACTTTGATCATCATTTTTCAAAAAAAAACATGTTATACTTCAAGTTCATGCCTTAACATAAAGATGATTACTTTGATCTACATCATAATCATCCTCTCATCTTGCTAGATTATGTCTTTAATCACTATCTAGCAAGATCATATGATGTTTAACATCATCAACATAAACAATCAACCATCAAGTAGCATAACAACACTAAACAACATGATTTCTTATGATTTTTAAGCTTATGTTCATGTTTCATGTTCTTGATTCATAGTGTTCTTCATGATTACCAACTTGTATCATTCTTTAACCACTTAAACAGGATGTAAAAATGGATGGAGATGATCTTACTACTAGCTCAAGGCTAGGGATGATCACAAGATGAAGAAGAGGTGGATAAAAGCACTTGAAAGAGGTCCTTCCCCTTCCAATGGTTCCAAGCTTCCTAACTATGCTTCTAACACCTTTAGATCACTAGAGAATGGATGTAAGTGAGGTGAAGATGATGGTAGTGTTGTTGCTTGTTCTTGTCCATAGGTAGAAGAGAGGAGAGGAGGAAGTTTGATGTTGGTGATGTCGTGTGAAAATGAGAGTTTTAGAACTTATGGTTTTACTTATAATCTTCAACAACTTCTTAGTCCATGGTGTAATATGTTTCTAAAAGATACAACAAGATCCATTTAATAATTCAAATAAAATCTATGTGTGGGGGCCACATGAACCGTATATAGGTGGGGCGTCTAGAGTTTGGTTGTAATGTTATAGTTAGGTTATGGTTGAAATCTAAGTACTATAGTTAGGGTATTAGTTGTTATGTTGTTATATAGTGTGTTGTGATGTTCGGGGACCATAACTAGCTTGGTAATGTCAAAACAATGCTACTAGTGAAAATTTGGTGTTTCGGGTAGTGTCCGGTTGTTCGGTTGGTTAAGTTGCTAAACTACGCAGTTTAGCGTGCTTTGTGTTACCTTTTGTGACAGTTTTGATTCCCGACACTTAGGAAAGCATTCAGGACCATTTAACCATATTTCTGCATGATATTAAGTTGTTTAAATGCTGAATTTTGCTGAGTTCTGCAGAATTCTGCAGTTTATGTGAGTTTTAGGAATTTTCCGGCACTAAAACTATCACTAGGAAGGCAGTTTTATGATCATTACTTTCCTACACACCATACTAGTGTAATTCTTCATTTTTGGCTCATTCTATATCCCAATACCAGGTCTGTCTATGTACTGAACTCCGTCAGTATTTTTCTGATTTGTCTGATAACTGTGGTATCTTTGTTTCGTGCACCATTTGAATCAATAAGGTTTGCATGCTGTAATGTTATGTCATTTGCAATATATGATGCTCATGTATGTATAATGATAATAATCAGAAAGCAATTCATGTCATAAATTGTAAATCAGCATAGTCATTAAGCATTAATCATTGTCTAATAATTGTACGGATGCATGCAAATTTGACAATTGTCAAAATCTATGCCATTGTCGAGAAGAAGAAGACTATAGAGAAAATTGTTGAAGAGAGTCAGAAGATGGTGGATGAGTTGAAGAAAACAACAGAAGACGTTGGTGATGAGATGCTAAAAAGTTCAGTAGAGGAAACAGCAAGTGATTAAAGAAGATCAGAATCAAATGGCAAAAGAAGTCGCGGTGCCAAATACTGAGGTAATAACTAAAACTAAATCTTCTTTATCATCAAATAAAACTGAAATAAAAACTGAAGAGCAGTGTAGGAAATTCATGGAAACATGCAGTGCCTGTACTGAGAAGGATGAAAATTTAAGATCCAGAAATATTGAGTTTACTAAAATAGAACATATTTTTAAAGAAAAATGTATTGAAATGCTTGAAAATGAAAAATTCTTGAAACAAAAAGAAGTAGAGCTGACACAGAAATGTGATAGTCTTGAAAAAGAAAATAAAGTTTTAAAACAAAAGTGTTTAACTGATTGCAACGAATGTGTTCAAAAGGATAAAATTATTCAAGAGTTACAAAAAGAATATGATGGAATGAAATTGTCATATCATACTTTAAAAGAAGCTTATTAAACTTTGAAGAGTAAAGTTAAAAGTCTGGATGATAGATTGTCAGCATGTTTAAAAACAACTAAACTTGTTGAAACCAGATATGAAGGAAAACAACTGGTTTTAAATCAATATATTGATGAAGTTGCTAAACTTAAACAAGATATGGCTGAAAAAGAAAAGTTGGTTAATAAACTTCAAAGTTATCATGCTTCTTCATACATTCTGGAACGTATTTTCAACATCACTCCATATGGTAAAGAGTCTGAAAAGAACAAAAAGGGAATTGGGTCAGAGTGATTAGGTTCCACCACCGTTGGAGAATAATTATACATTCTATGATAACGAAAAGGTGGAAAAAGCAATTAACATGGTTGACCAATTACCTGACAACATTGATGTGACTTACTCCAAATCTGATGATCTTGGTGATTCAGAGGTGGTAGGTAAGGTTGTTGAAAGTGTTCTGACAGAGGAGTCTACCAAAACAGATAAGTCCAAATCACATGATCAAAATGAGGAAAGTTTTCACAAAAATTATCTGAAAAATTCAAAATCTGAGAAAGATGCGGATGATAATTGTTATGGGTCATTATTCTGCTCATATATCCAGACTTTGTTTGTTTTATTGTGGCCAGGATGCTGGATCAGGATATTGGTAACATCCTGATGTGATATCCTGGTAGTGACTAATTTAACCACGTGCGGATTAGAAGATGCAAGTCTCCAACGTTCAAGTGGACTTCTTCTCCTCAAGACTCGGGTAAATCAGTTGTGTTACGAACGTTGAAACCGGAAGACGTGGACTACAACGTCTACTTATGGAATATTCGCCGGATCCCGGAATAGTAGGATAGTTAGTTGCTTTCTTTTTACTATAAAAGGGGATTGATCGGATCAGATCAGGGACACAATCTTTCGCACACTCTTTCTCTCTACTTGCAAACACTCACAACGCACTAACACTTGTACTCAAATTGCATTGTAACACTTAGTTGATCCGTATCATATCCTGCACTGTATCCTGATATTTGAAGCAATAAGAAGAACAAGGCAGCCGTGATTGTCAGCTCCTGAGGTTTTATGCCGGCGATCTAGATTGATCAAGGGCTTTCCTCGTACATCTCGTGTCACCCTTTACTCTTTTGCTCATTGTTTGATCATAGATATAGCTCAATATCCTGAGCTATATCCTGAACCTGTTTTTGTAAACAACTTAACTAGCATATTTTCAACACACATTTTTAGCACACTACCTCACTTAACTAATTTGATCACTTAATTTCTTCGGTAATTTTTGACCAAAACAATTTGGCGCCCACCGTGGGGCAATGGTGCTACTTCTACTAAAAGTTTTTGCAAAGTCGTTACTTGGTTTTCTATTTTCAAAAATTTTTGCTACATTATTTTCAATGGCCTCGAGATTAAACATGAGCTCTTCCACCGTGTCTGCTACAACCTCTGCAACAATTGATTCGGTGCTTCCACCACCTCCTCCGAGAATGCAAGCCTCTTCACAGGGAACTGAAAGTCATGTGGCTCGGGATGTTATTCCCGCTCGCAATATCCAGGGATCTGCTCCTGTTTTGGCTTCTAATGAAGAAATCCTAAATTTGTTTGGTAGCGTACAGGAACAGATGAGGCAGCAGCAGGAAACTAATCAGATGCTGATGAGAGAGATACAACCCTTAAAATCTGGCCTAAGTAGGCCTGCTGAAGATACTGTCACTCCCTATAACCCAGGGCTTTGAACTTCAGTTCTGCAGTTTATACTGAGGATAACCGGGGGAATATTGTGCCTAGCTATTCGCAGAATCATACCCCTGAGATACCCTCTTCAGTAAGAGTATCAACTGTGAGAAGCTCAAGATATGCTTCAGGATATGGCCAGAATCCCCAGACTGGTAATGTATCTAGTAATAATAATACTCTTGCTACTAACGGCGTAGGATCTTTGCAGGATGCAGGTATGACATCAGCATTTTCCAGAGAGCTTCAAAAACTGAAAGACATGATATCCAGTGTGCCTGGGGTGGTCCAGCCAATTCTAGAAGTGTCCCGGGATAGTCACAGGATATCACGGTTTGCATATCCTATTTGTGATGCTGAAATCTCAAAAAGATTTCAAACCCCCAACATGAAACTCTATGATGGAACTACGGATCCTGAGGAGCATATTGCCCAGATGGAAATCAACCCTATCCCTCCAGATCTCAAAGAAGCATGCCTGTGCAATGGTTTTGGTTCTACCTTAACAGGATCAGCCTTAAAATGGCTATTAAACATTCCTCCTCACTCAATTACTTCATTTGCTCATTTAGTTAATTTATTTAATAGTCAATTTTCTTGCAGTCGGAGTTTTGAGAAACTAACCAGTGATCTTTACAGGATAACTCAAGGACCTCAGGAATCCTTAAGGGATTATGTGAACAAATTTAGTCGAGAATCTTTGGATATCCCGCATCTTGAAGTTGCAACAGCTGTGCAAGCCTTCAAGATGGGTTTGCAAAAGGATTCTCAATTTTATCAGGATCTTGTAATAAATCCCTGCAGGAATCCAGATGAAGCTCGTAACAGGGCTTTAAGATACATTCGGCTGGAGGATGAAAAAAAGATGCAAGAGAGGATGAATTCATCCACAACCTATGAGTCAACCAACAGGAAATCAGAATCCTCGTATAAACCATATCACTCAAAGCCATATGGTAGAAATGACAGCAAGAAAGTGAATGATGTTGAAGATGAGGATCCTGAGGAGTATCCTGAGTTGTCTGAATATTTTTTTTCCGTTAATATACCTAAACTAATGTATGCTATGCAGGGTTTAGGAGACAAAGCAAGATGGCCCCGGAAAAATCAACAAAAGGCTGATTGGAAGGATAAGTCCAAATGGTGTGCTTTCCATGAGGACTTCGGACATATTACCGAGGATTGTATCGCTTTAAGGAAAGAAATAAGCTATCTCTTAAGCTAGGGATATCTGAAGGACCTCTTGGGAAGAAAGAAGAATAAGGGTCAAGATCCTGAGAAGGATCCTGAACAGGCAGCATCACCTCCTGCGGATGCAAAAGTAATTAACTTTATTTCAGGAGGATCCGACATCTGTGGCACATCATATTCTGCGGCAAAAAGACACGTGAAGGAAGCCAAAGCAGAGAGGGGAGATAAGCCAACCAGGATGTCAACCCTCACGGCTGACAAAGTGATCACGTTCGATAATGATGACAGGGATACTGTCCAGGATCCTCATCATGATACTTTAGTAATAACGTTGTATGTTGCTAACCATTTTGTGCGTAGGGTATTAGTGGATAATGGCAGCTCAGTCAACATAATTCAGCTAGAAACGTTGAAGAGGATGATTGTATCCCCGATGGATATTACTTCGAAGTCCACTGTGCTCGTTGGTTTCAGTTGAGAAGCTAGGAATACCGTAGGACTCTTTATCCTGCTATAATATTATATTAGGTAGGCCTTGGATCCATGATATGAAAGTTGTTCCGTCAACCTACCATCAATGCATCAAGATCCCTACTCCTTGGGGAGTTATCAAGGTGGAAAGTGATCAACAGGAAGCAAAGGAGTGTTATCCTTCTTCAATGAAATCCTCAACAAAACCTAGTGCAGCATAGCAATTAAAGATGCGAGGTCAGGATATCATGGAGGCTTCAGAACAGGAAGTAAAGAAAATTATCCTGGATCAGGATAATCCGGATATCTCGGTGCTCGTGGGAACCAATATCCCTCAGGATATTGAAGATCAATTGACTAATTTTTTAAAATGCAGGATGTCTACATTCGCGTGGAAGAACGAAGATATGACAGGTATTTCCAAGGATATTATAACACATAAGCTCGGTATTGATAGGTCATTCAAGCCTGTCCAACAAAAGAGAAGGAAGTTTGCTCCGGAGCAAAATATGATTATTCAGGAAGAAGTAGAGAGGTTATTGAAGTCTAAAATGATCAGAGAGGTCAAGTTTCCAAGATGGCTAGCAAATGTAGTGGTGGTGCAGAAGAAAAATGGGAAATGGAGAGTTTGTGTTGATTACACAGACTTGAACAAAGCTTGCCCCAAAGACCCATTACCTCTTCCTCATATCAATTCAATGGTGGATGCTACTACTGGCTACGAGATGCTAACTTTCATGGATGCCTCCTCAGGATTCCAGCAGATCCAAATGGAACCTTCAGACCAGGAGGATACTGCCTTCATGACACCAACAGGTATTTATTGTTACACTGCTATGCCCTTTGGTTTGAAAAATGCAGGTGCAACATATCAAAGATTGGTGAACATGATGTTCAAAGAGAAGCTGGGGGACACTATGGAGGTGTACATCGATGACATGGTAGTAAAATCCAAAAAGGCTGAGGATCATCTCCAGGATATTAAGGGAGCATTTGATATCCTGGATCAGTATAACATGAAGCTGAATCCTGCTAAGTGCCATTTTGGGGTGGGGGCAGGAAAGTTTCTAGGATATATGGTGACTAAAAGAGGGATAGAAGCAAGACCAGAATAGATCAAAGCCATCTTGGATATCAAGTCACTTTCAAATATGAAGGATGTTCAACGATTAACAGGGCGAGTGGCAGCATTAAACATATTTATTTCAAGATCCTTGGAAAAATGCAAGGAATTTTATGATATCCTGAAGAAGAATAAGAAGTTCGAATGGGGAGTAAAGCATGAAGCAGCCTTGCAGGATTTGAAGTAGTATCTTTCAACTGCACCCCTATTGATGAAGCCTGAGGATGGTGAACCACTATCCCTGTATCTTGCAGTATCAGGGAATGCAGTAAGTGTTGTCCTTGTAAAGGATCATGAAGGTCAGCAGTATCCTGTTTATTAAGTTAGTAAAAGTTTATTAGATGGTGAAACTAGGTATTCTCATTTAGAGAAATTGATATTAGCCCTAGTTATGGCGTCAACAAAACTTAGACATTATTTTGAAACACATAGGATTCATGTTAAAGCCAACTATCCCGTAAAAAATGTGCTTAGGAAACCAGAGATGTCAGGTAGGATGGCTAAGTGGTCAGTAAAATTAAGTGCATATGATCTAGTGTATGAACCTAGAAATGCCATAAAGTCTCAGGCTTTAGCTGACTATGTGGCTGATTTCAGTAGTGATATTCAAAGTGAAGTAGACCTAGAAGTACAACAGCTAGGAGAAAGCTTAGGATCCTGGACATTATATACTGATGGTGCGTCTAATGTAAGAGGTGTAGGTTTGGGTATACTACTAAAATCGCCACAGGGAGACATATTACCCCAGGCTATTAGATGTTAATGAACCAGAATATGAAGCTTTAATTGCAGGATTAGAATTAGCTAAGAGCATTAATATCAAGAGTTTACAAGTATTTGTTGATTCTTTGTTAATTACTAATCATTTTAATGGGACCTATGCAGTTAAAGGTGAGAAGTTAATCGAGTATCTTGAAATTCTCAAAAAATTAGCAGAATATTTCAATATTTTTACACTTGAACAGGTACCAAGAGAGGATAATGCTGAAGCTGATGCCTTGGCAAATCTAGGATCATCAGTCAAGATATCGGAAGTAACCCGAATACCAATATTACATATCCTATATCCTACGACGGATCCTCAGGATAAGGAAGTAGTAAGTGTTCAGGATCCTGATGATGAATATCCTGAGGAGGATCCTAAGTCTTGGATGGCTCCAATCATAAGATATCTCAAGGAAGGACACATCCCAAAGGATGAATATCCTAAGGCCTTTAGAATAAAGGTATCACGATTCACTATTATAAATAATGTTTTGCATAAGAAATATCTTGCAGGACCATATCTGAGGTGCTTGGAGGATCCTGAAACTAAAGAAGTGCTTCAGGATATACACGAAGGGGATTGTGGTAACCATACTGGGGGCATGTCATTATTCTCAAAGGTATTAAGAACGGGATACTATTGGCTGACGGTGAGAAAAGATGCTGCAAAATATGCTCGAAGATGTGATGCGTGTTGTTGGACCGTTCTATGACCCTAAAATGTCAGTCAAGGACGTTCATCTTCATGTGTAAAGGCGGAATCAATGCACATAAAGTCATAACAGCTCTAATCCTTTTAATCCTTCTTTTCTGATTGATATTTGTGCTTTTACAACGTTTTCTGATACAAATCCGTCAGCACTTCGTGATTCACACAATGACCTCTCTACTTGACAAATGAACCACACAACCTATTTATAAGCTTAAGATTTCGCTTGAGACTGTTCAAGCTAAATCAGATTTCGCTTGAACCAGTTCAAGCTAAATCTGATTTCCCTTGAACCATTTCAAGGTAAATCTGATTTCCCTTGAACCGTTTCAAGCTAAATCTTGATTTAGCTTGAATTACACAAGATCACTTTCAAGTAAAATCTACAAGATAAACAAGTAAAACCCTAATTGTGTGTTCATTCAACCTATCTAGACACAAGACTTGATTATGACGTAATCAGCAGACATTTCGTGCACCAACAGACTCCCCCTTGGATGTTGATGAAGTCTTTGGCTTCAAGTCTTTGTCTTTAACAATCTTCAAACATTGTAAAAGCTCTCATCAATCTTTATCTTCAATCTTCAAACTTTAAACTTCAATCTTCCCTTTGACCGTTGATCCAGACTCCCCCTTTCACAGACTCCCCCTCTCGATATGCTAGAATCTGAGAAATCTGGTTCAAGCTTTTACATTTAGCTTCCGTTGGGAATAATGAAGTCCAAACCTGTTACTCAACCACAAACATTACAATTCTATCTTTTCAACAATAATTCACAAACTCAATCAGTTTTAATAATCCACTCAAGTATTCAGGTCCAAGTTAATGACCCTGATCACTTGATTAATCTACCAAGTCCAAATTAATGACCTTGGTTGATCTTTTGACGAAACAATACTGATTTTAAAACATTTTACAAACATTTTCTAAAAATAACAAGCATCAAATTAATAAACTTGTTTTTGACTATTCAAACAATTCAAACTTCTTCAAAGATAAGCTCTCCTCATTCTTCAGTCCAGAATCTCCTGCATCTACTTCAAACATCTGAGAATCCAACAATCAACTCTCCACTTTGGTTTGTCAGAAAATAAAGCAGAAATAAAATCTTTTTGGATTTTATCAAAGTGTTCTAAACTAAGAAATGAAATACAGAAAACTTAAATTGCAGAAAGTAAACAAAGTAAACTATTTACAAACATATTTTTGTGAGCGTGTCAGGGCATCATATCAGCTTTTCAGACAAATCACAAGTACCGTTAAGCTTCATTTCATACTCAGACTTAAACAATTCACCTCGATTGTCGATATACTGATCCATCTTAAATTCTCACACAAATTTCAATTTACTCAGGATACGATTTAGATGAATTAAGAACTTAGCTCATTCATGTGTCCCACCTCTTGAATATACTCCCGTATCCAGAATCCCAATAATCAGTCTTACAGGTGAGTATACTACAATGATATCTGTATATAAATTAGGTATGCGAGGGCCGAGGGATCTCAGGTCGATACTTCCGTATACGCAGAGAGATATCAGCTTCGACTTTAATGTGTGTCCCCTTTAGAGGTTCTTTTTGCTTACAACAGCAACATATATCAATTTTATTGTTTCAGCATGCTGAGGGTTTAATGCTGTGTTTCAAGCATTGCAGCAAGTATTAGCCAGGGACTAGGTCAGAACCACCGTTCAGCAGAAGTCCCGGAATAATACCCCAGACATCATTGAGTATAAAGACCTAGTATATTAGATTAAGAGACCTTTCAAACGAGATTTCAGGGGTTACCTATATATCCAAGTAGTGTTCCCCACGAATTCACAAGTTTGAATTTAGGTTTATATCCCAAATAAATCTACTAAATGTGTGAAAACCTATCGACACATCATCAGTGAGACTGTTTAACTCATTTAAACTTTACAAATCTTTAGCATACTGTAATCGTCTAGCTGATGTACTATCATTTTCCCTATATACACAAGCTCTTTTTCAGATTTTATCATGTTTTTGTATTTTTAGCATTTTTATTGTTTTTGTATTTTTCTGAAAATATAAACTATAAACAACTATCTACTCCCCCTAAATACCAAAACAAGTAAAAAATCGACAAACCATTGCAGATTGTTTCTCGTCTTCATCTGCAACAGTACTCTCATCAACGCCAATTATACCATCAGACACCGACAGAAGCTTCATACCGTTCAATTTTAACAAATATTTAAACCGATTTTTATCAAAAGCTTTGGTATGTAAATCAGCTTTCTGTTCGTCGGTGTGGATTTTCTCAATTCGTATCAACTTTTTCTCAAAGCAATCACGAATAAAGTGATGATGAATTTCTATGTGTTTAGTTTTAGCGTGATGTACTGGATTTTTTGTTATATTTATAGCGGCCTCATTATCAACAAAAAGAGGTGTGTTAAGAAACTGCAAACCGTAGTCGCGCATCTGTTGCTGTATCCACAAGATCTGAGAGCAGCAACTGCTAGCAGAAACATACTCCGCTTCACATGTAGATAACGCCACAGACGTTTGTTTCTTACACTGCCAGGTAACCAATCTAGGACCAAAGAACTGGCATCCTGCAGTTGCTGATTTTGAATTGACTTTGCAGCATCCGAAATCCGAATCGGAATACCCTTCGAGCGTAAAGTCGCCTTTTCTAGGATACCACAACCCCAATGAAGGAGTTCCTTTAAGGTAGCGCAATATCCTCTTCACAATGATCATATGCGATGCTCTCGGGTTTGACTGAAATCTTGCTGCGAGGCACGTTGGGTACATTATATCAGGACGTGAAGCAGTTAAGTACATTAAAGAACCTATCATGGAACGATAAAATGTTTCATCAACCCTGTCTCCGGTGAGATCTGGGTGAATCCCATGATTTGTTGCAAGTGGGGTAGCAGCTGGAGTAGAACTTGACATCCCAAATTTCTCTAGAATATCATGAACATACTTTGACTGATGAATGAAAATTCCCTCAGGAAGTTGTTCAACTTGTAAACCCAGAAAGAATTTCATCTCCCCCATTGATGACATTTCAAACTTTTGCTTCATCACTGATTCAAAATCTTTGCATAGATTTTCATTTGTCGACCCAAAGATTATATCGTCCACATAAATCTGAACTATCAGAAGATGACCATCGACCTCCTTAGTGAAGAGAGTGGCATCCACTTTTCCACGAATGAACTTGTTGGCTAGTAGGTGTTGAGACAAAGTCTCGTACCAAGCTCTCGGGGCCTGGTGTAAACCATACAGCGCTTTGTCCAATAAGTAGACCTTGTTTTTGTGGATTGGATCGGTGAAACCCGGTGGCTGACCGACATAAACCTCCTCTTTAACCTTCCCGTAGAGAAAAGCCAATTTAACATCCAACTGATAAACTTTGAAGTTCTTCCAAGACGCAAATGCTAGGAAAATTCTGATTGCCTCTAGTCGAGCTACAGGAGCATAGACTTCGGTAAAATCAATCCCCTCCTGTTGACTAAATCCCTGAACAACGAGTCGAGCTTTGTTTCTTACAACAATTCCTCTATCGTCCCTCTTGCACTTGAACACCCACTTGGTGTTAATTTTCCTCTGACCATCCGGCAAATCAACTAACTTCCACACTCCCAACTTTTCAAACTGACTTAACTCTTCTTGCATTGCAATGACCCAAGAGTCTTCAGTAAGCGCCTCTTTGTAAGTTCGCGGTTCAATCTGCGAAATAAAACAACTTAATGAAAATTCAGTTTGTAAAGGTGCTACTGTAGAATAAAAACATGTAAGGCCCTGGTCTATTTGACGTCTTGTGCGAACGCCTGTCTGCAATTCTCCTATGATCAACTCCTCTGGATGATATGAAAAAGTTCGCAGCATCACTTCGCTTGGAACATCTACATTTCCCTCCAGATTAGTAACATTCTGCTCTGCATCTTGTTCACCAACTTGGTTTGTTTGACTTGAAATCTGAATTTGCTCCCCCTCAGAATCTGAATCACCATGATCAAATACTGGCATGTTTTCAGCTTCTAGATTATCATTCTGATCCGACTGATTATCCTGAGCAACATCATTCTGTTGGACATCATCATGTTCACCAGCATTACTTGGACCTGCTTCATCGTCATTTGAAGTTTCTCGTGGTCTCCTCGAATACTCAGCTGGGAACCTTAACTGCGACTCATATTCACGCAAAATATCCAACTCATCAAAGAAATCTTCATCATCCTCTGATTCTTCTCTCATGTCAAACGAATCCCAAAGTTTGTCATAATGATAACGCCATGAATCACCAGGATTCTGCGGCGGCATAGTATAACCTTGACATTCAACATTTGCAGCTTCAATAATCCGCTTCTCACTTGGAACGAAGACACGTCGCATTGGATTTGCATAACCAACAAATATACCCTCAATGCTCTTCGGACCAAACTTTCCATGAGGCTCTATAACCGTACAAGGTGATCCGAACGGTTCTAGATACTTTAAATTCGGTTTGCGATTATTGATTAGCTCAAAGCATGCTTTGTTGAACTTCTTGACAGTGAGAACCCTGTTGAGCGTATAGCATGCGGCAGAAACAGCTTCAGCCCAAAAATTTATCGGTAACTTTGAATCTGTGAGCATAGTTCTAGCCATCTCGATTAGCGTCCGGTTTTTGCGTTCTGCGACTCCATTCTGCTGCGGAGTGTACGGAGCACTAAACTCATGCAAAATACCTCTTTCATCACAAAATTCTTCCATCTTGCTGTTCTTGAATTCAGTACCGTTATCACTTCGAATTCTCTTGATACATCTTTGGTGCAAATTCTCAATCTTCCTGAACAGCCCCATCAAACTGTCAAATGTTTCATCTTTCGTCTTCAAGAAAGAAACCCATGAAAATCTGGAATAATCATCAGTAACGACCAAACAAT
Organism: Helianthus tuberosus; assembly: GCA_030545235.1. Classification (NCBI taxonomy): domain Eukaryota; kingdom Viridiplantae; phylum Streptophyta; class Magnoliopsida; order Asterales; family Asteraceae; genus Helianthus; species Helianthus tuberosus. Next base: position 130,642,210 of record CM060412.1, on the reverse strand, counting down.
AGTAATCTCCTGTAATACTTTTGACATTCACTGGACCAAACAAATCCATGTGAAGTCTTTCCAGAGGTCTCGAAACTGAATTGACTTGCTTTGTAGGGTGTGACTTTTTCTTCTGCTTTCCTTTGATGCAGCTAATGCACTCCCCTTCCAGATGAAAACCTTTGATATTAACTCCCAATACCAAATCATTGTGCACCAAGTGATTCATCTTCCTTAGGTGAATATGCCCCATCTTGCGGTGCCACAATCTTGATTCTTTCTCAGTTGCTCTAGACACAAAACAATGTGCTTGACCAGTAGTTGTAGTTGCTACAGACATATCTAACACATATAAATCATTCACTCTAGGTGCCCTCATAATAATCCATTCTTCAGGGATAACAAAACCAGGTTTCAAAATCAAACATTCTTTATCAGTGAAGTGAGTAGTATACTGATTGTCACAAATCTGCGAGATACTAAGCAGATTGTTCTCCAGCTCAGTGATGTAGTTAACTCTCTCAAACGTCACAATCCCATTGGATAACGTTCCTTCACCAACAATTTTACCACCTTCATGACCTGCAAATCCCACATAACCACCATTGATATTCTTCACATCATACAGCAATGCAGTTTTTCCTGTCATATGTCGAGATGCGCCACTATCCATGATCCATCTTGAAATGGCTCTTGGAAGATCCTGCACATACCACAAGTTGATTTTAAAACATTTCAATAAAGATGCCGATTCATGCTTCGCGAACAAGGAAGCTCCGGCAATTCAAACTGCTTATTCGAACATGGTGTCCACCCAGGCCTCATCAGCCTTAGGTGTAACCTTGACTCTAGCAACTTGAATTTTGAAATTTTCAGCCTTCAAAGGTGGAAAATTTGCATCATAATCAACCGAAATTGATTCTTCAGCCTTTTTCACTTCAGAAGTTGAAATTTTCATTTCAGTTTTTGGTTTCCAAACTTGTTGAGATAATGCAACCTGTTTATAAAACTTGTCGTTTTTAGTTACCACTTTCTTTACAGGTTCATTTTTCACTTTGATGTTATTATTTTTCACACTCTTTTTCTCAACAACGATTGGTGCTTTACCCTTCAAATCAACTTTCTTCTGTTGAATCTTCACATTTTCAGTCTTAGGCTTCACATTGGTACACATTCGTGCAATGTGACCAACTTGATTACATCTGAAACATGTTCGAGTATCAACAACTCGACTTGTGCCTTCAGACCGATAATGTGAAGCTCTTTTCTCAAAGAACTCTTTATTTGATTTTGAAAAAATTTCATTTTCCTCATCAGAAAGTGAACTTGAACCGTTCACAAACACCTTCTTTTCAGCAAACCATTTGTTTTGAAAATTCTTTCTTTGAAAATTCTTACCACCCCGATAACCACTTGACCAATTATTTCGATTATTATTATACAAACGTGGTTTCTTATAGTAAGCTTTATCTTTCTCAAAATTCATTTCCCTTTTTGTTTGTTTTAAACTATTCACTTCTGACAACTCAACTTCAACCAACTTGAAAACATTTGTTAACTTTTTCTCATTAACATTCTCAATGGGAAACTCAGAATCCGAATACAACTTATCAGATCCAGCCATCTTGTACATCACAAGACCCGGTTCATCACTTAAGTTGTTTTTGGATTTTGATTTCTGAATGTATTTGTCCAAGAAACATTCATCATCTTCAGCTGAATCAGACAACAAAACACTTTCAGCTGTGCTCTTAACAATTTCTGTCTGAACACTATCATCAGATGATGTAGAAAAAGTAACATCAATATTCTCCGGAAGTTTAACTTCTTTTTCTTCCTCAATTTCAACCAACCCAGACTGCTTTTTAGTGTAATTATCAAGAACAGGTGGTGGAACTCGATGAAACCCCACCCCAGTTCCATCACAATACACATCTTCGCCCACTTTGTCTTTCCCGATGGGTTTGGGAATAATGTGTTGCAAAACAAAGCTTGCAGAGCTGTAACTGTTAAGCTTCAACTGGATTCGCTCATTTTCGATTACAACCTCTTGAACTTTAAGTTTCAATTTAGCGATTTCATCCAGTTGTTGGTTAATTGATTCTTCTTTTACTCTAAGCACTGCTCTTAAATGTTCATTTTCTTTAAAAGTTTTACCATTTCGATCATCACAATCTTTCATTGTGCTTTTGAGTTTTTCAAATTTTTCAGAAATCTGACGATTTTCAATAATCAACTTTTCATTTTCTTGTTTAATTTTGTCATGATCAATTTTATCATTTTCAATTTGTTTAGTTAATTCTCTTATCCGTTCAGTTGAAGCTTTAACTGTTTTGTCACGATCAAGAATCTGATTCTCAATGCTTCTGACCTTAGCTGTCAGATCATCAACTTTCTTCCCGTTGAGATACGTGACTGTGCTACAAAATTTGCACTCTTTGTTGCAATTTTTGCAATCAGCATTTCCATCAATTTTCTTACCTGACGCATTTGTTGACACATCTGAACTGACCTGGCTTTTTGACTCAGACACGGAGTTAGAGTCTACCTCAAGTGCCTTAGCAGCCAGCACTTTGTCAGCCATTCTTCCAAGATTCTCAGCAGTCAACTCATGCGTTGTGTCAATAACTCCAGTATCAACTTTCTTTGCTTTCTCGATCTCTTCTTTCTCTTTTCTCTCTTTCTCTTTCTCTTCTTCAATCATTTTCGAAGTTGGAGTTCCCCACCATTTGTGTTGCCAGTACTCATCATCTTCTTTGTATTGCTGAATTATGGCTTCAATATCAAGTGTACTATCATCAATTGCAATATTTCCATACTCATCAAGATAGCACTCTCTATCTGGATCCCATCTATTGGCTCTTCTTGCTTCCAGAAAGATACGAGATATTCTAATGATTTTGTTTTCAGCTATCATTTTTCTGTATCTATACTTTTGATCTTCAGTTCGATCGTCCTTCCACGGAATAGGATCATCATTTTTCGCCATGAATGCGTAACCAACCGCATCTTCTTCTGATAGAACCTCTTGGCTCCAGTCATAACCCTCATCATCGTAAATCACTGCAAGAGCTCTAGATTTCTCTCTGTTGTCTTCAACCTGCTTCAATCTAGGCGGCTCAGATTTATTCTGGTGATAAATCGCCTTCTTGTAGTAATCATCTCTGAAAGGGTTCTCCGACTCATCAGCATAAGCGTTTCGGCATTCTCGTTTGAAGTGACCCTTCTGCTTACACTTGAAACAAGTCACCTTCGATTTATCGAACCCCAGCTTGGTAGAAGCACCACCAATTGTTTTTCTGCCAGTAATTTCCATGAATCTTTGTGCTCGGCGCAAAGCACTTGCCATAGCCCAACGAATATCAATCAGTTCCATTTCCTCCGGATCAATCTGATCGTAATCTTCTTTCGTCAGATTTGTATTGCCTATCTTCCCAGCTACCAGCCCTTCATACGATTCCAACACCGATGCTAGAAAGATCATCTGCTGCTTGGCCGATTCCTCATCAAAGTTCTGAGCATTCTTCAAGTCTATTGCGATGTTGCATTGAAAACGATTCTTTGCATCAGAATGACTTTCAGAAGATGAAGATCCACTGTGATAACCACTATGACTTCCACTGCTTTTACCACTTTGATTTTCTTTGCCGGCTGTCGACACATTTTCAACAGAAAACGCAGTTTTTGGTGAAGTTGCTTTTGGCATCATGCTTTTTGGATAGTATAGATCCAGATTCTGTTGATAAGATGAATGATTAACTTTGTACGTCTTTTTCAACTCCAACTCGTGACTCTCGAGTTTCTCAATCAGCAAATCTAATGTCAGCTTTTCTGGTTCTTTGATGGTATTCTTCAGCATCAGCGCATAATATCTCCAATCCATCTCGTCAGGCAACGAATCGAACAATTTGTCGATAAGATCTTCTTCAGGAATGTTGATATCATGTCTTACTAATTCCAGCTTCAGATGACCAAACCTTTCTATCATTTTACACACTGACTCGTTCTTTAAACATCCAAACAGATCAAACTCTTTCCTAAGAAGTTTCTTTTTGTTTTTTATGATTTCAGTACTACCTAAACATTTCTTTTCTAACTTTTCCCAAAGATCTTTTGCGTTTGAATAATCGATCAATGAGATTATGTCTTCCCGGACTGACTGAAATAACAATGCCACACACTTTTGTTCAGCTACAAACGAGTCAATCTCCTCGGCTGCTCTTAAAGTTTCACCATGTTTCTTTCCATTGGCATAACCATTTTTCAAACTTTTCCAGCTAGGAAATGCGAATGCCATCAACCAGTCTTCAAACTTTCTGGACCACCGACTATACTCCTCAATGGCCATTAGCTTCGGAGGTTTATTAAACGTTCCGAAGGCACTTTCCGATTCCCAAGCTTCCTTTTTCTTCTCCTTTGGCGGGTTATCATTCACATTGCTTGATGAAGTGTCATTGTTTCTGGAATCTCCAGCAAACGCGTACATATCGCTAAACGGGTTCATGAAAATATCATCCATCTTGAACGTACCTGAAAAATCAGTCAAACACTTAGAAAATTTTTAGGTTTTGAAAAATCAGCAAGTTCAAGCGAAATTCTTTGAAATGATATGATTTCAAGCGAAATCAGCACTATAATACTGTTCAAACGAAATCTGATCCAAGCACTTTTCAAGCGAAAACTACTATTTCGCTTCAACTGACCAGAAACTTCAAGCGAAATCCCACAAGATCAGATTCAACAGTTTCAAGCGAAACCCAGATGATCTATTTCGCTTCAGATGAATCAAGCGAAATCCAAGAATCAAAATCAGCAGATTCAAGCGAAATCTACAAGATCAGTTTCGCTTCAACTGATTTCAAGCGAAATCCGAAATAACAAGTTCACTATTCAAGCGAAATCCTTAACAACTCAATTTCGCTTGAACTACTCAAGCGAAATAGTCCAATTATCAAGTAAAATTTGTCTGATTTTGAAGCGAAATCTATCTAAACTTACGAACTCTTTCAAGCGAAAACATGTTTTAGGTCATTTTTAACATGTTTTAGTCTGAATTTTAGTCCGAATCTTTGTAGGCTTTGTTAAAACAACGTTTTACACGATATATTCGAAAATCAGACCATTTCGACCGTTGGAACTTGTTCAAATCAGAAAAATGTAAAAAGAAATGAGTAGAAAGAAGAGAATCCGCTGCTATGGTATGAACTCCTCGTCCTGAGCTCTGATACCACTTGTTGGACCGTTCTATGACCCTAAAATGTCAGTCAAGGACGTTCATCTTCATGTGTAAAGGCGGAATCAATGCACATAAAGTCATAACAGCTCTAATCCTTTTAATTCTTCTTTTCTGATTGATATTTGTGCTTTTACAACGTTTTCTGATACAAATCCGTCAGCACTTCGTGATTCACACAATGACCTCTCTACTTGACAAATGAACCACACAACCTATTTATAAGCTTAAGATTTCTCTTGAGACTGTTCAAGCTAAATCAGATTTCGCTTGAACCAGTTCAAGCTAAATCTGATTTCCCTTGAACCATTTCAAGGTAAATCTGATTTCCCTTGAACCGTTTCAAGCTAAATCTTGATTTAGCTTGAATTACACAAGATCACTTTCAAGTGAAATCTACAAGATAAACAAGTAAAACCCTAATTGTGTGTTCATTCAACCTATCTAGACACAAGACTTGATTATGACGTAATCAGCAGACATTTCGTGCACCAACACGTGTCAAAGACACAGTAATATATTACACCAACCTGCTGAGCCACTTTATCCTTTCACTTCCCCTTGGCCATTCATGAAGTGTGGAATGGATATAGTAGGAAAATTGCCAAAAGCTCCAGGAGGAAAGGTCTTCATGCTGGCAATGACTGATTATTTCTCTAAGTGGGCTGAAGCTGAAGCGTTTGTTCAAGTTAGAGATCAAGAAGTAGTATCCTTCATAAAGAGGAATATTCTAACCAGGTTTGGAGTACCAGCCGAGATAATTTGTGACAATGGATCTCAGTTTATAAGTAAGAGGACTACTAACTTTTGCAAGAGTTGGGGAATCAAAATGATTACATCCACACAGGTACATCCTCAAGCAAATGGACAAGCAGAATCCTCAAACAAGATAATTGTCAACAATTTGAAGAAAAGGCTTGGAGCTAAGAAGGGAAAATGGGCAAAAGAATTACCCTTTGTTTTATGGGCTGATACCTACATTTTCCTTAGTGTTTGGAGCAGAAGCGGTGATCCCGACAGAAATGGTGATACCTACAGCAAGATCTAACCTCTGGGATCCTGAGCAGAATCCTGAAGCCCTATGCCAGGAATTGGATACTGTTGATGAGACAAGAGATGCAGCTAAACTAAGGATGGTAGCATATCAACAGAGGATATCCAGAGCATATAACAAGAATATAAGGACTAGAAGGTTCCAGGTTGGAGATTGGGTATTGAGAAAGGCTTTTCAGAATACTACTAATCCTGCTGATGGAAAGTTGGCTCCAAAATGGGAAGGACCCTATGAGATTGAATCAGAAGCAGGAAAAGGAGCATATTGACTCAAGAATATGGAGGGGGATATGCTACCAAGATCCTGAAATGCTATACATCTAAAGCTCTATTTCAAGTGAGTTTGGAATTTAAATTCTAACTCAGGATGGTATGGATTCTATCTCTTTTAATATGTTTTAATATTGTTTATTGTTTTGAACCCATTACTGACTTAAGCATCGGAGGGTGTTAGCCAGGCTAACACCCACCTTAGTTTACAGTTGTTTTGCAGTATATGCTTCGGGATATAGCTCCAGGATACACATTCAGGATACTTTGAAAGATTAGAGGATTGGCCCCCTCTCTCACGTTTAAGGGATCCTGATCCCTTCAAAGGTTTAAAGGTATTCACCTTTCTCTTGAATTGGATTTAAACAACCCGCCTGGAGCACAAGTTATCCAGGGATAGTTCAAGATAGCGGGACCAATCCATGTAAAAGTGGCTGACAGTTTCGTTATTGTTGGCTATATCCTGGATCCTAAAGGTATATGAGGATTGATCACCCTCTCTCACGGAAGGGTATTTTCATACTCTCTAAGGTTTAAAGGTTATCATCTTTCTAAGTCTTGGAGTTTATACACTCCTGCCTGTAGCGCATGAAAAAATGGGTTTATCCCCAGGATACTTATGGGATTTTCCCCAGGATATTAAGGATTTATCTCCAGTATATTTTTAGGTTTTACCCCTGTAACACAAGAACTGTCCAAACAGTTGGAACTGATATTCAAAAATTTTCTAAGTGTTCAAAGACTTCATGCACAGGGGACATTCCTTCTGAGGCGATTGTGTAGAGCTCAAAAGATCAAATTTGGATCTAGTGTACTAAGTATCTCAGACTGGGGACATCTTAGTGGAAGAAGTTGCAGAAGGATTGAAGTTCGATACTAGGGTTACACTCTATTCCTGGTATGATCTTTCCTTTGTGAACCTTACTTAAGTTATTTGAACTTTTGAAACTATGTTTGGAAAAGGTTTAAATATCCTGATTAAGGTATATACTTAGGTTATATTCTCAAAATGTGTTTTCAGAATATGTTTCAGGATATTTAGTTGGAATATTTGAGATATAATACTTGGGTTAGAAACTAATACTCTGGTCAAACAAGTATTATCAAAACGAATTTTGAAAAATAAACTATCCTTTTTTCTTTAAAGACTTTATCTGAATTGTTTGAATTTTGAAAAACCCTATTTGACGAAAGTCTTTGTAGGATATCGCCGAGTATGTTGATCAGGATATTTTCAAAAAGTAATTGCACTAATTTTGCAAAGTTGAAATTTAAACTAAGCAATCCATAACAAAGATTTAAAAGGCAACAGCAAATAAGTTAAAATGAGGTGGTATTATCTAAAATAAGCGATACTAGTTGATAACCAAACGCTTCATCCTAAAACCTAGGACCCATCCAACTTTGGTTATCAAATCATTTTAATGCAGGAAAAGAAATTGTTCAAAGGGCAAGAAATAAAATTGTTCAAACAAACATAACCATCAAATTTAAAAGAAATGAGTGTTAGGGGGCAACACCTTCTTTGTTCATCGCGTCTTCACCATCATCCGCTTCAGGATTAGCTTAAACCTCCTTCTCAGCCTCGTCGCCAGCACCTGTTAGTTTTTCCATCGCCTTTGAAGACCCTGCAGCTGCAGATTTGACGGGATGCTCCACGGATTACCTCCAAGAGTTTTTAGCTTGGTCTCCCAGGCGTCGACGTTCTAAGAAGGGCATTTGAAGCCCAGGGCTTTGGCTTCGTAAGACATTTTTAGCCGAGCCTGCAAGAGGGAGATAACAACGGAGCCTTTGAGGCCTTCCCGGTAGGTGGCCATATCCTGCTCATGTTGGGCATGTGCAGCGTCCAGATGGGCTTGGGCTTCATGAGTGGCTTTTTTGAAAGCGGCCTGATGCTCCTGAGTCATGGTCTTGAACTTGTCTTCGTAGTGTCGAGTTTTGGCAGCAGCGATCACACCTTGGTCGGAAATGGTAACCTCGGCTTTCTTCAACTTGGACTCGAGCATCATGTTGAGCCCATAGGATTCTTGATACAAATGAACCAGACGTTCAAGGCCCTACACCCAAAAACACAGGTATTATGATAACCAGGATATTGGTTTGACGTATATGTGCAGGATGTGGAATAGGAATTTATACCTTGTTAAGAAAGGAAGTCATGAACCCACTTGCCTCAATGAACCCATGATTCTCATAGGGGAGCGTATCGGAGATGGTAGGTGATTCAGTCTCTTTCCTTTTGCGAGAACTTGAACTCCGGGGCTTCGTGGCTAGTGAAGGCTTGGGTATGATGATGGCTTTGGAGCTGCTGGGCTTGGATGAGGCCGTAGCCTTGGGACTGGGCTCCTTCTTGACCTGGACGTGGTTGGAGTAACTATCCAGCTCCTCAAGGTCGAAAACTTCTTGGATCTTGGCTGGTGCTGCATAAAGGGGAAATTCTAAATCCTTATTACTCTTTCATTATATTACGTTAATCAATTATTTACAAAATGACTTTTACCAAACATATCGGATGATGAATATTGACCGGAACTTGGGAGGTGTGTGGAAAAACTCCTGTCACCTTCCGGTAACTAGTAAATTGCTTTGATTCTTTTTTCGGATTTCGCAGTAGGAGGGGCTACTTCTTTAAAGTTCACAACATAAAGGCCAAAGAAGAAAATATTAGCACAGGATAAAGGCCTTGAAAAATCAGGGGATATTCTTGAAACCCTAAACCCTACCGGTGGTTAACCACTCCACCGGAAGGTTAGCACCCTCATAGATGGAGTCTCGCTTGACGAAGAAGAATTTACGTTGCCATCCATCCTCGTTCTTGGTGGCTTTAAGAATGAGGGGTTTTCTGGAAGTTGAAAAGAGCAAGAACCGACTGGAACCGTGTGATCGGAGACGGTAAGCAATCGGGATATCCTCGATGCAGAGGTCAGGAAAATGAAGATTTTTTATTTGGTTGAGTACAATCAGTACTCTCCAAACCATGGGCATTGTTTGGGTAAAGGAAATACCAGTGGTTCAGAAGAATTGCATCATGAATTCAGGAAATGGATACCGAAGACCTAGCGAGAAGGGGTATGCCAGAAAACAGACCCAATCGGCAGAAGAAACATCCGTTCGAATTGATCGATCAAATGGTCTAATAATCGTGCCATCGGGGAAAGCGCCGAAGGCTCTCAACGCTGCAATGTCTGCGTTATCAAAGGCACAGATCTCCTTCTCGGGATTTTTGAGAAGGTTTTGCTGGACGAAGGTCTCCGACGATTCACCAGTTTGAGAGAAGGTTCTAGTGGCCTTTGGAAGTAGAGTAAAGAGAGTAACAGGAAATGAGGAAGGGATGAGTAATTACCTAGAGACTCTGTTGATGATATTTGGTTTTCAATCAAAAAGAGAGAAGATATAGGGGCGTAATAGATATCCATCGAGTGAAAACCGCGTAGGGAGTTTCATAGTGCTATCTTGACCGTCGTTCCAATTTATTAACCTCGATTCGAGGGATAAGATTTAAAATATATCCGTTGGAATTGGTATACCAACAGATATATTTTGGGGACAATTGTTATGGGTCATTATTATGCTCATATATCCTGACTGATATTCTGACTTTGTTTGTTTTATTGTGGCCAGGATGCTGGATCAGGATATTGGTAAAATCCTGATGTGAATGAGATAGACTAGAAATTCTGGGGGGGGGATGATACATGTTGGTAGCGGCTTCAAAACATCCTGGTAGTGACTAATTTAACCACGTGCAGATTAGAAGATGCAAGTCTCCAACGTTCAAATGGACTTCTTCTCCTCAAGACTCGGGCAAATCAGTTGTGTTACGAACGTTGAAACCGAAAGACGTGGACTACAACGTCTACTTATGGAATATTCACCGGATCCCGGAATAGTAGGATAGTTAGTTGCTTTCTTTTTACTATAAAAGGGGATTGATCGGATCAGATCAGGGACACAATATTTCGCACACTCTTTCTCTCTACTTGCAAACACTCACAACGCTCTAACACTTGTACTCAAATTGCATTGTAACACTTAGTTGATCCACATCATATCCTGCACTGTATCCTGATATTCAAAGCAATAAGAAGAACAAGGCAGCCGTGATTGTCAGCTCTCGAGGTTTTATGCCGGCGATCTAGATTGATCAAGGGCTTTCCTCGTACATCTCGTGTCACCCTTTACTTTTTTGCTCATTGTTTGATCATAGATATAGCTCAATATCCTGAGCTATATCCTGAACCTGTTTTTGTAAACAACTTAACTAGCATATTTTCAACACACATTTTTAGCACACTACCTCACTTAACTAATTTGATCACTTAATTGCTTCGGTAATTTTTGACCAAAACAATAATCCAATAGGATTGGCATATGCCATGATTGGATTGGACAAATTATTCTCAGATGTTGAGTTTCCGATTCAGAATGTGTTGTTGGACAAGATTGACAAAGTTTTTAAATTGGTAGAAATTGAAAAAGGTGAAATTGAAAAATCCGTTGGTAAGAGCAAGAAAACTTTTTATAACAAACCTAGTTACAAGAAGAAAAACATGAAGGCTGGGTTGGGTTATAAAAAGAAACAAAATCAAAGAAAAAAGACTGAAAAGTAAAAGCTTCACGGAACAAGTTCTGAAGAAGAGAAAGAACTCAAATTTAGATGACAATCTAATGAAGAGTTCTATGCTCAGAAAAAGCAACAACAACAGGCCAAAGATATTTCGAAGAATGCTTTAAATGTGATCAATTTGGACATGTTGGTCGCAAGTGTCCAAATCTAAATCATGTTGATGTTGAAAAGAAAAGGAAAGTTGAGGTTGAGACACAGAAGTCAAACAAGTTTGACTCAAAACAAACTTGGAAACCAAAGCCAAAGAGACCCAAAGATGAGCCTCAACAGATTTGGAAACCAAAGGTTGATTTACCAAAATCAAAACAAACTTGGAAATCAAAAACTTCCGAGTTTAAACCAAAACAAATCTGGAAACCTAAAAATGATTTGTCAAAATGAAACGTTCAAAGTGATTCAAGATTTTATCAAAGAAATGTTTCTGTAGGACAGATTTGGGTGGTCAAGAAACAGACTTCTGTGAGTGAGAAATGGAAAATCGATTCAACCAACAAGGTTGAAATCAAGAATGAAAAACTGTTTGTTCAAAATGACAAAGATTTTTTGAAGTTGAAAAGTTCTTATTGTGTGACAATACCCAAGGTCAAACAGGCCTGGGTTGCATTATTTAAGTAATTGAATAAGTTGAATGTGCAGGTGCTCCTAAAGACAATTGATTGTCAATTTGAGCGGAGTATCCTGGCACAGGAGGAGGCAGACCCCTGCGAATGAAAAACAGGGAGTTAGTTTCTTTTTATACATAAATAAAACATAAATCAAAACTCTAAAAATAGAAAAATAAAAAAACTGAAAATATGTTTTTATTTTGTCAAAAATTAAAAAAATGAAAAAAGTATGTTTGTTTTTTAAATTGTTAAGAATCAAAAATTTGAAAAAAATATTGATTGAATATGCCGAAACCCTCACGGCTGAACAAACATGATTATTTCACAAGTGATTAAATGGGTTTAACGTTGTTAAAAACCAATGTGTTGTAAATCATGGGGGTACTTCCTGCATCTCATGTCAAGCAGAAAATGGATGGCGAGTTGATGCTATCTACATCGGGTTGTCGAATTTTTTTTAAATGGTTTGAATTTTAGGGGGAGTAAGAATTTTCAAAATACAAAAACATTTGAAAATTTGAAAAAGCCAAAAACATGATAAAATTCAAAAATGAGTTTTTGTGTAAAAAAAACGAAATGATAGTACATCAGTAGACAATCACAACATGCTAAAGAAATGGAATGTCAAAATGTGTTAAACGGTCTCAATGATGACATGCCAGTAGGTTTTTACACACTTAGTAAATTGATTTCGAGATATAAACATAAATATTAATAGCTTACTTATCTCGTGGGGAACATTTCACGGATATATGGACTTAGTACTCCGAAATTTCGTCTGAGAGATTGCTTGATTCTGAGATACTAGGTCTTTATACGGTTTGATATTTGGGGTATTATACTTGGTCTTCTGATTTTGCATCAGCAATGGCCTAGACCTCGTATAATACTTTGCGTGCTTTAAAAGCTTTCCCTCTGCATAAAAATTGAAAAATATCGAAAAATATAAATCAAGTGCAGTTGTAAAGAAGAGTCCTAAGTGGAACACACCTTAAAGTCGAGCCTTCATCTCTTTGACTGAACGGTAGTTCATACCTGAGCTCTCAAGGCCTTACACTAACCCAAAGTACAGATATCAATATTGTATATTCACCTGTAAGACTGAATCTAGGGAATCTTGATATGGGAGTATATTCTGAGGTGGGACACGCGAATAAATTAAGTTCTTAAAACATTAATCTCGTACCTCGGATGTGTCATCTGTGGAAAATCCACAGTCATCCTGATTTAACACCTTGCTATTTTGGGATTGCTTAACAAATTTCGGGACGAAATTTCTTTCAAGTTGGGGATGATGTGACAACCAGAGAATCCAAGATCCTTGTCTATGCTTCACTTGTTCACAATCTTGTTTTAACATTTTGTTTTATATTATGACATGTGTAGTTTGTGTGATTGATTAGAGCATTTGATGGTTAGTTGATTAAATGTTTAATGTTCACTGTTTTATGAGTGATGAAAACCCTAGGCGACGAAGAATGGGATATTCGTCACCTCACCTTCTCTCGATGAATAAATCCTTCGTTACAACACTCTTCGGCGAAGAATGGGTCTTTCGCCAAGAGATGTTTCATCGTCCTATCTGTTTCGTCGATCAGGTGCTTCGGCGAAGAACGGTTAGCGGCCCAGTTCCTTATACAGGCCCAACCCACTCCCTTTAGAATGTATGCGTATATATGTCACATAACTGATCAGTTGCAAACCCTAGACCCCTCTAAACCTAGCGGCGGCAGTTCCCCGTCTCCCATTAGAGACTCTCAAACCCTAGGCACCACTGATCAATACCACATCAAGGTTAGTGTTTAAACATTGTTACTCGATAAATTATTGATGATTATGGTTCTGTTGCTGTGATGTTGTGTAGATTAGGGTTATTAACAATAGTGTAAATCTGAAACTTGCATGATGAAGGTCTGATGAAATTGATAATCCTGATTGATGAGTTTGTTCCTTGATAGAAGGATAATATGTTTGTAGGTTAACTGATGATGATTAGAAACTATTGTGAATGATAGAATGGTTCGTATTAATAAACGAGGATAACAGTAGATTGTTATACGTGTGTAAGAATGTATTGAACTGTGTCATTGATCGGTAACATAGATCTGTAACTGTAACTGACTTGAATTGTTGAAACCATCTGATGAGGGGTGACGAAAGATACACCTCGACGAAGAAGGTGGTTCGACGAAGGATGGGTTCTTTGTCGGACAACCTTGACGAATTTTCAGGGGTATTTCGTCAGCCATGCATATGACGAAGAATAATCTTCGTCATGATATATTTCGTCGCTGGAGGATTCTTCGTCGGCGAAGAACCTTCGCTGTTAAACATGTCCGTTAAACAGTAACTAGGTAAATGGATAGTGAACTATGTGTTTAAAGAATTCCATTGGCTGCATACTATAACTGATGAATGTTTATTTACACAGTAACGTTTTGTGCATGTTAGTAACGTTAACTAGAAACGAGGAACTTGTAGTGACTAACGTGAATCGACAAATGCGAATAATCAATCCAACTATTGAATGCTTTTGTGTGTTATGCACATGGGATGTGGTTTGGTGTGAACTTGAGCAATTGCCATACGTTATATAGTGACCTGTTGATGTATACCATATGTGTGTTATACGTGAATGGGTTGATTATGAAACTAATGTTATTGGTAACCACGGTAGGGTTGGTTGACTAACTGGAATTGGTAACTTAATTAAACCGTGCAAATCTAAGGTGATTTCACTGCTCTTTTTCCAAGCATGCGTCCCGGGGAGGGACATCTGGTAAACGTTCCGGGGAGGAATGTCGGGTTATTGGGTTTGACTGGAATGTTAAACTCAGGAAGTTGGTTAATACACTCATATCTATCATTTAAGTCCCTTCTACCGATTTGTTGCCGGGGAGGCAACGGGGTATTAGTTAATAGCGCTATTTAGGTTTGGCACCCTCAGACCGTACCGGGGAGGACGGGCGTGAACTAATGACCCCAGTCTTGACCATTGCTTTGATAAAGGCATTGGGGAATAGGGCAAATAATCAGGAGCCATCGGCGGTAATCGAGTTATTAACGACATCAAATCTCTGAAATGTTTTATACTTATGTCTGGTAACTAAAACGTGAAAACAAACTTTGAACTCACCAGCGTCGTCTGACACACTTGTCTGCATGCTTGCAGGTCATTAGATTCACGAATGGAACTTGCTATCTGGGAGTGCTGGAGTGGTCATGGGTCGTAGCTCTTGGATACTTGTTTATTGATCATGCACGTTTGTTTTGAATTACTTGAATAACTATTTATATTATGCTTCTGCTGAACGTACTTGTTTTAAGTTGTGATTTGGAATTGTTTATGAAATAAATGAGAACTTTTATTTATATCGTGTATAGTTCAATATGATTGGTGGCTTGGATCCTGGTACACCACACGTCCCGCGGTGTTTCTGCATGTGGTATTTTAGGGGTGCCACTAGTTATAGTGAACTAGGTTTTAAAACGTTTTCATAAAACAAGACTATAACCGAACAACTTCGAAATCGACCATGACACTCAGCTCCAGATTGCAAGGTTCGTCTCTCGGTTACTTATTGCATAGTATATCTAGTATACATTCATGTATGTTGTCGCATGTGATTGCACACTTAGCACTATAGACTGAATTCATGTGTTATTTGCCTAAGTTATGTGGTTGATAGAGTCACAGTGTGATATCCCGCTAGATTTTCGTGGTTTACGTTTTGTGGTGTCATCTATTTTGCTACTTGAATTTGAGGAACCTTTTGGCATAAGTTGGGGGGAGCTGAGATAAACATGCAAATAACATTGCTATTATGGGTGCATACATAATAATAATGTGGGGTGCATGTGAGTCCCAGTGAACCTTAACGAGTGCAAAAGGGGTTCCGCTCTGTTGTTTGATGAAAACTTAGTAGTCTGTGGAAGCCACCGTGAGCTTCGACTCCTACCTTATCTCGACTCTTAACCTGTCCACTTTTCTTATATAGAATCATGAGTGGACGAGGCCATGGGTGTGGTCACATTGCGATGACTCAGGCTGAGTTGACAAACTTGATTAACACACGTGTGGCTGAGGCTTTGGCAGCCTACCAAGCTGGTACGAAATGTGCCAAATACTCTTTATTCTTGTGTCGTGTACACAACTCTTACCCTTGTGTTGAATTTTCTTTCGTCCATTAGGTCAGCAAGCGAATCAGAATCAAAACAATTCGCCTGCTTGCACTTTCAAGACGTTCATGGATTGTAAGCCACAGACATTCAGTGGGACTGAAGGGGCTGTGGGGTTACTACGTTGGTTTGAGAAGGCTGAGTCAGTGTTCGCTATGTGTAACTGTCTCGAGGGGGAACGAGTTAAGTATGCTATAGGCACCTTGGAGGATGGTGCCTTAACTTGGTGGAATGCCCAGGTGCAAATGTTGGGCATCGAAATGGCTAATGCAACGACATGGGATGATTTTAAGGAGTTGATGCGGGAGGAGTAATGTCCTCGTGATGAAATTCAGAAGCTTGAGAACGAGTACTACAATTTGAAGATGGAAGGGTTCGAGATCGAGGCTTACACGAAGCGATCTCATGAGCTAGCAAATATGTGCACTAATTTGTCTCGACCTCCACCTTGAAGAATTGAGCTGTACATCAAGGGCCTAGCACCAGCAGTAAAGAGTTTTGTCACTGCTGCAAACCTTAACAATCTGCCCCAGATCATCCGTTTAGCACACAAGATTACCGACCAAGAGGTCGAGCGTGGATCGCTACCGCCCCGTGTTTCTGCTACTACCCCTGCTGCTACAGCTACCACACCTGCTAGTGATAACAAGCGTAAATGGAATGATGTAGACAAAGCAACCAGTGCAAGTCAATCACAGAAAAGGCCTGACAACAGCAATAACCATAGTTTCAGTCAGTCATCTTCAGTTTACCAAGGCCAGGGCAGCAACCAGAGCCAAGGCTCCTACGTTGGTAGGAAGCCAAAGTGCAAAAAGTGTGGGTATCATCATCATGGACCGTGTGTCCGGGCTTGCCATAGGTGCGATAAGGTGGGCCATATGGCAAAAGACTGTAGAGCTCCGTACCCAAAACAGCAGCAGCAGCAAAATCAGTAGCAGAATTAGCAACATCAGCAACAGCAAAGGCAGCAGCCCCATCAGAACCAAGGCATTAGGAAGGGGTTTTTCCAGTGTGGGGAAGAGGGTCACATTAAGCGGGATTGCCCTCAGCTGAATTAGAACGCCAATGACAACAACAACCGTCAGAACAACAATAACAATACTGGGAACAACAATAACGGCAACAATGGGGGCAATGGAGCTCATGGAAGGGTATTTACGATTGGTGCTGGTGATGCTAGGAACGACGGCAATGTCGTGACTGGTACGTTTTCTGTGAACAATCTCGTTGCTTCTGTGTTATTTGATTCCGGTGCCGATTGGAGTTATCTGTCCTTAGAGTTCAGTCAACGATTAGGGTTAGCTCCAACATCTCTAGAAGCTAAGCATGTAGTGGAATTAGCCGATGGTAAAACAATTGAAACCTCACATGTTTTTATGGGATGTAAAATAGACCTTGTGAGTCAGGTGTTTGATATTGACCTCCTTCATGTTACCCTCGGTAGTTTTGATGTAGTGGTTGGTATGGATTGGTTGTCGAAGCATCAAGCTGAAATTTTCTATAAAGAGAAGATCGTACGTATTCCCCTCCCAGTGGAGAATCTTTATCGGTCCAAGGGCATCGCAGTGGTGCGATTGTTGGTATCATCTCAGCTATGCAAGTGCAGAAGTGTCTATGAAAGGGATATCCTGCTATTCTAGCACTTGTTACCGATACTCTGTCTGAAGAAAGAAAGATCAAAGATCTGCCAGTTATTCATGAATTTCCTGATGTATTTCCTGAGGAACTACCTGGTCTACCTCCTCACCGTCAAGTTGAATTTCAGATTGATCTTGCGCCAGGGGCGGCCCCAATTGCTCGAGCTCCTTATCGTCTTGCACCTGGGGAGTTGCAAGATTTATCTAATCAACTTCAAGAACTGTTGGATAGAGGTTTTATCCGACCCAGTTCTTCGCCTTGTGGAGCCCCAGTTCTGTATGTGAAGACGAAGGACGGGTCCTTTCGTATGTGTATTGATTATTGGGAACTCAACAAGGTGACTATCAAGAACCGTTATCCTCTGCCACGCATCGACGATCTGTTTGACCAGTTACAAGGGTCAAGTTTTTACTCGAAGAACGATTTAAGATCAGGCTATCATCAGATGAGAGTCCGAGAGGAGGATGTTCCTAAAACGGCTTTTCGAAAGTGGTATGGGCATTATGAGTTTTTAGATATGTCGTTTAGGTTGACGAACGTGCCAGCGGTCTTCATGGACCTCATGAACCATGTGTGCAAGCCGTATCTTGACGATTTCATTATAGTGTTCATCGGCGGCATTTTGATCTACTCTAAGAGCAAGGAGGCGTCACTTGCATCTTATCTTGGAGCTTCTGAGGAAGGAGCAGCTCTACGCGAAATTCTCTAAGTGTGACTTCTGGATTCAAGAGGTATGCTTCCTTGGCCACATTGTGAATGAATCAGGGATACACGTGGATCCTGCCAAGATTGATGCTATAAGAAATTGGGCAGCACCGAAGACTCCTTCAGAGGTACGGCAATTTCTTGGTCTCGCTGGGTACTATTGCAGATTTATTAAACACTTCTCAAAGATCACTCAGCCTCTTACCTCGTTGACACAGAAAGGCGTTGTGTACTCTTGGGGAACGAAACAAGAAGATGTTTTCCAGTTATTAAAACAAAAACTCTACAGTGCACCGATCTTGTCTCTACCTGAAGGTACAGAAGATTTTGTGGTATATTGTGATGCTTCCATTCAGGGTCTTGGTTGCGTGTTGATGCAACGTGAGAAGGTGATAGCCTACGCCTCTAGACAGTTGAAGGTTCATAAGAGAAATTACACGACTCACGACTTAGAGTTGGGAGCCATGGTGTTTGCGCTCAAAATCTAGAGGCATTACCTGTACGGTACTAAATGCACTATTTATACCGACCATAGGAGCCTTCAGCATATCTTTGACCAGAAGGAATTGAATATGCGACAGCGTCGCTGGGTAGAACTCTTAAATGACTATGATTGTGCAATCAAGTATCATCCGGGTAAGGCTAACGTGGTAGCTGATGCCCTCAGTCGAAAGGAATCGAAACCTAAACGTGTTCGCGCCTTTAAGCTCACCATCCATTCTAATTTGCCTGATCAGATCCGTTCTGCACAAACCGAAGCGTTAAAAGAGAAAAACATTGAAGCAGAGTACTTAAGGGGCATGGAAAAACGACTCGAAGAGAGATCTGATGGTATACTTTATTTCATGGAACGTGTATGGGTCCCTTTGCTTGGTAATCTTCGAGAGCTTGTGATGGACGAAGCGCACAAGTCTCAATACTCTGTTCATTCGGGTTCGGCTAAGATGTATCAGGACCTCAAAGTTTTGTACTGGTGGCCGAAGATGAAGGATCGCATCGCGACTTACGTGAGTAAGTGTCTAACTTGTGCTAAAGTTAAAGTGGAATATCAGAACCCCTCCGGCCTGCTTCAGCAACCAGAAATACCCATGTGGAAATGGGAGCAGATTGCCATGGATTTTGTCACTGGGCTATCTAGAACGCAAAGTGGGAACGATACCATCTGGGTGATCGTTGATCGCCTCATGAAGTCAGCACACTTTTTAGCAATCAAGGAAACAGATAAGTTCTCGCAACTTGCTGCTGTCTATCTGAGGGAAGTGGTTTCTAGGCACGGGGAGCCAACCTCTATTATTTCTGATCGTGACCAACGTTTTATTTCAGATTTGTGGCAGTCGATGCACAAATCGTTCAGCTCACGTCTCGACATGAGTATTGCCTATCACCCACAGACGGATGGTCAAAGTGAACGAACCATCCAGACACATGAAGATATGTTGCGAGTGTGTGTGATTGATTTTAGAAAGGGTTGCGAGAAACACTTGCCGTTGATAGAGTTTTCATACAACAATAGTTACCATACCAGCATCCAGGCAGCTCCATTCGAAGCATTGTACGGACGAAAATGTCGTTCACCTCTTTGTTGGGCTGAGGTGGGTGACAGCCAGATCATAGGCTCGGAGCTTGTACTCAAGACTTCAGAAGAGATTGTTCAGATTAGGAATCGTATGACAGCAGCGCGCGACCGTTAGAAAAGCTACGCTGACAGGCGTAAGAAACCTTTGGAGTTCGCAGTTGGTGATCGTGTCATGTTGAAAGTCTCACCCTGGAAGGGTATGGTGCGTTTTGGGAAACGTGGCAAGCTTAATCCACGTTATGTTGGGCCATTCAAAATTCTGGAGTGAATTGGTAAAGTGGCCTACAAGTTAGAGTTACCTACTGAGTTGGGTAATGTCCATGATGTCTTCCACATCTAGCAACTAAAGAAGTGTTTGTCAGATGAAACACTCGTGGTACCGTTTCAAGAGTTGAAGATTGACGACAAGTTGCAGTTTGTAGAAGAACCAACAGAAATTACGGACCGGGAGGTCAAGGTCCGTAAGCATAGTCGAATTCCGATCGTGAGAGTTCGTTGGAATTCAAGACATGGACCGGAGTTCACATGGGAATGTGAGGATCAGATGAAGCTCAAGTACCCTCACTTATTCCCAGCTGACAAATCTAAAACTGATGCAACTAGTGAATTTCGGGACGAAATTCCCATTCAAGTTGGGGATGATGTGGCATCTGGGGAAAATCCACAGTCATCCTGATTTAACACCTTGCTATTTTGGGATTGCTTAATAAATTTCGGGACGAAATTTCTTTCAAGTTGGGGATGATGTGACAACCCGAGAATCCAAGATCCTTGTCTATGCTTCACTTGTTCGCAATCTTGTTTTAACATTTTGTTTTACATTATGACATGTGTAGTTTGTGTGATTGATTAGAGCATTTGATGGTTAATTGATTAAATGTTTAATGTTCACTGTTTTATGAGTGATGAAAACCCTAGGCGATGAAGAATGGGATATTCGTCACCTCACCTTCTCTCGATGAATAAATCCTTCGTTACAACACTCTTCGGCGAAGAATGGGTCTTTCGCCAAGAGATGTTTCGTCGTCCTATGTATTTCGTCGATCAGGTTCTTCAGCGAAGAACGGTTAGCGGCCCAGTTCCTTATACAGGCCCAACCCACTCCCTTTAGAATGTATGCGTATATATGTCACATAACTGATTAGTTGCAAACCCTAGACCCCTCTAAACCTATCGGCGGCAGTTCCCCATCTCCCATTCGAGACTCTCAAACCTTAGGCACCACTGATCTATACCACATCAAGGTTAGTGTATAAACATTGTTACTCGATGAATTGTTGATGATTATGGTTCTGGTGCTGTGATGTTGTGTAGATTAGGGTTATTAACAATAGTGTAAATCTGATACTTGCATGATGAAGGTCTGATGAAATTGATAATCCTGATTGATGAGTTCGTTCCTTGATAGAAGGATAATCTGTTTGTATGGTTCACTGATGACGATTAGAAACTATTATGAATGATAAAATGGTTCGTATTAATAAATGAGGATAACCGTAGATTGTTATACGTGTGTAAAAATGTATTGAACTGTGTCACTGATCGGTAACATAGATCTGTAACTGTAACTGACTTGAACTGTTGAAACCATCTGATGAAGGGCGACGAAAGATACACCTCGACGAAGAAGGTGGTTCGACGAAGGATGGGTTCTTCGTCGGACAACCTTGACGAATTTTCAGGGGTATTTCGTCAGCCATGCACACGACGAAGAATAATCTTCGTCATGATATATTTTGTTGTTGGAGGATTTGTCACACCCCCAAAATCCACAAGCGGAGTATCACCGCATGGAGGCGTGACTGACCAGGATCCAGCCACCAATCATATTGAACAATGTATTTAGAATAAATAAAATCCAACCACACAATATAATTGGTGTTCAAAAACCAGTTAACCAAGTTCAAGTTAATTAGCGGAAGCATAAAACCAAAAACCAAAATAAAAGTTCAATGAGTTTAAATGTAACATGGCACACAACCGTCCATGCTCCACAACGACTCCTCCTGCTCGTGCAAGCTCCAAGGATACCTAACGACCTGCAAGGCAAGTAACAACGAGTCAACAACAAAGTTGAGCGAGTTCACAGTTGGTGTTCATGATTAAGTTGTTTCAAAACCAGGAGTTCATTTGTAAGTTGTAAGATAATCCGTTTACCCTGTTTCCCAAACATATCCATAGTTGGTGGGGGCTTCCCCATGTTAACCACTAGACTTGTTTACCATATCGACCACTGACTAAAGTAAATTGGTGCCCTAGCGTCAATGTCTATCATCATTGACGTGCCCAGATCCATTAGTTCACGCCCGTCCTCTGCGGCACGGTGTGAGGCTTGTCAAACCTAAATAGCGCTATCTAACTAATGACCCGCTCGCCATTGGCCCGGCGATTAAGTCGATATAAAAATGAGGGACTTCATGATAGAGTTGTTTTGGTCTAGTATCTGTGTTGTCACCCTTCAATAAAGAGGGTGTGTACGAAATCTCCAAACCAGGAGATTACGCAGGTTCCGATTAAATACTTATCACATGTTGTCACCCTTCAATAAAGAGGGTGTGTACGTGTTCCAAATCAGGAGATCACGCAGTTTCAGTTTCAATCCTTTACCCATTCCCAACCCTTGGGAATCCCATGCGTTGTAGAAAGTGTGAACTCACCTTGGTTTGCTCGGTATGTCTATTCACGTATTCAAGTTGATCAACCAAGTCCTAATATGGTTACCATGTAATAGTCAGTTTTGAACACACATTAATCACGTATTATATCACACAGTAGTGAACAATAAAGCACATATCATCATGCACATGCACCACACCTTTCACGTACAAATAATCCACATATTCATTGTTCACATCAAGCACATTTATTGCACACAGTACTCAAGTAACAACAAACTTAGCACATATCCTTACTTAAGTCATAGGAAATATCCAGATTATTATTACATTCATGACGCAAGTTCACATTACACCATAGCCCACATCAAGTAGTTCAGTTCACCTTTAAACTATCATGTTAGTTGTGACAAGAAGTAGTGCAACTTAATTTAGTCAATTATTATTGTGACATCATCTCATAAACCGCACACTAGATCCTCGAAATTATGTCTATTCATGTAACCCACCATTTAATAACTTACATTGATATTTAGTATAATCAATTTAGATATGTAGCATAGCACATGGAACCCTATCGTAACTAGACCACTACTGCCATCAATTTGAGAAAAGAATAATGAGTTTTGACTTGTGCCACTTCTTGGGAAAATAACCAACGAAAATCTATACCTAATACTCAGGCAAACTTCAAGATTAATGGCCTACTACAAACTCCTAATTGGACCGATAATAGACTTTCACATGGGCCGACAAAACAATCACAACATGACCGTATATGATTAATATTAATGATTTTGCTGCACTTTCAAGACAATCACAACATGACCGATCATATTTATGTGATTGATATTAATGATTTAACACTCCAATCACATATCAGATTTCTTGCACGAAATTCTTTATTATCAATAAGTATTATTACTTGTAACCAAACGATCATCATCAATGACCAACACAAATATACACACATCATGTCCATTAATTGTTTAGTCAGCAATTCATGAAATAATTGTCACCATCAACACATGCACATGGATAGTTTCAGACTCATGCAATCCATCTAATCATCACAATAACCCATCGAGCCCCCATACTATCATGCAAACCTAGATCATTATTCAATTCCCACCTAAACATTTAAATCAGATTCATAACCCTCCCACATGATCCTATTTATCATCAATAATTAACATGATAATCATTCTAAACATAATTCACAACACCAATTTCTAAATCAACGAGCATGCATATTATCATAAAAACACTACCTATCGCTACACACATGATCACATAATCTATCTTAACAACAACACGTAAATCATCCTAGTGATGGATGTGATATACTGACCGGATTCGAGAGAGAGATGGCGAACAAAGAGAGAGTCTCGTCCCAGATTAATTGTTGTTGAGCCAAGAGGAGGGAAGAAATACGCTAGGGTTGTTGTGGTTTTTCCAAAACAGAATTACGTGCCTCCCCCCTTATAACTAATAATATACGGAACCTTTAAAGGGGGTGGGCTCAAGTGATTTGGGCCGGACCCATGTGCTGGCCGAGGTGCAATCGGAGTGAACAAGATGTGTGTGTAGCCCACTTACATGTGCGGCCCACCTTAACCCTTTGGCACCTAGAATGACCCACTACACACGTAAACACGCTCACTTACGTTTTACATTTACCAGGTTATCAAAGTCACGAATGTTTATCAGATAAGGTCACAAGTGTTTAACAAATCTACTAAAGCAAAGAACGTGAAGGAGGAATAATGGGAAATCAGGATTACGAGACTAAAAGATATTGACCTTAAAAGTTCGGCTTGTCACATCATCCCCAACTTGAAAGGAATTTCGTCCCGAAATTTAGCACGTAGTTACTGAGGGAGCTAGTTAGGTTGCGTGGTTTTCCTGGGGTGTCACATCCTCCCCCCGGTGATCTGGAATTTCGTCCCGAAATTCCGTAGCTTCAGCCTCAGTAGTGGTTGTACTGTTTGCGAATAATTAGGGATACTTTTGTTTCATTTGATCTTCGCGTTCCCAGGTGAACTCTAGGCCACGACGGGAGTTCCAACAAACTCGAAAGAGAGGTATTCTAGTGCGCTTGAGGACCTTAACATCTCGGTCCGTGATTTCAACTGGTTCCTCGACGAATCACAACTGTTCGTCGATAGTGAGCTCCTTCAAAGGAACTACGAGGGTCTCATCTGACAGACACTTATTCGGATTCGACACGTGGAAAACGTTGTGAACTGCACTGAGTTCTGCTGGTAGGTTTAGTTTGTAGGCCACCTTGCCTATTTTCTCTATGATGTCGAATGGTCCAACGTATCGTGGGTTAAGTTTGTCTCGTTTGCCAAAACGAACCACACCCTTCCAGGGTGAAACTTTGAGTAGCACTCGATCCCCAACCTGGAACTCGAATGGTTTCCTGCCCTTATCGGCATAGCTTTTCTGACGGTCACGAGCTGCCACCATTCATTGTCGTATTTGAGCAATCCGTTCTGTTGTGTCTACCACAAGTTCTGGGCCAGTGATCTGACTATCCCCCACCTCTGCCCAACAAAGAGGTGATCGGCATTTACGCCCGCACAATGCCTCAAACAGAGCAGCTTTAATGCTAGTGTGGTAGCTGTTATTATACGAAAATTCCACAAGTGGCAGATGTTTTTCCCAGCCGTTTCCAAAGTCAATTACACACGCCCTAAGCATGTCTTCAAGGGTCTGGATGGTGCGTTCAGACTGCCCATCCGTTTGCGGGTGATAAGTTGTACTCATGTCTAAACGTGAGCCAAAAGATTTGTGCATCGCTTGCCACAGTTCAGAAGTAAAACGTGCATCACGATCAGAGATAATCGAGGTTGGCACCCCGTGCCTCGAGACAACTTCCTTAAGATAT
This sequence comes from Helianthus tuberosus, assembly GCA_030545235.1. Lineage (NCBI taxonomy): Eukaryota > Viridiplantae > Streptophyta > Magnoliopsida > Asterales > Asteraceae > Helianthus > Helianthus tuberosus. The sequence continues at coordinate 130,616,837 of CM060412.1, read as the reverse complement.
ACGTCTGCTAGAGTAGAGAACTTGTCTGTTTCCTTGATAGCCAAGAAGTGTGCAGACTTAGTGAGTCGATCCACGATCACCCAAATAGTATCATTCCCACATTGAGATCTAGGTAGGCCAGTAACGAAATCCATGGAAATTTGCTCCCATTTCCATTGTGGTATCTCTGGTTGTTGGAGTAGGCCTGATGGTTTCTGATATTCAGTCTTGACTCTCGCACAAGTCAAACACTTGCTGACGTAAGTTGCTATGTGAGCTTTCATGCTAGGCCACAAGTACGTAGTTTTCAAGTCATGGTACATCTTATCTGAACCAGGATGTACTGAGTAGCGAGACTTGTGTGCCTCATCCATCATAAGCTCTCGTAGGTTGCCATAAAGTGGGACCCACATGCGTCCTGTTACGTAGTAGGCGCCCTCTTCCTTTTGTTCTAATCGTTGCCTTGAGCCACGTAGGGCTTCAGCCCTGACGTTTTCTGGTTTCAGTGCCTCTACCTGAGCATCTCGTATCTGTGTAGGAAGACTAGATTGGATAGTGAGTTGTAAAGCTCGTAAGCGCTTAGGCGTAGTGTCCTTTCGACTGAGGGCGTCAGCCACAACATTGGCTTTGCCTGGGTGGTACCTGATCGAGCATTCGTAGTCATTCAGTAGCTCGACCCCTGGCACCATTGCCTTCGTTATTACCCCCGCTGTTGCCTCCATTATTGTTCCCATTTCCTTGGTTGTGGTTCTGATTCTGGTTCAACTGCGGACAGTGTCTCTTGAAGTGACCTTCAACACCACACTGATGGCATCCCTTATTACCCTGATGTTGCTGCTGATTTTTTGGAGCTTGTGGCTGCTGTTGTCGGTTCTTGTTTGCAGGACGTGAGCTTCTACAATCTTTGGCTTCATGACCAAGCTTGTTGCATCTCTGACAACGATCTTAGTTCCACGGCCCGCTGTGGTGCAAATTACATCGATTCCATCCTGCCCTTGACTACCAGAAGGTTGCTGACCAGGACTCTGGTAGTCATCGATCTTTCGCTGTTGTGCCTGGGACTGAACCGTAGTCGAACCCTTGCTGGAGGTTCCATCCCACTTCCGTTTGTCGTCACAGGAAGTAGCAGAGGTAGTAGTAGCAGTAGCAGTAGCAGTAGCAGTAGTAGGATCGATACGTTTAGGCAGCTTGTTCTGTTCCACTGCTTGGTCTGTGAGACGATGAGCAAGACGAGTAACATCCTGGATAGTAGCAAGGTTAGCAGAAGTCACATGACTTTGAATCTCTGGTACTAATCCTTTGAGGTACAGCTCAATGCGCTTGATGGGAGGATCCACCATAGTTGGACATAACACTGCCAGTTCGTTGGATCGTTTCGTGTACGCTTTTATCTCTGACCCCGTCATCTTCAGTTTAAAGAGCTCCACTTCCAGCTTGTGGATTTCATCACGACTACAGTATTCACGTTTGATCAGTTCCTTAAGAATCATTCCATGGGGTGGCATTAGCAGCCGCCAGCCCCAGCATCTAAACTTGCGCGTTCCACTATGTTAGCGCAGTGCCTTCGAGAGTACCAGTGGCGTACTTCACCCTACGAGCCTCAGGGCATTCACACATCTCTAAGACAGACTCGAGCTTTTCAAACCAATGGAGGAGTCCAACAGCTCCTTTAGTGCCACTGAAAGTACTAGGACGATAGTCCATGAACTTCTTGAATGTGCATACGCCCGGCTAAGCGTTCTGACCTTGTTGCGTGAGGAAGAAAAGACAGGGTTAAGCGCGAGAGTTGGGTCATGAGAGTAGGATATAACATCCTAGGTTAGGTTCGGAATAGCAGGTCATACCTCCTACCTGAGCGGCTGCGAGTGCTGCCGTAACTTGTTCATTGATAAGAGTCGTCAGCTGGCTTGAGTTAGGTTCACACGTTCCCTCATGATCTTCACATCGAAGGAAACATAAATAGGAAAGGTTTCGCGAATGTGTGTAAGTGTGGAGTGACAGAAGGAAGCAAGAACACATGTGTTTTCAAACTATAGTTGCTACGTTTATCTAAGCATACCATAAGCAAAGTTCTATGTAATCTAGCAAGTAGGCAATAAAACATAAACCATATCACCTAGAATGTCGAGCCTTGCACGTGGAGTGAAGCGTCGTTGTGGACTGTTGAGCACTGTACAGGTTATAGTCTGGTTTTAACAAAAACGTTTTTCCCTTATTAAAACCAAGTTCTCTATAACCAATGGCTCTTATACCAATCTGTCACACCCCCAAAATCCACAAGCGGAGTATCACCGCATGGAGGCGTGACTGACCAGGATCCAGCCACCAATCATATTGAACAATGTATTTAGAATAAATAAAATCCAACCACACAATATAATTGGTGTTCAAAAACCAGTTAACCAAGTTCAAGTTAATTAGCGGAAGCATAAAACGAAAAACCAAAATAAAAGTTCAATGAGTTTAAATGTAACATGGCACACAACCGTCCATGCTCCACAACGACTCCTCCTGCTCGTGCAAGCTCCAAGGATACCTAACGACCTGCAAGGCATGTAACAACGAGTCAACAACAAAGTTGAGCGAGTTCACAGTTGGTGTTCATGATTAAGTTGTTTCAAAACCAGGAGTTCATTTGTAAGTTGTAAGATAATCCGTTTACCCTGTTTCCCAAACATATCCATAGTTGGTGGGGGCTTCCCCATGTTAACCACTAGACCTGTTTACCATATCGACCACTGACTAAAGTAAATTGGTGCCCTAGCGTCAATGTCTGTCATCATTGACGTGCCCAGATCCATTAGTTCACGCCCGTCCTCTGCGGCACGGTGTGAGGCTTGTCAAACCTAAATAGCGCTATCTAACTAATGACCCGCTCGCCATTGGCCCGGCGATTAAGTCGATATAAAAATGAGGGACTTCATGATAGAGTTGTTTTGATCTAGTATCTGTGTTGTCACCCTTCAATAAAGAGGGTGTGTACAATATCTCCAAACCAGGAGATTACGCAGGTTCCGATTAAATACTTATCACATGTTGTCACCCTTCAATAAAGAGGGTGTGTACGTGTTCCAAATCAGGAGATCACGCAGTTTCAGTTTCAATCCTTTACCCATTCCCAACCCTTGGGAATCCCATGCCTTGTGGAAAGTGTGAACTCACCTTGGTTTGCTCGGTATGTCTATTCACGTATTCAAGTTGATCAACCAAATCCTAATATGGTTACCATGTAACAGTCAGTTTTGAACACACATTAATCACGTATTATATCACACAGTAGTGAACAATAAAGCACATATCATCATGCACATGCACCACACCTTTCACGTACAAATAATCCACATATTCATTGTTCACATCAAGCACATTTATTGCACACAGTACTCAAGTAACAACAAACTTAGCACATATCGTTACTTAAGTCATAGGAAATATCCAGATTATTATTACATTCATGACGCAAGTTCACATTACACCATAGCCCACATCAAGTAGTTCAGTTCACCTTTAAACTATCATGTTAGTTGTGACAAGAAGTAGTGCAACTCAATTTAGTCAATTATTATTGTGACATCATCTCATAAACCGCACACTAGATCCTCGAAATTATGTCTATTCATGTAACCCACCATTTAATAACTTACATTGATATTTAGTATAATCAATTTAGATATGTAGCATAGCACATGGAACCCTATCGCAACTAGACCACTACTGCCATCAATTTGAGAAAAGAATAATGAGTTTTGACTTGTGCCACTTCTTGGGAAAATAACCAACGAAAATCTATACCTAATACTCAGGCAAACTTCAAGATTAATGGCCTACTACAAACTCCTAATTGGACCGATAATAGACTTTCACATGGGCCGACAAAACAATCACAACATGACCGTATATGATTAATATTAATGATTTGGCTGCACTTTCAAGACAATCACAACATGACCGATCATATTTATATGATTGATATTAATGATTTAACACTCCAATCACATATCAGATTTCTTGCACGAAATTCTTTATTATCAATAAGTATTATTACTTGTAACCAAACGATCATCATCAATGACCAACACAAATATACACACATCATGTCCATTAATTGTTTAGTCAGCAATTCATGAAATAATTGTCACCATCAACACGTGCACATGGATAGTTTCAGACTCATGCAATCCATCTAATCATCACAATAACCCATCGAGCCCCCATACTATCAAGCAAACCTAGATCATTATTCAATTCCCACCTAAACATTTAAATCAAATTCATAACCCTCCCACATGATCCTATTTATCATCAATAATTAACATGATAATCATTCTAAACATAATTCACAACACCAATTTCTAAATCAACGAGCATGCATATTATCATAAAAACACTACCTATCGCTACACACATGATCACATAATCTATCTTAACAACAACACGTAAATCATCCTAGTGATGGATGTGATATACTGACCGGATTCGAGAGAGAGATGGCGAACAAAGAGAGAGTCTCATCCCAGATTAATTGTTGTCGAGCCAAGAGGAGGGAAGAAATACGCTAGGGTTGTTGTGGTTTTTCCAAAACAGAATTACGTGCCTCCCCCCTTATAACTAATAATATACGGAACCTCTAAAGGGGGTGGGCTCAAGTGATTTGGGCCGGACCCATGTGCTGGCCGAGGTGCAATCGGAGTGAACAAGATGTGTGTGTAGCCCACTTACATGTGCGGCCCACCTTAACCCTTTGGCACCTAGAATGACCCACTACACACGTAAACACGCTCACTTACGTTTTACATTTACCAGGTTATCAAAGTCACGAATGTTTATCAGATAAGGTCACAAGTGTTTAACAAATCTACTAAAGCAAAGAACGTGAAGGAGGAATAATGGGAAATCAGGATTACGAGACTAAAAGATACTGACCTTGAAAGTTCGGGTTGTCACAGGATTCTTCGTCGGCGAAGAACCTTCGCTGTTAAACATGTCCTTTAAACAGTAACTAGGTTAATGGATAGTGAACTATGTGTTTAAAGAATTCCATTGGCTGCATACTATAACCGATGAATGTTTATTTACACAGTAACGTTTTGTGCATGTTAGTGACATTAACTAGAAACGAGGAACTTGTAGTGGCTACGTGAATCGACTAATGCGAATAATCAATCCAACCGTTGAATGCTTTTGTGTGTTATGCTCATGGGATGTGGTTTGGTGTGAACTTGAGCAATTGCCATACGTTATATAGTGACCTGTTGATGTATACCATATGTGTGTTATACGTGACTGGGTTGATTATGAAACTAATGTTATTGGTAACCATGATAGGGTTGGTTGACTAACTGGAACGGGTAACTTACTTAAACCGAGCAAATCTAAGGTGAGTTCACTGCTCTTTTTCCAAGCATGCGGCCCGGGGGGGGGGGACATCTGGTAAACGTTCCGGGGAGGAATGTCGGGTTATTGAGTTTGACTGGAATGTTAAACTCGGGATGTTGGTTAATACACTCATATCTATCATTTAAGTCCCTTCTACCGATTTGTTGCCAGGGAGGCAACGGGGTATTAGTTAATAGCGCTATTTAGGTTTGGCACCCTCACACCGTACCGGGGAGGACGGGCGTGAACTAATGACCCCAGTCTTGACCATTGCTTTAATAGAGGCATTGGGAATAGGGCAAATAATCAGGAGCCATCGGAGGTAATCGAGTTATTAACAACATCAAATCTCTGAAATGTTTTATACTTATATCTGGTAACTAAAACGCGATAACAAACTTTGAACTCACCAGCGTCGTCTGACACACTTGTCTGCATGCTTACAGGTCATTAGATTCATGAATGGAACTTGCTATCTGGGAGTGCTGGAGTGGTCATGGGTCGTAGCTCTTGGATACTTGTTTATTGATCATGCACATTTGTTTTGAATTACTTGAATAACTATTTATATTATGCTTCCACTGAACGTACTTATTTTAAGTTGTGATTTGAAATTGTTTATGAAATAAATGAGAACTTTTATTTATATCGTGTATAGTTCAATATGATTGGTGGCTTGGATCCTGGTACGTCACACGTCCCGCGGTGTTTCCGCATGTGGTATTTTGGGGGTGTGACATCGGAACAATTGAAGTTTGTGTGAAAATTTAAGTGGAATCAATATACCGACAATCTAATTGAATCGTTTAGAACTTAAAGTCTAAAAAGGTCAACGGTGCTAGTGATTTGTCATAAACTGATATGATCCTCTGTCACGAACTCAAACATAAATATTGTCTGTAAATATTTCTTTACTGCTTATGTTTAAAGAAAAATTACCAAAAGATTTTCGGAGTGTTTTAGCATAAACTTTGAAAAATACAAAAGATTTTGTTTCTACTTTATTTTCGACAACCGATGTCTGAAAGCCGATTTTCAAAATCTGAGTATGCTGAACATGTTTCTGAAAATAAAACAAGTTCATTAATTTGAAACTTGAGGTTTTTTAATCGAAAAAAACATAAAAACAGTTTGTAAAATCACCAAGGTCATTAATTTGGACTTGGATGATTATCTGTGAGGATTTTGGATGCTTAACTGTCAGATATAGAGTTATTTGATAGGGGGAGTAGAGTCGGGAAATCCTGGAATTTTTCATATTGTTACATCTATGCTTAGAGACAGGTTACTGTTTCTAAATGATCTAAAAGCTTTCATTGTTAATTATTTGTGTTTAGAGCAAGGTTCTCGATCTTAGACCTAAATTGTCAAATATTTTACAAGTGGTCTGAAATTGTTAGATTTTCATGATAAACCAAATTATGATCTTGATAGTTGAGGCTAACGGGGAGTCTGAAGACAAGCTCAAAGCAAGGGGGAGCTTGTAAAGATAGAACTAGGTGATGATCCTGAAAAGCACGTAAGCTTAAAGAAAGGGGGAGCCTTAAGAAAGAGTCAACCAAAAGGGGGAGCTGCTGAAGCAGAAAGCAGATTCAAATGAAGCTTGAAGGGGAGTCTGTGGTACTGAAAATGTCAACACTTCTGGAAGACTCAGAGAGAGATAGAAAGCTACGAAATTGACTGCAGCATTATCCATGGGGGAGTCTGTGAGTGCAGTATGTCAATCACTTCCGTCAATCACCTATCGTAGCATAATCGGATGAGACAAGACTGGTGCTGAATAGAGTAAAATATAAAGTTCATGTTATGATTTACAGGTTCGTACGAAGGGACCATAGCCGGTTCGTATGAAGGGAGCCGGTTCGTACGTACCGAGCCCATTCGTAGTTAGCTTTGTACGAAGCCACTATGCCTATATATAGAAATGTAGGGTCTTGTTCATTGGGTATCTATGTGACTTAAGAGAGGAAACTCTTGTCGTTTGATTTCGTGGTTCTGTACTTGTCAAACATCAATAGAAATCAACGTGTAATTACATCTTTGTGTTCAATCTGCACACGTACTTGGATTCCACACAAGATACGTGTTCTACGCATCCTCGAAGCAAATCCACAGTCATCGGATACTTCTATGAGGAAATCTGCGAACACCTGCCCTTTAATCGCCGGTCTGGGCCTGAAGACTACATTGTGACCACCCAGCTCCATGGCCCATTTTGCCAACCTTCCAGAAATTTAGGGCCTTACTAAGATGTTGTCAATGTTATAGTTTGTCAGGACGTGGATGACATGACCTGAGAAGTATCTACGTAGCAGCCTTGAGGCATGGATGAGAGCTAGAACTAGTTTTTCCATCATTAAGTAACTTGTTTCTGGATCGTTTAAGGTGCGGCTGACGTAATATACTTGTGTCTATATGCCTTGTCGGTCGACCAGAAGGACTGCCCCTACTACCTTTTTGACGCTGATAGATACATGACCAATAGTTCGTCTTTTGTTGGAGCTGTGAGAGTCGGAAGGCGTATCAGACATTCCTTCATTTCTTTGAAAGCAACTTCCGCTTCTGGAGTCCACAGGAATTTGTTCTTCTTGACATAGTTACGTAACGTTTTGATGAATAGGAAAGATTTCGCAACATGATTAACGAAGAAGCGGTTTAGCGCAGCTAAACGCCCTGCCAGGACTTGCATTTCTTTGATCGTCGATGGAGAAGGCATACGCTCAATTGCCTGTAATTTTTCTAGGTTCACTTTAAACCCATCTCTTGTGGTGATGAAACCCAAAAACTTTCCTTCCTCCATTCCAAAATAACATTTCGTTGGATTAAGCTTTATGTTGACTTTGCGGTGTGTGTCGAAAGTATTCTCGATGTCCTGTAACATTTAGTCTTCCTTTTTGCTAATGATTACCAGATCGTCCATGTATACTTCCATGTGCTTGCCGATATCATCGCTGAAAGTTTCATTCATCAACCTTTGATATGCGGCTCCTGCATTGCGTAAACCAAATGACATCTTGGTGTAGCAATATAAGCCCATTGGCGTGCGGAATGTTGTTTTCTCTTCATCTTGTACCGCCATCTGAACTTGATGGTACCCCTTGTAACAGTCTAGAAAGCATTTCCATCTTACTGATGCTAAAGAATCGATTTTTTCATCGATTTCTGGCAACGAATAGCAATCCCTTGGGCATGCTTTGTTGAGGTCTTTATAATCAACACACATCCACCACCCGCCATTTCCTTTTGGTACCATTACTAGGCTCGAGACCCAGGTCTGGTAGCGCACCTCGCGTATAATTCATGCATTGAGCAGTTCTGTCACTTGTTCTTTCATGGCCTCGTTCTTTTCTGGGCCGAGGTTACGCTTCATCTACACAGTCGATGCTCTGCTACATGCTGTGGAACGCCCACCATATCTGCTGGGGTCCAGGCAAAAATATCCATGTTCCTAAATAGTAACTGTTTCAGGAATGTGCAGATGTTCTCCGAGATTACTGCGCCTAGCGTGATCTTTTTTTCAGGATATTTCCTGTTGAGGACCCATTTTTCTGCTTCTATGCGCGAAGTTGGTTTGCTTGCTTTTGATGGGCGCACTTCATCAGTCATGAGAACCTCTTTACTTACGTAAATGATTGCTATGCCTGTTTCTGTTAGGAATCCAACCGCTGAGTGAGGTCCTGAGCAAATCATGCTAAATTCCCCTTGGGATTCTCTTCCCAAAAGGATGTCATGGCAAGGGTTTGCAGGTAGGACCATGAACATGACTTCTTCTGTTCGAGAATTCTTCCCATCTAACAGCAGAACTGGAAATGATATTTGGCCCAAGGGATAGACAGCTTCATTGAAGAATCCGGTTAGTGGGTAGTCTACCGGTTCTAAGCGTGCCTTATCCTCTGGATCCAATTGGTTAAAGCATTTCTCGTAAATGATTTCTGCTATGCTTCCGGGATAAATGAAGATGTATTCTGTCTTGTAGTGACCAAATACTCCTGAGATTACAAAAGGTATCCTTTCTCGTGGTCCTCCCCTGACGACAAGGAAAATCACTTGCCTTTCGCGCCATGAATCGTCTTGGACGTGCTTGGTATAGTTCCTTTTTGTTCTTCTTGGGCCGCCCTGTACCATGTGTGTTTCTAATTTTCGAAGCTTCTTGTTGTCTGTCCCTTCCTCTCGCCTATGTATTTGGCGCGTGTCTTTTTTGACGTTCTTGACCAGGTGTGTCAGTTTACCGCTTTTCAAGGCTCTCTCTATCTCTTGCCTCAAGCTGATGTAATCAGCTGTCAAATGCCCTGTGTCTTTGTGATATTCGCAAAAGAGGTTTGCGTCTTGCCCTCTGTTGTTACGTATTTGTAAGGGAGCTTTGAACTGGTGATTCTCGGTGGACAGCACATCTGATAGCGTCTTAGTAAGTGGTGTCCAATGTTTCTCTCTGTTTTCTCGTTTGATTTCTTTTCGATATCCGATCTGATTGATAGTCGCGCGTGCATCTTCTGAGGGTTAAATTTTCTAGCCATAGTGTCACAACCCCCGACCCCACCCTGGGAGCCGGAGTCGCGAGCCAGTCAGATGGTATCGGTGTTTATTAATTTGGCAGCGGAAAGTTTCATCAGGACCATAGTTAGGAAATATTTTTATCATAGTTAAACACCAAAATGTTTAAAATAGATAAATGGGATAAAACCCAAGTTTTGACGATAATACATTTATAGTAAACAAATGGGACAAAACACGATTTACATTTGTAAAATATTTATAGGGATAAACCCCAATTATTGAAAACAATTCTCCTTTTTATTTAGGTAACTTTTATAGCCACTATTCTAAGCCTTCAGTGCTCTCCAGCTGGCTTTTATTGGCTTCACACTAAGTTACCTGAAACGCATTTTAAAAACATTTATCAGCAAGAAATACTGGTGAGTGCATCTCAGTTTAATCAAAACAGTTTTATCACTTTTACAGAATTGAGGGCAATCCAGCAATTACATTTGCTTAATCTAATCAATTACTCAATCAGTACCGTCAACCCGACTTGTGGGTCATATTACTCATTGGCTAACTATGTCTAAAGGTAACGTCTCACAAATTTTGTATACAAAACCCCAACATACCGGCAACAATTGTAGACTTACAAATACTCATTTCCTATTAAGTATAATTTAAAACATTGAGGTTTTGGTAAAACATTTTGACTTACAAAAACGTTTATAAAAAGAGAATGTACTCACAAATAGTGAGAAAAAGCAAGATGTACTCACTAATGTAGATTTAGGTATTCCTACAGGCTTCCTGGTAATATTATAGCTTCCTGATAATATTATAGCTTCTTGTTGTCTCTCCTAGTTATTATTTATTTAAACAATGCACATGTGTTAGTAAAATAACCCAAATTGCATTAACCGTACAACTCGAGACAGAACTCCAATGACTGAGTCAGGCAAGGCCTTGACATGCATTACGGAGTCCTAAATCAATCGGGTGTACACACGAGACAGAATTTCCAATGACTGAGTCGGGCAGAGCCGACATGCATTACGGAAATCCTAAATCGATTGTGTAAGGTAATAGCAGGGTTAACGTACTTACAACGAGGCAGAGCTTCGCTTGTTAGGGGGTATTTGGCTATAATTTTCGCTTATAAGAAGTTCAGAGAGAAAGAGGAAATTTGAGCAAGTGAAATGGCTAAGTTTGGCCCTATTTATAGCTGTTCCACCACTCCTTCGTGCCCCGCAACGGCTTCACCTTCATCTGTCGCGCCCCGCGAGGGCCTTAAAGGCGGCGTAAAGGTTGCTGAGTCACCGGGTGATCTCGACACGTGTCCTGACATGTGGTATTCGGAGTGTCCGCTAAGCAACAGGCTTTTGCGCCCCACAACGGCTTTGTCTTCATCTATCGTGGCCCGCAAGCGAAGGGCAAATCTTGTTTTCTTCGATTTTTACACATACGAAGGTATCTTGGGTCCCTTTTTCATGTACGGGGTACGTAAGGAACGTTTTAGGGTCACGTTAAGGGTTCCAGGAGGGTTGTTACACATAGCCAGACGCCTTCCATGGTGGAACCCGCCCTTTTTTGTTGTGTTTGTCGTTGGCGTGTTGGCTATAGTTATGGTGACGGCTCTCGTCGTCGGTCAGCTTCTTTTCCGTATGTGCAATGATTTTGGCTGCCTCAATGAAAGTTTCCCAATCTTTTGGGCCTCCGTCTCTTCATTTCACCCTTCGTATCAGGTCATCGCATCTGACTGCGTGCATGAAATGTGCACGTATGATTTCGTCTCCAACATTTCCAATTTCCAGGCATTCTTTGTTATACCAGGTGATGAAGTCTTCGATACCCTCATTTTCCTTGCGCCAGAGGTTCAAGACATCAGGCGGATCTCTGGTATACCTTCGTTGTTGGCTGAAATGCGATAAGAATTTCTCTTGGAAGTCCATCCAGGACTTGATCTTTCCAGCCAGTAAACTATCAAACTATGCGCGTGCTATGCCCACGAAGGTTTGAACAAATAGGTGACACCATACTGGTAGTGACCATCCTCCCACGACTCCTACGCTTGTGAATACTTGGAGGTGGTCGTCTGGGTTTGTGAGACCGTTGTATTTCCCCACATTTTGTGGCAACTTCGTTTTTTCCAATGAAGCCATGGCGATTTCTTTGATGAACTTGGATTTCTCAACTACGCCTTCTGGATGGTAACTTAGGGTGAAATAATGCTCTGTTGTTGGATTATACCATGCACGTGAGAGGCCTGTATGATTCATGATTTGGTGGGAGTCTGCTAAAAACGGAGGACTCTTCTTGTCGATATGTTGAGTCTTCGTTTTCGATGTTGTGCTCCCACTCGTTGTTTATGTTGCACGGCCCTAGTCGGCTGCTCAATGGAGGTTTCCTTTGTTGATGAGAGTGATTGTTATAATTGCTCTTCGTCTCTCCATAAGTTTCGCGCGTTTCTTGTGCGCTCTGTCTTCTTAGCGTTGATGACCTTTTGTGTTGTTGGTTCCGCGCATGTGCCCGGTGCGGAGTCTGACGAGGGGCGGGAGTCACGAAAGGAGACGGTTGTACTTACGCTTGGATCAGCGCTTGTTGTGTGCTCAGTTGCGTATAGATCAATTTCACTATTGCTTGAGACTATGCATACCAGGAGGTGAGAGTTTCTCCTTCTGGTAGCCCCAACAGTGTAGAGATGTTCGCCTATGCTGGTGCTGATGGACCGGCGCCATGGTTTGTGTTTTGTGTGCCGGGAGTCGTCTGTTAGATTACCCGAGTGGCACTTCCAAAGTTATTGACTCTAGCATCTGTGAACTCTCCACCAACTTGCTCGTCCCTTTTTTTGGTTTTGGGTGTGTGTTGTCCGGTGTCGGGCCACACGGAGAGCTCTCCTCGTCGATTTGAAAAGAAGAGTTTGGTTCAGCCATTGATGAGTGTTTTTGAAGAGAAAAGAGATGAAAATGGTTGTAAAAATGTGGTGGGCGCCAATGATTAAACACTAGTTAACACTAGGTTAACCCAGCTAGTCGTCTCGTTCAAGGTGGTTCAGTCTCTTTCTCCACTCGTCGTTAAGCTGGATCTCCTGCAAAACAGAACACCGATGACTCGCCACAAGGAGGGGAATAGGGGGGGCTCTCCTTATGACCACCCTCCGGCGTGAGAATAAGTACTGTTCTGAGGAATAAGTGTGTGTTAATAGTAAAAGAGTGAGAGAGCCGCTCCTTAAACCTGGAGGTGAAGTCCTCTATTTATAGCCGGAGAATGAAGGAGGATGAGGAGGCCTGCAAGCTAGCTAGTGCTCACCAGTTGTCCGACCAAAGAGAATATCCTTTGTGTCCCTTCTAACGTCGTCAGTCCTGTGGGTGATGTGGCGTGCAATCGTTCGCTCCAGCTGGGCGCCTCTTAGTACTGATAGTCGGCCTGTCCTCTAGGGATCTTGCAATCACAGCTAACGTCCATCTATTAGTGCCACCTGTTGTCCTTCTTGTCTGCAGGGGCATCTTCTTGTCACCAGGTGGTTTCTTCCAGAAGGTTCCAAAACCTTCTAGATGCACTCGTGTGATGTGGATGCCATGTTGAAAAGGTGGTGTGGTCCCGTGACATATGTGCACTGATTTGGGACCATACCTCTTCAATAAGTCAACCACAGGTAACACAATAAATAAAACAATATATTAATAAATGCATTTTTTATATTAAATTGAAAGTATAGAATATTTATTATGTATTTTTAACAATAAATAAACGAGTAAATACTTTGATTGAATGTGACAACCCTCATGATTTCATGTATCCGTACGATTCATTAAAGTTAATTAAAGTGCTTGATGACTGTGCTGAATTACTTAACTGCTTTCTGATTGCTGCGTCATACTTACATGTGCTTGTAAACATACTAGTCTTGTGCAGAAAATTGACTAAATAATCCTGTATGCTTTCCCAAGTGTGGGGAATTAAAAGTGTTACAAAAAGAAAACATAAAAGACACTAAACGATATAACTTAGCACTTTAACGGAACGGTATCCAACCGAACAACTGGACATTACCCGGAACACAAAAATATTGCTAAACACATTGTTTCACTTTTACTAAGCTAGTTACAGTCCCCAAACATCATAACATATACAATAAAGATATAACATACAAAATACACTAACTAAACATTAGTTTGTAACCAAACTAACTTAACTTATCATCACAACCCAACTAAACCAACCCCCCCCCCCAACCGGTTCTAAAAGTGGCCCCCACCCCTTTGATTTTCTTGATTTGTTTAATGGATTTGCAAGTACTTAAGGGGACATATGGACTAGAGGATAAGGGAGTGTTGGAAGACTTGTTATATATCCACTAGACAATTAATCTCATAATCATCTTCATCACTTCAACAAACTCTTCCTCTCTTCTCTCCCTTGGCTTCGGCCGACCCCAAGAACCACCACCATCATCATCATTCGATCATCATTAACCATTCCACAAGCATACAAAGGTGTTAAAGGTCATAGAAAGGAGCTAGGAGCTTTCGGATCATCAAAGACCTTAGTTTGCTATTAACCACCTCATTTCTTCTCTTGAACATCCCTAGCCTTGAGCTAGTGGTAAGAACATCCTACACTTCATATTTCATCTTATTTAAGTGGTTAAAAGTAGGTTACATGATGATAAACTTAAAGAACACTAAGAAACTTGAACTTGAAACATGAACATAAGCTAAAGTTATGGAGAAATCATGTTGTTTAGTGTTGATATACTTGTTGATTGTTGATTGTTTGTAGAAATGATGTTAATCATCATGTAGTCTTGCTAGATCATGATTAAAAACATAATCTAGCAAGATGAGAGGATAAATATGTTAAAGGTTATGAACCATCCGCACAAAAAGTCATGAACTTGAATAAATGTGATGCTTCTTGTAAAATAATGAACAAGTAAGTTTAAAGTCTTGTAAAATCTAAATGTTTCAAGTATGATTTACCAAGAAACCAAGTTAAAAATACAAGTTTTACTAACTCTTGGTTCTTACATAAATAAACATCGTTTTTAGTGGTTAACAAAGTAAAGAAGCACATGTGTAACAAGAAAAATACATGTAGAAGTATTTTTGGAAAATATGAACATAAGTTGTAAAGATCCACATTCTTTAAAAATGGAGTTTTTAAAGAATCAACCTCAAATTAAAGGGTAACAAGACTTACTAAATACACTAGTAAGTTACTACACATTTTTATAAACCTTCAAGTTCATGAGTTGATAGTTTATACTTGTTTTTAACAAGATTGGTAAGTAGAGATCGTATATTGTTGATTGAGGATTGTTTGGATGAATTTTTTAAAAGAAAATGATTTGCTAATAAGCATGGACGCCTCCATTTACAAAGGAGACTCTGGCGAAATTTTCTAAAAACTCCAACACTTAGACAATATTTTTCTAAACAAGCGTTACAAGTATATTTTATAACTTGTGTTTCGAATATAAACTTCGCCATGAGTTTTGTTACAAAAATACAAAGTGTCAGAGGTTTATTTTTGTAAATAAAAAGGGGTAAATATATATTTAGAATATATATCTTACTAGAACACTTGTGTGGATACTTGTTTATTTTGTGAGATAGTTATATTATTTTAGGGTAAAATAATGTAACTTAACAATATAACTTGACATTTGAATTGTGTGGTATGTGATGGAAATAATGAGTAAATAAACCGTACGTAGGATATGTGTTATGCATGAGAAACTGATTGTTATCCGTACCTTATTAGGACGTGCTTGATTTCTGATTATTAGAGTAACTAATCTAATCGAGCAAACCAAGGTGTGTTCACACACTTTCTAAGACATGGGATTCCCAGTGGTTGGGAATGGGTTAAAGAATTAAAACGGAACCTACATATCCTCCTTGGGTAGGATATGTACGGCCATCCTCCATAGGTAGGATGCCAATATTAATCCTGCGTATTCTCCTTGGGTAGAATACGTACGTTCGTCCTCCTTGGGTAGGACAACAACCATAAAACTTACTAGACAAAACTCTATCATTAAGTCCCTCATTTTATATCGATTTAATCGCCGAGGCCGATGGCGAGTGGGTCATTAGTTAATAGCGCTATTAGGTTTAACAAACCTCACACTGTGCCAGTCGGACGGGCGTGTACTAATGGACTATGGCAAACTGTCAGTGATGATAGACACTGATGTAGGGCACAACTTATTTTCGTTAGTAGTCGATATGGTACGGTCTAGTAGTTCACATGGGGAAGCCCCCATTGATTATAGATATGGTTTGGGTAATAAAGAAGGAACTGGTTAATCATACTTTCAACTATGGGGTAACCCTCACGGCAATTAAGCCAACGAAAGACAAACCATGTTTTCAGAAACAACTTAACTAAACAACCAACCGTGAACTCACTCAACTTTGTTGTTGACTCGTTGTTACATGCCTTACAGGTCGTTAGATGCTTATGGAGCTTGCACGAGGAGGAGGTCGTTGTGGGATATAGACTGTTATGTCCCGTGCTAAACATTTAATCCTTATGAACTTATTAAACTTACGTATTGGACTTTAAACTTATGAACTATGGTACTTATGTTTGGACTTACGTTTTATGCTTCCGCTGTTAACTTAAAGTCGGTTACCTCCTTTAGGTCACCAATTATATTGTGGGTGGTTTTATTTACTTATTTACGTTGTTCAGTATGATTGGTGGCTCGATCCTGGTCACGTCACGCCTCCAAGCGGTGATACTCAGCAGGGTGGATTTTGGGGGTGTGACAAATTGGTATCAGAGCCATTGGTTATAGTGAACTTGGTTTTAAAAAGGGAAAAGCTTTTTGACAAAACCAGACTATAACCTGTACAGTGCTCAACGATCCACAACGACGCTTCGCTCCACGTGCAAGACTCGACAAAATAGGTGGTATGATTTATGTTTATATTGTCGGTTAGATAGTTCACACTGTGCACTAGTTAACGTGATAACTGCTATTTGAACCTTGTGTACTTACTCTCTCCTGTTATCCCATGCTTACGCACTTTCGCGACACTTTTCTCACTTACGTTGCTTCGTTATGAAGATCATGAACGGACGCGGAGGACGTATCAACCTAACTCAAGCCCAGTTGACGGCTTTGATCAATGAACAGGTTGCGGAGGCACTCGCAGCTGTCCCTGCAGGAGGTATAACCTGCCATATCAACCCATCTTAAGATGTTTAGATCCTACCTTCGCAAACCAACTCTTATGCTTAACCTTGTCCTTTATTCTCGCGCCACAGGTCAACATGCTCAACCTCCCGTATGTACGTTCAAAACGTTCATGGATTGCCGACCTAGTACTTTCAGCGGCACAGAAGGAGCTGTAGGTCTTCTTCACTGGTTCGAGAAGCTTGAGTCTGTTTTCGAGATGTGTGAATGCCCTGAAGATCGTAGGGTGAAATATGCTACTGGAACACTCGAAGGTGCTGCGTTAACCTGGTGGAAAGCACAGGTTCAACTGCTAGGGCTGGCGGTTGCTAATGCAACCCCATGGAACGGTTTCAAAGAACTGATCAAAGAAGAGTACTGTAGTCGTGACGACATCCACAAGCTAGAGGTAGAATTTTTCAATCTGAAGATGACGGGGTCTGAAATCGAGGCATACACAAAGAGGTCGAACGAATTAGCTATCCTGTGTCCCACTATGGTGGATCCTCCTATCAAGCATATCGAGCTGTACCTTAAGGGTTTGGTGCCAGAAATTCAAAGCCACGTGACCTCAGCTAATCTTGGCACCATTCAGCAAATCATCAAGTTGGCTCATCGTCTCACTGATCAGGCAGTTGAGCTGAACAAGCTGCCCAAGCGAATTAGCGCTACTACTAGTGATGCTCCCAGTGATAACAAGCGCAAGTGGGATGGAAATTCGAGCAAGGGTTCTACTTCAGTTCAATCTCAGCAGCGAAAGACTGATGACTACCAGAGTCCTGGTCAGCAATCTTCTGGTAATCAAGGACAGGGTGGATACCGAGGGAAGCACCCCAAGTGCAACCGGTGCAAAAAGCATCATAGCGGGCAGTGCCACAAGGGTCGTTGTCTGAGGTGTAACAAGTTTGGCCATGAAGCAAAGGATTGCAGGGGCGCACGACCCGCAAATCAGAATCGCCAACAACAACAACAAGCTCCACAGAACCACCACCAGCAGCAACAGCAGGGCAATAAAGGATGCTTTCAGTGTGGCGCTGAAGGCCACTTTAAGAGGAACTGTCCTCAGTTGAACCAGAATCAGAACAACAACAACTAAGGAAACGGGAATAACAATGGAGGCAACAATGGAGGCAACAACGGGGGTAACAATAATGGCAATGGTGCCAGGGGACGTGTTTTTGTGCTGGGTCAGGGCGACGCGAGGAACGATCCCAACGTTGTGATGGGTAAGTTTCTTCTGGATGATTTCTTTGTCACTGTTTTATTCGATTCGGGTGCCGATACTAGTTATGTGTCCTTAAAAGTTAGTCAAATGCTTAAGCGCACCCCAACACTTTTGATCACCAAACACATGGTAGAGCTAGCAAACGGTAAAAGTCTCGAGGCCACACACATATTTAAGGGTTGTAACCTCGTCTTAGCTGGTCAGAACTTCTCTATCGATCTCATTCCTATATTTCTGGGTAGTTTTGATGTTGTTATTGGGATGGATTGGTTATCTCATCAGCAAGCGGAAATTCTTTGCAACGAGAAGATTGTCCGCATCCCTCGTTCTGGTGAAGAACCCCTCGTGATTCATGGCGACAAGAGTGGTGCTGTCGTAGGCATTATCTCCTTCCTTAAGGCCCAGAAGTATTTGCGAAAGGGCCACACTGCCATTCTAGCACTCGTTACTGACACATCAATGGAAGAGAAGAGAATTGAAGGCATTCCTATTGTGCGCGATTTTCCTGAGGAATTACCTGGTCTTCCGCCTCATCGACAAGTCGAGTTTCAAATCGAGCTAGCTCCTGGAGCAGCACCAATAGCTCGTGCACCTTATCGACTAGCTCCTTCAGAACTTGAAGAACTGTCCACGCAATTACAAGAACTTTTGGAAAAGGGTTTCATACGTCCTAGCTCTTCGCCCTGGGGAGCTCCAGTCTTGTTTGTGAAGAAGAAAGACGGTACTTTCAGAATGTGTATTGACTATCGCGAACTTAACAAGGTGACCGTGAAGAATCGTTATCCTCTTCCACGTATTGATGACTTATTCGACCAGTTGCAAGGGTCGAGTTTCTATTCCAAAATTGACCTAAGGTCAGGCTACCATCAACTGAGAGTCCGAGACGAGGATGTCTCTAAAACAGCATTCAGGACTCGGTATGGGCATTACGAGTTTCTGGTTATGCCTTTCGGATTGACGAATGCACCTGCGGTCTTCATGGATCTCATGAACCGAGTATGCAAACCTTACCTGGATAAGTTCGTTATTGTTTTCATCGACGACATCCTGATCTAATCTAAGAGTCAGGAGGAACACGAGCAACACCTGTGGCTTATTTTGGAACTTCTTCGAACAGAGCAGTTGTATGCCAAATTTTTGAAATCTGATTTATGGCTTCGCGAAGTCCACTTTCTAGGCCATGTAGTAAACAAGGATGGGATTCATGTGGATCCATCCAAGGTTGACTCGATCAAGAACTGGCCTGCACCCCGTACACCAACAGAAATCCGCCAATTCTTGGGTCTGGCAGGATATTACAGAAGGTTTATCAAGGATTTCTCAAAGATTGTGCAACCTCTCACCTCGCTAACTCAGAAGGGTGTCACCTATCATTGGGGTGATGCACAGGAATCCGCATTTCAGCACTTGAAAGATAGACTTTGTAGCGCGCCTATCCTCTCATTGCCTGAAGGTACAGATGATTTTGTGGTTTACTGCGATGTTTCCATCCAAGGACTTGGTTGCGTGTTGATGCAACGCGACAAGGTCATTGCCTACGCATCGCGCCAACTTAAGGTTCACGAAAGGAACTACACTACGCACGACTTGGAATTGGGAGCAGTTGTTTTCGCACTTAAGATATGGAGACATTACCTGTACGGTACCAAGTGCACCATTTACACCGATCACAGGAGTCTCGAGCATATCTTCAAGAAAAAGGAATTAAACATGCGACAACGTTGATGGGTCGAGCTCTTGAACGATTACGAATGTGCGATCAAGTACCATCCGGGCAAAGCCAATGTTGTGGCTGACGCCCTCAGTCGAAAGGATACTATACCTAAGCGTGTACGTGCGTTACAGCTTACCATTCACTCTAGCCTTCCCGCTCAAATACGAGATGCTCAGGTTGAAGCGCTAAAAGAAGAGAACATCAGGGCTGAGTCCTTACGAGGGTCAAGGCAGCGGCTAGAACAAAAGGAAGACGACGCCTACTATGTAATAGGGCGCATCTGGGTCCCACTTTACGGAAACTTACGCGAGCTTGTGATGGATGAAGCGACAAGTCTCGTTACTCAGTACATCCTGGTTCGGATAAGATGTACCACAACCTAAAGCCTACATACTGGTGGCCTGGCATGAAAGCCCACATAGCGACCTACGTTAGCAAATGTTTGACTTGTGCGAGAGTCAAGACCGAATATCAGAAACCATCAGGCCTACTTCAACAACCAGAGATACCTAAATGGAAATGGGAGCAGATTTCCATGGATTTCGTTACTGGCCTGCCTAGATCCCAACACGGAAATGATACCATTTGGGTGATCATGGACCGACTGACCAAGTCTGCACATTTCCTGGCTATCAAGGAAACGGATAAGTTTTCTACTCTAGCAGACATCTACCTAAAGGAAGTAGTATCAAGGCACGGAGTGCCAACCTCCATCATTTCTGATCGTGTCTCACGTTTCACGTCTGAATTGTGGCAAGTTATGCACAAGTCCTTTGGCTCTCGATTAGACATGAGCACGGCATATCATCCACAGACGGATGGGCAATCTGAATGCACCATCCAAACCCTTAAGGACATGCTTCGGGCATGTGTAATCGACTTTGGTAACGGCTGGGAAAAACACCTCCCGTTAGTGGAGTTTTCGTATAACAACAGTTACCACACAGTATCCAGGCCGCTCTGTTTGAGGCATTATACGGACGGAAGTGCCGATCACCTCTTTGTTGGGCAGAAATTGGTGACAGCCAAATCACAGGCCCAGAACTTGTAGTAGATACAACTGAAAGGATTGCTCAGATATGACAACGAATGGCGGGAGCTCGTGACCGTCAGAAAAGCTATGCTGATAAGCGTAGGAAACCACTCGAGTTCCAGGTTGGGGATCGGGTGCTACTTAAAGTCTCACCTTGGAAAGGTGTAGTTAGTTTTGGCAAACGAGGCAAACTCAATCCGCGTTATGTCGGACCGTTTGAAATCATTGAGAAAATTGGCAAAGTCGCCTACAAGTTGAATCTACCTGCAGAACTCAGCGGAGTTCACAATGTATTCCATGTGTCGAATCTGAAGAAGTGCCTGTCAGATGAGACCCTCATAGTTCCTCTCAAAGAACTCACTATCGACGACCAGCTACGATTCGTCGAGGAACCAGTAGAGATTACTGATCAAGATGTTAAAGTTCTCAAGCGTACCAGAATACCTCTTGTTCGAGTTCGTTGGAATTCCCGTCGTGGCCCAGAGTATACCTGGGAACGAGAAGACCAAATGAAACTCAAGTATCCCCAGTTGTTTAAGAAAAGTGCAACCACTACTGAGGCTGAAGCTACTGTAGAATTTCGGGACGAAATTCCAAACCAACGGGGGGATGATGTGACACCCCAGGAAAACCAGGAAACCACGCAACCTAACTAGCTTCCTCAGTAACAAAGTGTTAAATTTCAGGACGAAATTTTCTTAACAGGGGGAGAATGTGACAACCCTCATGATTTCATGTATCCGTACGATTCATTAATGTTAATTAAAGTGCTTGATGACTGTGCTGAATTACTTAACTGCTTTCTAATTACTGCGTCATACTTACATATGCTTGTAATAATACTAGTCTTGTGCAGAAAATTGACTAAATAATCCTGTATGCTTTCCCAAGTGTGGGGAATTAAAAGTGTTACAAAAAGAAACATAAAAGACACAAAACGATATAACTTAGCACTTTAACGGAACGGTATCCAACCGAACAACCGGACATTACCCGGAACACGAAAGTATTGCTAAACACATTGTTTCACTTTTACTAAGCTAGTTACGGTCCCCGAACATCATAACATATACAATAAAGATATAACACACAAAATACACTAACTAAACATTAGTTTGTAACCAAACTAAGTTAACTTATCATCACAACCCAACTAAACCAACCCCCCCCCCCCCCAAACCGGTTCTAGAAGTGGCCCCCACCCCTTTGATTTTCTTGATTTGTTTAATGGATTTGCAAGTACTTAAGGGGACAAATCGACTAGAGGATAAGGGAGTGTTGGAAGACTTGTTATATATCCACTAGACCATTAATCTCATAATCATCTTCATCACTTCAACAAACTCTTCCTCTCTTCTCTCCCTTGGCTTCGGCCGACCCCAAGAACCACCACCATCATCGTCATTCGATCATCATCAACCATTCCACAAGCATACAAAGGTGTTAAAGGTCATACAAAGGAGCTAGGAGCTTTCGGATCATCAAAGACCTTCTTAGTTTGCTATTAACCACCTCATTTCTTCTCTTGAACATCCCTAGCCTTGAGCAAGTGGTAAGAACATCCTACACTTCATATTTCATCTTATTTAAGTGGTTAAAAGTAGGTTACATGATGATAAACTTAAAGAACACTAAGAAACTTGAACTTGAAACATGAACATAAGCTAAAGTTATGAAGAAATCATGTTGTTTAGTGTTGATATACTTGTTGATTGTTGAATGTTTGTATAAATGATGTTAATCATCATGTAGTCTTGCTAGATCATGATTAAAAACATAATCTAGCAAGATGAGAGGATGAATATATTAATGG
This sequence comes from Helianthus tuberosus, assembly GCA_030545235.1. Taxonomy (NCBI): domain Eukaryota; kingdom Viridiplantae; phylum Streptophyta; class Magnoliopsida; order Asterales; family Asteraceae; genus Helianthus; species Helianthus tuberosus. The sequence goes on along the minus strand of CM060412.1, from coordinate 130,594,032 downwards.
TTATGAACCATCCTCACAAAAAGTCATGAACTTGAATAAATGTGACGCTTCTTGTAAAATAATGAACAAGTAAGTTTAAAGTCTTGTAAAATCTAAATGTTTCAAGTATGATTTACCAAGAAACCAAGTTAAAAATACAAGTTTTACTAACTCTTGGTTCTTACATAAATAAACATCGTTTTTAGTGGTTAACAAAGTAAAGAAGCACATGTGTAACAAGAAAAATACATGTAGAAGTATTTTTGGAAAATATGAACATAAGTTATAAAGATCCACATTCATTAAAAATAGAGTTTTTAAAGAATCAACCTCAAATTAAAGGGTAACAAGACTTACTAAATACACTAGTAAGTTACTACACATTTTTATAAACCTTCAAGTTCATGAGTTGATAGTTTATACTTGTTTTTAACAAGATTGGTAAGTAGAGATTGTATATTGTTGATTGAGGATTGTTTGGATGAATTTTTGAAAAGAAAATGACATGCTAATAAGCATGGACGCCTCCATTTACAAAGGAGACTCTGGCGAAATTTTCTAAAAACTCCAACACTTAGACAATATTTTTCTAAACAAGCGTTACAAGTATATTTTATAACTTGTGTTTCGAATATAAACTTCGCCATGATTTTTGTTACAAAAATACAAAGTGTCGGAGGTTGATTTTTGTAAATAAAAAGGGGTAAATATATATTTAGAATATATATCTTATACTACAACACTTGTGTGGATACTTGTTTATTTTGTGAGATAGTTATATTATTTTAGGGTAAAATAATGTAACTTAACAATATAACTTGACATTTGAATTGTGTGGTATGTGATGGAAATAATGAGTAAATAAGCCGTACGTAGGATATGTGTTATGCATGAGAAACTGATTGTTATCCGTACCTTATTAGGACGTGCTTGATTTCTGATTATTAGAGTAACTAATCTAACCGAGCAAACCAAGGTGAGTTCACACACTTTCTAAGGCATGGGATTCTCGGTGGTTGGGAATGGGTTAAAGAATTAAAACGGAACCTACATATCATCCTTGGGTAGGATATGTACGGCCATCCTCCATAGGTAGGATGCCAATATTAATCCTGCATATTCTCCTTGGGTAGAATACGTACGTTCGTCCTCCTTGGGTAGGACAACAACCTTAAAACTTACTAGACAAAACTCTATCATTAAGTCCCTCATTTTATATTGACTTAATCGCCGAGGCCGATAGCGAGCAGGTCATTAGTTAATAGCGCTATTAGGTTTAACAAACCTCACACAGTGCCAGTCGGACGGGCGTGTACTAATGGACTATGGCAAACTGTCAGTGATGATAGACACTGATGTAGGGCACAACTTATTTTCGTTAGTATTCGATATGGTACGGTCTAGTAGTTCACATGGGGAAGCCCCCACTGATTATGGATATTGTTTGGGTAACAAAGAAGGAACTGGTTAATCATACTTTAAACTATGGGGTAACCCCCACGGCAATTAAGCCAACGAAAGACAAACCATGTTTTCGGAAACAACTTAAAACTAAACAACCAACCGTGAACTCACTCAACTTTGTTGTTGACTCGTTGTTACATGCCTTACAGGTCGTTAGATGCTTATGGAGCTTGCACGAGGAGGAGATCGTTGTGGGATATGGATTGTTATGTCCCGTGCTAAACATTTAATCCTTATGAACTTATTAAACTTACGTATTGGACTTTAAACTTATGAACTATGGTACTTATGTTTGGACTTACGTTTTATGCTTCCGCTGTTAACTTAAAGTCGGTTACCTCCTTTAGGTCACCCACTCACACACACCTATACGTACACACATACATATATATAAAGGGTTCATCCCCCACCCCCTAGGTCCATCCCCTTGAAGCTCCGCTTACGTGGCAGTGACGTGGCGACCCATCACCTTCGAGATGAGGCTCTCCATACCCTTTAGCCTAAGAATTGGAAGTGATAAAAAAATGAGAAATAACTTTATTATTTTTACATAATACATTTTTTAATCTACTAGTTTTTACCTTTTATTTCATTAAAAAAAAATTGTCAAATTACATCAAAACAAAAGGTAGACGGACAACAAGCTGCGCTGTCACCATTTTCTAAATTGCAAACCCTAAACTTTCAAAGACAAACCATTACCCCCTGGGTTGAACAATTGTTGTGGATGATCCGTTGGACCTTGGGTTGTACATTATTTTTAAATATATTTCAAAAGGGCGTCTCTGAAAATTCATGTACTCTGTTCGAGCTTGAAAAATGTGTCTTTCGGTAATATTTTATTATTATTATTTAATTTTAAAATCAAATGGGTATTGGGTTCACTAAAGCTAATGCCACTATCCAACTTCCAAACCATAAAAATTGTTTTGTAAATGAGCCTATCTTGGAGTTGTTATATATATACTATTTAAAAAAAATTAACATATATATCAATTTTTTTTATAAAAAAATATCTGTCGTTCAAAATCACAGGTCCTGTGAAATGGTCCTCCTCACACACCCTTATCACCGCCCATATAGTTAACTAACTCATAATATATATACAAATAGTAATTTGGGATGCATCTACTTTGTTCAAAAGTCACGTCCAATAGAAGATTATGTTTAGTATTTATATAAATTGAAAAAATCACAAAAGTCATACGGTTATGTTTAGTATATATAATTAGAGCGGGGTTCGGCTACAAAGTACAAATTTCAAACCCTAATAGTCTATAAAAACTTCAAACACACCATCGTTGAACTATGAATATAAAACACAAAAAGCTAATCAACATAAAACATAATAATGTTTGTCACTCCATAATCAGAGCCTTATCATCTAATACACAACACAAAAATCACATATATGACGTTTTAATAGGGTTAGGATATATAGGAAGTTTTTTTTTTTTTTTTGCTAGGAAGGCTAGGAAGGCTAGGAAGTAATCTTGACCATTAATTGATTTAATCAATGGCTAAGATTAAATGAGTGAAATTGAAAAGAAAAAAAGAGGCGCATGGGTTTCTGTAAGGGCATTCTAGTCAATGCAGGACAATAGTTTCTCTCTTCTTCAATTCTCCCCCTACACACATTTTTTAAACGTTAATAACTTTTTCATACGACACTATTTTTTTATAAAAGTTGCACAAAAAAACGAGCGTTTTTTATCTTTAAAACGAGTATACTATTGCTATATTTTCAAAAAATTCGAAAACCTAGTTGCGTAAAACGCAATAGGCCAAAAATGTAAAAAAAAATATTTTTTTTTCTAAAACGCAATGCACCAAAAACATAAGGAAATATCTTATTTCTAAAATACAATGGCCAAAAAACACAAAGAAATGTCTTATTTCTAAAATGCAATGGCCAAAAAACATAAAAGAAAGTGTCATTTCTAAAACGCAATGGACTGAAAACACATAAAAATGTGTTTTACCTAAAACACAATTGACTAAAAACACTTCAAAAATGTGTTTTCCTAAAACACAATAGACTGAAAACACAAAGAAATGTCTTATTTCTAAAACACAATAGCCTAAAAACACAAAAGAAAGTGTACTTTCTAAAAAGCAATGGACTGAAAACACATAAAATGTGTTTTTTTCTAAAACACAATGTACAGAAGACACATAAAAATGTCTTATTTCTAAAACGCAATGGCATAAAACACAAAAGTAAGTGTTCTTTCTAAAACGCAATGGACTGAAATGTGTTATTTCTAAAATGCAATGGAATAAAAAAACTTCAAAAATGTGTTTTTCTAAAAAGCATTGAACCCCGCCAGGGGCTCTGCCCCTTGGACCCTTCTCCTAGTGGCGCTGCCCCTGGACCACTGCCAAGATTACTTTGTAAAACGCAATGACTCAATTCAAAAACTCAGATCCTAAAAATGCAATTAAAAATTTCTTACATAGATCGAAGTCGATTTCTTCACATTTCTTCACCGATTGACGAAATATGAATGTTAGAAACACACATCAGCGATCGAATCGAACGAATCGAGTGATTCGCTTCAAAATCACAGGGAAAAAAATGAGATACTGTATGAAATTTAACTGGGTTTCTTCAAAACAGTTGAAGAAAATGTTGGTTAAGTGTTTGAATCATTGATTAGTGATGAAAATCGCACTATAATGTAGTGATTATTGAGATAGAAAGTAAAGAAAAAGTTGAAGATGGTGGGTTTTGAAGTTACAGATAGAAGAAGATTGGATAAAATTGACTAAAATACCCTTACTATTTATGTTAAATTTTGACACATATCATAATTCTATTGCTTTCTATCCTTCTTAGTCAAAATAAACTTGCTATTTGATCCTCTTCCTGTTTTAGTAATCTTCATTATGTTATTTTTAGATTTTCGGTATGTTTTATAACTTTACATTTTTTTAAGAAATTTGAAGTTTGTTGCAAACTCCTAATTATATAATTAAATAGAAAAAGTTCACAAAAGGTAAACGGTTGCAATGGCATGCACGAATTTTCATTTCAGGAAAGTGGGTTATGAACACTCCTACCATTCTATTGTTTTGTTTTTTTCCTTTTTTTTATAAAATCCCATTTTGCATCCCTATCATACAAATTAATAAAGTATGCTTAAATTCATATAAATGCTTAAATATGTCACCATGAGTTAAATAATATTTTAAATATGTTTTTTTTTTCATCCTTTTGTAGTGTTCTTTTTATTTGTAACTTTACCATGCATTAAATAATATTTTAAATATGTTTCTATTCTTTTATCCTTTTGTTGTGTTCTTTTTATTTGTAACTTTTGTTTTTATTTAATTATTATTTAACCAACAAGTATTGAAAGGTCAAATTTACTTTTACTTTTATTTTTGCGGCATGTTGATTTAATCGCAAACATAAAATATAAGGGTTATGTCGATCCATATTAAAAACCACGTCGGTTCGAAAAGACATGAATGCTTGATTATTATTTAAAATAATATTATAATATGACTTTTTTCATGATTCATTAAAAAATACATAAATAACTGAATGGTTGTTAGTCTTCCACCGTTTCATTATCTCACTTATGCATGCATAATATTTTATATATGCATATATATCACATGTATTTTCATCATTATAACAATAATCAAATTAATTATCAAACCACATGCTTTTATATAAATTGAATTATCAATTTCCATTTAAAATTGAATTAAGAAAAAAAAATGTGTGATATGCAACCAATGGGTTATTCGCAACCTTTTATGATGCATATTGTTTAACTAAACAATTATTGGAATGTCAAATAATTATGAAGTGTTTATTTTTATTATTGTATAAACGTGACTTTCTTTCATGAGGTAAATACCAATATACAAGTAGAACTCTTAGAAAATTTTTTTGGGTTGATAGAAGTTGTTTGAAAGAGAGTCATTTTGATAATTGGATATATTAGTTAGTATCATTAGAATATATAACGATAATCATTTAAATTATATAACCAGTTAAACTAATAAAATATTAATTAGTATCATTAGAATTACCTTTATATAACCAGTTAAACTAATAAAATATTAGTATCATTAGAATTACCTTTTTATTGCAGAAAGCATATATTATAAAAGGAGAAATCTGAGTGACATAAGAAAAACTGATGTGTCGGCCAAAGAGACTGTCCAACAATATTTTTTTAAGTCATTACTGTATCGTAAAACCTAATGTATAAAATCATTTTAAAATCTATCTAAAAGTTTGCCTTCCAAAACCTCTGCTCATATCCATCCATAGTTTAAAAGTAGCAGCGGTTGAAGGTTCATATGATGCTATACCTCAGCAGATGTTTAGTTGCCGGTAATTTCAAATTCAAAATGCCTGGGAATACGTAATTTGCAATTAATGTATGTCACTCACTAACTTCTGTCAATCATATTCTTATATAAAAGTTTTTCCTCATCTCACTCTTCATATTTCCACTCTCCTGTTCTTTGCTTTTGTATTTTGAAATTTGAATTCATTCTGATTTCCGAATTAGAAGTCAGCGTCAGTTGAGATTAACAATTTTAGTTCAGTTAAGGATTTGAATCCTGAGAAAGATTTGTGGCACATGAGACCGAGGATCATCCGAAAATGGAATCAAGGTTATAGAATGGATCCCATCTTCATTGATAAGCAGGGTATGGTGGTATTTGTGTTATTCCATTCGTGTATAAAGGATTCTATGGATGTATATCTGTGAATTCCTGTTTTTATGCTTTATAGGTTTCTATTATAAATGTTTTTGGGAAAGATTTGTGGCACATGAGAGCGAGGATCTTCCGAAAATGGAATCAAGGTTATAGAATGGATCTCATCTTCATTGATAAGCAAGTATGGTGTATTTGTGTTATTATGTTCGTGTATAAAGGATTCTATGGATGTATATCTGTGAATTCCTGTTTCTATGCTTTATAGGTTTCTATTATAAATGTTCCTGGGAAAGATTTGTGGCACATGAGAGCGAGGATCTTCCAAAAATGGAATCAAGGTTATAAAATGGATCTCAACTTCATTGATGAAAAGGTAATGTCTGTTTGTGTTTAAAAAAAGATGTGTACATGTGAATTCCTGATTCTATGCTTTGTAAGTTTGTAATATAAATGTTCCTGAGTTTTGTACTGTAGTTTATTGAGGATGTATATTCTTTGATTTTTTTTCCTTTTCATCACAAACCGTAGGTTTTTATGCTAAAAAATACTCTGTTTAAATGTTCTTCAGGTAGATGTTGCTGGATTTGTTATTTGGCGTGGAAGTCTTGAATTCGTTGGCCGACCTAGAAAAGAAACTAACAATATGAAAAGCGATATTCAAGAGTTGGAGTAAGTGGTGGTTTACATGTTCAGTCATGAATTCAAACTATTGTTTGTATTTATTGTGGAATGATCTTAATAAATGAGACCAGGACTGTTGGTATTTAAAGGGGAATCAGGGTAATGCTAATAAATGAGGCTAAAAGTCTTTGTATCTAATGTGGAATCATGGTAATAAATAATATCAACAAATTTATTCCCTCTTCAGGTGAATGTGTTAGATAGTCATAATTTTCGGATGATTTTATGTTGTTATTCATTCCGTTTTTGTTTTGATTTGATTTTATAGATTTGTTATATGGTGTGGAAGTCTTGAATTCGTTGGCCGACCTTGAAAAGAAACTAACAGTATGAAAAGCGATATTCAAGAGTTGGAGTAAGTGTTGGTTTACATGTTCAGTCATGAATTCACATTATTGTTTGTATTTACTGTGGAATGATCTTAAAAAATGAGATCAGGACTGTTGGTATTTAAAGGGGAATCAGGGTAATGCTAATAAATGAGACTAACAGTCTTTGTATCTAATGTGGAATCGTGATAATAAATGAGATCAACAAATTTATTCCCTCTTCAGGTTAATATGTTAGATGGTCATAGCAATCTCGAATAAAGTGCACCTTGATATCAATGTGCTTTGGTTTTAGAGTGAAAGACAAGTTTTTGATAATCTGGATAGCGGCATCATTATCAAAAAGTAGGTAGTAGAGTTTAGATAAGTCAAACCGTAATCCTTGAGCTGGTGTTGTATCCAAAGAACCTGAGAGCAGCAGGTAGCAGATGCTACAACACACTTTGCTTCCGCTGCAAAAGTAAGCTGTTGCTTCTTGCACTGCCATGAGATGAGACTGACCCCCAAGAATTGGCATCCAGCCGATGTACACTTCATATCTATGTCCATATTTGAATCTATCATATCGAATTTGGCAAGAACGTCGTGAACATATTTGTTTGACAAATCAAGATTCCTTGACTGTTTTGAAGAACTTGCAAGCCTAGAAACATTGTCATTTATCCCAACAAGCTCATTTCAATCTTTTTCTCATCATCCGAAAATACGAATGGCCTCCAGATGTGCCACCGGTGCGTATACCTCATCATGATCCAGACCTTCATCTTGTTCGAAACCTTGAACTGCCGTTCCTCACGATCACGCTGGTGTCATTCTGTTTGTTTCTGAATATCCAGCACGTTCCAAGAGCACGTTTTCTTTTGATGAAGAGAACCTCCATCCCTTTGTCGTACATCATAGATACGCTCAAAAGGCTGTGCTTCAGTTCAGGGACATAATTGACCTCCATCCCTTTGATTGTTCTTTTTCTCTAGATTCAAGTATCCATTAGAAGGCTTGGCTCGAGAAAATCGATTTTCGTCCGATCAATAATGCATAGCCTTCTGATTATGTGTGATACTAGAGTAGTAGGGACGATAACACAATTTCTAGCTATGTGCCCCGGAATTCCACAATTAAAACAAGTTTGTCGCTTTGAGAAAAAGACATTCAGTTCAGCTTGTGTTATTCTAGGGAACTGATTGGGTTTCTTCTTTCCACTTGGCGCTGATTGCTTGTGTGCATGTTTAACCTTGGATGAACCTTGCTCACAGTTATCAGCACAAGAGTGAGTATCGACAACTTTTCCCTTCAGTTTAGGTTCAGTTTGCTTGAGAGACGGGTTTTCCTTTTGAGTCTTCTTTTTACGTGGTTTTCTATTTTTACGTGACTGTGTTTTCTTTAAAGGAGCATATTAGTAGACTTTGCTTCATTTGAAACATTTTCTTCAGAATCTGATCCTTTAGGATCGAGATTTATATCATCTGTTGAAGTGATTTCCACGGATCCCTTTTCTTCAGAAATCATGTTCTCAAGAGTTTCTACAGAATTGGTTTCCACATATATCTCTTCTTCAGTGTCATCAGTTGAATCAACTGTTGAATTGATTTCCATGGATCCATTTTCTTCAGGCTCCGAGTTCTCTTGAGTTTCTGCAGAATTGGTGTCCACATATATCTCTACTTCAGTTTCATCAATTTCCGAGTCTCTGACATCAGCTGATTCTGGTTTCTCAGACGCAGAGCAATCTATGTTTGAAACTGTTTGGCTCTCTTCGGGCGTTACACCGCTTGATTCTGAGTGTTCATCACATTCAGAATCTTCAGAAGTGCTATGCTCATTATCTGATGTACCAGAATCTGCAACTTGAATGTCAGGTTCATCAGATGATCCCTGTTCATCATTATCTTTATCCTGTTCATGAGTTTCTTATGTATTAGTTGATGTTTCAGGCACACAAGAATAGTTGCTCGAATTATCAGGACTGATTTCTGAGTCACTTGAAACAGGTGTTTCAAGTTTATCAGTCAATACATCAAATTTCCTTGTTAAAACATTATCATCACGATCAAAATCTAAAACCACAGCACCTGAATCATCAGTTTTAATAGGAATACCCCGAGTCTTAGCATACCAAAACATAACATAGTTCCAAGCGTAAAGATCGCATTTGACAGCATCCGAATCATCAGCAACATCAGCAACGTTTGAATGTGGTTCATCATCCACTGCACACTGCTCTTCAACTGTCACCGATTCTACACATGAACTAAAAAATTAATATTATCTATAGAATCAGAATCAGAACTTGACATAATTACTTGGGGCTCTTCAGATGACGTTTTTACTAGTTCTGTTTCATTTTCCATTTCAGTTCCTTGTTCAGATTTAGCAGATTCGTTTGAGCAATTTTCATTTTTAACAAAACTCATGGGCTTTGAAAATCAGCAGGTTGGGCATTCTTCGGTTTGAAAGGCTCCCATGGAACATAATCACTTGGTTAATATAAATCATTTTATCATAATTTTCTAGTTCTTGTTCAGTAGTAGGCATTCTTGAGTAATTATGATTATATGGCGGTGGAACCTTGTTGTAGCCCAAACCCTTACCTTTGTTTTCTTTGGACGCGAGCTGCACATTACATAGATTACAAACACTGTCACTGGAAGTATCAAATTTCTTTATATTCAACTCGTTTTGTTTGTACTTCCCAGTAAGAAGTTCCAGCTCAGCTTTCATAGAGTCGCATTCTGATGTGTACAAAATGCAACATATAAATTACATCAATTGAGGCATAAAACTAACCCTTTTTTAGTACTAATGTTGGAAAAAGTGTGCTTTTGTGTTCCTTTTGTATTTTCAGGGTTAAATGAGCTTAAATGAATAAAAGAAGCAAAAATGCAGCCAAATCTAACAATAATACAAGAAAAGGAATAAACGTCGCATACCCGACCCCTCGACAGCATCTTCCCAAGCAAAAACAACAGAACAGAAGGCTGAACACGCCTCGTGCTCAATGAGCACGGGGGCGTGCCCAAGTGTCTGCAGAAAAGACAAAGCTGTAGAAGCTTCTATCACCCACCACGGGGGCGTGCCCAGTGGAATCTAGGCAAATCTTGGTAGTACAGATACGCTTCTGCACACGGGGTTGTGCCCAGCGGACACGGGGGCGTGGTCAACTAATGCAGACAAACTGCATTTAATGAAGAAAGAGAAGATGGGTGGACACGGGGCCATGCCCAATGGACACGGGGCCGTGTCCGGGCTTCTGTGTAGGCTATAAATAGGGGTGCTTGGCTCACTTGCAAACCATCCCTTAGCAAACCACCTCTCTCACACTTCACCCACCCACCACCACCATCACAACCCACATCCACCACCATCATGCATCATCCATCATAGAGTGTGTGAGTAGTCTCGGGATCCAAGATTGATCGTAAGAGTTCTTGACAATCAAAGGCCATGTTTGCCTAAGTCTCTTACATCACTTGGTGAAGATAAGAATTTAGTGTAATACTATTTATTTTTAATCTTTTCACACTTTTTATTTGGTTATGTATTAATGACTTTAATAACTAGTTTCTTATGTTGAAGGTGAATCTTCCTTATCATTTGTCCGTGGTGTCTTGGCATTATTTTACTATCTATATAAAATAAAAGATTTTCACTTTTCATATCTCCATAGTCTATATGGAGATATGTTGGCTACCTGGTTGGGGGTTAAGGGAATGGTTTGGTAAACATCTTGCCTTGTTCAGTGTATAGATCCTGCAAGGACCTGAGTCAAGTTTAGTAGGACCTCCTTCAATACCGACTGGTATTGATGGCGGGGGTCTGAACTCCTTGATCCCCTCATATGTAAACTACTATTAAAACTTTAACCCGGCTACTTAGGATTGTATCCCTGCTGTGTAACACCTCAAAAATTTATGTCCAACAATGTATCGACACGTGTCATGAGCTTTAAACGAGTAGAAGATTATTTATGAAGGACTAAAGTTATCAAACAAGGAAAGTATGTGAATATAAGGGTTCAAAGTGTCAACAATGGATAAATATGCTTTACTGTAACCCTACACGATGTTTATACCCTTAAACGAATGAATCATGGATCGTACGAAGCTAATTGTGGAAGAAAGTGAGAGATTACAAACTACAGGGGTTAAATGTGTCAACATGTTTAAAGTATACCTCTGAGTGACCTTTTAGCAAACCCAAAGCTTTGTAATGGTTAATTATGCTCACTAGAATAAGTGATAAAAATTTCACAAGGTTTCGATAAAGTATGAGAAAGTTATGACGATATTCGTATACGAGGGGTTAAAAGAATCAACGTTGAAATCTAAGGCCTTACGGGTGATTACAAAGTTAACCAAGGACTTGATGGTGTTTGATAATCCCTTGGAACCCTTAAAAGTAAGGTTAGAGGGACAAAAATGCAAAAACAAGACTTAAAACCACGTTTGAAAGGACCAAGGACCAAAAGTGCAAAACTTAAAACTTGTTTGGCCTGTTCTGATCATCCACACGGGCCGCGTATGTGACACATGTGTCACTTCAACCATCAAACAAATGCCAAACCAATTAAATATTGTATTTCATACTTGGGATTTGTAAAAATATGTGTATCGTTTGCACATATCAACTCTTGTTCGATTTCAAGCTTTAAATCGCTTTCTGGAGGGTTATACGCGCTCTGATGCGTAGATATAACCAGTTTAATGCAACGAACACTCCGGAATAGTAAAATAGGCTTAACATACCTTAAATAACCTTTACATAACTTAGAAATAAGTTTTGGATGGTTTGGTATGCCGAAATCAAGTTAAATCGCTTACAGGGACTAAAGTTGACAAACTGCGAAAGTATGCCAATTTGAACTGTAACAGACATTCTGGAACATGGAAATAAGTTAAACATACCATAAATATCCTTCACATAGCTTAGAAATAGGCTTTGAGGGGTTCGGTGTGCTAAAATAAACTTTTGGGGCATTCAGGGACTAAAAGCGTCAAAAAGTGCACAAGTTTGCATTTTCGCGCATAACTTACGTTCTGAATACATCCGGACATCCAAAAAATTATGTAAGCACTAAAATATTTTATTTTAGTGTTTGGCATGAGAAAAATCCATTCGTCGCGTCATTTGGATCGTTTTTCGCGCTTGTGTGCATTCCATCGTAATTAAGCGAACATCGCGATCGTACGACCAAACGAACCAACATCCGACATATTTTTGAACATGTTTCATGTCCACAATGTTTAGGCATCATTTTTGGGCCTTAAATTTGGCTTTACGGGCCTTAGAAGTGTCGGAAATGGCTTAAATGTGTAACAGGGACCAAAACTGTCATTTCTGAAAGATGTTTGCTGATCAGACAGGCCAGGCGGCCCGTGTAAGTTTAGTGACTCCCTTTACGCGGCCCGCGTCAGACTCCCAGATCAGATAAGATCAATTAATCAGCAGATTACAGCTGTTAAACTCCCAACCACACACCCACACTTGCCCTTTCAGTTCATGAGGGGCCATTTTTAGTCACCACAACATTCCAACAAGTGTACGCCTTAGATTCGATCACGGTTTCCAAGAAACGATCCTAACGGTTCAGGAAATCCTATAAATACCCACATCCCCCAACTTCAAAACCCACTTGATTTCTTGAAATTTCTCTAAGTTGAAACCATTGTTTCATACCTGAGAATACTTGAGAAATCAAAGCTTTCGGGGACCCTTCATAAGTATTCCTTCGTTCTTTTATTGCTTTTCGAGTCCGAAAGTCAAACTTTGTTTGACTTTCTGCGTTGACCAGTTTATGGTCAATGCGAAGTTCGTTTGAACTTCGCAACGTGATTGTAATCACGATGGTTATAGTCCCTAGTGACTATGCCTACTGATTACCACGTTGTCTAGGGTCGTAAGGGTAAGCGATCTAATAAATCGCTTATACCTTCGAACCCGACCCATTTGGTCGATCATTAGGATCCGACCAAATATATTAGGTGACCATAGTAGGTAGGGAATAACCTTCCGAGGTTATACCTTATGGTCACGACGTTTAAGTAGTTGTGTGATAGGTAGTTTATATGCCTTAGGTAAATTACCAAAATACCACTTTGATGCCAAAATTCATTATAAACATATGTGACATAAATTTTGACATCTAAACTGATTTGGCGACAATATTAGGCATGATAAGGCATATTCTACTTGTCATAGGACTAGTTAGGCGGTCCAAACGCGTTTCACGCGAACGACGCGTTAAAGTAGCATTAGCTACCTAAACGGGTCGTAATGGGTCGTAAGCACTTAGGTTAGGATTTCATTTAGTATGTAGGCTTTGTTAAACCATATTACACGAGTCTCCATACTCGTTTATTTTACAAACCCTAATTCTATCAAATCCTCCGATTTAGGTCCGGTTTATTAACATAGTTACCTATATTAGGTGCCGTTCGATATCCGTGATCTCTAGCATTGTTTGGTTGTCACTCAGGACTACTGAGCAATCTCAAGTGAGTACATAGAACCCCCTCTTTTAAATGTTTTCAAGGTGTTTATGTGAGTACATAGAACCCCCTCTTTTAAATGTTTTCAAGGTGTTTATGTGAGTACATAGAACCCCTTCTTTTACTGTTTTCCAAACGTTTTGGGGTGGAACACATGTGCCTACTTGTTACTTTCATGCTTTCCTGTTTTCACATCATATACTTACTATGTTTATTAGTACATTTATAGTACATGATTTCCATACATTTTATGCTATGTATGTCCATTGTGTGCATACTTAGTACATTATTTTACATTACATTTCATGCTATTTATGTCCATTGTGTGCATACTTAGTACATTATTTTACATTACATTTCATGCTATGTATGTCTATTGTATGCATACTTAGTACATTGTTTAACATTACATCTTGATGGTTTGGTTTGAGTAAGTGACTTAAGTAACGAGGCGTGTGTAATATGATACAAGCATGGTGGATACGCCGCTGGTACTTCCTATATATAAGTGTTTGCATGGTATTACATATCGTAGCATTATTTGAATCATTTCAATTTGAGACATATAACATTTTATACAAATAACATACTTTTCACAAGACATTGTTTTACAAACAACTTATCTTATACAAACTCATTCTAAATGGTTATTCATTTAATCATACATTATTCTCTTATTTATACATATCATCTGAACTTATTGTTTTTCAAACGATTTACAAAACAAGTCAATTTACAAGGTTCATGACAAAACTTTATTAAACAACTCTTTCTAAACTTACAAGTCATGAAACCTATTTTCACAAAACCTATGTATCTCACAGGCATTTTTATGCTGACGTACCTATTTTCACATGTGTTTTCAGGAGATGATGCATAGGACTTATCAAGACATACTTTGGCGGACCTGTGCCTTAGTGACTTAAAACGAGACAAGAACTAGTTAATTCTTAACTCTCATGTTTGATTAATAAAACGAAACTTTAATTGCCATGGATTTGAAACGATTAATTCTGTTACAACACTCCCCGACGTTTCCGCCACGATTCGTTGTCTCACGTGGTCGGGGTGTGACAGAAAAGATGGTATCAGAGCCAATGGTTATAGGGAATTAGGTTATTAGTAATACTTTAACCTAGTCTATAACCTTCCTAGGACCCTAACGCGAGTTTACTTGCGTTTAGTCATAAAACAATACCGTCACCTATCCTTAGGCGACGACCGCAACAAGAACATAAATTTCAAAACCGCTTTGAAAACTAATCATCTGTTCTAGGATGATTGATTACTAGGTTTTGAACCCTCTGTTACAAGGTTTTGAACCCCTTTGAGTTTTCAAAATCTCGTCAAAGTTTTTGGTCCTAAATAATGTGAACACGTGCAAACTGGAAGAGTGAATGCCTGTACCCTGAGTTTTATGTCTAAGGCTAGAGTGTTCGTACAAATCCACATAATCGGACCAGTCACTCTTACCTGGGAACTCTTGGGGTGAGTGTTCACTTATAGGCGAGCATGTCTTCGCGATACATTATGAGGATCTATTTGCTTTGATTCAGCCTTTGTGTTGTTTGTTTGCTTCGTGGTTCAAACAAATAACCATCACCCATGATTTTGGTTAGTAATTATAACATCCTATTCTTACCCAATGCCATTTCATTTGTTTTCTCTCTTGTTTCCCCTTTTAGAATGCCTCCACGACGCCAAAATCCGGTATCTATTGAAGAGCTGGCAGCTGTCATTACACAGCAGATGACTGCTGCAATCCCGAACATCGTTGCTCAATGTCACCAAGCTCTCAACAACAATAATGCCCTCTGCAACTTCAAGACGTTCAACTCGGCTAAGCCATCAAAGTTTTCTGGGTCTCAAGGAGCGACTGCACTTCTGCAATGGTTCGAGAGTCTAGAGAGAACCTTCAGGCATGTTTAATGTCCAAACGAGCGAAAGATAGATTTCGCATCTAGTGTCTTTGAGAAACGAGCTTTGACGTGGTGGAACGGTGTGGTGAGAGATAGGGGTGCCGAGGTGGCACTGGCTCAAACTTGGGAAGAACTTCGAGCACTGATGATGAAGGAATTCTGTCCTCGTCATGAGATCAGGGCATTGGAAAGGGAATTCGACGATCTTAAGCAAGACAGCGGTGAACATCGAGCATACACTGATCGATATGAGGAGCTGAGCCTGTTGTGTCCTACCATGGTTACGCCTTTGGATAAGGCGATCGAAAAATACATTGATGGTCTCCCTGACTCAGTTCAGGACATTGTTACTGGTAGTAAACCCACTACTGTTAGACAGGCCATTGAGCTATCTGCAACCTTGACTGAATCTCATATCAGAAAGCGCAAACTTTTTCGGAAAGGCGACAAGAAACAAGCAGCTAATGTTCAGGAGGAAACCAAGGAAAGCAAAACCGAACCTTCTAAGAAGCGTAAGGCTTCGCAGAATTTTGCGATTGCTGCTCAACCCAACCAAAACACCCGCAACCAACCAACTCAACCTCCTGCAAGGAAACCTTATGCCAATACTGCACCGATATGCAACAAATGTAATGCACACCACTTAGCTCACCTACAGTGTCGTTTATGTGCATCATGTGGGCGACTCGGTCACCTGGCAAATGCTTGTCGATTTACCCCAAACCAAGGTGGTCCAAACCAACCTCAAGTAAATCTTGTTCAAGCTCGTTGTCCACCAGGTCCTTGCTTCAACTGTGGCGAGATGGGCCATTTCCGAAGAAATTGCCCAAAGATTGCTAATGCGAATCCAGCACAGGGATGAGCATCGGACCAACTAAAAGACAATGTTTCTTGGAGATAATCAAGCCTTATGTATTATTTCTTTTTGTTGTCAAGGTCCATGGAACAGTTGTTGTTGTTGTTGTTTATAAATAAATCTTTTTATTTTACATTGCAATGTACAAATGTGATGGCATGTATAAACAACGTATCCCCTACAATACCAACAATCAAGGAATCGTATTCCTTGAAAAGCAAACTATCCCCCCAAGATTTTTCTATTTTTATGATTTCTTGCGTTGTCCACGAAATTCCTAAGTACCCGTTTCTTCCAAGGAAAACGAAGTACAAGGCGCAAGTTACAACTCTGTACGAATACCCAAGGTACCACTATAAATTCTTAATAGGGTACCTAAGGGTATTTCTGTATATTCTAAAATTATTGTACCTTAATTCGAATATTGCGTTTTCTTGAAAACGAAATCGAATTTTTGGTAGATCATTCTATCTTTATAGATAGATTCTTGAAAATGTTTAAAGTACCAAATGAAATCCACAGAATGGATTCCTAGTGTGCTTCAAATACATGTACGCAATCAACAAAACAAATTAACAAAATAAAGATCTAGATAAACAATTTTGTGGTTGTGTGACTATGTGTATATGCATTTTGCGTTTTCTTTTATGCATTTTTGTGTTTTTGTATACTCTGGATATTCGTTATCCAAATCCTCATAGAATCTTTCTTATCTTCATATGAAGGATTCGTAGTAGGATATTCAAAAAGGTACTATCTTAAATCCTTAATGGACTTCTACGTTGTAGTTAAGTCCCTTGGATTATAAAGTACTATTCCAAAGTTTAAAGACATCCTCCGTCGATGTAGTTAGATATTCCTCTTGAGTAGTTTAGTTGGAGATTGATTCGTTAATCTAGTTAAAGACATCCTCCGTCGATGTAGTTAAATATTCCCCGTGGGTAGTTTAGTTAAATAGATCATTCGTTGATCTAAGTTAAATAGATTGGTTCGACAATCTAGTTAAATATATCATGCGTTGATATAGTTAAATAGGCCCTCTGGTGGTCTAGTTAAAGAGATCCTACGTCGATCTAAGTTAAATAGATTGGTTCGACAATCTAGTTAAATATATCATGCGTTGATATAGTTAAATAGGCCCTCTGGTGGTCTAGTTAAAGAGATCCTACGTCGATCTAAGTTAAATAGATTGGTTCGACAATCTAGTTAAATATATCAGTGTTTATGTAGTTAAATAGGCCCTAGGGTGGTCTAGTTCAAAGGATTAGATCAAGTTAAATCACCACCGGATTATTCGTTTGATTTTTCCCCATACGCATTATGAAATGAACTGTGCGGACTGTGTAAGGAACTACGTAATTATGGAGGCCTACGTAATTATGGAGTTCAGTGCACAGAAACCACAGGAAGTTTTGTCATGTGTTAAGACCAATAGTAACAAGAGTAATGATCTGGGAGAAGTCTTGGACCTCGACCAATGTCATTTATTCTTACACTCCCCAATTCTGATTTCAAGCACACACAAGTTTCCTATGATAAGTCTTCATAAGAAACGTTCTTCTGTCCGTAGTTGAAAATTCCGTGTTTTGCTACTACAAGGACTTCACTTTGAGGGTTGATAAATTCGCTAAGAATCCTAACATGACCCATAGTTTTACTTAAGGGTTCAATGGATCTATTAGAAGGCGAAACAGTCATAGCTGTCTTCACAAGTTTCCTCTAGAATTAAATTTCGGGATGAAATTTCCTAAAGTAGGGGAGACTGTGACACCTGTGTCACTTCAACCATCAAATAAATGCCAAACCAATGAAATATTGTATTTCATACTTAGGATTTGTAAAAATATGTGTATCGTTTGCACATATCAACTCTTGTTCGATTTCAAGCTTTAAATCGCTTTCTGGAGGGTTATACGCGCTCTGATGCGTAGATATAACCAGTTTAATGCAACGAACACTCCAGAATAGTAAAATAGGCTTAACATACCTTAAATAACCTTTACATAACTTAGAAATAAGTTTTGGATGGTTTGGTATGCCGAAATCAAGTTAAATCGCTTACAGGGACTAAAGTTGACAAACTGCGAAAGTATGCCAATTTGAACTGTAACAGACATTCCGGAACATGGACATAAGTTAAACATACCATAAATATCCTTCACATATCTTAGAAATAGGCTTTGAGAGGTTCGGTGTGCTAAAATAAACTTTTGGGGCATTCAGGGACTAAAAGCGTCAAAAAGTGCACAAGTTTGCATTTTCGCGCATAACTTACGTTCTGAATACATCCGCACATCCAAAAATTTATGTAAGCACTAAAATATTTTATTTTAGTGTTTGGCATGAGAAAAATCCATTCGTCGCGTCATTTGGATCGTTTTTCGCGCTTGTGCGCATTCCGTCGTAATTAAGCGAACATCGCGATCGTACGACCAAACGAACCAACATCCGACATATTTTTGAACATGTTTCATGTCCACAATGTTTAGGCATCATTTTAGGGCCTTAAATTTGGCTTTACGGGCCTTAGAAGTGTCGGAAATGGCTTAAATGCGTAACAGGGACCAAAACTGTCATTTCTGAAAGATGTTTGCTGATCAGACAGGCCAGGCGGCCCGCGTAAGTTTAGTGACTCCCTTTACGCTGCCCGTGTCAGACTCCCAGATCAGATAAGATCAATTAATCAGCAGATTACAGCTGTTAAACTCCCAACCACACACCCACACTTGCCCTTTCAGTTCATGAGGGGCCATTTTTAGTCACCACAACATTCCAACAAGTGTACGCCTTAGATTCGATCACGGTTTCCAAGAAACGATCCTAACGGTTCGGGAAATCCTATAAATACCCACATCCCCCAACTTCAAAACCCACTTGATTTCTTGAAATTTCTCTAAGTTGAAACCATTGTTTCATACCTGAGAATACTTGAGAAATCAAAGCTTTCGGGGACCCTTCGTAAGTATTCCTTCGTTCTTTTATTGCTTTTCGAGTCCGAAAGTCAAAGTTTGTTTGACTTTCTGCGTTGACCAGTTTATGGTCAATGCGAAGTTCGTTTGAACTTCGCAACGTGATTGTAATCACGATGGTTATAGTCCCTAGTGACTATGCCTACTGATTACCACGTTGTCTAGGGTCGTAAGGGTAAGCGATCTAATAAATCGCTTATACCTTCGAACCCGACCCATTTGGTCGATCATTAGGATCCAACCAAATACATTAGGTGACCATGGTAGGTAGGGATTAACCTTTCGAGGTTATACCTTATTGTCACGACGTTTAAGTAGTTGTATGATAGGTAGTTTATATGCCTTAGGTAAATTACTAAAATACCCCTTTGATGCCAAAATTCATTATAAACATATGTGACTTAACTTTTGACATCTAAACTGATTTGGCGACAATATTAGGCATGATAAGGCATATTCTACTTGTCATAGGACTAGTTAGGCGGTCCAAACGCGTTTCACGCGAACGATGCGTTAAAGTAGCATAAGCTACCTAAACGGGTCGTAATGGGTCGTAAGCACTTAGGTTAGGATTTCATTTAGTATGTAGGCTTTGTTAAACCATATTACACGAGTCTCCATACTCGTTTGTTTTACAAACCCTCATTCTATCAAATCCTCCGATTTAGGTCCGGTTTATTAACATAGTTACCTATATTAGGTGCCGTTCGATATCCGTGATCTCTAGCATTGTTTGGTTGTCACTCAGGACTACTGAGCAATCTCAAGTGAGTACATAGAACCCCCTCTTTTAAATGTTTTCAAGGTGTTTATGTGAGTACATAGAACCCCCTCTTTTAAATGTTTTCAAGGTGTTTATGTGAGTACATAGAACCCCCTCTTTTAAATGTTTTCAAAGTGTTTATGTGAGTACATAGAACCCCTTCTTTTACTGTTTTCCAAATGTTTTGGGGTGGAACACATGTGCCTACTTGTTACTTTCATGCTTTCCTGTTTTCACATCATATACTTACTATGTTTATTAGTACATTTATAGTACATGATTTCCATACATTTTATGCTATGTATGTCCATTGTGTGCATACTTAGTACATTATTTTACATTACATTTCATGCTATGTATGTCCATTGTGTGCATACTTAGTACATTATTTTACATTACATTTCACGCTATGTATGTCCATTGTATGCATACTTAGTACATTGTTTAACATTACATCTTGATGGTTTGGTTTGAATAAGTGACTTAAGTAACGAGGCGTGTGTAATATGATACAAGCATGGTGGATACGCCGCTGGTACTTCCTATATATAAGTGTTTGCATGGTATTACATATTGTAGCATTATTTGAATCATTTCAATTTGAGACATATAACATTTTATACAAATAACATACTTTTCACAAGACATTGTTTTACAAACAACTTATCTTATACAAACTCAATCTACATGGTTATTCATTTAACCATACATTATTCTCTTATTTATACATATCATCTGAACTTATTGTTTTTCAAACAATTTACAAAACAAGTCAATTTACAAGGTTCATGACAAAACTTTATTAAACAACTCTTTCTAAACTTACAAGTCATGAAACCTATTTTCACAAAACCTATTTATCTCACAGGCATTTTTATGCTGACGTACCGATTTTCACATGTGTTTTCAGGAGATGATGCATAGGACTTATCAAGACATACTTAGGCGGACCTGTGCCTTAGTGACTTAAAACGAGACAAGAACTAGTTAATTTATGTTATGTACTCTTTGTTTCTTGTTTAAAACAATGTAAACTCTCATGTTTGATTAATAAAATGAAACTTTAATTGCCATGGATTTGAAACGATTAATTCTGTTACAACACTCCCCGACGTTTCTGCCATGATTCGTTGTCTCACGTGGTCGGGGTGTGATAGCGTAAGCCTTGGGAGATCCTTACGCGGGTCGCGTCCCACCTGCCAGCAACAAATACGAACACAGGTGCTAGTTGCAGCCTGTTAACCGACTTAACTCGCTTGTTTTGCATACCAGGGGCTGCCCCAATGGTATTTCATGCATAGGGGGCACCTGTAAGCATCTCATAACATGTGTAGACTTGCATGGCATGATCATATGTGATCAAAATCACTATATAAGAGGAGCATTGTTGCAACATTTTGTTCATTTAATTGCAAACTTCACAACTTCACTTCTGGAGGTTCCTGGAGTTCAAGCACATTTCCTAGTGATCTTTAGTCGTGCATAGGACCCTTGTAAGTGTCCTTAACCCTCTTTAATTCAGTTTTGCCTAGTTAATTAGCCTAAAGTCAAACCGTCGTAATTAGAGTTTGACTTCGAGATTAATCAATAATTGTCCAGTCAAATCTCAAATTAAAAATACCTATGAGTTGGTAACTATGTGGGTAATAAACCCTTAAAAGGGCACCCTCTGATTTCCACTCTAACTAGGTCAATTGTCGGGTCAAAGCTAATCTTAAAAAGTCAACAGAAAGCTTATTTTTCAAATTAATGCATAATTAGCAATGTAGGAGCCATGCAACCTATTTTATCATTAATATAACTTGGTAATTAATGTAATAACATGTCTAAACATGTTCAACCCGATAATTTTCAGTTTAGGCTCGGTTCGGAACCGAAAGTCGCATAATTTGACTTCTGCTTTGACTTTCAGTTCTGACCCATTTGAGCATAGTTTAGAAATGCCTTAGAGCTTTGTTTGAACCAGGTTTCATGTTAGTATAACCCTCTGAGATTATACAACTTGGTTCATTAGTTATCCGATTCTTATGCATGTTTCCGTTAAATGCTTAAATGTTGACTATTATGCCCATATGACCTTAAAATGAGATTTTTGGAAATGTAAAAGAATAGAAACCTTAGCTACTGATTATTAGACTTGTCCCTAAAATTTGACATCAGTTTGAGGTCTAGATTAGGAGTTATGCTCATTAGCGTAAATGAAAAGCTTTTTATTAATTAAACGGCGTAATTAGCATATAGCCTATTTAAACCCAATTTTTAATACCAAACTTTTTACCTACTGATATAAAATAATATTTTGGGATTTTTGAAGATTTTTATTTAATTTTAGGCTGAGCATAACATAGAGTTCTAAGCTTGATTCGGTAATTGCCGGTTTTGCCCTTTTGGGCTATAAAATGAGTTTTACAAATTATTTTGATACCAAACCATTTTCTACTGATCTAATATGATAAATAAAAAAATTTTAGCCTTCTGGAATAATAAAAATATCAGCTTTCCTTTAAAAACCCGGAAATAGCTCAAAATTGCCTTTTTAAGCATTTTTAACGCATAGTATGTATCAAAACTATTTTAAACATATAAGGTTTGATGCCTACTGATATTTTCTGTAAATTTTTATATTTTAATAGTAAGCAAAAGTTTTAAACTCATATTTTCAGTTTTGACCTTTTAAGCCTATGTGAAATTACCAAAATGCCCCTAAGGTGTATAGTTTGGTTATAAATGATAAATTTCACATATATGTAATACCCTACTGTTATAACTTATTAAATTAAGTATTTTTACTGATTATATCAGACCTATAACTCAGATTATTTTTAAATCTCTTTTATAACCTTTTAAATGACCAAAATACCCCTACGGGGCATAATTTGGGTTTAAATCCATTTCGGGCATAATAGAAGATATCTTACTGATGTCACAACATATTTAAGGCATATTAACTTAGGAAACCTGTTTATGAATCAGTTGGTTACCCGTTACGCATTATTCGCGTTCGGTGCGGTTTGTGTAACTAGTTTGCATAAATTAACCGAAACGGGTCAAACCTTATCATTTTTGTCTCAAAATCCAGAATGTGTTTAGTTTACCCATATTACACAAGTCTCTAAGCTTGTCGGGTCTAAATCGCATTCTATTCCGGTCTTCGCTTAATCGTGCGTTTAAACCGTATCTTCCTTTAAAACTAACCGGTCTAAGTTTAGGCTTAATTAAAGACCCGTTAGGAATCTAATAGGTTATTAAAAACCTTTGTTCCAGAATAGGAGACCCGGTAAAAGCTACGTGCACTTGCTGTTTGTGATTAATACTTGCAAAGGTAAATACTTTTAACTTATTTTCCCTATACGGGCTTGGGGTACGGTATATAAAATACCGCTTGGTCGGGCATTGAATTTTTAATTGTATGAAGATTAATTTATTGAAATGTCCCGTTTAAATTGTTTTGTTTGATTAAAGCCTTTGGGGGGTTAATGACCATGTCCCGGATATCCTTGGCATCATTTTACGAAATGGCCACGACCTTAGCACAATGGTGTAGGCGTACACCCGCTAGTGCATATATAAATAATAAGGTATAACCGCCGGTTTTGGGAATAACCCGCCGCGGGACTATATCATGTGGTGTGTCTATTAATCTTTAACCCGGCGTCAATCCGGGCTACTGAACGTATAACAAACATGTAATTCTTTTACAAGTTTATATATAAATAATTATCCCAAATTATAAAAATATTTGTGCCTCGTGCATTCAAATCAATTTTCTAAATCTTTTCAAAATGAGTCAGTTAATTGTATTTACCAGTGTAAACTGATGTATTTTCCCAAAAAGGTTAAGTGCAGGTACTACTCGAAATAGGCTGGCCTCTCCTTAGCATCAATAAGAGTCTCGCAAGCTTAGATGCATTTAAGTCTGGTGAACTATGTTTCCTTTTTATTTGATCCGCCTGTGGATCTGTTTCAACTATTTTGTGATACTTAATATTACAATTTATTCGGTTGAAATAAATCTATCTTTTACTTCCGCTGTGCATTTATAATTGTGTTGTTTGACTATGATGGTATCAACTACGTCACGATACTCCCCACTGGGCCCACCGGTAATACGTGGAAATATCGGGGTGTGACATGCTGACTCAAACTACTTAGCTGAGGGTAACGTCACCTTCAAAAGAGGGGCCTACCACATTATGCATTAATAACTTAATTAATTATCTTTCAATAATCCAACCCTTTAGGATTGTATCCTTGCTGACTCAAACTACTGGGTTGAGGGTAACGTCACCTTCAAAAGAGGGGCCTACTACTATAACTAAGATAATCTCTTAAAAAGTGCAAAAGTGCGGAAATAATCAAAGGTTACACTAAAGGCGAGTCGGATCCAAGTGCTTCATCTTGTCTTTCTGTTTTATTTTATTTTTATTTTCAACATTTTTAGTTAGTTTTATTTTCCTTGTTTAAAAACCTTTTTCTAAAATTTTGATTTGATTAGACGTTGAGGATAAACCGGTACTAAAAGCTCTTGTGTCCTTGGACGACCTCGGTATCTTACCAACACTATACTACGCTCACGATGGGTGCACTTGCCCATATGTGTGTTTGATGTTAGTAAATATCGTGTTTTATAAATTTAAAACTTGACTAATGTGTAAAAAGGGCTAAAAATATACTTAAATATATATCATACCGCACGCACATCACATTCTAAGGTCTTTACTATGAGTTTGTGTTTATAGTCGTGAACCCAATATTGCTATTGATTCACATCTCTGTGAAGCTGAGCTATATCCTTCTTAAGTGCGTCAATCTTTTGATAGAGAATTTTATTGTTATCTCGAAGACTGATGTACTTTGCCATGACACTGTTATAATCATCCCTCATTTTAGAATCCAGTGCCCTAAGTTGTGCAACCCTATTCTTACAAGGTTCAGTACACAACAGATAGTTAACAGTGTTAATGAGCGATCTTGGTTTATCTGTCTGAGTTTGGACTTAGTCTAGGGGTGCTGGTTTGGCCACTTTATTGAGATGAGATCCTGTTGATTGTGGAGCCTTCACATCATATGATGCAGCAGCCATAGGTGAAGGTGAGGGAATCTGAGCGGCGTTGGGATCAGTGGTGAAGTAGCGAAAGCTTTCTGAGAGTTAGACATAGACGACGAGGTGTTTGCGTGATTCTTACTCCTCTGCTTGTCCTCCTGGACATATTCATTGACTAAAGAGATCACATCTTTTGTTTCCGTTGTACAAAAATTGTATGTCGTCATGATAACTGCAACACGATAGTCCCATTTCTTATTACGTCGCAAACCGTATAGAAACTTCCGGTTAATCGCACCACGTGTCACATTTAATCCGCTCTTCTCGATTTCAGAAAGCAGCTGCGTAAACCTTCTGATCACGTCTTCTACGGGTTCACCCTCAATGTAACTGAAATTATCGAGTTGTTTCCAGAGCAACTGACGTTGAGAATCAATATTTGAAGAATTCATCGTTGAACCAAGTAACAACCCGTGAACTCGCTAGCACGTCGCAAAAGTATGAACCCGCTTCCTGTACCGCACCTCAAAAACCAGTCAAAATTTATCACCAAACAGAATAATCCCGCCCTTTTTTAATAATTTGATTTTTTTTAAAATAATAATATTTTTGTTATACTAAAATAGTTTAGTATTTTTTAATATTTTTAAATATAATTAATATATAACTAAATAATATTTTTTTAGAGTAAACTGCCATTTTGGTCCCTGTGGTTTGGGCACTTTTGCCATTTTAGTCCAAATCTCAAACTTTTTAAATCTGGGTCCCTGTGATTTCACTTTTTTTGCCATTTTAGTCCAAAATCTAAAAACCCCTATCTTGACTGTTGAAAGCTGATTGTTTTGTCCTTTTGTTCAGGGGCATTTTGGTCATTTGATTTTAATATAACATAACAATTAATCCTAGTTTGTCTTTTTAAATCTGGCCTGAAGAACATCAAATATCATCTCCCAAAAACAATCATCTTCTTCAGAACTAAACCCTTTCAAACCCAAACCCTCCTAACAGAAGGAGCCGCGACCACTCCTCCACCCGCCACCGCCCCACCAGAAAGACAGCCTCCACCTCTTCTCCACCCCCACCTCTTCGTTCACCAGTAACCACCACCTACAACCAATCTCCACCCTACTCCACCTTCTAAATCGTCTCCTCCATCAAACTCGCTGCAACTTGCCAGAATTTTGATGGGTTTTGTTGCGCCTCTTCAACACCACCGCCTCCACCACCTTTTGGGCCTCTGCAAATCGCTGGAGCCTTTACAGCAGAGACGACGGCGGTGGTGCCGGCAGCGTCTGTGATAGAGAGAAAGGAGAGAAAGAGAAGAGAGAGAGACAAATGGGTATTTAGAGAGAGAGAGAGAGAGAGAGAGAGTGCAGAGTTTGGTGTAGACAGGGTGGTTTTGGACACAACGACGGTGGCCAAATCGAGAAGGAGATCCATCATTAGGTTAGGGTTTTTTGAATGATTAATGCAGGGGCCATTTTTGTTATTAATTGTTTAAGATTTGTTTAGAGTTTTGAAGTGGGTTTGTTTTAGGGCTCTCAAGAGGTGGTGCTTGTGGGGGTGGTTGTGGTGTAGGGTGGGTGTTGATGGTGGCGGTGGTGAAAGGGGGAGGAGGTGGTGGTGGTGGTGTTGCTTGTGGCGGCAGAGAGGAGAGAGGGAGAGAGAGATAGGGGTGGTGGTGTAGTGGTGGTGCGGTGGGGATGGTGGTGGTGCAGTAGTGGTGCTAATGGAGGGGGGAGAAGGTGGCGGTGGTGAGAAGGGGGGAGAGAGTGGCAGTGGTGGTGATGGGGAAGATGACAACATCTGCATTAAGTTATAGGGTTATTTATTTAGTTTTATTATTTTTAGTTAATAATCAGTTATAATAAAACAAAAATGACAAAATTACCCCTGAGGAAAAAGATAAAACATGAGGGTTTAATTTGGAGAATCTTGCCTGATTTCACTTTTGGACCAAAATGGCAACAAAATTAAAACCACAGGGATCCAGATGCAAAAGATTTAAGATCTGGACTAAAGTGGCAAAATGCCCAAACCTTAGGGACCAAAATGGCAGTTTACTCTTTTTTTTATTAGAAAACTAAATTTGAGATGTTGTTGGTTGCTGTTAAGGTAATGATGATGATAACTGATGTCAGATCGAATTCAGATCTATCTCGGATGAAAAGTTGTTTCTTTTAATATGGAGAGTATATGAATAAGAAGATGTGTTGCAGGTTCTATCTCGGAGATTGAAGATGTGTTGCAGGTTCCGGTGATCGGTTTACGGTGTAGTGGTGTGGCGGAGGTGGTGGTTATGGCGGTGAATGGAGGTTGAAGTGAATGTATGGTAGTGATGAAGATGATGAACTGCGAAGGTGGGTGACGGATGAAAGTGACCGGAGAAGGTGATTGAAGTTGGAAGGAACGATGTGTGGTGTTTTGGATTAAGTTGTGTATCTCGGACAAAGAAAATGTAGTATCTCAGATGAAGTTTGATCTCAGAAGATGACCTCGGATGAAGAAAGTTGAAGATGGTGTCTCGGATTGATTTTATGTATATCTCGGATGATGATACGGATGAATTGTAGTATCTCGGATATGATGATAATGAACTCTTGATGATCTCGGATGATGTCTGATGTATCTCGAATGACGAATTGGGATCTCGGATGAAGATGAACCAGTGATGTTTATGAATCTCGGATTAAGAAAGTGTTATCTCGGATGAAACTCAAGACATGAAATGGATTGCTGATGATGATGATGACGTATCGGATGCTGTCGAACTAAAAGCATCCCCAATAAGGTGTATTTGAGTGTTTTTAAGGAGAGAGAAAGGTGAGGTGGATGAGAGAGAGTGTGGGGTGGAGGAGAGAATGTGTGGTGATATATGTAGTGAAAAACATGTATTTAAGGAGAGAGAAAGGTGTTGTGAGAGGGAGGGAGGGAGGGAGGAGAGAGGTGAGAGAGTGTTGTTTTTTAGGTGATGGGAATGGGGCAAGAGAGAGAATATTTGTGATTGGTGGGGCAATGTCACATTGGCATCATGAAAACATCAAAAAACACCCCTCATGGGGATGCTCTAACGAACGTTGATGATGATATGGAATTTTAGACAGTTGAGTTGACTTTGAGTATTTGATGGATCCGAGATGGATTCGAGATGGGAATCGGATTAAAAAAATATGTTTTTCTTGATGATTATTGAATTTTTTTAAAAATCTCTTAACACATTTCCAAAAGATCAAAACACCAAAATATATAGATTTTTGAAGAATGCGAAGAACACGATGAAGAACACGATGAAGATCTTCAACAAAAAATGCAGAATTTCTTGAATGTTTGATATCTACATGGCTCTGATACCAATTGTAAGTCCCGAAAATCCAGATCAAACAACGATATCAAACAATCACCATGGATGGGCGAAATCCAAGCTTGATAATCTTCAAGAAATAATTAAAAACAAGAAGAAGATTGTTGAATTAAATGCTTAATCTTGCATACAAATGGAATTGTCAAATACAAGATTCAAAAACAAATCAATCAACCCATGCTTCTCAGTTCCATTTTCTATTTATAGGAGGGTTTCCCCCAAAACCCTAGGCCTATATTCCCTAACCTCACTCTAATACCCACCTTCTTGAAACTTGATCCATTATCCTACTAAACCTATTAATCCATAAACCTATAGGGCCTAACATTTTTAGTCTGTTTTCATGTCTTGAACCCAGTCTAAAGCTTATACCATTGTCCATATTTGGATCCAATTAGAGAGTGTACCAATGTATCGTTTCATTGTATATTAACTTTGTGTGCCATGTGGTGTTACAAATGAAACAAATGGGGTAAAGAATAAGAGAATGCCAGAAACGCAGAGTAGTTAAATTTCCATATTGTGTAACAAATTGAAGTAAAGAACAAGGGAACATCAGAGACAGAGTAGTCAAATTTCCACATTGTGTTGTCGATTCCGCGGCAACGCGCATGTTACCCACTAGTATAACATAATCAATGTAATGTTACCACTCTATAAAACATTAGTTTAATGTTTTCTAACCAACCTCACACATATACATACACACAAACACAATAAAATTGCGTGCGTAGGAATGATAAAATAAAATTAATTTACATAAAGCGTATAGAAAAGTTTGTTGCGATAAAATTGTGCAAATAAATATTTGTTATCTCTCATTCTAAACCACAAATAATTAAATGTCTTATTCCCTTACCTAGTTTCTCATGATGATGGCTTAATTTTCCATATCATCTAAAACGTTCAATAGTCGGTTTCTAACGAACTAATTAAATCATCTTAAACGTTCAATAGTCGGTTTCTAACGAATTAAATCAAAGAGACTGAATCGAATGAACATCGTCAAACCGAATCCAATTACATATTTGAATTTCGGTTCGGTTCGGTTCGGTTCAGTTTTAATCTTAAACCGAATAATGTTTTTGGTTTTTCGCTCCAAGATTTTGAATTTATTTTAACCCTAATTAAACGAATTTACTTAGCCCAGAAGTCAATACTTGTACAACCCATGTTAGATATCTCTCTTTCTCTGCTCAAAAGAAAATCAAAATTACTGAGCAATTTAAGCAAAGTTGTCAATATCTCTCTTTCATAGGTGACAAAAATTTGAGGAAAGTGGGAAATCCTAACTCTAAACTCCGTAAGGAACCATAACTCTCTTGTTGTCGCTTATTGCAGCACAATCAACTACACCAGCCGTTCTTTTCGTCCGATTGTCACGCCCTTGGACACACTCCGGCCAACGCAACATTCAAGCACTGATTCATAAGTTCGGACCAGGTGTTGATTGATAAATTAATTAATTAAATGATTATAAAAGAATTTGATATGCACCAAAAAAGGCTTCCACATCATTATCTAGGCCGAGGGTAGAGCATGTGTAATAGGGGTTATGTAGATGTGGGGTTATATGTGTAAGAAAGTTATATAACTTGAGTTTGTAGTGGTTAGTTATGTAATAACCCCTTCAATTATATATATATATATATATATATATATATGTATATATAGGGTGGGAGTTGGCTACAAAGTTCATTTTGCCTACAAAGTGTAAAAAGTCATAAAACACCATAATATCAAACCATAAAACACACTCAAAACCCACAAATAACATAGTGGAGTTTACTAAAACACCATATTTATGGGTTTTGTATTGTGTTTTGGATGATAAGGCTTTAATTATCGAATGACTAATATTAGTGTGTTTTATGTTGATTATCATGTTGTGTTTTATATTCATAGCTGTGCGATGGTATGTTTGAAGTTTTTAAGGACTGTTAAGGTTTAGATATTGTGTTTTAGTGATTTTCATTATGTTATTTGTGGGTTTTGAGTGTGTTTTATTCCTGAAATTGTGGTGTTTTATGACTTTGTACACTTTGTAGAAAAAATGAACTTTGTAGCCAAACCTCACCCTATATATATATATATGTATATGTATGTGTATGTATATATAGGGGAAGGTTCATTTGAGAAGGAAATTAAATTGAGAAGAAAAAAAACAAAGGGTACAATTGTAAAATATTAAATAGTTTTTCTTTCATCTCATTTATTATTATTTTTGACTAATTAAATAGTTATAAAGACTATCATCCTCCACACTAAAATTTTTGCCTAGACATATCAAAATTTATCCTACACGTTTTTGAAATTTATCCTACACATACTGAAATTTATCCTACACAACTCGTAATTCATCCTACACACCTCATTATTTATCCTACACTTTAAATTAAATTTTTTCTTTTTTGAAAAAATATTTTTTTTTTTTTGGAAATAATTTACAAATTTAATTTAGTTAGCTATTAAAAAGGAAGACTAACAATTAATGATATATCTATACCCATATTAAATACAAAAATTAAATAAAGTAAAATGAAGCATTCTTATTGGTTGAAGTTTGTTCTTTTTTATTCTTACAAAAAATTTCTTCTCATGTGAACCCTCCACTATATATATATATATATATATATATATATAGGGGAAGGATCCACTAAAAAGTGGATTTTGCCTAAGTAGCCTAAGAAGGATTGTGATGATGACATGTGGCACTCCTAATAAGTAGGAATGAAGGGCATTTTGGTCCTTATAAATAGGAGTGAAAATGACATGTGACACCCCTTTTGTTTTTAAAAAATATAAACAAAAAAAATCTAGTACAAAAAAATCTAGCACAAGAAATCTAGCACAAAAAATGTAGTACAAAAAAATATAGCACAAAAAAATCTAGTACAAAGAAATATAGCACGAAAAAATTTAGCAAAAAATGTAGTACAAAAAAATCTAACACAAAAAAATTGAGGAAAAAAAAATTAAGACAAAAAAATTCAGCACAAAAAATTTAGCACAAAAATATAGTACAAAAATTTAGCACAAAAAATGTTATATAACATAGAAATACAACACATTTAAGTGGGTTTTTTTAGTCTTCATATTTTATATAGCAATATGGTACTCAAATTAAAGATAAAAAGACGCTCGATTTTACGGTGAAATTTTTATGAAAAAATAATGTCGTATAAAAAAGTTATGAACGTTTAAAAAATGAGGGTGGAATATGCATGTGACTTGCATGTGGAGAGAGAAAGTCCATAAATAGGATTTTCCCAATATACCCTTGCACTCCTCCTTTCTCCTACCCTTTCATCTTAACCATTGATTCGAAAAATGAATGGCTAAGATTCTTTCTTAGGCTACTTAGGCAAAATCCACTTTTTAGTGGATACTTCCCCTATATATATATATATATATATATATATATATATATATATATATATAAAGGGGTAAGATCAAATAAAAAGTTGATTTTACCTAAGTAGGATGAGAAGGAATCTTAACCATTCATTTTTCAAATCAATGGTTAAGATGAAAGTGCAGGAGAAAGGAGGAGTGCAAGGGTTTCTTGGGAAAATCTTATTTATGGACTTTCTCTCTCCACATGCAAGGCACATGCATATTCCACCCTCATTTTTTAAACGTTCATAACTTTTTTATACGACATTATTGTTGGGATTGAACCCTATCAGAGGAACAGATAATTAAAGCCAAAACTGGATCAGAGCAGTGGATCCAGAATAAGCAGACGATTACAGTTGGTTCATACAAATCTCTCCCCTTGAAAGTGGTTTCATATCTGCTGACCTCCTATCTGCTGATCTTACTAAGTGCTGACCTACAACTGCTGTATTGCATCTGCTGCCCAATGTCAAAGACTGATGGAAGACCAAAGCTCTGCTGATTCAATCTACTGCCTTGAGTCAAGTACTGCTGATCCGGACAAGCACTGCTGGGTTCACAGCAGTGGAAGGATGCAGCAGCTGTTTAAGTGTCTTTTATGTAATGAAATGTAATAGCAGTAGTTAGTACATCAGTGTTTGTATAGATCAGAGGTTAAAGTTTGTTAGGAGGTTAGATGTCACTTTCATGGTGACGTCAGCTAAGATGCTCAGTGGTTTGCAAGTGCCTATAAATAGTTCAGTACTTTGTACTGTTCTATTAGCTCTTTTGCAACATCGTCTTCTTTGCACGAACAAACTACTGAGCTCTGGCTGAGGGGGAGTTTGCATTCATTCATCAATCATTGTAATCGTTGTTGAAACAAATTCAATCTTTCGATTCATTGTGTAAAGATGTTTGATTAAAGTATTACTCTCGTTTGATTGTATGCAAAGTTTGTTTTCATCTTAATTCCGCTGCACAACTCTTTCATTTCCATCTTAATTTCAAACGAAAATACAATCAGAAACAAACTCAGATCCAACAATTGGTATCAGAGCTTGGACAGTCAAATTTGATTTAACAATCATTTTGACGTAAATAGTTCAGCTCATAACAGTTGATACTGATCGTTTATTCGTTCGTTGAAAAACAGAGCAAGGATTAATCACCATTACAGTTGATTTCTCAGTGTCTGTAAAACAACAAGAATGACGTCACAATCTCAAGATGATAAAAACAACATCGGCTCGCTTTTTAAACCACCTATGCTAAAAAGAAATGAGTACAACATCTGGCAGAGGAGGATGGGTCACATCCTCGCTCAACAAAGCTCAGGTTGTTGGAGGTCTGTCATTTATGGTCCCCATGTTCCTTCAGTGCCAAGCGCTGAAGATGCTAAAAAGTTCGTTCCTAAACCAGTTGAAAATTATACCGAAACCGACTTTCAAAAGATCGAACTAGATGCTAAAGCGTTTAGCATCATAGCATCAGCGCTGCCCAATGAGATATATGCTGGACTGTTACACTGTAACAGTGCCAAAGAGTTATGGGACGCACTTAAGGAACAGTTTGGGGGAACCGAGGAAGTCATAGAAAACAATAGGGAAATCCTGAACCAACAGTATGAAACATTTTGCTACGTTAAAGGTGAATCACTAACGCAACAATTTGAGCGTTTCAGTTGTCTCATCAGTGAACTGAGGCTTGTTAACACTACTTTTACAAACTCAACTCAAAATAGCAGGTTCCTCAGGTCACTACCAGAAAAATGGGACACAATAGCTTTTGTCACCAGAAACTCACCTGAGTTCAAGGATCTGACCTTGACCCAACTCCACGGTCGACTCCTGACCTACGAAAGGGAGTTGAACCAGAAAAGGAGGTTACAAGAGTCAGGAAAAGTTACTGATGATTACACTTTCGGTAATACTGCTCTTCTGGGTCAAGAAGAATCTGGAAGCAGTGGTAAGGATCAGGGTTATGATCACTTCATTGACATAACTGCTGGTGCAAATTTCAACAACCCTGATCCTCACTCTGCAAGTTGTGCATTCACTGCTAACGAAAACCAGATGTTAGATAATCTAAGCTTTAAACTCAATGATTTACAACATTTTGATCCCACTGACTTAGAAGAGATGGATATCCTGCACCAATTGGCTTTGCTAAGTGTTAGAACTAGCAAATTCTATAAAAGAACAGGGAGAAAATTCCCAGGACTTCATGGGAATTTGAGGGTTGGGTTGGATAAATCGAAAATCAAGTGTTACAAGTGTAATAGGTTAGGGCACTTTGCTAGGGAATGCAGAAGTCAAAACAATGGACCAATAGTTACTCATCCTAGCTCTAACCCTAGACCACAAAGTCAAAACACTGTGCACTATACCCAATATACCCCTGCAGCTCAAGTGAACACTGCTCACTATGCTGCTGCCCCTGTGCCAGTGCACTATGTCCAAACTACTGTTCCACAGATCCAATATGTTCAAACCCCTGCTCCACAGGTACAAGTGCAACCTGTTGCACCTCAAACCACTGCTCCAGCAGCAGTACAACCAGATCAACAAAGTTTTTTCACTCAAGGGTTTGTTGATTGGAGCAGTATGCCTGAAGACCTTAGTGATGAAAATTTTGCACTCTATACTTCTAATGATTCTTCTCATGATGAGTTTTGTTTGATGGCATTAGAGTCAATACAGGAGGGGGTTGAAACTGAAGAGGAACAGCTGAGTATTGAAACAGTGGATGAGGTGACTGAAGCAGTGGTTACTGCTGTGGCTGGTGAACTACTGTTGGGAGAAAGTTCAGGTACCCTGATTGAACCAATGACAGATCCATGGTCCGAAGAGGACAAAGAAGAAGAGAAAGAAGAAAAGGCTGGTGAGAAGAAGGTGAAAGCTGATGATGAAGAAGATCATCAATGTGATTGTGCTATGATGGCAGCTGCCAAGGTATCTCCTCAAGTTCTTGAAAAACTGTGTTCTGACAATTGCATAATTGCTTTTGCTAACATCAAAGAGGTGAATGAAAACCTTCGGGATAAAATCTTGACTGGTGAAGTTAAATTTGAAAAGTCTTTAAAAGAACTTAAAAACAAATTGACTGAAAAAGAAAAGGAAATCAGCTGTCTAAAAGAAGAGCAAAGCATAACCAAAACCCAACTTCAAACTATGGTAGAAAAATACCAAGTTTGCAAAAAGGAGTTGGAATCCACCCAGATTACTTGTGAAAGATGGGTGGAATCCTGCAGAGGATATGAGGTGATGCTTGCTAAACAGATTGAAAGCAATGTGAAATTTGGGGTTGGTTATAGAAAATATGATGATGAACATATTGCTTTTGAAAAATCTGTCCAAACCACTGATGAAGCTACTGAGCTCATCCCCACAAACAAGAATGGCCAAGAAGTGAAAATCACTGACAAACTTGGTAACAAAATCACACTTACCAGACCAATGGGATCCTCCACTTTCATGGAGCTTGAAGATCATCAGTTTAAACCAAAATGGTCTGATGAGTGTGATATTCTTGAAAATTTCAAGCCAATGGACTTTACATCAACTGATGGTGTTAAAGCTCCAAAAGCTAAAGTCATACCTCTCAAGGACATCCCAGCAGTGGTTAAAACCTCTGCTGCAAAGGAGTCTGAAAAGAGAAAGAAGAAAGAAAAAATTGACAACTTGTTTTGTGAATTCTGTGAGAAAAGGAATCATCTAACAAAAGACTGTTTCCACTTGAAAGCTTATGATTTAAACAGAACAAGTGTCATTGTTTCAGCAGAAAGTTGCATTGTTTGTGGTAAAACAAACCACAAATCTCAAGCATGTATGTATCTCAAAAACTTTGATGTGAAAAAGAATGAGTACATGGCTAAAACATCCTTGAGTCCATCATCATCATCATCAACATCTGTCAAATTCACCAAGAAACAACCACTGTTTGTGCCAGTTGAAACAGCTGTCACAAAACAGCTGAACCAAACATCTGTCAAAAGAGATGTTCAGGTTACTGATGCACCCCCTGCCAATCAGTTCAGAAAAGGCAAGGAAAAACAGTCTTACCAAAGGATTCCACACGTTTATGAGGCCTACAAAAGGTCCTCTAAACCCAGAGTGAACAGGCATCCTTTTGGTTACCAACAGGTGATTGGTCAGGACCCACAACAGTGGTTAGAGAAACACTGTCCTAAAACAGTCCAAACCCCTGACCTAACCACTGTCCATCACTCTGCATCCATCCCAGACACTGTTGAGACCCCATCCAAAGCCTTGTTGGCTTTGGAAACCTTAATGAACTAATCCGTTTACTTCATGTGCAGGGAGCTTCTGCATGCTTTGATAGTCTTTGGTATGTAGATAGTGGAGGCTCCAGGCACATGACAGGATGTAAAGCCCTCCTCAAAGACTTTAAAATCCATGGAGGGGGTGATATATCCTTTGGGAATAATAGTAAAGGGAAAGTTCTAGGGTCTGGTACAGTGCAATCTGGAAATGTAAAATAATGTCAATCTAATAGACAATCTAAAATTCAACCTTCTGAGTGTGTCCCAAATGAGTGACAAGGGATTTGGGTCATTCTTCACAAAAGACTGTTGTAGGATTGTTGGACCAGAAATGGTCAAAAAGATTGAAGCAATAATCAAAACTGGTCAAACTAAACTTGTTGCTCAAAGAAGTGGCAATGTTTATGTTGTTGACATGTCAAAAGAGTGTCCCAGAGCTGATGCCTGTCTGTTCTCAGCTGCCTCTAACAAAGAGACAGAACTTTGGCACAGAAGGCTGGGGCACACAAATCTTAAGACAATCACAGAAATTTCAAAAAATGGTTTGGTGAGAGGCCTACCACAAAAATTGTTTTCATGTCTTGAACATTGCATTTCCTGTTTAAAAGGAAAACAGCATAAAAGTTCTTACAAGTCCATTGAAGAGTCCAAAACAACCCAGTGTTTGCAAATGGTACACATGGATTTGTTTGGCCCAGTTCAAGTCATGAGCCTCAAAAAGAAAAGATATTGTTTGGTTATTGTTGATGACTTTTCTAGGTTTACATGGACTTTCTTTTTACACTCAAAAGATGAGACTGCAGGCATTTTGCAAGACTTTGTAACACAGGTTGAAAAGCAATTTGACCTTCCAGTGAAAAGCTTCAGGAGTGACAATGGCACAGAATTCAAAAATAGGGAGTTGGTTGCCTTCTGTGTGAAGAAAGGGATTGTAAGGCAGTATAGCATCCCTAGAACACCAGAGCAAAATGGGGTAGTAGAAAGGAAGAACAAAACTTTGATTGAGGCTGCCAGAACCATGCTTGCAGATTCAGGTTTGCCATTAACTTTCTGGGCAGAGGCAGTAAACATTGCTTGCTATGTTCAGAACAGAGTTTTAATAAACCCCAGGCACAAAAAGACTGCCTATGAAATTCTGTATAAAATCAAACCACTGATCTCATATTTCAAAGTGTTTGGCTGCCCATGCTTTATTTTGAACTTAAAAGATTCCATTTCAAAATTTGCAGCCAAAATTGATTGTGGTTATCATCTGGGATACTCAACCACTGCCAAGGCCTACAAAGTGTTCAATACACGGACCAAGGCAGTGGAGGAGACTTTGAATGTAAAGTTCAATGAACTTTCATCAATGAAAATCCCAGCAAATCCTGCTGATCTGTTTGATCTTGAAAAATTTACTTTTGAAAATACTGCTGTCAAGACTAACAGTGCAGGTCCATCAGAGGATACAACACCAGACTATGGGTATGAAATCATCATCCCTCAAAGGTCTGCCACAAAGGGAAAAGCACCAGCTGTTCAAAACAGTTGTCAAAGCTCAACCACTGCTACCTCAACAGTTGTTGACCAAAGTAGCCCATCAACCACTGCTTCCACATCCTCAAACACTGCTGACAAAAGTCCTCAAACAGTGGATAAAAGTCAGCAGTTGTCCACTTCATTACCTCCTATTCCACCACCTTTTGAAGCCACTGCTGGATCATCAAAGTCCCCAGCAGTGGTTAGCTCAGATGATACACATTTGCAGCCTTCACCAACCAATGCCATCATACCATACCAAGGAGATTTAATCTTCTTGCGATCTCATCCACCTGATCAAATTATTGGCAACATAAATGAAGGGGTGCTCACAAGAAGCCAAACCCAAAACATTTGTCTTTTTGCTGGTTTTCTATCACTCCATCAGCCAGTCAAGTACCAAGAGGCACTGAAAGACAACAACTGGGTAGAAGCCATGCAAGAGGAGCTCCAATAGTTTAAAAGACAACAAGTATGGGAGCTTGTACCACTGCCAGAAGAGGTTAGTCCCATTGGCACAAAGTGGGTCTTTAAGAACAAAACTGATGAAAGGGGTATTGTTGTTAAGAATAAAGCCAGGCTTGTGGTTCAAGGTTACAGACAGGAAGAGGGGATTGATTATGATGAAACATTTGCCCCTGTTGCAAGACTGGAAGCCATTAGACTGTTCCTTGCCTTTGCTGTCAACCACAATATGAAGGTGTTTCAAATGGATATCAAAAGTGCTTTCCTCTATGGTACAATTCAAGAAGAGGTGTATGTTTGTCAACCTCCAGGTTTTGAGGATCCATTTTATCCAGATCATGTCTACAGGCTAAACAAAGCCTTGTATGGCCTGAAACAAGCACCAAGGGCCTGGTATGAAACTCTTTCCAACTTCCTACTCTCAAATGGTTTCAAAAGAGGTACCATTGATAAAACATTGTTTTTAAAATGGAGAGGGAAGGATTTAATGATTGTCCAGATTTATGTGGATGACATTATTTTTGGAAGCACATGTAACTCAATGTGTGAAGAGTTTAGAGAACTCATGACAGCTGAGTTTGAAATGAGTGCAATGGGTGAGCTGCAATGCTTTCTTGGTCTCCAAGTACAGCAATTGCAAAATGGAACTTTCATTCATCAAAGCAAATATGCTAAAGAACTTTTAACCAAATTTGATATGAATGATTGTAAACCATGCAGCACACCCATGGCAACAAATAAGCTGGTTATGTCTGATGAAAAGGATGAGCTGATTGACCAAACACTTTATAGAAGCATGATTGGGTCTTTGTTATACCTAACTGCATCTAGACCAGACATCATGTTTGTAACATGTGTCTGTGCAAGAAGTCAATCAGCTCCCAGAAAATCAAATCTCATTGCTGTAAAAAGGATCTTCAGATACATAAAAGGTGCTCCCACACTTGGTATCTGGTATCCAGCTAATGGGAACATCAAGCTTTCAGGTTACTCAGACAGTGACTTTGCTGGATGTCACACCACAAGGAAGTCCACATCAGGAGGGTGCCAGTTTCTAGGTGATTGCTTAGTTTCCTGGCAAAGCAAAAAGCAAGCAGCTGTTTCAACATCCACTGCTGAAGCTGAATACATTGCTGCTGCAAGCTGTACAACCCAACTCCTGTGGCTTCAAAATCAGTTACTGGATTTTGGTATCACTGCCTTAAAGACACCACTCATGTTGGACAGTCAGGCAGCAGAAAATATCATCAAAAATCCAGTTTCCCATTCAACCACCAAACACATCGACATCAGACATCACTTTGTGAGGGATTGCTATGAAAAAGGTTTGATTTCTCTGCATCATGTCCCAACTAAAGACCAGCTGGCAGATGTGCTCACTAAAGCACTTGATACAGCCACTTTTGAAAGCTTGGTCTCTAGGATTGGGATGCTGAACATGGAATAACAAGCAACATCTTGTTTTTCTATAAATGAAAGCAACAAAATGTTTTCAGAAAATCAAAAATCCATCCTTAAAAATAGCTAAAAATGAAATTTTCATTAAAATCCTTAAAAGTCTGCCATTAACCACTGATTGTTCAAAAGTCTGCTCTACTTCAAAAGTCTGTCCACTGCTGAAAGTCAACCCCTGTTCTCTCATTCCTTTGATAAACTCTGTTGTTTAAAAGCAGTGTATTATCCACTGATATGCTATCCACTGATAGTGAAAATCATCCACTGCCTTCATTAGTCACTTTCATAAAAGTACTGTCCTTCACTTTCACCAGGGGTTGTCACGTGGGCAGTACATAGTGGTCAGACCTTTTGTAACGGCTGCCACCTCAGCATTCACTTTCTTCCCTATAAAATCCCCCATTCATCACCAAAACAGGGTTTTACTGTCGAATTGAATTCTTAAAAATTCTCTTCTCAAAGCAGTTTTTCTTCTCATCTCTCACAAATTTCTTCGATCCTTCATCTTCAAAATGACAAAATCGAAGTCATCTTCAAAACCCTCATCCAAATCATCATCGAAAACAGCCTCTCAAAAGGCAATCTCCACTGAAATTCCACATAAACCATCTCACAATCTCCTGGGTCTTCTCACAAAACCAGGAACCACAAATGTTTTCGATTCCATCATTGACCTCATGGCAAAATCAAAGTACAAAACTTTGTTCACTGCCGATGCACCAATCTATTTGGCGACCCAAAGAGAGTTCTGGAAGAATGCAACCCTTGAAAAACAAGGAGACACTGCAACCACCATAAACTCTTCTATAAAGGGTAAAGCTGTCCAAATCACGCCACAATCCATTTCAGAGGTCTTTCAACTCGGTGATCAGGAAGGTAAAATTTCTTTCACTAAAAACGAGTTACAAACTGACTTCATTGAGAGAGGGTATGAAGCCACAATAATGAAGAAAATTACCTTAGAAAAAGGTTATTTTCCGTCTGCAACCATATTTTTATTTCATACCCTCCTACTATGTGTTTCAAACAAAACCACTTCTTTCAATGAAATCCCTTTAAAGATTCAAAATCTGGGATATGCAATTCTTCAAGGAGAAAATTTTAACTATTCTCGAGAAATTTTTAAAGATTTGGTTAATAATGTTGAAACAAAATCATTCTTACTGTTTCCAAGATTTTTAAGTTACTATTTTGCAAAGAAATTCAGTAAGGATGATTTAGCTGTAATAAACCAAGGTGATTCTACTCAAATAAACAGTTTAACAACTGAAACTTTTTCAAGAATGTTAGCACCTTGCAAAACACAAGCAGAGGTGCCTGAGCAGATTTTAGCAGTTACAACTGCTCCTCAGGTATCTGCTGCTGAGCCCACTGCTCAAGGTGATCAAAGCAGCAGCACAACTGTTTTGAAACCCACACCTAAAATCTCCAAAAAGACAAAAAGAAAAACTCAAAAACCCCCCAAACCAATCAAAAAGGCAACTCTGGAGGATGAGATACCAGAGCAAATGCCTGTGACAAAACAAATGTCACAAGAAACCACTGCTGCTTCTTCCTCACAACAGTTGGTACAAATATCTCAACCCATAACCGAAACTCCTCCTGCTTCTTCACAAAAAGAACAGGTTGTACAAATAGGGTCTCCACATCATGATGCTCTGGAAACACTCGTTTCTATCATCCACAGCTCAATACCCGGGGCAAATCCACTTTCTACACCACCCTTCACATCCACAATTCCCCCACCAACTAAACTGCTGTTGGATGCAATTGATTTGAACCAGGCTTTAACCAGTCCTTCTCAATCACCTATCAATGAGAATATACCTCAACAACTGACTGGGTCTGATGTATCAATCTTTGCTAACCCACCAACACAACCTGAGGAGGTTAGACCCCTTGAGTTACAAGTAACTCTTGGTGGTAGTCCAAGTGAAGCAGCCACTACAACTGTTGAACCCATTGGTTTACAGTTGGACAGTGGTTACATTAATAAGACTTCCTTGGAGGCAATTCCTTTTATAGCACCTCTGCCAACCACCAGTGGATTTATTTATCCTACTGGCAACATCAAAAGGTTGTCAAGTGTTGAAGGAAGAAGACCCCAGTACCAAGAAAAAGGGGCATCAGTGGTTAATGTTTGGAGTATACTCCCTACATCTACCACTGATAAAACCACTGCTAGTGGGAAATCAGATGATCCCATTAACTTGGGTGATGGTTTAAAGTACCAGAAATTGACGGATCGCATTGATAAACTTGATAACTCTGTTGCAGAACTCAAAGATATGCTACAACAGGTGTTACAAGTACAAAAGGTACAATCAACTGCTGTTCCACCTCAAGCACCTGCTCCACAAAGGGCACCTGCTACAAATGAGCTCTGGGATTTATTTCAACCTTTTCTCCATCAACAAGCACAACTGGCAGATCAGCAACATGAAAAACATGTCCAACAACTGAGAAATGCAATGGAGTCAAGGTTCAAGAACACTCAGGCTGATCTGAAGGCTCTCAAAACTCAGATCCTGCAAACCACTGGCACTGCTCCTCCAACAGTACTTTTCATTGATCAACTCCCAGACGATAATGCCAAAAAGGGGGAGAAAATTCAGGAGTGGAAGAAGAAAGGAATAGATGATGGTCTATACATTGAACCTGAAAAGGATGCCATAACCAGAAAAATTCCTGTGCCAGATGGTAGTAAGAAGGTTGATGCTACTCAAGAAGCACTTGATTAAGGAGTAGCAAGTGTAAAAAGAGATAGAATGGCAAAGGATATTTCAAGGTGGAATGAGGAGAAAAGAGCTTTCATGGAGCTGTATGAGCAGGGTTGTTCTGGTTCAAAGGATACTAAAAATCCTAAGACAAAAAGGAAGCCTAAGTCCACCTCATCCAGAATTCCAAAGCCTCCAAAACCACCATCCAAAAGCCATCAGCATCAAACCTCCACTCAAATAGCTGTTGTAACTCCTGCTGTATTAACTACTGCTGATACGTCAGTGGTTTCAACATCTGTTCTTATTTCAACACACACCACCTCAACACACACCACTACTTCATCACCACTACTATCACCACCAGAAACAATCCCACCACCACTTTCACCTGCTGATAAACAGCAGAAGACAACAGATGTTATAACATCTGTTGTAATGACAACAGTGGTTGAAACACCAGTTGTTTCAACAACTGTTAGTCAATCACAAACCACTGTCACTACATCCACCATCACTGTTCCATCCAAAACATCATCAGCCCCTCCTCAAACAAAGAGGAGAAGGCTAATTCTCAAAGATGATGACACTTCACCACCACCAACATCTTCAAAATCCCTGTCACTTGTCACTATTCCAAAACCTATACCTCTCTCTTCAGCTCAAATTACACAAACACTACCTCCTGCTGGTGTTTCATTCCCTCTAGAACTCATTGCAGTTAGGGAAGAAATCAAATCCTTTTATTATGAGGACGACCCAGCCAAAAGGAGTTTGCCCTCAATTGCAGGATATCGCAGGCCTAACAATATTGGAGAATACTTGAAACTTAAGGCCAAACAAGCAGAGGATATTGCAATCAAAAACAGAAAAGGGAAATCTGATAGAGAATTTCAACAAAACTATCAGTTTTTACTCTCACAGGTCAATGCTATGGAGCGATTTGCTAAAAATGTATGTCAGAAAATTTCAGAAAGGGCAGATGAGTCCTTGAGAAAAGACTACATTGAGAACATCATGACCTACAAGAAATACAAGGGGGAGAAACACATGTACAAAAACTGGACCACTCCTGAGCTTGAAAAAGAAGCAGCCAGGATTCAAGGAATGATTAAAAATAAGGTCAAGCAGACTCCTCCTGAAAAGTTTAAACAATTTGAAGCTGAGAAGATGTTAGAGTTGAAGAGAATGAAAGAGGAGCTGATTGCAGCTGATTATGGGCCAAAGAATTCAGTGACAAAGTGGGGAGAAGATAGAGTCAGGGCAACCTATAAAAGCTTAGAGGAACTTAGAAAGAAAGATCCAAGAGTTCCACAAAAGCCTGACTACTCCAAAGCAGAGGTCTCAAAAAGACCACCAATGCTGCAAATCAAGAGAACCACTGCTCCAGCTGGTGCTGCCATCTACAAAAGAAGGAGCAAAAACCAGTTGAGTATGGAAACAATTCAAGATCTATTAGTTGGAGATGCCATTGTAAAAGCAGGCATGAAAGTAATGATAAAAGAAGATCTTGAATTGGAACAATCTGCAAGTGCTGCTCAGCCAGCTATGAATAGGCCAGGCTCACCAAATACTTCTGCAAATAAACATCTCCCAAGAAACCCACCAGACTCAAAAATACAAAAGTGGGAAACTGACAAACAGTCCTGTGTATTGACTTTGCTCAAGTCTGGTGGAGGAGTGGAGAAAATATCAAGGGAACAAGCTCTTGGCCTGAGTCTTGAAGATTTGCAGGATCTCCTTGATCTTCCACTTAGCAGGGATGATGAAGATACAGACGCC
The DNA here is from genome assembly GCA_030545235.1 of Helianthus tuberosus. Lineage (NCBI taxonomy): Eukaryota > Viridiplantae > Streptophyta > Magnoliopsida > Asterales > Asteraceae > Helianthus > Helianthus tuberosus. The sequence goes on along the minus strand of CM060412.1, from coordinate 130,549,890 downwards.
CTAGACTTTGAATTACAATTTAAAGGTCAGATAAGGGAACTGTTGATGAGGCAATAAAGATTTCCACAAATAATGAAGAGTTTTGGCATTATCTGTTCCAGGGGGAGATTGTTGGGATTGAACCCTATCAGAGGAACAGATAATTAAAGCCAAAACTGGATCAGAGCAGTGGATCCAGAATAAGCAGACGATTACAGTTGGTTCATACAAATCTCTCCCCTTGAAAGTGGTTTCATATCTACTGACCTCCTATCTGCTGATCTTACTAAGTGCTGACCTACAACTGCTGTCTTGCATCTGCTGCCCAATGTCAAAGACTGATGGAAGACCAAAGCTCTGCTGATTCAATCTACTGCCTTGAGTCAAGTACTGCTGATCCGGACAAGCACTGCTGGGTTCACAGCAGTGGAAGGATGCAGCAGTTGTTTAAGTGTCTTTTATGTAATGAAATGTAATAGCAGTAGTTAGTACATCAGTGTTTGTATAGATCAGAGGTTAGAGTTTATTAGGAGGTTAGATGTCACTTTCATGGTGACGTCAGCTAAGATGCTCAGTGGTTTGCAAGTGCCTATAAATAGTTCAGTACTTTGTACTGTTCTATTAGCTCTTTTGCAACATCGTCTTCTTTGCACGAACAAACTACTGAGCTCTGGCTGAGGGGGAGTTTGCATTCATTCATCAATCATTGTAATCGTTGTTGAAACAAATTCAATCTTTCGATTCATTGTGTAAAGATGTTTGATTAAAGTATTACTCTCGTTTGATTGTATGCAAAGTTTGTTTTCATCTTAATTCCGCTGCACAACTCTTTCATTTCCATCTTAATTTCAAACGAAAATACAATCAGAAACAAACTCAGATCCAACAATTATTTTTTCATAAAAATTTCACCATAAAATCGAGCGTCTTTTTATCTTTAATTTGAGTACCATATTGCTATATAAAATATGAAGACTAAAAAAACGCACTAAAATGTGTTATATTTCTATGTTGTATAACATTTTTTGTGCTAGATTTTTGTACTATATTTTTGTGCTAAATTTTTTGTGCTGGATTTTTTTATCTTAAATTTTTTTCTCAATTTTTTGTGATGGATTTTTTTGTACTACATTTTTTTGCTGAATTTTTTCGTGCTATGTTTTTTTATTAGATTTTTTTGTGCTATATTTTTTTGTACTAGATTTTTTTGTGCTATATTTTTTTTGTACTAGATTTTTTGTGCTAGATTTTTTTGTACTAGATTTTTTTATTGTATTTTTAAAAAACAAAAGGGGTGCCACATGTCATTTTCACTCCTATTTATAAGGACCAAAATGCCCTTCATTCCTACTTATTAGGAGTGCCACATGTCATCATCACAATCTTTCTTAGGCTACTTAGGCAAAATTCACTTTTTAGTGGATCCTTCTCCTATATATGTATGTATATATATATATATATATGTATATATGTGTGTGTGACTATATGGCTTGACTACACATGGCCTTAGAGAGAAAAAAACATGTTTGTAAAAAAAAGCAAAATGCAAAATCACGTTGGATAAAGAGTCTGAGCAAAATGTTAGTTAACTGTTTTGCTGAGCAAAATTGTTAGTCAACCATTTCGCTCTCAACAAAACAAATTTGGAAACCTAAACATTTGGTGACATGTTTTTCGCTACTACGTGATTAGTCGTTTTTACGCTGCTACGTAATTATTTTTATTAACATTTTCGCTGCTACGTAATTATGTCTATCATTATCTCCGCTACTGTGTGATTATTTCTATCAGCGTACACACGTAAAATTTTTAACGCTTTAAGGCACGATTTGGCCATGGTTTTGTTTTGTATATAAGGTTTCGAATGTTATCAATGACTCCAATGTTCATTTTTATTATATAATGTTACATATGTTTATCAATGTGCGGCCTCGCAATAACGTTTTGACTTTAGTTTTTTCACAGTTTTGCGCCCCATCCGTAACATGTGTGGTTACTTCCGATGTGCAAAGTCGAGCTGCCGATAATTCGACCCGTCATGGAGCGCGGGTTGACACCCGCTAGTTTATAACTATTTGTATATGATCGGTATGTCGCGTCCCGGTCAAAGATAATATTTATAAGCCCGAACTACCCTTAACTTAGAGTTAGCGGTAGTATGGGGTCGATCCACGAAGAGTTTGTGGTTTGTATAAGAACTTGATTGATTATTACTGTTGTCACAAATTATGAAGCTTGCTACTTAATTGTTTGTTTGTTTGAAAAAGGGATGTCAGATTGAACCGGCAAGGTGTTACTAGATTACTTACACCTGGTTCGACAATTTCAAGGCCTAGGGTTTCTACACGTTTTTAACTTGATTTAATTGAATTCGGTTATTAACGATTTTAGTGTCACGAGGCTTAGGTGCCAATTGATATCAACATTTCAAGTACAGACCACAATGCACTTCTTTACCTAAGACATGTAAATCCTATCGAATGATAAAGCATAAATACACAAACTTGTTTTACAAAGTCAAATTTTATAATCACTTGACAATCCACAAATATAGTTCAGCAAGACAAATATCAATCAATTCAGATGTAAATTCAACCTGTCACAATATCAAATACTAAACATATATCAAATCCTAGAAATCCTTACAAAAGTCTGCACCGGGGTGAACCGAGAGAATTAGCCGCTCATGGTGAACGGAATGCTATCAAGGGATGCTTAAAACATGGACTTTGACATAATCTTGAGCCTTGATGATGGTGATGGATGATGGTTAGGGTTTATGGTTGATGGTGATGGTGGATTGATTGGTAAGATGTTGGTGATTAGGGTTAGATAGAATGGTAGATGATGATCGTGGATGCTGATGATGAATGGAATGGATTGGAGATGGTGTGGTAGTGGTTCTTGGCTCCAAGAATGGTGTCTTCTTTTCAAAAATACGTAACTCCTTATCCCCATCAATTTTCATCAAAACTTAGTTAAAACAAGGAATTCAGCGATGCCACTTTCCAGGGGGTGTAGGCGACGGGTAGTTAGGGCATTCAGTGATGCCATTTTCTTGCAAAACACAATTTCTATCAAAGTAGGCCATTTAAAATCAAAGTTTACGTAAAAAAACAAACTTAATACAGTAAAGCAATGGTTTTACAACCGCGTATCACTATATAAGATATGAGGGTAGTTCCGGTACACAATACTATTAACCTAAAAACGGTAAGAAGTAAGATGTTGATATGTGACACAAAGGTGGTGTTTGTTTTTTTAAAAATATCTGCGCAGTCTATTCTTTCTGCGCCGCGCAGACCACACGCAGACATTTCCATCTATAGACTGTTTGTTTTTCGAAAATGTTTCATTAAAAAACGTCTGCACAAGCTCTTCTTGGTGCAGACTTGGCCCAGCCGCTTTTAAAATCTTCTAAGGTCTGAAGAAGGTTAAACATCACCACCCACCAACACCGTCCATCACCACCATCACCGTCCACCACCCACCATCACCATCCACCACCCACCACCAAAGTATTAATATATTAACAAATCTGCGTTATTTAATAATGAAAATAAGTGTGGGACACGTATCATGTTTTTAGGGTCTCTAGAATTGGTTTTTGACGGGAAAATAATGAGGCGTTATTTTAAAAAAGTAATTGCTTAATTTTTTCAAATTTAAAAGTCGTCAGTTTTTATAAAAATTTCTTTTTAATTTTCGTATACAATTAGAATTATTATATTTTTTAATTTTCACTTTTCCCAATATGATTTTTTTTATTTATGGTATAATTCTTTTGTATCTTTGAATTTAGATTGTGACCGAATTTTTAAATCAGTTTTACAATTATACTTTCTTTTATTCATATACAATCGATTATACACTAATTAAACAATATGTTAATATATTAGATTCAAAACTAAAACCATTAATCAATATTAATTATATGTTTACATAAACTTTTTTAAATATTTTAAAATTCTAATCTTATAAATTTTCAAAATGATATATGCAATTGTTTTGGTAGATATCTATCTATAACCGCCAATGTGGGGCTAGCCCACTTGGTAGAGGTGTATGCCTCTTATAGGAGAGGTCCTAGTTTCAATCATGGGCAAGGCTATAGAATTATTGGTCTAATCTGTTATATATAATTATTGAAAAATAAGTGTGAGACACGTGACATGTTTTTAAGGCCTTTAGATTTGATTTTGGGCGGGAAAATATTGTGGCAATATTTAAGAAAGTAATTACTTACTTAATTTTTTCAAATTTAAAAGTCGTCAATTTTAGAATAATTTTTTTTTTCATTTTCATTTACAATTAGAATTATTATCTTTTTTTAATTTTCATTTACAACATTTTCCTATATGATTTTTTCAATTATGGTATAATTCATTTCTATATTTGAAAATGAATTTCACAATTATACTTTCCTCTAATTCCATACAATCGATTACACACTAATTAAGCAATATATCTATATAATAGATTCAAAATTAAAACCAAAGTTGTCGATTAATATTCATTATATGTGTACGTAAACTTTTCTAAATATTTTAAAAGTCTAATACGTATAAATTTTAAGCGGATATATGCACTTGTTTTGTTAGATATCTTGTCACACCCCAACCGATGGCGGAATCATCGGAGCGCGGCACTAGGCGAATCAGATTGCTCAAGAGAATCCATAACAACTATTTAGTGACAATATTTAAAGCGTTTATTATCCCATACTTACAAACAATACATCAATAAACAGTCATACAAATCTTCTTGTTCTCTCAAACAATACAAATCCGACAACCTAGATTTATTGTGAGTTTCTAGACTTCCTATCTTGATTTCGAGATAGCCTGTGATTATCCTGCAACATATGTTAAAGTGACGTCAATACAAAAAGTATTGGCGAGTATACAGGTTTGACACAGTAAGAAAAGTAGATAAAAGTGCTGCGAATTTTCCACATACATAAACGAGATACACAACATACACACTACAAACAAACACTACCAGCTAAGTCACTCGATGCTAGGTAAGGTGGGACGTCGTGAGTAAGAGTCCTAGCACATATGTATCAAGCATCACGTATAAATATGTATGTCAGTAATTCGCATGTGATAATAGTTTTGATAAGTGCGTTTTAGATATGAACGTATGTTACACCCCAAAGTGTGTTTAAAGCGTTAAAAGGGGGTCAAGTATACTTACAGTAAGTGTATAACAAGTAAACACGACTTGATTGGATTGAAGGGAGCGCGTGAGAGATTAGCCTGATCACAAAATGATAGCGTAAGCGTTGAACAGCGTGTAACAGTGCGTCGAGTGTGATGTTGGATCGGATGGTGGTCCGATCGGATGACTCATCCGGACGGATGACCGTTCGGTCGGATGGTCCTTCGGTTTGAAAGTGTGTTTGTGAAATGTTGAACTTTTGAAGTTTACGTTATAGTATAAATAAAGTCATTCGATCAGATAGTCATCTGGACGGATGGCCATTCGATCGGACGGGTATTCGTTTGAGAAGTTGAAGTTGCAAGGTAATAAGTCTCCAGATCGGATAGTCCTTCGATCGGATGGTCATCCGATCGGATGACTTATTCCTCTGGAAGTGTTATATTCCTTGAAATTTGCAAAATTTGATGAAGTGTTGGGTTTGTAAAATAGCAGTCACCTGATCAAATGGTCGTTCGATCAGATGGTCATCCGATCGGACGGCGATTCGATCAAGCAACTTGCTTGTTTGAAAATTTCACAAAGTTTTCTATGTTAAAAGTTTTGCGGTTTAACGGAGACGGCATGATGGCGTGTTTAACAATGGGAAATCACATCAGGTCCAACTCGTTCGATCGGACGGGAATCACCCCATTCGATCAGACTCAACTATTCTTGACGGAGTTCCATGTTCAACCAGTGAATCGGTCGTCTCTTCGATAGAAATCCGTCCTCAGACCGGTTCTCCACTAGAGAATGAGTAGAGAACTTGAACGAGCTTGGGGCCCATTGGTTTTTGCATAGAAGAGTGTAAAAGAGTTGAAAGAAAGTTTGAATCAGTTGAAAGTGTTTAGATTTAGCTTAGTTTTGTGTAAAATCATGTAGAAATCCTTTAGATCTGGACCGTTCTTTATGAGATGAGGCCGCACTTCAGTGTTCATAAGAACCCGAGGTGGTCACTCTAAAACAGCCAAAATCAGGTGATTTCACGGTGAAAACTTATGATTCGATGGAGAAGATGATGAGAAAGTGTGTGTTGATGATAGAAGTACAAGATTTTAGGATGGAATACTTACGGAATTGCGAGGAATCGAGAGAAAAGTGCTTGGGAGTGTGCTGGTCGGATGAGGCTGTCACATCAATGAACTAGGTGGAGAGGGAACAAGTGAGCGGCGATGAGCGAAAGCGAGCGAAATAGGCGGAGAGCGAACAAGCGAGCGGCGATGAGCGAACAAGCGAGCGGAAAAGGCGTTAGAATAAGCGGAGAGCGAACGAGCGGTCGATCGGGGATTGACTAACGAGTGCGTCTAAGCAATATAAGGAAAAGTGACGAGTAAAGCGATTCGTTTGTCTAAGGGGACAGCGGTGAGTAAAACGTTTAATTTGACTAAAGGATGGTAATTAGCGATTCCAAAAGCGTTTTGAGTTCTCGAAAAGTTTTATGGAAATGATATTTTAAACAAAAGTTCGTTTTTCAGAAAATTTTCGCACAGTGCGGCATTGAACCTTGAGTCGATGTTTACACCGGCGCTGTCGAAATGGTTTTGTTGAATAATCGAAGAGTTTCTTATAACATGGTGTTAACCTGAGTCTGTTGTTAAACCAATGTTGCAAGAGAGTATTTGTTTTTCAAAAAAGGTTTTAATTAAAATTTTCAAAAAATTTTCCATTTATTGGTAAGGAAATCTTGTTTTCACAAAGGTTTTTTAAACGGTTCAAAAGTTCTAATTATCGTCGAGGCCCACATGGCACCTTTCCACAAAAGTTTGTCAATATGGCTAAAACACTTATATATAGGCAGTACCAGCGGCGTATCCACCATGTTTTAGCCATATTGCCTCTGTCCCGTGAAGCAATGTCATGTGTGTCGATATGGTACGGATAGATTTCGCGTTCTTGGTCTAAACGAATTGTGGTTGGACCAAGTTTGGAAAGAAGAGCGAGTAAACTAGGCGCGAATGAGTCAGCGATTAAAGCATCGAGGTAGCGATAAGCGGTGAGCAGTGAGCAATACGCGATAAGCGAGACATGATAGGCGGCGAGTGTTACGCGGTAAGCGAAAAGCGAGAAGCGGTAGGCGATAAGCGACACACATTAAGCGATAAGTGAACAAAGAAACACAAAAAGCGATAAGCGAACAGCGATAAGCGAACAGTGAAATGCGATAAGCGATACGCGAAAAGCGACCGGCGGTAAGTGTCACACCCCGACCACGTAAAAACAACAAACCGTGGCGGAAACGTCGGGGAGTGTTGTAACAGAATTATCGTTTCACAACCATGGATACAAAATAGTTTCGTTTTATTTATTCATTAAGTAATTTACATTGTTTTAGCATGAAACAAGCAAGTTATATATCGACTATCATCGTTATTAGGTCACTAAGGCCCCGTCAGATCCTATGTGACTCATGCATTCTAGCAATCAACATCAAGCAACATCACCTGAAACATATGTAAAAACAAAGTCAGCAAAGAAATGCTGGCGAGCACATAGTTTTTGTGTGAGTGTCAGATTCATGGCTCGTTTACATGTTGAAATATCTCGTACAACTTCGTTAATTGATATTAGAAACCTTGTTTTGTAAAATGTTTGTATTGTAAAACGAATAACCAAGTCAAATAGATTTGGTTATAATTTATATACCTTGATGCCATGAATCTTAACCCAAAACATTTGTTAATGTAAACCAAATCATAAATCGTTCTCGTAATAAAACTCGTATGGTTTATATAGTTTCGTAAACATCGGTGTGTGACATCGTTTAACTCGTTCTCGTTATAGATCATCGTTCATTTGTTTAAATCGTTCATAATCGTTCAATCGTTCAAAATCGTTCAATCGTTCAAAATCGTTCTCGTTTTAAATGTGAAAACTACTTTTGGTTGTCTCACTAATAACATTCAAACCTTCGTGACTCGTTCATCGTTCAACTCGTTCAACTCGTATTAACAAACCACCAAAGGGTAAGTTAACAATCACAGATTCAGTCGTTACTGTAGCTCCCAATATCAATCCGGATCACAGTGGTTGGTTGTTTTAGTCCAAAACACCTATTGATTAAGTGTTTGAACTATGAAAAAGTTAAGAACAATCAAGAATGAAGATGAAGCTAATGGATTGATGAATACAACAAGTGTTGTATTGAATCCAAACAAGTATATGAAACAATGAAGCACCTTGGAATACAGATTTGAGCACAATATCAAGAGATTTAATGTAAACAACACTTCATTCACCAAAGAGCCAAAAGCTTGGCTAGGTTACAATGCTTGGGCTATATATAATGCCTGACTTGCCAGCAAATTTATAAATTTGATGGAATCTTAACTACACCAAGTCAGGATTTCTAGTTTCATGAACTTACAAAATAAGCCCCTATACTAGTAAATTAGCTACAAGCAACTTTAAAACTAATCCAGTACAAGTATGAACGATCTCAAAAGTTCCAACAACATCCCCCCTAGATCGTTGCATACTTGTCTTCTCATTCTTCAGCTGTTTCCACTGGATTCTGTGTAGCTGGCTTTTCAGGCTCTTTGGGATTGTCTTCATGCACTGCCGTCTCTGGTGGTGCTTGAGTCTCGATTGATGCAACCGGAGTTTCTTGAGTAGTAACAGCTTCACTTTTTGGTGGATCCTCCATTGTGACCTCATATATGGATGAGGCTGGAGGTGATGATGTTCGCTGGGAGGTTGTGGTGGGCTCTGTTGTTGAAGCGGAGGTCTTTTCTTTCTTTCTTTCATGTTTCTTCTTTTTCGTCGCTTCCTTTTTCTTTTCCTCAGTTTCTTTTCTTTTCTCGATTTTGTCTACGAGATCCAGCATTTCTTTCTTTATCTTCCAGGCTCGATCTACCGCTCGCTGAAATAGCATGGCCTCCTCAAGATTAGCATTTCCAGCTCCAACGTTTATGTGGCTTGCATTTAGTACAGTTAGATCTGAGAGTCCAAACATAAACACGTCCATAGGATCCAAAATTTTGATATCCACGTTTTCGTTGGATCAGATCACAGCTTCACCAGTTTTGCTATCATAGAACCATTTCTTGAAATTGTTGAGGGATACTGGAACTTCTTCAGGAAGCTTGATCCTCGTGACAACTTTAGCAGGGCTAATCACCCACGTCACCTTTCCTTTTCCCGTTACTGGATATATGGTTGTTTTGGACACTCTCCGTCTTGGACGCTGTGGCCTGTGATTGGGGAAACCCTTGTTACATTCTTTAGCAATCAGGCACTCAAAATCCCTGCCAATGCTTCTATCTTGAGGATTTAGAATATCCAGACGGCCAAGCTCACGCAAATCCCACCTAGGAAGAGTAAAGAGATCAAATCCAGTCTGGAAGTACTGAATCACGCCGCCCCGTCTTTTAACCACAAACATTCCTCTCAGATTGTCGTACATCCAGCTGATGATTTTATCGGTGGCCTCAGTCTTTTCGACAGTTATCTCCTGATAAAAATCAGGGAGTTTTTCTCTTTCTTTCTTGAACCACTCTGGATGCTGGGGGGAGAAAGTTTTTTCGTCTTCCTGCTCGTATAACACTTCCTCTTCCAGACCCCATTCAATGAATCTGGAAGGCATTTCATCTCTATCGACTTCCTCTTCATTACTTTCATCTCCTTCAGTCACTTTCTCGGTTGATTCCAGACGTCTTTTCTTGGCCTCAGCTTCTTTCTCTTTTCTGGTAGTTTCTTCTTCTATGAAGGAATCAAAGTCGAAGATTTCTTCAAAGGAGAACATAGGCTTTATTTTCATCTGCTCACACATATTCCTCATCATTCTGTACAATTTCCCAATCCCCATCTGTTGGAATCTTATGAATTTTGATTGCTTGGCCATGTAAGCGTTCATTTCTTTGTTCTTCTTACGCTGATCTTTAATCTTCTCTCTCAAGATGTTTGTGTCGTTAACTTGGTTCTTGAGAAGACAGATTTCCTTGGCTGCAGATGGACCGGCATCTTTAATGAGTTTATCATAAAGTTCTTGAAAGGGTCAAACCCTTTATGGAGGAACCAGTGGCTTAGAGATTCTGGTAGGCTTTACGAGAGGAACTCTGGAAGATCCTTCATCTGACTTTGCTTCTTTTTCGGAGGTGTTTTCTTGCTCACTGAAGTTTCATCAGGATCTATTATCAGAGTATCAATGAAGTCATTCAGAGACTGTACTTCTTCTGTAACAACTTCTGGTCTTTCGGATGATGACATCTCTTGTCTCTTGAGTCTCTTCTCTCTCTTTTCTTTCTCCTGCAACGCGTGAATTTCTTTCATATCTTTGATATGTTGACGCTGTTCTTCAGATTCAGCTGCTCTAAAGCTTGTACCATGAGTCTTTCTGGGTTTTCAGATGCCTTTTTCTTTTTCGGAGGCTCATCTTCAGCAACTTGCTTTCCTTTTCTTTTACCTGTCGATCGTGCTTCCTTTTCTGCTACCTCAGCTTCAGCTTGTGCAATCCTTTGTTGCTTTTCTCGAAGGGCTTCTCTGTACTTTCTATATGCTTCTTTAACTAATGGAAATCTCTCAGCTGCATACATCCAATCATGTAACAACACCCATTCATTTGTTTTAATCTCTGTGAACTGACGACTTGTGGGCACATGAAAGATGTAAAGATTTCCGTCATGCGGCGGATCTTTATATTGATCGTTTATCAGCATTTGAATGAATCTTGGATACATTGCCAAAGTTTCCCCAGTTACATTCTCTAACATGTAATTGAAAACTAAACCGGAGATGTTGAATTTTTGATTCAGACACAAGTTTAGCATAGCTGCGGACCATTCTAGATTCAGGCCATCAAATCCACCTTTACGATGGACTAAGCACATAGCAATTGCGTGAACAATGAACCTCCAATCCCTTGTGAGTCCACTTCTCTTTATCTCTTTCTTCTGTCTGAAATCTCCTGCGTATCCCATGCCCCGAAAGCCATCTAGAATGTCATCCTTGCTCAAGCGATTGAGCATTGTCTTTCAGCTTTAAAACCTTGCGAATTCTTTCTTCTGTTACGACTATCTTTTTGTTAGGGACGGTTGCAGAAATCCCTCGGTCATTGTTTACAGTTTCTGGTTTTGCAGTTTGCCGGAAGTCTTGAATGTGGATTCTGTAAACTTTAACATCAGTTTCGATGGCATAGCCAATTCTGCTCGATCTAACCCATCTTGCTGGATCCTGAAAATCATGTGGAACTTGATCGAGATTAATGCTTTGATTGTGTTTCATCGTCTTATCCTAATCAATGACTTTCACCATCTTGCTTCTGAAACACCAAACGAGCCAAGTGAGAGAAATTTCGAGATAGAAACGGATATTTACAAGAAAAAATATGAATAAAAGCAGTATTTACAAAGATATTTACGTTTTATAAAAGGAAAGATATATATGAGGATAAAAAAATATAATATTTACAAAAAATTAAATTAAAATTAAGAAAAATAGATAATTTCGCTGTCGTGCCGGTGGTTGTCTTCGCTGATACATTTGAACGAGATCCGGAACTTTCATTGACAATTTCGCTAGCGAACTTAACAACGATAGGGTTTAGTTCCCGGAGCGATCCACCAGCGAAGACGATTCACCAACGAAGACGATAGAGTTTTGTTCACGGAACGATCTACCAGCGAAGACATTAGTCTAGACAGCTTCACTAGCGAAATAGACTATTTCGCTGGTTGCTCGAACTCGCGTTCGAGACTTTTGAGATTCCATGTTAATTTCGCTGACTTCGCTACATTCATCGTAAATTCGCTAGCATCAAAAATTTCTTCATAAACCCTCTAAAAACCCTAACTGATTTCTTGTTTTGTTCAATCAAAGATTACAGACGAATCCAAACCTGATTAAGCATTTCAAAAACTTGATTCGATCGGTTTAAATCATTCATAACAAATCCTGGTGGTTTCTGATTCAGAGTCTAAGGTTTATAAAAAAAAGGAAAATAACTATAAAGATTCGAACAATAAACCGTTAACCGATAATGAGAACCGATGAATGCGAAAGTTTTTGATGATGATTAACTCGGAGACTTACCTGAAGATCTTTGAACGAAGATGAATCTTGTGAGAATATTTGAGAAGTTAATCGGAGTTTAGAGAGAATGACGAAGAAGATGATTTTGAAAAATTTAAATTAAGTCGGTTATAAGATATTTATATGTGAAAATCCGTATTTGGCGAAATTAACAATTTCGCCGGTATCTTTATTTCGCCGACAAGATCAAAAATCCTTTTTCAAAATCCAAAATTTAAATTCGCTCGTGAATTTCAAACTTTCTCGAAAAACGTGCCCATTGTTTTGATTAAAAAGCATAAATATGAAATATTTACAAACTTGATAAAATATGGACCATTTTAACTCCGAACTACGTTTTTCATCCCTGGGAGGTTCCATTTTAAGCTGATATTCTTGATTCTTTTGACGCTCGACAACTTACCTGCAAAAGATCATATTGCCAACACCTGTCAATTTCTTATATATTATTATTATTATTATATATCACATCAAGGCACAAGAAAAACTGCCAGTATGTTTGTCCGCCTAAATCCATGCATCCAACATAACAACATGCCTTCGGAGAGCTTGATTATCATGTTTTCAGTAATATTGACAAGAATTCTATGGCACCCACACAAGCTATTGAGAATAGAATCATTACGCCCGTGAGTCCCACATCAGGACATACCCCCGTGATCAAGGTATGCACAAAGGTTCTTCATAACAGGTGAGTTTATTTGATTCATTCTTTTCAACGATAGAGCGGAGATCAGGTCTGTACTTTCGTACAACAGAGATCCCAAGAACTATCGAGGGCTGAGACAGATAGTTCGGTGAACAGGTCAGTACTTTCGTACAGCAGAGAGACCGAAACTAATCCATCTAAAGGTTTTGGCCAAAAATGACACTTATTATGAAAGGGTTTGGCCTTTTTTTTTTTTTTTAATTTAAGGCGCTTATTATGAAGGGATATCATAGGAGTTCTAGGTCAGCATGTATCTGGATGCAGCAGAAGACCAACTATGATACCCCCGAATGAAAACCAATATAAAGACCCGAGATCTCAGACTTTGGCAATCTATCAACACAAGATTTAAGACCATTAAGCCATATACCGCAACGTGTTACCCACAAGATGCGTAATGCATGAGAGAAGCCAGAATCCTTGTGTAGATGTTATGTTTTGCTCCCTAACAGCAGTTTACTCGTCGGTGTTGCTGAATCTACCGACATGTCGTTGCTTGGTACCCTGATTTCTTTTTGTTTTCTGTTTTGCAAGAAATGACAAAGTGTTAGCAATTTTCTATCATTTCCTCTAACAGGAGTCAGACACAAGCATCTCTCATATTTGATTTTCTGGAATATCCCCCCTAAAATCTTTATTTTCGAAATTCCATTTGCCCGAAAATGAAATTTTAAGAATCAGAAAATCTTTTAGTGGGCGACGCTTTACGATACTTGTTTTACTTTCAACAAACGTTTTTTTTTAATGTCAAAAGATAGAGTATTTACGAAAGCTTTTTGGACAACAAGATTCATTTCCATTCAAGGAAATTAACCATTTCCAACCAGGTTACCAGCTGGTTGAATCGGGTTTTATCAAAGGCCTTCGTGAAAATGTCGGCCCGCTGCTGTGTTGTATCCACTGGCACCACTTGAATGTATCCTTTCTCGTAGGCATCTCGAATTGCGTGAATACAGATTTCGATATGCTTTGTTCTGGAGTGGTGAATGGGATTCTTCACAATTCCCAGACATGCCTCATTGTCAATGAATATAGGAGTCTTCATGATGTTGATTCCATAATCCAACAACTGATTTTGTATCCAGAGAACTTGTGAACAGCAACTGTAGGCCGTGGTGTACTCCGCTTGAGCAGTGGAGGTGGACACCGTAGTCTGTTTCTTGCTTTGCCATGAGATCAGACGATTTCCCAAGAATTGATATCCTCCTGATACAGACCTGCGATCTACTTTACAACCTGCATGATCACTGTTAGAATAAGCAATAAGATCAAAGTTACTATCTTTAGGATACCAAAGACCTAGTTTTGGAGTTCCTTTAAGATAGCGGAAGATGCGCTTCACAGCAGTTTCATGAGATTCTTTGGGATTTGTCTGAAAGCGAGCACAGAGACAGACAGCCCACATAATGTCAGGCCTGCTAGCAGTTAAGTACATCAGAGATCCAATCATCGAGCGATAGAAGGACTTGTTCACTAGTTTTCCTTGAGGATCTAGAGTGAGCTCCGTCTGGGAGGAGAACGGTGTGCTGGCAACTTTACAGTCGTTCATGTTGTACTTCGTGAGAATATCCCAAATGTACTTAGCCTGATGAATGAGAATCCCATCCTCCTTTTTCTTCACTTCTAGCCCTAAGAAGAACGTCAGCTCTCCCATCATGCTCATTTCAAACTTTGCCTTCATGACAGACTCGAATTCTCTACACAGTTCCTCGTTAGTTGACCCGAAGATGATATCGTCCATATAAATCTGAACCAGCATTACATCTTCTTCGACTCTTTTGGTGAAGAGAGTCATGTCGATCGTTCCTCTTGTGTATCCACACTTCAAAAGATAAGTTGACAAAGTCTCGTACTAAGCACGTGGAGCTTGGTGAAGGCCATAGAGGGCTTTGTCCAACTTGTAGTAGCGACCTGGAAAATGAGGATCTTCGAAACCCGGAGGCTGACACACGTATACTTCTTCCTTTACCTTCCCATACAGAAAAGCGCTCTTTACGTCCATTTGAAAAACTTTGAAATTTCTGTAAGACGCGTATGCCAGAAATATTCTGATTGCCTCCAGTCTTGCAACTGGAGGAAAAACCACTTCGTAATCAATTCCTTCCTCCTGACGAAAACCTTGCACTACCAATCTGGCCTTGTTCTTGATTACTACTCCATGATCATCCATCTTGTTACGAAAGACCCATTTTGTACCAATCGGAAACTTTCCCTCAGGTAAATCTACTAACTCCCAGACTTTGAGTTTGCGAAATTGAGATAATTCTTCCTGCATTGCCTGAACCCAACTGGAGTCTAGAATGGCATCTTCAATGTCCCGTGGCATGGACTGTGAGAGAAAAGCTGCATAGAGACCTTTGTTGATGCTTGATGACTGGCCACGTATACGTACTCCTTCTTCAACTACACCTATGACATTTTCAAGAGGATGATTGCGGTTTGTCTTGTATCCTGCATTTGTCTGAGACTCAATCTGCGGTTTGTCTTCTTGAGTTGGTTCATCCACGTTTGCCTGTGAAGAAGAAGCACCGTTTTCTGGGGTGTTCTCAAGCGAAGTGTCACCAGTTGCTTCATCCACAGAGAGAAGTGGATCAGCAGATAATAGAGTGAAACGGGTAGTGAACGGAGTTACACCAATATCCGAAGGGTCGAACAGAGGTTCAACTTGAGCGTCTTCAATGGGTTCTGCTTCTAGAGTATCTTCTGGAATTTCGAAGATGTTGAAAATCACACCCACGTCATAGAACCAATCGGGAGTACTTCCAGTGTTGGTGTAGTTTCCTTTTTTAAAAATCAACATAATATGATTCAATCACCATCTTCGTTCTTTTGTTGTAGACTCTGTAGGCTTTCTGAGTGGATGAATATCCCATGAAATAGCATATATCACCCACTGCTTCGAACTTGATGAGATTTTCTTGAGTATTTAGAAGAGTGCACGAACATCCAAATGGTCTGAAAATGTCAATAAGTGGCTTTCTTTTGAAGAGAAGTTCATATGCTGTTTTTCCGCGTGGTTTTACAATGAGAACCCTATTCAGAACGTAGCATGCTGTATTTACGGCTTCTGCCCAGAAGATGATTGGAACCTTTGAATCCACCAGCATGGTCCTTGCGGCCTCGATCAACGTTCTGTTCTTGCGTTCAGCGACTCCATTTTGTTGCGGAGTTCTGGCTGCACTGTATTGGAGATGAATTCCCTTTTCTGCACAGAAGGATATGAAGGTTTGATTTTTGAACTCGGAACCATTATCACTTCTGATCGACTTCACTTTTAATCTAGTTACGTTTTCAATCAAGGGAATGAATGACTTGAGAATTTCAGCTGTCTCACTCTTTGCCTCAAGAAAATAGACCCATAAAAAACGAGAGAAATCATCTGTAATCACCAAACAGTAAGAACTTTTAGCAAGACTTTTAACGCTAATTGGACCAAACAGATCCATATGCATTAACTGAAGGGGTGCAGTAATCGTATTCACTGCTTTGGACTTGTGCGATTTCTTGTGTTGCTTTCCCTGGGCGCATGCTATACATTTTTCATAAAAAGGAAATTCTTTTATCGGAAGTCCTCTTACTAAGTTTAACTTAGAGAGTTTGTTCATATTTTTGAAATTTACATGCCCCAATCGCCTGTGCCAAAGTAGTGACACCGATTCTGAAGCCTTTGAGATCAAACAGGTCAAGTTGTCATTTGTCTTGGCATTTTTCATGTTGAGCACGTATGTGTTGTTTTGTCTTGGAGCAGTGAGCATGATCATTTCTGCAGGAACGACATATTCCGGCTTGAGAAATAGGCATTCCATGTTGTTGAAAAGCACTGATATCCCTTTATCACAGACTTGAGATACACTCATGAGATTGTAACACAATTCTGGGACATAGTTGACATTTTCCAACGTGAGGGCTTCAGAGACCACATCTCCTATTCCAACGATCTTCCCTCCCTTCTTGTCTCCAGCAAAAGACACGAAATCACCATCAATAAAACAGAAGTTCTTCAGAAGCTCCTTCAAGCCTGTCATGTGTCTTGAACATCCGCTGTCGACATGCCAGATATATTCCATGAGCATACAAAGCCATTTTTGCAGTTTATTCTGAAATACAAGAATATACACAAATTAGTTTGATTTGGGAACCCAGATTTTCTTTACTTTGGATCTATCGTGGTTTTGTCCCACGATATCTTCTTTTTGCCTCCAAAAATAAGCTGTTGAATTGACCCGATTTTTAACAGATTTCTTAAGATAATCAAGTTGAACTGTGACGTTCTTAACAAAATCATATTCTGGTTTTGAAAAGTTCTTGTTTTTACAATGTTTCGCTGTATATCCTAAATGACCACAGCGAAAACATCATTTACGTCTGGGTCTTTTGGTGTTAGAAGATGATGTATGTGATGAGTGTCTTGAGCTTTCTGCTTTCTTCATTTTCTTGTCAAATCTGCTTTCATCTTCTGAACATTCTTCATCATTGTCGGAATCATATGAACTTTCAGACGTTTGGTATTCACTTGAGTCTTGCTCTTCACTTGCTTCGTAACTTGAATCATTGCAGCTTTGATCTTCGCTTGAACTTTCTGAATCTTGGTCTTCAATTGTTTCAACACTTGAACTTTCAAAGCTTTCATCATTTGTTGTTTGATCTTCACTTGAGGTTTTCAAGGTTTCTTCACTTGAAATTTCTGTGCTCTCACTGTCTGTTGTTCGACCTTCATTTGATGTTTCTGATTTTTGCTCATCCTCAGGACTTGAAGTCTCCTTTTCATCCTCTGAGACAGCAATGCTTGAGTCTTCATTGCATTGATCTTCAGTGAATTTCTTTTCAGAATCTGTCATACCTGTTCGAGATGGAATAAATTCTGGAATTTCCTCGGTGAGGAATTTTCCAAAGCTATTCTTTTTCAATTCTGCCACAAATACAGGAGATTCACAAACAACTTTATCATCACAAAATGCAGAATTTAAATCATGACATTCAAACATAGCATGTTCACGATCACGGGTCTCAAATGTAGGCACATGGCCCTTACAGTCATCCGAAGATTTAAATTTAGGCACACGGCCATTACAGTCATCCATCCTAATTAAATTATTACATTCATCCTGAATATTGTTTTTCTTAGAACAGTTCCAGGCGAACTAGTTAATAGTGGAATAACTGTCGCCTGAATAACCTATTCCTATTTTTGAACCGCCGCAGTCTCCATCCTCATCGCACACATCTTCTTTACACACAATTGGATCTGCATTACTTTTAGAAAAGTTAGCGGTTGTTTCGTTTTCACAAGAATCGTTTTGTTTTACAGAGGCCTTTTCATTAATGAGATCGTTTTCGGGATGAGGAGTAGGTATAGGCACATAGTTTTTGCTATATGGTGGAAAGAAGAGTTTTCTTTCATTTCCTTGCCTATCCTTATACCCGATCCCGTCTTTCACATACGTTGGTCGTTGGCAATTTTTGATGTCAGTAAAGGCCTTTTGACTGACATTCCATTTGTCTATGACAATTTGCAACTTAGTCTTTTCGTTCAAAGCTTTTTCTAGTCTATCTGTGAGATCGTTAATGATAAAATCTTTTCTAAACACAAATTCTTTTAGAGTCTACATTTCAGCTAAAGTTGAATTCAACTTTCTCTGATATGCGGCCTCGTTCTGTTTAAGCTCTTTGTTAATTTTTAAAGCGTTGTCTTTTTGTCTCTCAAATTCTAGATTTAGAGACTTGTAATGTGCCACGACGTCAACGCATGCGGGTGTGCATAACTTTACTTTAAAGCTATGTGGAATACTATTTACCAAATCTTTGTCAGCATTTTCTTTCGAAGATTCTGTTTTCATTGCTGCTGCTGAGACTTTTTCTTTGTCTTTCTTCTGGTCAGATGCATCCTTAGGAATCTGCTCCTTAGCTTCTCCAGACTTCTTTTCTTTCTCAGGCTCCGGGGAGGTGAGAATGCTTTTCAGACCCTTGTCAGCAATGTTGTCACCTTTTGGAATTCCAGCTGTTGACTTCTTAAACTGCTTTGATGAGGACCCGCTTGAGATCTTTGCCATAAGTGCTTTGTTGACTTGTTCCTTAGCTTCAACAATTTCTTCACTCCAATCATATTCTTCAACGACTAAGGCTTTTGGTGTGCTAGGAGACGCGTTGTTTTTGCTTTCTTCGGTAGTGATTTGTTTTACAACAGGAGTAGCTTCAATGTTTCCTTCTTTCAACAAGGGGCAGTCACATTTGAAGTGGCCCAGATTTTTGCAGTTGTAACATCTTAGCTTGGATTTGTCAAAGCCAGCCTTTCCAAGACCCAAACGTTTCCCGGTCTTGTCCTGAAATTTCTTCAACCTTAAGGTGATCATGGCCATCTGCCATTTCAGATCCATTTCCTCCATGTCATCTGGATCGACCTAATACATGTCTTCAGCAGTGAACATTTCTTCCTTGAGCTCTCCTGACATTAAAGCTTCATAGCTACTTAGAAACATGTTGAAAAGTGCCACGTTTTCAGTAGACACTTTCAACGCTTGTGTATCACCAACCGTGACAGTCTTCTCACTAGGTTGTGGAGCTTTTGATGCGCTTGCGGAAGCGTTAGCATAGATCATGTCAGAAGCTTGTTGACAGATGCCACCTGAAGCAAGGAATGCCACATTCTTCATTCCAGCAGAAGTTTGATTGGTTTTTGGAGTGTAGCCAGCAGTGTTCATTTCTCGTTTGTTGACATCCATTTCAAAAGCTCTTAGAGTGTTAATTAAGTCTGATAGAGTGACAGGATTTGGATTATTGAGGAAATCCTTCTTGATCATCATGCATTGCAAACTCCATTCCTTAGGGAGTGAATCCAACAGCTTCTTGATAGCAGCACGGTTTGTGACTGGATTTCCTGCCTTCTTCATTTTGGTCATCATATTCAAAAAGCGACTGATGTGATCGGACAGACTTTCTCCACGAACTCCACAGAACATGTCGTATTGCTTCTGCACCATGTCTCTCTTACTTTCAATTAGCTCTTCATTTCCTTCATAATACTCAATCAATGCATTCCAGAGTGCATTTGCAGTTCGGTGTTCTTCAAACATATTGCAGTCATCGGTTGACAGAGCCATGGTTAAGGCGGCATGTGCACGGCGATCGCGTTGGATTAGGGCCTTGTCTTCATCAGTGAAGGTTGTGGGGTCATTGTTAGCAACTACCTCATCATTTCGAACCACCGTTGGAATGTGGGGTCCAGCAGTGACTGAGAGCCACAAGTTGTAGTCCGTGTATTCGAAGAATGACTGGATGCGATCTTCCATGTACTGAAATCTTCAGATCCTTTCAACTTTGGTGGCCTAGTAGTGGTTCCGGTTTCAAGTTCAGCTTGAGCAATTGGACTTAGCTGATTCAACGACATCTTGGCTTGTTTTTGGCAAAGGAAGACTGATCAGAGACTAAATTCGCTGGTAATACTACTGGAGTCACAACTTCGCCGGTAAGTGTTGTAGTATCACCGATGATCTTCACTGGTCTCCTGTCTTCACCGGCACTCGAGGATATCCTGCACGAGCGAAGAAGCTAATCCGCTGATACAACAAGCACACACGTTAGTTTGACGAATTTCGCCGTATACCGTGATAAGAACATTGTGGTTCTATATCACGATTCTCGAAGTCGCCTTCGATAATATCGCTAAAGGGTCAATTTGCACTATTTCGCCGAAAATCAACAATTTCGCTCGAGTCTTAGGGGCTGTTTGGCAACATCTGAACCAATAAGTGCTGAATGAATAAGAGGTCTGAATGGGTAAGAGGGTCTGAATGGGTAAGTGCTGAACCAGTAAAGTGCTGTTTGGTTCCATATCTGAATGACAGTGTACAATGACATTTTTACCCCTCCCCACAAAATAAACCCGTTATAGATTTTTTTCTATAAACCCAATATCATCATCATCATTCATCAGTATTCAGTCATCACCCCCCTCTTCCCCTTTCTCTCCCTACCTGCAACACCGCCACCGCCATCAACATCATCATCTCCACCACCAAACTTTAACACCCCGTTTTCTGGATAGGAACATGAACATACAGACTGAACACCCCTCAACACAATCGATCTTCGATCCAGCGGCTCTGAACCAGCGTTTGGTGGAAGACAGGGAGGAGGAGGCGGCCGCTGTTCGGTGGTGAGGAGAGGGAGGATGAGGGCGACGGCCAGATATATGAGAACAAACCTCCGCTGCCAGAGTCGTGCCGAAAAACGGCTCTGCTATTGACGTTGTTGCTGTGTGCCGCCGCTGCTGAACATCGCCGCCGTGACTCCGCTCCGTTTGTCGGAATCTTGATAGAGAGGTAGGAGATGTATGGTGGGTTTAAGGTTTTAAGAAAGGATGAAGAAGAAGAGCAGTGATTTTGGTCTGAGGTTTGAGGAAGGGTACACAGGTCTTATTTTTCATTCAGACTCTCTCATATGCTGAACCATTCAGAATTGAATGGAACCATTAAGAGGTGATGCTTTAGTGAACCAAACACATCTACCTCTGACCGATTCAGAGGTAGCCTTTGAATGGAACCATTCAGAGGCAAACAAACAGCCCCTTAGTCGTCAAAATTAATGATTATGCGATGTTTTTCAAAGATTGTTCGCTATATTCAAAACTTTCTTCGCTATATTAAAAAATGTCTTCGCTATGTTCAAAAATGACTTCGCTGCCTTCAAAAATTGTTCGCTGTATTCAAGTTAATTTCGCTAGACAGAGGGTTTAACACGAACTAAAACCCTCTAATCTCTCAAAAAGCGACTCAAAAACCATGTTTTGATGCCTCAAAATGTCCAAAATGACTCCCTAATCACAGATAAACAACAACCTATCGATTAAACACACCAAATCAATCCATTTTGAGTCCAAAATTTGAAAAACCTTGAAACTTTGAAAAACCTTCAAAACTTTGAAAAATCTTAACAAAAACACAACAACCAAGAGCACTAAGGCTCTGATACCAAATTGTAGCTCCCAATATCAATCCGGATCACAGTGGTTGGTTGTTTTAGTCCAAAACACCTATTGATTAAGTGTTTGAACTATGAAAAAGTTAAGAACAATCAAGAATGAAGATGAAGCTAATGGATTGATGAATACAACAAGTGTTGTATTGAATCCAAACAAGTATATGAAACAATGAAGCACCTTGGAATACAGATTTGAGCACAATATAAAGAGATTTAATGTAAACAACACTTCATTCACCAAAGAGCCAAAAGCTTGGCTAGGTTACAATGCTTGGGCTATATATAGTGCCTGACTTGCCAGCAAATTTATAAATTTGCTGGAATCTTAACTACACCAAGTCAGGATTTCTAGTTTCATGATATTACAAAATAAGCCCCTATACTAGTAAATTAGCTACAAGCAACTTTAAAACTAATCTAGTACAAGTATGAACGATCTCAAAAGTTCCAACAGTTACCCACCTAACCCACACATAACCATGGGTGCAGTCTGATAACGGGATTTGTCGGATCCTATGGTACCATAACCTAATACTGGTCTGTTCGGCCAAACTTAATGAATGTCATTCGTTATGTAACTACAACCAACAAGTTCATTCACATTGTCAAAATCGTTATTAATTTAGTATAAACCATCTTAATCGTTTTTGAAATCATCGTTAAAACATCGAAATTGTTTTGATACATATGAATCACCCCAAAACAATCGAAAACAGTAAAAAGAGGGGATCTATGTACTCACCTTTGGGTGCGTTTTTATATGTTAACACAATCCCTCAAATTGTTTATTCATCCTAAATTAAATAAGAATGATTTAATAATCAAAAACCCACAAAAATACCGAAGTTTCTCCGATGCTTAGAATTTTCACATAACTTTGAGATTTCTCTTCAAAAAGTTATTATTTTTTATTATATTGGTGTATTTATATACATGGGTTAGTGTAATACACATAATCTTGTCAACACTAACACATCATCATACACATATTGTAAAACACATAACACATTGTAACACATAAAATTTACCCATGAACAACCCATTCTAGTGTATGTCGAAAAACACTTATTTTAGCGATTCGGTAACATTTTTGGGCGTCGGAAGTCATGTATGACTAACCAAACACCAAGTAAACTTAATATAAGTTAAAATACTTATTTTTATATCAAAAATATCAATTTACTTACTGATCTAAAACAATTTTATAAAAATCCTCCGAAAAGCCGATTTTTAACCGTTTTACCGCATAGTTTTGCATCAAACGTTACCCGAACCATCCCAAATCAAAATGACTTGAAATTTTAACATAACCCATGTTATTTACTAAATAAAATAGTGGTTATACTCATGATAGTGCAGGTCTCACATAAAGCACATAAATCATGTAAATTTCACATATTTTACCACTTTTTAAGCTATATGTACAACATGCAAAGCTATCAAACCTATGTCAAAGTTTCATGCAATTATAATTTACCAAAAAATGTTATTTTTAGTGTTTATAATCTGTTAAAAAACATTTTTGTCATACAATCCTTTTTACCATTTCTTGAACTTTAAATCAACATGTATCCTCATGTACAAGTGTCTAAAGCATACTATCATATCATCAACATTTCATATGAGTTTAGATGCATCAAATATGCAACTTATTCACGTTTATTTGCTGATGTATTTGAACAATGAACATAACATACACAACTCATCTAACACTTGCATTTCAACTACCATTCAAGAACAAGCAACAACATAAACATGTACTTATCAAGAAATCAAACTTCAAAACTCATACACACACATATATATATATATATGTATGGTTATATACATACATATACATCATCATTTTTATTTGTATCAAGACCCATTTTATTTTAGATTTCAAGTTTGAGAAAATTCCAAGATTCAAGAGAAACTTCAAATCATCAAGAACAACCAAGAATCAAGAGTATGATTTAAACATAAATGTTATACCTTCAAGATTTAAGTAAGTTTTTGGATGAGGTTTTGATGATATGGAGCTTGAAATCACTTGAAAACACCTTGGAAACCCCTTTGTATCTTCACACCAACTTGAAATGCGCTTAAAATGGAGCTTGATTATGAAGAACAAAGTTGAAGAAATGAAAATGGTGATGGAGATGGTGCTTACGGTTTTGGGAGGGAGAAAGAGTGAGGATATTGAGTGATCTTGGTAAGATTATGATCTTATGAAAGATTATATGGATGATATGGAAGAATATGAAGAGATATGGAGGTGGAATGCAATAACACTTGTCCAAAGAAAATCAAGCAAGATCCAAGCAAAATAAAAAAAATCAAATCTTCTAGTTTGGTGGGTCCTAGTGACCGTAATATATATAGGGGGGTTAAATGAAATTTTGTTTGGTAAATTAGATAAAAACAGGTATTAACTGGGTATCGTGTATTTTATCTAGCGTTTAAATCCTGGTTTATGGCGTTCTAAAATATTTTTATTATTCTATAAAAATAAACTCGCCAAAATATTATTGAAATAAATTTCAGTTTCCAAGACTGGCTGTGTTGTCTGCGTTTTGCAGTAGAAGCACTGTGTTATGCAGTAACACACGGTACGCGCTTAATCTTGAAAAATAACGTTTTTAAGTGTTTTAATTTATTTTTCAACACAGGCCTGATTAAAAATAAAATTTTAATCATAACAGAATATTTTTAGGATTTAAATATTATACGGGCGGTCACCAACGTTCTTTTCGCAATTTTGATGTAAATAGTTCTAAAGTTCGAATAAACATGTTTTTGCCGTACCGAATCCTTCGAAACTTATTTCTAAGTTATGTAAAGTGTATTTAAGGTATGTTTGGCTTATGTCACAGTTCCGGAGTGTACGTCGCGTTAAACTGATTGCGTTTACGCACCAGTTTGCGTATAACCTTCCAGAAAGTGATTTAAAGCTTGAAATCGGAATCGAATCAAATTGTAAAATCATCACACACAATAACACATATAATAACACCAAAGAACATTGTTTTATTGATAAGCAACATTGTTTTACATTATACGAGGATTACAGAACACAGTTGTCACAGTCTCCCCTACTTTAGGAAATTTCGTCCCGAAATTTTATTTAGAGGAAACTTGTGAAAACAAATGCGGATATTTCGTCTTCGTCTGGTCTTCACGTTCCCAAGTAAACTCGGGGCCACGTTTGGATTCCCAGCGAACTTTGACCAATCGAATCTGTTTGTTCTTCAATTGTTTGAATGTACAGTCCACTATCTCCACAGGTTTCTCGACAAAGTGCATTGTTTCATCGATTTGAATCTTGTCGAGAGGAATGTGAAGATCAGCATCAGCTAAACACTTTCTCAAATTGGACACGTGAAAAGTCGGGTGAATATTTCCAAGCTCTGGAGGTAGCTCTAGTCGATAGGCAACCTTTCCAATTCTTTCAACAATCTTAAATGGTCCAACATATCGGGGTGCAAGTTTTCCTTTCTTTCCAAATCTCACCACTCCCTTCCAAGGTGACACCTTGAGTAGGACGCGGTCTCCGATTTGAAATTCTAAGGGCTTGCGTTGCATATCCGCATAACTCTTTTGACGGCTTCGAGCTGTCACAAGATTATCGCGAATTTTCTTGATTTTGTCTGTTGTTTCCAGAATGAGCTCAAGTTCAGTAAGCTGAGCTTCACCGATCTCATTCCAACGGACATGTGAATGACATTTTTGACCGTAGAGAGCTTCGAATGGTGCCATATTAATACTAGCATGATAACTGTTGTTGTAAGAGAACTCGATCAGTGGAATATGAGAATCCCAATTACCACCAAAGTCTATCACGCATGCTCTAAGCATATCCTCCAAAGTTTGAATCGTTCTCTCAGATTATCCATCTGTTTGGGGATGATAAGCAGTGCTTAGATTTAGTTGGGTTCCCAAAGCAGATTGCATGGCTTTCTAAAAATGAGATGAAAACCGAGCATCTCGATCGGAAATGATATCCAAAGGAACACCATGCCGTGATACAATCTCGTCTACATAGATCTTGGCAAGCTTATCAGCAGATAGATCCTCGCGAATCAGTATAAAATGAGCTGATTTTGTTAATCGATCGATAACAACCCAAATAGCATCGTGACCTTTAGATGTACGCGGTAACTTGGTGATGAGATCCATTGCAATGTTCTCCCACTTCCAAACCGGTATCTCTAGTTGTACAAGCAAACTAGAAGGTCGTTGATGTTCAGCCTTGACTTTGAGACAAGTTAGGCATTTCGATACATACAAGGCAACGTCCTTCTTCATACCAGGCCACCAGAACTGAGTACGAAGATCCTTGTACATTTTATCAGCACCAGAATGGATAGAATATCGAGACTTATGAGATTCGTCCATTACCAAGGTGCGAAGATCGTCTTGTTTCGGAATCCACAAACGATCCTTGATATATAGCAACCCATCGTCCTTCGTTTTGAGTTTAAGTTCGAGTTGAAGCGGTAGCTCATATTTCAATAAGTCTTTGATCACACAAGATCGTTGAGCTTGAAGGACACGAGATTGAATATCAGATAGAGTTCGAACAGAATGAAGCTTGACTCGTTCCTTTTGACTAAGCGCATCGGCTATGACATTCGCCTTACCAGGATGTTAGCGGATCTCGCAGTCATAATCGTTTAAGAGTTCAACCCAACGTCGTTGCCTCATGTTCAGCTCCTTCTGATTGAGAATATGCTGGAGACTTTTGTGGTCTGTGAAAACCACACACTTCGTTCCATAGAGGTAATGTCTCCAGATTTTAAGTACGAAAACCACAACTCCTAATTCAAGATCATGAGTCATATAGTTCTTCTCGTGAATTTTCAGCTGTCTAGACGCATAAGCTATGACTTTACCTCGTTGCGTAAGAACGCAACCAAGTCCTAGATTCGACGCGTCACAATAGACAACAAAATCATCGTTTCCCTCAGGTATAGATAAAACAGGAGCATCACAGAGCTTCCGTTTCAGCGTTTGGAACGCTTCTTCTTGCTTAGGTCCCCACTCAAAAGGCTTATTTTTTTCTGAGTCAAAGCAGTGAGTGGAACCACGATCTTTGAGAAATTAGAAATGAATCGACGATAATAACCAGCAAAACCAAGAAATGATCGAATCTCTGTAGGTGTCGTCGGTGTATTCCAATCCTTAATAGCAGCTATCTTGGATGGATCTACATGAATATCCTGCTCGTTGACTATATGACCCAAAAACTGAACTTCTCTAAGCCAAAATTCACACTTAGAGATTTTAGCAAAAAGTTGTTCCTTCTTCTGAAGTTCCAAGGTCAAATGAAGGTGTTGCTCGTGATCGGCTCGAGACTTCGAATAAATGAGAATATCGTCGATGAACACAATGATGAACTTATCTAAATAAGGTTTACAAACCCTATTCATTAAGTCCATGAAGATAGCTGGGGCATTCGTCAAACCAAAAGGCATGACAGTGAACTCGTAATGCCCATATCTTGTACGGAAAGCAGTTTTGGGAATATCTTCTTCGAGAACACGAAGTTGATGATACCCAGATCGCAGATCGATCTTGGAAAAGCATGAAGCACCTTGCAGCTGGTCGAAGAGATCATCAATTCTAGGTAGGGGATATCGATTCTTGATGGTAAGCTTATTAAGCTCACGATAATCGATACACATTCGAAAAGATCCATCTTTCTTTTTCACAAAGAGGACAGGAGCTCCCCAAGGAGAAAAGCTCGGACGGATGAATCCTTTATCAGACAACTCTTGAAGCTATTTCGATAACTCTTGCATCTCCGACGGTGCAAGACGATAAGGTGCTTTCGCAATCGGGTTTGCATTGGGTACAAGGTCAATATGAAACTCGACTTGACGAACTGGAGGCAAACCAGGCAGTTCATCGGGAAACACCTCTGGATAATCCCGAACAATCGGAATATCCTGAATACTCTTGCTCTTGCCTTTCTCCTCGGTGACATGTGCCAGGAAAGCAACATATCCTTTTCGCAAATAACTTTGGGCCTTTGTACACGACATAAGCTTCCAATCACCAGATGGCTTCTCGCCACGAACTTCCAGAACATCTCCAGACGGAAGAGGAATACGAACAATCTTATCGAAACAAACCACCTCAGCATGACGTTTGGTTAACCAATCCATCCCCACGATAATATCAAAACTCCCAAGTTGCATCAGCGTGAGGTCAATGGGAAAAAGATGGTTATCAAGGTTTAACTGACAATCATGAATAGCAGAATTGAGAACAAGAGGTTTACCAGTAGCAACTTCGACAGATAAGGGTTTCCTCAGTTTAGTTCTACGTATCGCAAGCAAAGGTTCAAAAGATAATGAAACAAAACTCCTATCGGCACCAGAATCAAAAAGAATAGATGCAGGTTGATTGTTAACAAGAAACGTACCACTAACCACCTCGTTGCCAGCCCTCGCTTCGTTAGCATTCAGATTGTACGCTCGCCCACGAGCGGGATTCACATTCACGTTGACATTCACGTTCGGATTCGCATTTGCATTCGCCAACCTCGGACAGTTGTTGCAGAAGTGACCAATCTCTCCATAATTGAAACATGTACCCGGTGGGAATCTAGCAGCATTCCCCTGAACTGGAGCTTGATTCTGAACAATCTGATTCTGACCCAAACGACAGTTGTTGGCCAGATGCCCAAACTTACCACACGTTGTGCATTGCCTACAAGCTTGTTGTGCAACATGATGACCGTTGCAGCGAGCACAATAAGGTGCGGTACCAGCATACCCTTTCTTCGCAGGCAGTTGAGCTGGTGGGTTTTGAGGGTTCTGAATAGTAACTGCAAAGTTCTGAGCACCCTTTCGCTTTCTCGAGTTCTTCGACGACTCACCTTTCTTACCCTTTTCGTTGACAGATTCGGTCGACTTCTTCTTATCACCCTTGCAAGTAAGTTTACCCTTCCTAACTTGCGACTCAGTTAGGGTAGCATATAACTCGATCGCGTGACGAACAGTAGTAGGATTAACGCCAGTCACAATATCCTGTATGGAATTGGGTAAACCATCGATATACCTCTCTATCGCTTTCTCCAACGGGGTAACCATAGTAGGACACAAAAGACAGAGTTCTTCAAATCGATCCGCATACGCACGGTGTTTTCCCCCATCTTGCTTTAGATCGTTAAACTCTCGTTCCAAAGCTCGAATTTCGTGACGGGGACAAAACCCTTTCATAATGAGAGCTCGAAGCTCTTCCCATGTTTGTGCCAATGCTACTTCGGCACCCCTGTCGCGCATCACTCTGTTCCACCACGTAAGAGCACGCTTCTCAAACACACTTGATGCAAATTCAACCTTACGCCCATCCGGACATTGCACATGTCTGAATGTGCTCTCGATACTTTCGAACCATTGAAGGAGCGCAATTGCTCCTTACGACCCAGAAAACTTTAGCGGCTTAGCAGAATTGAAATTCTTGAAATTACATTGTGCATTGTTATTATTATTGTTGTTGTATAGCTCGTGGATTTGGGTCACAATGCCTGGAAGCACAGCAGCCATTTGCTGAGAGACAAGGGCTGCAACTTCTTCAGCAGTAAAAGATTGTGCATCACGTCGAGGAGGCATTGTCTAACAAGGAAATATGAGAAACCAGTGAGGTCGACAATTAGGAAAAACAAAAGAGATATTGAAAATATCGACGAAGCATAAGGAAGTCGATCATTTGTAACAGAATTATCGTTTCACAACCATGGATACAAAAGAGTTTCATTTTATTTATTCATTAAGTAATTTACATTGTTTTAGCATGAAACAAGCAAGTTATATATCGACTATCATCGTTATTAGGTCACTAAGGCCTCGTCAGATCCTATGTGACTCATGCATCCTAGCAATCAACATCAAGCAACATCACCTGAAACATATGTAAAAACAAAGTCAGCAAAGAAATGCTGGCGAGCACATAGTTTTTGTGTGAGTGTCAGATTCATGGTTCGTTTACATGTTGAAATATCTCGTACAACTTCGTTAATTGATATTAGAAACCTTGTTTTGTAAAATGTTTGTATTGTAAAATGAATAACCAAGTCAAACAGATTTGGTTATAATTTATATACCTCGATGCCATGAATCTTATCCCAAAACATTTGTTTATGTAAACCAAATCATAAATCGTTCTCGTAATAAAACTCGTATGGTTTATATAGTTTCGTAAACATCGTTGTGTGACATCGTTTAACTCGTTCTCATTATAGATCATCGTTCATTTGTTTAAATCGTTCAATCGTTCAAAATCGTTCAATCGTTCAAAATCGTTCTCGTTTTAATTGTGAAAACTACTTTTGGTTGTCTCGCTAATAACATTCAAACCTTCGTGACTCGTTCATCGTTCAACTCGTATTAACAAACCACCAAGGGGTAACTTAACAATCACAGATTCAGTCGTTACCCACCTAACCCACACATAACCATGGGTACAGTCTGATAACGGGATTTGTAGGATCCTATGGTACCATAACCTAATACTGGTCAGTTCGGCCAAAATTAATGAATGTCATTCGTTATGTAACTACAACCAACAAGTTCGTTCACATTGTCGAAATCATTATTAATTTAGTATAAACCATCTTAATCGTTTTTGAAATCATCGTTAAAACATCGAAATCATTTTGATACATATGAATCACCCCAAAACAATCGAAAACAGTAAAAAGAGGGGATCTATGTACTCACCTTTGGGTGCGTTTTTATATGTTAACACAATCCCTCAAATTGTTTATTCATCTTAAATTAAATAAGAATGATTTAATAATCAAAAACCCACAAAAATACCGAAGTTTCTCTGATGCTTAGAATTTTCACATAACTTTGAGATTTCTCTCCAAAAAGTTATTATTTTTATTATATTGGTGTATTTATATACATGGGTTAGCGTAATACACATAATCTTGTCAACACTAACACATCATCATACATATATTGTAAAACACATAACACATTGTAACACATAAAATTTACCCACGAACAACCCATTCTAGTGTATGTCGAAAAACACTTATTTTATTCGGTAACATTTTTGGGCGTCAGAAGTCACGTATGACTCGTAAACTTAATATAAGTTAAAATACTTATTTTTATATCAAAAATATCAATTTACTTACTGATCTAAAACAATTTTATAAAAATCCTCCGAAAAGCCGATTTTTAACCGTTTTACCGCATAGTTTTGCATCAAACGTTACCCGAACCATCCCAAATCGAAATGACATGAAATTTTAACATAACCCATGTTATTTACTGAATAAAATAGTGGTTATACTCATGATAGTGCAGGTCTCACATAAAGCACATAAATCATGTAAATTTCACATATTTTACCACTTTTTAAGCTATATGTACAACATGTAAAGCTATCAAACCTATGTCAAAGTTTCATGACATTATAATTTACCAAATAATATTATTTTTAGTGTTTATAATCTGTTAAAAAACATTTTTGTCATACAATCCTTTTTTTACCATTTCTTGAGCTTTAAATCAACATGTATCCTCATGTACAAGTGTCTAAAGCATACTATCATATCATCAAGATTTCATAGTAGTTTAGATGCATCAAATATGCAACTTATTCATGTTTATTTGCTGATGTATTTCAACATTGAACATAACATACACAACTCATCCAACACTTGCATTTTAACTACCATTCAAGAAAAGCAACAACATAAACATGTACTTATCAAGAAATCAAACTTTAAAACTCATACACACATATATATATGTACGGTTATATACATACATATACATCACCATTTTTATTTGTATCAAGACGCATTTCATTTTAGATTTCAAGTTTGTGAAAATTCCAAGATTCAAGAGAAACTTCAAATCATCAAGAACAACCAAGAATCAAGAATATGATTTAAACATAAATGTTATACCTTCAAGATTCAAGTAAGTTGTTGGATGAGGTTTTGATAATATGGAGCTTGAAATCACTTGAAAACACCTTGGAAACCCCTTTGTATCTTCACACCAACTTGAAATGTGCTTAAAATGGAGCTTGATTATGAAGAACAAGGTTGAAGAAATGAAAATGGTGCTTACGGTTTTGGGAGGGAGAGAGAGTGAGGATATTGAGTGATCTTGGTAAGATTATGATCTTATGAAAGATTATATGGAAGATATGGAAGAATATGAAGAGATATGGAGGTGGCATGCAATAACACTTGTCTAAAGAAAATCAAGCAAGATCCAAGCAAAATAAAAAATCAAATCTTGTAGTTTGGTGGATCCTAGTGACCGTAATATATATGGGGGGGGGGGGGTTAAATGAAATTTTGTTTGGTAAATTAGATAAAAACAGGTATTAACTGGGTATCGTGTATTTTATCTTGCGTTTAAATCCTGGTTTATGGCGTTCTAAATTATTTTTATTATTCTATAAAAATAAACTCGCCAAAATATTACTGAAATAAATTTCAGTTGCCGAGACTGGCTGTGTTGTCTGCGTTTTGCAGTAGAAGCACTGTGTTATGCAGTAACACACAGTACGCGCTTAAACTTGAAAAATTAACGTTTTTAAGTGTTTTAATTTATTTTTCAACACGGACCTGATTAAAATTTTATTTTTAGGATTTAAATATTATCCGGGCGGTCACCAACGTTCGTTTCGCAGTTTTGACGTAAATAGTTCTAAAGTTCGAATAAACATGTTTTTTGTCATACCGAATCCTTCGAAACTTATTTCTAAGTTATGTAAAGGGTATTTAAGGTATGTTTGGCTTATGTCACAGTTCCGGAGTGTACGTCGTGTTAAACTGATTGCGTTTACGCACCAGTTTCCGTATAACCTTCCAAAAAGTGATTTAAAGCTTGAAATCGGAATCGAATCAAATTGTAAAATCATCACACACAATAACACATATAATAACACCAAAGCACGTTGTTTTATTGATAAGCAACATTGTTTTACATTATACGAGGATTACAGAACACAGATGTCACAGTAAGCGCTAAGCGTAAAAAATGATAAGCGACGTGCGATGGGCGAGTAGCGGACGGCGAAGGCGAGTATCGAAGTGTTGATATTGACACATGCGATAAGCGTTTAAGCGTTCAAACAAATGCGATAGTGGTTGCAAGTTAGATTTCTAGCGAATGGTGCGATTGCGTGCGTGTAGACTTACGGAAAGTTTATCGATGACGTGTTTGAGATCCGATGAGATGTTAAGCCTTGCGAGCGAGTTTAGCATGTTGAAAATAGTCTCAATAGTATAAGAGGTCTAATATATTCAACTCTGCATGGCACTTTCTTCATAAGACTTTGGTTAACGTGGCGAAGCACTTATATATAGGAAGTACCAGCTGCGTATCCACCATGCTTCAACCACACGCCTCTGTCCCGTGAATAGATGTCACACTTTGTCAACATGGTTAAGACGCTTATATATAGGAAGTAGCAGACGTGTATCCATGATGTGTGTAAAATGCAACATATAAATTACATTAAATGAGGCATAAAACTAACCCTTTTTAGTACTAATGTTGGAAAAAGTGTGCTTTTGTCTTCCTTTTGTATTTTCAGGGTTAAATGAGCGTAAATGAACAAAAGAAGCAAAAATACAGATAAATCTAACACAAATACAAGAAAAGGAATAAACGTGGCATGCCCGATCCCTCAACAGCATCTTCCCAAGCAAAAAAAAAAAAAAACAATGCATCAGAAAGCTGAACACGCCCCGTGCCCAGCGGACACGGGGGCGTGCCCAAGTGTCTGCAGAAAAGATAAAAGCGTAGAAGCTTCTATTTCCCAACACGGGGGCGTGCCCAGCTCCACACGGCCGTGGTCAATGCTAAGATTCGCAGAATCCAAGCAAATCTTAAAAAGTGCAAAAGTGCGGAAAACATCAAATGTTACACTAAAGGCGAGTCGGATCCAAGTGATTCATCTTGTCTATCTGTTTTATTTTATTTTTATTTTTCAGCATTTTTAGTTAGTTTTTATTTTCATGTTTAAAACCTTTTTCTAACTTTTTGATTTGATTAGACGTTGAGGATAAACCGGTACTAAAAGTTCTTGTGTCCTTGGATGACCTCGGTATCTTACCAACGCTATACTACACTCACGATGGGTGCATTTGCCCATATGTGTGTTTAGTGTTTGTAAAATATCGTGTTTTATAAATTTAAAACTTGACTAAAGTGTTAAAAAGGGCTAAAAATATACATAAAAACCTATCACACTCGACACGCATCAAGTTTTTGGCACCGTTGCCGGGGACACAAGGATTTTAAGAAAGCTTAAAATCGACGGCCTAATCAGTTTTTCAAAACCTTTTTAAACGTGCTCATTTTTCTGCATTTTAGTTTGTTTCTGCATTTACAGTAGGTTGAACACGGGCCGTGTTCACTGAACACGGGGCCGTGCTGCACATTTAAAAAAAAAACTCCCAGATACAGAGTCTGAACACGGGGTCGTGCTCACTGAACACGCCCATGTGCTGCACAGAACTAGTCACTTTTATTAAAATGCCCAGATACAGAACCTGAACACGGGTCGTGCTCACTGAACACGGGGCCGTGTCCAGCCTCTGTTTTCGTTTTTATTTTTGTTTTCTTGTCTCGAGACTCTGTTGTGGTCTGCTGAGGGATTCTTATGGATCAATACTTAGGAGATTACAACTATACCTATGAGGAGGATGATTATAGGGAAGACTATTGCACCATTTATGGTAACCCTCACTCGGTACAATATTGTGACTTATTTCAACCATCCACTTCATACACCTACTATGAGGAGCCCAGGTACGAGCCAACCACTTGATATACATCCTATGAAGACCCAAGGTATGAACCTTCTCCCTCATACTCATATTTTGATGAACCAAGGTATGAGCCTTCATACTCATACTTTGAGGAACCAAGATATGAGCCAACACCTTCATATGCTTATTATGAGGAACCATGGCGTGAACAACCCACCTCATATGAGTATTATGAAGAACAAAGTTACGACCCTTATCCATCATATACTTACAATGAGGAACAATGGTGTGAACCATCTACTTCATATGAGTATTATGAGGAAACAAGGATCGAACATCCGGATTCAAGCTTTGAGGATCCAGATCCTTACTCTATCACCCACATAGCCGATAAGATAATAGAACACATTAAAACTATCGAGCATTGTATTAAAGAAGCCCGCACAAGGGAAGAGGAGTCCCGCACAAGGGAAGAATTAACTTGTAAAAAAGAAGAGATAGTTGAAAATTTAAAAATGGAAGAACAAATAAGTGAAAAGCCAACAGATGAGTTAAACAACGAAAAAGGTGAGTACGACAACGTTAAAATTCAAGAGGAGTCTAATTTTGAAAAAATTAATCTCTTGTCACCCTCTTTCGAAAATCATTGTTTAGTACCTACTCACGCTAAGTTTTTAAAAGAGTTAAACACTAACACTAAAATTGACGAAATGGTAAGCATTAAATTAACAAATGATCAAACTTCGCTAATAAAAGAAGACCCATTTGAAATTGACATTACACAGGTTCCATGTTTTTTTCAAAATTCCTTTATTAGTAATATTACAATTGATAAAGATCTTTGTGTTAATAAAATGCCAAACTATATTTTCAAAAAATTATGTATTGGTGATTTTTCTCCACTTCAAATACCCATTTTTCTATCTAATCGGAAGGTAATAAAATCAACAGGGGTAGTTGAGGATGTTTTGGTCCAAACAAATCAAATGGTAATCCCAACCGACTTTGTCATCCTTGATGACACTCCTCTAGTGTTGGGACGACCTTTTGTGAAAACCCACGAAGCCTTGAAAAACCGGAAGTACAACAACTTATCTATTTAATTAGGGGCATTTAAAAAGAGTGTCGATCTTGAGCGTTCAATGAAATATCCATTCGGCATTAATGACCCGCTAATTGAAGATGAAGATGAACCACCCGATACAAGAGAAGAAATTGACCACTTTGTTGAAGAAGAGGTCACCATAGAACAAACCTTTGTGGTTCTTGATCGAAATGAGCAACCAAATAAGGAGTCTCCTAAAGACCCACCTCTTGAGCTCAAAAAACTCCCAAAAAGTTTGGAATATGCTTTTCTAGACAAAGATGGTAAAACACCTGTAATTATTTCATCAAAATTAACTAGTTTAGAAAAAGAAAAATTAATTACACTTTTGAAAAAACACAAAAACACGATCGCTTGTAGATATTTTAGGAATAAGTCCTTCCATGTGCACGCAAAAAATTTTAATGAATGATGACTATAAATCGGTAATACAACCACAACGTAGAGTAAATCCAAATGTCTAAGAAGTGGTTAAAAATGAAGTCATCAAATTACTTAACGCCGGACTCATTTACCTAATTTCCGATAGTCCTTGGGTAAGTCTCGTCCAAGTAGTTCCAAAGAAAGGAGGTATGACGGTAATAACTAATGAGAAAAATGAATTAATACTAACAAGAACCGTCACAGGATGGAGGGTATGTATAGATTATCGTCGATTAAATGAGGAAACAAGGAAAGATCACTTTCCTCTGCCTTTTATTGATCAAATGCTAGAAAGATTATCCGGTCATAAATTTTATTGTTTCTTGGATGGTTTTTCAGGTTACTTTCAAATTCCGATAGCACCTAAAGACCAAGAAAAGACAACATTCACATGTCCCTATGGAACTTTTGCTTATCGACGCATGCCTTTTGGTCTATGTAATGCCCCCGCAACCTTCCAACGTTGCATGGTGGCCATCTTCCATGACATGATAGAAAAGACAATGGAAGTCTTCATGGATGACTTTTCTATCTTTGGAGATTCATATGACCAATGGCTCGATAACCTTGAACGAATGTTATCCCGTTGTGAGGAAACTAACCTCGCTCGTAACTGGGAAAAATGTTATTTCATGGTAACGGAGGGAATAATACTCGGTCACAAAATCTCAAGCGAAGGAATGGAGGTAGATCGAGCAAAAATAGATACCATTTCACAATTACCACCCCCATCCTCCGTTAGAGCTATCAGAAGTTTCCTAGGGCATGCTGGATTTTATAGGCAATTTATCAAAGACTTTTCAAAAATCTCAAGGCCTCTAACAAAATTACTTGAAAAAGATGCTCCTTTCATCTTTGACAAGGATTGCAATCAAACATTTCTAACGCTAAAGGAAATGCTAGTCAATGCACCTATCATGATAGTGCCTGATTGGAAATTACCTTTCTAAATCATGTGTGATGCAAGTGACTTTGCAGTTGGAGCCATCTTGGGACAAAGAAAAGATAAGCATTTTCACCCAATTTATTACGCTACTAAAACACTTAATGATGCACAAGAAAATTATACAACAACAGAAAAGGAATTACTAGCCCTGGTATTTGCTTTTGATAAATTTCGTTCTTATCTTGTTCTTTCTAAAACGATAGTCTATACAGATCATGCAGCCATTCGATATCTCTTCAAGAAACAGGATGCTAAACCGCGTTTGATTCGGTGGATTCTACTCCTCCAAGAATTTGACATTGAAATAAAAGACAAAAGAGGAGTAGAAAACACCGCAGCAAATCATCTTTCTCGCTTGGAAGATCCAGCTTTAGAGGCAACCAGGGACGAGTAAATCAATGAAAAATTCCCAACGGAGTCCCTGGAAATGGTGGAATACCGAGAAGAGACATGGTACGCCGACTATGCTAACTACCTAGCTAGCGGTATAGTCGCAAAAGGATGGCACATCATCAAAGAAAGAAAATTCTTTGCTGATGTA
Source organism: Helianthus tuberosus (assembly GCA_030545235.1). NCBI lineage: Eukaryota > Viridiplantae > Streptophyta > Magnoliopsida > Asterales > Asteraceae > Helianthus > Helianthus tuberosus. Next base: position 130,512,238 of record CM060412.1, on the reverse strand, counting down.
AAGCATTATTTTTTGGAAGATCCTTATCTTTTCAAAATGTGTGCTGATCAACTCATCCGTCGATGCGTACATGGTAGTGAAGCAAGAAGAATTCTCCGCCATTGTCATGAAGGTCCATACGGAGGACATCATGGTGCCACTAGCACCGCACGAAAGGTATTTGATTCAGGATTCTATTGACCAACCATTTACAAAGACGCCCAAAGTCTTGTCAAGACATGTGACGCTTGCCAAAGAACAGGTAATATTTCTTCCAAAAACAAAATGCCACAAAATGGCATTCTTGTTTGTGAAATTTTTGATGTGTGGGGACTCGACTTTATGGGACCTTTCCCACCATCAAAAGGAAACAAATATATACTTGTGGCGGTAAATTACTTGTCTAAATGGGCCGAGGCCGAGGCACTTCGAACCAACGATGGAAGAGTCATGGTAAGATTTCTGAAAAGATTATTCTCTCGTTTTGGAACACCAAAAGTTTTAATAAGTGATAGAGGTACCCATTTTTGTAACCATCAACTTGAAAAAATCTTAACAAGGTATGGGGTCTATCACCGGGTCTCAATAGCATATCACCCTCAAACAAACGGACAAGCCGAAGTGAATAACAGAGGTTTAAAAAGAATACTTGAAAAAATCATAGGGTTAAATAAAAAAGAATGGGCCGATAAACCAGACGATGCTTTATGGGCTTTTCGAACAGCGTACAAAACAACAATAGGTACAACCCCATATAAGCTCGTCTATGGAAAAAGTTGTCACTTGCTAGTATAAATAGCACACAAAGCCTACTGGGCAATTAAAAATGTAAACTTAGACTTAGAAATTGCAGGTAAAAATCGATTTTGCCAATTAAATAAATTAGACGAATTAAGGAATTATGCATACTCTAACTCCGAAATTTATAAGGAAAGAATGAAAAACTTGCATGATAAACACATTAAACCTAATGAATTTCGGGTAGGGGATTAAGTTCTATTATTTAATTCACGACTTCGATTATTTCCTGGTAAATTAAAGTCTAGGTGGTCAGGACCTTTTTCCATCACCCATATTTTCCCACACGGTGCAGTCGAAATTAAATCTCGGAATGGAATTCCATTCAAAGTCAATGGCCAACGGCTAAAGCTTTATCAAGCATTCATTGAGAATGAAGAGGAAGAAATCTCACTTCAAACGGTTGAAAAATGAAACAAAGGTTCAAGCATCAACATCATATCTGGTAAGTTACGAACAATCGGGAACACATCTAAATCGGTAAGATTTCTAGAACCAAGTTTTGGGAAACAAGGGCACTCACACGAGCACTTAAAAAAAATTTAATCTGCACACCCACGGGGCCGTGTCCAGCGGACACGGGGCCGTGTTTGCGCAACTGTCGGGATAAAACCCCTTTTTCATTCAGTTTCTTCATTCCACACGCCCCGTTTCCCAAAAACTCTCTGGTTCCGGTGATTTTTTCTGCAGATTTCAACGTTTCCCCTTCTTCTAACAACATAAAGGTATGATTATATCCTTACAATTAGTTAGATTAAGTACTTGCATGTAGTTTAACATCAAAATTTGGGGAAAAATCTAGGGTTCTTCAACTTGAACCGGATCCAATCCCAAATTTTTGCATAAATCTGTTAGCATTAGTTTAAATATGTGTTATAGGAAGTAAAGCAACTTGTATTGTTTGAAGATTTGCCTGATTTCCCATAAAAACCACAAACCCTTGTTTTTGAACCGAAAAAGATGAAATTGAATGGGTAAACGGTTTGTCTTGGGAAAAACGACACTTGGGGTTTCATTTTCAGGGAAAACCGCCCCTACTGGAACAAAAATTTTCAAGTTTTCGGGACCGGGTTGAAAATTGGGAATTTGGAGAAACAGACGCCTGGACACGGGGTCGTGCTCAGCGAGCAAGGGGTCGTGTCCAGCCAAATTTAGTCCAACATGGGGCGTGTCTGCTGAACACGGGGGCGTGTTCAGCCGACTGTTTTTAGTTTTCTTTGAAAATCTCACTCTTTCGTGCTAATTGTTTGGTGTTTTCTTTCAGATGGCCAAGAAATTTACCAGATTCAACGCAAGTGAGTTGGCTGCTCAGGCGCGGTATGATGTATTGAGAACAAGGCCCGAAGAGAATCCCAGACAAGTGTGCATGGACACTCTTGAAGCAGTGAACCAAATTGACCGATTCAACAACATTGTCACCGGCCCACTATGAGTGGCTCTTTGCACTCGGCTTCACTCCGTGCATGAATACAACATGGAATTTTACAGCACGTTTGTCCTTAAGCCAAGAGCCGATCCGTTCGAAAATGATGGGGTATAGTTCCCTTTGTGGAGGGACCTTGTACTCGATCTTAATCGCACAATTTGGGGCAATAGTCGGGTTGTATTCGGAAGAGGATGCTAGGGATGAAGAGAACACCGGGGGTCTACGCGAGCTTCCGGAAAATCAACGCCAAGCTGCTTGGGCTCAGATCGGGGAGGGCCACTACAACCCAAGCCGAACTAAGAGCACACAGTTGAGAGACCCTCTTTACCGCTACATCCACAGGGTTCTCAGCTACTCGCTCTGCCAGAGACACGACAGTGGTGGTGTTGTAGGGTTGCGTGATCTGCTAGTTCTCCATTGCATTCACAACCGTGTCAACCTTGATGTTCCATACCTGCTACTCTGAAACATGCACTTGAACCAACTTGCTACTCCCCCGACTCCTATCCTGTTTGGAGGGTGGATTTACCGCCTTTTCAAACACTTTGTGCGGATGCCGAGGTCCTTTCACAAGGGACCGTGGTCGGGAAAAGTAGACATGGTCATTTGCCGCTCCATGAGCTTGATCTATGAAGCGGATGACGGAACGGTCAGTTTTCAAACGGCTCAAGGGCATACATGGAACCCTCAAGAAGCTCTAGTCCTACACGCTCCACACATCCGTCCTCCTGCCCAGTACCACTACCAGCACGAGGGTGATCCGGGTCAATCCTCCTCTCAAGGAGGTGGTTTTCCTAACTTTCAAAGCTTATATGATTTATTGTAGGAAAACCTTATGTGCACCAGGAACACCTACAACATGGCCAACAACACATATGCCTGGGTCAGAGCGATAGAAAGAAATATCTCCGACATACAAGATGATATTGGGAACATCCGGGAGTATATGGCGGGCCACAGAGGGGATGATGATGAAGACGAGGACATGGATTGAGCAGGAGGAGTTAGAGGTAGCGGCACACGGTTGGAGGTCTAACAGGTTAACCCCTTTATCTCATGAACAATTGCATGGACTGCGTGCCATTTGTTGAACAATTTACTTCTCTTAACACTTTTTAATTTTCTACATTTCTTTTCTTTTTATTTTGTGACATGGATGTTGAAACTTTGGTAATTTAGGATGTTGGTTATTGTTTGGTGTGGTATTCATTAGTAAAACAGGTACCTACGAGGCTTAAAGCACTTAACATTAGTGCTACTAAAGTCGGGACAGCAGAACCGAAGGAAAAACCCTGTTTTACATGTTTGCAGATTGTCCACACGGGGTCGTGCCCAGCTGACACGCCCCTGTGCCCACCGCCCAGACCTGTTGTTTGTGTATTTTATGCAAACTTTTGCTACACACGGGGTCGTGCTCACCAAACATGCCCCCATGTCCACCTTCTGTAAGTTATTGTTACTGGCAATCTGACCACGGGGCCGTGTCCAGATGCCCAGTAACAAAAAAAAATTTGTTTAACGCACCTTTAACACATTCAATCAACCTAAAAACTTATTTTTTGGACATATTGAGGACAATGTGTAATTTAAGTGTGGGGGGATGCTAAAACCTTGAATTTTGCAAGTACTAATTACAAGCCTTACACAAAACTCTATTGGAACCGCTAAACACCCCAAATTTTTTCAAAAAGTTTTCATTTTTTTTACTTGTCTTGGTTTAAATTGGGAATAACAAGTTCTAAAAAATGTTATATTTTTACGAATTTACAACCGATAGCGTCGTGATAAAAAGAACCAACATAAGAAAATTATGAAACGACATGACAAATCTAGTATTTGATTATATATACTTGATCACATTTAAAAACCCATTCCCACAAAAAGTGAGTTTTGAGCCTTTATTGAGCATACAAATACACATCTTTAAAATAAATGCTCATTTTTCGTTTCTTGTGTGAATAGCCGCTTGGTTTCTTACGACTCTAGAACTTGCCATGACAATACATTCCCGGTCCTTACCAACTCAAACCCAAGTAAGTAAATGATGGAGGCATTAGGACTAACCTTTTTTATTTCAACACCATTATTTTTCTTTTTTTTTTACCACCTACCCAAAATCCCCCTAGTTAACCCCTTTGAGCCTAAACCTTTTCATTTCTAAACCCAAAAAAACACTCTTTACCCACCAAAACCCTTTTTCATTTTAAACCCTTTATTTTAGTAAAAAGCTCGGTTTCCATGTGACATTCCTTATAAAAAAATGAAGTATAGTAGTAAGCAAACAAGTTCCTCAAAAGAAACTTTGTTTAAAAAATACTTCGGTTGAATAAAAAGTCACAAGAAACAAAATGTTTTACGAAAAGCGACGCTTTTTACGCCTTTTAGCCCTTTTCTACTAACCACTAACCCAAAAACCACCTACCTTTAACCCAAGCTTAACCCTTCTCCAAAAGTCCTCTTGATATTTACAAAGGTTTGTAGTTAAAAAGGAGGAGGATTGATTGCTTGGCAAGCATATGGTAGAAGTAAGCTCCATGCCGGTCTCGAGTGTTTCACAAAAATACATTTTCGGCCGAGTGTTGAGTGATCCCCCGTGAGGTATGCGAACTTGTATATAAATGGAATTTTAAAGAGGCATGTTATGCCCAAATAAGTAATATCTCTTATGTAATGTTCTAAATAAATCATAACGAATAGGATTGTAAATAATATAAAAATAAAACCTAATAAAGATCTTGGAATCCCGACACTCTAGACAAACCCAAAACTTCTCTTCTACCCATTCCATTTGGGTGTGTAAGCCACATTATAAATAGTTTTGCTTGAGGACAAGCAAAGATTCAAGAGTGGGGATATTTGATGTGTGTAAAATGCAACATATAAATTACATCAAATGAGGCATAAACCTAACCCTTTTTAGTACTAATGTTGGAAAAAGTGTGCTTTTGTCTTTCTTTTGTATTTTCAGGGTTAAATGAGTGTAAATGAACAAAAGAAGCAAAAATACAGCTAAATCTAACACAAATACAAGAAAAGGAAGAAACGTGGCATGCCCGGCCCATCAACAGCATCTTCCCAAGCAAAAACAAAGCTTTAGAAAGCTGAACACGCCCCGTGCCCAGCGGACACGGGGGCTTGCCCAAGTGTCTGCAGAAAAGACAAAAGCGTAGAAGCTTCTATTTCCCAACACGGGGGCGTGCCCAGCTCCACACGGCCATGGTCAACGCTAAAATTCGCAGAATCCAAGCAAATCTTGATAGTACAGATATGCTTCTGCACACGGGGCCGTGCCCAGCGGACACGGGGGCGTGGTCAACTAAAACAAACAAACTGCATTAAATGAAGAAAGAGAAAGTGGATGGACACGGGGCCGTTCCCACTGGACATGGGGCTGTGTCCGGGCTTCTGTGCAGGCTATAAATAGAGGTGCTTGGTTCATTTCAAAGGCATCCCTTGACGAACCACCTCTCTCCCACTTCACCCACACTCCACCACCATCACAACACCCACATCCACCACCATCATCCATCACCCATCATAGAGTGTGTGTAGTAGTCTCGGGATCCAAGATTGATAGTAAGAGTTCTTGACAATCAAAGGCCATGTTTGCCTAAGTCTCTTACATCACTTGGTGAAGACAAGCATTTAGTGTAATACTTTTGTTTTTTTAATCTTTTCGCACTTTTTATTTGGTTTTGTATTAATGAATTTAATAACTAGTTTCTTATGTTGAAGGTGAAACTTCCTTATCATTTGTCCGTAGTGTATTGGCATTATTTTACTGTCTATATAAAATAAAAGATTTACACCATTCATATCTCCACGGTCTATATGGAGATAGGTTGGCTACCTGGTTGGGGGTTAAGGGAATGGTTTGGTAAGTTTCTTGCCTTGTTCAGTGTATAGATCCTGCAAGGACCTGGGTCAAGCTTATTAGGACCTCTTTCAATACCCACTGGTATTGGATGGCGGGGGTGTGAATGGCTTGATCCCCTCATATGTAAACTACTATTAATACATTAACCCGGATACTTGGGATTGTATCCCTCCTGACTCAAACCACTTAGCCGAGGGTAACGTCACCTTCAAAAAAGGGGCCTGCCACATTACGCATTAATAACTTAATTAATTATCTTCCAATATTCCAACCCTTTAGGATTGTATCCTTGCTGACTCAAACTACTGGGTTGAGGGTAACGTCACCTTCAAAAGAGGGGCCTACTACTATAACTAAGATAATGTCTTAAAGAGTGCAAAAGTGCGGAAAACATTAAAGGTTACACTAAAGGCGAGTCGGATCCAAGTGATTCATCTTGTCTATCTGTTTTATTTTATTTTATTTTTCAGCATTTTTAGTTAGTTTTTATTTTCATGTTTAAAACCTTTTTCTAACTTTTTGATTTGATTAGACGTTGAGGATAAACCGATACTAAAAGCTCTTGTATCCTTGGACGAACTCGTTATCTTACCAACGCTATACTACGCTCACGATGGGTGCACTTGCCCATATGTGTGTTTAGTGTTAGTAAAATATCGTGTTTTATAAATTTAAAACTTGACTAAAGTGTTAAAAAGGGCTAAAAATATACATAAAAACCTATCACACTTGACACGTATCAATCCACCACGCTTAACCATGCTTTTAACGATATGGCATCATTGGAACTCACTACGATCTCCGTGCACTGACCAAAATAATCCCGTGTGCTCCCGTGATTAAGTTGTTCCTTGCACGTTTATCGTAACTTATTTCAAGGATGCATCATGAGGGTAAAACACATTATATCGTGGTATAGTATGTAGTATTAGTGTCGTGCGAACTTAGACTAAGTGCAAGAACGAGGGAGAGAGGGAGAGAAAGTCATCGTTGCATGGAGTGATAGAATAAGTAGACGAAAGTTTTCATCGAATATAACATCATTACAGCATTACTCTACGCCTGGTTGGTATTGGTGTTGAAAACTCTTACTGGAGCTGCTATTGTTGCTGGAGTTGTAGACGGTGTTGGCGGTTCGGAGACTACTAGCGTTCCTTAAGATTTCGCGTTCTTGGTCCAAACGAATTGTGGTTGGACCAAGTTTGGAAAGAAGAGCACGTAAACTAGGCGAGTGTGTGAATGGGTCAGCGATTAAAGCATCGAGCTAGCGATAAGCGGTGAGCAGTGAGCAATACGCGATAAGCGAGACATGATAGGCGGAGAGTGTTACGCGGTAAGAGAAAAGCGAGAAGCGGAAGGCGATAAGCGACACAAATAAGCGGTAAGAGAACAACAAAATACAATAAGCGATAAGCGAACAACGATAATCGATACGCGAAAAGCGACAGGCGGTAAGCGCTAAGCGTCAAAAGCGATAAGCGACGTGCAATGGGCGAGTAGCGGATGACGAAATGCGATAAGCGATAAGCGGTAAGCGAGGCGAGTATCGAAATGTTGAGATTGACACATGCGATAAGCGTTTAAGCATTCAAACAAATGCGATTGCGGTTGTGAGTTAGATTTCCAGCGAATGGTGCGATTGCGTGCGTGTAGACTTATGAAAAGTCTATCGATGACGCGTTTGAGATGCGATGAGATGTTACGCCTTGCAAGCGAGTTTAGCGTGTTGAAAATAGTCTCAATAGTATAAGAGGTCTAATAATGTTCAACTCTGCATGGCACTTTCTTCACAAGACTTTGGTTAACGTGGCGAAGCACTAATATATAGGAAGTACCAGTGGCGTATCCACCATGCTTCAACCACATGCATCTGTCCCATGAATAGATGTCACACTTTGTCAACATGGTTAAGACGCTTATATATAGGAAGTACCAGCGGCGTATCCACCACGCTTAACCATGCTTTTTAACTTATGGCATCATTGGAACTCACTACGATCTCTGTGCACTAACCAAAATAATCCCGTGTGCACCTGTGATTAAGTTGTTCCTTGCACGTTTATCATAACTTATTTCATGTAACAACCCGCGTTTTGGAAGTCAAAGTACAAGTCAAATTCAAAGTCAAAGGAAGAAAAGATTGCTAATTGCGATCTGTCACTCCTTGCTTAACTATTGATTGTACACCCTTGACTTGTAGTCTAATCTTTTAAACTATGAACTTTAGTAGTATTATGTGGAGTATCTATAATCATCGAGGTTTAATCGCATGTTAATCGCTAATCTATTTATCGCTTTATTGCTTATCGCATCGCATTCGCAACTTGATTGATAGGTTCTGTATATTTTTTTACGTGTGTGTGTGTTATTTATGTGCTACTTGTGCATGTTTACTTATGTTGGTGGTGATTAATTGAAACGCAATCACAACTCTATCACAACGCAATCGAATCTCAAACGCTAAACATAAGTTATTTATGTTGATTGTATGTTAGATATAGGATTTGTGTGTGACTATTATTAATCTATCGCATCGCTTAATCGACACTCGCTTAAACGCATCATGAAGCTTAACACGCAAAACGAAACGCCAAAACCTAACTTGCCAGATCATTTCGATCGAATGGTCATCCGTACGGATTACCATCCGATCGGATTGCCATCCGATCCAACACCTGCGCCACTTTCCTCTTTTGGCAACCTATAAATACCCCTATCACATCATAAACAGTGATGTGACAGCTCTCTGGTTTGACCAGCGCCTCCAGCGCTCTTTTCTCTTGATTTCTTGGGATTCTTGTAAGTTTTCAACTCAAATCTTGTACATCTATCATCTACACACACTCCTTCATCATTTTCACCTTTGAATCTTCACTTTTAACCGTGAAATCAAGGGATTTGAGGTGTTCTATGATGATGTCATTATGGGTTTCTTATGAACCTCAAGGTTTGGCCTCATTCCACCAAGAACAACTCTGATCTAAGGAATTTCAACATGATTTAACACTGATTTCACCGAGATCTAAACATTTTCAAGGTTAAAGGATTGAAAGATGGTTTCACAACTTTCTTTCAACTCTTTTACACTCAATGCACTCAAAAACCAATAGAATCGGAACTCATTCAGGCCTTCTATTCGTTTCTAGTAAAGTGTCGGTCTGAGATCTGATTCCTATCAAGGAGACAACTGATTTCGAATGAACATGAACAACCGTCACGAACAGTTAACTGATCAGACTGGGGTGATTCCTACGTTGATCGGATGACTTGGGCTTGGTGGGGTTTCCGTTGTTTAACACGTTGTTATACCGTCTCGATCAAACCGCACACTTTTCAAACTTAGCAAAATATTCAGGTTTTCAAAACGATCAGATTGTGGATAGATCACCGTTCGATTGGATTTCCGTCCGATTGGATTGCCGTCCGATCGAACAACAATCCGAACGGATTGCACTTGGTCTTCAACACTTAACACTTTTCATAATTTTCAAAGATCAACAGTTCTAAACGGAATGCCATCCGATCGGATTGACATCCGATCGAATGACAATCCTGCTGTGAACTTGTTCTCTAAAGGAAATGTCTCGTTGATCGGATTGCCATCCGATCGAACGATCATCCGATCGGATGACCGTTCGATCGAATGACCCAAAACGTAGAGATACTTCTCTGATTTTAAAATTCTACAACAAAAACTTCAAAGCCATCATACACAAACACATCCATCTCAACGAATGTCAATCCGAATGAATGGCCATCCGACCGGATGACCATCCGAACGAATGACCATCTGTTCGGATTGTCATCCGATCGGATTACCATTCGTCACTTGTTTCACTTGACACCATCTTGCACACCGTTCATCGCTTATGCTATCATTAACTGTTCAGGCTAATCTCTCAGCGCTCCCTTCAATCCAAGAGAGTGTTTAGTTATTAAACGCTATCTGTGAGTATACTCCGACCCTTTTTACTTTACGCACTTTTGGGTGTTACATACGTTACTTATTCAAAATACAATCGACACACAACGAAAACACTATTTATACGCTGACCATTATTGCATGCTACGTGTTATTCGATGAATGCTTGTATATTATGTTTGCACACTGATTGTTGCCTGACACCTTAGCAACGATAGTACTATAGTTTGGACTCAGCACCTGTCATGGACAGGGGTTGTTGAGGGCTTTACTTCACGTGTCCCACTAGGGATATGTGTTGCGCATTCTACAACTCGCAGTCACGTCTGTACATATTTCGTTGTCGAAAACCTACTAGCTTCACTTTGCTACATATTACATGCTAGTTATGCGTAAAGTGATTTCGCTATCTATTATACTATGAAACTTGTATGCTCACCTTTACACTATGTGTATTGACCTCTATTTTAACGTATGTGACAGGTTTTTGAATGCTTAGGATACTATGCTCTTGCTTTTGTGGAATCAAGTAGGAGAGTCTAGAAACAAGCAAACAATTTAATTTTATGAGTTGTCGGAATAGCCTTTATTTGTCTTTGAGATATTTGGTCTGTAATTATTATATTGTTGAGTATGTTGTGGTATGGGACATGACTTATTAATATTTGGTAAAATTAGTTGTTATGGATTTCTCCTGGACAATCTGTTTCGCTCAGTGTCGCGCCCCGATGTTTCCGCCATCGGTTGGGGTGTGACATTTCAAGGATGCATCGTGAGGGTAAAACACATTATATCGTGGTATAGTATGTAGTATTAGTGTCGTGCGAACTTAGACTAAGTGCAAGAACAAGGGAGAGAGGGAGAGAAAGTCAGCGTTGCATGTAACTGTAGACGGCGTTGGTGGCGTTGCACGAAAGTTTTCATCGAATATAACATCAATACAACATTACTCTATGCCTGGTTGGTATTGGTGTTGAAAACTCTTGCTGGAGCTGCGGTTGTTGCTGGAGTTATAGACGGCGTTGGCGGTACGGAGAGTACTAGCAATCCTTAAGTTCGTGGCCTTGTGCGACAGTGATGGGTATGGTGACCAAGGCAGTTGCAATTTGCGCAATACCGACAATCGGCTTCTGCCTGGTGGTGATAGGTAACACAGGGGGAGAGTTCCAGTGTAGGTGCACCTCGATTGAACTGGAACTGCTTGGAGAGGCTCTGGTTGCAACAGTTTAGTGGTTGAAGAGTTTGGGCTCAAGGTCTTACGTTTGCAACTGGGCTGAGCATCTTGCGGCGGTGTGGTGTCTTCGGAGGATTCATCCGAGGAGTCGTTGGAAGAATTGTCAGAGGAATTGTCAGAGGAATCGTCGGAGGAATCGATGACGATTACTTGATTAGCCTTTTTGATAGGATTCTTGGATAAGAATCCATCCAAGAGTCATTTGTCGTTGATTTCTGCGGCTAAGCGATAGGTTTCTTCGATGGTAGCAGGTTTTGCAGCTTCAACAAAATCGCCCACACACTCAGGCAAGACACGGATGTACTTCTTAATAGCTTTTTCGGGAGAGTCGACTTGGCTTCGGCAAATAATGCTAAGTTGTTTGAACCTTGCTGTGAGGCCTGCGTTGTCACCGTCGATCTGCTTGATTTCCCAAAATCCGTTCTCTAGCTTCTGGACTTCGTGGGGAGCGCAGTACTCTTCCTTCATGAGCTCCTTCAATTCGTTCCAGGAAAGAGCGTAAGCTGCATCGTTCCCACGTTTGTTACGCTCGGCTGTCCACCAGTCAAGGGCTCTTCATTGAAATACTCCCGTAGCGCATGTGGTACGAAAATGCTCGGGGAACCCACTCTGACGAAGGGTCACCTCGATGGCATCAAAACACTAGAGGAGTTGGGGTACACCTCCTTGACCTGTGAAGGTCATCGGGTAACAGCCTCTGAAGTGTTTGTAGTAGAATGCAGATTGTGGCGTGTTGGTGTTAGAGTCTTCTGAGGTTCGAGAGTTGCTGAGAGATTGAACCTGTGCAACGATTTGAGGAATAACCCTGGCCACCTCCTTGGCCACGAGTGAGACGATCCTCTTATCGGCGCTTTGTCTAGCTCTTCTCCTGGCTGTACGTCTCGTGGTGAAGTCGTTTGAAGACATCTAATTTTAGAGAGATTTGGAGTGAGATTCGATCATAATGATTTTGAGTATGCGATGCGATTGAGCGCGTTTAAAATTTGTTGTAGGTAGTATAGTAATGCGTATTCACATAGGAGACACGAGATTCCTAAGTTCTCACATATAACACATATAGTCGTATAATACATACATATATATATATATATATACTTACATACATATATGTTTGAATAGATTGCGCGAGGACGCGCTGAAGAGAGAGAGAGAGCGAATTATTAGACTTTAGTTTTGTTGCGAGCATTCGGCTTTTGTTTTAGATTGCGATAGCTATACGAGTTGTGCGCATAAAGCGGGGAGCGAAAAGCGATAAATCGATAAAGCGGTAAAGTCAAAAAATCGATAAAGCATAAAATCGTAAGCATATAAGTATATGAAATTTGTAAAATTTGTTGACGCGTAAAAATTTCGACGATTGTGGCCTTAAAATAGATGGAGTGTCTAGGGTGTTAGACATCGACTACGCAAAGTGATTCAACTATCCCTACAAGTTCGAACACACACATTGGCCTGATGGACTATGCTCTTACCGAGCTGTGGCTACAGCTTCGTCCTTCCAGTCACAACGTGGCTCGAGTTGTTGGTACAGTCGAGACTTTGATGAGAGGTTTTGAAAACCATTTTAGAGAGTAGAACGGATTGTTAAGGTGCGGGTTTCACCCCTAACTTAACAACTTCGCTCCTAGCTGTGGTTGTGCTTACCGAATAAACCCGGGAGTCCCACTAGATAGAAATGGAGAGTTTCGTTGAGATGTGGATATCACTCCTAGCTCAACGAAAATTCTCGTGCTAAGAATGATGCGCTGAGTGAGCGACCTATCGAGAGTTCCTGGTTTTCACACCTCATCTCGACACGATCACTCATTTGTGTTATGCGAGTATCGTCAAACGTGTGTGTTGTGTTAGCCTTAGGAAAGGAAAATAAATTAAGCCTTAGGAAAGGTTGTCCTCGTGCGAAGCTGTAGTATGCCGTGTTCGCACATAGATGCAGTTTTAGTGAGTTCGAATGAGAGTATCAAAGTAGGCCCGTACAAACCCCACTGGGTTCACACGAGACGGCCTGTTGGTACTTAGACTATAGACTAGGTCAATTCTAAGACTTAAACCCGGACTAGGTCTGATGTCTTACCTAATTCCCTATAGCTATGGCTCTGATACCAATCTGTCACACCCCAACCAATGGTGGAATCATCAGGGCGCGGCACTAGGCGAATCAGATTGCTCAAGAAAATCCATAACAACTATTTAGTGACAATATTTAAAGCGTTTATTATCCCATACTAACAAACAATACATCAATAAACAGTCATACAGATCTTCATGTTCTCTCAAACAATACAAATCTGACAACCTAGATTTATTGTGAGTTTCTAGACTTCCTAGCTTGATTTCGAGATAGCCTGCGATTATCCTGCAACATACGTTAAAGCAACGTCAATACAAAAAGTATTGGCGAGTATACAGGTTTGACATAGTAAGAAAAGTAGATAAAAGTGCTGCGAATTTTCCATATACATAAACGAGATACACAACATACACACTTCAAACAAACACCACCAGCTAAGTCACTCGATGCTAGCTAAGGTGGGATGTCACGAGTAAGAGTCCTAGCACATATGTATCAAGCATCACGTGTAAATATGTGTGTCAGTAATTAGCATGTGATAATAGTTTTGATAAGTGCGTTTTAGATATGAACATATGTTACACCCCAAAGTGTGTTTAAAGCGTTAAAAGGGGGTCAAGTATACTCACAGTAAGTGTCTAACAAGTAAACACGACTTGATTGGATTAAAGGGAGCGCGTGAGAGATTAGCCTGATCACAGAATGATAGCGTAAGCATTGAACAGCGTGTAACAGTGCGTCGAGTGTGATGTTAGATTGGATGGTGGTTCGATCGGATGACTCATCCAGACGGACGGTCATCCAGACGGATGACCATTCGGTCGGATGGTCCTTCGGTTGGAAAGTGCGTTTGTGAAATGTTGAACTTTTGAAGTTTTCGTTGTAGTATAAATAAAGTCATTCGATCGGATGGTCATCCGGACGGATGGCCATTCGATCGGACGGCTATTCGTTTGAGAAGTTGAAGTTGCAAGGTAATAAGTCTCCTGATCGGATTGTCATTCGATCGGATGGTCATTCGATCGGATGACTTATTCGGCTAGAAGTGTGATATTCCTTGAAATTTGCAAAATCTGATTAAGTGTTGGGTATGTAAAATAGAAGTCACCTGATTGAATGGTCGTTCGATCGGATGGTCGTCCGATCGGACGGCGATTCGATCGAGCAATTTGCTTGTTTGAAAATTTCACAAAGTTTTCTAAGTTAAAAGTTTTGTGGTTTAACGGAGACGGCATGATGGCGTGTTTAACAATGGGAAATCACATCAGGTCCAACTCGTTCGATCGGATGGGAACCACCCCGTTCGATCAGACTCAGCTGTTCTTGACATAGTTCCATGTTCAACCCGTGAACCGGTCGTCTCTTCGATAGAAATCCGTCCTCAAACCGGTTCTCCACTAGAGAATGAGTAGAGAACCTGAACGAGCTTGGATTCCATCGGTTTTGGCATAGAAGAGTGTAAAAGAGTTGAAAGAAAGTTTGAATCAGTTGAAAAGTGTTTAGATTTAGCTTATTTTTGTGTAAAATCATGTAGAAATCCTTTATATCTGGACCGTTCTTGATGAGATGAGGTCGCACTTCAATGTTCATAAGAACCCAAGGTGACGTCACTCTAAAACAGCCCAAATCAGATGATTTCACGGTGAAAACTTATGATTCGATGGAGAAGATGATGAGAAAGTGTGTGCTGATGATAGAAGTACAAGATTTAGGATGGAATACTTACGGAATCGCGAGGAATCGAGAGAAAAGTGCTTGGGAGTGTGCTGGTAGGATGAGGCTGTTACATTAACGAACAGTTGATGTGATAAGTGGGGTATTTATAGGTGAAAGGTGAGAAGGCGGTGTAGGTTCACTGGGTCGGACGACCGTTCGATCGGATGGCCATCCGATCGGATGGTCATCCGATCGGGCGGCCATTCGATCGAAGGGTCATTCGATCGGGCGGTTTGTGTGAGTTGGTTTTTCGACTTTCATTTCATTCGACGTGTTTTGTTGCTTTGACCATTGTGGACACATTAAGCGTTTTAGCGATGTAAGTAGCGTCGTGTCAAGTGTGATAGATTGAGTTGAGCGTGCCTGCGAGTGCGAGTTTAGATAGTTTCAACAACTTCATTATTATTATTATTATTATTATTATTATTATTATTATTATTATTATTATTATTATTATTATTATTATTATTATTATTATTATTATTATTTATAACGGGTCATAGCATAAGTAATTGCGTTTGAGTCTGCATTGGTGTTAGCGACGCTTTACGATGATCGATTGTAACCGCTTAAGTACTCACGGGATGTCGTCGTTAGTGTGATTGCGTTGCATCACGACGATCAATGGGAGCGACTTAACTATTCACGCGATGTCATCGTTAGCGTTAGTGTATGCGTTGTGATGTGCGATATAACGTGTTGAAAATATGCGAGTATATGCGAAATAGCATTGTAAGCGATTTAGTTACATTATGATCCGAATCTCTGGTGCTAGGCGTAACGGGTGTAACGAGAGTAACAAGCACAAGGGTGTAGGTTGTTACATATCTAGCCAAAACCGCTTCGTAGAGGCTTATGCCTCTTAAAAGAGATGTAACATGTTCAATCATTGGCAAGGGTGAATAATATAGAAATATTGGCCTAATCTGTTATCTGTTATATATAATAAATGAAATTAAGTGTCGGACACATGTCATGTTTTTAGGGCCATCTATATTTGATTTTTGGTGGGAAAATAATGGGTATTATTTTAAGAAAGTAATTACGTAGTTAATTTTTTCAAATTTAAAAGTCTTCAATTTTTACATTAATTTCTTTTTAATTTTCGTTTATAATTAGAATTATTATCTTTTTTAATTTCCATTTACAACTTTTCCTAATATAATTTTTTTATTTATGGTATAATTAATTTATATCTTTGAAATTAGAATGTAACCGATTTTTTTAATTAATTTCACAATTATACTTTACTTTATTTCTATATACAGTCGATTACACACTAATTAAGCAATCTATATCTCTAATAAAGCAAACCATTGGGGGACACATGTCACCCAATGGTTGAAGCCAACTAAGCAGCCACATAGGCAATGATGTGACATATGTCAAATAATTGGACAAGTGGCATTCCTCATAGGCCAGGATTAGAGAACTTCTTTTATATGTTTTCTTTCTCATTCTCTCTCATCTCTCATCATTCAATTCATTTACCCTCTCTCTCTCTTTCTCAATCTTCAATCGCCATCTAAATGAAACCCTGGATCAAAATTCGTCTGCCTCTTTATCACTCTCAATCCTGTCCGACAACCTTCAATCGATCTTCAAGACGCAATACCCTACCATTGACGGTAATGTTTGATTGCGTTCATCATCTTATTGTTCGATTCAGTTTGAATGGTTTGCTGTACTTTGTACTTTGATTAACAGGTGCAAGATTGATGGACGATGTACTACCGTAACTGATGCTAGGTTTTGTTCATCATTCCCGATTTTGTTTATACAATCGGTTTTGGTATGGATAATCTTACTTAATTTTGTTCGATTCATATGTTAAATGGTTTCTTATATGGTTTGGATCCGTATCAAGATTTGCTCCCTATCACCTTCTTCGTTCTGATTTCAACCCAAATAGCAGGTACCCATCTTAAATTTCGGTAAATTGGTTACAGTTTTTTCTTCAATAATGTTTTCTTTCATTTTGATGTCTGAATGAATGTTCGATTGTTTGGTGTTTTATGTTTTATGTTGCAGTGATTTTGGAGAAAAAACAGGGAGCAGTGTGTCACATCGGCCTTGGTCCCGGTCGTGTTCTGAGGCGCTCATTAAAGTGAAATTGGATGGGTTTGTTTTTGGTATTGGAGAAACCATTTGGGCTGGCTTTGTTGTTGAAGTATTCAGCATAGGTAACCGGAAAACTGTGTGTATCGATTTCATTTTATTTTAGCGATATGTGTTTCTATGGTAGTTATAAAAGTTTTGTATGTTTGTTATGTACTTTGTTGAGTTAATTTGATTGTGTATTTGTTTTATTTAATTCCTTCATTCTTTTTTTAGCGATTTTTTTAGTTAATTCCGTCATTCATTTTTTTATGCATTTGATACTGATTATCTTACACATTGATTTTACATTAACCTGTTGCCTGTTGTTTGATCTGGATTAACCTACAAATTGACTTTAATTGAGACTGTTAATTGTTAAATCTAATGTTTTTCGAGTGTGAAATTAATATGGATTTTGTGATTTGGGATTCTGTAGCATAGTTAAGAAGTGTGGAGTTATCATATGTATGCAAATATTGGATTTATAAACTGTGTTGAACATGATTTGTGGTGAATTAGATTAGGTGAGCTAATATTATAAGGCTAGAGACAAGATATTTGTGGTTTTATAGAGAGATTAGCTAACTCTTTTCAGTTGTGGTTTATATAAATCAATACTAAAATTTCAAATGATATTTTGTCTCTAATATTTGTCCATAATTAAATAATGAATTTAATCTCGGGTCAATCAATAGCAATACAATGTGAAGTTATATTATTTGTTTTCGAGTTCAATGTGTTCATCATTATATCACTATATCCAATGCGCGATGTAAATTAATGAAATCGCTTGATTTTACCTAGGGTTTGAACATTTTTTTGTTGATTAGTTTTATGTTTTCAGTGTTTTTGCTTCGTTTTAGGTTTAGGAAGTGTTTATAAGTATAATGCTGGATGTGTTTTGATGCGAGAGTGTCAAAAGTAGTGAAGTTGACTGATCAGTTAGTATAGGAAATGTCTGTTGATTATGATCCTCAGTAGTTGATTTGATGCTACTTAATTTGGTCAAAGGTAATATATTCTCTGATTTTCTTATGTTTTCCAGTATGTATGCTTCGTTTTAGGTTTAGGAAGTGTATATAGGTATAATGATGGATGTATTTTGATGTGAGTTTCAGAAGTGGTGATTCGGTGAAGATGACTTTGAAAGTGTTTTCTGTTGGCTGATCAGTTAGTAATAAGTAGGAAATATCTGTTGATTAGATGCTCAGTAGTTGATTTGATAAAATTAACATAATCTCTGATTGTTATGATATTAGTAGGTTGTTTGATGCTACTTACGATGGTCAAAATTAATATATTATCTGATTCTTTATGTTTTACAGTGTGTTTGCTTCGTTTTAGGTTTAAGAAGTATGTATTAGAATAATGCTGGAAGTATTTTGATGTGTGAGTATCAAAAGTGGTGAAGTTGAATTTAAGTGTTTTCAGTTGACCTGATCAGTTAGTAGTATGTAGGAAATATCTATTGATTGGATGCTCAGCAGTTGATTTGATAAAGTTAATGTAATCTTAGATTGCTATGATAATAATATGCTTAGTAGTTGATTTAATGCAAATTAAGATGGTCAAAATTTATATAATTCTTTGACTTTTTTTATGTTTTACAGTATTTTTGCTTCATTTTAGGTTTAGGAAGTATGTATAATATAATGTTGGATGTATTTTAAGTGAGAGTATCAAAGTGGTGAAGTTGACTTTAAAGTGTTTGTGTTGACTGATCAGTTAGTAATAAGTAGGAAATTGATATAATCTCTTATTGTTATGACAATAATGTGCTCAGTAGTTGATTTGATGTAGCTTAAAATGGTCAAAATTAATATATTCTCTCATTGTTGGTGCATCAAGATGATGATATCGGCCTCCGCTAACAAAATAAATACCACAGTGGGAGCTATAAGAAAAGGTTACTAAAGATGGTTTCAAGCCATTGTTATATTCGTATTGCTTGAAACTAAATGCCATAATCATCTCTTAAAATTTAAATGCTAATTAATAAGAGTACTTTATAGAAGTTGTTTCGTGCTTTGGACAATGCACAATATGTGCACATTGTGGCTCTAGATTTGAGTTTGACAAGAGGCCTTATGTGACAACTTGAGTTTCCAAGATATCCATCTTCGCATTAATTGCACGTTAATTGTTTTAGTTGTTTATTTACATGACTTGTTTGTTTCACAACTGTACACGCTTGTAATATGTTAAATCGTATTGTGATTGGTATGGTGGGTGTTCAGTGTGCTTTTATAATTACTTGATGTGCAATACACGTGTTGGGTGTAGATTGTAGTATACATGATATGTATATAGATGTTATAGGTATATTGTATTGATTATTTGATTGTATAATTGAAAACAAGATAGTGGAACCCTACACCCGAAAACACCCCACTCGAAAACACCCCTCCCCACGAAAACACCTCATGTGTTTTCGTCCACTATGTGGCCGGCGAAAACAAGTTGGGCCTTTGGCCCAGTAGTTTATGCTCCACTTTTACGTATTAAATTATCGCCCCAAAACCCTTTACCCATATATTCATGTGTACGTATCTTGGTAATGCACACAAACACAAACCCTACTTCCTTCCTGTTGTGCGACGGCAAGTAGGTCCCCTTCCTTCCAATCGCAAACTTTGAGGTAAACCCTTGTTGACTATTATTGATGTTAAGCATGTGCAGCCATAAATATGGATCATATGGTAGGCTACTAGGTTCATACTTGCATGTGGGTTTGTCAGTGACATGTGATGTTTCATACTTGTGTGCAATTTATAAATATCATACATGTATAATTAGATTAAAGGTAACCAGTTAAGTACTCATGTAAATCGATGATCTCATGATTGTGTTTAATAATTGATTTCAAGATATATGTGTTGAATGCGTAATGTTGTTCGGCTAGGCTGTTCGATCAGTAGTAATGATATGGTTATTGATCGAATGTTTTAAATCGATAGTGTTGTTATTCAAGCTGTTAGTGCATTATCTGTCTATCGCCTTCGTCAATCTAGTCCGTAGCAGAAACCGAAGAATAAAGCTTATATTGTAATATTTAGATAGAATTAGCAAGGTGGCATTTTGGTAATTAATGAGAAGTCTCATTAATTCCAAGGGCTATAAATAGGAGGCTTATGCCTTATGTTAGGAACTTTTGCCATTTGTAGACTTGAAAAGCTCTAGTCTTAGAGAGAGAAACTAGAGAGAGAAAGTCTAGAGAGAAAGGCAAAAGGTGATTCGAGGTGCTTGTATCTTTCATACGTTTTATAGAATCACGGTTTATATTACGTCACGTGTGTTCGGTCGCGTTCGTGTACGGATTCCGCACGTTATACGTTCGTTTCGCAATCGTTTCGGAGTCAAAACCGGTCATACAAGTGGTATCAGAGCAGGAGCTCGATTGCGCTGATCAAACACATCGATTCATACCAGATTACATCGATTTCAGATCCGAATTTCATCTACTTCTTCATATTTTTCATATTTTCACGTTTTTTTCTGAAAAACATCAAATTGAACAGGTTTTTACGGTCCGAATTTGCTGATTTTTGGATATGTTGTGCGAAAACACTTGATTTACAACCCTACCAAGTTTCAGATCCTAATTCCTAGCCGTTTAGGAGAAATTTGATTTTTTCTGTTCGATTTTGTTTGAAACAGCTGGTTCCCGTTTGAAACTGACACTTCTGTTTGAAATTGGCTGATTCCCGTTTGAAAGTGACACTGACAGTTTGAAATCGACACCTTACCGTTTGAAACTGGACATGACAGTTTGAAATCGACACCTTACAGTTTGAAATTGGTCATCCAGTTTGAACTGACCGTTTGAAGCAACCAGTTTGAAAGTGGGTCTAGTTTGAAGTGGTTACAGTTTGAAAGTGGTTAAAGTTTGAGAGTGTGACAGTTTGAGGGTGTGAAAGTTTGAAGGCGTGATAGTTTGAAGGTGTGACTGTTTGAAGGGTGACCGTTTGAAACACGATTCCAGTTTGAAAGAGTCTGTCAGTAGTTCACGTGATACAATTGACTTGATCAGATCTATATTCATCGGTGTACATGTGACTAAATTGCATCGGCTCAATCAGATTACGAGATAGTGTGGACAGTTTGCATGTGATAACAATTAATTCAGTGTGTTAGTGTCATGTGAATGTTTCAGTCAAGATTTACATGTGATAATGGATATTTCATATTCTTGATAACATCAATTTCCAAACAAAGTATCGGCTAAGAGAATTTGGTCTGTTCATTGCATGTTGTCAGCCTACTCAAGTATTAGGGTCCAATTATATTGAGAGGTGTATTAAAATTGTCGGAAAAGAAGTGTTGTGGGATAAGTGATCAAATTTATTTTGCATGTGAAGCCTAACAGTTGTTGGACATTTAATCTTGAAATTGTTTAAAAGTAACAGAAGCCCATGTGATGTCCACGAAGTGTAGCGGCCCAATCATAGGTGTTGTGGTTTAAATTGGCCCAATCACAATTATCGTGAATTAATGTGAATCAAAGTCGGCAAGGTGATTAGTTGGTATAGTGCAAGTGAAGGCCCAATCATAGTTTACTTCACATAACTCATTGTTGGCTTATTACTTATTCATTCAGTTTCACCCGAACAACATTGGAACGAATCTGCGATTCTTCGACACGAGTTCTAGATCGATTCAACCGTCACTTACTTTTACGTATTCCATTTGTTTAAACTAATTGTTTGTTTGTTTGTTTGTCTAGGTGATTCAAGATGGCTAAAATGTTTGATGAACAGGAAAACGAGAATCTTAAAGATTTAAACGATTGGACTTATGGATCTTGGTTTGATATGAGAGATAAGAAGGACATTTGGAATAAAAGATTCGAAAATTTTTTCTGCATGAAAAATGAATCTTTGGAAAAGTTGGATAGACGTTTTGATGAATTGATGGATAAGATAGATAGAGATGAGATAAAGTTTTCAAATGCTGAAAAAATTTCAAAATTTACTGAAGCATTACCAATAGAATGGGATGAATTTTTGAGTGAACTAAAAAGGGATGATAGTTTCTCAAAGCTTCATTTAAGAGAATTCATCAATATGCTTAGATCACATTTGTTTGATAAAGAAAAAAGAAAAGAAGAGTTGATGAGTGAGATGAAGAAGAATTTGGAAAAGATAAATTTGGAAGTGATCATCGAAATGAGCAAAAGATTCTCTGTATGTCTTGCAGCAAAAAGGGTTATGAAATACGATATTATGAGGGGTTGTTATATTGATGAAAATATGAATCCTCTTGATTTTGTTAAAATTTTTTGTGCAGGAACATACAGGATGGAAACAAAGAAAGAAGACAATGCTGAAAAGATGAATGAAAAATGTGAAAAATGTGAACAATCTGAAGCAGACAATGTGAAATTCTTGAAAGATGTGGAGAATTTGACATTGGAAAACAAAGTTTTAAAAGATGACAAGAAAACCGATGATGAACAGATTCTGGAGTTGCGCTTGAACTGTGAAAAATTGAGATCTGAAAATGACAAACTTTTGGAGAATGTTGAGAGTTTGTCATCAGAAAATAAAAATTTTAAAAAATTAGAAGATGATTTTAAAAGTCAAATGAAGGTTTTAGAAGATGAAAAATCTGTTATTTTTAAAAATAATCTTGAAAAACAGATTGAGATAAATTCTCATCTTCAGAAAATCATTCGACTTGAGCATGAAGCTGAAGATGCTCGAAAGAAAATTGCTGAGATAGAGAATAAGTTGAAAAGTTTTGGGACTTCTGCACCAGATGTGTGTCCAAAACCAATCAACGTTGTTCCAATAAGTGACAATGTCACAAATTTTGACAAAGTCAAAATTGAAGATTGTGATGACAAAGCTGATGATGAAAAAGAAAAAGAAAAGAAACGAAAAATATTTTTAGATTTACAAGAAAAATTTAAAAATACTGTTTTGCAATCTACTGAAACAGGTGAATGTTCTAAACAAAAACCTGTTAAGAAGAGTGTAAAACAGAAACAAAAAGTTAAAAATTCAGAAAATTTTAAAAATGAAAATAAAAGCTCATCAGTTCAGTCATCCAATCATTATAAAAAATCACAAACTTTTAAAAACCAAAACTCACAAAATGTTGGTAATAAGTGGTGCAGGTTTGACCACAGTGCTCAAAAGCCAAATCCAGCATTGAAGAGGAGAAGTGACTATAACCAATCCAAACAATGTTATGATCTAAAGGTTTGGACTAAAAGAAGTGGATGGTACGATAACAGAGTGTGCTACACTTGTGGTGTTAGAGGACACATTGCTGTTAACTGCCAGAATTGGAATTATGAAACAAGAAGATGCTATAATTGTCATATCAGAGGACATATTGCTAGAGATTGCCCAAGGAGATCGATGGGAAAATCGAGGGTTGAATCTCAGAGAACGGTAAAGAAACCAGTCACTGCCAAGCCCAAAGAACAGAAAGTTCTAGAACAGAAAGTGAAACTTTCGCAGGGGCAAAGAGACAGACTGAGGAAAAAGAGGAAGAAGGCAAGAGAATATCTGGAGAAAATTTTGTCTTCAGGTTCACCAGTTGGTTCGAATAAAAGTTCCGATGAATCGATACACTCGACGGCAAAGTCAAGCAAATCGAATTCTTCAGATGCAAATCTGAGGACAAACAAGAAGAAAAAGAAAGTTATTGGCGATGAATCTGGCTCATTCAAGTCAGACAAGTCAAGTTCGGGCAATGAATCTGATTCCACAAAATCAGATGAGCCACAAGTTGAGGTAAAAAAGGAAGAAACAGTTCCTTTAATGAATGATGAGGAATTTCCACCATTACAAGCTGCAAACCTGAAATCAAAAGGTGTTGATACTGGAAAAATGTTTAATAGTAATGTTAAACATATTTTTAGTAAGATGGCTGATGGTAAGGAAAAGGGAGTAAAAGAATTTTATGAAGAAAAGAGAAAAGCTCAAAATACACCTAAGACTGGTCAGGCTTGGGTGTCAAAATCTGTTAGTTGAATTTCTGACTTGCCGGAGCTTCCAGGTTGGTAAGTGTGGAGCAGGTATCGGCATCATTCTTGAGAAATTCACAGGATGGTAACTGTGATATTTCGTCTTACAAGTGGTTAATCAAGGATATTAAGTTGTACTTGATTTTCTACAAGTGATAGTGGTGTTTGAACTAATAATGTTAAATTTTCAAAATGGTTAAAAGAGAATAAGGTGATGAGATGACCCCGAACCCACATGTGATGGGTAAACAAACTAATTTTTCCGGAAAAACCATTCTGATTAAAACAAACTTAAGTGTTTTGAAATCATTATGGGAAAATAGTTTGTTGTAAGGGGAAGTTTTGATTGAATATGCCGAAACCCTCACGGCGGAACAAACATGATTAATTTCTTCAGATTGAAAAACGGTTTTCAAACTGTAAATATCAATGTGTTGTAAATCATGGGGGTATGTTAGATTTTCTACAAATCAATACACTTTTAGCAGAAAATGGATGGCGAGACAAAGCTATTAGTGTTGGTTGTCAAATTTTCTTTATATGGTTTTGCATTTTAGGGGGAGAAAAATTGTTAGAAAATCCAAAAACATTTGAAAATTTGAAAAAGTCAAAAACATGATAAAATTTAAAAATTGAGTTTCTGCGTAAAAAGAGGAAATGATAGTATATCAGTAGACAATTACAGTACGCTAAAGAAATGGAAAGTTTAAATGTGTTAAACGATCTCACCGTGGATGTGTCGATAGGTTTTTGCACATTTAGTAAACTTTTTCGGGATATAAACCTAAATTCAAACTTACTTATTTTGTGGGGAACACTACTTGGATATATAGGTAACCCCTGAAATCTCGTTTGAAAGGTCTCATAATCTGATATACTAGGTCTTTATACTCAATGATGTATGGGGTATTATTCCGGGACTTCTGCTGAACGGTAGTTCTGACCTAGTCCTTGGCTAATACTTTTCACAAATGCTTTAAACGTAGCATAAACCCTCAGCATGCCGATGAAACAATAAAATTGATAGTCGCTGCTGTTGTAAGCAAAAAGATCCTCTAAAGGGGACATACTGAAAAGTCGAAGCTGATATCTCTCTGCGCATACGGAAGTATCGACCTGAGATCCCTCGGCCCTCGCATACCTAATTTATATACAGATATCATTGTAGTATAATCACCTGTAAGACTGATTATTGGGATTCTGGATACGGGAGTATATTCAAGAGGTGGGACACATGAATGG
Organism: Helianthus tuberosus; assembly: GCA_030545235.1. Classification (NCBI taxonomy): domain Eukaryota; kingdom Viridiplantae; phylum Streptophyta; class Magnoliopsida; order Asterales; family Asteraceae; genus Helianthus; species Helianthus tuberosus. The sequence goes on along the minus strand of CM060412.1, from coordinate 130,486,900 downwards.
GTTTAAGTTCTTAATACATCTAATTCGTATCCTAAATCAGTTGAAATTTGTGTGAAAATTTAAGTGGATCAGTATATCGACAATCTAAGTGAATCGTTTAGAACATAAAGTGTTTTAAAGCTCAACAGTACTTGTGACTTGTCAGAAACTGATATGATCCTCTAACGCATTCTCAAACAAAAATATTGTCTGTAAATATGTTTGTACATATTTCTTTACTGCTTTATATTTTCAGAAAATACAAAAAGATTTTTGATTTCTGCTTTATTTTCGACAACTGATGTCTGAGATGCTGAGTTTCAAAATCTAAGTATACAGATTGTGTTTCTGAGAATAAAACAAGTTCATTAATTTGAAACTTGAAGTTTTTAAAATCAAAAATTCAAAAACAGTTTGTGATATCTCCAAGGTCATTAGTTTGGACTTGGATGATTAACTGTGAGGGATTTTGGATACTTAAAACTGCCAAATTCATGAAAATTGTTTGTTTAGAATGTTTTAGTGAGCCAGGTTACAATTCCTGGATAGCTGAAATTTGAAACGTTGTTACTTATAAAGGTTTGAGTGTTGCAGATAAGAGTCCAGACTACGATCCCGACAGCAGAGTCTAAGGGGGAGTCTGAAGACGAGCTCAAAGCAAGGGGGAGCTTGTAATCGAAAAGCAAGGTGTCGATCCCAAAGCACGGAAGCTTGACGAAAGGGGGAGCCTGATGAAGAAAAGAGTCTACAGAAAGAAGAAGCTGAAGCTGAAGACAGATCCAACGGGATTCTATTCAAGAAGATTCAAAGAGAGAGCGAGAAAAAGAAGACGCTACGAGTTTGACTCAATGATCGAGATTGACTGCGGCAATATCCAAGGGGGAGTCTGTTAGTGCATTATCTGTCTATCGCCTTCGTCAATCTAGTCCGTAGCAGAAACCGAAGAATCAAGCTTATATTGTAATATTTAGATAGAATTAGCAAGGTGGCATTTTGGTAATTAATGAGAAGTCTCATTAATTCCAAGGGCTATAAATAGGAGGCTTATGCCTTATGTTAGGAACTTTTGCCATTTGTAGACTTGAAAAGCTCTAGTGTTAGAGAGAGAAACTAGAGAGAGAAAGTCTAGAGAGAAAGGCAAAAGGTGATTCGAGGTGCTTGTATCTTTCATATGTTTTATAGAATCACGGTTTATATTACGTCACGTGTGTTCGGTCGCGTTCGTGTACGGATTCCGCACGTTATACGTTCGTTTCGCAATCGTTTCGGAGTCAAAACCGGTCCTACACAAGCTTGCATGAGTGAATTACTTGTTAGGTTGTATGATTTAGTTGGTCTTCGGATCACTAATATAAACCGTGAACATATGATATTGACATAGGTTTGAACCAAATACATTAACAATCTATGTACATACTAGTTGGATCGATGTCCGTTACTGAACCGATTAGAATTAATGGGTAAGATTGTGGTTGGGCCGCATGTAACTATGGAAAATGTATGCTCACATTGAGTCCGAAATGTTGGTTTTGGGGTCCGAATCAGGCCCAGTAGCAGAACTGCTGGACTGGTTTTATGGGCCGGATACATTGGTTGGGTTCATGAAACATAACAGGGATATTATATGTTAGTGTTAATTAAATGTGTGTTGAAATTTCATGCTCATTTAAGTGGACTATCCATGTTAGTGATGATCGGCCAGTATGTCATATATGTGTATAACTGGAACATTCGTTGTAACTCGTGTGACAATACGTGCTAAGTTTATTCATATTTGTGTAATAACAGTATGTGATCTACTTGAATAAATAACTGACTGGTACTGAAACCATAATAGGATTGGATTGATCAAATTACGAACACATACGCTAACCTTACCGAGCAAACCAAGGTGAGTTCACACTCTATCCAAGGCATGGGATTCCCAAGGGTTGGGAATGGGTTAAAGAACTGAACGATAACTACAAACTTGCGTATTCCCCATACAACAGGATACGTACGACAATAAGACCATCACTCTATCACTTTAAGTCCCTCATTTATCGACTTAATCGCCGAGGCCTATGGCGAGCGGGTCATTAGTTAATAGCGCTATTAGGTTTAACAAACCTCACACCGTGCCAGTCGGACGGGCGTGTACTAATGGACTATGGGCAAAGGGTCAATGCTGATAGACATTGACTTAGGGCACCTCTTACATTTTCGTAGCAGTCGATACGCGTGGTCTAGTAACACATGGGAAGCCCCCACTAATCTTCGCAAACATGTCTGGGAGACCGCGATACTAATTAACATGATACATGGGTTGCAAACGAACATATGATTTACGAAACGAACGCTACAACTAAACAACCAACTGTGAACTCGCTCAACTTTGTTGTTGATTCGTTGCTACATGCCTTGCAGGTCGTTAGGTACTCATGGAGCTTGCACAGGGAGGCGCGGTCGTTGTGGGACATGGCAGTGTGTGCCATGCTAAAAACAATACTTTATTTCGTACTTAATAATTACATTGGGTTTTACCATTATGCTTCCGCTAAACACTTAACTACGTTTTCGATTTGATACACCTTTCATATTGTGTGGTTGAAATTTACCTATTGTTTGTTATGTTCAATATGATTGGTGGCTGGATCCTGGTCAGTCACGCCTCCAAGCGGTGATACTCCGCGTGTGGATTTTGGGGGTGTGACAGATTGGTATCAGAGCCATTGGTTATTGTGAACTTGGTTTTAATAAGGGAAAAAGTTTTTGTTAAAACCAGACTATAACCTGAACAGTGCTCAACGATCCACAATGACGCTTCGCTCCACGTGCAAGACTCGACATTCTAGGTGATATGATTTATGTTTACATTGCCTACTTGCTAGATTACATAGAACTTTGCTCGTGGTATGCTTAGATAAATGTAGCAACTATTGATTGAAACACATGTGTGCTTACTCCCTTTTGTCATCGCACTTTCGCGAACCTTTCTCACTCATGTTTCCTTTGATATGAAGATCATGAGTGGACGCGTTAACATGACTCAAGCCCAGTTGGCGGCTTTGATCACTGAACAAGTTACTGCAGCACTCGCAGCTGCCCAGGCATGAGGTATAACCTGCCATCACAACTTACTCTAGGATCTCTAGATCCTACTCTCGTAAACCAACTCTTGTGTTTAACTTCGTCCTGTTCTTATATATGCAACAGGTCAGCATGCTCAGCCGCCTGTTTGCACATTCAAGACGTTCATGGACTGTCGTCCTACTACTTTCAGTGGCACTGAAGGAGCCGTTGGAGTCCTCCATTAGTTTGAAAAGCTCGAGTCTGTCTTCGAGATGTGTGAATGCCCTGAGGCTCGTAGGGTGAAGTACGCCACTGGTACTCTTAAAGGCACTGCGCTAACTTGGTGGAACGCGCAAGTTCAGATGCTGGGGCTGGCAGCTGCTAATGCCACCCCATGGAATGATTTTAAGGAACTGATCAAACGTGAATACTGTAGTCATGATGACATCCACAAACTGGAAGTGGAGTTCTTTAACCTGAAGATGACGGGGTCAGAAATAGAAGCGTACACGAAATGCTCCAATGAACTGGCAGTGTTATGTCCAACTATGGTGGATCCTCCTATCAAGCGCATTGAACTGTACCTCAAAGGCTTAGTACCAGAGATTCAAAGCCATGTGACTGCTGCAAACCTTGCTACTATCCAGGATGTTACTCATCTTGCTCATCGTCTCACAGACCAGGCAGTGGAACAGAACAAGCTGCCTAAGCGTATTGGTGCTACTACAATTACTACTTCTGTTACCTCCAGTGACAACAAACGAAAGTGGGATGGAACCTCTAGCAAGGGTTCGACTACGGTTCAGTCCCAGGCACAGCAACGAAAGATCGATGACTACCAGAGTCCTGGTCAGCAATCTTTTGGTAGTCAAGGGCAGGGTGGATATCGAGGAAATCACCCAAAGTGCAATAGATGCAACAGACACCACAGCGGTCAGTGCAATAAGGGTCGTTGTCAGAGGTGTCTCAAAATGGGTCATGAAGCTAAGGATTGCAGGAGCTCACGACCTGCGAACCAGAACCATCAACAACAACCACCAGCTCCACAGAACCAGCAGCGACAGCGAGGTAACAGGGGATGCTTTCAGTGTGGTGCTGAAGGCCCGCTTCAAGCGGGACTACCCCCAGTTAAATCCAAATGGGAACAACAACATCAACAATAATCAGGGCAACGAAAATAACAATGGGGGTAACAACGGGGGAAACAATGGAAACAATGGCGCCCGAGGTCAAGCGTTCGTGATTGGTCAGGGTGACGCAAGGAATGATCCTAACGTGGTGATGGGTAAGTTTCTTCTCGACGACTTTTATGTTACTGTCTTATTTGATTCGGGTGCCGATACCAGTTATGTGTCTCTAAAAGTTAGTCAAATGCTCAAGCGCACACCAACACTTTTGAACATCAAGCATGTCGTAGAATTAGCAAATGGTAAAAGTCTAGAGGCCACACACATAGTTAAGGGTTGTAATCTCGTCTTAGCTGGTCAGACCTTCTCTATCGACCTCATCCCCATCGTTCTTGGTAGTTTCGACATCGTCATCGGGATGGATTGGTTATCCCAACAGCAAGCAGAGATCCTATGCAAAGAGAAGATTGTTCGTATTCCCCGTTCTGGTATAGAACCTCTCGAAATTCAAGGCGACAAGAGTGGTGCTGTAGTGGGCATTATCTCCTTCCTTAAGGCCCAGAAGTGTTTGCGAAAGGGTCACACCGCTATCTTAGCCCTTGTTACTGACGCATCAGCGAAAGAGAAGAAGATTGAGGATATTCCAGTAGTACGTGACTTTCCTCAAGTGTTTCTTGAAGATTTACCTGGGCTACCGCCTCACCGCCAGGTCGAATTTCAGATCGAGCTAGCTCCTGGAGCAGCACCCATAGCTCGAGCACCTTATCGCTTAGCTCCAACCGAACTGGAATAACTGTCCAAGCAATTGCAAGAACTCTTGGATAAAGGTTTCATTCGTCCTAGATCTTCGCCTTGGGGAGCTCCGGTATTGTTCGTAAAGAAGAAAGACGGTACCTTCCGTATGTGCATAGATTACCGCAAACTAAACAAGGTGACCGTAAAGAATCGCTATCCTCTTCTACGCATTGATGACCTATTCGACCAGCTGCAAGGGTCGAGCTTCTATTCAAAGATTGACTTGAGGTCAGGCTACCATCAACTAAGAGTCCGTGACAAGGACATCTCTAAGACAGCATTCAGGACTCGGTTTGGACATTACGAGTTCCTGGTTATGCCATTCGGGTTAACAAACGCACCTGCGGTCTTCATGGACCTTATGAATAGAGTGTGCAAGCCTTACTTGGACAAGTTTGTTATTGTCTTCATTGATGACATCCTGATTTATTCTAAGAGTCAGGAGGAACACGAGCAGCACCTACGACTTATTTTGGAACTTCTTCAAACAGAACAGCCGCGACTTCTGGCTTCGCGAAGTCCACTTCCTAGGCCACGTGGTAAACAAGGATGGGATTCACGTTGATCCATCCAAGGTTGATTCAATCAGGAACTGGCCTGCACCCCGTACACCAATAGAAATCCGCCAATTATGGGGCTTGGCAGGTTACTATAGAAGGTTTATCAAGGATTTCTCCAAGATCGCGCAACCTCTCACTTCACTAACTCAGAAAGGTGTCACCTATCATTGGGGTGATGCACAGGAAACTGCGTTTCAACACTTAAAGGATAGACTTTGTAGCGCACCTATCCTCTCATTGCCTGAAGGCACAGATGATTTTGTGGTTTATTGCAACACATCCATTCAGGGACTTGGATGTGTGCTGATGCAACGTGACAAGGTCATTGCTTATGCGTCACGTCAACGTAAGATTCATGAAAGGAACTACACTACACACGATTTGGAGCTAGGAGCTGTTGTTTTCGCACTCAAGATATGGAGACATTACCTGTACGGTACCAGGTGCACCATTTACACCGATCACAGGAGTCTCGAGCATATTTTCAAACAAAAGGAGTTGAACATGCGTCAACGTCGATGGGTCGAGCTATTGAATGATTACGAATGTGCCATCAAGTACCATCCGGGCAAAGCCAATGTTGTGGCTGACGCCCTCAGTCGAAAAGATACCACACCTAGGCGTGTGCGAGCATTACAACTTACCATTCAGTCTAGTCTCCCTTCACAGATACGAGATGCTCAGGTAGAAGCATTGAAACCAGAAAACGTCAGGAGTGAGGCCCTAGGCGGCTCAAGGCAACGGTTAGAACAAAAGGCAGACGGCGCCTACTACGTGACAGGACGCATCTGGGTCCCACACTATGGAAACTTACGCGAGCTTGTGATGGATGAAGCGCATAAGTCTCGTTACTCGGTACACCCTGGTTCGGATAAGATGTACCACGATCTCAGAACTACGTATTGGTGGCCTAACATGAAAGCACACATAGCAACTTACGTTAGCAAATGTTTGACTTGTGCGAGAGTCAAGACCGAACACCAGAAACCATCGGGCCTACTCCAACAACCAGAGATACCACAATGGAAATGGGAGCAAATTTCCATGGATTTCGTTACCGGCCTACCTAGATCTCAACGTGGAAATGTTACTATTTGGGTGATCGTGGATCGACTCACAAAATCTGCACACTTTTTGGCTATTAAGGAAACAGATAAGTTCTCCACTCTAGCAGACGTCTACCTTAAGGAAGTGGTTTCGAGGCACGGGGTGCCAACCTCTATTATCTCTTATCGCGATGCACGTTTTACTTCAGAACTGTGGCAAGAAATGCACAAATCTTTTGGCTCTCGATTAGACATGAGCACCGCTTACCATCCGCAAACAGATGGGCAGTCTGAACGCACCATCCAAACTCTAGAAGACATGCTTCGTGCATGTGTAATCGATTTCGGCAACGGCTGGGAAAAACATCTCCCGTTAGTGGAGTTTTCGTATAACAACAGTTACCACACCAGCATTCAAGCCACTCCATTTGAGGCATTGTACTGGCGTAAATGCCGATCACCTCTTTGTTGGATAGAGGTGGGTGATAGTCAAATCACAGGTCCAGAACTTGTAGTAGACGCAACAAAAAGAATTGCTCAGATACGACAACGCATGGCGGCAGCTCGCGACCGTCAGAAAGCCTACGTAAACAAGCGCCGGAAATCACTCGAGTTCCAAGTTGGGGATCGAGTGCTACTCAAAGTTTCACCCTGGAAGGGTGTAGTTCGTTTTGGTAAACGAGGCAAGCTCAATCCGCGATATGTCAGACCGTTCGAAATCATTGAGAAAATAGGCAGGGTGGCCTACAAACTAAACCTACCAGCAGAACTCAGTGGAGTTCATAACGTTTTTCACGTGTCAAATCTGAAGAAGTGTCTGTCAGATGAGACCCTCATAGTTCCTTTGAAGGAGCTCACTATCGACGATCAGTTACAATTCGTCGAGGAACCAGTTGAAATCATGGACTGAGACGTTAAGGTCCTCAAGCACACCAAAATACCTCTTGTTTGAGTTCGTTGGAACTCCCGTCATGGCCCAGAGTTTACCTGGGAACGAGAAGATCAAATGAAACTCAAGTATCCCCAGTTATTTGGAAACAGTGCAACCACTACTGAGGCTGAAGCTACTACAGAATTTCGGGACGAAATTCCAAACCAACGGGGGGATGATGTGACACCCCAGGAAAACTAGTAAACAACACAACACAACTAGCTTCCTCAGTAACCGCGTGCTAAATTTCGGGACGAAATTTCTTTCAAGTTGGGGATAATGTGACAACTAGAGTTTCCAAGATTCCCATCTTCGCATTAATTACACGTTAATTGTTTTAGTTGTTAGTTTACACGACTTGTTTGTTTCACAACTGTACACGCTTGTAATATGTTAAATCGTATTGTGGTTGGTATGGTGGGTGTTAAGTGTGCTTTTATAATTACTTGATGTGCAATACACGTGTTGGGTGTAGATTGTAGTATACATGATATGTATATAGATGTTATAGGTATATTGTATTGATTATTTGATTGTGTAATTGAAAACAACATAGTGGAACCCTACACCCGAAAACACCCCACTCGAAAACACCCCTCCCCACGAAAACACCTCATGTGTTTTCGTCCACTATGTGGCCGGCGAAAACAAGTTGGGCCTTTGGCCCAGTAGTTTATGCTCCACTTTTACGTATTAAATTATCGGCCCAAAACCCTTTACCCATATATTTATGTGTACGTAACTTGGTAATGCACACAAACACAAACCCTACTTCCTTCCTGTTGTGCGACGGCAAGTAGGTCCCCTTCCTTCCAATCGCTACCTTTGAGGTAAACCCTTGTGGACTATTATTGATGTTAAGCATGTGAAGCCATAAATATGGATCATATGGTAGGCTACTAGGTTCATACTTGCATGTGGGTTTGTCAGTGACATGTGATGTTTCATACTTGTGTGCAATTTATAAATATCATACATGTATAATTAGATTGAAGGTAATCAGTTAAGTACTCACGTAAATCGATGATCTCATGATTGTGTTTAATAATTGATTTCAAGATATATGTGTTGAATGCGTAATGTTGTTCGGCTAGGCTGTTCGATCAGTGGTAATGATATGGTTATTGATCGAATGTTTTAAATCGATAGTGTTGTTATTCAAGCTTGCATGATTGAATTATTTGTTAGGTTGTATGATTTAGTTGGTCTTCGGATCACTAATATAAACCGTGAACATATGATATTGACATAGGTTTGAACCAAATACATTAACAATCTTTGTACATACTAGTTGGATCGATGTCCGTTACTGAACCGATTAGAATTAATGGGTAAGATTGTGGTTGGGCCGCATGTAACTATGGAAAATGTATGCTCACATTGAGTCCGAAATGTTGGTTTTGGGGTCCGAATCAGGCCCAGTAGCGGATCTGCTGGACTGGTTTTATGGGCCGGATACATTGGTTGGGTTCATGAAACATAACAGGGATATTATATGTTAGTGTTAATTAAATGTGTGTTGTAATTTCATGCTCATTTAAGTGGACTATCCATGTTAGTGATGATCGGCTAGTATGTCATATATGTGTATAACTGGAACATTCGTTGTAACTCGTGTGACAATACGTGCTAAGTTTATTCATATTTGTGTAATAACAGTATGTGATCTACTTGAATAAATAACTGACTGGTATTGAAACCATAATAGGATTGGATTGATCAAATTACGAACACATACGCTAACCTTACCTTACCGAGCAAACCAAGGTGAGTTCACACTCTATCCAAGGCATGGGATTCCCAAGGGTTGGGAATGGGTTAAAGAACTGAACGATAACTACAAACTTGCGTATTCCCCATACAACAGGATACGTACGACAATAAGACCATCACTCTATCACTTTAAGTCCCTCATTTATCGACTTAATCGCCGAGGCCTATGGCGAGCGGGTCATTAGTTAATAGCGCTATTAGGTTTAACAAACCTCACACCGTGCCAGTCGGACGGGCGTGTACTAATGGACTATGGGCAAACGGTCAATGCTGATAGACTTAGGGCACCTCTTACATTTTCATAGCAGTCGATACGCGTGGTCTAGTAACACATGGGAAGCCCCCACTAATCTTCGCAAACATGTCTGGGAGACCGCGATACTAATTAACATGATACATGGGTTGCAAACGAACATATGATTTACGAAACGAATGCTACAACTAAACAACCAACTGTGAACTCGCTCAACTTTGTTGTTGATTCGTTGCTACATGCCTTGCAGGTCGTTAGGTACTCATGGAGCTTGCACAGGGAGGCGCGGTCATTGTGGGACATGGCAGTGTGTGCCATGCTAAAAACAATACTTAATTTCGTACTTAATAATTACATTGGGTTTCACAATTATGCTTCCGCTAAACACTTAACTACATTTTCGATTTGATACACCTTTCATATTGTGTGGTTGAAATTTACCTATTGTTTGTTATGTTCAATATGATTGGTGGCTGGATCCTGGTCAGTCACGCCTCCAAGCGGTGATACTCCGCGTGTGGATTTTGGGGGTGTGACACCTTAGATTATTACACTAGGCTAAGTATGGGCAAATGGTATTGGTAGCAAACCGGTACCAAATTTACCGAACCGAAATATTTTCGCTACCGATTCGGTAATGATTTTGACGTTTTTGGTATCGGTTTGGTACCGGTTTTTTACCTTCAAATACCGGCACCGGTGCCCGTTTTTTGCCGGTTGGTACCCAGCTCATCCCTACACCAGGCTCATTCATATATGAAGCTTTTTAAAAAGGAACTACGCAGGTCTTAGTGTTATTATATGTTTCTTTTCTTCAGTATTATATATAAGAGATTTATGTAACTTTGTCTTTATGTTTATGTTTATGTTTATGTTTCTCAGGTTGGTTCAACTGCTGATATACTCAAATGATGATGCAATAATAGAACGCGTAAAAACTAAAAATACGGGTATTGTGTATGAACATGGTTCAGTCATTAATTAAACCGTGTTTTGTATCATGTGTGACTTGCGAAAAAAAGTTGTTGACCGACCAATGTATATAACTTTCTTCATATGGCTGACTTTTTTTTGCCTCGGATCAGCAAGAAGTAGGCCGCGCTCGAAGCGGTTTGATGGACTCACCAGCGACACGAAAGCCTTTCTTCCACAATCACTGATCATGCATTGGTAATAAATTTTTGTTTGGCAATTTTGAGTTTTATTATTAATCTTTGGTTTAATTCATTAATGGTTTTGTATAATTTTCTTAATATGGTAGGGATGAGAAGCTACAGCACGTATTTTATTTGTTTGGAGTATTGAAGAAATAAAGTGCTAAAGGGCATTAGAATATGAGAAATAGACTAATAGAGTGCCAAAGGGCATCAGAATATGATAGTAAAGTTTACAAGTCTTCTTTTGACATTACAAAGCCTTCCGAAACACAAGTATTAAAAATGGTCAGGAAAGGATCCGTAGAGGATCATCCACAAGTTTTAAGTTTCATTAACTTTTTTTTATGATTTTAATTAAGATGTTAATCATAAAATTATAATATAGTTTTTGATGCTATATTATGCAAATTTTAACACTTATTTTAATGACTGTGAAATCAAGTATGAACATAATTTGTTTGTATGATTTCAAGTATTAACCTGTGACCCCAAAGATTCACGAATATTTCACCTAGTGTGGTCATTGCTCTAGGAAGTGAAATGTCGGGGTGTATTCAAGATGCTCACGGGTCTATAAACACACTTGAGATCATACATTTGGATTATGTAACGAAAATTCATTGTGTGATGTAGTTTATACCCTTTTAAATTGAATTTTATTTGCTATTGTTTTTTTTTTTTGTTACATATATAATGTTGTCGGTTGGGTCTATTTGATGACGAAATCGTTTTCATATTGTTTTATCTTTAATTTTATTTTAAAATATATGACATATGAATATATTTCGCAACCCAATTGAGTTGAAGCTATGATCAAAGTTGATTGTTGTTACTCAAGCACGATAAATGCTATTTTGTATTGATTTTATTATTATATAATGCCTTTTCAGGTGCACTTTTAGTATTAAGGTGGTTACAAATGATAACACATGTTGGTTTTAATAAGTATTGAAAATTCAGCCTTTCACCTATTGGAGTTGCCTTTGTACTTTTGAAGTGAAAATTTGGTCCAAAATATAATTTTGGTTTGAAAGTAGTTTTTATATCACAGAGGAAGGTCATGGTAAATATAGTTAGTTATCGACTACCCCTGAACAATTTTTTTAACCCGCACTACCCCTCAACTTCTCTTTTAGATTCGTAATATGTTTATTATTGTATCTTATTAAGATTTTAGTTGTACCTAACTTGCTCTGATTTTGTGAAGCTAAGGGACGATATTCAAGATTAAGTACGTATATTGGTGGTGGGTGTTGGACTGCAGGTGGGTTAGGCTGTGAACTTCTCAAATGAAGTCTACAAGGAAGTTTTTTCCGGCATTTGAATAGTTTTCTGTTTTTTTTTTTCTTCCAATGTATGTATTTGTATAGAACATTTCATTTCAAAGTAAATAATATGATTTTGTTTGAAGCCCGCGTATTACGCGGGCATTAACCTAGTATGTCTATATAATAGATTCAAAATTAAAACCAATTCAATGAATATTTATTATATGCTTACGTAAAAATTTTAAAATTCTAACACTTATAAATTTTAAGATGATATATGCAATTGTTTTGGTTGATATCTAGCCATAACTGCCAATGTAGGGCTAGCCCACTTGGTAGAGACTTATGCCTCTTAAAGTAGAGTTCACAAATTCACTCCTGGGCAAAGATGAATAATATAGAATTTTTAGTCTACGTTGTTATATATAATAAATGAAAATAAGTGTGGGACACGTGTTATGTTTTTAGGGACTCTAGATTTGGTTTTTGGCCAGAAAATAATGGGCATTATTTTAAGAAAGTAATTGCGTGCTTATTATTTTCAAATTTAAAAGTCGTCAATTTTACAATAATTTTTTTTTAATTTTCATTTACAATTAGAACTATTATCTTTTTTAATTTTTGTTTACATTTTTTCCTATATGATTTTTTTTATTTATGGTTTAATTCATTTATTTTTAAAATTTAGATTGTGACCGAATTTTTTTAATCAATATCACAGTTGTGATTTCCTTTACTCTTATACAATCGATTACACACTAATTAAGCAATATGTCTATATAATAGATTCAAAATTAAAACAAAATTGTAATTCAATATTCATTATATGTTTACGCAACTATTTTAAATATTTTAAATTCTAATACTTATAAATTTTATGCTGATATATGCAATTGTTTTGGTAGATATCTAGTCATAATCGTCAATGTGGGGCAAGCTCAGTTGGTAGAGGCTTATGCGTCTAAAAGGAGAGGTCCTCGGTTCAATCCTGGGCAAGGGTAAATAATTTAGAATTATTTATCTAATCTGGTATCTGTTATCTGTTATATACAATAAATGAAAATAAGTGTGGGACACGTGTTATGTTTTTAAGGCCCCTAAATTTGGTTTTTGGCCGGAAAATAATGGGTATTATTTTAAGAAAGCAATTGCGTACTTAATTTTACCAAAGTTAAAAGTCGTCAATTTTTACAGTAATTTATTTTTTAATGTTCGTTTACAATTAGAATTATTATCTTTTTTTAATTTTCATTTACAGCTTTTCCTATATGAATGTTTTATTTATAGTATAATCAATTTGTATCTTTGAAATTTAGATTGTAGCCGAATTTTTTTAATCAATTTCACAATTATACTTTACTTTATTTCTATACAATCGATTACACCCTAATTAAGCAATATGTCTGTATAATATATTCAAAACTAAATCCAAAATTCTCAATCAATATTCATTATATGTTTACGTAAACTTTTTTAAATATTTTAAAATTCTACAATCATGTTTATCAAAATCATCTTCGCATAACATTGTTTTTTTATAATCAGTATTGCGTATTTGAACATTATCATTTGTATTTTTTATCATAAGTCATTAGTACGATTTTAACATTGTGCTACATGTTCAAAAACATATGTTTTATGATACCAAAACTTTAAAATTCATTTATCGATAACTTATTGTATTATTTTAAATACGATGTTAGTTATAAAATTAGAAAATAAAAAACTTTCTCGAGTCCAGGAAGCAGTTTCAAGTGATAACCTAGTTATATAATAACTATATAATAATCAACTCGTTTAGGCTCGTGAGCCTACTCGAGCTCAACAAGTGAGGCTCGGGTTCATGATCGTTTATTAAAAAGTTTTTTTAGAAAAAAACTATATAAATAACAAGCTCTTTTAGACTCGCGAGCCTACTCGAGCTCAATAAGTAAGTCTCGGGTTCATGATGGTTTGCTAAAAAAGTTTACTTTTAGGCTCGAGCTCGTTTAAAATCAACTCAATTCAAGCTTTTAGCGAGTCGATCTCACGCAACTCACGAGCAACTAGGGTCGTTTACATGCCCAATCTTGAGAACTCTTTAACAAATTATTACTCTCAATATCCATAAGAGTTAAAGACCAAAGAGATCCATATGAATTCTATTGAGTCGCATTTCTGAAACTACTTTTTAGAAAGCCCTCTTACCAACTCTCTATCACTCAATTTGTTTTTGAAGTTGAGGTGAAACAACCTCCTGGGTTAAAGATGTTGGAGATTTGGAGTAGATCCATTACTCAAATAGATCCATCTGGATAAACTATCCCATACAAAATTATTATTTTTTGTCTTAATTAAACGATTGTAGTCTTGTATCCTAAGGCTATAGGGTGTGTGTAACAACCCAACTTTCCGAAGTCAAAGTCAAAGTACAAGTCAAAGTGAAAGTCGAGGTCAAAGTCAAGTTGTTATTCAAATCTGTCATTCCTTGCTTAATTATTGCTTGTACTCTCGAAACTCGATAAATAGTTTAGCCTTTGTGTTAATCGATTGAAGGGGTAAGGTCCCAAAAACCCCATATTAAGTACTTGGGACCGTACCACAACCTCATCTTCTAACCATCCTTAAAACCTTGCACGGCAGCGCACTGGTTTTACAAAGGGAAATTAAGAACCAAAGCGGACAACACTTGCGCGCTAAAAGGGAATACACGAACCCTTGCGCCTTTCCCCATAACAAACAAGGATGAAAATCCTAGCAAGCACTTCCGCTTAGTAATACCCAGATTTGGATATTATTTACTAAGCCGATACCACACGATAAGGAGTCACACCGGATTATGGCAAATACCTTCTAGAAGACTCAATCGTGCACCACCAGACGGTTATAACCGTCTGGGACACGTGTCATCATCCCAGGCTACCCTGAAATCACAATGATGGCATGGAATTGGAGAGAAACATCCACTTGCCCACTTTCCATGTGGCAACACCCCAGCTGTCGATCAAGATCAGGATCCGTGTGATCTCACAATCTGATCAAGAGAATTAACGGAGGGAAAATAACCGCTTACGGGGTTAGCATCTTCCGTTAATATTTCAACAACGAGTTTTCCCGCCTAAACTCCCGGCTATAAATATGAGAGTAATTCAGGTATGAACTTCAAGTTACACTCACTTCGTCAATACTTCTTCTTCTTCATAAACACATACTTATTCTCACGCCGGAGTCGGGTTACGGAGAGAACCTCCCTTCTCCCCGTAACGAGGCTAACGGTGTTCTGTTTTGCAGTACTCACCAGAGAAGAAGACCTGTCCCTTCAAATCAAACGAGAGAGAACCACCCTTTTTATGCAGAACGTAACCCTCTGGATAATTTGATTCCGGTCATTTATCCAGTGTTTCTTCATTGGCGCCCACCGAGTTCTCTGTTTTACCTGTTTTTTCTCGTTTCAATTCACATTTCTCCACCCTCTGTTTCATATGGCAGAGAATTCACCACTTCACCCATCAAGTCCTCGATCTAAATTCAAGGGTTTCGAAACCCGAGATAACCATATTGACGGAACCATGGGAATTAACGGAAGCAACAACAGTTATTCAGAAGAAAATGACTCCTCGGAGATCCACAATCGTTCATAACCACTCCCGGAAAGAACTCCGGAATACTAGTTCAACAGATTCCAGATCGCTATGAACCAAATTTTCACACAAAACATCAGATCTGAGTTGTCGAATGACAGATCTGATACTTTGAAAGAAGGGGAAAAGAAATTTGACACTACAGTATTGGACCCACAGACACTTAGTCAGTGGTACATTCAATCTGTTAGTAATAACGAAATAACCCAAAAATCGGAAGATACCAACCGTCAGGAGGCTGAACCAAAGCAGATATACAGGGTACAAGGAGGTCCCCCCGAAGGACAAACAAACGAAGCCATAATCAACACTGGAGAGAACAACAAGTAGTATTTCCTATCATCCCTGGAGGTCCTCAGGAGGAACGACCAATAATCATTACCAGCATTTTCGGCCACTATAGAACGGATTATATGTTCATAGATCCAGGAAGCTCAATGGATATAATATACGAACAGTGTTTCAAACAACTTGATCCAGAGGATAAAGCTCGTTTAGAGCCGGTTGATTTTCCTCTCACCAGTTTCTGTAACGAAGCTGTGTTCCCATTAGGACAAATTGCATTTCCTGTGACTCTATCAGATGGCGAGCATTCACGCACAGTCACATTAAATTTCATGGTCATCCCAGCAATATCGCGCCACGATGTCTTGCTAGGAAGAATATCACAACGAGAATTCAGCATGATCACTTCTATTCCACATGCTGCTTGCGGGTTTCCAACGGAAACCGGAGTAGCAATTCTGTACTCAAGTAAAGAAGTTATGTACGTGGACGATGAGCCACCAGCAAAAATGGCCAAACCATCAGCACCGAATGAGCTGGAAAAATGGGTCCTCAATGAAGAGTATCCAGAGCAGACCATCTTACTAGGGCACGCCATTTCACTGGCAATACGAGTACAATTAAAGGAATTACTTTCCAATAATAAGGACATATTCGCCTGGTGTCCAGCGGACATGACTAGGGTTCTGCGAGACATAGCGCAACACTGTCTGAACATCCGGCCCTGAGCAGAACCTGTTACGCAGGGAAGACGCAGTCTCAGCACAGAAAAAGCGGAAGCCATGAACGAACAAGTAACAGAGCTACTCAACGCCGGAATCTTGCACGAAGTTCAGTACCATACCTGGGTCGCCAACCCAGTAATGGTTCAAAAACATAATGGCAGATGGCGAATGTGCGTCGACTTCAAAGACCTAAATAAAGCCTACCCGAAAGATTGCTATGCGCTTCCTGAAATAGACAAAAAAGTTGACTCTCTAGCATCGTTTCGCTGGAAGTGCTTTCTTGACTGTTATAAGGGTTATCATCAGGTCCAAATGAAAGAGGAGGGCGAGGACAAGACTGCCTTTCGCACAGACAAGGCATCTTCTGCTATACAAAAATGCCCTTTGGTCTCCGTAACGCAGGAGCAACTTACCAACGATTAATGGATACAGTCTTCGGGGAAGACATTGGTAAAACAGTCGAGGTATACATGGATGACCTCGTCATCATGAGCCACGAAGAGGAAACAATGCTCGCAAATATTCAGCGCACGTTCGATTCTTTGCGCAACGTGAACTTCAAACTCAACCCAACAAAATGTTTCTTCGGGATGGAAGAAGGAAAATTTTTGGGTTTTATAGTAACAAGAGACGGTTTTAAAGTAAACCCGGAGAAAGTACAGGCCATCCAGTTGATGCCGTTACCTGCAACAATAAAAGAAATGCAAAGGCTCGTAGGACGATTAGCAGCTTTGAACAGATTCTTGGCAAATCATGCTGCAAAGTCTTACCCGTTCATTAGCACGCTACGCAATTGCACCAAGAAAACCCATTTACAGTGGACACCAGAAGCGGAAGCAGCCTTCAAGCAAATGAAGGAATGTTTATTCCAACTGCCAATGCTGACAGCACCGCGAGAGAAAGAACCACTGATCTTATATTTGTCCGCTGCAGAGGTAGCGGTTGGCGCAGTGTTAATGGTGGAACGAGAGAACATTCAAACTCCAATTTATTATATCAGCAAGATGCTCATTGGACCAGAAACGCGCTACTCAATGATAGAGAAACTAGTCCTCGCTCTGGTACATGCATCACGATGCCTGCGTCGGTATTTCTCTGGTCATGTAATTACAGTCCTCACCAACTACCACTTGGGGTAGATTCTATCCAAACCCGATGTTGCGGGGCGATTGGCCAAGTGGGCTATTGAGCTGGGAGGATATAATATCCTATATAAACCGCGACCAGCAATCAAAGGGCAAGTTTTAGCAGACTTCGCTACAGAAGTTCCCATAGACAAAGTGTAAGAATGTGAAGCAATCCAAAACCCTGTGCCCGTTTTTGATGATAGGGTCTGGACTCTACACACAGACGGAGCTTCTAATGACGACGGAGCAGGCACGGGCCTCTGATTGATCAGCCCAGATGATCACGAACTTACATATGCGATACACCTGGATTTCCGGAGCATGAACAACGAAGCAGAATACGAAGCATTTCTAGCAGGCCTTCGTTTAGCGCTTA
The DNA here is from genome assembly GCA_030545235.1 of Helianthus tuberosus. Taxonomy (NCBI): domain Eukaryota; kingdom Viridiplantae; phylum Streptophyta; class Magnoliopsida; order Asterales; family Asteraceae; genus Helianthus; species Helianthus tuberosus. The sequence goes on along the minus strand of CM060412.1, from coordinate 130,468,827 downwards.
AAATGGGAACGAAAAACCTCGAAGCTAACGTTGATTCAAAACTGGTGGCTGAGCAAGTTAATGGGCATTACGATGCGAAAGGTGAAGCTATGGCGCTATATCTGGAACAAGCACAGATGTTAATCAGCCAATTCCAAACGTTCAAAGTCAATCATATAAACCGAAGCGAAAACAAGCGCGCGGATGCGCTAAGCAAATTGGCTGCCACCAGCTTCAGGCATCTAGCAAAAGAGGTGCGCATCGAGGTACTATCTAATCCTTCCGTCCCTCTTAAGCGAGTAAACATCATAGAGATTGGCAACCCATCCTGGATGTCCCCGATCATCATGTACCTACAGCATGGCAAACTCCCAAAAAGGAAAGCGGAAGCTAGGAAGATCTAAAACAAAGCAATAAATTACGAAATGGAAGACGGAATTCTATACCGCAAGTCATTTATGGGACCGCTCCTGTGCTGTGTTGATAAAACGGACGCACAGTATCTAGTCAGGGAAATCCATGAAGGCTTATGTGGGATACACGCCGGACCGTGCATGGTAGTGGCAAAGATAATGAGCGCGGGCTACTATTGGCCGGGGATGCATGTGGACGCGGTAGAATTATTACGAAAATGTGCGGCTTGTCAGCGCCACGCGCCAAAGACCCTCCGCCCAAAGAATCCACTCATCCCGGTCACGTCCGCCTGGCCCTTCCAGCAATGGGGCATTGATCTTGTTGGTCCATTCCCTGACGCGCCTGGCGCCGTAAAATTCATTATCGTAGCAGTGGACTATTTCACAAAGTGGGTCAAGGCCAAGGCATTAGCTTCAACCACTGCAATGGTAATCCACAAATTTATATGGGAACATATTATTTGCAGATTCGGATTACCATTGCGCATCATTTCTGACAACGGCACCAACTTCGCCTCGGAGGATCTTCAGAAATGGTTCAAGGAAATGAAGATTGAACACAACTTTGCCTCTGTGGTGCATCCACAGGCAAACGGGCAAGTAGAAAGTGTCAACAAACAAATAGTTGACGGCATAAAAGCAAGGCTTGGGACGGTGCGCAGAGGATGGGTCGATGAGCTCCCCATCATCTTATGGGCACATCGAACCATGCCAAAGACCAGTACGGGAGAAACCCCGTTCAGCCTTGTGTACGGATCAGAGGTGGTAATCCCGGCTGAAATTGGCCTTCTGTCGCCGCGTATGCTTGCCATGGAAAAGCAAAACAATGAGCAAGAATGAAGGATGGATTTAGACCTTCTTGAAGAAAGGCACGAGAATGCCGCCATCGCAGAGGTGAGATACAAGTCCAAACTTGAGAAGTACTACAACGCGCGCGTACGCGTGTGTACTTTCGTTCCAGGGGACTTTGTCTTACGCGACAACGAAGCCTCAAATGCGGAAAAGCCGGGCAAGCTAGCGCCAAAATGGGAAAGACCTTACATCATCAATGAGGTCCTAGGAAAAGGGGCATACACCCTAAAAAGAATCGACGGAACACCTGTCCCCCGCACCTGGAACACGCAGCAGCTGCGCAGGTGTTATATATAGCCAAGCTATTCAAACAAAGCAGATTTATACAGGCAATGTGTTTTTTCTATTTTACTTTGTATTATTGGCTCTGCGCCTTATTAATGCAAAAGTTATCCTTACACATGTTATCGTTTGTTACAAATTGAATATAATTCTTTTGGTTTACGCGAAAACAATATGGTAAACATTGTACGCCTCATGAACAGTCTAAATAAGCACAACCCCGCGCGCATTTTAGACCTACGTTCACACATGAGCACAATACAATTCTCATTCGCTCTACCTAAACAAAGTAATTAAGCATATGCAACATATTGTAATTCAAACACAACTTGTAAATTAACAAAGCAGACATGCACAGCAGTGCAGCAAAAGCACTTTAAATAAACAATTTACAAAGAACACAGAAGTGTTTCTTCAAAAAAGAAAAAAAAGGAGCAGTACTAGTTACAAAATGAAACAAACTAAGAAAGCTGATCCAGCACCCCATACGGAGTATGGAGAACCTCACCATACTCAAACAGAGGACGAGGATCAACGATCCAAGGGTTGACATCCCCGTCACCATCTTCAGTAACACCAACCGGAACTTCAGCTGGAATGACAACACGGCGACGTTGCTGGTAAACAATTGACGAACTCCCTCTTTGATCAACCGAAAGGACCGGGTCACAAGGTGTGCAGACAACCTGGTAACCCCACTGTTATTATCATCTTCAAGACGAAGACACATTCGATCCTCAAAAGCATCCCGGTGGTTTGCATCATCAACACCTTCATCTCTAACAGTAAGATCAGTTAACGGATTGGAAAGCAGAAGCAAACCATCGGCGGCATCAAGAACCTTCAAAACCTTAGAGAGTCTTCTCCACCGAATCGGTCGCCTATCCTCCATTTTTTCCAAAATTGGGAAAAGAAAATCACACCCAAAGTGAATATATAGACCAAAAAAGAGAAGCGGTAACATAGAGATAAGAATTGTGATGATTAAGTGTCAAATCAACTGCCTTCTCAACGGCGCTGCCACTGCAACTATCACATCCCATTTAAAACCCTCTGACAGGGTCCACACACATTCCCAGAAACTACAGTTAAGCAGAAGACGAAGAGTCAGCACAAGCTATAAGAAATGAAGTAAGCTATCAGCAGCTCATAATTACACAAACTCTTCACCCAAGATTACAACAGTTCAGAATAAACAAAGGTATAAATATTTTTTCCTCACAAACTGTACATCTCACCCAAAGTCAAAGATTTTCAAAATCACCATAATGAGCAAAGTGTATCTTCTCATAAAAGATTCTCCACTTTCGTGCCCAAAACCTACAAACAATAAAAACCCCTCTCTTAAAGTCTAGTGCTCCACTTATTTGCATAAGAGCAACACTAGACTGGGGGGACTTGAAGGGGTAAGGTCCCAAAAACCCCATATCAAGTACTTGGGACCGTACCACAACCTCATCTTCTAACCATCCTTAAAACCTTGCACGGCAGCGCACTGGTTTTACAAAGGGAAATTAAGAACCAAAGCAGACAACACTTGCGCGCTAAAAGGGAATATACGAACCCTTGTGGCTTTCCCCATAACAAACAAGGATGAAAATCCTAGCAAGCACTTCCGCTTAGTAATACTCAGACTTGGATATTATTTACTAAGCTGATACCACACGATAAGGAGTCACACCGGATTATGGCAAATACCTTCTAGAAGACTCAATCGTGCACCACCAGACGGTTATAACCGTCTGGGACACGTGTCATCATCCCAGGCTACCCTGAAATCACAATGATGGCATGGAATTGGAGAGAAACTTCCACTTGCCCACTTTCCACGTGGCAACACCCCAGCTGTCGATCAAGATCACGATCCGTGTGATATCACAATCTGATCAAGAGAATTAACGGAGGGAAAATAACCGCTTACGAGGTTAGCATCTTCCGTTAATATTTCAACAACGAGTTTTCCTGCCCAAACTCCCGGCTATAAATATGAGAGTAATTCAGGTATGAACTTCAAGTTACACTCACTTCGTCAATACTTCTTCTTCTTCTTCTTCTTCTTCTTCATCTTCATAAACACATACTTATTCTCATGTCGGAGTCGGGTTACGGAGAGAACCTCCCTTCTCCCCGTAACGAGGCTAATGGTGTTCTGTTTTGCAGTACTCACCAGAGAAGAAGACCTGTCCCTTCGAATCAAACGAGAGAGAACCACCCTTTTTATGCAGAACGTAACCCTCTGGATAATTTGATTCCGGTCATTTATCCAGTGTTTCTTCATCGATATATTAATTAATGATATTTTAAAGTATGTTTTACAACATATTTTATAATGCTTAATTACAACACATACTATTTCACGCACTTTATCGCATCACATGTTAGTCTAAACGCTATCACATCGCTTTTGCATCGCAACTCGAAATGCAACTATTGGTATTGTTCTATGTTTGTGTTATTATGTGCTTTACTTGTGTGTACCTTAAATATGTTTAAAGGTATTACTCATAGACGTAATCGCAACTCTATCGCATCGTAAACTCATCGAAAACTCTTAACGCAAGTTTACTTACTTTTATGATGTTTGGTGTTAGTTATGTTATTCGTGTAACTATTGTTTAATATTATCGCATCGCTTACTCGCAACTCGCTTAAACGCAACGCAACGCTCAACGCACGAAATGAAAGTCGGAAAACTAACTGGCAAAAGCCAACCGATCAAACGACCATTCGATCGAATGGAAATCCGACCGGATGACCATCCGATCAAATGGCCATCCGATCGAACGGCCGTCCGACCCACTTAACCTACACCGCTTTTCACCCCCTCACCTATAAATACCCTTCCTGTCACATCAACTGTTCATTGATGTGACAGCTTCGTCCGACCCACACACTCTCAAGCTCTTGTCTCTCGATTCCTCATGATTCTTGTAAGTTTTCTTCCTAAATCTTGTACTTCCATCTTCATTACACACTTTCTCATCATCTTCACCATCAAATCTTACATTTTCACCGTGAAATCACTTGATTTGGGTTGTTCTAGGGTGACGTCACCTCGGGTTCTCATGAACACTGAAGTGTGACCTCATCTCATCAAGAACGGTTTGGATCTAAAGGATTTCCACATCATTTCATACTGATTTCGACTAAATCTAAACATTTTCAACTGGATTCAAACTTTTCTTCAACATTCCTCACTTTTTGCTCAAAACCGTTAGAATCTGGACTCGTTTAGGCTTTCTACTCATTCTCTAGTGGAGAACCGGTCTGAGAATGTATTTCTACCAGAGAGACGACCGATTCTCAGGGTGAACATGAAATTCTGTCAATAACAGTTAAGTCTGATCGAACGGGGTGATTCCCATCTGATCGAACGAGTTGGACTTGATGTGATTTCCGTTGTTTAACATGTCGTCATACCATCTCCGTTAAACTGCAAGACTTTTCAACTTAAATAATTTTGCAAAGTTTTCAAACAGAAGGTTGCTCGATCGAATCCCCGTCCGATCGGACGACCAGCCGATCGAACGACTATTCGATCAGGTGACTGTCCCTTTTGCAAGCTTAACACTTAAACTATTTTTCAAAACTTCAAAGAATATCACACTTCCAATCGAATAGTCATCCGATTGGATGACCATCTGATCCAATGACTATCCGACCAGGAGACTTATTATTTGACTTGCTCAAAACCTCAACTCTTCAATCGAATTGCCATCCGACCAAACGGCCATCCATCCAGATGACCATCCGATCGAATGACTTATTTATACTACAACGAAAACTTCAAAAGTTCAAACATTTCACAACACACTTCCTCAATCGAATGACCAACCGACCGAATGGTCATCCGTCCGGACGGTCATCAGATCGAACCATGTTGGTCCCAGTTTGAACTTAAAAACTTCTTTTCACGTAATATGGCAAGTGATTTCAACATATATGAAAATAGTGTGCAGAAATAGAAATCGGACTTTCAAGAAACAAGACCTACAGAATTATCAAGTTTATATCACTTTGAAACAAAATGGTTTACAAAGTGATTGTAAGATTATTATCTATTACAAATGAATACTTGAATTCTGAGGTGAAAGGACAATGGAGTTTGTTGTATGTATTGAATGCTAGGCTTAACTCATTGTTCTTTGCTTGATGAGCCTTCTATTTATAGACGGCTTGAATACATGAATAAATATTTGTTTATTCATGTATATTCCATGCAAAAAGTAGCTTCTTGACATATTCATTGAATCAAATAATCAAGTGGCCTTTGTCATCATGATATCCGATAACGTCAACTTGCTTCGGTTATTGTGGCATGATAGAACTGATTTTTAGACAAGTGGGTTTTTTATAAGAATTTCTGATAAACCACTTCATCAGAAATTCTGGTGAACAAATCATCAGAAAATCTGATGATCGGAATTGTCAGAAACTGATGATATTTCATCAGAAATATCATCAGATCCATCAGAAAGACCTTCTCTGATAATCTTCTTCAGCTCTTGATCAATTTATGACACTTTGAAGTAGATATTGTTCTTTTTAGTTGTCCTATCCGATCTTCTTCTTCTTGTTGTGATCTTCAGGACTGTTATCTTCTTCTTAGATCGAGTTGGATCTGATTTTCTTCAATACTTACAAATAAAGTTTCCTAACACTTTCCCCCTAAGTATTGTAAGAAAATGAACTACCTCATGAACAGAAAATTTCCAAACAGTGGAAACTTTAAAATTTGCAATTTAAACAAGTTACTATTGTTCTGAAAAACAAAATACATGATGAAATAAAATTTAAAACATATATGTTTTTCAAAATAGTTTTGCCCTCTTTAGTACATCTCCTTCCTTCAATTTCTTTCTGTAATAAATGTACTTGTTGCAGATGTCATACATGTCTTTGTACCAACTTCTTGCTTGAATCCAATCTTCAATCATTTGTTCAATTTCCTTTCTTTGATCCTCTTTGTTCATTCGTATCTTCTGAAGTTGTTCTTGTCTCCTGTTCATACTTTTCATAATGAACTTCAGAGTCTGATTTAAGTATTTGCAGATATCAACACTTCTGAACAGAGCCTTGTTCTTCTCAAAATCTCTGTATATTACACCATAGTTATGTCTGTCTTTTATTTTTGGTAGTTCTATGATGTCTCTAGATCTTGCATCTTCTATCAGCTCTGAGGGAATTCTTGTTTTTGGTGCACTTAGATAGACCTTTTTGTTGTGCACATAATCATAGTTGATGCATAAATCAAAGTCTGAAAAAGCCATTCTTTCAAACAGCTTTATTCCGGCATTTGATATGTTCTTCAATGCTCTTCTGATTTTTTTTACGTTTCCCTTTTCTTTTTCATAATGATCCTTCATGAACAGAATGTCCCAAGGATGTAGTCTATCAGCAATCTCTTCATCAGTCACTTTTTCTTCTTCCCCATTTTCTCTAAGAAGTGTGTATCTGTTTTGCAGATAAGTTCCTCCAACACCATCAGTTCCAATTTTTACTTCATCCACTTTCATGATTCTTGTTACTGGATTCTCATTGATGTAGTGAATGCTTCTTGGACCTCTCTCTAATCTCTCTCCCCCTTATAGCCATCCTGCAAGGAGTTGGTAGTCTTTCTAGTACATCTTCCTTTCACCAATAGTATTTCACCAGATTGTATTCAGGGAATATCATTATATCCCTGTCAGTTTCTCTAACCATGAAAGATTGAATTTCAGAGATTTTTCTTTTGACAATCTGTGGTTTTCTTGAATCAGCTTCTTGTCCCCATTCATTCATTGTTTGCAGATTCATCAATTTACTTATTACAGTGTCATCAGAAGAAGTTGGTTTTGGAACAGTTTGAGAAGTTATAAGTTTCAAATTTGTGACAACTTGAGGTTTTGAAGTTGCTAACCTTTTCAGCATTTCATCTTTTGAGACATTTGGAGGTGGACCCATTACAGAGGTTCTAGCTTCAGTGAATGATGTAGCAGATGATTGTTGTGGGGTAGACTTTGGAATTTCTTGATGAGATCCTTCAACAAGAATTGCCTTCATGATTTCTATGGGATCCCCCTTAGCCAATCTGGCAATGTTGTAGTGCATTCTTTTCAGCAGATGTTGCACTTCTCCTACCAGATTTGAGTTGCTGGCTATGCTTTTCTGAACTTTTGTAAATTTAGTTTGAGCTTTCTCCTGCATGGCAACCCATTCTTTTATCAGCTTCTCAAGGGCATCTGTGATACTGTTGTTGCTTACCCCTAGAATAGTGACTTCCTCCAAGACCTTATTTGCACTGCTTGATTGTCTTGATTCCACAACATTTGTAACTTGTGTCTTGATCTTTTCTATTTCTGTGAAAATCTTCTGAATTTCTGATGCAGAAATGCTGGTTTCCGATGCCATTTCCTTTAGCTTTTGCAGAGATTTTAGTGCTTCAGTGTTTCTTTCAGTTTGTCCCTTAATGACTTCCACTGATTCTGATAAAGTTTTGATGTCTGCCCTTTGGCCTTGTATCTCTGTCAGCAACAAATCAAGCTTTTCTTCTACTGGACTCTTTTTGCAGGCTTTGACAACATTTTCTAGGACAGTTTCCAAATTTTCTTGTGTCATGGGTATTTCAGGGATATTTGGAACAACAGATGTTCCTTCTAACATTCCAGCTGAAAACACATTTGCAGCTGTTTTGGAAATGATAGTGTCACTCTTGGCTTTACCAGATTTTGGTGCAACCTTAAGTGTACCAGAATCATCTCCACCAGAGGTGAAAAACACATTTTCATCCTGGATTTCCTTATGTCCTTGAATCATATCAGTTAATGATTCTCTATAAGTTGTTGAGGCAAACATATTACCTTTTACCAGATTTCCTTGATCAGTTTCCTGATCTTCATCTGTTGAGATCTCAAACTCTTCCTCACTTTCTGATTCAGAGTTGAGATGAATGGAACTAGTAACCTCCTCATTAACATCAGTGTTTCTATATTCTAATTTGTAAGAACATTAAATGAATCTTCTAATTTTATTCTTTTTGAAGAAGTATCAACTAAAATTATGTTTAAAAGAGATGTACCAGCAACCCGAGACTCATCATGATGTATAATTTTAGTGGCTTCATTTGTTGTTCTAGCAAAGTGAGTTTCTTGACAATGTTGATCTCCAGCCTCTTCATGAGTCCCTCCAACAACATGAGATTCTTCATACTGTTGATGTTCTGCTCCTTGATGAATTTCAAACTCTAAATGAGTTCCAGCTTCAGGAATCTGATGGCTTCCAGCATGTTCATTTTCTGTCTTGTTTTTTGGTGAGTTGGTTATCATCAGAATTCCTTCTCCTCCTGTGGGCTCAGTTTCTGATGTCCAGGACTTCTCAACTTCTTCCTCTTCTGGTGATGAAGAGCAGTAAAAAACTTCTTTGCTAGTTCTTATGTTGGAGTATCTGATTTGGTAAGAAGTTCTTCATGTTGTAGTCTGTATTGTGAGTCTGTTGCAATGAGGCACAACATGCTTTCTGGTAACTCAGGAACATCATTGTCTGATTCCTATCCATGAGTGGCATTCCAAGCTTTCATGGTGTTTGAACTCCAGATATCTTCTAAAATTGGAATTTCTATGTTTCTTTCAGCAAATGTTTCAGAAATGAAAATTGAAATGAACCTTGGATATGGCAGATGTGAGGTTGCTATTCCATTTTTGGTAAGAATTGATCTTTTGAGTAGGTTTAAGATTTCTATCCCATAATCAAATTTGAACCCTGTTATGAGTCCATACATGATTGACAGAATAGCTTGACTGACTTGATCAGCTCCTCCTATCTTTGAAGTAAGGCATTTGTTTAATACTTCCATCATCACTTGCCAGAAGGCTGGCATTTCATTTCTTCTGAATGCTCCAATTTTGCTGATTTTCTTGTTCTTGTAACCAAGCTTAATGATAAAGCTTATCAAGTCTTCTCTTTTTGGTGCTTCAATGTAGTTATCAAAAACTGGAAGTTCAAGCCATTCTTTTACCCTTGCAGGAGTTAATGTTACTGAAACATTTCCCCATATATGAGCAGAGACCTGATTTTCTCCATCTTCAGTGAAAGTGTGAACAAATTGCTGTATTAAATTTTCTGGTATTTTTCTTCCTTTTGTTAAAGCACTTGAAATTGGACACCTTATGAGATATTCTATCAAAAGTTGACATCTTTCATCATATTCCGAGTGCTCTGTATTCATCAGCAGGTTATTTTCTTTCATTGGTAGGAATTCTGTGTCTTCAACAAGCGGTACAACATGTTGGACAATTGGGATGTTGAGGTTTACTTTTGCCATTGCTGGATTTTGTGAGTTAGGGTTTGAAATCTGGGAATTTTGGATTTTGAGTAAAAACAGGGGATATTGAGGTTTGAAGTTCTTGTGAAGAAGGTGAGTGATTTTTGAATTTCTGCTACGTATGAGTTATATAGTGAGGTTTTTAGCAGAGATTTGTGGGTTTATGGAGTTGAGGGGACATGGAACGTGTCTTGAAATGGCGGTTAAAGATCATTAATTACCGACATTTAATGACGGTTGATCGTGTAATCGTGGTTATGCCTTCTCAACTTGTATTTACTTCAATCATTCCAAAAGCTTTTAAACTAAATTTTGATTGGAGAATTCTATCGGTCACATGACACCTTTTCATCTTTGTGGACCCTATTTTGTCAAAGGTCCACTCAGCTTTCTTTTTAACATTTTTCCCTCTTTATATGTCAAAGTTCCATTCTGATGATGTCATCATAAATTTAACATAAATTCTGTTAAGAATGTTTATTTTTATGAATTTGAATTCTGTTGACCTTTCAAGTTTGGTCAACAGAAGTCAACCATTTTCAATAGAATTTCTTTGCTGAAATTCCCCCTTGACTTGTGAGCTATCTTAACTGATTTCTGAAGTAACTCTTTTGATTTGAAGGAAGATATTCTTGTTATCCTTTTTTTTTTTTTTTGAGATGAGAGGGAATGAGTAGGGTTAGTAGACTTACATATGATTTTCTGGTGGCATCTAAGTCTTTTGTGCTTTCTTCAAAGTCAAAAATCTTTTGGAAAACATTGAAATTGATAATTAACTTTTTTTGATATTTTCAAAAAACTATTTATCATTTTAAGGCTTTATCAGAAAAAAATTTCAGAGAGAGAAATTTTAAGTTATTTTACCAGATTTTAGTCTTCTGTCATCAGAAACTCAAAGTTTTGTGGCTAATGATTTGTTTCTAATGAACATATGTTGATTGATTTTTTTTAATATTTGACTTCACATCTATCTTTACCAATTTTTTTTTTTTTGCTTCCCCCCAATCCATGAACCCGAAAACAAAGCAACTTTAGAAACATACTATATTAACATGATAATTAAGAAATATCTACATAAACGAAGTTTAGACAAAAATGACCTAATAAGGTCCATCCCTTCTCCATGATCCTTCTCAAGGAGTAACCATAGTTCAGTTATCAAACCAGAATTCTGATCAGTAGGTATGAGCATGTTGAGATTCATGTTTTATTGAAGTCTCAACTCAGCTCTTGGAAAACCTGCAGGAACACCTCCAAAGCCTAACTGACTTGTGATTATCCTCATCTGAAAACGAGGATAAACCAAGAATGGTTTGCCAAACCATATATTACTTGCAAAATCTTTTATTATGTAATAAGACAAATTGTAAGGTGTGTCTAGTATGAGTGCTCGTATAGGCTCCATCAACCTATGGAAGGCTTCATGATGGTTGATAATCTTCTTTGAGAAGCATGCTCCCATTTGTGTGATCAGGTATTGCCATGGCTTGATGAAACCATTTTTTGGTGATTCCTCCTAGAGGGTTTGCAGGATTGTAACCCATCAGCGCCAAGGATTCAATTATATGTGCCTTTGTGAACATAACAACTTCATTATCATCATTGAGTTACAGAACCATCCTGATGATATCTTCATTTACCACAATTCTTTGGTTGAGCACCACACTTTCGATAGCAATCTATCCTCTACCCTCATATTCTGATAATGTTGCATTTTTCCAGAACATTTGAATAATGTCTGGGTAGACCATTATGTGGGCTGTGAGGGCATATTTCAAACGACTTCCCATGATCAGGTTCAGTATGGTTTGGCATCCTTCCCATTTGAGGACCCTCAAGGTTGGTCCTCAGTCTGAGGTTGTGATAAGGATGATAATGAAGTGGGAAACGGTCAGCTTTGATGGTAAACATGTTTTGAGAGTGTGAGAATAAAGAAGATTATGAAGTTGAATTTTCTAGGGTTTCCTTATGTGATGGTGATAGTCTTAGCTCAAGGTGATGATCATTTATAGTAAACTTGAAGTTTGCCATAAATGATATCTACCTACTTATAGATTTTGTTTCATCACAATCTTTGTTATTTAATTTTCTATCAGATGACATAAGGAATATCTGAGATAAACTCTCCTGCATTTAATGATTTAGGCGGTTATTTTCTGATAATTTATCATGATTACCTGCCTATATGTCACTTCTATCTCCTTAATATTGATGAGGTGAATTGAATGAAGGAGAGAAAAAGCTTAACTACCATTAACAAGTTCACAGAGAATTTTTTTTTATGTTATTAGAAAAAAAAAATTGACATAAAATAATAAGAAAAAATCTACAATTATGTTTACGCAAATATGAGATATTAATGAGGATGGTGACATGCATGAATTCTTTCTGATAATCAAGAATGATACTGATGTTTTAACAGGATTTCTGATGTTTTATCAGAATTTCTGATGATTCATCAAATGTTCTGATGATATATCAGACTTTCTGATGATTCATCAGATTTTCTGATAATTCATCAGATTTTCTGGTGTTTCATCAGATTTATGATCTTGTTCTTTTATTAACATCGAAACCAATTGTCAAGCATTTTTCTGGTAATAAGGTTATCTGAAAGACCTTTATCACAGAATTGACCAAAACTTAGCAGATTATACTTTAAGCCTTCTACACAGAGTACTTTTTCTATAGTCAAGCATCTATACCTTATGCATCCATATCCCATAATCCTCCCTTTTACTCCATTCCAAAAATTTACCATTTTACCCAGTTTTGAAACAAAGTTACTGAGTAAGCTCCTGTCCCCAGTCATGTGCTTGGAGCTTCCAGAATCGCAGTACCAGATCTGCTGCACATGATGGTCCTGAAATGGAAAAATTAGAGGGTTTCTGGTACCCAGACTTGCTTGGGTACTCTTTCTGATGAGGTTTTAATCAGATTGTTTTCTCTTGGTGATCTTTCATCAGAATATCTGTTATATGCTGAGCCATAAACAGATTTTTCACTTTTCTTTTGGATATGGTATTGAACAAGCTTCAGTATGTCAACACACATACAAGATTCAGATTTTATTTCTTGTGATGGAATGAGTGGATAATTTTGAATCAATGAGTGAACTGCTTCTGGAATATTTAAAAAAATTTGTTTTGATTCACTCCTTTTTGCTTTGAAGTTGGGTTTTTCAAAAGAATACTCAGAACTGGTTAATTTGCATGATTCAGAATCAGATTCTGATGTCTGTTTATCAGAAATCTGATGTGTTGCTTTTACAAAGATGGTGCGTTTAATTTCACTTGTTTTCACATACCCTAAACCCTCTCCTTTGTTCTTTGATGAGGACTCAATAAAGTTTATGAATTCCTTAGCTTGTTGAAAACCTCTTACATTAATTTCCTTATCATGAATTTTCTTGTAAAGATCTTTTCTTTCCTTTTCATAAAATTCAATTTTAGCCCTGTGATCTAAACTTTCTTCTATTAGTAATTGGTTTTCAAGTATAATTTTATTCACAGTCCTTTGCAACTCATCAGATTTTTTATTATCTGATTTTTGTTTATCTTGCAGATTTAGAAAATCTGACATGAGCTTGTTTAGCTTGTGTTCAAGATCAAGATTATCTAAATTTACTTTCTGTCCTGACGTTTCTGGTAGTTCATCAGAAAGTGCCATAAGGCAGAAATTAGCCATCTCTTCTTCTTCTTCATCAGAAGAATCATCAGACAGCCATGTATCTATCCCTGCAATCAAACTGTGTTAGTGCATGTTCTGTGACAACAGCTTAATAGTTTGATTATTTAGTCTTTGGATATTTTGTAATGAGCTTAGCATATTGGTTAGGGAGTTAATTGGTGTAATGGGCTAGGAGAATGGCCAAGCCCAGACCAAAGCCCAGGTGCAAAGCTTGTCCTATATAAACAAGGCTTAGCATTAGGGTTTAGGTTGGCCAGTTAGCAGACACTTAGAGAAAGAGAGAGTTAGAGAGAAATCTACAGAGAGTGGCAGAGAGATTTCTTGTGGGACTTGAGTTGATTGTAAACCTTGTGTTGGATAATCAATAGAAGACCCGATTGAAAGTGATTGTTTCGTGTTCGTCATCTTTATTCTTGTTTCTGTTTATTCGGTTGATCAAGGGGATTCCGCACCCTTGATTGATTATCAATCTCGTTACGATCCATACGGGATAGGGACCTACAATTGGTATCAGAGCCTTTGCTCTTAGTTGTTTGGTTCGAGATTGATATACAGATTCAAGATTTTCGTTGTTTTTGGTTTTGGTGTTCTTCGCGTTCTTCGTGTTCTTGGTAGTGTTCATCGGAATTTTATCAAAAATCGTTATATTTTGGTATTTTGATTGTTTTGAAAGTTGTTAAAGGGTTTGGGATAACTGTTATCTTCTCAAAAGATTTGAACGTATTTACAAAAGATTTGAAATCAAAGATATTTTTGAAGATTCCATTTTTTTTGGTACACTGTTTCCTGTTTATCATTTTCGAGATTTGAAAATTATTTAAAGATTTAAACAGGTTTGACAACAACAATTTTCGAGGAACAGAATTATCGAGACTAAGAGGTCTCGAGTCACCACATCTCGAGTCGCAACCACCTCACCAGGTCTCGAGTGGATTTTGAAACAGTTGACTTCGAGTTCCATCATCTTTTCGAGTCACCTTCACACATCACCATTCATCAACGTCATCATCATCCATAATATACATCGGTTCATCATAATCATCTGAGTCGCAACCAGATCTCCTTTCATCTTACACCACTGTTCAACATCTACAAAAGGTCTCGACTCAACCTATTTCAATTGGTCTCGAGTCACGGTCTCGAGTTATCAACTTCATCCAGAGTCTCGAGTCATCATCTTCTTCCTAGGTCTCGACTCACATCACCAAACTAAACTCATCATTTCCACGGTCTCGACTTCACGGTTTCGAGTCATTCTTCTCGAGTCGCAACCTCTGGTCTCGAGTCACAGCCTGGTCTCAAGTCATCTTCTTCCCGAGCAGTCTCGAGTCGCAACCTCGGTTCCGACTCGCAACCGCATCCACAGTTCCGACTCCACCATACCTCCGATCACTCACCTCCGACACCGTACACCATCATCATCTCGTTCAGCGTTCATCAATCGTTCAGCATCTCCTCCTTCATCATCCGTTTCTATCATCACCTCCACGATATCCTTTTCTGTCATCGTCATCGTTAAACGATTGGTAGCAGTTGAAAAGGAAATAGGGTTTGGTGGCTGTTTTGAACGAAGAAGACAAAGCCGAAAGCAGATAACGTGATATTGAAATTGACTTTGGAAGTTTATTAATATAATAAAAATATAATAATTAGTTAATCATTACATAATCTAGGTATTTATAATAATAATAATAATAATAATAATAATAATAATAATAATAATAATAATAATAATAATAAGTTTTCCTTTCATTTTATAAAATAAAAAAAGGGTTTTGTTTGGTTTGTGGTAAAGTTTTGACAGGTGTTTGAGGTGTAGTTCGGAAGCTAGTTCGTGCGTGTTACTAGGTGTTTGAGTTAGAAAATTTTCTATACGGTTACGGTCAAAGCTTGACAAGGACCAGCAATCAAGTTAGATTTGGATTTTGACATAGGTTACCAAAATCCATTTGAACTTTTACGCTGCGTCATGGCCAAAATGGATAAGGTTAAGGAGACTGTTAAGAATTGGCCAAAGCTTACAAACGTCAAAGAATATTCTGTCTGGAAAGAGGAGTTTGAGGGATTTGTGAAAAGTGAAGATACCAGAATGTGGTACTGTATGATAGATGGATATGTTGCTCCTACGCGTCGTATTGAAGGAAGAGTTAAAGTGATTTCTTATGAGAAGATGGATGATTCTGAGAAACTTATGGTTGATGCTGAGAAGAAAGCTTTAGCAGTGATAAAGAAGTCCTTGCCTGAGGGCGTTAAACATACCTTTACGAAGTATGGGAATTCTAGAGATCTGTGGGAAGCTTTAGAAAAACGTTATCAGAGTTCTTCAAGACAGAGTGTAGGAGGTCATGCTTTAGATGAAGAAGCAGAAGCTGTGAAAGAAGAGAAGGAGACAGAAGTTTCAAAGGGCTTGACTGATGTGAATGAACTTACAAAAGAGGTGAAGGTAACATCAGAACCTGTAAGTCATACGTGTCATAATTGCACTGAACTACATGGTAAAGTTAACAAACTATCGGAGCAAAACAAAATTCTGTTAGCTGATTTGGAAAAACGAAAAGAGTTAAATGTTCTTTTGATTAAAAGAGAGTCAAATTATTTAGATAAACTCAAATCAAATGAACAAGAAATCAGCAGTTTAACAAGCAAAGTCAATGAACTGTTGCAGATCATTGATTTGGCTCGTGAGACTGTAAAGGATAAAACTAATGAATTTTCTGAAAAGTGCAGGGAATTGGCCATTGCACAAGACCAGATTGTTGAACTTAAAGGAAAGTTAGACAAATTTGGAAATTCTTCATTAGTTAGGACTCAAATTCAAAAAGGGCTAAAAAGGAGTAATGATAGAACGGGAGTGGGGTTTACTAAAGCTTCATCTTCTAAAAATCAAGACTACTCTTTTTTACCTGATGGAAATGAGTTAATTGATTTTGTGCCTACTACACCAGCTGTAGTGGATCCGATAGCTGTGGACTTGCCAAATAGTCTAGTTTCTTTGAAAGAATCTATTGGGTCTAACAGTACACCTCATAAAGTGGATGAGGATACTGAAGACGGAAATGTCAAAACATTTAAAAAGGGATCGAATAAAAAGAAAACATATAAGAAAAGATCATGTTTTAGATGTCACAACAAAGGACATGTGTCGAGTTGTTGTCCTTTGAAGAAAGGTAAACAAAAAGTTGATGAGGTTAAAGACGGGAATCAGGTTGGGTCAAACAATAGTGTAAAAACTAGTTGTCAGACAAATAAACCTGAATTTCAATCTAAACCTTCAACTTCGAAAAGATTTGATAGACCAAGAAGTATTTCTCCACAATTTAGTCATTATAATGGTAAATCAAATCGGTTTCAAAGTCAAAATAAAAATTTTGGATATCAAAATCGATACCAGACTTCTGGTAATCGAAATTTTCAAAGAAGAAACGAATATAGGAGTTTTAGTAACTCAAATGTTCAACAACATCCAAAATTTTTCCAAAATTCATGGTATAATAATGGGAGAAGAAGGTATCAAGATAATAATTTTCAAAGGTCAGAAAATCCGAGAGTTTATTGGAACTCTCGCAATCAAAGACCCAGTGAAAATTATCAATCTTGTTCAACAACAGGTAAACCATCCAAGACTCCAGTTAGGAGTGATGTATATTGGTTAGAAGCATCGTATATGGATTTACATGGTCAACCTAAAACCGGTAAGGTTTGGCTTCTCAAGTCTAACTAAGTTGTTGAGTGAGTGCAGGATGACCAAGAAGGACTGTTGATGTGTTCAATAGTGGTTATTCCTGTAAAGCATCTGAGGTGAATAGTAGGTTAACATGGGTAACGAACTATTTACTTGTGTGATTGTTTTGATTATTCTATACTTTAAACGTGAAAAAATTTTGTCAGATTTAAAGTGGGAGTCTGTTTGTGTTTTAAATATGTGTTTTTAAACTTACTCCATAGAAACAAAAATTTAGGGGGAGAAATCACCCTAAGCCAAAAAGAGTTTAGTTAGTGCGTGTGTTTAGGGGGAGTAAGTTATAAAATTTTAAAAATCCAAAAACATTGAAAAATGAAAAACCTAAAAAAATTGAAAATCAAAAATGAGTTTTCATGGTGTGAAAAAGAAGAAATGATAGTACATCAGCAAGTTAGACTGTCACACTGAAACTGAAATTAAATTGCTTAAGTGTGATAGCAGCTTCATCATATGATGTACCAGTAGACAAAAGCATGAAATAATCAACTTACCAATGTGATATATACCTAAATGAACTCAGTATGAGTGGGGAACACATCAGTGGTGTATGGTTTACTGACCTTAAATCTTGCGTTGATAGATTGCCAAAATCTGAAGTTTTGGGTCTTTATACTGTTTATTTCATCTGGGGATATCAGGGGTGTCCTTCTGCTGCATCCAGATATATGCTGACCTAGACACACCCAGGATATCTTAAAAGAGCTAAAAATGCCAAAACCCTGAAAATTAAGAAGCTCTCAAAGAGAGTTATTCAAAAAGTGCAAAATGCATAAATCATACCAAAAATGGTATCTGTCTTAGCCCTCGTTAGATATTTTGGTCTCTCTACTGTACGGAAGTACTGACCTGTTCACCAATTATCTAAACGTTGAAAAACAAAACGGATGAATTCAGTATACTCACCTACTACGATGAATCTTTGTGCATACCTTGATCGCGGGGGTATATCCTGAAGTGGGACACACTAGTATATCAGAATAAAATTACCTTAACGTATCATACGGTAATGGTACTTGAAATGTTCATGCATTTTGTTTAGGTGGACAAACATACTGGTAATCGTCTTGAACTGCTTTTCACGAAAAATTAAATAAATAATTATCTAATAGTGTGAAAACAGTTTGATTGTGCTGATATGATCTACTTACCGGTGATTCTCACAAAAAGATGAAATTGTAAATATTTTTTAGTTTGTTTAGTTGTTTTGAAAAATATCAAAAATTCCAAAAAATATTTCTTTTTAAAAGATCTCCCATTTTAAATTGACAGATAGTTGTTTTCTGCAAACTAAGATAAAATATTGGTTTATCTTGAAATGTGAAAAAGACTAATGGTTTTTCGAGATACTTGCTTGTGTTTCTAAACAGATTGATGCTGTTATCAAAATGAAGTGCAGAATACAAGTAAAGTGCAGATTGAGAGTGAAGTGAAGAATGTGTGAAGATGCATGGTAGGATCCTTCTACTACATTGCAGAAAGAGAGAGATTTGGAAGAGTTGAAGTTTACTTGCTTAACCAAAGATTGCTAGTTCACTGATCTACAACGAATGAAAGTTTTGGAGATTGGAAGCATCAGCTAAGGGGGAGTCTGTTGATGTCAGAAACTGTGTAGCTGACGCTATCCAAAGACCAAAAGACTACAAGATGTTTGAAGACAAAGTTACACTATGAAGCTATTGTCAAGGGGGAGTTTGTTAGTGCATGTTCTGTGACAACAACTTAATAGTTTGATTATTTAGTCTTTGGATATTTTGTAATGGGCTTAGCATATTGGTTAGGGAGTTAATTGGTGTAATGGGCTAGGAGAATGGCCAAGCCCAGACCAAAGCCCAGGTGCAAAGCTTGTCCTATATAAACAAGGCTTAGCATTAGGGTTTAGGTTGGCCAGTTAGCAGACACTTAGAGAAAGAGAGAGTTAGAGAGAAATCTACAGAGAGTGGCTGAGAGATTTCTTGTGGGTCTTGAGTTGATTGTAAACCTTGTGTTGGATAATCAATAGAAGACCCGATTGAAAGTGAGTGTTTCGTGTTCGTCATCTTTATTCTTGTTTCTGTTTATTCGGTTGATCAAGGGGATTCCGCACCCTTGATTGATTAACAATCTCGTTACGATCCATACGGGATAGTGATACGTGGTCGAAAACCGGTGCTTGTAATTGCTTAATTTGATGTTATTGCATAAGTTTTAGTTTCGAATAACCTACTTTTGATTAGATATGTATTTTGCAGATCTAGCAGAGTTTAAGGAGCTTTTCGGAAGCTTTACGGGTCACTGGAGCAAAAACAGAACCACCGGGACGCGAAACTGGTCAACCGGTCTCAAGAAATGGACGAAACAGAAAATCAGACATCTGGGCACCGTCGCCGACGCCCATATGGGCCGTCGCCGACGGTTGACACAACTTTCCGTCTCCTGAATTGTCCGTAGACAGCGAGATAAAGCGTCGACTTCATTTGGAAATCCACACACCGTCGCCGACGGACACATACACCGTCGGCGACGGTCCTCCTATGTTGCATACGCGAAAGTTGTTGATTTTGTTGACTTTTGACGAATAAAAACGGATTTGGACCAAAAAGTCGGGGGTTACACTTGGTTTTGAGTTTGAAACTGGATCTTGGAGCCATTACCATCCATCTATCACCTACCATCCACCTACCTTCATCTTGACAACCCGAATTCATCATCAAGAATCATCACCATCATCACAATAAATCCAACATCCACAAACCCTAATCCTTCCACCATCATCATCTTTCACCAAACCTCATCATTCACCATTCTCAAGGCTTCAAGATGACTCCATCCGCATTCCAAGCATCCGGTGATCAAGTTGCATCAACCATGAGTGGCTAATCATCTCGGTTTCACCCCGGTGTAGGTAGTTGTTAATTTTAGGGTTTCAATTTGTTCTTGGTTCATCTTAGTGACAATTTGTATTTGGTTTTTGAAACTTTTGACAATAGTATTACATTTGTTACGAATTCGTGAATTGTCGAACGATGTTAAAAGTTATGACTTTGCGAAACGGTGATATGTAATTGTACGTTATCGTTGTTAGGATTTACTTGTGTTGATTACAAAGTGTCTTTTTGTCCGTTCTTCGGGGCGTTGATAGCTAGTAGCACCTAAGTCACGGTACACTAAATCCGTTAATCGAATGCATTTGAGTTGAAACTAAAACTTGTAGAAATCCTAGGTTAACAATTACCGAAACCGGGTGTGATTCCTTTTTATCATTATTGTTCTAGTAACCACTTTTCTTGCAATCGTTAATTAGTAGTTGTTAACCATTCGCATCAGTTTATTTAGTTAAAAATCATATCTCTCCATTAAACGAAAATACAAAAATACTTTAGCAAGCTTCATAAATAGTGACAATTGTTTTAATTTATTCGAATCCACACACAAACCACATACTCTTCGTGGTTCGACCCCTTACTACCACTAACACATTGTTAAGGGTAATTTGGGCTTATAAATATTATCTTTGACCGGAGCGCAACACTTCGATCAAATTTTGGCGCCGCTGCCGGGGAGTGCGTGCGCTTTGTGTTTGGATTATTGTTTGAATTTGAGTGATTATCTGTTTAATTTGTTTAGCTTTCTTTTTGTACTTGTCTTTTTCTTTGTTACGCGGGGTGTGTTACTTGTGCAGGTTACAGGTAGTGCATGCATACGCGGAACTCCGGGAGGACTTCACCTTTAGTCTACGAACCGGAAATCGAAAGAGTCGCAAGGAGAAACCTAGCAAGCCGATTGGAAGCAACACTTGCTTCTAATCAAACCAACCAAACACCACAACTCACACCAACCATTGAAACCGATTCAATGGCGAACCAAAACTCTAACCAAAACTTCAACCAGAACCAAAACCCGAACCAATATCAATACCGAAGCAATTTCAATGCCGATCCAAATGTTCAACCTATGCCTCAAGGAAGACCTGGTGGTAATAACAACAATACCAGACCACCCACACCACCTTTCCAAAACCAAAATCCCAACAACAACCAAAGAACACCTCAACAACAAAACCTTCATCGACAAACCTCTTTACCCATCAACCTAGATGACCGGAATGTCAATTCCGACCGTCGAGGAAATCGTGATCGCGGCAATCCCGCAAATGAAGACCCATTCTTCAACATTGATGACTTGAGGAATGCAATCCCCGATGATGAACCGGATAGTGTTCCTGGTTATCAATCGCCGGAACATGTGAGTGTTCATACGGAAAATTCGGAAGATGGGGGATACTATGATGATAGGGCTAACGATGATGAAGATTGGGGCTACGTGAATAGGGGCAACGTCTACAACGCAAGAAGGTATGATGATGAGGAATTTGGCTACCAAAATGCCAATTACGTTGGGGATGATGAATACAGTTACGGAGGTGGAAGAAATGATGGTTATGGGAAGAACCGTCAACCGCGAAACAATGACCAACGGAACCGGAATGATGGGTTTTATAATAACAACAACAATGCAAACCCTAACCGGATTCCTCGTTTTGTGGGAGGTGGTAACCCAAGGGATAATGGAAGAGAGGATCGAAGAGATGATCGAAGAGGTGAAAGACGGGATAATAGAAGACCGGTTGATCAAGAAGTTAATGGTCCACATCGTCGTCAACGACCTCCACGGGGAGTGAATGATCGTTTCAGGCCGGTTGTCACCGAGAATGATTCACCAATCGTTTGTGAGAGGAGGATGTTTGATTGTAAACCACATTACATCAACATACTTCCTCATTTTAATGGGAGATCTAATGACAAACCGTACACACACTTGACAGAGTTTTCTTCCATTTGCGGCACTATCGGGGGGCATAACTTTGCATTAGATGAGGTTAAACTTCGTTTGTTCCAGTTCTCATTGAAAGACAAAGCGAAGCAATGGTTCCTTACCCTCCCAGCCAACAGCATCCGCACATGGGGAGAAATGCAACAAGCATTTTTAGATGAGTACTATTCTATGGCAAAGACCGATGATGCTCGTGATGAAATTAGGTCTTTTCGCCAATTATCGGGTGAGCCATTGCATGAGGCGTTCACTCGATTCAAAGAAATGATGCGGAGATGTCCACATCATCAAATTGAGAAGTGGGAGTTGGTTAAGTGCTTTGTACGGGGTTTAGATGACACAACATGGAATCGTCTCGAGTCGACAAGTAATGGGACTCTTTTGAGCAATCACGAAGATGATGATTGGGAGTTCTTAGAGCGGATGAGTAAGCGGTCAAAAGAGAAAGAGTCGGCCGATAGAGCTAAAAAACACCCCGTTTCCCGTTCACTTCCCGATCTTGACTCTAAAGATCGGATTTCCATCTTAGAGCGGGAAATGGCTCGAATGAAGAAAAAAGAAGTAAATGCGGTTCAATTCGAGGTATGTGAAGATTGTGGTGATATTGGACATAGAGCGGAACAATGTCCAACGGGGTCGAGTGGCTACACTGAAGAGGTTAACCAAGTGTATGGAGATAGGAAGCAATATGACATGAACTCCAACACTTACCATCCGGGGTTGAGAAATCACCCTAATTTCCGGTATGGTAACGCTTCGAATCAAATGAACCCGAACTTTCAATCGGGTAATCAAGGTGGATCATCGTACAACAACCGTCAAAGTGGTAACCAAGGGGGTTATCAACGTAATTTCAATCAAGGGTACCAAGGTAGAGACAATAATTACCAAAGTGGGTACCAAAGGAATTACAATAATCAAGGCGGTAATGGAAGCGGGTCGAACAATCAAACCGGTGGCGATGATTTGAGTGCCAAAATGGATGCTTTGTTAAACATGCAAAAAGAATCTCAAAAGACAAACGAGATTAGGGATAAAGCATATGAGGCATTGGCAAAGCAAGTGGGCCAACTCGCGGAAGAAATGGCTCAAATGAGAGGAAGCACGGGAAGACTCCCAAGTGACACTGCGGTGAACCCTAAGCATCAAGGGTCAAACTCAAGGAACACACGTGAGGTACCAATTAATAAAATTACTTTACGTAGTGGTCGAGTCGTTGATGATGGTGTCAAAACACCATCACCCCAGTTTGTTGAAGGGGTGGTGGAAGATGCTAGTGAGGATGAGAATGAGAATGGTCAAACGGGTCAAAATAAAAATGAATTGAAACAGAACAATGATACCCCCGTTGTGACCATCCCCGTCCCTAAGGCTAAGGAAAAGGGTGTGGAGGCTAATACCGCCCCTTATCCTGAAGCATTGAAGGGACCCGTGAAAAAAGTTGTAAACAAAAGAGGTCCACAACAAGAAGAGTTGTTGGAAATTTTCAAACAAGTAAAAATAAATTTACCTCTTTTGGATGCAATCAAACAAGTACCGTCGTATGCTAAGTACTTGAAAGATTTGTGTACCCAAAAACGCACTCACAAATTTCCAAAGAAATTAGATTTAACCGAAAACGTGAGTTCGATTCTTTCGGGTGCACTTCCACCTAAGCTCCAAGATCCGGGTGCGCCTATCATTTCAATTCAAGTGGGCGATTTTAAAATCAACCGGGCACTCCTAGATCTTGGTGCTAGCGTGAGCATTCTACCGGGTAGTTTGTATGACCAATACGAGTTTGGTCCACTTCAGTCGTCTAACACCACCGTGGTGTTAGCCGATTTGACACCTAAACTACCCCGTGGAATTGTTTCGGATGTGATAGTGAAAATCGAGGATTTTTACTATCCGGTGGATTTTCTAGTACTTGATTATGTGGCCAAGGACCCAACCAAGCAACCTACGGTGATTTTGGGTCGACCGTTCTTAGCAACCGCAAATTCTCAAATTGATTGCAAAACGGGAACGGTTGACATGACATTTGGAAACCGAAGGTTGAGGTTGCATGTTTTTTCCGGACTTATGAACCCTCCAGTTGATGATGAATGCTATATGGCGGACGTCGTTGACACGTGTATACCTCTTTGCGACACAGTCGTAGATGGGGAAAACATAATGGAGGATTATTATATGTTTGACAGGTCACAGGTGGAAATGGATAAGAGCATCGACGAGGAAGTAAAGAGTTTGGAGGTGCTTGCGGTTAGAGAGGGAAAACCGACATGGACGCACCAAGTTGAGAGTTTACCGGAGAGCATCGACACCAAGTTGAAGCCGTCATTAGTAGAGCCTCCGGAGGTTGAATTGAAAGCGTTGCCTAAGCATCTTAAATATGCTTATGTTGGTGAAGGCAACACGCTCCCGGTTATCATCGCATCAAACTTAACCGTGGAGCAAGAGGATAAATTGATGGGTGTTTTGGTCACTAATCGGGCGGTGATTGGATGGACCATTGCTGATTTGAAGGGTATTAGTCCCACGGTGGTGATGCACAAAATCATCACGGAAGAGAATGTGACTCCCGTTCGAGATGCACAACGGAGATTAAATCCGAACATGCGGGAGGTAGTGAAGAAGGAAGTGCTGAAATGGCTAGATGCGGGTATCATTTACCCAATCTCGGATAGCCAGTGGGTGAGCCCAACACAGACGGTTCCCAAGAAAGCGGGCATACAAGTCGTCAAAAATGACGCAGGTGAAGAGGTAGCCACTCGGCCGGTAACCGGGTGGCGAATTTGTATTGATTATAGGAAGTTGAATACCGCAACTTTCAAAGATCATTTCCCTTTACCGTTCATTGATCAAATAGTTGAGAAATTGTCGGGACAAAAATTTTATTGTTTCTTAGATGGCTATTCTGGTTATAACCAAATCGCCATCCATCCGGAAGACCAAGCAAAGACCACGTTTACTTGTCCCTACGGCACTTTCGCATTTAGGCGAATGCCGTTTGGATTATGTAACGCCCCCGCCACCTTCCAAAGGTGTATGATGAGTATCTTTTCAGATATGGTGGGGAAGTCTTTGGAAATCTTCATGGATGATTTCTCAATTTTTGGGTCATCTTTTGAAGCTTGCTTGGACCAACTAGATAAAGTGTTAAGAAGGTGTGTCGAAACTAGTTTGGTCTTAAGTTGGGAAAAGAGCCATTTTATGGTTCAAGAGGGAATAGTGTTGGGACACGTGGTGTCAAGTCGTGGGATAGAGGTTGATCGTGCAAAGGTACAAGTTATATCTACTTTACCGTATCCCACGACCGTTAAAGGTGTTAGGTCATTTCTAGGTCATGCGGGTTTTTACCGGAGGTTTATTAAGGGTTTTAGTGACATAACCAAGCCTTTATGTAACTTGTTGTTAAAAGATCAACCGTTTGATTTTAATGAAAATTGTCAAAACGCTTTTAACAAGTTAAAAGAGAAGTTAGTGGAGGCCCCAATCTTGCAATCGCCAAATTGGTCTTTTCCTTTTGAAATTATGTGCGATGCGAGTGATTATGCGGTGGGGGCCGTGTTGGGACAAAGGGTTGAAAAGAAACCTGTTGCCATATACTACGCGAGTAAGACTCTTTCGGATGCACAATTAAATTACACCACTACCGAAAAAGAGCTACTTGCGGTGGTATATGCTTTGGATAAATTTCGGGCATATATATGGGGTAGTAAAGTGATTATTTATTCTGATCACACTGCAGTTAGGTACCTCATGGAGAAGAAAGATGCAAAACCGAGGTTAATCCGATGGGTGTTGTTGCTCCAAGAGTTCGATTTGGAGATACGGGACAAAAAGGGTACCGAGAATGTTGTGGCGGACCATTTGTCCCGGTTGATGGTTGAAGAAGATCCTACAACTGTAGAGATCAATGAGTCTTTCCCAGATGAGCACATAATGAAATTAGATAAATTGCCATGGTATGCTAACATTGTCAATTATCTTGTTACAGGTGATATGCCGGCACATTGGGATAGACGGAAAAGGCAACACTTCATGTCCCAAATCAAATACTATCGGTTGGAAGAACCGCATTTGTGGAAGGAGTGTGCGGATCAAGTTATAAGAAGATGCATTGATGACGAAGAGATTGCAAGCGTGTTGCAGCATCTACACTCGTTTGCATGTGGTGGTCACTTTAGTGGTCACAAAACGGGTCATAAAGTGTTAAATAGTGGTCTTTATTGGCCTACTATTTTCAAAGATGCAAATGAGTTTGCCAAAAATTGCATAGAGTGTCAAAAATTAGGGGGTATTTCAAAAAGGGATGAGATGCCCATGCAACCAATCCTTGTAGTCGATGTTTTCGATGTATGGGGTATTGATTTCATGGGCCAATTCCCCAATTCCTATGGCAACTTGTACATCTTGGTGGCCGTTGACTATGTGTCGAAATGGGTCGAAGCAATTGCCACCAAGACAAACGACCATTCCGTGGTTTGTAATTTTGTCCAAACTAATATTTTTTCAAGGTTCGGGATTCCTCGCGTCATCATAAGTGATGGAGGATCTCATTTTAAAAATTTTCGGTTTGGAAAACTTTTAAAACGGTTTGGTGTTGACCATAGGATTGCTACCCCCTATCACCCGCAAACAAGCGGGCAAGTTGAGGTGTCAAATAGGCAAATCAAAGAGATTTTGCAAAAGACCGTGCGGGCGGACCGTAAGGATTGGTCAATTAAATTGAACGATGCTTTATGGGCCTACCGTACGGCACATAAGACACCTATTGGCACTACACCTTACCGGTTGGTTTACGGTGAAAATTGTCATTTACCGGTTGAACTTGTGCATAAATCGTTATGGGCTATCAAAGAGGTTAATGTTCAATATGACGATGCAGGTAAGGAAAGGAAACTTAAGCTATGCGAGTTGGAGGAGCTACGGGAAATGGCATATGAATGCGCGTCCAACTACAAGGATGGAATGAAGAAAGCGCATGATGCCAAGTTGAGAAAGAAAGAGTTCGAGGTTGGCCAAAAGGTGTGGCTTTACAATTCGAAGCTCAAGTTCTTTCCCGGAAAGCTCCGGAGCAAATGGATGGGACCCTATGTGATCACCCGGGTCGGACAATTGGGTGATGTTACCATCGAGGACCCGAAGGATGGGATACGACAAACGGTAAATGGTCATCGGCTAAAACCATTTCTTGATGGTAACGAGAAGGTAGAGGAAAGCAAGGAATCAGTGAGCTTCGTGCTAAGCATCCCGGTTTACGAGGTCGAATGAAAAAGACCGGTAATAAATTTTGTAAAGTTATGTACCATCTATTTAATTGTTTGTGTGTTTTTGTGTTTAATCGTTTTTGTTTCGTACTAATCCTCTTGATTGTGTGAAGTTCGGATATCACAAATTGGTTTTGAAGACGAAAAGGTATGTTTTAAGACTTATTTGTGTGTATTAGGGACAATACACGACTTTTCGGGGGGTGGTAGGGCCGTTAACGGTTTCCGCGTTTTTAAAATTTAACTTATAAAAAAAAAAATCACAAAATTTTTTTTAATAATTTTTAGGATTTTTTATTGTACATAGTCCCTTTATTAAAAGTTCATAAAAATCCTCCTATTTTACGGGAAAAATTTTTTTTTTTTGAAAACTGATTTTGTGGATACCGTCGCCGACGGTATGTTGTGTCGTCGCCTACGACTTCTCTAAAAAGCCCGTTGCCCAACTTTGACCGTAGACAGCTAAATAAGCCGTCGGCTCTCGAACACAAACCACACACTGTCGCCGACGATGCTTAAGCCCGTCGCCGACGGTCCCTAGATCATCTGCCGACGCTGATTTTTGTTTAAACCAAGGTTCGAACCCAAACTCCTTTGACACTTGTAAAACTCGTTCCAAACATGGTTTTAACCATACAAAAGTCTTGAAAACCTTATCACATGCCCACATAACTTCATTTAGCAGATTCATACGTTCTAACTTCGTCTCTTGCAACCCATCTTCTTCACTAAGTCACCAAGAACCCTAGATCTTCTCTTCTCATAACTCCTTCAATTCTACACCAAATCAGTCGATTCTTGAGCATAACTTGTGTAGTTTTTCAAGAGGAACAAAACCCCCATAACGGTTTCCATCAACTCTTGCTCGTTTGCAAGAATTATGGGCGCGAGTTTTAGGGTTTTGAAGAAGTGTTCATCAAAGTCTCTTGCTTTGCACTTTTTCTTAGTTCTTCTTGTTTATCTACACTCAAGGTATGAAATTTCAGTAAATTTATGCATGATTATTATATACATTGTTGATTTCTTCCGAAATTTTAAGCATATTGTTTAAGAGTAGGTTGTTTATCATAATGTAGGATGTTTTAGCATAAACTTAAGAATGTTTGTTTGATTTGGGTGGGATTTGAGCATGCTTTAGTCTTGGTGATGTGATTACACTAGATTTGTGCATGATTGAACATAGTTGTGATGTTGAATATTGTTGAAAACATGAATTTTTGAGAAGATTTTGTGAATAAACATGTTTAATTGATATAGATGATAAGATGTGCAACTTTGGAAGTTTAAAAAGGAGATTTTACATCTAATTATTGATTGAAATTCAACATTACATATTATGTTCAAAGTTTGAGATTGTTTGAAGATTTGGGGTACACTAATTGTTGTCTTGTCTTTTGATTGTAGCTATGTTTGGAAGAAGCAAGAAAGCAAAGACTTCCGGGCAAGGCTCGTCTTCGGGAGCCGGTTCAGGCTCGGGGCAATATCAAAGGCGATGGGAACAATTAAGTAATGTTCAAGAGGGTGATGGGCAACTTATTCGACAGGATTGGGATTGGGAAGAAGAAAAAAGTAGTAGATCGGCTTCGGCATGGAAGGAAGAGAAAACAAAGGCTCTTTCTCGTTACAACAATAAGAGGTTAGAAGCCAAGATGTGGAAGATGAAAATGGTTACGGGTGTTTCAAAACTCGTACCCGACAGGGCAGTTTGTGAACGTACGGTAGATGTTGAAGAGTTTAGGAAGATTGGTATAGTGCAAAGGTTTGAGAAACTTGGCTGGGAACGGGTGATTGACTGGTGTGAGGATATCACTACTCGGGTATACTTGGGGGCAGTTTGTGAGTGGTTATCCACCCTTCGTTTTGAACATTCTGATAGACCGACTCATAGGTGGAAGTTGATTGGTAACATTGGAAAAAATCAAATGGTCATGTCTTTCGAACATATGAATGCTATAGCGAGGTTTGACTCACTTGGGGTCGACGCGTATAACTATTATGGGTATGATCAGGTTTTGGACAACAAGAAAAACGATGCTGACCCAGTGAGGCTATTAGAGGACACCCTACAGGGTTCTAGGGGTGCAGGTGATTCAAGGGCCGATTTGTCTTTGATGGGAAAGATACTTCAAGGTATCTCGTTAGAGAATATTATGGTACGGTTCGGAGACCGTGGGACGGTGAAGGCACCCGACTGTCGGGTTTTGCATGCATTGTTATATGGGACACCCAAGCTCTCGTGGCGTCAAATTGTTATGATCAACACATGGGATACGCGGGAATCGTTTAAACGAAAGATGATTCCTTATGCAAGGTTGATTAGCGCCATGATTCTCCAACAGAATGCCTTACCTCCGGAGTCGTTGTGGGTGTCTAAACCCATTGATCAGTTCAACTTCAATTCCATAAGGTGACATTGGATGATGAACAAGGAGATAGGTACCGATTCAATGATAAAGAGGGTGATGAAGTGGGTGATGAAGAAGAAGAAGAAGAAGAAGGCGATGAGGAGATGCCTGATGTTGAGGAAGAGACGGATCCTTCTGGTCCGCGGGGACCGAGGCAAAGGTATAGGAGGAAGCATAGGGAAATCTCTGCCAATGTGGCAGATTTTGTGAATCAAAGGCAAACACCGTCATACCGGTTGTGGACCCGTGGAAATCAAGCGGTTTACGACAATGTGTCGGCGGGTATTGGTGAAGCAAGAGAATACCATGCTAGTAGGAGCGAATGGGAAGAGGCGCAAGGGGCGTACTCGCAGCAACAATGGGGTTTTCAAGCATCTTTCCGCGAGAGGGTGGAAAAGCAGTTGGAGGAACAACAGCTGCAACATGCGTTACAACAATCACAAATGGAACGCATGATACAGTTACAAGAGGAAGAAAGAGCCCATAGACGGGCATGGGAAGAAGAGGAGGCTAGGAGCCGAACGGCACAAAGAGAGTTAGACCAACGCCGATGGGGAGCGTTGGCTTTCTCTAACCAAATGGCGATTAATAACTTCAAGGTGCTCCATGATCAAGAGCGCCATCAAAGAGATTATCAAGCCGGTCTCCCATATGTTGAACACTCGGGGTGGACCGATTACCCCAATCTTCCTCATCCGCAAGGCCCATCCGATCCAACTCCTCATTGGCCCGAAGCAGTCGGCTCGAGTTTTGTTCCAATGCCGTACCAACCGCCACCCCAAGGAGAGTCGAGCCCATTAGATAACTATAGGGATATGCTTGAGGCCCTCACTGGTTATCCGTACCAGCCGAACCCGCCCGTGAACCCTAATGAGAGATATCAGCGGTAAAGGCGAGGTATGTCTTTTGTTGCTGTTGTTGTATATTATTTTATTTTCGTTATTTTCATTTTGTTAATTAAATTCTCGCCTAGTTAAATGAACGTTGTGGGTGTGTTCCCTATATAACCCTCACGAGACCTCTCGTCCTCCCAAGCTATTGGGGGGTTTAAAAGGGCTTGTTGCATAAGCTAAATGCAACCGTGATTCCTACGAAAGTGAGTTAGGTTTGTTGTTGTTGTAATTTATTTTCCACATAAATCAAAGTGAAATAACGTATAGCTTGGTAATATTTTCATAAAAGTGGTAGAACTAGGTAACTAACAAATTTTAGTGGTTGTGAGAAGCATGCTTCTACACAAGGGTTAAGATTTGTAGGTACATTTCGTTCGAGGGACAACCACTTTCATGAAGAGGAGAGGAGCATACGAAGAATGAGCTCACAAACCAGGTGCATACGTTTCTTTTTACTTTTGATCTTTAGATTAGCAAATAAGTGGAGTGTATTTTGTATATTATTTTTTCGGGGTGAAATTTTGGGGGAATTAGCCGTGTCACATCCCTTGTGCGTTTAATACTCTAGTTCTTACACATTGAGGACAATATGTACTTCAAGTGTGGGGATGGGGGAGTAGTAAAAATTTTAGATTTTGACCCGTTCATTTAAATACTACACATTGAGGACAATGTCACCTCAAGTGTGGGGACGGGGGAAATTTTCAAAAATTTTTCAAAAATGTCTTGTTT
This sequence comes from Helianthus tuberosus, assembly GCA_030545235.1. Lineage (NCBI taxonomy): Eukaryota > Viridiplantae > Streptophyta > Magnoliopsida > Asterales > Asteraceae > Helianthus > Helianthus tuberosus. The sequence continues at coordinate 130,437,476 of CM060412.1, read as the reverse complement.
AAAAAGCGATCTTAAAAGCACAAGTAACTAAGTCAACGAGGGATGTCACAACCCATTTGGTCTATTGTCATGGTCAAGTTCGAATTAATAGCATGTCGGGTATTTAGCGGGTGGTTATTTGGGAATAATCCGCCTAAGAAACTAGTCTTTTATGCATGTCACATACCATACCCTTTTAGATATGTGAGGTTTTGAGCCACTTTTATATCATAGATTACATACCTATGTTTCTTTGTTTGAGTGGACCATTAGTCATATATTGTAGAACTTGCAACTTTTGATACGTTTGAGACTATAGACCGAATACAAGCACGAGAATGATTAAGGCATTAGGTAAACCTTTTCTCTTAAAACCATTTATTTATCCTTACCCAAATAATCCCCTAGTCGCCCATTTTGAGCCTAAACCTTTCGTTTGACCACCCTATAGCCCATAACCGTTAAACCTTTTTCTTTTAAACCCGTGTGATGGAAATTCGATTATAGGAATCGTATTTGTATAGTTGCTTTTGTTTATTTGCGTTAAAAAAAAAAGCAGAAAATGTCATGAAAAAGAATTGAAAATCGTTGAAGAAAAACACAAAAAGAAGTGTTGATAGTTGTTGAATAAAAGGCGAATGTTGTTGCCTCATATTTGGTGTTTATAGTTAGTTTTGTTAGAATAGTCATTTGTAATAAAAAAATCGAATTTTCATCACCTTAGCCACTTTAAAATATCCTAATTCCTACCCTTCGCCTAGCCCCATTACAACCCTTCAAAGACCTTTTGACTTGTGCTTAGTATTTGTGATCAATGGTGGAGAATGATTGAGTTGCAAGCTTTTGCGGGTATGTGTTCTAATCGGTTTTGAGTGAATAGTCTTTGAAGTGCTAGTACATTATAAATATTAGCCAAAATTTAAGCCGAGTGGAGAGAACATTGTGAGGGATGTGCATAATTTGTTAGTTTTACGGGCGGGTTAATCTTGGATAACCATTATTATATGTGATTATTCACTTAACCGGTAAATATGTGAAAATTGTAAAAGATTTGAACTTTCGCATGACAATAGACCTTAACCTTTGTCTCGGGAATGGGAAGTGTATTCGTTGTTCGACCCACGTGAAAGTGAAAAACAGATTTGCTTGAGGGAAAGCAAAAGACAAGTGTGGGGATGTGATACGTGGTCGAAAACCGGTGCTTGTAATTGCTTAATTTGATGTTATTGCATAAGTTTTAGTTTCGAATAGCCTACTTTTGATTAGATATGTATTTTGTAGATCTAGCAGAGTTTAAGGAGCTTTTCGGAAGCTTTACGGGTCACTGGAGCAAAAACAGAACCACCGGGACGCGAAACGGGTCAACCGGTCTCAAGAAATGGACGAAACAGAAAATCAGACATCTGGGCACCGTCGCCGACGCCCATATGGGCCGTCGCCGACGGTTGACACAACTTTCCGTCACCTGAATTGTCCGTAGACAGCAAGATAAAGCGTCGGCTTCATTTGGAAATCCACACGCCGTCGCTGACGGACACATACACCGTCGGCGACGGTCCTCCTATGTTGCATACGCGAAAGTTGTTGATTTTGTTGACTTTTGACGAATAAAAACGGATTTGGACCAAAAAGTCGGGGGTTACACTTGGTTTTGAGTTTGAAACTGGATCTTGGAGCCATTACCATCCATCTATCACCTACCATCCACCTACCTTCATCTTGACAACCCGAATTCATCATCAAGAATCATCACCATCATCACAATAAATCCAACATCCACAAACCCTAATCCTTCCACCATCATCATCTTTCACCAAACCTCATCATTCACCATTCTCAAGGCTTCAAGATGACTCCATCCGCATTCCAAGCATCCGGTGATCAAGTTGCATCAACCATGAGCGGCTAATCATCTCGGTTTCACCCCGGTGTAGGTAGTTGTTAATTTTAGGGTTTCAATTTGTTCTTGGTTCATCTTAGTGACAATTTGTATTTGGTTTTTGAAACTTTTGACAATAGTATTACATTTGTTACGAATTCGTGAATTGTCGAATGATGTTAAAAGTTATGACTTTGCGAAACGGTGATATGTAATTGTACGTTGTCGTTGTTAGGATTTACTTGTGTTGATTACAAAGTGTCTTTTTGTCCGTTCTTCGGGGCGTTGATAGCTAGTAGCACCTAAGTCACGGTACACTAAATCCGTTAATCGAATGCATTTGAGTTGAAACTAAAACTTGTAGAAATCCTAGGTTAACAATTACCGAAACCGGGTGTAATTCCTTTTTATCATTATTGTTCTAGTAACCACTTTTCTTGCAATCGTTAATTAGTAGTTGTTAACCATTCGCATCAGTTTATTTAGTTAAAAATCATATCTCTCCATTAAACGAAAATACAAAAATATTTTAGCAAGCTTCATAAATTGTGACAATTGTTTTAATTCATTCGAATCCACACACAAACCACATACTCTTCGTGGTTCGACCCCTTACTACCACTAACACATTGTTAAGGGTAATTTGGGCTTATAAATATTATCTTTGACCGGAGCGCGACACTTCGATCAGATAAGGACCTACAAACTGACTTGTTGTTGTTTCTTCCAGCTTCTTCTCATAATATGTAACATCTTTCAGTTTCTTGGTTTTGCATTCTGATGCATAGTGACCCCTCTGTTTGCATTTGTAACACACAACTTCAGCCTTTCCCTTATCCTTAGATCTACCTTCTTCTTTAGATCTTCCATCCATCCTCCCTCTGTCACTTTTCTGGTATCTTTGGCCTCCACCCCTCAATCTCTGCTCAAAGGTTTTAGTGAGCAGTGCAATTGCTTCAGCAAAAGCTGAAAATCTGATGATGTATCAGAAATTTCAAGATTTTGACTGTTTGATGATTGTGGATCATTGGTAGGAGTTCTTTGTGAGTTTGAGATTAAAGCTAATGATCCCCCTCTTTGAAAGGATTCTTCAAATATTTCTTCTTCTCTGGGGACCAGAATGCTATATAAGTCATGAAGACTCATATTACCAAGTTCTAAGGTTGAGGACAAAGTCATGGTTAGACTTCTCCATTCTCTAGGTAAGGCATCCAGAAATTTTATATTTCTTTCATCATTTGATTTAGTTATTCCAAAATTCTTTAGCTCATTCAAAAGTTTTGTAAATCTTTGATATGTTTCATTTAATCTTTCATTTGGTAAACTTTTGAATCTCTCATATGAGGAAACATTGTTTGTTCTTATGTTTCTTTTCATCCGTTCTTCTCCTTCACAAAGATTTTCCAACTGATCCCATATTTCCTTAGCTGATAAACGCATCAACTTGAGAAAATATGTCATTAGGGATAGCCATTATTAAAAGTGACTTTTCCCTTTCATCTGCAGCCACCAGATCCTTGTCTTCTGGGCTCCAAAGTGTTTCAGTTTTAGGAGCCCGGGAGGCAGGGATTCATGGTGATTGATCAGTTGCTGGAATAGCTGGTATTTCAGTCATTGGTACATGTGGACCCCTTTTAATGGATTGAAATAGAGCTCAGTCATGTTCATTAAGGAAATTGACCATCCTGATTTTCCATTGGGGGTATTCCTCCCTGACCAGAGTCGGAGGTTTAGACATTGAACCAATGTTAAAAACATTATTCCATGTTTGAAAGCTGGCCATGTTTAGAGAAAAGAAGATGAGCGATTGATTGTTTGAAAATGATTTATTCAATCTGCTCTAATACCAATTATTGGTCCCAGTTTGGACTTAAAAACTTCCTTTCACGTAATATGGCAAGTGATTTCAACAGATGTGAAAATAGTGTGCGGAAATAGAAATCAGACTTACAAGAAACAAGACCTATAGAATTATCAAGTTTATATCACTTTGAAACAAAATGGTTTACAAGGTGATTGTAAGTTTATTATCTATTACAAATGAATACTTGAATTCTGAGGTGAAAGGACAATGTATTTTGTAGTATGTATTGAATGTTAGGCTTAACTCATTGATCTTGGCTTGATGAGCCTTCTATTTATAGATGGCTTGAATACATGAATAAACATTTGTTTATTCATGTATATTCCCTGCAAAAAGTAGCTTCTTGATATATTAATTGAATCCAATAATCAAGTGGCCTTTGTCATCATGATATCCAATAATGTCAACTTGCTTCGGTTATTGTGGCAGGATAGAACTGATTTTTAGACAAGTGGGGTTTTTATCAGAATTTCTGATAAACCACTTTATCAGAAATTCTAATGATCAGAATTGTCAGAAACTGATGATATTTCATCAGAAATATCATTAGATCCATCAGAAAGACCTTCTCTGATAATCTTCTTCAGCTCTTGATCAACTTATGATACTTTGAAGTAGATATTGTTCTTTTCAGTTGTCCTATCCTATCTTCTTCTTCTTGTTGTGATCTTCAGGACTGTTATCTTCTTCTTAGATCAAGTTAAATCTGGTTTCATTCAATACTTACAAATAAAATTTCCTAACAAACCACCATTCGATCAATCACTCGACGCGTTGTTATACGCTGTTCAATGCTTACGCTATCGTTCTGTGATCAGGCTAATCTCCCACACGCTCCCTTCAATCCAAGATTGTGTTTATTTACTAAACACGAACTGTGAGTATACTCGATCCCTTTTTGCTTAACGCACTTTTGGGTGTTACATACGTTACCTATATCAAATCACATCGACACACAACGCAAACACTTTTATACGCTAACCACTCTGCATGTTATACGTGTTTTCGATGAATGCTTGTATGTTATGTTTACACAGTGATTGTTGCCTGACACCTTAGCAACGATAGTACTATAGTTTGGACTCAGCACCTGTCATGGACAGGGGTTGTTAAGGATATTACTTCACATGATCACAATGGTGATAATGTGTTGCGCATTCTACAACTCGCAGTCATGCCGGTTGCATATTTCATTGTCGATACCTTACTTGCTTCACATTTCTACGTGTTACATGTTGGTTATGTATAAATCGCTTTCGCTAATATATGCTATTAAACTTGTGTAGTCACCTTTACACTATGTGTATTGACTTTATTTTAACATATGTGACAGGTGTTTAGGATGCTACACTATGCTTGCAGTGATGAATCATGTTAGGTGGTCTAGAAACCCACAAATAAAAATCTGAGTTGTCGGAACTGTTATTTGTCTTTGAGAACAATATCTGTAATAACTATTTATGCTTTATATATTTATGGTATGGGACGTGAACGTTAAATATATTGTCACTAATAGTGTTATGGATTCTCTTGGACAATCTGTTTCGCTCAGCGTCGCGCCCCGATGATTCTGACATTGGTTGGGGTGTGACAGATTGGTATCAGAGCCATAACTATAGGGAATTAGGAAAGACACGACCTAGTCCAGGTCTGATGTCTTAGAAATGACTTAGTCTATAGTCTAAGCACCAACAGACCTCCTTGTGCGAACCCAGTAGGGGTTCCGCACGAGCCTATTTCTGTTACTATCTCGAACTCATCCTTGCGCGAACACCGCATACTACAGCTTCGTGCAAGATTGGCCTTTCCTAAGGTCGAACACTACTACTTAGCCTTTCCTAAGGCTAGCAACACACACGTTTTCGAAAACACTCGCATGACACAACAAGTGATTTGGTCGATATTAGGTGTGAAAACCGGGAACTCTTGATAAAATCGCTCCCTCGACGCACATATTATTATAAACACGAGAAATTGTGTTGAGTCAAGAGTGAAATCCATACCTCGATGAAATTCTCCCTCTCTATCTCTCTCATGATTTTATCACACAACCAGGAATAAAGTTGTTAAGTTAGGGGTGATACCCGCATCTTAATGAGTTATTCCGCTCCCTATTTTGGTTTTACAAAACTCTCACCAAAGTCTAGATGGATTCCAACGACTCAGTTCACGTAGTAACCGAAAGGATGCATGCCGTTCGCCATATTTTGGTGAAAGCACAATCTATTAGGCCAAAACGTGTACTCGAAGTCCTTGAAAATAGTCGAATCACTTTGGGTAGTCGATGTCTAAATACCCATACACTCCGTTTCGATTCTGAACTCGCAGCCGCTGACTCTGTGGATTATCCATTTTATGTGTTTTAAGTGGTTTTACATGTTTATATGTTTCAATTTTGGAGATTTCACGCTTATTCGCTTTTCGCTTCCCTCTACACAATAAAATTCAGGAACACGCCTTGCACAACATCCCAACACGCTAACAAATTCGTAGACAATCTATGGACCCTCGCATGCTATGTTACTCGCTATCGCTACTTGCACTCGCTATTCTCGAACGCGCTCGCGAAACTTGAGGGATAGGTGAATACGTGCAATATATGTAGGTGAATACGTGCAAAATATAGTTGAATATGTGGTTATGTGCTTATGTGCTTACGTGCCTATATGCCTATGTGATTTATGTGCCTACGTGATTATGTGCCTATGTGTTTGATGTATTCCTGATGCTTTATCTAGTAATAATAAGTATGTTAGTGTTGAGAGATTCGATTATATCACGTCTGAATCCTATGACGATGTCTGTTGCAGACAATGTCGTCATTTGGTTCGCACACTTCTCGCGCTACCCGCCGCAACCACGCTGACAAACGCATCGCATCACTAGTCGCCAAGGAAATGGCCAAGGTCATTCCACAGATCATCAGCGAAATCAATGAAGTCGTCAGAAAGTCCTCGGAGGATTCTAAGAGCGACTCGCCAAGGGCTTCTCTTAGCTTCAAGCAATTCAAGGCCTGTGGCCCTAAGGACTTCACTGGTGAAGACGGGCCCAGCTCCATGTTTCAGTGGTTTGACTAGATTGAAGTCACTATTCATCAAAGTGGATACCCAGACAACCTCCGCACTGTTAACGCAACTGGCGTTTTTCAGTCCAGGGCTCTGGACTGGTGAACCGCCGAACGAAACAGGCGAGGTAACGACGCAGCCTATGGACTTTCTTGTGAGGAATTGAAGGAAATCATTATGAAAGAATTATGTCCTCCACATGAGCTCTAGAAGCTGGAGAACGAGTTTAGGAATATCAAGCAAGAAGGTGGTGACAATGCTGATCTCACTGCTCGCTTTAAGCAGCTTAGCATCATCTGCCTGGACAAGTCTCAACTCCCGACATCACAATCAAGAAATACATTCGCACTCTACCTGATTGTGTTGCCGATTTTGTTCAAGAAACCAGGACTACTACCATCGAAAAGACTTTTCAACTCGCCGCTGAAATCAATGATAAGTGAGTTTTGGCTGGTTACTTCAAGAACACCACCAAAAGTCTCCATCAAGTCACCGCTACCCCCGATTCTGAAACCGCCGCACCTCAAGGATCGAAATCTTCACGCCGCAAGCGCAAGAGCAACAACAACAACAAGAATTGTGCTGTCACCGCCGCTCTTCTCAATATTGTTCCTGCCCAACCCCAGAACCAGAATCGTCAAGTAGCCGCACCTGTGACCAATGCACCACCAGCTAAACGTGCATACACTGGTCCTCACCCTCTGTGCCCTACTTGTACTTACCATCACCCAGTTGGGATCGCTTGTCGTTTCTGTGTCCACTGCAATGTCTACGGACACTTTACAGTGAATTGTCGCATTGGTCCTTGTCAGCAAGCTCAAGTTCAAGCTCTTCCTGCACTGCCAACTCCACTTCCAGCTCCTCAGGGTAACCAAGCAGCTCTTGCTACCGCTGCTCATGCACGAGCCTGCTTCGCATGTGGTGATCCTAACCACTTGGCAAACATCTGCCCGAATCGAGTAGTGAAGCAAGAGTCGCAGCAGCAACCAGCACAGCAACAACATCATCAACAGTAGCAGCCTCAGCAGCAGCAGCCAGCACAATAAGTAGCCCGCGGAAGAGCATTCAACATCAATGTCTACCAGGCTCAAACTGACAACAATGTTATCAATGGTACGTTTCTTGTGAACGGTATTTATGCTTCGTGTTTATTTAATACTAAAGCTGATAACTGTTTTGTATCGTTGAATTTGAAAAGCTCCTAAACCGTAAATGCGCTAACCTCCCAACAACCTTCGACGTAGAAATTGCCACCGGAAGAACCGTCACCATTAGTTCTGTTCTCTATGATTGTACTCTTGAACTCAACAATCACATCTTTCCGATCGATCTTATCCCGATGTAGCTTGGTAGTTTTGATATCATAGTAGACATGGATTTTCTTCGAGAAAATCGTGTTGAAGTCGTTTGCTTTGATAAGATGATTCGTTTCTCTCTTGCTAATGGTGTTCAACTTTGTATCTATGACGAAGTATCTTTGAAGGATTTTAAACTCATGTCGTGCATCCAAGCGAGCAAGTATCTCCGAAAGGAATACAAAGCTTTCTTGGCACACATCGTAGTAGCGAAGGAAAAGGAAAAGAAGCCGATGGAAAATGTACCTGTGGTTCGTGATTTTCTTGTTGTCTTTCCTGACGATTTACCTGGTCTACCCCCGAGTCATGATATTGATTTCCGAATCGACCTCATTCCTGGAGCTAACCTTGTTGCTAAAGCTCCCTATTGCCTCGCTCCGTCTGAAATGCGTGAACTTTTGAGTCAACTCCAGGAATTGCTTGATAAAGGCTTCATTCGCCCTAGCATATCTCCGTGGGGCGCACCTGTCCTTTTCGTCAAAAAGAGGGACGGATCATTCTGAATGTGCATCGATTATAGGGAACTCAATAAGCTTACATTCAAGAATCGTTATCCCTTACCCCGAATCGACGATTTATTTGATCAACTGCAAGGTGCTACGTGTTTCTCGAAGATCGATTTACGCTCTGGTTATCATCAGTTATGAATTCAGGAGGAAGACATACCTAAAACCGCTTTTCGAACCCGTTACGGCTACTATGAATTCGTCGTTATGCCCTTTGGACTAACCAACGCACCCGCGGTTTTCATGGATTTGAGGAATCGTGTGTGTAAGCCGTTTCTCGACCGCTTCGTCATCGTGTTTATTGATGACATCCTCATCTATTCGAAGTCGAAAACCGAACATGCGCAATATCTTCGTTTGGTTCTCGAACTACTCCAAGGGAATCGCCTCTATGTCAAGTTCTCCAAGTGTAAATTTTGGCTTAAGGAGGTTCAATTCCTCGGTCACATTGTTAATAGTCAAGGTATCCACGTCGATCATGCGAAGATTGAAGCAGTTAAGAGTTTGATTACACCAAAATTCCCATCCGAAGTTCGTTCTTTCCTTGGATTGGCGGGTTATTACCGATGATTCATCGCTGATTTCTCTAAAATCGTTGTCCCGCGTACCTTTTTTACGCATAAAGACAAGCCTTTTGTTTGGAGAACTGAACAAGAGGAAGCCTTTCAAACTCTCAAGCATATGCTCTGCAATGCTCCTATCCTCGTGTTGCCCGATGGAAACGATGACTTTGTAGTCTACTGCGATGCCTCTAACCTCGGTCTTGGTGGTGTTCTTATGCAACTGGACAAGGTTATCGCGTATGCCTCTCGTCAGCTCAAGATCCACGAGAAGAACTATACAACCCATGATCTCGAACTAGGTGCAGTTGTTTTTGCGTTAAAGATTTGGCGACACTACCTTTACGGTACCAAGTGTACGGTCTTCATCGACCATAAGAGCCTACAACACATCATGAACCAGAAGGAACTAAATATGTGCCAACGCAGATGGGTTGAACTTCTCAACGATTACGACTGTGAGATTTGTTACCACCCAGGCAAAGCAAACGTTGTTGCCGATGCTCTAGGCCGACGAAGCTATTTGCATAACGTTCGTAATATTCAAGCCTAGCACGACCTCATAGCTCTAATTCGTGACACTCAGCACGCCTACTTCATTGAGAACACCTTGAAAGAGGAAATGAGGAAATGAAGAAGTGTGGTGGTGAAACCCAACTTGTCACCAAATCAAACAGTATCTATTACTATCTCGATCACATCTAGATTCCAAGTCGCAATAACCTTCGGGAGATATTGTTGACTGAAGCCCATAAATCCCGATATCCCATTCCTCCCGATGCCGACAAGATGTACCAGGACCTTCATCTTCGGTATTGGTGGCCTGGAATGAAGAAGGATATCGAAATCTATGTTTCGAAGTGCCTGACTTGTTCAAAAGTCAAGGATGAACAACAACGACCCTTTGGCTTACTTGTACAACCCGAGATCCCAATGTGGAAATGGGAGAGTATAGCTATGGACTTCATTACAAAACTCATGCGCACGCCATTAGGTCACGATAGCATTTGGGTTATCGTTGATCGTCTTACTAAATCTGCTCATTTTCTGCCGATATGAGAAGAGTATAAGGTGGAACGATTAGCATGAATCTATACCGACAAAGTCATTTGTCGACATGGGACACCCATTGATATCATCTCTGACCGTGATGGTCGATTTACCTCGTGTCTTTGGGAAATGTTTCAATCCGCTCTCGGTACTACTCTTAATCTAAGTACCGCTTTCCATCCCCAGACTGACGGTCAGACTGAATGCACGATTCGCACCCTTGAAGATATGCTTCACTCGTGTGTGACAGATTTTGTGTCACACCCCTTTCTTAGGCAGAAGCACGAGGTGTGATCTTGAAAGGTTCTCATTGCATACAAACGGTAAACATATTACATGCTCATAAAATAACCAATAACATTACGTAACTGAAAACATAGATTAAGTTTGGAGTTTACATCACGGCATAGAACGTTGTCTGAAAAGTTTACAACATTATTCAAAGATAAACATAAACAACATCCAAGAGCAAGAGTAAGAACGCGCGCACATCCGCATTAGTTACCTGAAATACATGTGAATTTTTGGAAAATCATCAACATAATGTTGGTGTGAATTCATGCAGTTTTTGTATTGAACGTTTGTATACTTGTATGAAAACATGGTATGTAATTTGTATAAAACCAGTGTTTCTGTAAATATAAGGAAATCGAGATCACTAATGGTTTGCAAGGCCATTAACATGTGACACGACATAGGAAGCATCCAAACCATAGGCATTTCTAGTAGTCGATTCACGACTGGGACACAAAAGCACTGCTTGGTTCTAGTTATGACCAAGAGTGTGGCTGCCTGAAACCCATTAGATCTAACCTTTTGTTCTGTGGTCTTAGTATATGCACGATTAATGGTGCTTCTGGTACCCTATTCTTGACATGATCTAAAGTATCATTCCTTAGTTTTTGTATCCAAGATACCATAACACATGTATTTTCCCCAAGTTTAAAAAGTATGTAAAAGTTTAATAGTGGGGACATGAACTCACAACTTTGAGTTTCTTGCGCCGTAAATTTCACCGGGTTTGCTTATATAGCGTCGTGACCTATACGTGTTTTATTAACATTAGTCACTAGACTTGTATCACACAAGTACAAGTCACCATCTTTTATGTATTTGTTCTTTGTGGTTTAAAATAACTTATATTTTTAACTATGTATCTTGCTTATATTATTTTCTCGAAAATAAATATAAGTATCTTGTATTTTTCACCCGAGTTATGTATTTTCGTCCAAAACTTCATTTTAAGTTCGTAACTCGTCCAAGTTACATAATCTATTAAGAAATATATTTTCATAAATATATTCTCTTGTGTTTGTCTATGCATGTTGTATGTGTATTTTGTATTTTTACTCCTTAGGAGTATTTAGTGTATTTTCAAGTCCTAATACACTATTACATATAATACATACAACATACACTTAGCACAAAATTTGGTGATCAATAAATATATATATATATATATATATATATATATATTCCTCAAAAATATACATACTTAATATCAACTTTTATCTTGAAGAAATCATCATTTCTTAACTTGAAGTTTACATAAAAATTAGGGAAACCTTGGTAAATATTTTTAGGTGAATTTTTAGGAAATAAGTTTCATCAAAACTTATATTTTTCTAAGTGTCAAAATTTTATAGAAATTTTGACATAGTTTCCCCTAAAAATGGAGGTTTCCCATGTTTTCAAAACATGTGTTTATTTTCTTTTAAAATCATCACAAACAATCATCAACTCATTCAACACTTACCGAGTGTCAAAATCAAGTAAATTACACTACATCATGAACTTGAAGTTTTTGTAAAAACTTGTAGTAACTTACCATGTTATTTAGTAGGTTTAGTTACCCTTAAAAACATATTTATTTGTTTGTAAATCACATTATTAAAAGATTTGGTCATTTACAACTTGTAAGGTGATTTTTCTAAAAATATTTCTCTTGTATTTTTCTTGTTATAAACATGTTTCTAGTCTTGTTTAAATACTAAAAATATGATTAGTTTGCTTAGAAACCATGACTTTGTAAATCTCATAAATAAACTTGGTTTCTTGAGAAAATTATTTTTGTAATCATCTATGTACAAGGTTTGTATTTTGTTTAAATCATCTTTGCATATGAATACAAATTTCGTCATTCAAGTTCACGTATATAAAGTATGATCATCTTGGTTTTTCACAAGATCATCACCTTAACTTACCAGATCATGTGTTTAATCATAATCTAGTAGGTTTCTCATGATGTCTAACATCATTAACACAAACCATCATTCATCAAGAAGCAAATCATCATCATTCACATGTATTCTTATGTATTTAAGCTTATGTTAAAGTATCATGATCATGTTCTTTTGCGTTCTTCAAGATTAACAATGTATACCATCTTTTAACCAACTAACTATGAAATAACAAGGGATCATAAGGGTCTTACTACTAGCTCTAAGGCTAGGGATGAACACAAGAGGTTGAAGATGATATATGTGTTAGATAAAAGCAAGTGGGAGAGGTCCTTCAAGATCCACAAGCTCCAAACCTTCTTAGACACCTTCTAGCACCTTGTGATAACTTGGGATTGTATGAGAATTGAATGAAGATGGTGGTGGTGTTGTGGGTTAATCTCGGCAGAATGGAGAGGAGATGGAGGGAGTAGATGGAGGTATTGGGTGTGTGTGAGAATGAATGAGATTAGGTCCACTTATAACCATTCTATGCTTATATCCAATAGGCATTGTGTCTTGTAAGTACACTACAAGATCTCTACCCAATCGAGGTGAATCAAGAGAAGATGAAGGGAAATCTTGGGAAGATTACACAAGATCAAAGGTGGGGCCACCCCATGACCGTCCACCTTAAAGGGGGGGGGGGTAAAGTGTAAGTTTGATGGGTAGTTAAGTAATCTAATTAGATTTCAAGAGATTTAGTTAGTGTTTAAATATATGATGTGTTATATAGTGTGTTAGGGTATTCGGGGATCATAACTAGCTCAGAAATAAATAAACAATGCTTCTAGTATAATTTTGATGTTTCGGGTACTGTCCGGTTGTTCGGTTAAATACCGGTTCGTTAAAGTGTCAAACTATTCCGTTTAGTGATATTTAAGTACCCTTTTGTGACACTTTTAATTCCCGACACTTAGGAAAGCATTCAGGACCATTTAGTCATGTTTTTGCATGGTACAAACTTGTTACAATGCTGAATTTTGCTTAAATAGATCAAATTCAGCATTTAAAGTGTGTTTCGGGTGCTTTTCAGTGCGTATCTTAGCTTCTGGAAAGTCTATATGTTAACCCTTGTATACATTCTTGGGTTTTAATGTATTTTAGACGTTGGACCTACTCCTAGGCCCCAATTCTATTGTCTGACTGCTTTCTGCAGAATTGTTGACAAAATGTGTCTTACCGGTGAGTTTACTAGTATTTCTGACGCAACTCTATCATTAATGCATAAAGCAATATTTGTAGTATAAAACGTGCATGAATTCACAAGTATAGCATGTAATCAGACAATGTTGACATTTAAGCACATAATTGCAGATATTAAATAATAATTAAATTGTACGGAAATTACCGGTTTTGTGCCAGTTGTCACAGTCTCCGCCCGTTAAAAGAATTTCGTCCCGAAACTCAGGCTGAGCTAACTCTCGCAGGAGTTTTCTTGAACAGGTGGGGGTACTTTTCTTTAAACTGGTCTTCACGTTCCCACGTGTACTCGGGTCCGTGCTTAGAGTTCCAACGTACTTTGACAAGTTTGACACTACTCCTTCGGGTCTTGTTGACTTTCCAGTCTGTAACCTCAACGGGTTGTTCTGTAAATCGGAGGGTGTCGTCAATATGCACTTCATCCGCAGGGATGATCACTATTTCTTGGGTTGGACTCTTCTTGAGGTTGGATACATGAAACGTATCATGTACTCCTTAAAGTTCTTCCGGTAATTCCAACTTGTAAGCGACGGTACCAATTCTTTCCAAGATTTTGAATGGTCCGATGTATCGTGGATTCAGTTTTCCACGTTTTCCGAATCTTACTACGCCCTTCCAAGGTGAGACCTTTAACAAAACTTTGTCTCCCACCTCGAATTCTAATGGTTTTCGTCTTCGATCAGCGTAGCTCTTTTGTCGATCTCGAGCCGCCTTAATGCGCTCTTAGATCTGCATGATTTTGTCGGTTGTCTCTTGAACAAGTTCAGGACCAACCATACGTTTGTCTCCAGCGTCTGCCCAACATAAAGGCGAGCGGCATTTACGGCCATATAGAGCTTCAAACGGTGCGGCTTTTATGCTCGTATAATAACTGTTATTGTAGGAAAACTCAACTAAAGGTAGGTGAGTATCCCAGCTGCCGCCTAGGTCCATAACACATGCGCGAAGCACATCTTCCAGCGTTTGTATGGTTCGTTCACTCTGGCCGTCTGTTTGCGGATGGAAGGCCGTGCTTAGATCTAGTTGAGATCCAAAGGCTTCCTGAAAGGATTTCCAGATCCTTGAGACAAAACGTCCATCTCTGTCTGAAATAATTGAGATAGGCACTCCATGACGTGCCATGATTTCTTTCAAGTACAACTCAGCAAGCTTTGTAGTGCTATCCTTCTCTCGGATCGGTAGGAAATGCGCAGATTTTGTTAACCTATCGACTATCACCCATATCATATCATGCCCCCTAGGGGTCCTGGGTAATTTTGTTATGAAGTCCATCGAGATTTGCTCCCACTTCCACATGGGTATCTCTGGTTGTTGCAGTAGGACAGATGGTTTCTGATATTCAGCCTTAACCTTAGCACAGGTTAGGCACTTTCCAACATAGATAGCAACATCGCTTTTAAGTCTTGGCCACCAATAGTAGTCCTTCAAGTCTTGATACATTTTGTCCGATCCTGGATGGATCGAGTATCTCGAGTTGTGAGCTTCATTAAGGATGACTTCTCGATTACCGCCAAAGAGCGAAACCCAAATACGCCACTTAAAGTATAAGGTTCCCTCTTTGTTTGGTACCAAATTCTTCAGCATACCTCGGATATATTCAGTTCTACGGTTCTCCATCTTAAGGGCTTCTTATTGTGCGTCATGAATGCGTGTAGTGAGGTTTGTTCGAATAGTCATTTCCAATGCTCGAACCCTTTGGGTCTCAACCCTTTCCTTTCGGTTTAACGCGTCTGCTACAACGTTTGCCTTTCCAGAATGGCACTTAATCTCACAGTCATAATCGTTCAGCAACTCAACCCATCGTCGCTGACGCATGTTTAATTCCTTCTGATCAAATATGTGTTGTAGGCTTTTGTGATCTATGAAGATTATACATCGAGTACCATATAAATAGTGTCGCCAGATCTTCAAGGCGAATACCACTTCGCCTAGCTCTAGGTCATGCGTGCTGTAATTTCTTTCATGCACCTTCAACTGTCTTGAAGCGTAAGTGATGACTTTTTGGCGTTGCATGAGCACGCAACCCAAACCTTGACGCGAAGCATCGCAGTATACGATGAAGTCTTCAGTGCCTTCGGGTAAGGATAGTATCGGTGCATCACATAGCTTGTTTTTGAGCAGTTGGAAGGCTTTTTCCTGCCTATCACCCCAGTCGTACTTCTTGTCCTTCTGCGTAAGGGTATTTAGCGGTTGAGCTATCTAGGAGAAATTCTCGATAAATCGTCGGTAATAGCCCGATAAGCCCAAAAATTGTCTAACTTCAGTTGGGGTTTTGGGGGCTTCCCAATTCTTTATTGCTTCAATCTTGGATGGGTCTACATGAATGCCCTTCTCATTCACAACGTGACCAAGAAACTGTACTTCGCGAATCCAAAATTTGCACTTCGAGAACTTTGCATAAAGTTTCTCTTTCTTCGGTAGTTCCAAAATGGTTCGGAGGTGTTGCTCATGCTCTTCTCTCATTTGCGAGTAAATCAGGATATCATCGATAAATACAATCACGAATTTATCGAGATATGGTTTGCATACGCGGTTCATCAGATCCATAAATACCGCTGGCGCATTCGTCAGTCCGAATGGCATCACAAGGAACTCGTAATGCCTATAGCGTGTTCTGAAGGCAGTCTTTGGTACGCTTTCCTCTTGAATTCTTAACTGATGGTAGCTAGATCCTTCCAATTGATCAAATAAGTCATCAATCCTCGGTAGTGGGTACCGATTCTTGATAGTGAGCTTGTTCAGTTCTCTATAATCGATACACATCCACAGTTTTCCATCCTTCTTCTTCACGAACAATACTGGAGCTCCCCAAGGCGAGAAGCTTGGCCTTATGAATCCTTTATCCAACAACTCCTGGAGTTGTGTAGATAATTCTTGCATCTCGGATGGTGCAAGCCGATAGGGTGCCTTGGCTACAGGAGCGGCTCCTGGAACCAAGTCTATATGGAATTCGACTTGTCGTTGCGGAGGTAGTCCTGGCAGATCTTCGGGAAAAACATCAGGGAATACCTTCACCACAGGAATGTCTTCGAGTTTCGGCTGCTCAGCCTTCTTATCTACGACATGCGCCAGGAAAGCAACACATCCTTTCTTTAAACACTTCTGCGCCTTCATACAACTGATGATTCGTAGAGGCGCGTCTCGTTTTTCTCCATGCACGATGAGAGTTTCAT
Source organism: Helianthus tuberosus (assembly GCA_030545235.1). NCBI lineage: Eukaryota > Viridiplantae > Streptophyta > Magnoliopsida > Asterales > Asteraceae > Helianthus > Helianthus tuberosus. The sequence continues at coordinate 130,420,623 of CM060412.1, read as the reverse complement.
CATTCGTCAGAGGGATGAGAATGATTTTCTCGTGACAAACAACTTCAGCCTTGTTTTTGGACAACCAGTCCATTTCGACCACTACATCGAAGCTACCCAATTGAATAGGTAAGAGATCGATGCTAAATCTTTGCTCACTAAGTTCTAATGTGCAACCCCTAACAACTTCGCCCGATTCAACAAGTTTACCATTGGCTAGTTCTATGGAATAAGGAATATCTAATCTACTAGATTCTATTCCAAGCATACGTTTAAATTCCAAAGACATGAAGCTATAATCAACACCAGTGTCAAATAGTATGGATGCAAAGTGTTTGTTAACGAGAAACGTACCGGTGACCACATTAGGGTCCTCGCGTGCGTTCCTTGCTCCAATCACAAATGCTCGAGCCTGAGCATTGTTCCCCCTTGGGCAATCTTTCATGAAATGATCCTTGCTTCCACAACCAAAGCATCCTTGGTTCTGCCAGCTCCATTACCATTCTGGTTACCATTGCCATTGCCATTTCCACCATCGTTTCTATTACCAGCACCGTTGCGGTTTCCATTCTTGTTCCTTCCTTTTCCCCAACAGTCCTCAGTATGGTGACCCAGTTTTCCACACTTGTCGCATTTTGGAACGCGACAAACTCCTTCATGATGACGCTTGCACTGGTTGCAGATGGGCAGAGTGCCCAGGTATCTTTTGGCAGGAGCGTCATTCATGGTTGCAAGAGTTTTCACCTCCTGAGGCGGGTTAGAGTCTCACTTCTTATTGTTGGAACCCTTGTTGTTACGTGTCGCTTGATTCAGGCTCACATGCTTCCTTTTCTTGTCACCAGACGGCTCCGCATGCTTCTTGGTCTTTTCAGTTGGGTTCAGTGATAACTTCTTCATATGAACAACATCTTCAGTAAGGCTGACAGTCAGAGTTACAGACTGAGTGATTGTTTCAGGTTTGGCCAAAGTTACCATGCTGCAAAACTCCAGAGCCAATCCCCAGATGTAGCGCTCGACACGCTTAAATTCGGGAGTCACCATATAAGGGATCACTCTTGACAAATCATGGAACCTTCGGGTATAACCAGTAATGCCTGCACCTTCCATGGTCAAGTGCCAGAACTCAGTCTCCAACCTTTTGAGTTCAGCACGAGAGCAATACTTCTCTCTCATTCGATCCTTTAATTCATCCCACGTCATGTGGTACCCAGCATCATCACCCAGAGTTTGGACTTGCAAATTCCACCAAGTCAAAGCTTCATCGACAAACAACCCCATAACAAAAGTGACTTGCTGATCCGCGGTACACTTGCTCGTGCGGATAGTGAAGTCAGTCTTCTCCGTCCAGCATACAAACACCACTGCACCTCCAGTGCCATCGTAGTTCAGCGGCTTGTAGTCGAGAAACTGCTTGAAAGTGTAGCCTTGAGCTGTGTTTCCTCCAGATGTATCTCCCTGCCCATTACGTCTAGCATTGCTTGGTCCTCCACTTTGTTCGGTGCGGTTTTCCTCGTATTGAGTGATAGCTGCGGAGATCCTTTCTTCCAATAGGGCCTTTAGTTCCTCAGCGGTCCTTGGCAGAAGAGGAGGAGGGGGTTGATCAGAATCCTGGTTGTTCACAGCTCTCCTAGGTGCCATGTTCTGTCGGAACATAACACAACAGGGTTAGACATTTGTTTGATATCGTCCTACGAGACAGTAGTAGTATATGTACACAGACATATACCCACACAAGTGAGATCAAACAATCCGCCCAACGTATAAATCAATTCACACAGCAACAAGCATGCATAAATAGATAAATACTGGTGTGTCATAAGATATTCACCGAGTCTCTACACATATCAGAACAACTTGTTACATCATTGTTTGCGAAGTAAACAAAATGCAAAAGGGTTACATCTCCCCAAGGTACAAGTTTAATATTTGTAAAGACAAAATATCTTACTTCACATTGGCGATTCTTGTCTTTATACCCTAAATCATTACTCCAAAAGAGTATTTAATAGGCTGGGGGAGGGGTGAGAGTGTTCACGTTTGACCTTTTCTTGTATTGAAGGAATCTTGTTTGATACGTGACAAGACTTGCTGTGGTTTCTGTGCACTGAATTTCATAATTATGTATGCATCCATAATTACGTAACTCCTTGCACAGTCCGCACAGTTCGTTTCATCCTCGTATCACTTCCTTCAGATAGGCCACTGTTTTTAGGTAAAGTCACGAGTACCTGAGATATTCTATTTCTAGTATATATACATACCAGTTATCACACATAGTTGCAAGTAATTTCTAGTCAAAGACAAGTGCTACTCCAGTGCACCCTAAGTTTCGTAGTTTCCTTACTTGATTCTTTGAAAAATTGTTTCAGGTAGTGGATGTCGTGGAAAGTTTTATGCAATGAAAAACTTTTGAAAAATTGTTTTCGTGAAAGGATCCTAAAGAATGTAGTCTAGACTCGAGAAGGAATCCTGGTTCACTACAATCGCAGCTCTGATACCAATCTGTCACACCCCTTTCTTAGGCGGAAGCACGAGGTGTGATCTTGAAAGGTTCTCATTGCATACAAATGGTAAACATACTACATGCTCATAAAATAACCAATAACATTACGTAACTGAAAACATAGATTAAGTTTGGAGTTTACATCACAGCATAGAACGTTGTCTGAAAAGTTTACAACATTATTCAAAGATAAACATAAACAACATCCAAGAGGAAGAGTAAGATCGCGTGCACATCCGCATTAGTTACCTGAAATACATGTGAGTTTTTGGAAAATCGTCAACATAATGTTGTTGTGAATTCATGCAGTTTTTGTATTGAACGTTTGTATACTTGTATGAAAACATGGTATGTAATTTGTATGAAACCAGTATTTCTGTAAATATAAGGAAATCGAGATCGCTAATGGTTTGCAAGGCCATTAACATGTGACACGACATAGGAAGCATCCAAACCATAGGAATTTTTAGTAGTCGATTCACGACTGGGACACAAAAGCACTGCTTGGTACTAGTTATGACCAAGAGTGTGGCTGCCTGAAACCCATTAGATCTAACCTTTTGTTCTGTGGTCTTAGTATGTACACGATTAATGGTGCTTCTAGTACCCTATTCGTGACATGATCTAAAGTATCATTCCTTAGTTTTTGCATCCAACATACCATAACACATGTATTTTCTCCAAGTTTAAAAAGTATGTAAAAGTTTAAAAGTGGGGACATGAACTCACAACTTTGCGTTTCTTGCGCCGTAAATTTCACCGGGTTTGCTTATATAGCGTCGTGACCTATACGTGTTTTATTAACGTTAGTCACTAGACTTGTATCGAACAAGTACAAGTCACCATCTTTTATGTATTTGTTCTTTGTGGTTAAAAATAACTTATATTTTTAACTATGTATCTTGCTTATATTATTTTCTAGAAAATAAATATAAGTATGTTGTATTTTTCACCCGAGTTATGTATTTTCGTCCAAAACTTCATTTTAAGTTCGTAACTCATCCAAGTTACATAATCTATTAAGAAATATATTTTCATAAATATATTCTCTTATGCTTGTCTATGCATGTTGTATGTGCATTTTGTATTTTTACTCCTTAGGAGTATTTAGTGTATTTTCAAGTCCTAATACACTATTACATATAATACATACTACATACACTTAGCACAAAATTTGGTGATCAATAAATATATATATTTTCCTAAAAAATATACATACTTAATATCAACTTTTATCTTGAAGAAATCATCATTTCTTAACTTGAAGTTTACATAAAAATTAGGGAAACCTTGGTAAATATTTTTAGGTGAATTTTTAGGGAATAAGTTTCACCAAAACTTATATTTTTCTAAGTGTCAAAATTTTATAGAAATTTTGACATAGTTTCCCCTAAAAATGGAGGTTTCCCATGTTTTCAAACATGTGTTTATTTTCTTTTAAAATCATCACAAACAATCATCAACTCATTCAACACTTACCGAGTGTCAAAATCAGGTAAATTACACTACATCATGAACTTGAAGTTTTTGTAAAAACTTGTAGTAACTTACCATGTTATTTAGTAGGTTTAGTTACCCTTAAAAACATATTTATTTGTTTGTAAATCACATTATTAAAAGATTTGGTCATTTACAACTTGTAAGGTGATTTTTCTAAAAATATTTCTCTTGTATTTTTCTTGTTACAAACATGTTTCTAGTCTTATTTAAATACTAAAAATATGATTAGTTTGCTTAGAAACCATGACTTTGTAAATCCCATAAATAAACTTGGTTTCTTGAGAAAATTATTTTTGTAATCATCTATGTACAAGGTTTGTATTTTGTTTAAATCATCTTTGCATATGAAAACAAATTTCATCATTCAAGTTCATGTATATAAAGTATGATCATCTTGGTTTTTCACAAGATCATCACCTTAACTTACTAGATCATGTGTTTAATCACAATCTAGTAGATTTCTTATGATGTCTAACATCATTAACACAAACCATCATTCATCAAGAAGCAAATCATCATCATTCACATGTATTCTTATGTATTTAAGCTTATGTTAAAGTATCATGATCATGTTCTTTTGTGTTCTTTAAGATTATCAATGTATACCATCTTTTAACCAACTAAATATGAAATAACAAGGGATCATAAGGGTCTTACTACTAGCTCTAAGGCTAGGGATGAACACAAGAGGTTGAAGATGATATATATGTTGGATAAAAGCAAGTGGGAGAGGTCCTTTAAGATCCACAAGCTCCAAACCTTCTTAGACCCCTTCTAGCACCTTGTGATAACTTGGGATTGTATGAGAATTGGATGAAGATGGTGGTGGTGTTGTGGGTTGATCTTGGCTGAATGGAGAAGAGAAAGAGGGAGTAGATGGAGGTGTTAGGTATGTGTGAGAATGAATGAGATTAGGTCCACCTATAACCATTCTATGCTTATATCCAATGGGCATTATGTCTTGTAAGTACACTACAAGATCTCTACTCAATCTAGGTGAATCAAGAGAACATTAAGGGAAATCTTGAAAAGATTACACAAGATCAAAGGTGGGGCAACCCCATGACCGTCCACCTTAAAAGGGGGGGGGGGGTAAAGTGTAAGTTTGATGGGTAGTTAAGTAATCTAATTAGATTTCAAGAGATTTAGTTAGTGTTTAAGTATCTGATGTGTTATATAGTGTGTTAGGGTGTTCAGGGATCATAACTAGCTCAGAAATAAATAAACAATGGTTCTAGTATAATTTTGATGTTTCGGGTAGTGTCTGGCTGTTCGGTTAAATACCGGTTCGTTAAAGTGTCAAACTATTCCGTTTAGTGATCTTTAAGTACCCTTTTGTGACACTTTTAATTCCCGACACTTAGGAAAGCATTCAGGACCATTTAGTCATGTTTTTGCATGGTACAAACTTGTTACAATGCTGAATTTTGCTGAAATAGATAAAATTCAGCATTTAAAGTGTGTTCCGGGTGCTTTTCAGTGCGTATCTTAGCTTCTGGAAAGTCTATATGTTAACCCTTATATACATTCTTGGGTTTTAATGTATTTTAGACGTTGGACCTACTCCTAGGTCCCAATTCTATTGTCTGACTGCTTTCTGCAGAATTGTTGACACAATGTGTCTTACCGGTGAGTTTACTAGTATTTCTGACGCAACGCTATCATTAATGCATAAAGCAATATTTGTAGTATAAAACGTGCATGAATTCACAAGTATAGCATGTAATCTGACAATGTTGACATTTAAGCACATAATTGTAGATATTAAATAATAATAATTAAATTGTACGGAAATTACCGGTTTTGTGCCAGTTGTCAGACCTTGGTGGTAATTGTGACTCGCATTTACCTTTAGTCGAATTCTCGTACAACAACAGTTATCACTCTAGCATTCAAATGGCACCATTTGAGGCATTATATGGAAGAAAATGTCGAGCGCCTATTGTATGGCACGAGATTGGAGATGCGCAAATTACTGATCCTGAGTTATTACAAGAAATGACTGACAAGATCCTCCAGATACGAGAAAATCTCCTGAAAGCTTGGAGTCGTCAAAAGAGTTACCCGATAAACGCCTCAAGCCCCTTAAATTTGACGTTGGTGATCACGTACTCCTAAGGGTTTCACCTTGGAAGGGGGTGATCCGATTTAGCAAGAAAGGAAAGCTCGCGCCTTGATACGTTGGACCCTTTAAGATTCTAGAAAGAATTGGCAAAGTGGCCTACAGACTCGAATTACCGGAGGAACTCAGCAACGTACATCCAACTTTCCACCTTTCGAACCTCAAAAAGTGTCCAGCCAAGCAGAATTTACATGTTCCTCTTGAGGATTTATAAGTGGACGAAACATTACACTTCATGGAAAAGCCAGTCGAGATCATGGACCGAGAAACCAAGAAACTCCGACGCTCACGCATTCCTATAGTGAAGGTTCACTGGGATGGCAAACGCGGCGCCGACTTCACTTGGGAACTCGAGAGTGATATGAAGGCCAAGTATCCACAACTTTTTGTTACGCTTGCGCCTTAATTTCGGGACAAAATTCCTTAAAGTAGGGGAGGCTGAAACAACCCCACTTTTCGAAGTCGAAGTCAAAGTCAAAGTACAAGTCAAAGTCAAAGTCAAGGTCAAAGTCATGTTGTTATTCAAATATGTTATTCCTTGCTTAATTATTGCTTGTGCTCTTGAAACTCGATAAATAGTTTAGCCTTTGTGTTAATCGATATATTAATTAATGATATTTTAAACTATGTTTTACAACACATTTTATAACGCTTAATTACAACGCAAACTATTTCACGCACTTTATCGCATCACATGTTAGTCTAAACGCTATCACATAGCTATCGCATCGCAACTCGAAACGCAACTGTTGGTATTGTTCTATGTGTGTGTTATTATGTGCTTTACTTGTGCGTGCCTTAAATATGTTTAAAGGTGTTACTCATAGACGCAATCGCAACTCTATCGCATCGTAATCTCATAGCAAACTCTAAATGCAAATTACTTACTTTCATGATGTTTGGTGTTAGTTATGTTATTCGTGTAACATCTGTTTAATACTATTGCATCACTTACTCGCAACTCGCTTAAACGCAACGCAACGCTCAATGCACAAAACGAAAGTCGGAAAACTAACTCGCAAAAGCCAACCGATCGAACGACCATTCGATCGAATGTACATCCGACCGGATGACCATCCGATCGAATGGCCATCCGATCGAACGGTCGTCCGACCCACTTAACCTACACCACCTTTCACCCTCTCACCTATAAATACCCCTCCTATCACATCAACTGTTCATTGATGTGACAACTCCGTCCGACCCACGCACTCTCAAGCTCTTTTCTCTCGATTCCTGTAAGTTTTCTTCCTAAATCTTGTACTTCTGTTAGTGCATGATGTCTAAAGCCTTTGTCTTAAGTCTAGGGGTCTGTTATGTCAAGTTTGTATAGTTTAGGGGGCTGAATTGTAAGTTTATTTTATGTTTCATGTCTGGTAGCTTGAAATGACATGTTGTCATTTCAAGCTAACTAGCAAGTTGCATGTTAGCTTGAACAGGCCTGGTAGCTTGAACAGGTCTGGTCGCTTGAACATTTCATGTCCATTTCAAGCTAACAAGACAGCCTATATATAGGTAGTGTTTGTTTCTCATTTGTAACTGATCCTTCAAGTTGTAACCGAACTGCTGCCGGATTTTTCTGAGAAGTATTAATGAGACACAGTGTTTAAAGTGATATTCTTCTGTTTTCTACTCCATTCTCTTTGATTCTAATCTGTTTAAGTGTTTCCGCCACTTAAATAGTGTATATTAGCTCAAATTGACTCATTTGATCAGTCAAATCGGTCCTACAATTGGTATCAGAGCAAGTTATGAGCTAAAATACCTGAATCAAAGCCTTTTTAGTACATTTTTTGGATTTCTGGACATTGCCACGGACAAAATGGACTGAGTTTTGAGTATTGTATGTAAAAATGAGTTTTAAGAAATCCTTGAGAGTATCAGCTTAAAATTCGAAGTAAAACAGATAAAAATGGCCTAAAAACCTCTGATCGCTTGAACGAACTTGCGTTGGTCACTTGAAAAGTTCCTTGGTCGCTTGAAAAGTTGAAAGCAGTTTCAAGCTAACTAGCTAGCTAGCTTGAGAAGGGTTGTTAGCTTGAAAGTGCTCTAGCTTGAAAGTGTGGTCGCTTGAAAAGGGTTGTTAGCTTGAAAGTGCTCTAGCTTGAAAGTGTGGTCACTTGAAAAGGGTTCTTAGCTTGAAAGTGCTCTAGCTTGAAAGTGTGGTAGCTTGAAAATCTGTTTTTGTGAAAGTCCATTTCGTTCGTGATATTTCGTCTGAAGTTCAGTTTGTGTAGAACGTGTTTTTAGTAAAGTCACCTGTTTTCAAAAGTTAAACAGTTTCGGTAATCAAATTTCTAAAATGGAAAACCAAGATTTCTATAACTTTTTCGCCGGCAGTGGTATGGTAGTAGGACAAACCTCGGGTAGTCTTATGCAAAACATCAACATGGAAAATGAATTGGGAACGATGCAAAAGCCTCCCAAGCTTATGAACATTGATGAATACTCAGGATGGTCAAACAGATTTAAGAACTGGGTTCAGGCTAACCATTTCGAATGCTGGATGAAAATAGAAACAAAGTATGTTCCACCGGTTGATGGGAGAAATTATCCAAAGGGTATAGGAAGTTTGAGAGAATCAGAACAAAATGATTTCAAAGCCGAGAAAAAGATGAATAGTATCCTTCAGCAGGCTATCAAAGAAGACATTTTAGTGTTATTACAACATGAAGATAATGCTCAATCTATGTGGGATGCTTTGAAATTGAAGTTTCAAGGTAGTGTGTCAATGGTCAAGAATAAAAAGGCTTTATTAAAGAAGGAGTTTGATATTTTTACCAGCATGAAGGGTGAAACTACAAAGCAACTGCTCGATAGATATTGCCATTTAGTACTTGAAATGAAGAGATTAGAAATTGAAAAGAACAATGAAGAATTGATTGATAAGTTGTGTGATGCATTACCATATGAAGAGTGGGGCACGTATCTGATGATGTTGAAAAACAATTCAGATTTTGGGAAACTAAATCTTAGTCCATTCATAGAAAAGATTGAAGCTCAAGAGTTGGAGTTGTTAAAAATTAGAAAGATGAACTCAATAAATGTTCAACAAGATGTATCTTTGTACTACAGAGGCAGTACTCCAGTTACAACAAATCAGAGTCCAAAGATACAAACTGGTTTCAGTGCTGACACATCATCAAGTGCTTCATCAAATACTCCACAAACAAACAAGCATTCACCATTTGCCAGCTACGAGCCAAACTTTAAAGCTTCTAAACAGACATCACCTCAAAGTTCGATCAGCTCAAACAATCAGACATATGTTTCTGGGATCCAATGCAACATCGCAGTAAATATCAAGAATGGGAATGAATTCACTGAATCAGCTGCGAAACAGCATATTGCATTGTTGGCTTCCGTGTTAGAGTCGTATGAGTCTCTGGTAGCGGGTAAGATTGGGAATCCAGACATGACCAAAGAAGATTACGATCAGATTGACCCGGAGGAGCTTGAGTTAATAGATATTAAGTGGGGGATGGCTAGTCTTGTGAGGAGAGCACAGCGCTTTATGGAAATCACTGGCAGAAACAACCTTTTTGGACCTGATCAGAAGCTAGGTTTCGACAAGTCTAAAGTAACCTGCTTCAAGTGCAAAGAAAGAGGCCATTTCAAAAGTGAGTGTCCGAACCGAGAAGTAAATAATCATCAAAATCCGTTCACGAATGATTATTATAAGCAGGCAACCTATCATCGACCAAATCAGCAACCTGTAGTTCAAAGACCATAAATTGAGAACAAACCAGAGAAAGCTCTCATAGTGAATCAGGATGACGAGAAAGTTGCTGAGGGATTCAGTTGGGATAAATACATCCCTGGAAGTGATGGACAGGCTATGATGGCTGAGATATTTGAAGTGACCGAAAGTGTTGTTGAACCTGAAGTGGTTGTTGAAGATGTTTCTGTGGATAATGTGGCTGACATTGAGGATTTAGATGCAGAAGTTCTTTATTATCAATCTGAGCAGGAGGTATTAGCCAGTTCTTTGAGATCTATCATGCCTCCTAAAGTTTTTGAATCTTTTGCAGGTTTCTTTGAAGACCCGACGACTGGATTGTGTCCACGATATGAGGAGAAGAACGAGTCTGTCGAGGAGATGATCGATGTCACAAAGGAGATGACCGAAGACACTTTGAAAGAAATTGCTGACAAGGCTCTTATGGCGAAACTGAAAGAGGTAGACACAGAACTTGTGAAACCAGAGTCTGTCGGTACCGAGTCAGTTCAAAAGGAGTCGGATCAGGAGTCAGAAATTGAGGAGGTCAAATCTGAGAAAGTGTCTGAGTCAGAGTCCAAAAATGTCGGTAAACAGGAAGTAAAAACTGCTCATGAAGTAGAGATTGTTGAGAAAGTGGATTCAATATCTGAAACCCCATGCCAAAAGTGTTTACAACCGTGCATGGAGTGTCTTGAAAAAGACACTAAGTTTCAGGAATTGAAAGAACATGCTGACATGTTAAAATTTGATCTAGGACAAGTTAAAGAAGCATATGATACACTAGCCAGATCAGTTAAAATGATTAAAAAAGAAAGTGTCGAAAATGATAAAGACACAAAACTTGCAAAAGCAACACTTTTTGATAAACAAGTGGAAGTTAATTTTTATATTGACACAATCGCATCATTAAAGAAAGAATTAGAATTGACTAAAATTGAAAATGGGCGAATCGATAATAAATTGATGAGTTATGTTGCATCGTCCTATGTTCTTGAACAAATTGTTCCACAACAGCCCAATGCTACACCAGTCTTTAACAGCGTTCCACCCCGAATGTGGAATCATTATACTCAAAAGTATCCAGATAGGTGGAAGCTGCATTGAATCTCAAATTGAAAACAATTGAGGATGAATTGCCAGAGAGCATTGATGTTACATTCTCTGCATCCGATACTGACAAGGAATCACAGGTCATCCAGACTGTTGTCAATCAGGTGTTAGATGAAGAGAGTGATAACTCTGAGGTTGAAGTTATGAAATCTCATTCTGAGAAATCTGTTACTGATTCTGAAGACGAGGGTAACTTTTTAGATCGTTTCATACCAAAATCAGACAAGAGTACGAATGATGATCCGATTATGGTGGTTTACACTATGACTGGAACTGACAAGCTTTACTCTGATTTTGAGTATCCGCTTCAGAACGTTAAGATTGAAAATGTTGAAAAGGTTTTCAAATTGGTTGAAATTGACATTGATGTGGTAAACAACAAAGAATTCTTTTCGAAACCTAAAAAGTCATTAGTTACAACACGTTCAAACAACTCGGGCAAAAAGGAGTGGGAAGGGAATGGTAACAAGAAAAATGGTAACAACCTTAAAAACAAAGGAATTGGTTTTGAGAAAAAGATGGCTAAGAAGGTTGTCAAGCCAAAGGATAAAATGAATGATATTTTTGTTGTTGGGCCAAGTGTGGATGATGAGAAAGAATACATTTTTAGTCAGAAAGCCATTGATGATTTCAATGCAGCGAAGAAACTGAAAGAAGAGTCGTTCAAGTCAACTTCTGTCGAGTATGACAAAAGAGTTTGCTATCGCTGCAATGAGATCGGACACATGGCAAAACAATGCAAGAAAGTTTTTGAAAAACCTGTCATAAAACCTAGTGTTCAAAAACCTCGACCTAAGTCACCAGTTGACAAAAAGGGTAAAAAATCAATGGTTTCACCAATCCGCATCTTGAAGAGGGGTGAATCGTTGAAGTCGGAAGATAAGCTGAATTCGACATTCGAGATTGGCGAATCTTCAAACTCTCAAAAGACTTCAAAGATTTATTCTAAAACAAAAATTTTTGAAAATCAATCGTGGGTTGCAAAATCGAAACCATCGGTCGAGGAGAAAAAGATGGAAAACATTTTAAAAAATGAAACAAAGGTTTTGAAAGATGAGGTTACAGTGTTTGAGTTTGAACTAGATAAGTTTCTTGCAGAGTTTCCCCCGATCAAAAATGAAGAAAAAACAAAAGTAAAAATTGATGTTCCGAATGTCACGTTTAACTTTCCAAAGATTGATGAGAAATGTGATATAGTTTTTGGTAGTGTTCCACAAGTTAAGAAGTCATGGGCTTCATTGTTTTGAATAAATTGTTATAATGTTTGCAGGGGCTGCCCAGGTCTATAATTTCAAAATGGATAATGGACAGCGGGGCCTCAAGACATATGACTGGGATGCTAGCATTGCTTTACGACGTTAAATCAATCAACGGAGGTTACGTGGGTTTTGCAGGAAACCAAGGAGGAAGGATTGTCGGTCAAGGAACATTAACAAATGGAGTAATTTCGTTCGAGAAAGTTAACTACATAATTGAATTGGAAAATAATTTACTCAGTATTTCATAAATTTGTGATAATTCTTTTGCCATACATTTCACTAAAAATGAATGTCTTGTCTTAAAACCTGGTTTCAAAATTCTGGAAGAAATGGTGTTGTTGCGAGCTCCACGAGTAAATGATCTGTACATTCTTGATATGAGTGTCGCAACAACAACAGATTATCAAAAACAATGTTTTGTGTCAAAAACCAAAGCTACTGAAAAGGATTCGATAATGTGGCATCGAAAGATGGGCCACGTTCATATTAGAAAAAATGAATTTTCTTGTATCAAATGATTTAGTTGAAGGTGTAAATTTGAGAAACTTTCATTTGAATGATGACTGTGTAGCTTGCAAGAAAGGAAAGCAGACCAGGAAGTCACACCCACAAAAGTTGCTGAATTCAATCAGAGTACCGCTTGAGAGACTCCACATGGATCTCTTCGGGCCGGTCAATGTGAAAAGTATCAGTGGTGATTTGTATTGCTTGGTAGTCACTGATGATTATATGAGGTTTTCGTGGGTAATGTGCATGGAAAGAAAGGATCAGACGTTTGAGTCGCTGATGATTCTGTTCAAAAAGATGGAGATATTGTACAAGGTACCAATCCGAAGAATCCAAATTGATAATGGGACGGAGTTCAAGAATAACCGCATGCTCGAGTTCTGTAACGAGAAGGGAATTCTTCATGAATTCAGTGCACCATACACTCCGCAGCAAAATGGTGTAGCTGAAAGAAAGAACCGTACTCTTATTGAAACTGCTCGAACCATGTTGACCGATTCAAAACTACCAATCTGTTTCTGGAGTGAAGCTGTGGCAGCGGCATGCTATACCTTGAATCGAGTGCTTACTGTGAAGAAATACAAAAAGACGTGCTTTGAACTTCTTCACAGATATAAACCTAATCTAAAGTTTCTAGAGCCGTTCGGATCACCGTGTACCTTCATAGATCAAGATGGAAAGTTTGGTGCGAAGAGTAATGAAGTTCTTTGTGGGATACACGAGTCCCTTAAAAAGAGTGTTCGTTCCATGCTTGAAGAAGGTAATTGAAGTTCATCATGTGGATTGTCAGAAACACACGGCGTCACCTCAACTTCCCGGAAACAGATTGTTGTTCGATTACGATAAACTCTGGGAGTCGTTCCAACTACCTACGGAGCCGAGTGAAGAGGAACTTGCTTACCTGTACCAACAACAGCAATCATCTTTTCAAGATCAGGTGCCTAGACCGTTGGTGGTTTCTTAACCAGATGTGGATACAAACGCTCCTACATCTGGTGCAAACGATCACGAGGCAGGTCCGAGTGGAACAGCTCATGACGACCCAGTAGAGCCAGCTCCATCATTTGACCAGTTCGATGACTCAGATTCGGAGAACGCTCCGATATTTGATGAGGATCCAAATGTTGCATCAACTGAAGCTGAGGATCGCACCGGTGATCTAGATATCTCGTTTCAGCAATCGGAAGTTGCTGTGCCTGACACCATCATGCCACGAACATTATCTTACCATCCTTCAGAACAGATTATCAGAGATCTGCAAAGTGGTGTTAAAACAAAGATCAAATCAGCCGTGCACTTACTTGTTTTTATACATCGGTTGCTCCTTTACAGAAAGATTTCTCACTTAAATGTTTTATTTCGCAGATCGAGCCTAAAACATATAAGGAAGCGTTGACAGAAGACAGCTGGGTGATTGCGATGCAAGAGGAACTGCAGCAGTTTGAAAAGTTGGGTGTTTGGAGATTGGTCGATTTACCCAAAAACCAAAAGTTGATCAAGACAAAGTGGGTTTTCAAATGTAAAAGAGATGATCGAGGTGTCGTTGTTCGAAATAAAGCACGACTGGTTGTACAGGGATTCAGTCAGCAAGAAGGCATTGACTATGAGGAGATTTACGCGCCTGTTGCTAGACTTGAGGCTATAAGGATCTTCCTGGCGTTCGCGTCGTGGAAAGGATTCAAAGTATATCAGCTTGACGTGAAGTCTGCATTTCTGTATGGAAAGATAAAGGAAGAAGTGTATGTGGGACAACCTCCGGGTTTCACCGATCCACATCACAAGAACAAAGTGTATCTTCTGGATAAAGCTCTCTACGGATTGCACCAGGCCCGAGAGCCTGGTATGAGACGCTTTCCCAATATCTGTTGGCCAACGGGTTCATCAGAGGGACAGTTGATAGCACTCTCTTCACTAAGGAAGTTGCGTGTCACCTCTAAATCGTGCAGATATACGTCGATGACATCATTTTTGGCTCAACGAACGACGACTTGTGTAAAGAATTTGAGTTGGTGATGAAAAAGAAGTTCGAAATGAGTTCTATGGGGGAGATGAAGTTTTTCCTCGGGCTGCAGGTAGAACAGATGCCTGATGGAATCTTCATTCACCAAACAAAGTATGTGAAGGACGTGCTTGAAAAGTTTGACATGACTCAATGCATTCCAGCATCAACCCCCCTTGCTCAGAATCATGGGATTTGCCCAGATGAGAATGGAGAGAAAGTTGAAGAGACGTTGTATCGGTCTATGATTAGATCTTTGATGTATCTAACTGCCTCCCGGCCCGACATCATGTATCCGACGTGTTTGTGCACCCGATATCAGTCTAACCCCCGCCAGTCGCACTTGACAATCGTGAAACGCATATTACGGTATTTGAAAGGCTGCCCAAGCACTGGCTTGTGGTATCCTAGATCTGGCGATTTCTCTCTCACAGGTTTTGCTGATTCGGATTTTGGTAGTTGTAAGCAGAATGTTAAGTCCACCACTGCTGGGTGTCAGTTTTTCGGAACTAGACTTGTTACCTGGCAGTACAAGAAACAAACCGCGGTCGCTCTCTCTACATGTGAGGCTGAATACGTTTCGGCCTCCAGCTGTTGCTCACAGATCCTTTGGATTCAACAGCAGATGAGGGATTATGGTTTGCAATTCTTGGATACACCTATATTTGTGGACAATGAAGCGGCCATAAACATTACTAAAAACCCTGTTCACCACTCGAAAACTAAATACATTGAGATTCGGCATCACTTCATACGTGATTGCTATGAAAAGAAGTTAATCAGAATTGAATATGTGCACACCGATGAACAGAAGGCTGATTTTTATACTAAATCTTTTGATCGAAAAAGATTTAATTATCTTTTAAAATTGAATGGGTTGAGAAATTTGCTTTCTGGGAGGGTAATCGAGTGTGAAGCCGCGAAGGACGGCGATCAAAAGTGAACCACATCATGTTGTCAACTTTGTTTGTATAGTTTGTTTTCTGCTTTTCGATAAAAACAAAAACACAAAAATATGTTTTTCTTTTTAGGGGGAGAAAGTTTGCAGAAAAATACAAAAACATGATAAAATTACAAAAACCAAAAACATTTGAAAAAGTAAAAATGAGTTTGTGTAAAAAAAGGGAAATGATAGTACATCAGCTAGACAGGAGCAGTACGCTAAAGAAATGTAATGTAAAAATGTGTTAAGCAGTCTTGTAAATGATATGCCGATAGGTTTTTACACATTTAGTAGGTTTGTTTGGGATATAAACCTAAATATTACTTGCTTATTTCGTGGGGAACACTACTTGGATATATAGGTAACCCCTGAAATCTCGTTTGAAAGGTCCCTCTTTCTGAGATACTAGGTCTTTATGCTCAGTGATATCTGGGGTATTATCCCGGGACTTCTGCTGAAAGAAATTTCTGACCTAGTCCCCGGAGAATACTTTCTGCAAATGCTTGAAACATAGCATCACCCTCAGCATATATGATAAGACAATAAAATTGCTTAGCAATGATGTTGTAAAAAAGATCCACTAAAGGGGACCCACCAAAAGTCGAAGCCGTCATCTCTCTGCGTATACGGGAGTATCGACCTGAGCTCTCACGGCCCTCGCAACTTAACCCCTTACAGATATCATCTGTGGTATATTCACCTGTAAGACTGAATATTGGGATCTGGATACGGGAGTATATTCAAGAGGTGGGACACACGTATAAGTTTAAGTCTCTAAAACATTAAATCTGTATCCTGAACAGATTGAACTTTGTGTGAAAATTTAAAGTGGACCAGTATATCGACAATCATTGCAAATTGTTTAATGCTTAAAATGAAATTAAAGCTTAACGGTACTTGTATCTCGTCGGCAGCTGATATGATCCCTTAACACGCTCGCAAAAAGATTGTGTGTACAGTTTATTGCCTTTCATATTCAAAATCCAAAAAGATTTTATTTTTCTCATCTTATTTTTGACAACGGATGTTGGGAATCGGATGATCAAAGTCTTGTGTGCTAAACAAGTCAGATCTTGAGGGTTGGGAAAGCAGTAGATTGTGGAAAATGATTGGTAAGTGATTCAAAGTACAAAAGTTCATTAACTTGAACTTGTTTTTAGTTTCAAAACATCAGCATCTTCATAATTTGGTCAGCCAGGGTCATTAATTTGGAATTGGCAGGCTAAAAAAGTTGACCAGGGTCATTAACTTGGACTTGGTTAACTGAGTGCGTCAGTAAAATTCAGAAAATTAAAAAAGTTAAAATTTTTAAGTGCTTGTTCGCTTGAAATCACTCTGACCGCTTCAAAAGGTTCTACTCGCTTGAATGTTTGACAGCTTGAAATTGCATGTACATTTTCAAGCGAACAGGCTGTATATATAAATAGGCCAGGCTGATCGCTTGAAATGGTCATTGTTTCCTTGTTCGCTTCAAGTCTGACCTCCGACGATTTTAAGCTATCACTCAACTTCATCGATTGTGTGTCGTTATTCTGCCCAAATTCACCCAAATCTTGTGTTTTTAGTTTGTTTACTCAACTACAAACATGGTGAATGTAATTGATTGCACTGATTTAGACGAGATCGTATGTTTTTGTGTGTCGGCGATAACCTGTTTGTAGATTTGTAGATTTAGGGTTATTTCTTGTTCTAAAATGAAATTAAAACACATGGTTGTGGTCGGAATTAAGTGTAGATCATTGTTTGATGTTTGATTGAAACAGATCTGAGTGTTTGTACATACTTGTCCGATGAATAGATTTTTAAACTTAGATCTAGGGTTGTTGAATGGGTTAAAATTGATGAAAATGGTATCATTGGATTCGGAATCAAACGTAGAACATACTTATGTAAAAAATTTTAAACATTCGGACTGAGAAATTTGTTGAAGATTTTTGACAGTTTCAAGCTAACAGTCTAAGTCTTTGACCGCTTGAAATGAACTATTTCTTGTGTGACCGCTTGTATTGCATTATTTGTCTGTGTTAGCTTGAAATGGCTAATCCTTGTTTGACAGCTTGAAGTGATAAATTCTGGTATGATCGCTTGAGATGGTGTTTCATTTGATCGCTTGAACTGTATTGTCTATCTGTGTTCGCTTGTAGTGCATCTGGTTGTGTGTGTTCGCTTGAATGATTGTTCAAATTTGAAATTTTTAGTATCTCATTTGTTTGTTTCATGATTTGTTTTCAGCCATCAAAATTGAAATTCAATGCACAACACAATGTTTGCTGTGAACTTGATGAAGCAGTGGCTCCTAAGTTGTTGGAATTTAGAAGCATACTGGAGTTTATGAGAAGAGTGCCTATACAGAAAGCCTTGACAGACAAACGTTTGGTTTTCAAATCTCACATAAAGTGTTTCTGGAAACATGCAACTTATGATGAAGGTGGAAAAGTAATCAGTTCTTTGGTCAAAGTTAATGATGAAAAGAAAACAATTCTTATAACGGAAGCTTATGTGCGTGAAATCTTGAATTTTCCGGATGATGAAAACTCTCCAAAGAAGTTTCCGGAAAGAATGGTGAAAGGGTGTATGTTGAGAATGGGTTACACAGGAGCTTTGAACAGTGGAAATTATCTAAAGTCGAAGTTTACAAAACCTTTCAAGTTTTTAATTCATTGTGTATTACAAGCTTTAATTCATCGGAAAGGAAGTTATGCTGAAATGCGTGACTATCACATGAACATGGTTGTTGCTCTAGTGTTGAACAAAAAATACAACTTTTCACATGTTGTATTTCATTATTTAGTTGATGAAGTAACGTCGAAAAGAAAGACTTGGTTATATCCAAGATTCATTCAGATGTTCATCGATCACGCTTATCCTGAAATTGTTCGAGATATAGACAACGATTTGATGGTTTTCTCCCACATGGATAACGATTCAGTGAAAGCATTAATACGATATCATTCAAATCATCCTGAGCCGAAAGGTCAAGTTGAATTCTTTGGTGCTATCAAAGATAAAAATTATCAGGATCCAGATCCAGTTGAACACCAGAACTGGAGAAATGAAGAGGAGATGAAGGAAGCTGGTTATGTTGGTGAATTAGAAGCTCTTCAAGAATTCAAGTCAACTCGTAATGAATGGTTTGTGAAAGAACAAAAGAAGAGGATCAGGAAGACAACTCCAAAAGTGCAGATAGGAGAAGAATCCTCGTCTCAACCTAAGAAGAAATAAAAGTCTTCTAAAACATTGTTGATTGATGAATCTGATGTAGAAGCAGAGGGTGAAAAAGAAGCTGAAGCTGACACTGTAGCTGAAGCTAATGTTGGAGAGAAAGAACAAGTTGCTGAAGGTGCTCAAAGTGATGACGTTGACAAAGATACTACTTCTTCTGAGGAAAATATTGATGAAACTGAATGTTACAAGACTGTAGTGTCTGCGGCAGCAAAAGAAAAGCAAAAGAAGAAGAGAAGTAGAGAAGATGATGATGAGCCGTATGTGCCTTCGCAAGAAGAGGTTGCATCTCAAACTAGCTCAAAAGGTAAAAAGAAAGGAGTTGTGAGAAAGCTTGTGCAAACTCCGAAGCAACCAAAGAGAGTTAAGATCTTAATGGGCCAGAAACCTATTCAAAAAGTTAGTAAACCACTATCACCACCACCTGAACCTATACCACATCAATCACCTATTCAATCACTACCTCATCAATCACCTCCAAGACAACCAACTCCACCAAAACAACCCACACCACAAATCCATCAATTATCTCCATTACATTTATCGCCACCTCATCAAGAACAACCTATTACTTCTTCACAACAAATTTTCAAAACACCACCACCTTCACAACCTATCATCCAAATAACACTAGGTTCTTCGGGGTCCAAAAGTTTTCCACCTATTCCTCCAAACATGAGTATGGGGCTTGAAGATATTGGAGACTTAGATTTTGTGAACAATGTTCTGTTGAAGAATGTGGAAGATAAAGTTGAAGAAGTTATGGCTGAGAACAAGAGGTTGGTAAAGCGTGTAGAATCTGTGGAAGCTCAAAATTCTACTTTATTGAAGAAGAATGAAGCTGATGAAGCAGAAATAGATGTGATGAAAGTTCATATTTCTGAATTGTTGGAAGAAAAGAAACGCAGAGATGATCAGCTTAAGTATTATGAGTTAAAGAACAAGGATCTTGAAGCTGCGAAAGCTCAGAAAGAGCATGAGTTGTATATGATTAACAAAGTTTTGGAAAGTATGCTTGGTAAGCCAGTGGAGCAAAAGTTTGATGAGGTTATGCGTGAAGAAGTTAGAGCTGAGAAACAAGCTGCTATTGATGCAGAAATGAAAAGGAAAGGTAAAGAACCTGAAGGTTTTTCAGAAGAAAGGGCGATTGTGTTATCAACTGCTCCTGAACAATATTATGAACAGCCTGTTCCTCTATCTTCTGTTGCTGCTATAGTTGAAGAAGATGTCTTGTTAGAAGGTGTTCATAACGTTGAAGAAGATGATGAAGAAGATGATGATGATGATGATAAGAAAGTGTTTTCTGTAAATAGTTCAAGTAATGATGACGATGATGATGATGATCAAGGTGCATCTGGTTTTATAATTTCTGAAAGGCCTAAAGAACAAACTGCGGATGATCTGATGAATGATGAAGTAAATGAAGAAACAGAGGATGTAACTGGAAAGGGGGAGACTGTTGGTGATCAAAGTGTTGATACTGTTGAAAAGCTGATATTGCGCATCGAACCTGAAGTTGAAGAGGGGGAGATCAGACATACTTACACATTAGATGAAGTTTTAAAGATGTTCAATGTGAAAGAAAATGAAGTTCAGTCTGATATTGTAGAAGAGTTAAATGCATTTGATGTGAATCAAAAAGTTGAATATCAGTATAAGTATGTGGAAGATGCAGATCTCTATGATCGTGTTGAAGTAGAAGACTGCACTGATGAAGAAAATGTTAATGTTGATACTTCAGATTTTCCAACATTGATGGAATTCTTTACTGAAGAAAATAGAGATGAACTTAGAAGGAAAGTTGATGAGATACTTAAAGACAAAGACTTTGATGGTAACACAAAAGATCCTTTGAAAGAAGAACGCAAAAAGTGGTTCAGACAGTCTCATGAAAGAAAGTTTAAACGTCCATTGAAGTTTTATCAAAGAGATAGAAGTATTTCGATGGGTGACATAATTAGTTGGGGTTTTCTACCTCAAATTAATGCATATGCGATCAGGAGAGAGTGTGGTGTTCAGTACTTTGAAAATTTATATGATGTTATGTCACTTCCATGGTGGGATGTGGACGAATTATCTCAAGTACTAACTCTGGGGTATCCTGTTAGAAAGAATGATCTTGCAGTATGGGGAATGATAAGGTTTGAGGCTTTGAGAGAGTTCAGGCATTGGCAACCGCATTATCCAAAGAAGGATAGAAGAATCAATCCTGAAACTGGTAACGAAGAAACAATCTTGAATATAAAGAAGCCACGAACCATGAAGATCATACCAGTACCAAAGATGGAGCAAGATTTTTATAAAGGTTTTCTGGGTTGGGTGTATAGCTGCATATCAACTGAGGCAGTGATTACTTACCGAGCAGGGAATGAAATCAGACATATATTTGTCTATGATCCTATGTGGCTGGTGAACTGCTCAGCTAAAGATATTGAATGTTTATTCATCAACAAGATACATTTTCAAGCTGAAGACAAAGAACAAGCATTACAGTTTCAAAAAGTGGTTTCTATTTGTTTTCAAAAGGGCATTGATGCTGATAACAAATGGAATTCAAAGTGGTGGAAGCTTGAAGAAAAAGTAAAATTGAAAGCTGCAAAGGAAAAGAAAGAATGTGAAGAACGAGATCGTATGCTGCGAGGCAAGTATATGAGAGAGCAAGAAGCAGAAAGATTGAAAATTGCGAAAGAAAATGAGAAGATTAGGAAAGCATTACTGAAGAAACCTAAGCCTCATGAAGAAACGTTCAAGTCTCTGTAAAGACCAAGACTGAAGACTCCGGCTGTATCCAAGGGGGAGTTTGTTAGTGCATGATGTCTAAAGCCTTTGTCTTAAGTCTAGGGGTCTGTTATGTCAAGTTTGTATAGTTTAGGGGGCTGAATTGTAAGTTTATTTTATGTTTCATGTCTGGTAGCTTGAAATGACATGTTGTCATTTCAAGCTAACTAGCAAGTTGCATGTTAGCTTGAACAGGCCTGGTAGCTTGAACAGGTCTGGTCGCTTGAACATGTCATGTCCATTTCAAGCTAACAAGACAGCCTATATATAGGCAGTGTTTGTTTCTCATTTGTAACTGATCCTTCAAGTTGTAACCGAACTGCTGCCGGATTTTTCTGAGAAGTATTAATGAGAAACAGTGTTTAAAGTGATATTCTTCTGTTTTCTACTCCATTCTCTTTGATTCTAATCTGTTTAAGTGTTTCCGCCACTTAAATAGTGTATATTAGCTCAAATTGACTCATTTGATCGGTCAAATCGGTCCTACAACTTCCATCTTCATTACACACTTTCTCATCATCTTCACCATCAAATCTTACATTTTCACCATGAAATCACATGATTTGGGTTGTTCTAGGGTGACGCCACCTCGGGTTCTCATGAACACTGAAGTGTGACATCATCTCATCAAGAATGGTTTGGATATAAAGGATTTCCACATCATTTCATACTGATTTCGACTAAATCTAAACATTTTCAACTGGATTCAAACTTTTCTTCAACATTCTTCACTTTTTGCTCAAAACCGTTAGAATCTGGACTCGTTCAGGCTCTCTACTCATTCTCTAGTGGAGAACGGTCTGAGAATGGATTTCTACCAGAGAGACGAATGATTCTCGGGTTGAACATGAAATTCCGTCAATAACAGTTTAGTCTGATCAAACGGGGTGATTCCCATCTGATCGAACGAGTTGGACTTGATGTGATTTCCGTTGTTTAACACATCGTCACATCATATCCGTTAAACCGCAAGATTTTTCAACTTAAATGATTTGGCAAAGTTTTCAAACAGAAGGTTGCTCAATCGAATCGCCATCCGATCGGACGACCATCGGATCGAACGACTATTCGATCAGGTGACTGTCCCTTTTACAAGCTCAACACTTAAACTATTTTTCAAAACTTCAAAGAATATCACACTTCCAATGGAACAGTCATCCGATCAGATGACCATCCGATCGAATGACTATCCGACCAGGAGACTTATTCTTTGACTTACTCAAAACCTCAACTCTTCAATCGAATAGCCATCCGATAGAACGGCCATCTGTCCGGATGACCATCCGATCGAATGACTTATTTATACTACAACGAAAACTTCAAAAGTTCAAACGTTTCACAACACACTTCCTCAATCGAATGACCAACTGAGCGAATGGTCATCCGTCCGGATGACCATCCGTCCAGACGCTCATCCGATCTAACCACCATCTGATCAATCACTCGACGCACCGTTATACGCTGTTCAACGCTTACGCTATCGTTCTGTGATCAGGCTAATCTCCCACGCACTCCCTTCAATCAGAGATTGTTTTTATTTACTAAACATGAACTGTGAGTATAGTCGATCCCTTTTTGCTTAACGCACTTTTGGGTGTTACATACATTACCTATATCAAATCACATCGACACACAACGCAACCACTTTTATATGCTAACCGCTCTGCATGTTATACGTGTTTTCGATGAATGTTTGTATGTTATGTTTACACAGTGATTGTTGCCTGACACCTCAGCAACGATAGTACTATAGTTTGGACTCAGCATCTGTCGTGGACAGGGGTTGTTAAGGGTATTACTTCACATGGTCACAGTGGTGATAAGGTGTTGCGCATTCTACAACTCGCAGTCATATCGATTGCATATTTCATTGTCGATAGCTTACTTGCTTCACATTTCTACGTGTTACATGCTGGTTATGTGTAAATCGCTTTCGCTACTATATGCTATTAAACTTGTGTACTCACCTTTACACTATGTGTATTGACTTTATTTTAACGTATGTGACAGGTGTTTAGGATGCTACGCTATGCTTGCTGTGATGAATCAAGTTAGGTGGTCTAGAAACCCACAAATAAATATATGAGTTGTCGGAACTGTTATTTGCCTTTTAGAACAATATCTGTGATAACTATTTATGCTTTATATGTTTATGGTATGGGACGTGAACGTTAAATATATTGTCACTAATAGTGTTATGGATTCTCTTGGACAATCTGTTTCGCTCAGTGTCGCGCCCCGATGATTCCGCCATCGGTTGGGGTGTGACAGTGTGGTCATGACTCTCATGGTCTCCATGACCCTCCACATCAGTGCCATATCACTCACTTTTAATCCATCATTCAAAATCACTACCCTAAGGGTGTAGTCATGCTCATGACCCAAACCATTATTCTCTTATTTTAATTTATTTTTGTGGAAAAGGAAAAATAAATATTGAAAAAGGAAAGGAGGCACAAGGTTGCCATGGTTTAATCCATACCAACTATGGTGGATGAGGCAAGGAGGTGGTGTAACAATTCATTAATGGTCCTATATGTCGATTGATGACCCAACCATGCCCCCCACACCCTTTAGCCTAAGTTGATCATGTTTACATTAAAATTGCAAGTCTTTGCTCAGGTGTCATAAGTTTTGTTTATTTTCTTATTAATGTAAAAATATTTACAATATAATTAACAGTAGACTATTTTTTTATTAACTTATATGCCAAAACAAATAATCAACATTTTATATGAAGTAGAAAAATATTATTGTTATTTTAAATTACTCAATCTCAATAATAATACTAGTAAACATATTCGCGCGCGTTGCGGAGCGGGCACATTGCAAAAATCAAGTAGATAACATGTATAGTATGTGTAACGACCCGCAAAAACAATAAAGAACCTGAACGCAATTGATTCTGCAACACAAAAAAACATCTTGAAGATATGAAAGAGTAAGATATGAAAATCAAACATACATATGAAAGTAGGCCACCATTCATATGACAGATTTTGTAAAACCACATTAATCAAATAGATTTTGCACGAAAGTAGGCCACAAAAACGAAAGGTGTAATTTTTTCTCAACACAACTAATTTAATTAATCTACTGCATTTTGTTTGAGCTCCAGGAGGAAAAAGACTTTCTAGTTGATAAATGATCCACAAAATCAAATAGCAAAGGAAAGAGAAGGGTGCCCCTTCAAGTTGATGGGGTGGTTTGCTGTGAGATGCTAGAGTATGCTTAACATGGCAACAGAAAAAAAAGACACAACACAAATTATCTTAACATATAAATGATATCATATTCTATGTTTGTTTTCAAATTATGTAATGACAATCAGTGGTGGAGTTTGAAAAAAATCAGTGAGATCGGTGATAGAATCTCGTGAATAAACTTATGTAATTAGATTATAGTCTAAATCTTTGATATTAGGTTAGACTTATTCACAGGAAATCCTTTGTGTATATATGCATGTAAACATAATATTGAGAAAATCAATTCAACAGTTTATTTTATTCATATGGTATCAACCATATGGACGGTCCTCCTCCTCTCTTCTCGCAATCTCATTTTCCAGTCATTATCTTTTATTTTCGACGACTGCCATGGCCGACGCAGCAACCACCTCTATTGTCCCTCTCATACTCTCCTTCACCTTCTTTCGAACATGAGTATTTACAATTCTTAGCACTATATGAGTGGTAATTCTAACACCAAATTACCAAACTATATTAGACATGAGAAGCTAGTGAGACAAAATAAAGAAAATGGAGCATAATAGAGCAATGTATAACCAAACTGTCTAAGGGCATAGATCTACAACAATCAATTAACCACGGCACAAATGTGACCTCCATAGTATAACAATTAAAAGTTAAAACCACAATGGAATCTTGTGTACCTTTATTCCACCAAAACCCTTCCGCTCGGGTGGTGCTCCACAAACGCCCCTTCTCCAACCGACAAACAATCAGTACCTACAAAATTGAAATCAGTTACAACTTTCATTTTACGCACTAATTAACCACTCAATTCAACGAACAAACAAACTAAGTGCCTAACTCTTACCTCTGTTCAATCGATCCGTGGTCTGAGAGTTCGTGCGGAGGTGTTCGACTGTTATCGATTTGAGGTAACCTGAAATCGAAAGAAAGAAGAATCCAAGTCACCGCCGTCGCTGCTCTTGCCACAAAATCCGAAATCCGAATCCCCAAATGACCGCCGTTTCGGGTTGTTTTGGTTGTCGTTGCTGCTTGCTCACTTCATCGCGCTTCCGATGCTGCTTTTGACAAACCTAAGACTGAATTTTTCGCCGTTCCTGATTTGTAGAGGTTGGTGCAAGGATAAAGGAACGTACGTGAAGAAAATCCTATTAGGGTACATTTAGGGTTTAGTGCAGAAGAAGAGAAACAGGTTTAGATCCCAGCCCTCCATGGTAGTGGTTGTTTAACCCTAGACAGAGAGAAGACAACTGTTGTGCGTGATGAGTGAAGAAGCAAGGAATTTTTGTGAATACGTCGATGCACTGTTGCACCGACTTTGTGCTTTAAGATATAGGTATAATGAGACTAAAAATACACGATGAGGCGGGAGGAATTTCAGTCAATATAAGTACACTCGAAAATATAGTCATAATAAGCTCACAAGGATATCACCACGTGTTTGGTTCATTTTTATAATTAAATTTTAGTTTGATAATATTGAGAAAAGCAATTTAGCAATTAAAAGAAAAAAACAAATGCAAAAAGATTCACATGTGTTGAGCAGCGGTCGTTTATTTGTACAGATTCAATTTGTCACGGTATCGCAGCCAAAACAAAAAAACCTGAAAAATCAAATCCTAAGACAGGAAAGCGATATGAGTGAATCCATTTTACCCAAAGCGACTCTCGATAAGTTAGCACACTCCAAACATGAACAGACATCAAAGCATTATTCATATCTCCCACTATACGAATACCCGAACCTCCTTCACTTCTAGGCACACAAACTGGCTTCCATTTAACTTTGGCTTTCCCTTTTATGTTATTCCCTTGAGCCCACAAAAACTGCTTCATTCTGTCTTCTAAATCTTTTATAAGACGTTTCGGTAAAATAAATAGCGAAGCCCAATAAATGTGCAACGAAGAGAGAACTGAACGAATAAATTGTAATCTACCTGCAAACGATAAACATTTGGTTTTCCAATCTGAAATTCTAGGATCCATTCTTTCATTTGAGTTAGATTATAGAAGAAAAAAAACTGAAATAATAAAAAAATTATTATAAGTTTTTTATAATAAAGTTATAATTAATCTTGCAACAACTTAAAATTAATAAATAAGGGAGAAGAAATATAAAATTAATAATAATAATAATGGGAAAGAAAAAAATGGTGAAGTGGAATATAGCAGCTATCAGATCGCTCTCTCATTCTTTCTACGGTTCTTGATCGGATAAATCACTTGATATGTCAATAATCGGTTATGTCTCTTATCACACGCAAACTAATCTTTAAGATCAAGTCATGTTTAACAACACTCTCGTGCTCTCTCCGGCCACATGAAACACTATTGGATACCCAAAGTGTCACCCGCCATTATAGGTTTCCACTTGCAGCTACCTCCTCACAACTTCTAAAGTGTCACCCGCTACCACGTGAAACCCACAGTTTATGTTTCTTGCGACTTCTTTGCCTCTTCGCTCGACTCATTTTACATCACCGGTCACCAAGTGGACCACTAGGATCACTGGTGGCATCCCTAGCCACTGTTGCATATCTTTCCAACAACAACCCATTTTTAGTTGAAATTTTTTTTCTATATAATTTGTAGTTATTTTTTCATAATATTCAATATAACGACTTGCCAAGTTACATCAAAACAGAAGGTAGACGGGCAACAAGCTGCGCCACCACCCCTTTCTGAATTGCAAACTCTAATCTATCAAAGACAAAACCCCGTCCCACTGAGGCTGAGCAATTGTTGTGGATGACCCGTTGGACCCTAGTCAGAAATTGAATAGCTTCTGGCGCTAGAGAGCCAAATGTGTTAAAGGCAAAAGGGACAAAAACATGCTAGTTCTCTGCACAAGCTTTAGCGTGCTTATTAACTTTCTTCGATTCTGCCTTTCTTGCAGCTTGTCCAGCTACAAACCCGTTTTCTCTTAAACCAACCAGAGGGGAAACCCCCGTCAGGTCCACTCAAGCATGTTTCCCCTAGCCTAACCAAAGACGAGCAGATCCGCTGGTCGCAGAGTAGATCTCCCGGTCTGTAAGGAAATTCACAGGAGCCTCTTTCTTAGCCGAAATCCCAGCTCTTCTCAGGATGTCCCACAAAACATCTCGCACCCAGTCATACCGATATTTGAACCCAGGGAGCTCTTTACAATGCACTGCGTGCTCTCCATATTTATCCATACAAGCTTCACGGCATAACGGGCATGTTTCATCTTCTGGGTACATAGGGATCATCAGCCGGTATTTAAGGATGGCTCTGTATTCTACTGCTGACATAAATTATCCCAGCCCCTCAATTGGGATAACGGTCAAAAAATCCTGAGCATGGGGACCCTTCAGGCACTCCCACACCACCTTCTGGCGAGATGACAAATAAAAAATTTGATTAAAAAAATAAAACGTGACAGGTGGAGAAATCAAACACGCACTACTCAAGGTTCCAAGCTATAAAAGGTAAATGCCAAACATGCAAAACAAGCCATGTTTATTAAATAGATCAATACAAAATATTTATAAAATAGAAGAAGTTGTGGGCGCTATTTTTGCTGACCACCATTAAGTATAATAATAAGACTTAATTGCCTCGATGGTCCCTTTGGTTTTTCCTTTTTTCATCTTTAGTCCTCAACTTTTAAAAATTACACGTATGCTCCCTATGGTTTGATCTTTTGTTACTCGTGTAGGATCGATGAATCGTCCAAAACGAGTCGGTCTGAGTCAAATCTAGGTGTCTAGAAAGGCGGAAACAGACTAGAAACCGTCAATCAGTGTTAGAATAGGAGTAGAAGAGTAGAAATACACTTTAAACATGTTTTCCATTGATTATAAACGTTTTCGTACGGAGAGAATTCGTCAGCACTTCGTGGAAAGATTCTCTGAAAAGTTACAAATGAAAAACACAACTTGCCTATTTATAGGCTTGCCAGTCCTCATGAAACATTTCATGCTTTCTGGCCATTTCGTGCTTTCTGGCCATTTCATGCTTTCTGGCCAGACCCCATGAACTTGCCATTTCGTGCTTTCTGGCCAATACTCATAAACTTAACATTTTCAAACTATTACATATTAATGACACGACACAGACAGATGACGGAGGTGATAGACAATATGCATCAACAAACTCCCCCTTGGATATTGCCGCAGTCTTCAGTTAGCCGGTCTTCAAAACATTCTTCATAAAGACTTGAAAAATTCTTCCTTTTGCTTTAGCTTTTTCAATAACGTCTTTCTGAGCTTTTCCTTTTCCTTAGCAGCTCTCTGCTCATCTTCAGCTAGCTTTTGCCTCCATATAGCTCGATCGATTATGTCTTTTTCTTCACGCTCTTCTTTCCACTTCTTTGCTTTCAGAGACTCTTTCTTCAGGCTCCCCCTTTCGTTAAGCTTCCGTGCTTTTGGGATCAACACCTGGCTTTCCGGTTACAAGCTCCCCCTTGCGTCGAGGTCGTCTTCAGACTCCCCCTTAGACTCGGCTATCGGGATCGAAATCTGGAACTTTCATCTGCAAAATCTCAAACATTTATGAGAAAAAAAACATTTTAAATGTCCAGGATTGATGACCTGGCTCTTTCAACATATGCTAAAATATTTTTTCAGTGAAAGCATTTTTAGTTGTCCAGGATTACTTGATTCTCTCCCCCTATCAAAATACTATAAAGATTTGACGATATTATGAATCCAACAACTAAACCTAGCTCTTTACAATCAGATTTTACCAATTTGAGCATCCAAATCCCTCACAGTCAATCATCCAAGTCCAACTTAATTACCTTGGAGACTTCATAAACTGTTTTTGATTTTTGAATAAAAACTTCAAGTTTCAAATTAATAAACTTGTTTATTTTCAGAAACACGATCAGCATACTTTGATTTTGAAACTCAGCTTTCGGACATAGGTTGTCGAAAATAAAGTAGAAATCAAAATCTTTTTATATTTTTCTGAAACATAAAAGCAATAAAGAAATATTTACAAACATATTTACAGACAATATTTTTTGTTTGAGTTTGCGTCAGAGGATCATATCAGTTTATGACAAATCACTAGCACCGTTGAGCTTTAAACTCTTTAAGTTCTAAACGATTCACTTAGATTGTCCGTATACTGATCCACTTAAATTTTCACACAAAATATTTCATGCTTTCTGGACATTTCATGCTTTCTGGCCATTTCGTGCTTTTTGGCCATTTCATGCTTTCTGGCCAGACCCCATGAACTTGCCATTTCGTGCTTTCTGGCCAATACTCATAAACTTAACATTTTAAAACTATTACATATTAATGACACGACACAGACTGATTGTCACACCCCCAAATTCCCACCTAGGGTATGTCCCCATTAGGAGTGTAACGAATCCAACAACGAGCCACTAATTATATCAAACGCATTCAATTAAAAGATAAGGTACTTGATTGTAAATAAAACACTGTCTGTAAGTTTTAATGAAAACCAAAGTATCAGCGGAAGCAAAGTTAACCAGTTTTAAAACCAAAGTAATGTATCAATAAACCGATAAAATAAATACGTCCAGCAAGACCATGCCCACTCCAGCTGCTCCAGATAACAAGTCCCAAAATATCTCAGCTAACGACGTAGAAGCATGCAAACAAGTGTGTCAGACTACGCTGGTGAGTTCAAAGTTTTGTTACCGAGTTTAGTTACCAGTCACATGTGTAAAACAGTTCAATAAGATGATTTGTTGATTTGATTTTTCGTTGTTTTGATGTTGTTATTACTCGATTACCGAATAGCTACAAGATATGTGATTGCCCAACCCCAATGTCTCTATCAAAACATTGGTCATGCTTTAAGGAAATTAGTTCACGACCGTCCTCCCCGGTACGGTGTGAGGGTGCCAAACCTAATAGCGCTATCAACTAATAACCTCGTTGCCTCCTCGGCAACTGTCGGTAGATGTAAGGGGTCTTACGAGATAGATACTGAGTACAATAACAAACATCCCAATAAACACGCGTTCCTCCTCGGAACGTTACCCGATATCCCTCCCCGGGATGCATGCTTGAGAAAAAGCAGTGAACTCACCTTTGGTTGCTCGGTGTGACTGGATATTAGTTTACGTTCACAGTTGATCAATCAAGTCCTAATATAGTTACCAGTGTTAATCAGTTTCACATATGCATGAATCACAATTTCTCATGCTCATAGACAAACAGTAACAATTATGAATGATGCCATCACATAAATATTGACACATATTCACACCACACATGCTCATATTGTACGTACATGCCCGTCGGTTCCTTTCATGGAATTCATATCCATTAATATATATCGTTTTGTTATTCACACCATGTACAATCTAAACAGGTTATACGTATGAATTACAAGCATTACTAACCACATTTCAGTTAATCACAAAGCACTTCGGCCCAATAAATGAAATTCACAAAGCTTATTCAACATATCTATTTCACTATTTCTCTGGCCCATCAAGATTATATCATTCTTTACTACTAGTACCCGATTCCACTAGCGATAGTTATAATCTTCTCAACACATAACACAAATAGCAAGCACATTAGAATCCGGTTTGTACTTCGACCCAACAGAATATCGCAACCACTGTTACTGGCCCAATCCAGTTATGCCGTCCAATCGGCTATGGCCCAACCGATCAGAGCCCAACTCATCCATATTACAACTCGGTTGTTTTGTGGCCCAATTAGCGTACAGCCCAATATCAACAACCCAATACTTAACAGCCCCATGTATATACTCAAACCCGATTGACATGTGACCCTAACTACTAGACCAGTTTGTATTTTCTATCACCCCCTCCCCATAAGACCCGTAACATCACTATGTCTTTTAATACAAACAATTACTTTTATTAGTCAAGATTGCACACAATGATATAATCACTGTTGAACCCGTAGCATGCCTCATAGATATACATAGATGGCCTACAATTTAAAGCACCAATGATCATGCAAACACATAGCATATTCATGAGATACCATATAGTAATTAATAAAGATCATGATTCGGTGCATATAGGCATGATTCATTATACATGGCAACTATTATTCATTAGCAATCTAGTTCAAGCATCCATATTATCAACCATCCATGATCAATATACATATGTACACACATTAAGTAATCAACAGAACAACTAAACAAAAGATGGTCTACTAACCCGAAACAAGGCAAAACGGCTAATATCTTTGAGGGGGTTTCTCCTAGATCGTATGCGGGTGTGGGGGGAAACAAGTAGGGTTTGTTTAATTGAGTTATGAGATAATTGCAATTATATAAACTATGATATGGGGCGGTGTAACATAATAGATAACAATTCGAAGTGGGCTTAGGCCCACCCCACCAATCATTTGTCGCGCATGAGGAAGCCGACCAGCTTTGGCCTTGTTGGCCTGCACGTGCAACCCAAAGGCACTAGTAATCGCCCCAAAGCCCTATGAATTATTCTAATATGTGTGGCCCATTAAGGTGTGCGGTTCTAGCTTAATCATACTACACAACAGGTAATACATAAGTGGCCCCAAATTGTATTAACAAGTTATCGTGTTTAGTTTAACGGAGTTATGGCACGGGTGTTAAGTAAACGTTACTAACCTTTCAAATTCGGGTTGTCACATCATCCCCAACTTGAAAGAAATTTCGTCCCGAAATTTGATAAGTAAGCACAAAAGAGTGAAATGAGGTGATCAAGATTGTTGCGGGTTTGGCTCGGGTGTCACATCATCCCCAACTTGAAGAGGAATCTCGTCCCGAGATTCACCAGCTTTACTAGATTCTGGTTTGTCTTTAGGAAAAAGGTGAGGATACTTGAGCTTCATTTGATCTTCTCGCTCCCATGTGAACTCCGGTCCCCGCCGCGAGTTCCAACGGACTCGAACAATCGGAATACGACTATGCTTGCGTACTTTGACCTCCCTATCAATGATCTCAATAGGTTCTTCGACAAACTGCAACTTGTCGTCGATCCTCAACTCTTGATATGGTACCACTAGCGGGTCGTCTGCAAAACACTTCTTCATCTGTGAAACGTGGAAGACATCGTGAACATTACCCAGCTCAGCAGGTAATTCTAGCTTGTAAGCCACTGTACCGATGCGCTCAAGAACTCTAAACGGCCCAACGTAGCGTGGATTAAGCTTGCCACGCTTTCCAAAACATACAACACCTTTCCATGGTGAAACTTTCAACATGACGCGGTCATCCACTTCGAATTCTACCAGCTTGCTACGTTTGTTGGCATAGGCTTTCTGACGATCACGAGCTGCGGCCATACGTTTCCTGATCTGAACAATCATCTCCGAAGTTTCTAATACCAGCTCAGGACCTGAAATCTGACTGTCACCCACTTCAGCCCAACAGAGAGGTGAACGACATTTCCTCCCGTACAATGCTTCAAACGGAGCTGCCTTGATGCTAGTGTGATAACTGTTGTTGTAGGAGAACTCAACCAACGGCAAATGTTTCTCCCATCCTTTCCCAAAATCAATGACACACGCTCGCAACATGTCTTCTAGTGTCTGAATAGTGCGCTCACTCTGACCATCAGTCTGTGGGTGGTAAGTCGTGCTCATATCAAGACGTGAGCCAAACGACTTATGCATAGCCTACCGTAACTCTGAAGTAAAACGAGGATCTCGATCAGAAATGATAGAAGTTGGCACCCCGTGCCTAGAAACCACTTCCTTAAGGTATACTGCTGCGAGCTGAGAATGCTTATCTGTCTCCTTGATTGCTAGGAAATGCGCTGACTTCGTGAGACGGTCGACAATCACCCATATAGTATCGTTTCCAGCCTGGGTTCTCGGTAGCCCTGTGATGAAATCCATGGAGATCTGCTCCCATTTCCACATTGGTATCTCTGGCTGTTGGAGTAGACCCGAAGGTTTCTGGTACTCCGCCTTGACTCTAGCACAAGTCAAGCACTTACTCACATATGTAGCGATGATAGCTTTCATGTTCGGCCACCAGTACAAAACCTTGAGCTCCTGGTACATTTTATCCGACCCCGGATGAATAGAATATCGTGACTTGTGCGCTTCGTCCATCATAAGCTCTCGAAGGTTACCAATTAAAGGAACCCATATCCGTTCCATAATGTAGTGGATACCATCAGACCGTTGCTCAAACTTCTTCTGCATACCCCGCAAACCCTCAGCTTCGATGTTTTCTTCCTTTAAGGCCTCGATCTGAGCTGAACGAATCTGAGCAGGTAGATCAGAGTAAATAGTAAGCTATAGAGCACGAACCCGCTTCTGTCTTGGTTCCTTGCGACTGAGAGCATCTGCTACAACGTTGGATTTACCCGGATGATACTTAATAGCACACTCATAATCATTAAAAAGCTCGATCCAACGACGCTGCCGCATATTCAATTCCTTCTGGTCAAACATATGCTGGAGACTCCTGTGATCGGTATAGATGGTGCATTTGGTACCGTACAGGTAATGCCTCCAAATCTTCAATGCGAAGACCACAGCGCCTAACTCCAAGTCGTGAGTCGTATAGTTCTTCTCGTGTACCTTCAACTGTCGAGAAGCATAGGCTATCACCTTGCTGCGTTGCATCAACACGCAACCAAGACCCTGAATCGACGCATCACAATGAACCGCGAAGTCCTCCGTACCCTCCGGTAGGGACAAGATCGGTGCACTACACAATTTCTGCTTTAATAGCTGAAAGGCATCTTCCTGTTTCGCTCCCCAAGAATAGACTACCTTCTTCTGTGTCAAGGAGGTGAGAGGTAGAGCGATCTTAGAGAAATCCCGAATGAAACGACGATAATATCCCGCAAGACCAAGAAATTGTCGCACCTCCGAAGGGTTCTTTGGTGCCACCCAATTCCGTATAGCATCAATCTTTGCGGGGTCTACATGTATACCCATCTCGTTAACTATGTGCCCAAGAAAGTGTACTTCTCGAATCCAGAAATCACACTTAGAAAACTTCGCGTACAACTGTTCCTTCCGCAGGAGCTCCAAAATAAGACGTAGATGTCGCTCGTGGTCCTCCTTGCTCTTGGAGTAGATCAAGATGTCTTCAATAAAGACAATAACAAAGTCACCGAGGTACAGTTTGCACACGCGGTTCATGAGATCCATGAAGACCGCTGGTGCATTAGTCATCCCAAACGGCATAACCAAAAACTCATAGTGGCCATACCGTGTTCGAAAAGCTGTTCTGGGTACATCCTCCTCTCTGACTCGTACCTGATGATAACCTAACCTCAAGTCGATTTTAGAATAGAAGCTTGACCCTTGCAGCTGGTCAAATAAGTCGTCGATACATGGTAAAGGATAACGGTTCTTGACCGTCACCTTGTTGAGCTCGCGATAATCAATGCACATGCGAAAGGACCCATCTTTCTTCTTCATGAACAATACAGGGGCTCCCCAAGGCGAAGAGCTAGGTCGGATAAAGCCTCTATCCAACAGCTCTTGGAGCTGATTTGACAACTCCTGTAACTCTCCTGGTGCAAGGCGATAAGGAGCACGGGCAATCGGTGCTGCTCCTGGCTGGAGATCGATCTAAAATTCCACCTGACGATGTGGAGGCAATCCAGGGAGTTCTTCGGGAAATACATCAGGAAACTCTCGAACAACTGGAAGATCTTCGAGTTTCTTCTCGTCAGTCTGCGAATCAGTAACAAGAGCCAAAATAGCAGGATAGCCCTTACGCAGACACTTCAGAGCCTTCATTGCTGAGATGATACTAACTGTGGCACCACTACGATGACCCTGAACTGATAAAGATTCTCCACTAGGGAGAGAAACACGCACGATTTTCTCCTTACAAAGAATTTCTGCCTGATACTTGGACAACCAATCCATGCCAATAACCACATCGAAACTTCCAAGAGTAATAGGGAGTAGGTCAATGTCGAACACTTGACCCATGAGATCTAGTTTGCAACCAACAAGAAAGTGTGTAGCTTCAATCGTTTTACCATCAGCTATCTCTACTATGTGTTTAGTGACAAGAGGTGTAGGACTCAACCCTAAACGACTACCGAACTCCAAAGATACATAACTCCAATCGGCACCAGAGTCAAATAAAATAGATGCAAATATACCGTTCACTGAAAACGTACCAGTAACTACATTGCCGTCATTCCTCGCCTCACCAGTTCCAATAGTAAATTCGCGCCCACGCGCCACATTGCCCTCGTTGTTCCCATTGTTGTTCCCGGTGTTGTTGTGACCCGTGTTCTGATTCAGCTGAGGGCAGTCTCGCTTGATGTGACCCTCGGCTCCACACTGAAAACACCCCTTTCTGAACCCTTGATTATGCTGAGGTGGCTGCCCTTGCCGTCGTTGATACTGCTGATTCTGCTGCTTTGGCTGTGGAGCCCTGCAATCCTTGGCCTCGTGGCCTACCTTTTCACACCTACGACAAGTTCGAGCACACTGCCCAAAATGATGATAGCCACACTTGTTGCACTGGGCTTCTTCCCAACATAAGAACCCTGATTCTGATTAACTGATGACGACTGGTTAAAGCTGCGAGTACTGCCAGTGTCTGTCCTTTTCTGTGACTGTACTGAATAGGACGCCTTGTCCACATCGTTCCACTTACGCTTACCGTCAGTGGCAGGGGTAGTAGCTGGTGTCGTAGCAGTAGAGGTAGCAGCAGATTTGCGAGCCGGTAAGTTGCCGCGTTCAACCTCTTGATCGGTAATCTTGTGTGCCATTTGGACAACCTGTGCCAGATTGTTGTGGTTTGCTGCGGTGACGTAACCCTTAACTTCTGGAGCTAATCCCTTGAGATACAGTTCGATTCTTCGAGGTGGAGGTCTAGACAGATTGGGGCATAAAATTGCTAACTCGTTGGACCTCTTCGTGTAAGCCTCTATCTCTGACCCCTCCATCTTCAAGTTATAGAACTCGTTTTCTAGTTTCTGAATATCGTCACGGGAACAGTACTCCTCCCTGATCAACTCTTTAAAGTCATCCCAAGTTGTTGGTGCAGTATGTCTAAAGCCTGCGTCTTAGTCTTGTTAGATAAGTCTAGGGTCTGTTTATGTCAAGTATGTGAAGTATAGGGGTCTAAATGTATAAGTTAAGGTTATGTTTAAAGATTTCGCTTGAAGGTATGTTATGTTAGTCTCAAGCGAAATCAAGTGATAAGGTTTCGCTTCAGGAGTCATGATGTAAGCCTCAAGCGAAATCAAGTGATGAGATTTCGCTTGAAGCATGTTGAAGCGAAATCTTGATGCCTATAAATAGGCTTGTGTAGTTCTCAGTTGGTATGCATTCTGAGAAGTTGTAACGAAGTGCTGCCAGTTTTTCAAGTCAATATATAACAGAGAACAAGTGTTAAAAGTGAATCTATTCTGTTTTCTACTCTCTTCTATCTGATTCTAAGCTGTTTAGATGTTTCCGCCATCTAAATAGTGTAAACACATTCAAATTGACTCATTTGATCGGTCAAATCGATCCTACAATTGGTATCAGAGCAAGTTATGAGTGTGTTTACTTGAATCAATTGGTTTTTACTCACAAAAACTGATTTCTGGACGAAAACACGGACAAAATGGACTAAGACTTTCACAGTGTGTGTAAAAGTGTGTTTTAACAAAGCCTTGAGTAATTCAGTTTAAAACTCGGACTAAAATTGACAAAAATGACTTGAAAACCAGATTTCGCTTGAGCGAGCAGATTGATTGTTGGTGTTTTGAAGCGAAACTGTGGATTTCGCTTGAAATATTCTGTTTGATTGAAGCGAAATCGTATATTTCGCTTGAGGAGTCTGTGGTTAGCTGAAAATTTTGGTTTGAAGCGAAACCATAGATTTCGCTTGAGATCTTGCTGTTTGAAGCGAAATCATACTGTGTTTGATTTGTGGGTTTCGCTTGAAATCTTCTGTGATTTCGCTTGAAGCTTGAGTGATTTCGCTTGAGATTACTGATAGTCCATAGTGTTCGTGAACTTGTTCGATAATCTGATTTTGTGAAAAGTGTGTGTGTGAAAATTTTAAAACTATTCGGTAAATTTTTAAAAATGGAAAACCAAGAGTTTTATAACTTCTTCTCGGGAAGTGGTATGGTAGCAGGACAAACTTCGGGTAGTGTTTTACAAAACGTCAACATGGAGAACGAATTGGGAACAATGCAAAAGCCTCCTAAACTCATGAACATCGACGAATATTCGAGTTGGGCAGGAAGATTTAAAACGTGGGTTCAAGCTAATCATTTTGAAAGCTGGTTAAAGATTGATGATAAATATGTACCTCCTGTTAATGCTATGGGTCATCCGAAAGTGATTGGAAGTTTGTCTCAAACGGAACAAGCTGACTTTAAGGCTGAAAAGAAAATGATGAGCATTCTTCAACAAGCCATTAAGGAGGACATCTTAGTACTGTTACATCACGAAGACAATTCAAAATCTCTTTGGGATAAATTGTTGTTAAAGTTTGAAGGAAGTGGAGAAATGATGAAAAGCAAGAAAGCATTGATAAACAAGCAGTTTGACATTTTCACGGGAATGAAAGGAGAGACCACAAAGCAATTGATTGAACGATATTGTCATTTGGTTTTGGAGATGGGTAGATTGAAGATAACCAAGACAAATGAAGAGTGGATTGACAAATTAGCAGACGCTTTACCTTATGATGAATGGGGAACATATCTGATGGTGTTGAAGAACAATACAAATTTTGCTAGTATGAATTTGAGTGGTTTCATTGAGAAAATTGAGGCACATGAATTGGAACTAACAAAGATCAAACAAATGAATTCAGCAAATGTGCAGCAAGACATATCTTTGTATTACAAAGGAAGTATTCCTGTAGTAACAAATCAAAGTCCAAAGATACAGACAGGTTTTAGTGCTGATGTAAATTTGGGTGGTTCTACAAACACTCCACAATCAAACAAGCCTTCACCATTTGTGAACTATGATCCAAATTTCAAAGTTCAAGAGCAGTCTTCACCTCAAAGCTCTACAAGTTCAAATAATCAGGCTTATGTTTCTGGGGTGCAGTGCAACATCGCGGTGAATATTAAGAATGGAAATGAAATTACTGAAACTGCCGCGAGACAACACATTGCAGTACTTGCTTCTGTTCTAGAGGCTTATGAAGGATTAGTGGCGGGTAGGATTGGTAATCCTGATATGACCAAAGAGGATTACGACCAGATTGACCCGGAGGAACTTGAACTGATTGATATAAAATGGGGCATGGCAAGTTTGGTTAGAAGAGCACAACGGTTTATGGAGATCACAGGCAGAAATAGTCTCTCAGGTCCTGATCAGAAGTTAGGGTTCGACAAATCGAAAGTTACGTGCTTCAAGTGTAAAGAACGTGGTCATTTCAAGAGAGAATGTCCAAATCGTGAAGTAAACAATCATCAAAACCCGTTTACCAACGATTATTACAAGCAAGCAATCTATCATCGATCAAATCAACAGCCTACTGTTCAAAGACCACAAATTGAAAATAAACCGGAAAAAGCGATGATCGTGAATCAAGAAGATGAGAAGGTAGCTGCAGGGTTCAACTGGGATAAATATATTCCCGGTAGCGATGGACAGGCAATGATGGCTGAAGTTGCGGAAATTTCTGAGATAGTGTCTGAACCGGAAACAGTTACTGAAGATGTTTCCGTAGTTGTTGAAGAGGTTTCTGTTGAAAAAGCAGACAATCTTGAAGAAATGGTTGCTGAAATTCATCAATCTCAATCTGAGCAGGAGGTATTAACTAGTTCTTTGAGATCTATCATGCCGCCTAAAATTTTTGAATCTTTTGCAGGTTTCTTTGAAGAACCAAGGACCGGATTGTGTCCACGATATGATGAAAAGAAAGAATTTGTTGAAGAAATGATCGATGTGACAAAGGAAATGACTGAAGAAACTTTGAAAGAAATTGCTGACAAGGCTCTCATGGCAAAACTGAGAGAGGTAGACTCAGAATCTGAGGAGTCTAAGTCTGTCAGTAGTAAGTCTGTCAAACGAGAGGAAACTGGAGTTCAGGAAAACAAATCAGTCAAACTGTCTGAGTCAGAGTCTGAGAATGTCGGTAAACAAGATGTGAAAAATGTTTGTCATGAACAGGTTGTTGAAAAAGTTGTTTCAATTCCTGAAACACCATGCCAGAAGTGTTTACAACCTTGCATGGAGTGTCTTGAGAAAGACACTAAGTATCAGGAAATGAAACATCATGTAGACATGCTAAAATTTGATCTGAGCGAAGTAAAAGAAGCATATGACAAATTGGCTAAATCTATCAAAATGATTCAGGATGAAAGTCTTGAAAATGATAAAGCCACGAAATTACTAAAATCAACTGTTTTGGATAAACAAATAGAAATTAATTTTCATTTGGATACCATTGCTTCATTAAAAAGGGAATTGGAGTTAACAAAAATTGAAAATGAAAGAATTGATAAGAAGTTGATGAGTTATATAGCATCTTCATATGTGATTGAACAGATTGTCCCAAAACAACCTGATGAAACACCAGTCTTTAACAGTGTTCCACCCCCAATGTGGAATCATTACACACAGAAATATCCAGATGGGGTGGAAACTGCTTTGAATATCAAATTGAGATCAATTGAGGATGATTTGCCTGAAAGCATTGATGTTACATTCTCTGCATCCGACACCGACAATGAATCACAGGTTATCAAAACTGTTGTCGATCAGGTGTTAGATGAAGAGATTGATAACTCTGAGAAGTCACAATCTGAGAAAGGTGTTACAGATTCTGAAGATGAGAGTAATTTCTTGGAACGGTTTATACCGAAATCGGACAAGAGTGCGAATGATGATTCGATTATGGTAGTATATACTATGATTGGAACAGACAAACTTTATTCCGATTTCGAGTATCCTCTTCAGAATGTGAAAATTGAGAATGTTGAGAAAGTTTTTAGGTTGGTTGAAATGAACATTGATGAGGTTAATAACAAAGAATTCTTTTCAAAATCTAAAAAGTCATTTTTTACAACACGTGTCAACAACTTTGGGAAAAAGGAATGGGAAGGTAATGGTAACAAGAAAAATGGTAACAATTTGAAGAAGAAAGGAATTGGTTTTGAAAAAGGGATGGCTAAAAAGAGTGACAAACCAGTATTTCTTGCTGGTCCAAGTGTTGATGAAGAAAAAGAGTACATCTTTAGTCAAAAGGCTATTGACGATTTCAATGCGGCAAAGAAATTGAAAGAAGAGTCGTTCAAATCAACTTTTGTCGAATATGACAAAAGAGTTTGCTATCGCTGCAATGAAATTGGACACATGGCAAGACAATGCAAGAAAGTTTTTGAAAAACCTGTCATTAAACCATTTGTTAAAAAATTTCAACCTATGTCACCAGTTAACACAAAGGGCAAAAAGCCGATGGTTTCACCAATTCGAATCTTGAAAAAGGGTGAATCATTGAAGTCGGAAGATAAGCTAAAATCAACATTTGAGATTGGCGAATCTTCAAAGTCTCAAATGACTTCAAAGATTTATCCAAAAACGAAAACTTTTGAAAATCAATTTTGGGTTGTAAAATCAAAACCATCGGTTGAGGAGAAAAAGATGGAAAACATTTTGAAAAATGAAACAAAAGTTGTTGAAACCAAATCACAATCAGTTGAGGTAAAGAATATGGAGAACGAGTTAAAGTTTGATTCAAAAACTTTTAATCCTACTGTTCAAAATATTTTTGGAAAAATGGTTGACAGAAAAGTCAAAGGGGTAAAGGAATTTTATGAATCAAAGGTGGGTGTTAATGGTAATCAAAAATTTGAATCCGAGCTTGATAAGTTTCTTGCAGAGTTTCCTCCAATCAAAGAAAATATGTTAAAATCAAAAGTGGAACCTGTTGCTTCGAACGTCACATTTGACTTTCCTAAGATTGATGAAAAGTGTGATGTAGTGTTTGGAAGTGTTTCAGAAGTAAAAAAATCATGGAGTTCATTGTTTGA
This sequence comes from Helianthus tuberosus, assembly GCA_030545235.1. Lineage (NCBI taxonomy): Eukaryota > Viridiplantae > Streptophyta > Magnoliopsida > Asterales > Asteraceae > Helianthus > Helianthus tuberosus. The sequence continues at coordinate 130,378,868 of CM060412.1, read as the reverse complement.
ATAAATTTGTTATGATGTTTGCAGGGGCTGCCCAAGTCAATTCTATCAAAATGGATCATGGATAGTGGTGCGTCAAGGCACATGACTGGGACGCTTGCTTTGCTCTATGATGTAAAATCCATCAATGGAGGTCATGTAGGGTTTGCTGGAAGTCAAGGTGGAAGAATTGTTGGTCAAGGAACTTTGACAAATGGTGTGATATCTTTTGACAAAGTAAACTACATAGTGGAGTTGACAAACAATCTACTCAGTATTTCACAGATTTGTGATAAAGATTTCAGCGTACATTTTACAAAATCTGAATGTGTGGTTTTGAAACCAGGGTTTAAAATCCCTGATGAGATGGTGTTGTTGCGTGCTCCACGTGAGTATGATCTTTATTATCTTGATATGAGCACAGCAACGCCAACATCTCATCAGAAACAGTGTTTTGTGTCTAAAAACAAAGCAACAGAAAAAGATTCAATCATGTGGCATCGTAAGATGGGCCACATTCATGTTCGCAAAATGAATTTTTTGGTTCATAATGATTTAGTTGAAGGTGTGAACTTTAAAAATTTTCATTTAAATGATGATTGTATTGCATGTAAGAAAGGTAAACAGGTTCGGAAATCACATCCTTTGAAGGTCATGAATTCAATCAGGTTACCTCTTGAGAGATTGCACATGGATCTCTTCGGGCCTGTCAACGTTAAGAGCATCAGCCGGGATTTGTATTGCTTGGTGGTTACAGATGATTTTTCAATATTTTCTTGGGTTGTGTGCTTAGAACGGAAAGATCAAACATTTGAGTCTTTGATGATACTTTTCAAGAAGATGGAAACTGTATACAAACTGCCTATCCGGAGAATTAGAAGTGACAATGGAACTGAATTTAAAAACAACAGAATGTACGAGTTTTGCAATGAAAAGGGAATTCTTCATGAATTCAGTGCGCCGTATACTCCACAGCAAAACGGCGTAGCTGAAAGAAAGAATAGAACCCTAATTGAGACAGCACGTATAATGTTAGCAGATTCCAAGCTACCTATTTTCTTCTGGAGTGAAGCAGTATCTGCAGCGTGCTATACACTGAACAGAGTCCTTACTGTCAAGAAGTATGGAAAGACATGTTTTGAGTTGCTGCATCGTTACAAGCCGAATCTTGAGTTCTTGGAACCTTTCGGATCACCGTGTACATTTATTGATGAAGACGGAAAGTTTGGGGCAAAATCAAATGAAGGTTTCTTTGTAGGATATGCCAGCCCACTAAAAAGGGTGTTCGTACCATGTCTGAGCAAAGTGATTCAGGTCCTTCATGTGGATTGTCAAAAGCATACTCCGTCACCACAACTTCCCGGACAAAGATTCCTATTTGACTATGATAAACTCTGGGAATCGTTTCATCTGCCATCCGAGCCGAGTGAGGAGGAAGTAGCTCTCATGTACTTGTATCAACAAAGTCATTTGCCAGAGCCAGAATCTAGACCGCTAGATGTTCCTACGCCCACCGTGGGTACTCATGATGATGAAGCCGGACCAAGTGGAACCGTTCATATACCACCAGAGGAACCAGAGGAACCAGCTCCATCATTTGATGTTTCTGACGACTTAGAGGAGGAACCCGCTCCTACCTTTGACGAGGAACCAAATGATACAACAGAAGAGGTTGTTGACCAAATCATTGATCTTGACATTTCAAATCTGGAATCGGAAGTTGTAGTGCCTGATACTGTGATGCCACGGACCCTATCTTACCATCCTTCAGAACAAATTATCGGCGACTTGCAAAGTGGTGTCAAAACTCGACATCAAATAGATCAAGCTCTTACATGTTTCTATTCATCTATTGCTGATATGCAAAAAGAAGTCTCATTGAAATGTTTTATTTCGCAGATAGAGCCCAAGACGTACAGGGAAGCATTGACCGAGGAGAGCTGGGTTAATGCAATGCAGGAGGAGTTACAACAATTCGAGAAGCTGGGCGTCTGGAGACTTGTAGATTTGCCTGAGAATCAAAAGTTGATTAAAACAAAGTGGGTTTTTAAATGCAAAAGAGATGATAGAGGAGTCGTGGTGAGAAACAAAGCAAGACTGGTCGTTCAAGGATTTAGTCAACAAGAAGGAATTGATTACGATGAAGTCTACGCACCAGTTGCTAGGCTAGAGGCAATTCGGATTTTTCTGGCCTTTGCATCATGGAAGAACTTTAAAGTATATCAACTTGACGTAAAATCTGTTTTTCTCTATGGAACTATCAAAGAGGAAGTGTATGTGGGGCAACCGCCAGGTTTCACAGACCCACAGCACAAAAACAAGGTGTTTCTACTGGACAAGGCGTTATACGGACTTCACCAGGCCCCGAGAGCCTGGTATGAAACGCTCTCGACATACTTGCTGGACAACGGGTTCACAAGAGGTACAGTAGATAGCACTTTGTTTATTAAAGAAAAAAACAACCATTTGTTGATTGTGCAGATTTACGTGGACGATATCATTTTTGGATCCACTAACGACGATATGTGCAAAGAGTTTGAGCTAGTGATGAAGAAAAAGTTTGAGATGAGCTCAATGGGCGAAATGAAGTTTTTCCTCGGGTTGCAGGTAGAACAAATGCCTGACGGAATCTTCATTCATCAGTCAAAGTATGTGAAGGATGTGCTAGACAAGTTTGATATGGCAGATTGCAGTCCAGCATCTACTCCTCTCGCACAGAATCATGGGATTTGTCCAGATGAGAATGGAGTGAAGATGGATGAAACATTGTACCGATCAATCATTGGTTCACTGATGTATCTCACTGCTTCCCGTCCGGACATCATGTATCCGACATGCTTATGTGCCAGATATCAGTCGAATCCGAAGCAGTCACACCTGACAATAGTGAAACGTATACTACGGTATTTGAAAGGCTGCCCAAACGTCAGTTTGTGGTATCCTAGATTAGGTGATTTTACTTTATCCGGTTTCGCTGATTCAGATTTTGGAAGCTGCAAGCAGAACGCAAAGTCCACCACTGCTGGGTGTCAGTTCTTAGGAACTCGACTCGTTACCTGGCAGTGTAAGAAACAAACCACTGTAGCGCTTTCTACTTGTGAAGCTGAATACGTTTCAGCTTCCAGCTGTTGTTCGCAGATCCTTTGGATCCAACAGCAAATGCGTGACTTTGGTTTGCAATTCTTAGATACTCCAATTTTTGTGGACAATGAAGCAGCCATTAATATTACTAAAAATCCGGTTCACCATTCAAAAACAAAACACATTGAGATCCGTCACCATTTTATTCGAGATTGTAACGAGAAAAAATTAATTCGGATTGAATATGTGCACACCGATGAACAGAAAGCGGATTTCTATACCAAACCATTTGACAAAAAGAGGTTTTATTATCTTTTAAAATTGAATGGAATGAAAAATCTGCAATCTGGGAGGGTTGTTGAATGTGATGCCGAATTGGACGGCGATCTGACGTGAACTTTTGTCATGTTGTCAATTTTCTTTGTACAGTTTATTTTCTGCTTTTCGATAAAAACAAAAACACAAAAAATATGTTTTTATTTTTAGGGGGAGAAAGTTTGCAGAAAAATACAAAAACATGATAAAATCTATAAAAACCAAAAACATTTGAAAAAGTAAAAATGAGTTTGTGTATAAAAGGGAAATGATAGTACATCAGCTAGACGGGTGCAGTACGCTAAAGAAATGTAAAGTATAAATGTGTTAAGCAGTCTTGTAGATGATGTTCCGATAGGTCTTTACACATTCAGTAAAAATGTTCGGGATATTAACATAAAATTACTTGCTTTTATGTGGGGGAACATCTCTTGGATATATAGGTAACCCCTGAAATCTCGTTTGAAAGGTCTCGTATTCTGATATACTAGGATTGTTTACTCAATGATCTCTGGGGTATTATTCCAGGACTTCTGCTGAACGGTGGTTCTGACCTAGTCCTCGAATAATACTTTTCGCAAATGCTTGAAATATAGCATCACCCTCAGCATATATGATAAGACAATAAAATTGCTTAGCAATGCTGTTGTAAAAAAGATCCTCTAAAGGGGACACACCAAAAGTCGAGTCATGATCTCTCTGCTGAACGGTAGTTCTGACCTGAGCTCTCATGATTCTTCATAAGTTATTAACCCCTTACAGATATCATTTGTGTTAAATCTTTCCTGTAAGACTGAATATTGGGATCTGGATACGGGAGTATATTCTGAGGTGGGACACATATAAAAGTTTAAGTCTTAAAACATTAAATTCGTATCCTGAACAGATTGAGAAATGTGTGAAGATTTAACGTGGATCAGTATATCGGAAATCAATGCAAATTGTTTAATATTGGTAATGTAACTCAGCTTAACGGTACTTATATCTTGTTGGCAGCTGATATGATCCCTTAACACGCTCACAAAAAAGATTGTGTGTACATAGTTTCAGTTTTTTCAGTTTAAAATCCAAAAAGATTTTAATTTTTCATTTTATTTTCGACAACTGACATTGGGAATCGAAAGTTCAAAGTCTTGTGCAAATCATGTCTGAGATTGATGAGGATTGGGTAAGCTTGTGATGCAGTACAATGTTTGGTACAAGTGTTTGTTGATTAAAATGAGATTGAAAGATCAAAATGATTCAAAAGTTCATTAATTTGAACTTATTTTTTTCAAGAAATCCGGTATCTTCATAGTTTGGTTAGCCAAGGTCATTGAGTTGGACTTGGCAGACTAGTAAGTTGACCAAGGTCATTAACTTGGACTTGGTTGACTGAGTGTGACGGTGTTTAATCAGAAAAATATTAAAAATCAAATTTTTGAAAGTGTTAGGTTTAGTTGTTGGATTCTTTTTATAGCCAAATCTTTATAGGATTGTGAAAGAACCAGATTATCAATTCTGGACATTTAAAATGTCTATTCTTATAAATGTATGAGATTTGCAGGTAAATGTACCAGATTAAGATCCCAATAGCAAATTCTTAGGGGGAGTCTGAAGACGAGCTTGATACAAAAGGAAGCTTGTTGCTGGTAATCCAGGTGTCGATCCCAAATGTTTGGAAGATTGTTGAAAGGGGGAGCCTGAAGAAAGAGAAAGAGAAGTTTAGAGTTGTTTGAAGACCCAAAGACAAGACAAAGACTGCGGCTGTATCCAAGGGGGAGTTTGTTGGTGCAGTATGTCTAAAGCCTGCGTCTTAGTCTTGTTAGATAAGTCTAGGGTCTGTTTATGTCAAGTATGTGAAGTATAGGGGTCTAAATGTAAAAGTTAAGGTTATGTTTAAAGATTTCGCTTGAAGGTATGTTATGTTAGTCTCAAGCGAAATCAAGTGATAAGGTTTCGCTTCAGGAGTCATGATGTAAGCCTCAAGCGAAATCAAGTGATGAGATTTCGCTTGAAGCATGTTGAAGCGAAATCTTGATGCCTATAAATAGGCTTGTGTAGTTCTCAGTTGGTATGCATTCTGAGAAGTTGTAACGAAGTGCTGCCAGTTTTTCAAGTCAATATATAACAGAGAACAAGTGTTAAAAGTGAATCTATTCTGTTTTCTACTCTCTTCTATCTGATTCTAAGCTGTTTAGATGTTTCCGCCATCTAAATAGTGTAAACACATTCAAATTGACTCATTTGATCGGTCAAATCGATCCTACACAAGTGGTGGCGTTTGCCTCTTCAATACCCAACAGCTGAACATGGGCGTTCCACCACGTCAGAGCGGCATCCTCGAGTGTGCCCGAAGCAAACTTCACTCGGTCCCCAGCAGGACAGTTACATATAGCAAAAACGGATTCAGCCTTCTCAAACCATCTCAGCAGTCCCACATCCCCTTCAGTCCCACTGAAGGTTTGTGGCTTACTGTCCATAAATGTCTTGAATGTGCAGAGGGGCGGGTTGTTCTGTTGCGCTGGCTGACCTAATGGACGTAAGGAAATACAATTACAAAGGTAAGAACCGTGCATATGACACGCGAATAATAGAAAATTCTGACACATAACGTACCAGCCTGATAGGCTGCCAATGCCTTAGCCACGCGTTCGTTGATCAGATCTGTCAACTGGGCCTGAGTCATATTGATGTTGCCACGTCCACCGCCGCGGCCACCTCCACGTCCACCATTTCATCCGCCACGTCCGTTCATGATTCTATATAAGGAGAGGGAACGAATTTAGGAGTCGAGAATGGGGAAAATAATCAGGTATAACATTGAAATCTATAGGTTACCAAGTTCACACGCAATAGAAAAGAATCCCTCTCACGCTTGTTAAGCCTCACTGGGACTTGCATGCACCTCGCGTTATTATTATGTGTGCACCGATGATAATAAGGCGACTTGCATGCTCATCTCAATGCCTCTTAACTTGCGCTCGAAGTTTCTCCCCACATTCAATTAACATAGAATCAAATACTACATGATTATGATTCACAGAATTCGAGGGGTAGTGTTACACTATCAATGTACTATGATGTCTAACATATCGTTTCATGCATGCTATAAGTATGTGCTTACTAGACGAGTAATGCATAAAGTAACGGGAAACAAACCTTGCAATCTGAAGCTGAGCGTCATGGTCGATTTCGGATCTATTCAGTTATAGTCTGGTTTTATGAAAACGTTTTTAAAACCAAGTTCTCTATAACCAGTGGCTCTGATACCAAACTGTCACACCCCCAAATTCCCACCTAGGGTATGTCCCCATTAGGAGTGCAACGAATCCAACAACGAGCCACTAATTATATCAAACGCATTCAATTAAAAGATAAGGTACTTGATTGTAAATAAAAGACTGTCTGTAAGTTTTAATGAAAACCAAAGTATCAGCGGAAGCAAAGTTAACCAGTTTTAAAACCAAAGTAATGTATCAATAAACCGATAAAATAAATATGTCCAGCAAGACCATGCCCACTCCAGCTGCTTCAGATAGCAAGTCCCAAAATATCTCAGCTAACGACCTACAAGCATGCAAACAAGTGTGTCAGACTACGCTGGTGAGTTCAAAGTTTTGTTACCGAGTTTAGTTACCAGTCACATGTGTAAAACAGTTCAATAAGATGATTTGTTGATTTGATGTTTCGTTGTTTTGATGTTGTTATTACTCGATTACCGAATAGCTACAAGATATGTGATTGCCCGACCCCAATGTCTCTATCAAAACATTGGTCATGCTTTAAGGAAATTAGTTCACGACCGTCCTCCCCGGTATGGTGTGAGGGTGCCAAACCTAATAGCGCTATCAACTAATAACCTCGTTGCCTCCTCGGCAACTGTCGGTAGATGTAAGGGGTCTTACGAGATAGATACTGAGTACAATAACAAACATCCCAATAAACACGCGTTCCTCCCCGGAACGTTACCCGATATCCCTCCCCGGGATGCATGCTTGAGAAAAAGCAGTGAACTCACCTTTGGTTGCTCGGTGTGACTAGATATTAGTTTACATTCACAGTTGATCAATCAAGTCCTAATATAGTTACCAGTGTTAATCAGTTTCACATATGCATGAATCACAATTTCTCATGCTCATAGACAAACAGTAACAATTATGAATGATGCCATCACATAAATATTGACACATATTCACACCACACATGCTCATATTGTACGTACATGCCCGTCGGTTCCTTTCATGGAATCTCATATCCATTAATATATATCGTTTTGTTATTCACACCATGTACAATCTAAACAGGTTATACGTATGAGTTACAAGCATTACTAACCACATTTCAGTTAATCACAAAGCACTTCGGCCCAATAAATGAAATTCACAAAGCTTATGCAACATATCTATTTCACTATTTCTCTGGCCAAACTAGATTAGATCATTCTTTACTACTAGTACCGGATTCCACTAGCGATAGTTATAATCTTCTCAACACATAACACAAATAGCAAGCACATTAGAATCCGGTTTGTACTTCGACCCAACAGAATATCACAACCACTGTTACTGGCCCAGTCCAGTTATGCCGTCCAATCGGCTATGGCCCAGCCGATCAGAGCCCAACTCATCCATATTACAACTCGGTTGTTTTGTGGCCCAATTACGCGTACAGCCCAATATCAACAACCCAATACTTAATACTTAACAGCCCCATGTATATACTCAAACCCGATTGACATGTGACCCTAACTACTAGACCAGTTTGTATTTTCTATCACCCCCCTCCCCATAAGACCCGTAACATCACTATGTCTTTTAATACAAACAATTACTTTTATTAATCAAGATTGCACACAATGATATAATCACTGTTGAACCCGTAGCATGCCTCATAGATATACATAGATGGCCTACAATTTAAAGCACCAATGATCATGCAAACACATAGCATATTCATGAGATACCATATAGTAATTAATAAAGATCATGATTCGGTGCATATAGGCATGATTCATTATACATGGCAACTATTATTCATTAGCAATCTAGTTCAAGCATCCATATTATCAACCATCCATGATCAATATACATATGTACACACATTAAGTAATCAACAGAACAACTAAACAAAAGATGGTCTACTAACCCGAAACAAGGCAAAACGGCTGATATCTTTGAGGGGGTTTCTCCTAGATCGTATGCGGGTGTGGGGGGAAACAAGTAGGGTTTGTTTAATTGAGTTATGAGATAATTGCAATTATATAAACTATGATATGGGGCGGTGTAACATAATAGATAACAATTCGAAGTGGGCTTAGGCCCACCCCACCAATCATTTGTCGCGCATGAGGAAGCCGACCAGCTTTGGCCTTGTTGGCCTGCACGTGCAACCCAAAGGCACTAGTAATCGCCCCAAAGCCCTATGAATTATTCTAATATGTGTGGCCCATTAAGGTGTGCGGTTCTAGCTTAATCATACTACACAACAGGTAATACATAAGTGGCCCCAAATTGTATTAACAAGTTATCGTGTTTAGTTTAACGGAGTTATGGCACGGGTGTTAAGTAAACGTTACTAACCTTTCAAATTCGGGTTGTCACACTGATGACGTAGGCGATAGACATTATGCATCAACAACTCGGATAGTCCCTAGAGCGGATGTCTGTTAGTTTGTTCCGTTAAGTTGGTATAAAATGACTTAACTAGCCTTATCATTTAAAATGCTAATTAAATTAAAACATTAAAAAAAACATCAAGTGGGACCTACTCACCACTCACCCCCCCCCCCACTTCATCTTCAACCTCTATCACCAACCCTCTACCATAACCATTTTCTCCATCAAGCATCACCCAAACCTGAAACCCCACCTCCACGACACCCTACCGCACCCGTCTTCGGCCGACGAGCATCCCGTTCCGGTGACGTACCGGTTGATCTGTCCATTGCTCTGTTCTGTAATTTGTTAAATTCAAACAAGTCACAACCCTCTTTCGTAAAAGTTTTAATATCCCTAAACTGTTGCATTATTGGAGCCATCACTTGCTTTAGACTCACCAGCTAGTGTTCATTGTGCAAATCTAGCTTGCAACCAACCACAATCACTAGTGCCTTCACCTACACACACACACACACATATATATATACACACAAAACATTGTTAAACTCTTATAATCTCCATTCAAGCAACTAAACACATTTATAATTGAATACGAATGGATAGAAATTAAACCTTCAGATGACGAACTTCCGGAATCCAGAACGTTTGAAGCTGACTAAGTGTCTCTGGTTTATCACAAGCATAAGTTAACACAACCGCATCCGCTCGCTTCAATTCTTCTTCTAACTTAGCTTTACCTTCCAAACTACATCAACAATTAATTCAAAAACCTAATAAACAACAGCACAACTGAAACAATCAAACAAATCAACAAAAAAATACACAATCCAGACCTAGACGCTGTATCGATAATCGTAACAGGAACCGCATCCAGATAATAATCCGTAGGAAGACGAGTCGGAGGAAGCACCAGAGAAACACTCTCCGAAAACCTCCCCGATGCAGCTGCCGCATTTAGGCTCGATTTACCGGTGCCGCAGTCACCGGTCACCACAAGGCGGACTTGATGTTTCAGGTTTTGGTGGTGCTTGATGGAGAAAATGGTGATGGCAGAGGGTTGGATGATAGAGGTTGAAGATGAAGTTGGGGGTGAGTGGTGGGTAGGTCCCACTTGATATTTTTTAATGATTTAATTTAATTAGTATTGTAAATAATAAGGGTAGTTAAGTTATTTTACACAAACTTAAGTGAACAAACTAACAGACATTCATTCAGGGAACTATCCGAGTAAAAAAAGATCAAAAAACCACAGGGAGCATACATGTAACACCCCGAAATCGGGATTTGGTAATTAAACCATGTTAATAATAATGAATGGGTAAAATACCGTTAGTGGTAAAAGTAAACCCAGTGAATATTAGGAATTTAATAGATAAACCTAGTATTAAATAAAAAGTGAATAAAAGCTTTTGAGGAAATAAAGATAATAAGAGGCCCGAGTTAACGGGATTTAAAAATAAGACGGGTTATGACTTCCCCGAACCCACTAAGTAACTAGGAATATCAACCTAGTTAGTTAAGTGTTGTAAAAACAATAAAAGAAACATGAAAGAGATAACCCTTTTATAAACTATGGAACTAGAGGGACTAAAAGAGGCAAAAGGGAAAGATGTTTTTAATTAAAACAAATAAACACCAAAACACACACATATGTGTGTGTTTGGTCGACGATTTCACAGAGCCAGGAGAAGGGTTCTTCTCAAAACCCTAAACTCACTAAAATCTATCAAAATCCAAGGGAAATTGAGTTGGAAATTGGGGCTTTAACTAAATTCGTGATCACCCAAGCTAGGAGATCATAAGGTATGTTGAATTTCATCATTTAGTGATATCTTGAAATTTGGATGAACATGCATGAACAAAATTCTAGAATGAATGTTGTGTATATGAGTGATATTGGGTTGAATCTATGTTTAGAAATAAACCCTAGATGCAAACTTGTAAAATTGTACCATAAACTAGTGATTAGTCAATTAACCAAGTATGAGCCAAGTGGGTTTTAACTAAATAGTGAAGATAATGATATGCATGTGCTTAGAATCATCATATTTGATAGTTGGAGCAAAATACCTGAACAATTTATAAGTTCGAGTGAATGCTCATATGTGACTTGAAATGGGTTTTTGTACATTATGATGAAACTAGTGTTTTGTTCATATAAATAGGTGTTTGGAATCATGATGTCTACTAATTAATTTGTAGAAGCTGATTATATTAGATGTTCGAATAAATGTCTAATGCTATGATGAAACGGGTTTTTACATGTAGATAGAAACCTTTAGTTCTTGCTTAACAAATGAATAATTAGCTTTGATAATCAAGAGCTAAGTTAAATTGGTGTTAATAATAGCATGAACTTAGACTTGAAAAGTAGTTAAAATTGTGGCGTAAGAATAATGCCTATCGGATACTTGACAAAGTGCTTAAATGAATTGTCGAGGTTTATAATATAATCACTTATGTTAATAGGCAGTTTGACCTTCAAAAGTCAAACTGACCAAAATGAAATCAAATGGTGAATTTTGAGGGAAAACCCGTAAGATGGAATAGTCATAATTAATGATGACTAATCTAACCGTCTTACGAATTATGATGTTAGTTTGACGCTTGACAAGCTAGGTAGAGGCTTGGAAAGGAAGCGGGCCAAACGAAGCAAGTATGAAGGAAAAGCGTAATTCGGATGCAAGGTAAGTATATCTTACACTAGTCATTGTTGGTGCATATTCGGTGACAACAGCTTAATAGTTTGATTATTTAGTCTTTGGATATTTTGTAATGGGCTTAGCTTATTGGTTAGTGAGTTATTTGTTGTAATGGGCTTGGAAAATGGCCTAGCCCAGTAGGAAGCCCAGTTCACTGACATGTGGTATATAAACATGTTTTGTGATTAGGGTTTTAGAAGTTAGAGAATTCTAGAAAGAGAAAGTCTAGAGAGAGAGAGTAATTTCGAAAGTTGTGAGAGGCAAGATCACAAAGATAGGCTGTGAGGTTGTGAGGTCTTGAGTTGATTGTAAAACTGCTTGTTTGGATAATCAATAGAAGACCTGTTTGATTGAATTCTGTTTTCTACTCGTTTCTGTGCAAATCTGATCTAGAGGATTCCGCACTCTAGGTTAGATATACAATTCTGTGAAAGATCCATACGAACAAGGGGACCAACAATTGGTATCAGAGCTTTAGGCTCTTGAAGAAGCACGGTTCAGAATTGAAGACTGCAGAATTCGGGTGGAATTGTTTTGAAAATTTTCGAAAATTTTGAGTTTTGGAAACTAGGGTTTCGAAATTTTTCTTGGTTTTGATATAATTTTCCAAAATTTTTGGGTTGTTTGATCTGTTTACGTATTTAATTTTGCTGTTTAAGTGTTTTTGGTTGCAGGTTTGGTTGATTTTTAAAGGATTTTGGCTTGAAAGTCTTGAAGATTCGAAGACTGTTCTTCGTGTTCTTCGTATCTCCTTCAAAAAATTCAGCTGATCTGGTGTTTAATTTTGCAGGAAACTGTTAGAAGAATCTGGAAAATCTTCAGAAATTTCAAATAGATTGAGTTTCCAAAATTTTCTAGCAAATTTGCTGAAATCGGATAAATACTTTGACAGACCAGCGAATTTAACTCAGCGACCGGCGAAATTAAAATCCAAAGGCGACTTTGGTGACCATTTTAATTGTCCTCAGCGACATTATTACGGTGATCGGCGAAATTAATGTCGTCGTAATAGCGACCTGATTAGCCAGCGAAATTAACTGACCGGCGAACCAGCGAAATTGTGTTGATTTACCAGCGAATTTAATCCAGCATAATTAAGTTACCAGCATAATTATAATTACTCTACCAGCATAATTATAATTACTCCATCAGCATATTTAACTTGGTTTGCTAGCATAATTAGCGTCATCCAGCGAAATTAACTTGGTTTGCCAGCAAAATTAGCTAGAGAAATTAAAAGGTGGAGTATTTATTTTTGTGGAGTAATTAGATACACATAGAGGAATTAACGTTTTCGTGAATAGAATTTGATCAGTAACTCATCTGCCGAAACCGTTTGCACCGTTGGACTCGTATTTTTAGGACAAAAAAAAAAGACTCCAGAAATTTCCGATTTTGGTTTTCGACATTATATATCATTGGATTCGTTTTTTCGAGACGATTCTAACGGTATAATTTGGTAAAAACCGTTTTCGGAAAAATTTTGTACGTTTTTATCGCCACGGTTACGGTAAAACGTGTTTAAAGATGGTCAAAATGGACAAGGTCGGTGAGTCTGTTAAGGATTGGCCAAAGCTGAAAAATGTTAAAGAATATGCTGACTGGAAAAAGGAGTTTGAATCGGTTGTGAAGAGTGAAGATATCAGAATGTGGTATTGTATGATAGATGGATATGTTGCTCCAACGCGTCGTATTGAAGGAAGAGTTAAAGTGATTTCTTATGAGATGATGGATGAATCTGAGAAACTTACGGTTGATGCTGAGAAGAAAGCTTTAGCAGTGATCAAGAAGTCCTTGCCTGAGGGAATTAAACATACCATCAAGCACTATGGGAATTCTAGAGATCTGTGAGAAGCTTTAGAAAAACGTTATCAGAGTTCATCAAGACAGAGTGTAGGATGTCATGCTTTAGATGAAGAAGCAGATGTTGTGAAAGAAGAGAAGAAGGAGAATGTTGAGAAGAAGGATACAGAAGTTTCAAAGGGCTTGATTGATGTGAACGGACTTACAGCAGAGGTGAAGGTATCATCAGAATCTGTAAGTCATACATGTCATAATTGCACTGAACTACAAGGTAAAGTTAACAGACTATCGGAGCAGAACAAAATTCTGTTAGCTGAATTGGAAAAACAAAAGGAGTCAAATGTTCTTTTGATTAAAAGAGAGTCAAATTGTTTAAATGAACTCAAATCGAATGAACAAGAAATCAGCAGTTTAACAAGCAAAGTCAATGAATTGTTACAGATCATTGATTTGGCTCGTGAAACTGTAAAGGATAAAACTAATGAGTTTTCTGAAAAGTGCAGGGAATTGGCCATTGCACAAGACCAAATTGTTGAACTAAAAGAAAAGTTAGACAAATTTGGAAATTCTTCATTAGTTAGGACTCAAATTCAAAAAGGGCTGAAAAGGAGTAATGATAGAACGGGAGTGGGGTTTAGTAAAGCTTCATCTTCTAAGGATCAAGACTACTCTTTTCTGCCTGATGATAATGAGTTAATTGATTTTGTGCCTACTACACCAGCTGTAGTGGATCCGATAGTTGTGGACTTGCCAAGTAGTCCAGAAACTTTGAAAGAATCTGTTGAGTCTAACAGTACACCTCATACATCGGATGAGGATACTGAAGACGACAAGAAGAAAACATTTAAAAAGAGATTTAACAAAAAGAGAATTTATAAGAAAAAATCTTGTTTTAGATGTCACAACAAAGGGCACGTGGCAAGTTGTTGTCCTTTGAAGAAGAATAAGGGAAAAGTTGATGAAGTTAAGGAAGGGAATAGGGTTGGTTTGAATAATAATGTTCAACAACATTGTCAATATAATCAACCAAGGTTTCAATCCAAGGCTTCACCGTCAGGAAGATTTGATAGACCAAGAAATATTTCACCACAATTTAGTCATTATAACGGTAAACCAAATCGGTTTCAAAATCAAAATAGAAATTTTGGATATCAAAATCGATACCAGAGTTTTGGTAATCGAAATTTCCAAAGAAGAAACGAACATAGGGGTTTTAGTAACTCAAATGTTCAACAACATCCAAAATTTTTCCAAAATTCATGGTTTGATAATGGGAGAAGAAGGTATCAAGATAATAATTTTCAAAGGTCAGAAAATCCGAGATTTTATTGGAACTCTCGTGATCAAAGACCTAGTGGAAGTTATAAATCTTGTTCAACAACAGGTAAGACATCCAAGACACCAGTAAGGTGTGATGGATATTGGTTAGAAGCATCTTATGTGGATTTACATGGTCAAACCAAAACCGGTCAGGTTTGGGTTGTTAAGTCTAACTAAGTTGTTGAGAATGTGCAGGATGACCAAGAAGGACTGTTGATGTGTTCAACAGTGGTTGTTCCTGTAAAGTGTCTGAGGTGAATAGTAGGTTAACCTTGGTAACGAACTATTTACTTTAGTGATTATTATGATTATTCTAAAACTTTAAAAGTGAAAAACTTGTTGTCAGATTAAAGTGGGAGTCTGTTTGTGTTTTAAATTTATGTTTTTGAAACTTACTCCATAAAAACAAAAATTTAAGGGGAGATATTTCCCTAAGCCAAAAAGAGTTTAGTTAGTGCGTGTGTTTAGGGGGAGTAAGTTATAAATTAAAAATTTTTAAAAAAAAATTGAAAAATGGAAAACATAAAAAAAATTAAAAATTAAAAAAAAAAAAAGAGATTTCATTGTGTGAAAAAGAAGAAATGATAGTACATCAGCAAGTTAGACTGTCACACTGAAAATGAATTAAATTGCTTAAGTGTGATAGCGGCTTCATCATATGATGTACCAGTAGGCAAAAGCATGAAATAATCAACTTACCAATGTGATATAAACCTAAATGCATTGAGTATGAGTGGGGAACACATCAGTGGTGTATGGTTTAATGACCTTAAATCTTGTGTTGATAGATTGCCAAAATCTGAGGTTTTGGGTCTTTATACTGTTATTTCATCTGGGGGTATCAGGGTTGTCCTTCTGCTGCATCCAAATACATGCTAACCTAGGCACATCCAGGATATCTTAAAAGAGCTAAAATGCCAAAACCCATAAATGAAGAAGCTCTCATAGAGAGTCATTCAAATGTGCAAAATGCATAAATCGTACCAAAAATGGTATTTGTCTTAGCCCTCGTTAGATATTTTGGTCTCTTTGCTGTACGGAAGTACTGACCTGTTCACCAATTATCTAAACGTTGAAAAAAAAACGGATGAATTCAGTATACTCACCTACTACGATGAATCTTTGTGCATACCTTGATCGCGGGGGTATATCCTGAAGTGAGACACACTAGTATATCAGCATTAAAATTACCTTAACGTATCATACGGTAATGGTACTTGAAATGTTCATGCATTTTGTTTAAGTGGACAAACATACTGGTAATCGTCTTGGACTGCTTTTCACGAAAAATTACATAAAGAACTATCTGATAGTGTGAAAACAGTTTGATTATGCTGATATGATCTTCTTACACATGATTCTCATAAAAAGATAAATTGTAAATATTTTTATGTTTAGTTTAGTTTGTTAGTTTTTTTTAAAAAAAATCAAAAATATTTTCTTTTTAAAAGACTTCCAATTTGAACTGAAAGGTAGTTGTTTTTGCAAACTAAGATAAAATATTGGTTTATCTTTAAATGTGAAAAAGACTAATGGTTTTTCGAGATACTTGCCTGTGTTGCTAAACAGATTGATGCAGTTATCAAAATGAAGTGCAGAATACAAGTAAAGTGCAGATTGAGAGTGAAGTGAAGATGTGTGAAGATGCATGGTAGGATCCTTCTACTACATTGCAGAGAGAGTGATATGAAGAGTTGGAGATACTTGCTTAACCAAGGATTGCTAGCTAACTGATCTACAACGAATGAAAGTTTTGGAGATTGGAAGCATCAGCTAAGGGGGAGTCTGTTGATGTCAGAAACTGTGTACCTGACGCTATCTAAAGACCAAAAGAACACAAGATGTTTGAAGACAAAGTTGCACCATGAAGCTATTGTCAAGGGGGAGTCTGTTGGTGCATATTCGGTGACAACAGCTTATTAGTTTGATTATTTAGTCTTTGGATATTTTGTAATGGGCTTAGCTTATTGGTTAGTGAGTTATTTGTTGTAATGGGCTTGGAAAATGGCCTAGCCCAGTAGGAAGCCCAGTTCACAGACATGTGGTATATAAACATGTTTTGTGATTAGGGTTTTAGAAGTTAGAGAATTCTAGAAAGAGAAAGTCTAGAGAGAGAAAGTAATTTCGAAAGTTGTGAGAGGCAAGATCACAGAGATAGGCTGTGAGGTTGTGAGGTCTTGAGTTGATTGTAAAACTGCTTATTTGGATAATCAATAGAAGACCTGTTTAATTGAATTCTGTTTTCTACTCGTTTCTGTGCAAATCTGATCTAGAGGATTCCGCACTCTAGGTTAGATATACAATTCTGTGAAAGATCCATACGAACAAGGGGACCTACAGTCATATATTTTAGAATATCATTTTTGTCGTGTTACGAAAAAGACAATTATGACGTAAGCCATAGTAGGCCTAAAATTTTTAAGAAATGGAATTATAAGTAAAGTGACCGCACGGTGTAAATCGGAGCGAGTCATATATACGAGGTGGTAATAAATGTCATCTCGCTAATATAATTGGTCATTTAGACCAAACGGGTCAAAAGGTGAAATTATCACCTTGACAATATCGACTAATGGGTTGTCGAGTTGTATGATTTTAGGGAATAAATAGCACATGGATGTTTACAGCGCTATCATTTAGCAGCCACTAAGGCAAGGTATTGAAACGGGTCAATATATTGATCCAAGCCAAGTATGTATTATAACACAACTCATCATGTAGAATTTGGAGTTCTATAATAGTTAGACAAGGTTAAAATATAGATATTCGGTTATCTTTTAGGTAAGCCGAATAAATTGAGTTATGATTATAATGTTTTAGAAGCTCATGGGTTTACAAACAAGAACTATAGTTAAAAGGTCGGATTTTGAGTCAAACAAGTATTTAAAGGTCCTTGTAGTGAAAGAAGGATGAAAATTTACCCAACTGCCCTTGTAAGCTAATTCGAAGGAACAACCCTTAAAGGTGGTTCGGAAACGAGTCTTATGATTAAATAAATGCTTAGAATGAGTATAGGTAGTGAAAGATGTAAATTCTTGGGTCAAAAGACTTTATATGAGTCCTTGCCATAAAATGATAATTCGAGGGGTAAAACTCGGAATATATAGATCTCCACATTAAATCCACCACAAATATAGTTGTGGTGGAAGATTACTTGGTAAGAAAGGTGGAAATATAAGGCTAGATACAAATGAAAGTGAATCATGTTTAAAATATACTTAAATACCCTTAACGGGTCGAAATAAGCATACGAGCGAAAACGGGTTAAAAATATATAAGAAACCCGCGATTAGAACCTAATATGGTAGAAAATATTGAATTGAGGTGGTTCATGTGAAATAATGATCAAACAAATATGTTTGTTTGATAAATGCATAAACGGGTCAAAATTTTGTAAAAGGGTAATAAGCCGAAGGCATAAAAGTCTCAAAATTTATTAAGCCGGATGTCGGATTTTAAATCCATATGATGGAGAATCAAATTACAAACACGTAGGAAGAAACGGTAGGTCAAACGAACAAGCGGATTGAAAGATACGAAAGTTTTCGTGTCAAAAACGGCAAAATGGAAGAATCTGATACAGGGGCCACCGTAACTTACGGTGGGCACCGTAAGTTACGGTGGGGACTGAAAATGCTACGGCAGTTATCTCCTGCCTTACGGTGGAGTATTTTAAAACAGGGGCTACCGTAAATTACGGTATCCACCGTAATTTACGGTGGACCCTGTACAAAAATATATTTTAAATCAGTTTTGTTTCCCGAACTCGTTTAGATACGTTTTAAACCCCGTATGACTAAAACATTTCATGTTTATGAAATGTAGGTACTTTTGGATGCCGGAAGACGATCAAGCTCAACGAAGAACCGAACACGATAAAGATACATGCTTCCGCACATTGCCTCGTCATAAATTTTAAACGACGAATCTGATCACGTTATGTCGAATAACTTACGATTAGTAAAAGTTTTAATAAATCCATATTTTTATAGTATGTGTAGTCTTAACTACACATCTAATTGTTGGTATTTACATGTAAAACCGTTAAATAGCAACTAGGGTGTTACAATAGATGTAATTTTAAAAAGTTGGGGACTAACGGTGAAAAAATGAGAAACCACAAGGACCATCCGCATAATTAACTCTTATAATAATAATAATAATAATAATAATAATAATAATAATAATAATAGTAATAAATTATTACTTCAGGCGTTATATACTTATAGGGTAAAGATCCCGTACAAAATGTACGAATGATGTGGAAAAGTAAAAAAAAAAATAGCGGATGACATTTTCGTAATTATTCTATTAGTAGAGTAATTATTAAAATTACTCTACAAATTCATCAAATAAGATACAATTCTAAATTATTCTACAAGTGCATCATAATTACTCTACCAGCTCATCATTAATACACTACTATAACATATGATTCAAAATTACTCTACAAGTGCATCAAACAACATAAATTTCAAAAGACTAAATTGCCAAAATCGTCCCTAAGGTTTGGGCATGTTTTCCAGTTTCATCTAAAACAACTTTTTTGTACTATATTGCCCTTCACATTTGGATTTTTTTGCCATTTTCATCCAAACGTCTAATTTGCTTTATTTTTTCTGTCAGACATTTGGATAAAAATGGCAAAAAAAATCCTAAATCTTAGGACGATTTTAGCGAAAAAGTTAGACGTTTGGATGAAAATGTAAAAAAAAAAACCCCAAAAAGTGAATAGCAATATGGTACAAAAAAAAGTTATTTTAGATGAAACTGACAAACATGTCCAAACCTCATGGATGATTTTAGCAATTTACTCATTCAAAATTACTCTACAAGCATTTCATAATTACTCTACCAGTTCATCAAAATAACATACAGATACAATTACTATACAAGTTCATCAAACAACATACAATTCAAAACTCTACAAACACATCATAATTACTCTATAGTTCATCATTAATACACTACTACAAGATATCATTCAAAATTACTCTACAAGTGCATCTAACAACATAAATTCCAAAATTACTCTATAAGTGTATCATAATTACTCTACCAGTTCATCGAAATAATATAACAGACACAATTACTCTACAGTTTAATCAAACAACATACAATTCAAAATTACTCTACAAATGCATCATAATTACTCTACAATTCATCATTAATACACTATTAGAAGATATCATTCAAAATTACTCTACAAGCGCATAAAACAACATAAATTTCAAAGTTACTCTACAAGGGCATCAAACAACTAGTTATAGTGGGGTTCAGAAAAAACCGTAACCAATTAAAAACCGTAAACCGAACAGTAACCGTAACCTAATAAACCGATCCGAACAACGAATTCGGTTTTCGGTTCGGTTTTTTTATCCACATTTTTTTTTATTTGGTTTATTCAGTTTATTTGGATAACTGAATAAACCGCTAATTTAATTAATTGTTAAATAAAAATAATAATGTTTAATAAACTATATACAATTTATTAGCCCAAAATATTAAGTCTAATATCTAAAATATGTATCCCCGTGGTTTCAAGATTATTTATATTTTGTGCCTTTAGACTAGTTGACTATTTAATAGTTTCTATGATCTATGTTTTGAAGATTTAACTTTGTGGTTGTGTGTATGACTATTTTATGGGTATGTTTGTTTTATTTTGCTATGTCTTTTATTTATATATTGTTAGGTTTAAATTCGTTGATGTTCGGAAGTTAGAACACAAACATAAATACAAATTAGGAAAAAAGTACTTAGGTACAATTTGGTTAAATTTGGTTTCTAACCGAAACCAAACCGAATTGAATTTGGTTTGGTTTGGTTCGGTTTGCATATTCCTAATTTGGTTTGATTTGGTTTTTGGTTTGGGGTATAAAATTTTGAAAACCGAATAAACCGAACCGAATAAACCAAATAAACCATAAACCGAACCGATGAACACCCCTAATTAGTTATTCAAGATTACTCTACAAGTGCATCATAATTACTTTACTTTTGATAATTACCCTACTAATAGAATAATTACGAAAACGCCACCGAATTTTTTTACTTTTCCACACCATCGTACGTTTTATACGATAATCGTATTTGTATTTGATCTTTTATCTATACTTATATGTATGTGTGATCGGTTACCACTGTTTATTGTGTCATATCACACATTGCAAGTGGTTTAAACACATGGCACAAGTCTCTTAGAGCATTTACATCCATTCCACTATATTTTCACCCTAAATTACACTAAAAAACACTACATTTTATCTCTCATTTTCAATTAAATAATATTTTTTTATACCTTTATCATTACCTTTTTTCTCTCCTTCACTCACAACCGCTTTCAAAATATATTAAAAAATTATAGGGGATGAACAGTGTCCCCCCAAATATACAGATGAACAGTAACATTTTCTCTCTCCTCCACTCACAACCACTTTTTATACGTTTTATATTTTAAAAACACTACACACACAATTTGATTATTTGGATGTGAATGCTCTTAGACATAACTTTTTAAAATTTAGGTTATGTCCTCTCAATAAGTTACAATATAGTCCCTCGATTTCAGGTAAACATACCATTTAAACTCTATACTTTAAAAGTTTTTTTTTTTTTTTTTTTTTTTTTTTTTTGTTAAACCATAATTTGACACATGGCCCACTCATTTTTTTTTTTGTTTTCTTTTATAACTTTTATAATTGGATGTTTTATAAAATTCAGAATAATATATATTGACATGATTATTTTTTGTGTAATTATGTACAAGTTATTGAATTACAAACGCATAAATCGTCAGGGTTGCTTCAAGCATTCTTGTTTTACTGTTTTGTGTTTTCCTCTTACAATATTTAAAGTATGATGTTTTATAAAATTCTGGCTTTTCTGTTACAAAGTGATTATCTTTATCAACGTTTCAACATGAATTTGTTTTGTCAGGTTAATAGTAGTATACAAATCGTTGTAACCGAACCTTACACATTTTAACACACCCGCCATAGCGTGAGAGTTTCGTCCTCTAGTTTATCTTTATTTTGTAACATGCTCACATATCATGAAAACACCACGCTCATATGTTTATCGTAGTTATGTACTTAAAAAAAGTTATGTATTAAACGATGCCTTATTAAAGAGACAAACAAGTAAATAATATTTAAGCATTAAATATCATGTTCACGAAATGCGAAATTAAATATTTGGTAAAATATTTAATACAAATAATTGTTAATGAAATGATTATTTATTAATTATACATGAAAGGTGGAGGTTCATTTGAGAAGAAAATTAAATTGAGAAGAAAAAGAATAAATGGTACAATTGTAAAACATTAAATAATGTTTCCCTCATCTCATTTGTTATTGTCTTTGACTAATTAATTACTCATAAGACTATCATCCTCCTGACTAAAATTTCTGCATACACACATCAAAATTTATCTTACACGTTTTGAAATGTATCCTACACATATTGAAATTTATCCTACACAGCTTGTAATTCATCCAACACACCTCGTAATTTATCCTACACTTTAAATTATTATTTTTTCTTCTTTGAAAAAAATATATTTTTTGAAAATAAGTTACAAATTAATATAGTTAGCTCTTAAAAAGAAAGACACACAATTAATGATCTATCTAAGTTTACCAATATACACTTACACTAATTTAAATACAAAAACTAAATGAAGTAAAATAAAGCATTCTTATTGGTTGAAATTTCTTATGTTTTATTCTTACAGAAAAATTATTCTCATTTGAACCCTCCACATATATGAAATAGTTAATAGATTATGGTGGTTGATTATATAATATATATATATATATATATATATATATATATATATATATATAGGGAGCGGTTAACATACAAAAGGCCTTATCGTACTTCACATACGCGACACTGATAACCATCAGATCAGGGCTATAATCACGCATGGGACAGTAAATAACGCATGGAACCGTTGGTTTTGTGATAATCACGCATGGGAGCTTAATAATCACGCGTGAGAGTCAAAAATCACGCATGGGAGCCCTAACAATCACGCATGGGAGCCCTTATCCTACAAATCACGCACGTTATATATTAATCACGCAAGTTGTTTTTCTGTCGCGTACGTTAATGTACGTTAAGCCCTTTTGTACATTATACTTTCTCTCTCTCTCTCTCTCTCTCTCTATATATATATATATATATATATGTAATTATATATTTATGAGATAAACAAAATTCGGTATAATATTTGTATTATACTATGATTAGGTAGGGACCTAATTGAAACTTGGTTTAGTATAAATATAAGGACTTTTTAATCAAAGTGGGTTACACCAATTGTGAGAACAAAGAAACCTGAAACCCACCACCTCACAACCACCATCGCTGGCCACCACCCTTAGCTGTATAATCGTCTGCCTCCAACATCAGCTTTACAGAGCTCCGCGACTGCTCGTCGGACACCCTGGTCCACTCCACTTACCAACCCACCCGCTTCCAGTTCAAATCGGGTATCCAACGCACCAACCACTCCGTGCTTCCACTGGTTTGAGAAACCGGACCACCATGAGCCCTTGGCTCAGTTCGCGTGCCTTGGAATTTGCTTCGTGTCCTACGAGTTTATCTCAAGAGTTGATTCTAGAACTCCAGGTGTTCGTGAACACGTCAATTAGCGTTGTGACAACTGGCACAAAACCGGTAATTACCGTACTATTTTATTAATTATTTATTATCTGAAATTATGTGCTTAAACGTCAACATTATGTGATTACTTGCTTTACATATGAATTCATGCATGTTTTATACTTCAAATATTGCATTGTGCATTACATTAAGCGTTGCATCAGAAAGACTAGTAAACTCACCGGTAAGACATGCTGTGTCAGCACTTCCGTAGAAAGCAGCCAGACAGTAGATTTAGGGCCTAGGAGTAGGTCTAACATCAAAAACACATTAAAACCCAAGTGTGGATACAAGGGTTAACATATAAACTTTCCGGAAACTAAAATAAGCACTAAAAGATACCCGAAACTCACTAAAAATGCTGAATTCTGCAGAATTCAGCATAATTCAGCAATAATTCAGCAATTTAACACTTAAAAACTATGCAGAATTGATGTTTTGGTGTCCAGAATTACTTGTAAACTGTCGGGAATTAAAACTGTCACAAAAGGTGCTTCACACCTAGTAAAACTGCGTAATTTAGCACTTTAACGAACCGTTAACCGAACGAATAACCGGACACTACCCAAAACATCAAAATTAGACCAGAAGCATTGTTTTTATGATATAAAGCTAGTGTTGGTGATAAAACACCTTAAAAATCATAAAAACACATAAACACACTTAAACTTACTTAAACCTTCTAGTTTACATTTAAAACATTCATCTTCAAACAATTTACATTTTACCCCCCCCCCCTCCATGTATAACCGGCCCCATGCGCCCCACTCCCCTTTTAAATATAAAATTTGATAATGTAGGCAAGATATTGGACACTTAAACTTGTGGATAAAGATGTGTTGGAGGATTGTTTTAAAGGACCATTAGTTGATGAACAAGATCATAACTCACATTTCAAACTCCATTTTCTTATCCTCCCCCGCCCCCTCTTGCTCTCGATTACCCACACCCACACTACCATCTTCATTTTCAAGCATCATACAACAATTCCAAGCTTGTTTTGAGGTGTAAGAAGATCATCAAGGAAGGTAGCAAGTGCTAGAAGTTGAAGGACCACTTTGTAGAGCTTTTAACCTCTCATTTTCATCATTCTTCATCATCTTCCTTCTTGTGCCACTTCCCTAGCCAATAGAGTAGTAGTAAGCCTTCTAAACACTATTTTAGTTCATGTTATGTACAAGTCACACCATCTAAAAAAATAAACTTTAAAAGATGAAGATGTAAAGATCTAACATAATCTAAAGGAAAACAAGTGATTTTAGTAATGTTTGTGATGAAGTTGTTGTTGAATCGTGTGTTTATATTTAGATCTATCATGTTAAAGCTTGTTAGAAGCTTAGATCTAACAAGTTTAAGCATGGATCTTGAAAGATCCATGGTTAAACTTGAAGATGAACTTGAAAGACCATAATGTGAACTTGAAAGATGATTTTTGAAGCATGATCTTGTGTTCTTGAAGTAACTAAGTTTATGTAAAACTAACTTTTGAAACTAAACTCCATGAAAAGTTTGTTAAAGGTCCATCAAGATGCTTGTTTATGTAAGATTCAAGTATGTTAAGCATGGATCTTGGAAGATCCATGATGAAACATGATTTTAAACATAAAGATCCTTAAAATGAGCATAAGAATGGTTTTAGAACATGATTTTCAAGACTTTGAAACCCTAAAACTCATGGATGGTTTAGTTAGTAAGTTAAAGTTTCATACAAAGTTTGTTTAAAATTAACAAGAACACTTGTTTTTGAAAGATCCTTGTATGTAAAGTGTAGATCTAAAAGACTACACATTTTTTTAAAATATTGACACTTAGAAAAATATAAGTTTTGGTGAAACTTACTACCCAAAAATTCACATAAAAATATTTATCAAGGTTTCCTAATTTTTGTACAAAATTACAAGTTAAGAAATGACGATTTCTTCAAGTTAAAATCAACATTATGTATATTTTTAGGGAAAATAAATATATTTAGTGACCACCAATTTTTGTGCTAAGTGTATATTATGTGTATTATATGTAGTAGTGTATTAGGATCATGAAAATACACTAAATACTCCCAAGGAAAATTCATACAAAAATAACCCATGAAATGGTATATAGACAAATACAAGAAAATGTATTTGTATAAATATATTCCTTAACGTATTTTGGACTTGGACAATTTAATGGACAATTTTGACATAAATATATATTTGGACAAATATATATAACTACTACCAAGTAGTAAAAATTATACAAAATCAGGTGAATAACAAATATATATATATATATATATATATATATATATTTCCAAGCATGACCAAATATATATATTTCACACATGTCTTAAAAATATTATTTTTAAGAAATACAATTCCCAAAAGTATTAAAAATCAAGTATTGATTTTTGACAAATAATGTAAAATACATAAGTATTTACATAAGAATATAAGTATATTTTCCTAAGTATACTTGCACAAAAATAATATTGAAAATATTATTCAACAATATACTTATATTTATTTTTGGAAAATAATATAAGTAACATATTTGGACAAGGTAAAAATATAATTATTTTTAACACTAATCGTTTGTCAAATACTACATAAACAATATATATTTTTGGAAGTAAAATATATATTCACAAACGAACAATATCAAATTCAAAATTCAAGAACACGACGAATGGGCGAGAACCGACAAACAAGGGCACGACCCTCACACAAGACAAATACATAATCTTAAGATGGTAACTTGTACATGGTATGTTACAAGTCTAGTGATTAACGCACATAGAATACTTATAGGTTGCGACGCCTACACGACAAAGTCGGTGACGTTTACGACGCAAGTTACGCAAAATTGTGAGTTCATGTCCCCACTTTTTAAACTTTTACATGTTTTCAAAACTTGGGGAAAATACATGTACAATGGTATGTGGAACATAAAACTAACGAATGACACATAGATAATGTGACGAATAGGGTACCATAAGCACCATTAATCAACGTATACATTTAGACCGGGGAACGAAAAGGTTAGATCTAATGGGCTTCAGGCAACCTCACTCTTGGCCTACTTCAACCAAAGAGTGCTTTTGTGTCTCAGTCGATCTCGACAAAAATGCCAAGGTTTGGTGGCTTCTTATGTCGTGACATATGTTAGTGGCCTTGCAAACCATTAGCGATCTTGTATTCCTTACATTTACAGAACTCAGTTTACAGATACGTTTTACAAATTACATACCATGTTTTCATACAAGTATACAAACATTCTATACGAAAACTGCATGAATTCACACCAACTTATGTTGACGATTTTCCAAAACTTACATGTATTTCAGGTAACTAGATGGATGTTCGCGCGGTCTCTTTGCTCAAGGGTGTTGTTTGTGTTTCTAGTTAATTTGTGTCAAGGCTCCAATGCCACTTTTGTAGGTTTTGGTTGTTATATCCCACCTCTTGTGGTGATTTAATGATCAAAACCTTGATATTTGCTTTTAAAACGAAGTTATAAACCTTTCAAACAATTATCTTATGTGTGATGTGAACTTATAACTTAACTTTTATTTTGGGATGTTAAACTATTAATGGCATTGTGGAGTTGTTTTACTTTCATGTAGTATGTTTACCATTCGTATGCAATGAGAACCTTTCAGGATCACACCTCGTGCTTCCGCTTTATAAAGGGGTGTGACAGATTGGTATCAGAGCTGCGATTGTAGTGAACCAGGATTCCTTCTCGAGTCTAGACTACAATCCTTAGGATCCTCTCACAAAAACAATTTTTCAAAAGTTTTTCATTGCAAAAAAAACAAAAAAAAAAAAAAAAAAAAACTTTCCGCAACATCCACTACCTGAACTTGTTTTTCAAAGAAGTCAAGTAAGGACACTACGAGACTTAGGGTGCATAGGGGTAGCACTTATCTTCAACTAGGGACTACTTGCTTATTTGTGTGTAACTATGTATATATTGATTACGTAGTAATAATTAATATACGTAAAGGTCATGGTATATATGTGCGGACTTCATGTTGCAGGTACTCATGTCATCTTCTGAGAGCAGTGGTCTGTCTGATGAGGATGATCCTATGGCTATTGTCTCCGATGATGAGGTAGCACACGCTCCCGAGATCTTCACGTCCAACTCCGAGAGCGACCCGGAGATAATGTCTGATGATGACGACCTCGACGATTTTCAGCCTTTCGCTCTACCAAATTTTGGTGACGACGTCCCTTTCATTGATGATGTCCTAGCTTTACCTTTACCCCTCCATGACCAGCTTATCATTGAACATCCCGATGGTGAGCATCTTGTTGAGCCTATTCCGATTCATGTTATTCCCCTCGCTGCCATCCCTGCTGAGGATTGGCCTTTCGTTGTTGATTTGGATGATGATGTTGATGTCCCCGTGATTGAGGTGGAGCACCCTGACGATGATCATGGCGATGGAGAGGTGTTCGACATTGTTATCCTAGACGTGGCATCCCCAGTTATCTCTGTTATCGATATCTCTTCCGATTCTGATCTTGAGTCTGATGCCTACTCCTTTGAGTCCGTGACTTCCTCTGCCCTTCGAGCCGTTGGATTAGAGGCTTACCCTACTGATGATGATGATGCTGTGTCTGTTGCACCAGCTACTCCCGTTCGTGTTCCTACACCTACTGGTACACCTCCTCATACCCCCGTTCGAGCTACCACTGAAACTCTTCATAGCCACCTGTCCCAGTGGACCATTCCAGTTGGTTTCATAGCATCTGTTATACTTCAGCTTTTCCACGTACCCCTCCTACTCATGGGGGAGAGCCTTCAGGTCATCCACATGTACCCCCACCTGAGTCGAGTCCATGTCTTCAGTCACCTTGATTATTCCCTCCATATACTATGCCGTTGTCTGATCCGTATCATCCTTCTCATCACTTTGGTTACACTAGAGATGACCTTTTGTAATCACTCCAGCTACAGGTAGAGATCCTCTGCCACAGAGTCTATGAGCTGGGAGAATGAGGCCGACGCTAGGCGACCTCCACCAGATTATCCACCACCAGTCACACCTCCACCACCATCTTTACCCCCACCGGCATCTCCACCACCTGTTCATGCATCAATTGATGGTCATGCTGCTCGATTCCTCACCATGGAGCAGCAGGTTAGTTTTCTGATCTGTCAAGTCCATGAGCTTGAGGATGAGGTAGCTCATCTTCGTAGCTTGGCTTTTCCTACGCCCCCGCCCTCTCCACCAGCCCGTTAGATTTTTCATTGCAGTTACTTTTGATGGAGTAGTATTTTTGGGTCTGAAGACTATAGCCGAATTTTGGGTACAACTTGAAGACGAGGACCGCCAATGTGAAGAAATATATTTTGCCTTTTATGTATTAAAACTTGTACTATTGGGTGATGTAACCCTTATGCATTTTTGTTTTCTTCACAAACAATGATGTAACAAGTTGTCCTGATATGTATAAAAACTCGGTGATTATCTTTGTGACACATCAGTATTTATCTGTTTATGCATGCTTGTTGCTGTATGAATTGATTTTTATGTTTGGTGGATTGTTTGATGTTACTTATGTGTGTATACGTATATATGTTTTACTACTATCTAGTATGATGGTATCAGACAAATTATCACACCCTGACTTTTGCGGAAGCGTGATTATGTGTGACTTGCTTAATATCATTGCATTCAATCATAACAACAACTATATGACAAAACTAAAGATAATCATCCATTAAATGAGTTTAAAATATCACAAACCACATTGTTTTAGGAATCCAACACCGACCTTAAATCCATATTACAACCATGCAAATAGTTTTAGAGTTCCATTAGGACTCAACAAAAGACATTAATGAAAACCAGGTTTTGAACTATGCATCTTATCTAGGATAAGATGCACAATCCAAACCCTTAGACTACGGATGACATCTTTTATTCTCAACGTAACTTGAAACCTCCAAACGCCCGCCAGATCCATAATTAATTCCCTGAAAT
This sequence comes from Helianthus tuberosus, assembly GCA_030545235.1. NCBI lineage: Eukaryota > Viridiplantae > Streptophyta > Magnoliopsida > Asterales > Asteraceae > Helianthus > Helianthus tuberosus. Next base: position 130,349,424 of record CM060412.1, on the reverse strand, counting down.
ACATGTAGTTTGAAAACATCAACAAAAGTTGAGCGAGTTCATGTGTTTGTTTGTGTGTATGAATAAACCTTTGTAATCAATGAAAGTGTGTATGTATGTTTGTAAACCCCGGTATGAAAGCAACAAGGAAAACAGATCATTAATGGTTTGCAAGGCCATTAATATGTGTGACGTGATGCAGGAAGGCTTAAACCTAGCAAATTTGTCTCCGGTAATAAGACATAGTCACCTCATGGGCCACCCTGGTCCACATGGGTGTGGGCTCGCTACACCGAAATAGATCTATCACTCATGTCCCTCGGTCCTACAATGAGGATTAATGGTCTTAAGCGTTATACCCACCACTCACATGATCTAGCAGTACCCTTCCTTAGCTAACCATACCACATATAAACGTTTGTAAACAGTTTGTAACATGTACTTCACCCCCGAAGTTATAAAACATAAAACAGTTAAGAAAAGGGGGACATGAACTCACATTCTTGCGTTCTTCGTAATCACAGTAACTCAAAGCTCCTTCAGATGTACACGACTACCTACAACGTACTATGATCTATTAGACGAGCGGGTCGTGCCTTGGCTTAGTATGAATTAGTGTCTTTGAGTTACGTTCTTTGTGTCTTCGATATTATTCCAAGTTATATAATTATTTGATAAAATAATAAATATTTTAACTTAAATTATATTTATTAAATTTTAGAATAATAGTTAAAATAATGTATTTTTACTTGTTACCTTTCAAGTATTTAAACATGTATATCTTTCCCAAGGATGGGTGTATTTGTACTTGTATTCTTATACTTGTATATTTTTGCCATGTATTGGTGCCGTATTCCGGTGTGTATCCATACGTACGAGAATACGTATTTTCTATTGTGTTTATTAAGTATTTTATACTTAACTTTTCCGGAATAATATTTCTAGTAAAAATACATCAACATATATTTCCAAAATATATATATTTTTTTTAAGAAATATTACTTAGAAAGATTATTTATAATTTACCTTTGGCAAAAATATTTGTATATCCATATAAGTTCCAAAAATAATATATTTTCAAGTCTAACTTGGAAAATATATACAAACTTATTTTTCACTCAAAAATAATATACTTCATGTTTGTTTGAGAAAATATATTTTTATTCACCAAAAATAATATATTTTCTCCTTGTCAAAATATGATATAAACTTTTAATAATTGTGAAAATCACATTTTCATTCACTTGGTGTCCAAAATATTAGTTTCCAAAATATACTTATGAATAAATTTCCGGAATATTTTGTAAGTTATATTCCTTTGTTCGGTTTCATCAATAATGTGGGTATTCTTTGTATATTTATTCCTTGGAATTTTGGTAATATTTTGGATTGTAATTTCTTGGTATTTTGATGAGTTATATTATTTCAAGTCCTAAAATAATATAACTAATACACATAATATACCAATAATCACACACATGGTGATATCTAAATATATATTTCCTAGATACATATTTAGTCACTTTTATTTATAAAAACCAACCTCCATTATTTATAAATTTGTAACAAAATTTATGGCAAACTTTATGTGAAAATCCATGGTTTGAAATATACTTGTAAATATTTGTTTAAAAATATTTTTCTAAATGTTTAATTTTTAGAAAAATTTTGTCATAGTTTCCCCTAAAAATGGAGGTTTCCATACCTTCAAGGCATATCATTTTCTTTTGTAGATCAACACAATCATTCAGCAATCAACAATAAACAATATATACTTACCAATTTTGCCAAAAACAAGCATAAACTACCATTTCATGAACTTGAAAATTTATAAAAATGTGTAGTAACTTACTAGTGTATTTAGTAAGTCTTGTTACCCTTTAAAGTGTGGTTGATTATTTAAAAACATCATTTTTAGAGAAGTTAGTTCTTCACAACTTATAATCACATTTTCTAAAAATGTTTTTTCATGGATTTTTCTTGTCACATGTGTGCTTCTACACTTTATTAACCATCAAAAATGAGGGTTATTTATTTAAGAACCAAGATTAAGTAAAACTTGTATTTTTAACTTGGTTTCTTGAAAAATCATCTTTGAAATTTTAGATCTACAAGACTTACATCTCATTTTAATCATCATTTTACAAGAAAACAATATATTCTTTCAAGTTCATGTCTTTCATGAGGATGATCTATTAATCTCTAACATTTGCATCCTCTCATCTTGCTAGATTATGTTTTTAATCATGATCTAGCAAGATCATATGATGATCTACATCATTTACATAAGTAAACAACAATCAACAAGTATAATAACACATAAACAACATGATTTCTTCATGATTTAAGCTTATGTTCATGTTCAATTCTCTTGATTCTTAGCGTTCTTCAAGATTAACATCATGTATCATTCTTTAACCACTTAAATAAGATGTAAAATGAAGAGTTTAGTGTTCTTACTACTAGCTCAAGGCTAGGGATGATCAAGAGAAGAAATGAAGTGGATAAAAGCAAATGGTGAAGGTCCTTCAACTTCCAATGGCACCAAGCTTCCTAGTACACCTTCTTACACCTTTGTATATGTGTGGAATGGATGGAAGATGAATGAAAATGGTGGATGTATATGTGTGTCTTTGGCCAGAGTAGAAGGGAGGAGGAAGAAGAAGATGTGTGTTGGAGGTGTTGTGTGAAAATGAGGAGCTTAGAACTTATGGTTTCTTTTATAACATGCCATCACCATTTATCTAATGTGTATTGTGTTTAGTAAAGGTATAATATAATCTATTATAATAACTAAATAAAATCCATGGTGTGGAGCCCTTGTTGGCCGTTTACTAGGTGGGGGGGGTCTAGGCATAGGTTTAAACTAAATAGTTAGTTAGTAGTTAGATTTCAAGTATATAGTTAGGTGTTTAGTTACTTGTATGATATATAGTGTGTTATGATGTTCGGGAACCATAACTAGCTTGGTAATGTTAAAACAGTGCTTCTATTGAAAATTTGGTGTTTCGGGTAGTGTCTGATTGTTCGGTCGGTTACCGGTTCGTTTAGGTGCTAAACTATGCAGTTTAGTGTGTTTATGTTACCTTTTATGACAGTTTTGATTCCCGACATGTAGGAAAGCATTCAGGACCATTTAACCATATTTCTGCATGATATTAGTTTGTTTAAATGCTAAATTTGCTGATTTTCTGTAGAATTCTGCAGTTTATGTGAGTTTTAGGCACTTTCTGGCACTTAAACTATCACTAGGAAGGCAGTTTTGTGATCCTTACTTTCCTACACACTATTCTAGTGAAATACTTAGTTTCTAGCCCATTCTGTATCTCAATACCATATCTGTCTATTTACTGAACTCCGTCAGCATTTTTCTGATTTGTCTGATAACTGTGCTGCCGGTGTTTCGTGCATCATTTGAATCAACAAAGTTTGTATGCAGTAATGATATGTCATTTGCAATATATGATGCACATGTATGTATATGGTAATGACCAGAAAGAAATTCAAGTAATTAATTGTAATTCAGCACAGTCATTAAGCACTAATCATTATTTAATAATTGTACGGATATCCAGAATTTTGACAGTTGTCACACAAATGCCTAACCCTATTGTGTTGTGTTTTGAAATAAACATGGCACCTAGGAGGACTGTGAACACTCGAGGTTCTGACCAACCACCTCCTCCGCTGATGCCGAGGACTGTTGAGGAGTTGAACTCTCTACTGGAGGAACGTATTTTGGAAGCTAATGCCCAGTATGAGGCGAACTGTGCCGAGAACAGTGGAGGCTAAGGCGGTACTGGACGCAATGGACATGGAGATTCATCTGGAGGAAACCCTACCCAAGGTAACATTAAGTTAATTTGCTACAATTGAAACTTATGAACGGTCTTTGTTTCAATGTTTCATTGATTTCTCATGTGTGAATTGGTTGAATAAATTCCAGGTTGCACCTACAAGCAGTTTCTAGACTGCAAGCCACTGAATTACGACGGCACTGGAGGTGCAGTGGCTTTCGTGCGCTGGATGGAGAAAACTTATTCCACGATCCAAATGAGCAAGTGTACCGTGGATCAACAAGTCACTTTTGTTACTGGATTGTTCGTCGATGAAGCTTTGACTTGGTGGAATTTATAAGTCCAAACTCTGGGTGATGATGCCGCTTACGGTATGTCATGGGACGATTGAAGGAACGAATGAGGGAAAAGTATTGCTCGCGCGCTAAACTTCAAAAGCTGGAGACTGGGTTTTGGAATCTGTCCATGGTTGGTGTGGAAATTGTTGGTTATACTCAAAGATTCCATGGTCTCTCAAGAGTGATCCCCTATTTGGTGACTCCTGAATTTAAGCGCATCGAGCGCTACATCTGGGGATTGGCTCCAGAGTTTCACAGTTTGGTGACTACGGCAGAACCCACAATAATCACTCAGGCTATAACTCTGGCTGTAAGCCTTACTGAAGATGTTGTTCGCATGAAAAAGTTATCGTTGAAGACTACTGAGAAAACCGAGACGCATGCTGAGTCGTCTGGTGACAAGAAAAGGAAACATTTGAATCTGAATCAATTAACCCGCAGCAACAACAAGGGTTCCAACAACAAGAAACGTGACCCCAATCCACCAAAGGAGACAAAAACATTTGCAGCTGCGAATGACGCTGCCACTAGAGGATACCAGGGCACTCTGCCCAAATGTAACAAGTGCAAGCGTCACCATGATGGGGCTTGTCGCATTCCAAAGTGCAATAAGTGTGGAAAATTGGGTCACCGTGCCGATGATTGTTGGGGAAAAAGAAGTGGAAATAGGAATGGGAATGGAGACCGAAATGGTGCTGGTAATGAGAACGGTAACGAAAATGGCGATGGTACTAGTAATAGAAATGGAAATGGGCAAAACCAAGGATGTTTTGGTTGTGGTAGCAAAGAGCACTTCAAGAAAGACTGCCCGAAAGAAAACAATGCTCAAGCTCGAGCATTCGTGATAGGAGCAAGGAACGCCCGCGAGGACCCTAATGTGGTCACCAGTACGTTTCTCGTTAACAATCACTTTGCATCCATATTATTTGTAACACCTCGAAAATTCACGTCCTATAATGTGTTGACACGTTTCATAATGTTTGAACGTGTGAAAGAATGTTATAGAAGGACTAAAGTTGACAATCATAGAAAGTATGAGAATATACGAGTTGTAAATGTCAACAATGAATAAATATATTGTACATTAACCCTACATAATGTTTATACCATCGAACGAATAAATCATGGATCATACGAAGCTAAAAGTGAGAGATTACAAACTACAGGGGTTAAATGTGTCAACATGTTTAAGTTATACCTCTGAGTGACCTTTTGACAAACCCGAAGCTTTGTAACGGTTAATTATGCTCACTAGAATGCACGATTTAAATTTCGTAAAGTTTCGTTATCGTATGAGCAAGTTGTGATCAAATTCGTGTGCGAGGGGTTAAAGCGTCAACGTTGAAAGTCAGGACTTTTCGGGTAACGATAAAGTTACCCGGGGACTTAACAAAGTGGGTATATGTTTTAAAGCCCTTATAGATCAATTATGGGGGTTCATATTGCAAGAATCAAGTGCCTAATCGAAGTTTGAAGAGCCAAGGACCAAAACTGCAAATTAGGAAAATTGTTTGGCTGAACCACATGTGCTCGCGTAGCGCGAGCCTGAAGATGCATGCCGTCGCGCTACGCGACGGCCATATCTGGGCAGAATCTGTTTTTCTTGGATAGGGGCCTGCTAGGTGCTCTTGTAATCGACTTTAAACGATTTTTCACATCCCCCTTGGCCCCTAAACGACCACTAAACATCTAGGACACATGTTGGGAGGGTATGGTCAGTTGTAGACTCACTTGTCAACACATTGTGGTGTCTTTGTTCACTATATAAAGCACACAAGTGCAACACTTGATCATTCACACCTCAATCAAACTTCAGATCAATTGTGGAGCACAAGAGGACTCTCCTGGCCTTCTTAATCAACCATTAGACACTTGTAAGTATTCTAATCCTTTCTTAATTAAGTTTTAGCTTAGTACTAGCTTAAAAGTCAAACCGTCGTAATTAACGGTTGACTTTAAGATTAATCACTAATGGTCCAGTGATTAGTCGAATCTAAGGTAGTTATAAGTTGGTAATTATGTGGGTAATAAAACCTCAAAAGGGTTCCCCCTGATTCCCACTCTAACTAGGTCAAATGTCGGGTCAAACTAGTTTATAAAAAGTCAACAGGATACTTAAAATGCCATTTATGCATAATTAACATTATAGATCATATACAACCTGTTTGATCATTGTTATAACTTAGTAATAAGTGTAAGAACATGTCTAAACATGTTCAACCCGACAATTTCCTGTTTAGACCCGGTTCGGAACCGAAAGTCACATAGTTTGACTTTCACTTTGACTTTCAGTTCTGACCCGTTATGGTATGTTTTAGAAATACCTTAGAGCTTCATTTGGACCAGGTTACATGCTAGTATAACCCTCTGTGATTATACACCATGGTTCATTAGTTAACCAATTAATACGCATGATTCCGTTAATTGCTCATATGTTGACCATTATGTCCTTATTACCTTAAAACGTGATTTTTGGAAATGTAAAAGAGTAGAAACTTTAATTACTAATATATAAACTTGTATGCAAAGTTTGACATCAGTTTGAAGTGTAGATTAAGAGTTATGCTCGTTAGCGTAAAATGAAAGCTTTATGTTAATAAAACGGCGTAATTAGCGTATAGCCTAGTTAAGCCTACTTTTTGATATCAAACTTAATACCCACTGATGTAATATATTATTTTGGGAATTTTAAAGATTTTTAATTAATTTTAGGCTGAGCATAACTCATAGTCGTAGGCTTAATCCGGTAAATGTCGGTTTTGCCCTTACGGGCCATAAAATGAGTTTTACATATCTAAACGACTCCAAACCTTTTGCTACTGATTAGATATGTTAAATAAATTATTTTAAGCCCTCTGAAAGTATAAAAATATCAGCTTTATGTATCGAACCCGTAAACGGCTCTTAATCGCCTAATTAAGCGTTTTTAGCGCATAGCATGTACTAGAACTATCTTAAACATACTAAGGTTGATACCTACTGATGTTTTAGTTAAATTATAATATTTTAACAGTAAGCAAAGGTTGTTGAACTCATACTTCAGTTTTGAGCTTTTCGGCTTATGTGAAATTACCAAAATGCCCCTACGGTGCATAGTTGGTTATAATTAATAAATTTCACATATATACTTTACCCTACTATTATAACTTAGTAAAATAAGTATTTTTGCTGATTACATCAGACCTGTAATTCAGGAAAATACTTAGACTCTTTTATAAACTTTTAAATGACCAAACTACCCCTACGGGGCCTAGTTTGTGTTTAAATACGTTTCGGGCATAATGAAAGACATCTTACTGATGTCACAACATATTTGAGGCATAATTAACTTAGGAAACCTGTATATGGCTCTTATAATTACCCGTTACGCCTCTTACGCGTACGGTTCGGCCTATGTAACTAGTTTACATAAATTAGCCGAAACGAGTCAAACCTTATCGGTTTTATCTCGAAATCCAGAATGTGTTTGAGTTACCCGTATTAAACAAGCATACAAGCTTGTTGGGTCTAAATCACATTCTATTCCGGTCTTCGCTTAATTGTGCGTATGAACTATATATTCCTGTAAGACTAACCGGTCTAAGCTTAGGCTTAATTAATGACCCGTTAGCATTCTAATAAGTTATTTATACAATCATTCCAGACTAGAGCCTTCCGGTAAATGGTACCTACGCTTACTTAAGTGAATACGGCTGAGTTATTAAATTCTTACTATTTAAGACAGGAGCTAGCTCAGGTAAATACTCTTAACTTATTTTCCCTATACGGGCTTGGGATACGGCACTATAAAAGTACCGCTTGGTCGGGTGTGTAGTTATTTAAATCGTATTGTGATTGATGTACTTACAACCCGTTTAATATGTATTATTTGGTGTATGGCCTTTGGGGGTTAATGACCATGTCCCGGATATCCTTGGCATCATTTTACGAAATGGCCACGACCTAAGCACGGGGTGTAGGCATACACCTGACAGCTGCATTATGTAAAAACTGGTAATCCACTCCGAGGTATCATCCTTGTGGGCATTATACCAGAACTGGTAATCCACTTAGAGGATGATAGCCTGTGGGCATTATACCTGTGGCGTGTCAGTTAATCTAGTCCGGCCCTACAAACCGGCCCTAATGGACGACAAATAAGTAAAACTGTATACAAGATTATATACAAATAATTTTCCCAAGTATAAAAGGTTAATTTTGCCTCTGTGCATTTTAATCAAATTATAAAAGATATTTTGTGCCACGTGCATCCAAATCAATTTTCTTAAACTCTTTTCAAATGAGTCAGTTGAGTGTATTTACCAGTGAAAACTGACGTATTTTCCAAAAAGGTTAAGTGACAGGTACTGAATGAAATTGGCTGGAAGCTCAGGGCGCTAATAAGGAATCTTGCAAGTTCTAGGCGTCTAAAGTCTGTTGAACAAATGATATGTTTAAAGATCTGTCTGTGGATCCTTTACTTTCCGTTGTAATACTGGATATTACTTTATATTTGGAATGTAATAATATTTATCTTTTGCTTCCGCTGTGCATTTATATAATTGTGTTGTTTGACTATTACGTTGCCAACCACGTTACGATACTCCCCCACCGGGCCCACCGGTGACACGTGGAAATCGGGGTGTGACATTATTTGACACTGGTGCCGATTATAGTTTCATGTCTGTGGAATTTAAATGTATGCTTGGAATAGAATCTAGTAGATTAGATATTCCTTATTCCATAGAACTAGTCGATGGTAAACTTATTGAATCGGGCGAAGTTTTTAGAGGATGTACATTGGAACTTGGTGAACGAATATTTAGTATCGATCTTTTACCTGTCCAGTTGAGTAGCTTTGATGTTGTAGTCGGTATGGACTGGCTATCCAAGAATAGAGCCGAAGTCGTTTATCATGAAAAGATCATTCACATTCCCCTTGAGAAAGATGAAACACTCATAGTGCATGGAGAGAAAAGAGACACGCCTCTGCAGATCATCAATTGTATGAAGGCACATAAATGCTTACGAAAAGGATGTGTTGCCTTCCTGGCGCACGTGGTAGATAAGAAGGTTGAGGAGCCAAAGCTTGAAGATTTCCCTGAGGTCTTCCCCAAAGACTTGCCAGGATTACCACAAAGATAAGTCGAATTCCATATTGACTTGGTTCCAGGCGCCGCTCCTGTAGCCAAGATACCATATCGACTTGTATAACAATCCACCTAAAATAAACTTAGACACCCCTAAACATCCAAAAATATACCCCGTATGTGAGAAACGGACCTAGAATACCTTAATATTTATAAAAAAAAAAACAAAGAAAACAAAATCCGGGAGCCGCTCGCAGGGCGCGACCCCCTTAGCCATCACGGTCGTGGGCCGTGACTGACTTGGTGTGCCAGACAATGCATTGCGCCACGTGCCCGGTGACTCAATAAACCCACACCTTGACTCGACCAAGCTATAGTTGCCACGAAGGCTCTCACGGGCCATGAGAATGTTCGAGATTTTGTTTTCTTTGTTTTTTTATAAATATTAAGGTATTCTAGGTCCGTTTCTCACATACGGGGTATATTTTAGGATGTTTAGGGGTGTCTAAGTTTAGTTTAGGAGGATTGTTAATCCTCCTAAACTAAACTTAGACACCCCTAAACATCCTAAAATATACCCCGTATGTGAGAAACGGACCTAGAATACCTTAATATTTATAAAAAAAAAACAAAGAAAACAAAATCTGGGAGCCGCTCGCTGGGCGCGACCCCCTTAGCCATCATGGTCGCGGGCCGCGATTGACTTAGTGTGCCAGACAAGGCATTGCGCCACGTGCCCAGTGACTTAACAAACCCACAACTTGACTCGACCAAGCTATAGTTGCCACGAAGGCTCTCACGGGCCACGAGAATGTTCGAGAAAGGCTTCACGGGCCGTGACTCACTGTCCGTCAGGCCTATAAATAGGGGCTCAAGCCTCATTTGTTCACCGTTCAAAATTCTGAATCTCTCTCAATCTCTAATAATCTAAATACTCGGGATATAATACCCCTATAAAGCGAAGCTCTGCCTCGTTGTAAGTATTATAACCCTGCTTGTTACCTTACACGATCGATCTAGGGCTCCGTAACGCATGTCAAGGTTCTGCCTAACTCACTCGTTGGAGTTCTCTCGTGTTACACCCGATTGATCTAGGACTCCGTAATGCATGTTAAGGCTCTGCCTGACTCAGTCCTTGGAGTTCTGTCTTGAGTTGTACAATTAATATGATTTGGGTTACTTTACTAACACGTGTGCATTGTTTAATTTTAATAGATAATAACCAGAAGATACACCAGGAAGCTTTAGTTTTACCTAAGTGAACAATGTGAGCACATCTGCTTTTTGCCACCTTTTTGTAAATTACTTTGTGAGTCATTCTCCTTTTGTCACATTTTGTGATACCATTATTTCAAAAGTTTTACAAAACCCAAAATGTTATCAGTTATAATTACAGTGATTGAGTCTTTGTATTCTACAATTGCTGCCAGTATTATGGGGTTTGTATACAGTACTTTATAACCTTCACAATTGGGCACATCCAATGTGTGATATGACCATAGTCACAGACCCGTCGAGTGACAAGTACTGAACGAGTAATTAGGTAGATATAAACATTGTAATCGCTCTCAATACTGTAAAATTATAAAACTCTGTTTTGATTAAACTTGGATGCACTCGCCAGTATTTCTTGCTGATAAAACTTTTAAAAAAACGCGTTTCAGGTAACTTAATATAAAGCTAATAGAAGCCAGCTGGAGAGCACTGAAGGCTTGGAAAAGTGGCTATAAAAGTTACCTAAATAAAAAGGAGTTTTGTTTTCAATAAACTAGGGTTTATCCCTACAAAATATATTGTAATAGAAACTTGGGTTTTATCCCATTTATTTGTTATAAAAGTTGGGTGTTTTAACTCTGATAAAATATTTCCTAACTACGGTCCTGATGTCTCATTTCCGCTGCCAAATTAATAAACGTCGATACCACCCGCTCTGCGTGCTCGCGGCCGCCCGCCTCCCGGGGCAGGGGTCGGGGGTTGCCACAGAAGGTGGTATTAGAGTTACAGCCACTGGTTTAAGCCAATGAAGTGTTCTACTGACACATAAATTCTGTGTTAGGAAATAATGTACGTAATTATGTGTAAATATGTATATTATTGTTTTGTGTTATTTGACTATTTGTTAGTTTACAGTATGAGTGAGCAAGGTACATCTGATGCTTATCGTCAATTAGCTAGTTCACCAAAAGATGAAGGAACAACATCTCAACCAAATCTCTCAGGTTACTTAACTGACACTGAGGAAGGAATATTTATTTTTAAGGCACAGTCTGAGGAACCCTTCACTTTTAAGAAGAGAGGATGGTTTAATAGAGGAGCACATGAGAGAAGAAAGAGGATAAAGAAATTACAACAACAAAGAGCGATAGTCAGAGCTAATAGGGAAGTGAATGCCCAAACTCAGGAAGTAGTCAATAGGCCACTGTGGGAAGAGGAAATAGATAGACAGTTGGCATATTTCCATATGCTAGACACTACAGTAGTAGACTCTTACCTAAATCAAATAGTTGAACCACCACTGTTACCATTATTCCCAGACAAACAAATGCTAGAACCAAACCAGGAAAACCAATACCCGATACCTGCCTTCGATCCCAATGAGTTAACTAGAATCCCAACCCCAATCTCTTCGGAATATGATCCCTGGTTAGACGACAATAGATTGTACTCAGCCCTATATACTCCCGAAGAACCAGTGCCAGAACCACCGTTAAACCCACCAATGAGTCGAGAATGTGTGAAGGAACTCCGTCAGTATGGTAAAAATTTAGTAAACGAAGGGAATAGAATCCGGCAGATAGGGGAGAAACTAGTTTGGAAATATGATGAAAATGAAATGCAGTACTGGATGAACGGTACCTAGAATAATGCCTAGATATATGTGTAATTTTGTATTTTGATAAAAAAAACTAAACTAGATAGACTAAAATAGATACCGATGCATAACTACTAGCATGTTTAATTTTCAGTTGTAGTTTGTAATTGACGCATATATATATGAAAAGAGTAAAAGTCGTAATGTTCAACGTTTTTTATCAATTTGCGTGATCGTTTGTATCAACATATTAGTCTGTGATAATTAATACCTGATAAATATTTACAATTCAGATGGACAACGAAGTAAATCAGGAAAACTAGAATAATGAGAATAACGGAAACCAAATAGATAACAGTGCCATCCAACATTTAGTAGCACAAGGAATTATAGATGCTATGCCTTATATTATCAAGACTGTTAAAGAAGCAGAAAATAAATATGCAAATGGAAGTAAAAGACAACACACTGAACCAAGTCACAGTGTGAACGATAATAACGGACCTATAATCCAAGCTCCAATTCCTAAAAGAAGAAGAACCGCCTCTTATGGTTGCTCTTATAAAGAATTCTTGGCCTGTAAACCAATAGAATTCTCAGACAATGAAGGAGCCATTTCAGCCTTGCGCTGAATAGAAAAGACAGAAACAATCATAAAAATAAGTAAATGTGCAGACAAAGATAAAATTATGTTTGCCTCTAATCTTTTAAAAAATGCAGCATTAGAATGGTGGAATACTATTCTCTAGTCTACAGGAAGTGACAAAGTTTATAGTATGGAGTGGACTAACTTTAAGGAGATAGTCGAAAGAAAATTATGTCCTCCTCATGAAAAGGAACAAATCGCCAATAAGTTCCCAAATCATAAAATGACTGGAATAGACTGCAAAGGTTACACTAGAATATTCTTCGAATATGTTAGAATAGTTCCAACCTTAGCCTCACCTGAGCCGGTATTAATCTCCCCGTTACGTTTGGGGATTAATTAGCGAGATTAGACACGTAGTCAAGGCAGCTAGGCCACAAGCCATAGAAGAAGCAGTAGAACTAGCCAACACCCTGACTGATGAATTGGTACGCACCAAGAGGAGAACCAGAGAAAGAACCTAGCTCAAAAGCTTACCCAGGAATTTCGTTCTGGTAATTCCTATCATGAAAAAGGAACAGGTTCTTCTGCACCCTACTGCAAGTTTTGTAGGAAGAAGCACTCAGGAAAGTGTGATGTATCCTTTAACTTCTGCAAGTACCCAGGACATAAGGAAGAAGACTGTAGGAAAAAGGCTAGTGCCAGAATATGCTTCAATTATGGAGAAGCTGGTCACATTAAACCGAACTGTCCGAAACTAGCTCTAGCAGCAACCAGCAAAGCTAAGACAGCTGAAGGACCCAAGAAGAATGCCATAGCATTCGTTCTGATAGCTGAAGAAGCCAAGATGATTCCAGATGTGATTGCCAGTATGTTTTTAGTTAATGACATTTTGGCCAAAGTATTATTTGACTCTGGTGCAAACCAAAGTATTATCAATACTTCTTTCTACAAACTTCTCGATCAACCATTAACCAAACTTCGACAAGACTGTCTGGTGGAAATGGCAAACGGAGAATCCATTAAGATTAGTGAAATCTTGCAGGGAGCAAGAATAGAAATCCTGAACCATTATTTCTTTGCTAACCTTTACCCAATGAATCTAGCTGGATTGGATGTTGTATTAGGAATGGATTGGTTGGTAGCCAATCGTGCCAATATTTTATGTGATCAAAAGTCGATATAAGTAATTACACCAGGTGGTGAAAAGATCACAATTAAAGGAGATAAGCTAACCCGATCGACAAAATTCATCTCTGTGATGAAAGCTGCAAGTTATGAAAGGAAAGGAGGAATAATGTATATGATTTCTGTAATCATTAATACTAAAGGAAAAGAATTAAAAGATATTCCTGTAATATCTAAATTCTCAGACGTTTTTTCCAGAAGAGTTACCTGGATTACCGCCTGATAGAGAGGCTGAATTTAGGATTCACCTAATACCAGGAACGGCACCGATTGCCAGGGCACCATATTGATTAGCACCAACGAAATTGCAGGAATTGAAGAAACAATTGGACGAACTTCTTGAGAAAGGTTTTATACAACCAAGTTCATCACCGTGGGGGACACCGGTGATATTTGTTAAAAAGAAGGACGGATCGATGCGTATATGCATTGATTACCGAGAATTGTACAAGGTTACGATTAAAAATCGGTACCCAGTACCGAGAATCGATGATCTGTTCGATCAACTTCAGGGAGCTCGATTCTTTTCTAAGATCGATTTACGCTCAGGATATCATCAACTGAAAGTACAGGAAGAGGACATTCCTAAAACTGCTTTCAGAATAAGGTATGGTCATTATGAATTTACCGTCATGCCATTTGGTCTAACCAATGCCCCAGCCGCATTTATGGACATGATGAACAGGATATGTAAACCATACCTGGATAAATTTATAATTGTCTTTATTGATGATATTCTAATTTACTCTAAGAGTAAAGAGGAACATGCAGCGCATCTGCATACACTTCTAACATTATTGAGAAAAGAGAAGCTTTATGCTAAATTCTCAAAATGTGAATTCTGGTTATAAGAAGTACAATTCCTTGGACATCTGGTTAATCATGAAGGAATTCATGTGGATCCCACAAAGATCGAGGCGATTACCAAATGGAAAGTCCCTGAGTTGCCAACAGAAGTAAGAAGTTTTCTTGGACTGGCAGGATATTATAGATGGTTTATCCAAAATTTCTCTAGGATAGCCATTCCATTAACCAAACTGACCTGCAAATCAGTTAAGTTCGAATGGGGACCAAAACAAGAAGAAACCTTTAAGATTCTTAAACAAAAGTTAACCAACGCACATATACTCGCATTACCAAAAGGAACCGAAGACTTCATAGTCTATTGTGATGCATCTAAATTAGGATGCAACATCAAAATGTTATAGCTTATGCCTCTAGACAACTTAAGAAATATGAAGAGAATTACACAACCCATGATCTAGAGTTAGGAGCCATAGTTTTTGCCCTTAAGATTTGGAGACACTATTTATATGGAAATAAATTTGTTGTCTTCACATATCATAAGAGTTTAAAGTATATTTTTGGACAAAAGGAATTAAATATAAGACAGAGACGCTGGATGGAAATTCTTAGTGATTACGATTGTGATATCTAGTATCATGCAGGAAAAGCAAATGTAGTAGCTGATGCTTTAAGTCGAAAGTATCATGAAAAGCCGAAACGAGTACGCTCTCTTAAATTAAATCTGCAGATAGATTTAAATGAGCAAATTAGAGAGGTACAGGAAACAACATTCAAGGACGATGTTGAAGGGTTAAAAGGAATGATTAAGGAATTAGAACAAGGATCAGATGGAATTTGGAAGTTCCATAAGAAAACGATGTGGATACCTAAACAAGGAAACCTACGCTACAGAATTCTAGAAGAAGCCCATAAGTCTAAGTATACGATACATCCTGGAGGTGACAAGATGTATCAAGATCTAAGAAAGAATTTCTGGTGGATAAGAATGAAAAATGATATAGCAAGCTACGCTGCTAAATGTCTGACCTGTTCACAAGTTAAAGCTGAACATAAAAAACCCTCAGGATTCTTATAGTAATTAGAAATGCCAATATGGAAATAGGAATTGATAACAATGTACTTTGTTACCAAATTACCCAAGACACGAAAAGGTAATGACACAATCTGGGTGATTGTTGATAGATTGACCAAATCTGCTCATTTCTTACCAATGAAGGAACCTTTCATTACATGGAATTCCTTTATCTATCGTATCCAATGTTGCAGAAATCGGCCTAGGCGGCCAATTAATCGGCGCCTAGGTGCTAGTCGGTGAGTTACTGACTAATTTTAAGCTAGTCGGTCAAATTAATCGGTTATGGTCAAAATCGGTCAAAGGCGGTCAAAATCGGAGAAAGTCGGTCCTAGGCGGTGAAAATTGGACTAATCGGTCCATTGTTATACAGCCCATTAAACCCAAATTTTGACCCATTAAAACCAGATTTTGAAACTGGCCCATTGTTTTGCAGGACAAATTTTAATTTTAACCTATTTTATCTTCACAATTTCAGCCGACACATATGTTTTGACCACCAGCTCATAAAATTAGACTAATCGAGCACTGTACTACCTCCGCAAACCACCAGCAGCTCCGACTTCATTTGAAGTATTTGAAATATATGTTAGTTTTTGAACTTCTAAGTACTTGATTTGTTATGTTTATGTTTAATTGCTTATGTTTGAACTATACTATTTGAAACTTGAAGTATTTATGTGAATTTTGAAGCATTATTTTTATATTATTGTGTGTATATATATAAATTTGAAAAATTACATATAAAAATTCCCATTTCGATTAATCCCTATTAATCCTGATTATTCCCTAGGCGGTACCTCACCGCCCGACTAGCGCCTAACGCCTTCTACAACGTTGATCGTATCTGATAGAGATAGCCGTTTTACTTCTCATTTTTGGAGAAGTTTCCAAAAAGCAATGGGAACCAGGTTAAATCTAAGCACAACTTATCATCCCCAAACGGACGGATAAAGCGAAAGAACAATACAAACCATGGAAGATATGCTTAGAGCCTATGTAATTGATTTCGGAGGAAATTGGGACGATCATTTACCATTAATAGAATTTTTCTACAATAACAGTTATCATACGAGCATTAACGATGCACCTTTCGAAGCACTTTATGGACGAAAGTGCCGAACTCCAGTCTGTTGGGCAGAAATTGGAGAAAAGCAACTATGTGGACCTGAGATAGTGCAGGAAACAACGGACAAGATAATTCAAGTCAAGGAAAGACTAAAAGCAGCACGAGATCATCAAAAGACTTATGCAGATAATCGACGAAAACCCTTGGAATTTCAAGTAGGAGATAAAGTATTGTTAAAAGTTTCTTCATGGAAAGGAATAGTCAGATTCGTTAAAAGAGAAAAGCTAAGCCACAGGTATGTTGGACCTTTTGAGATTATTAGAAGAATAAGACCTGTAGCCTATCAGCTACAACTGACAGAGGAAATGGCAGGAATACATGATGTGTTTCATGTATGTAATCTCAAGAAATGCTTAGCAGACGAATCTTTAGTGATACCTCTTAAGGACATAGAGGTAAATGAAAAAACTTAAGTTTGTCGAGAAACCCATTCAGATTGAAGATAGAAAGATCAAGAATCTCAAACACAAGAGACTAGTTCTAGTCAAAGTGAAACGGGATTCTAAGAGAGGACCAGAATACACTTGGGAACTCAAATAAAAAATGAAAAGGAAATACCCACACCTGTTCCAGTAGACCTCGAGGACGAGATCTAAAACAAGGTGGGGAGGATATAACAACCCTACTAAAATACACTTACACACCCCTAAACATCCTAAAATATACCCCGTATGCAAGAAACGGACCTAGAATACCTTTAAATTTATAAAAAAACTATGAAAACAAAATCTGGGAGCCGCTCGTGGGGCGCGACCCCCTTAGCCATCACGGTCGCGGGCCGCGACTAACTTGGTGTGCCGGACAAGGCATTGCGCCACATATCCGGTGACTCAACAAACCTACACCTTGACCCGACCAAGCTATAGTTGCCACGAAGGCTCTCACGGGCTGCGAGAATGTTCAAGAAAGGCTTCGCGGGCCGCGACTCGCTGTCCGCTAGGCTTATAAATAGGGGCTCATGCCGCATTTGTTAACCGTTCAAAATTCTGAATCTCTCTCAATCTCTAATAATCTAAATACTCGAGATATAATACCCCTATAAAGCGAAGCTCTACCTCGTTGTAAGTATTATAACCCTGCTTGTTACCTTACATGATCGATCTAGGGCTCCGTAACGTATGTCAAGGCACTGCCTGACTCAGTCGTTGGAGTTCTGTCTCGTGTTACACCCGATTGATCTAGGACTCCATAATGCATGTCAAGGCTCTGCCTGACTCAGTCCTTGGAGTTCTGTCTCGAGTTGTACGGTTAATATGATTTGGGTTATTTTACTAACACGTGTACATTGTTTAATTTTAATAGATAATAACCAGAAGATAAACCAGGAAACTTTAGTTTTACCTAAGTGAACAATGTGAGTACATCTGCTTTTTGCCACCTTTTTGTAAATTACTTCGTGAGTCATTCTCCTTTTGTCACATTTTGTGATACCATTATTTCAAAAGTTTTATAAAACCCAAAATGTTATCAGTTATAATTACAATAATTGAGTCTTTGTATTCTACAATTGCTTCCAATATTATGGGGTTTGTATACAGTACTTTATAACCTTCATAATTGGGCACGAGTATCCAATGTGTGATATGACCATAGTCACAGATCCGTCGAGTGACAAGTACTGAACGAGTAATTGGGTAGATATAAACATTGTAATCGCTCTCAATACTGTAAAATTATAAAACTCTATTTTGATTAAACTGGGATGCACTCGCCAGTATTTCTTGCTGATAAAACTTTTAAAAAACGCGTTTCAAGTAACTTAATGTAAAGCTAATAGAAGCCAGGTTGAGAGCACTGAAGGCTTGGAAAAGTGGCTATAAAAGTTACCTAAATAAAAAGGAGTTTTGTTTTCAATAAACTAGGGTTTATCCCTACAAAATATATTGTAATAGAAACTTGGGTTTTATCCCATTTATTTGTCATAAAAAGTTGGGTGTTTTAACTCTGATAAAATATTTCCTAACTACGATCCTAATGTCTCATTTCCGTTGCCAAATTAATAAACACCGATACCACCAGCTCTGCGTGCTCGCGGCCGCTGGCCTCCCGGAGCAGGGGTCGGGGGTTGCTACAACTTGCGCCATAAAAAATGCAAGAATTATCTACACAACTCCAGGAGTTGTTGGATAAAGGATTCATAAGGCCGAGCTTCTCGCCTTGGGGAGCTCCAGTATTGTTCGTGAAGAAAAAGGATGGAACCCTGCGGATGTGTATAAATTATAGAGAGTTGAATAAGCTCACTATTAAGAATTGGTATCCGTTACCGAGGATTGATGACTTATTCGACCAGTTGCATGGATCGACCTATTACTCCAAGATTGGCCTTCGATCAGGCTATCATCAGCTGAGGATTCAGGAGGAGAGCATACGGAAGACAGCGTTCAGAACTCGTTATGGGCACTACGAGTTCCTTGTGATGTCGTTTGGATTGACGAACGCACCAGCAGTGTTTATGGATCTGATGAATCGTGTATGCAAACCATATCTAGATAAATTTGTGATTGTATTTATCAATGATATTTTGATCTATTCACGAACAAAGGAAGAGCACGAGCAACATCTAAGAACCATCTGGAACTGCTAAAAAAGGATAAGCTTTATGCAAAGTTCTTAAAGTGCGAATTTTGGATTCGCGAGGTACAGTTCCTAGGTCACGTGGTGAACGAGAATGGTATCCATGTAGATCCTACAAAGATTGAAGCCATAAAGAATTGGGAAGCCCCCAAGACACCGACTGAAGTCCGATAGTTTTTGGGATTAGCGGGCTATTATCGAAGATTTATTGAGAATTTCTCTAAGATTGCCCAACCGCTAACTTCCCTTACGCAGAAGGACAAGAAGTATGATTGGGGAGAAAAACAGGAAGAAGCCTTCCAACTTCTCAAGGATAAGCTATGCGATGCACCGATCCTATCCTTACCCAAAGGTACTGAAGACTTCATGGTATATTGTGACACTTCGCGTCAAGGTTTGGGTTGCGTGCTCATGCAACGCCAAAAGGTCATCGCCTATGCATCATGGTAATTGAAGGTTCATGAGAAGAATTATACCACCCACGACCTGGAACTAGGCGCGGTGGTATTTTCCTTGAAGATTTGGCAACATGATTTGTACAGTACTCGATGTACTATCTTCATAGATCAAAAGAGTTTGCAGCACATATTTGATCAAAAGGAATTAAATATGCGCCAGCGATGTTGGGTTGAGTTGATGAACGATTATGACTGTGGGATCAAGTACCACCCTGGAAAGGTGAACGTGGTAGCGGACGCCTTGAGTTGAAAGGAAAGGGTAAAAACCTTAAGGGTTCGAGCATTGGAAATGACAATTCGGACGAATCTCACATGACGCATTCATGACGCACAACAAGAAGCCCTTAAGGATGAAAACCGTAAAGCTGAATATCTCCGAGGTATGGAGAAACAATTGGTGCCAAACGAAGAGGGAACCTTATACTTTATGGGACGCATTTGGGTTCTGCTCTATGGCGGTATTCGAGAGATAAACTTTGATGAAGCTCACAGGTCAAGATACTCGTCCACCCAGGATCGAACAAAATGTATCAAGACTTGAAGGAATACTATTGGTGGCCGAATCTCAAGAACGACGTTGCTACTTACGTTGGGAAGTGCCTAACCTGCGCTAAGGTTAAGGCCGAGTATCAGAAACCATCAGGTCTACTGCAACAACCTGAAATTCCCGTATGGAAGTGGGAGAAAATTTCGATGGACTTTATAGCGAAGTTCCCCAGGACCCCCAGAGGGCATGATATGATATGGGTAATAGTTGATCGATTAACCAAATATGCACACTTCCTACCAATTCGGGAAAAAGATAGCACTGGAAAGCTTGCTGAGCTGTATCTTAAGGAAATTGTGGCACGGCATGGAGTGCCTATCTCTATAATTTCAGACAGAGATGGACGTTTCGTATCAAGGATCTGGCAATCCTTCCAAGAGGCCTTTGGATCTCAATTGGATCTAAGCACGGCTTTCCATCCGCAAACAGATGGCCAGAGTGAACGAACCATACAAACCTTTGAAGACATGCTTCGCGCATGTGTAATGGATCTAGGAAGTAGCTGGGAAATTCACCTACCTTTGGTCGAGTTTTCCTATAATAACAACTACCATACGAGCATAAAAGCCACACCGTTCAAAGCTCTATATGGCGGAAAGTGCTGCTCACCGTTGTGTTGGGTATACGCCGGAGATAAACAGTTGATCGGTCTCGAACTTGTTCAAAAAACGACCGACAAAATCATGTAGATCCGAGACCGTATTAAGGTGGCTCGTGATCGACAGAAGAGCTACGCCGATCATAGACGAAAACCTCTAGCCTTTGAGGTGGGAGACAAAGTGTTATTTAAGGTCTCACCTTGGAAAGGTGTAGCAAGGTTCGGGAAACGTGGAAAGTTGAATCCACGGTACATTGGGCCATTCAAGATCTTGGAAAAGATTGGTACCGTAGCATACAAACTGGAGTTACCGGAGGAACTAGTGTACATGATACGTTCCATGTGTCAAACCTCAAAAAGAGTCCAACCCAGGAAACAGTTATCATCTATGCGGATGAGGTACACATCGACGACAAACTCCGATTTACAGAAGAGCCTATTGAGGTAATGGATTGGAAGATCCAGAAAACAAGGTGGAGTCGCATTAAACTTGTTAAAGTATGTAGGAACTCTAGACACGGGCCTGAGTACACATGGGAACGCGAAGACCAGTTTAAAGCCAAATACCCCCACCTATTCGAGAAAGCTCCTGTTGGAGATAACTCTACTTGAATTTCGGGACGAAATTCTTTTAGCGGGGGGAGACTGTGACAACTGGCACAAAACCGATAATTTTCATACTATTTTATTAATTATTTATGCTCTGAAATATGTGCTTAAACGTCAACATTATGTGATTACTTGCTTTACATATGAATTCATGCATGTTTTATACTTCTAATATTGCATTGTGCATTATATTAAGCGTTGCGTCAGAAAGACTAGTAAACTCACCGGTAAGACACGTTGTGTCAGCATTTCCACAAAAAGCAGTCAGACAGTAAATGTAGGGCCTAGGAGTAGGTCCAACATCAAAAACACATTAAAACCCAAGTGTGGATACAAGGGTTAACATATACACTTTCCAGAAACTAAAATAAGCACTAAAAGACACCCGAAACTCACTAAAAATGCTAAATTCTGAAGAATTCAGCAATAATTCAGCAATTTAACACTTAAAAACTATGTAGAATTGATGTTTTGGTGTCCAGAATAACTTGTAAACTGTCGGGAATTAAAACTGTCACAAAAGATGCTTCATACCTAGTAAAATTGCGCAATTTAGCACTTTAACGAACCGTTAACCGAATGAATAACCGGACACTACCCAAAACATCAAAATTATACTAGAAGCATTGTTTTTATGATATAAAGCTAGTGTTGGTGATAAAACACCTTAAAAATCATAAAAACACATAAACACACTTAAACTTACTTAAACCTTCTAGTTTACATTTAAAACCTTCATCTTCCAATAATTTACATTTTACCCCCCCCCCCCCCCCATGTATAACCGGCCCCATGGGCCCCACACCCCTTTTGAATATAAAATTTGATAATGTAGGCAATATATTGGACACTTAAACTTGTGGATAAAGATGTGTTGGAGGATTGTTTTAAAGGACCATTAGTTGATGAACAAGATCATAACTCATATTTCAAACTCCATTTTCTTCTCCTCCCCCCCCCCCCCACCCTCTTGCTCTCGGCTACCCACACCCACACTACCATCTTCATTTTCAAGCATCATACAACAATTCCAAGCTTGTTTTAAGGTGTAAGAAGATCATCAAGGAAGGTAGCAAGTGCTAGAAGTTGAAGGACCACTTTGTGGAGCTTTTAACCTCTCATTTTCATCATTCTTCATCATCTTCCTTCTTGTGCCACTTACCTAGCCAATAGAGCTAGTAGTAAGCCTTCTAAACACTATTTTAGTTCATGTTCATGTTATGTACAAGTCACACCATCTAAGAAACTAAACTTTAAAAGATGAAGATGTAAAGATCTAATATAATCTAAAGGAAAACAAGTGATTTAATGATGTTTGATGTTTGTGATGAAGTTGTTGTTATTGAATCTTGTGTTATGTTTAGATCTATCATGTTAAAGCTTGTTACAAGCTTAGATCTAACAAGTTTAAGCATGGATCTTGAAAGATCCATGGTTAAACTTGAAGATGAACTTGAAAGACCATTATGTGAACTTGAAAGATGATTTTTAAGCATGATCTTGTGTTCTTAAAGTAACTAAGTTTATGTAAAACTAACTTTTGAAACTAAACTCCATGAAAAGTTTGTTAAAGGTTCATCAAGATGCTTGTTTATGTAAGATTCAAGTATGTTAAGCATGGATCTTGGAAGATCCATGATGAAACACGATTTTAAACATAAAGATCTTTTAAATAAGCATAAGAATGGTTTTAGAACATGATTTTCACGACTTTGAAACCCTAAAACTCATGGATGGTTTAGTTAGTAAGCTAAAGTTTCATACAAAGTTTGTTTAAAATTAACAAGAACACTTGTTTTTGAAAGATCCTTGTATGTAAAGTGTAGATCTAAAAGACTACATATTTTTAACAAAAATCAAGTTCATCATAAGGTTTTACATGATATAATTTGTGTATGTTACTTGTGAAAATTGTGGGAAATTGTTTTGGTGATAAAAAGAAAATAAACACATGTTTTGGAAAACATGGGAAACCTCCATATTTAGGGGAAACTATGTCAAAATTTTTATAAAATTTTGACACTTAGAAAAATATAAGTTTTGGTGAAACTTACTCCCCAAAAATTCACCTAAAAATATTTATCAAGGTTTCCTAATTTTTGTACAGAATTACAAGTTAAGAAATGAGGATTTCTTCAAGTTAAAATCAATATTAAGTATGTATATTTTTAGGGAAAATATATATATTTAGTGACCACCAATTTTTATGCTAAGTGTATATTATGTGTATTATATATAGTAGTGTATTAGGATCATGAAAATACACTAAATACTCCCAAGGAGTATCACCAACAAAATACACATGGAAATACATAACAAATACCTACGAAAATTCATACAAAAATAACCCATGAAAGGGTATATGGACAAATACAAGAAAATATATTTGTATAAATATATTCCTTAACGAATTTCGGACTTGGACAATTTATGGACAATTTTGACATAAATATATATTTGGACAAATATATATATAACTACTACCAAGTAGTAAAAATTATACAAAATCGGGTGAATAACAAAAATAAATATATATATTTCCAAGCATGACCAAATACATATTTCACACAAGTCCTAAAAATATTATTTTTAAGAAATACAATTCCGGAAAGTATTAAAAATCAAGTATTGATTTTTGACAAATAATGTAAAATACACAAGTATTTACAAAAGAATACAAGTATATTTTCCTAAGTATACTTGCACAAAAATAATATTGAAAATATTATTTAACAATATACTTATATTTATTTTTGGAAAATAATATAAGTAACATATTTGGATAAGTTAAAAATATTATTATTTTTAACACCTATCGTTTGTCAAATACTACATAAACAACATATATTTTTGGAAGTAAAATATATATTCACAAACGAACGATATCAAATTCAAAATACAAGAACACGACGAATGGGCGAGACCCGACAAACAAGGGCACGGCCCTCACACAATACAAATACAAATACATAAACTTAAGATGGTGACTTGTACATGGTATGTTACAAGTCTAGTGATTAACGCACATAGAATACTTCTAGGTTGCGACGCCTACACGACAAAGCCGGTGACGCTTACGACGCAAGTTACGCAAAATTGTGAGTTCATGTCCCCACTTTTTTAACTTTTACATGTTTTCTAAACTTGGGGAAAATACATGTACAATGGTATGTGGAACATAAAACTAAGGAATGACACATAGATCATTTGACGAATAGGGTACCATAAGCACCATTAATCAACGTATACATTTAGTCTGGGGAACGAAAAGGTTAGATCTAATGGGTTTCAGGCAACCTCACTCTTGGCCTACTTCTACCAAAGAGTGCTTTTGTGTCTCAGTTGATCTCGACAAAAATGCCAAGGTTTGGTGGCTTCTTGTGTCGTGACATATGTTAGTGGCCTTGCAAACCATTGTATTCCTTACATTTACAGAACTCAGTTTACAGATACGTTTTACAAATTACATACCATGTTTTCATACAAGTATACAAACATTCTATACGAAAACTGCATGAATTCACACCAACTTATGTTGACGATTTTCCAAAACTTACATGTATTTCAGGTAACTAGATGGATGTTCGCGCGGTCTCTCTTTGCTCAAGAGTGTTGTTTGTGTTTCTAGTTAATATGTGTCAAGGATCCAATGCCACTTTTGTGGGGTTTGGTTGTTATATCCCACATCCTGTGGTGATATAATGATCAAAACCTTGATATTTGCTTTTAAAACGAAGTTGTAAACCTTTCAAACAATTATCTTATGCGTGATGTAAACTTATAACTTAACTTTTATTTTGGGATGTTAAACTATTAATGACATTGTGGAGTTGTTTTACATTCATGTAGTATGTTTACCATTCGTATGCAATGAGAACCTTTCAGGATCACACATCGTGCTTCTGCCTTAGAAAGGGTGTGACAAGTGTGATGTTTGTAGTTTCCATTCTGTTTTTCTACGGGTTTTTTTTTTTTTTTTTTTTTTTTTTTTGTCAAAATGTACGCAATCTGAAACACCCTATGGTTGTGGTTAATTGTTTAAACGAATAGTAATTGGATCACTGACGGAAATTTAAATCGGACTTAAAAAACGTGTACTCGCTTCTGCCACACAATTAATACGAGATATTAATTAACCAATAAAATTGGATTATATTAAATTCAAATTGTACATTGATTGTCAACATAGTTATGAAAGGTATGCAACCACTTACCTATCTCACTCTATTTCTCTCTCAAGTCTAGTATTAAAATTGCAAATCATTGTGTACAAGTGTTTTTTATGATTCTCACAATTCAGTGTTGAAAGTGGTTTTGTAATGAACACGTCATGATTAGTAACGCTACCAATACTCAAGATACCGGTACCGATCTTCGGTCGGAATCGACGTGGTACCAATATTGTTATGACAGTATAAGTTCGATATGTCAACCCGTATTGACATTCACTATAACTTACAATATAAAAAAGATAATTTATTGCTAATACAACTCCGTTTTCAACCAAGGTTTCAATGAAATTTATACTGGAAATCATAAATAAGAATATTGGTACTGCTACCAAAGTTGTTCGGATGGTTTCGGCTCGGTTCGTCATGGTAAATAAAAAGTGAATTATACTTTACCCGTTCGATTTTGAATAAAAGTTTTACCGAATCGTGGATAAAAATAAGCATACGATATATTTGAGAGTTTATAAAGCATTATATTATATTATTAGAATAACAAAAAAGTGTAAACGTCATCAAGTACAAAATAAAACTAAATGCAAGGTAGCTTTAGTAATATGTATATTTGTGCTTCGAAAAATATTATATCAATTATTTGTAAAAATGACTACCCACAACCTGGTTTCAAGAAAAAATATTGAGACGTAGATAAAAATAGGCATCTCGCAACGCCGGGATTTTTTATAATGTGGTATCTTAAAAACTATATAAGATGATTAAAATTAATATATTAGTAAGATTTGAAATTACAAAATTTGAAACTTGAAAAATCTTCGAGCAAAAAAGTTAACATTTTTAGAATTCACCTTTATAAAAGTGTTATATGGTATAACGCGTCAATAATTTGGTCATTCTTATCAAGTGTAATTCGATCAAACTTATTCTAACGTTTTGAAACTGTATCATCAAACTCTACGATTCTAGGTTTTCATTTTTGAATTTTTAGCTTGTAGATTTTAAATTTTTGTTTAAATCATTGTGTCTTTTTATTAAGAATTGTGTCTTTTTATATTTTCGTCATTGTGTTTTTTTATTAATTGTGTCTTTAATCCTTGGCATTATGTCATATTTCTCGGCATTATATTATATTTTTCGATCCATTGTTTCTCTGTAGCCTTCCTAGATTTAGGAGATTTTATAAGAAACTTTACCCCTAGTTAGAAAAATGTAATAAAAAATATAACAACAAAGAAAAGAAAGAGTAAAATCTAACCAAGGTAGGTGTTTAACTTTTGTCAGATAACTTTAGGAGATTTTTATACGTAGTCTAGTGTACAAGGTAGGTGGTTTACTTATGAAAATTCTTTAAGCGTATAAGTACAACAATTTGTTTTATGGTCTTTTAAATGAAGTTGTCTAAAAGTGTATTTAAATATCTTTTTTTATAGGAAGACACAAATTAAAAGACACTACTAATTTGTTAAAAACTAATAATTATATATATTTTTTCTTATATTAAAATGTTATAGAAAACAAAAATGTTAATTTCTTATATTAAAAAGTTATAGAAAACAAAAATGTTAGTTTTTGTAAATTAAAAGGGTAAACAAGAAGATTGATGTAATGAAATAAAAGTATGAAAAGGATACTTGTTTTTCTTTTGTCTAGATTGTTTAAAAAAATCTTCTAACTTCTTAATAGAGATGGCAATTCCGACAATAAAAATATACCATGTGAGTGAGATATGCATATAACTACGCAACAAAATCAGTCAATAATCTATAACTAAAATATCATAAAACACTTGCATCAACCAAAATATAACCCATGAAGAGTGCATATAACTACGCAACAAAATCAGTCAATATCAAACATAGACCAAGAAACGATCCCACATTTGCACGAGTCTATAAGAGCAATCCACATTGGAACGAGGGCTCGGTAAACAGTGGCGGATCTAAAAAAAATTTTCACTGGATTCCTTTTGATAGATTCTCACTAATTCTCACTATTTTTTTCCAAATCATACGAGGTTCTCACTAATTTTTCCCAATTTTTTCTAAACCGAATGAGTTCCCGGAAACCCACAAAAGTGGCCTAGATCCGCCCCTTTCGATAAAGTCGGTTCCGTTCAGTTATAAATATTTAACTATAACCATAATCTAAGCCTCAGTTATTGACGCATAGTCATAATCTAGACGCATAGTCAAGATCAAAACCGATTGTCGGTTAAGCATCGTTGGGTTAACTGTAACTTGTAATTCAGTTTCTGTTAAGTTCGGTTAATCGTCCAATGTACTTTTTTTGTCGCCTTTTTCCAACTCAAAAATGGTTTGGTTATGATGTTCCAAGCTCGGTTGTACACGAAAATATGTATGGTTCGTGTCAAAAACATCAATGAAAACATTTTATTAAAAAATGAAGAACAAACTTAAATATTTACAAAGTATGAAACGAATTACAAGATTCGTTTATAGAAACATAATATATGGTTTAACGTTGGAAGCAATAGTAGTTAAGACTTCTTAAGGTGATTATCAAGCAACACAAACATTTCAAGTTATTAAAAATAAAAAATATATATATAATGCTTACCAACTTGAATTGTATATTTTAATAGTTCGGTTTTGGTTATGGAAAATTTCTTAATTGTAACCATAACCGATAGATCGGTTATGGTAATGCACTTAACCATAACTGATAGGTTTTTGGTTAATATCGCTTATTTTTTCGGCTATCTATTTGATTTTCGGTTATGATTAAGTTTTTGCACACCGCTAATTCGAATTGTCTGTTAATTGTATGTCCACGAGCATCTTTGTTGGGTGTCGAACCCATAATATGAAAGTTTAAAATGTAGGAAATGGGTCACAATTTTATTAATAAAACTAATAAAAAAATAAAGATACTCTCTTTAAACATTTGAGAAATTGTAGTAAATGAACCGTGTACAAATTCAAACGAAAATAAATATGAACTACAACATATTTAATAAAACAATCGATTCAAACCAATATCTTCAAAAGATAAAGCCTTCAACTTGATTTTTAATCGCGTCTACTTGTATGGTTCGTTGTGTTTTCAGTCCGTTGTGTAGGCTTCAACGAGGTCTTGAACCACGTCTTCTTGTACAATAATTTCCTACAAAAAGAGCAAACAAATGTTGACGGTTGTGGCTGAGGCACGTGTTCAACACGCTTCCCTTAAAACAGATTCCGCGCCTCTACTAAAGACGACGCGTCTGTCTAACAGGGTACAACAGCCGAAGCAGTTTGTACTGCCGGAGAAGGCCACACGCCCGAGGTTACACCGGATAAAAACATAGTGTTAGACCTTTTGGAAATTAAGAATAGAATTGTAGTTGAATCATGTAGAGAAACTTATCTCTATATGTTCCCAACATATGGGTCATCAAGTGTTACACCCCAACCGATGATGGAAACATAGAAGTGAGACGAAATAGATTGCAATAGACTTCATAACACTATTTGTGACAAGTATTTAAGTAATAAATTTTCATTTTATTTCTAAAGAGTTAATTACAAGGATTTGAAACCATTACAACATGAATGATGAAATACCATACAATGAGTATACAAATTAAAGTGTGTATCTAGGCATCCTACTAGATTCCATGCATCACCAACATCATCGCTAAACCAGCAACATGTTTTAAAAGTGTAGTTGACGTGCGTTAGGTCGTATAGTTTTTAATGTATATTTTAAGCCCTTTTTAACACTTTAGTCAAGTTTTAAATTTATAAAACACGATATTTACTAACACTAAACACACATATGGGCAAGTGCACCCATCGTGAGCATAGTATAGCGTTGGTAAGATACCGAGGTTGTCCAAGGATACAAGAGCTTTTAGTACCGGTTTATCCTCAACGTCTAATCAAATCAAAAATTTAGAAAAAGGTTTTTAAACAAGAAAATAAAACTAACTAAAAATGCTGAAAATAAAAATAAAACAGATAGACAAGATGAATCACTTGGATCCGACTCGCCTTTAGTGTAACCTTTGATTATTTCCGCACTTTTGCACTTTTTAAGAGATTATCTTAGTTATAGTAGTAGGCCCCTCTTTTGAAGGTGACGTTACCCTCAACCCAGTAGTTTGAATCAGCAAGGATACAATCCTAAAGGGTTGGATTATTGAAAGATAATTAATTAAGTTATTAATGCATAATATGGTAGGCCCTTCTTTTGAAGGTGACGTTACCCTCGGCTAAGTAGTTTGAGTCAGCAGGGATACAATCCTAAGTAGGCGGGTTAAAGTATTAATAGTAGTTTACATATGAGGGGATCAAGAAATTCGAACCCCCGCCATCCAATACCAGTGGATATTGAAGGAGGTCCTACTAAACTTGACCCAGGTCCTTGCAGGATCTATACACTGAACAAGGCAAGACGCTTACCAAACCATTCCCTTAACCCCCGACCAGGTAGCCAACATATCTCCATATAGACCGTGGAGTTATGAATAGTTTAAATCTTTTATTTTATATAGACGGTAAAATAACGCAAAGACACCACGGACAAATGATAAGGAAGTTTCACCTTCAACATAAGAAAGTAGTTATTAAAGTCATTAATACATAACCAAATAAAAAGTGTGAAAAGATTAAAAATAAAAAGTATTACACTAAATGTTTGTCTTCACCAAGTGATGTAAGAGACTTAGGCAAACATGGCCTTTGATTGTCAAGAACTTTTACGATCAATCTTGGATCCCGAGACTAGTACACGCACTCTATGATGGATGATGGATGATGGTGGCGGATGTGGGTTGTGATGGTGGTGGTGGGTGGGTGAAGTGTGAGAGAGGTGGTTTACCAAAGGATAATTTGCAAGTGAGCCAAGCACCCCTATTTATAGCCTGCACAGAAGCCCGGACACGGCCCCGTGTCCCTTGGGCACGGCCCCGTGTCCACCCATCTTCTCTTTCTTCATTAATTGCAGTTTGTCTGCATTAGTTGACCACGCCCCCGTGTCCGCTGGGCACGGCCCCGTGTGCAGAAGCGTATCTGTACTATCAAGATTTGCCTAGATTCTGCGAATCTTAGCGTTGACCACGGCCCCGTGTCGGCTGGCCACGCCCCAGTGTTGGGAAATAGAAGCTTCTACAGCTTTGTCTTTTCTGCAGACGCTTGGGCGCGCCCCCGTGTTCATTGAGCACGGGGCGTGTTCAGCCTTCTGATGTCTTGTTTTTGCTTGGGAAGATGCTGTCGAGGGGTCGGGCATGCTACGTTTATTCCTTTTCTTGTATTATTTTTAGATTTAGCTGCATTTTTGCTTCTTTTGTTCATTTAAGCTCATTTAACCCTGAAAATACAAAAGGAAGACAAAAGCACACTTTTTTCAACATTAGTACTAAAAAAGGGTTAATTTTATGCCACATTTGATGTAATTTATATGTTGCATTTTACACATCAAATACCCCCCACACTTGAATCTTTGCTTGTCCTCAAGCAAAACTCTTTATTTTGTGGCTTACACACCCAAATGGAATGGGTAGAAGAGAAGGTTTTGGGCTTGTCTTGAGTGTCGGGATTCCAAGATCTTTATTAGGTTTTATTTTTATGTTATTTACAATCCTATTCGTTATGATTTATTTAGAACATTACATAAAAGAAATTACTTATTTGGGCATAACATGCCTCTTTAAAATTTCATTTATATACAAGTTCACATACCTCACGGGAGATCACTCAACACTCGGCCGAAATTACTTATTTGTGAAACATTCGATAGCGGCATGGAACTTACTTCTACCATATGCTTGCCAAGCAATCAATCATCATCCTTTTTAACTATAAACCTTTGTAAATATCAAGAGGACTTTGGGGAAGGGTTAGGCTTGGTTTAAAGGTAGGTGGTTTTGGGTTAGCGGTTAGTAGAAAAGGGCGAAAGGCATAAAAAGCGTTGTTTTCGTAAGACTTTTTATTTTTATGACTTTTTTATTCTAATGAAGCAATTCTTCAAACAAAGTTCTTTTTGATGAACTTGTTTGTTTATTTCTTGACTTCATCATCAATTTTTTTTTTTTTTTTTTTTTTTTTTTGATAAGGAAGTCACAAGAAAACCGAGCTTTGTACTAAAATAAAGGGTTTAAAATGAAAAAGGGTTTTGGTGGGTGAAGGGGTGTTTGTTTTGGGTTTAGAAATGAAAAGGTTTAGGCTCAAAGGGGTTAACTAGGTGGATTTTGGTTAGGTGGTAAAGAAAAAGAAAAATAATGGTGTTGAAATAAAAAGAGTTAGTCCTAATGCCTCCGTCATTTACTTACTTGGGTTTAAGTTGGTAAGGACCGGGAATGTATCGTCATGGCAAGTTCTAGAGTCGTAAGAAACCAAGCGGCTATTCACACAAGAAACGAAAAATGAGCATTTAATTTAAAGATTTGTATTTGAATGCTCAATAAAGGCTCAAAACTCACTTTTTGTGGGAATGGGTTTTTTGTGGGAAAGGGGGATCGGTAGAGTGGAAAGATTGGTGTAATTTTTATTTCCCTTTGATGTAATTTTTGGTTCCGCGGTTTTCTCTTGCTTGGAGAATTCCGCTTGGTTTGTTTAATGATATTCACCTTTAAAAAAAAAGTATATATAATCAAATTTTAACTAGATTTGTCATGCCGTTTCATAATTTTCTTATGTTGTTCTTTTTATCACGACGCTATCGGTTGTAACTTTGTAAAAATATAACCTTTTTAGAACTTGTTATTCCCAAATTAAACCAAGACAAGTAAAAAAAAAGAAAAATTTTTGAAAAAAATTGGGGTGTTTAGCGGTTCAAATAGAGTTTTGTGTAAGGCTTGTAATTAGGACTTGCAAAATTCAAGGTTTTAGCATCCCCCCCCCCCCCCCCCCACACTTAAATTACACATTGTCCTCAATTTGTCCCAAAAATAAGTTTTTAGGTTGATTAAATGTGTAAAAGGTGTGTTAAAAACAAAATTTAATGTTACTGGGCATCTGGACACGGGCCCGTGGTGTCCGGGCACGGCCCCGTGTTCAGGTTGCCAGTAACAGAAATCATCAGAAAGTAACATAAGCCTGGGCACGGGGGCGTGTTCAGCGAACCTTTCAGCACGAGGCCGTGTTGGCTGGGCACGACC
The DNA here is from genome assembly GCA_030545235.1 of Helianthus tuberosus. NCBI lineage: Eukaryota > Viridiplantae > Streptophyta > Magnoliopsida > Asterales > Asteraceae > Helianthus > Helianthus tuberosus. Next base: position 130,316,575 of record CM060412.1, on the reverse strand, counting down.
CGTGCTGAACTTGCTGTAATGAAGAAAAATTGTCGGGAGGCTCTGTTTTTGTGCATGGGATGTTGGTTCAAGTTTCCCTTAGTATCCTTCACCATCCCGAGTGTGTTTTACCCATCCAAACACCAAACAATTTTTAAAACCATCATCCATTAAATAGAGAGAGTTACATAATGTTCCTAATAAACTAAAACTTTAGATAAAAAGGTCAGAAAACACAAGAAGTCTAAACCCGGAAAGAAGTCCTAGCCTATAGTTTATTCTAATAGCAAAATTTTCGAAAAGCTAATTTTCTCGGTTGGATGCGGCATGAATAACTTCTTCCTCCGGATATGGGTCCCTCATACGTCGGCGAGCCATTCTTCTATCTCCCTAGGGAGAAGAAAGGCGGGCTCATTGGCATCATTTTGAGGGGGTGTAACTTCCACAGGGACCTCTTGCAAGTTGTCAAGAGGAGGTTCCGCGGGGATGTCATCCCACCCAGTGGGATTTTACTCCAAGTGCTAAGTCTGCTAAGTTCCAATCCTCTTGGGGGAGGATTGGTTCCATGGGAGGTGTCACAAGAATGTTCAACCTCTGGTGCAAGAGGATGATTTCTTGAAAACTGTTTTCCAGCCCCACCGTAAGATAGTTTATACGGTCTATCAGGACCTCCTCTACCGATGTCATTTCATCGAGAGCTTCACGTAATGCCATCACATAGCGTACGAGAGTTGCTTCGATTGAAGACCTTCGTTCTCTTCGACTGTTTCTGGAATGTGCTGAAGAAGTTCCACTGTTTTGGCTTGACATTCTACGAAAATAAACTGAAAAGAGTTCATTTTAATGAAACAGTAATCTCGGACATGGCCCCGTGCTCAATGAGCACGGCCCCGTGTTCACCTGTCTGCAGATTTTTAGAACAAGGAATCTTGGGGTTTCAAATTATTTTTCTGATTTTAAAGCATTTTTAAGCAGAAATAACTTAAAACAATGTTGTAGAACTTATTTTTAACAAGATTCCTTGAATAAAAACCTAACAAACATCACAATAAATCTTGGAACCGTGGTGATTTCAAGCTCTAATGGACATGTTGAGGAAAAATTGAAGAAGAAGGCAATGGACAAAAGTAGAAAAAACAAGATGGTTGTTGAGAACCTTCTTTAGAATATACCTAGGATGGTATGTGTGAAGATCCCACCAGATCTTTGTCTTTGGAGTGGTCCAAATGTGCAGGAGTCTTGGCTGCATTTATAGAAAACGACCGCACGCTGAACACGGCCCCGTGTGCAGACAAGATCCTGACACATTTTGTCCTTATTCTGACCAAAAGTCAGACGGGAATCTTTTGGTGGACACGGGGGCATGCTGACCTGGACACGGCTCTGTGTCTAGGGTTGTGTATGAAGTTTTGTCTATTTTTAAGGAATTTGTCTGGATCGGGCGGTTCCTTACTGGACGGAACAACACCGAAGCGCCTGAGATACCTTAGTTGCTCTTGATTTAGATGAGAACGCGAGAGGTTATCGGTAAGGGTGATTCCTATGCTAAATGTAGGTGGACAAGTCCAACCCTTTCCCGGGCTCTCGTTAAAGAATGTGTATGCCGAATCGCTCAGGTCTATGTATGCATCGAAGGAAGTTGATGGGGAGTCCTTCACGACACAATCGACACAGGGACGACTATCGTTCAAGTCTTCGTAAGAGTTAGAGATGATTTTGGGAACAACAAAGTTGTTTTTATCCGAATGCGGTCTCAATAATTCTTCTTGGGTATCGTTTTGAGGTGAATTAATGATATCCATCTCAAGTTCTTTTACCCAATTAAGAATAAGATCTTCCATTTGAAATAATTCATCAAGAAGCATTTCTCCTAGAAGGGATGATTGAGAGCATTCGAGGGAGAGATAGGGATTATTTTTACTTTCGCTCCTTTTAAGGCTACAGGAAAACAATGGGTCTATATAGTGGGGCTTGTAATTTAAAAAATAGCATTTTAAATCTTCATGATTTCCGCCACATATTTGACACCACGTACCATAAGAGGGCCAGAAGTAAAAAATATCAGTATCGCTCATGGTTGTGTCAGAAATTACAAACCGTTGGGATCTTACGGTTCTGTTTTCAGTATCTGATACTTGGGCATGGGGCGTGTTGATTGGGCATGGCCCCGTGTTCAGCTACTGTCTGACTTAAAACAGGATTGCCAGTACCAAAGATTGGGCACGGGGCGTGTTCAGCGGGCACGGCCCGTGCTGAGCTCTGCAGAAGCTGAAAATTTAAGAAATATCATAAAAAACAGAAAAATAAGAAAAACGATTAGGCCGTTGATTCCTAACTTTCTTAAAATCCTTGTGTCCCCGGCAACGGCGCCAAAAACTTGATGTGCGTTAGGTCGTATAGTTTTTAATGTATATTTTAAGCCCTTTTTAACACCTTAGTCAAGTTTTAAATTTATAAAACACGATATTTACTAACACTAAACACACATATGGGCAAGTGCACCATCGTGAGCGTAGTATAGCGTTGGTAAGATACCGAGGTCGTCCAAGGACACAAGAGTTTTTAGTACCGGTTTATCCTCAACGTCTAATCAAATCAAAAATTTAGAAAAAAAGGTGTTTAAACAAGAAAATAAAACTAACTAAAAATGCTGAAAATAAAAATAAAAATAAAACAGATAGACAAGATGAATCACTTGGATCCGACTCGCCTTTAGTGTAACCTTTGATTATTTCCGCACTTTTGCACTTTTTAAGAGATTATCTTAGTTATAGTAGTAGGCCCCTCTTTTGAAGGTGACGTTACCCTCAACCCAGTAGTTTGAGTCAGCAAGGATACAATCCTAAAGGGTTGGATTATTGAAAGATAATTAATTAAGTTATTAATGCATAATGTGGTAGGCCCCTCTTTTGAAGGTGACGTTACCCTCGGCTAAGTACTTTGAGTCAGCAGGGATACAATCCTAAGTAGGCGAGTTAAAGTTTTAATAGTAGTTTACATATGAGGGGATCAAGAAATTCGAACCCCCGCCATCCAATACCAGTGGGTATTGAAGGAGGTCCTACTAAACTTGACCCAAGTCCTTACAGGATCTATACACTGAACAAGGCAAGACGCTTACCAAACCATTCCCTTAACCCCCGACCAGGTAGCCAACATATCTCCATATAGACCGTGGAGATATGAATGGTGTAAATTTTTTATTTTATATAGACAGTAAAATAACACCAAGACACCACAGACAAATGATAAGGAAGTTTCACCTTCGACATAAGAAAGTAGTTATTAAAGTCATTAATACATAACCAAATAAAAAGTGTGAAAAGATTAATAATAAAAAGTATTACACTAAATGCTTTTCTTCACCAAGTGATGTAAGAGAGTTAGGCAAACATGGCCTTTGATTGTCAAGAACTCTTACGACCAATCTTGGATCCCGAGACTACTACACACACTCTATGATGGATGATGGATGGTGGAGGTGGATGTGGGTTGTGATGGTGGTGGTGGGTGGGTGAAGTGTGAGAGAGGTGGTTTGCCAAGGGATGATTTGCAAGTGAGCCAAGTACCCCTATTTATAGCCTGCACAGAAGCCCGGACACGGCCCCGTGTCCATTGGGCACGGCCCCGTGTCCACCCATCTTCTCTTTCTTCATTAATTGCAGTTTGTCTGCATTAGTTGACCACGCCCCCGTGTTCACTGGGCACGGCCCCGTGTGCAGAAGCGTATCTGTTCTATCAAGATTTGCCTAGATTCTGCGAATCTTAGCGTTGACCACGGCCCTGTGTCGGCTGGCCACGCCCCCGTGTTGGGAAATAGAAGCTTCTACAGCTTTGTCTTTTCTGCAGACACTTGGGCACGCCCCCGTGTTCATTGAGCACGGGGCGTGTTCAGCCTTCTGATGTCTTGTTTTTGCTTGGGAAGATGCTGTCGAGGGGTCGGGCATGCTACGTTTATTCCTTTTCTTGTATTATTTTTAGATTTAGCTGCATTTTTGCTTCTTTTGTTCATTTAAGCTCATTTAACCCTGAAAATACAAAAGGAAGACAAAAACACACTTTTTCCAATATTAGTACTAAAAAGGGTTAGTTTTATGCCACATTGATGTAATTTATATGTTACATTTTACACACATCAGTAGTTCAATACAAAAAGTATTGGCGAGTATACAAGTTTGGTGTGTAGTATATAAGTATAAAGATAATAAGGAACAATCTACATGGCAAACCTAGTTATCAAGATTAACGTATTAAACTGGCATGCTATTAACAAGTCAACCCTGTGTTTACGCAAGTATTAATGAAAAAACCTAACATGACCTCTCGTTCATGAGCGGTGCGTTACTCCTATAGCGCTATACATGTTAAGTGGAGGCTTGTACGAAGCTAATGACAAGTTCATCACATAAGAATCACCCAGAAAACACGAATCGTGCATAACAAATAGTAAGCATGTATTGGATTGTTTGTTTATGTATTTGAATAAGAATATGTATACTAAGTGTATTTTGTATATAAAAACATGTAACACCCAAAAGTGTGAAAACGGTAAAATGGGTCAAGTATACTCACAAAATTGCTAAGTCTTCCGATTATCCAAGTGTTGACGAGTGTAAGAGATTAGGAAGTTGAATGTGTTCGATTTGGAGTTCAAGAGATGTTTACATATGGTTTAAGGATTTGGAGTTCGAGGACATGAAAATAAACATATGAAAAGTAATCACCTAGTCACATAATACTTGTTTGACACTATGAAACCCCAAGGGTTAGAATGTTTTCATGGGTTCAAATACCCATTAGAATCATAACAAGTTATTACATCTTAGATGATGTAATCTAATACTTTGACAAATGAACACTAATCCATCATCAAAGCTTCGATTATTTGGATAATATATATATGCATTACATAGTGTCCATCATATTCTATAGGTCATGCAGGACGTAGGAGGATAAATCCACCATTTAGGAACCTCTTTGTATCATAGAAGTCATGTAGGAGGTAGGAAGAACAAGTCTTCTATTTAGGTACCTCTAGGTGTTCACCACTACACTTGATGTTATGAACATTCAAGGAGGGTCATGAATATACAATAAGAAAGGAAATAATTACAACTAATCTAAGAAATCATCAAGTAATGTGTGGATTTTTAGTAGGATAGCCCAAGCTTGTCCTATAATCTCACAACCATCAAGCTTGAAGCTTGTTCATTACTTGTGGGATAAACCCTAACCAAAACAGAAAGTTTATGAGGTTTTAACCTCTGATTTTAAGTGTCTCAACCTTGTTTTTTAGCCCAATAACCATAGAATTGATTATGAGCATAAGGACATAGGAATGTGTATGAGAAACCTCAAGTACAAACAAGTTTAGCTAAGTTTAATCTAAACAGAATGTTTGGAGCCTTATGTTCCATATGAAGAGTCTAGTACTTAATTAGAGATTTATTAGAGACATAAACTCTAATAAAAACTAATAAATTGACATAAAAACTCTACTTAAGAGTTTATGTTTCATATGAATAGTCTAGTAAATAATTATAATTTCAATAAATTATAATATCACTAAATTAATATCCATTCACAATATCTAAATTTCCAACATAAAAACATTTTGACTCACAAATGATAGTATGAGTGGATGTAGGCTTTGGTGGTGTTTGTTTTTTCAGATGCAAAAGGTCTGCAGTCTGAGGACCACATCTGCAGGAGAAGAGGTGGACCAAAGGACTGCAGTCTGCAAGGAGAAGGGGGTTTGTTTTTTTACTTCTAAAAAAACCCCTCATTTTTAATCAACAAAAAAAGAAAGCCCTAAACTCTCCACTCCTCTCGATCTCTCTCCCTCCCCTCATTTTTAACAATCAGTGCATACCCACCTCCACTCCTCTCGATCTCTCTCCCTCTCCTGCTGGTCTGGTCCGAAAAATCCTTAACCCTCTCGCCCATCTCTCAGTTCCGACGTGGATAACCGGCCAAAGATGATGTAGCCGGTGGTGCACCAGCAACGGCAGGCGGCGCCGCCGCCGCTCACGGCGGTGGCAGAAGTGGATTTTCGGTTTATTTTGATTTGATTTGAGTTGCAGCTCAAATCCGGCTTCAGGTTCATCCGGTTTAGGGGTGTAATTGTATTTATATAGGCGGATATGTGGGGGTGGAGGTGGTGGCGGAGGTGGAGGTGGTGGCGGGATGCAGAGAGTGGCGGAGATGTGGTGGTGGAGGTGGAGAATGTCTGTGTTTTGAAAGAGAGAAGAGGTGAGAAGAGGTGGGCTTATGTCTGCGTGGGGAAGATGTTGGGGAGAGGTAAAAGATGAGAAGTGCTTCTGGAAAACAAATAAGCTGCAGGACCCAAAGGTCTGCGCGTGTCTACGCGACGCAGACATAAGTGTCCAGAAGTGCTTCTGACCGAAAATAAACAGCACCTTTGTGTCTTCATGGATACAAATTAACCAATTACACCAAAAACGTTTTACGCGCAAATATGATTGTTTTAGAAAGTGAGGGAATTAGTTTGAGCTAATATTTAAAAAAATAAAGACAATTTTATAACTAGATTTTTGTAGGGTTTTTAAACATAAGAAATTAAGGCTAGTGGGTATGGTGATGGTCCTCCAAGGGAGGATGATCCGCCACGTAGGCGTCACTTCATAGTCCTCCCAAGGATGGTCCATCCCCCAAAAGTAGAGGGTATGGGAGGATGGTCCTAGATGATTCTACCCCACCACTTTTATGTTTTTTATTTTTTTAATCTTCTACTTTTTTTTTTTACATTTAACAAATAAACTAACAAAGTATTTTCAATAATATTTTTTTAATCTTCTACTTTAATCTTCTATTTTTTTTTAATCTTCTACATAAACTTAAAAAAAAAAAGTGGTTTTCACTTTTCAAGGAAACAAGGGGGGCCCACCAAAAACGGATGAGTGAGAGACTGAGAGTGGGCTTCCAGGAAGCTTCCGATTCAATAAAAAAAAAAAAAAAAACAAAAATGGGGTCTTCTTCACTTTCGTTCTTTCAAGTTTCAACAACATAAAGCTGCAACAAAAATGGGGTCTTCTTCACCTTTTTCATTTAACTATTTACAAGTATTAAACAAATCCCATTAAAAAACAAACAAACAAACAAACAAACAAAAGGGGGCCCACCATTTGGATCGTCCTGGACGTCGGTATGTCGACGGTGAAGACGGGACGGGATGAAGACGGAGGGGGGCGGCATAGAGGTTGGATCGGCGGCGGTAGGGGACGGTCCAAAGCCGATCCCCATACCGTATAGCCTAATAACAAACAGTGTTGTAAAAGTCGCTAGGCGGTCCCTAGTCGGCCGACTGGGGAGTTGGGAGTAATCGGAGTACTCGGGGAGTACGCGGACATGGTAAATATAAAGAAAATTAATTGTTATATATTATTTATGTGTTAAAATAAGCATAATTCATGTCAACTGAGTATAATTTAAAATGAAACATGTTTAAAGTTCAAATATTCTGAATACAAGTCCGACTAGTCTGAGTACAAGGCCGAGTAGTCCGAGTACAAGGCCGAGTAGGCCGATTTTGACCGAGTTTGACCGATTAAAAGTCAACAAACCACGTTGACCGCCTAGACCGACTAGGCCGACTACGTCCGACTACGTCCGACTAGGCGCCGACTAGGCCGAGTAGGCACCGAGTACTCCCGAGTAATCCCGAGGCCGACTAATTGAGACCGCCTAGGAGGAAGTCGCCTCGGAGGGGGTCCGAGAACCGAGTACTCGCCGAGTACTCGGCCGAGTAATCCGACTTTTACAACACTGATAACAAATACCCCTAAAAACGGTTGGGAAGTTTAAGATATTAAAAACTAATTCACACTAAGACAATTCTTTGGTTTGATTCGGTACAATGATTAATAATTATAGTGCAATAATTCCAGTGGCGGAGCTAGCCCATGAATTTAGGAGTATTCTGAATTTTTTTTTTACCGTGCAATCATACAATAGTTAAAAAACGATAATAAATAAAGTAAAACAAATAGCTAATAGATTTGTCCCCTTCTTATTTTCATAGCTTGAAATCGTTTCATCACATTGTCGTCTTTTACTTTATCAAAAGTTTCTTTTTCGACGGCACAAACCATAGCATTGTTCAATGATCGTTGGCTTCTGTTCCGTATAATCGACCTTTGGTTTCCATTGCCGCCCATAATCACAAATCAAAATGGGCCTATTTCAATTATAATATTGTTTTGGGTCTTGGACTAACTTTATCAATTATATTTAGGGCATTCTTTCAGTTCTATTATTGTTAATTTGAGCTTATTTTGTCATTGGAACTTAATTATTCTACAAATTTTTTGGTTGTACAATGTTTGGGCTTATAAAAAAATAGGATTTTAGTTAAATTAAGTATCCTATTTTTTGGTTACGGGTATCCTCGTATTTTTTTAGAGGTATCCTTTGTATAAAACCGGAAAAAAAAAAAACACTACGAATACAGGGTTGAGCCGTAGCCCGTGCTACGGCTCCTAACTCTTTAGTTCCGCCTCTGAATAATCTACGGCTCCTAACTCTTTAGTTCCGCCTCTGAATAATTCTTTAACTAAACGGTTTGGGTTTGTATTGGTACTCAGCATCGAGCAGTTCTAACGTTCGCTTCGTCTAATATCTAACCAAACGCAATTTGTTGGTAAGAGCTAACCCACTACTCTAAGGTTACGCTGTTCAGATCTTAGTGTACGGGTTCCAATGATAAAAGTATCGATTATAATGTTGGAGACAATTGATATTCAAAACAAATCACGAACCAAACCAAACCAAACTGTAAACAATCGATTTGTGGAGGGACTATCCACGACGTCCTTTTCTGTTTTATTAAACTTCAAAAATAAAATTGACTCATTACAAATTGAAACCTAACATATATATTTATACTAAACTCTACTTGCATGGCCTCCTTTTCTTATTCTAATATAACTTTACCGACCCAAAGAAAACAACCAAATGACTCTAAATTTAAAATTCAAATAAACTATTAAATGATCCCATGTACACTAATTAGGGCTTGCAAATCGTGTCTTATCGGATTTAATATGTCTCTGACGACGCATATAACACAAGTATTAAATATGAATAAACTCGTTTAACTACTTGATATCTCATGTCCATAACACAGTTTTATGTTTTAAGTACCAAGAAAAAGAAATGATGGATTCTAACCTCATAATTATATTTATTTTAAAAAAAGTAAAAAATCACCTTGTGTACTTTTTCAATAAACAGGTCCAATCGTGTCTTATACAGATATCTATCGCCAGCCCTAAGACTAATCTTCGAATTTCATGCACACGTATCTTTGTTGAATTCAACTAGGATTAAACCTCTCGTATAATCAAATACTCACGCGTTATCAAACTTGAAGAACTTGTTGACAAACGAATATGTTTCCAAAAAAAGATTCCGAATGTTAAATCAAGGAATACACAAACAAATAATCGTTTCACATAAATGTTCGAATCAAAACCAATAAAGTAAACCTTAGTGTCAAAACTAAAAAATGATTAACCGGACATGATGACTAAATGTCTAAATCAATCAAACCATTCAAAAACGAAAACACAAAAACATAGAACTAACAATGGCGGATCCAGAATTTTATTCTAATGGGTTCTTTTTTGTAAATTCTCTTTAATTCTCACTATTCTTTTTTTCTAAATTCTATAAGGTTCTCACTAATTTTTTCCATTTTTTCCAAACACACTGGATTACTGAGAACCCACAAATGTGGGCTGGATCTGCCCCTGTGAACTAAGCAATTAAATTTCCGTCCTTTTGAAATTAAACTCCTCTTTTCCTTTCTTATAGGCGTCGAGATTATTGCCGATGTAAATAGCTCTCGTAACATGCTTCTTTTTTCATACCGAATGGCTAGGTAGTACTATGAAATCAGAACAAAACTCAAAAAAATGAGGATGGTCACAATGTCGCATATTAATAATTAAAGGTGCTCATGGTAGATTAGAATCACTTGTTGATACCAGAACTTTTGTTATCGAATCTATTTAATTAGCTTTTCTTATATGCCCATTTTACTCAAGCGAACTAATGTGACTCAGACTTGGCTTGAAAATGCGTACGAGCTAGTTGGTTCAAGACAAATTAACACGAATTGATATTAATTAGAAATCTTTTTAAAGATAATTCCAAACAAATTACCAGACACAAGTCATTCAATTTATAGGTTTCAAAATGTATAAGAGAGATTGTTTACAGTTAGACATAAGGGCAGACATTGGGTGTCTCAGCTGATCTGATTTTATTGTTTTAAGTTTTCAGAAAGGTACAAAAACAAAAAATTATACACGTTGAAACCTATAAATTTAGGTGTTCATCGACTTGGTTTCGAGCCTTGATCTTCGATTAACAAATATGTGTTGGGTTCTTGCATTGATTCTCCATATAATACTTTAATGATTCGAACTAAATATTGATCTTCAATGATGGCATGTATCAATTTCCCATTGGATTCCACATATTGATATCTTGGCATAATTTATAACATGATTCCAAAAGAGGAGTCTATAAGAAAGGAATCGTAGTGGCGTAGTGCCCCTCTTTTCGGCATAACTGACATAAGGGTGGTCGTTTGGTGTATGAACTTGTGCGACCACGATTATAGTTTGAGTGTCGTCCTCTTCCACGGGATGAGCCGGTACGATTTTTGGTTTGATTTACGTAGAAAGCGGCTTGGGGAGGTTGAGACCCGTGGAGTTTTTGGAGAAACATTTCTTGGTTTTCGGCATTAGCTAAGAGGTCACGAAAAGAAGGTGCGGGATGAATGGTTCGTTGAGATGTGGAGAAGTTTTCAAAGGAGGCGCCTAGTCCACAAAGGAACCAATGACGCTTATCCTCATCACTTACGGGATGCCCAATAGCGGCTAGTTGGTCGGATAGGGACTTGAATTTTCGACCAAATTCGGACACGGAGGAGTCTCCTTTTTGAAGGGTTCGAAGAGTATCTTTTAGATTGTGAATACGTTCGATTGAACAATGGCTATAGGCATCGGCTAGAGCTTTCCAAACGCTAGCGGCCGTGGTGTGGCCGATGGTCTCTGCCATGGCTTCTTCGGTTAGAGTGGAATTTATCAAAAGGAGGACCTTTTGATCATTGGCTTTCCAAGATAGGTATGCGGGATTGTCCGAGGTTTTATTTTCGGAAGTTATAGTTTCCGGTGGGGAAGTGGTCGAGCCATTGACGTGACCGAGTAAATTGAGACAGGCAAAAACCGGTGTGAATTGTTTCTCCCATGGGAGATAGTTGGTAGAGTTTAGCTTAATGTTGATGAGATGGCTAAGGGAATGGAGAGGGATGGAGGAGAGATCGGAGGTACTGTTGGTTGTCATTTGGAGCAAACAGTTGGCAGAAGAGAAAAAAGAAAAAAGAAAAAAGAAGCAGGAAGAAAAAGGAGAGAAGGTCAGCGAATTCAAAGAGGAAAAAGGATTTGATCTTGGTTGGCTGATACCATGTGATAATGGTAAAATCTTGATGATTACTATTGAACATTGTACAAGGATATATACAGGAAGATGTTACAACATAGATGGAGAGAATATCTCTCTTTACTAAAATTACACAAATCACAGTAAATGGAAATTGAATGAGGCGATTGACTAGGAGGGAATCAAGGAGGAGATGATTCCAAGGCTTGTGTTATGGGATATGTTGACACTTAGTGACTTGATCTTAGATAAACAAGTATACTTAATGACTTGAATGTATAAGGACTTGTATGTGCATATGATTATCTTCTATTAAGCAAGTCATACCACGCATTACTTATTTTTAACGTTAATAAAATTAAGTTTCATGAATATCAATTTAAACCATTGTTTTCCCAAGAGTTTTTAATACTCTCAATTTGTAATATTTTCTATAAAGGTTACCACTTTCTTAATAGTAGAAGATTAATGGTAATCCTTTCCTTTGTGCAACAAGGGATATGTCAAGGTGATCTCTATTGTTTTAGAGAGAAGTTTCGTAAAGTTTGTCTTTTGGTCGAAGGCCTAGAAGTGGATGTACAATGGGTTTGTTAACTTCCACCTGAACCACTATACATCACCGTGTTTTTGTGGCGACATATTTACATCTCTTATTTACATTACTAGTTAATATTTTATTGAGTGGCTATAAAACCTCATCAAAACTTCAATAAAAACGAACATATTCACCCCTTTATAGGTTTATAAGAGATGCGAATTTAGGTTTTAAATCCCTATAGCAAAGACGCCAAGAGGAGTCTCCTTGACTCGCCGAGGTAGCTAGGTGTGTGGGTAGTTGTAGAGTCGCTAATGAACACTTTAGAACTAGAGCAAAACTAAAAAAAAAAAAAAAAAAATTAAAGGCACTCATGATAGATTAGGATCACTCGTAGTCTCATTGACTACAAAGTTCTTCATACTGACTCTATTAGTTAGATTTTCTTGTATCTCCAATTTACTCGAACTAATGTGACTCGAACTCGACTTGAAAATGTGTACGAGCTAATTGGTTCGAGCCAAATCGACACGGATTGATTTTACTTAAAGTTCTTTTTAAGATAATCTTGTGTAATTTTGCTGTTTTTACCCTTCTTAAAACTCAAAACAACAAAATCAAATGAGTCGAGATAAATGAGGTGTCCCTTTAAACATGGGTGTTTATCGGTTTGGCTTTCAGGTTATTCACTTTGAAAATTTTCCAGTCAAAAACGAAACCAAATTTAAGTACTTTAAAACCGAACTGCACCAGGTACATGTAGTTCAAAACTAAACCGAATGCTAAATTCAAGCTTGGTTCAACTTTCAGCATTACCAAAATATATCATACTAGAAATAGCACCCGTCGCATTGCGGCCACGACCACATATATTATCCGCCAAATGAGTTGATCGTAAAAAACCAAAAGAAATCGAAGCCAATTAAGCCTGGTTATATCAGTCAAAGGAAATTCACGGATTATAAAGATCGGTTGTTTAAATCATGTTATTGGTCATTGAAGAAACAGCGATCTAAATTGACCGGAACCAATCAGATCTGGGGTTTAGTCTCTTCATAAAAAGGTTAATCTTCTCGTCGATTACTAGTTGAGGGCTACTTCACCGGAGAACACTGCAAAACAAAAAGCCGTTAGACTCTCCACGGGGAGAATGGGGATTTTTTCCATGACCACCCTCCGGCGTGAGAATAAGTACAGTGATCTCAAAGGAAAAGGATGAAGTAGTAAGAGTGGAAGTATGTGAAAGTAGCTTGTGAGATCATACCTGAAGTCTCTTATTTATAACTGGATTTTGGCGCCAAAATGTGTAACGGAGAACTCTTTTCCGTCGACAATTATTTCTCTTTCCGTCAATCAGTTAACTCTACATCCATGCACATGGATCATGGGTTTGATCGACGGTTGGGGAGATGCCACGTGGAAAGTGGTTTCGTGTAGATATTTCTTCAAGTCATTGCTATCATCATGATTTAGATGAGTGTCTAGGATTGTGCCACGTCATATTCGGTTGCAACCGAATGAAGCCATGAACGATTGAGCATTTAAGGCCTTCTAGAAGATCTACAGCTGTAAACCGTTATGCCTTTGCCACGTGTCCATTCTGTTGTAACAGAAAAGATTCCTTTATTCAAGTCTTGATTTCAGGCGCGCGGAGATGTTTAGGGCTTCTTCTTCAAGCTTAACCGTTCCCTTGCGCAAGCCCGCGCAAGGGTGTTAGTAGAATATTTGTCTTTCATTTCTCCGACGCATGGTCATCGAAGACTGCTTTCTCCAAATCCTGTTTAAAAACCTCTGTGCGGCCGCACAGGGTCATATTCAAGATGATCTTGGAATAAGGTTATGGTATGGTCCTATGTGCTTACGCAAGGTTTCTGGGACCATACCCCTTCAAGTCCCCCCAGTCCAGTGTTGCTCCTATGCGCCAATGGTCATAAAAATGAAGTGTGTGCTTTTGCTGTTGAGAAGTAGCAAGATTGTTCGGCGCAAGGTATGAAGAAACTTCTTGCAGAAGATGCTGTTAGGAATAGTAACGTCTACCTCCTGGTGACACTTAGTGACTGGGACACAGATATGGCGAAGACTTTAGCGTATGAATATACGACCTTGTAAAAGTGGTATTTATTTTGAATGTGTTAGGATGTTGAATCCTTTTAATGTGCTGGTGCACATGTATCTTTTGTTGATATGTATTTTGGTTGCAATATTTGCATGAGTACGATTTCTTTGCTTAGGTAAGACAAATAAAGATGGTATAAGGCTTATGTGTGAATGTAGGGCTAGACCTTGCGCAGTGCTTGTGACTGCGGACCGTTCATGAGACTTGTATTAAATTACCGTAGTGTTTTTGTGCTTACCAAAAGAAATTGCATGCATTTGCGATAAACATGGAAAAGGCGTAATGTAAGTAACAGACTTTGTAATTAATAGGTAAGGCGCGCGAGCCGTTAAGTACAAAGTTGCTAAGATTACATTTTTAGGATAAATATGATAATTAATGACAGTGCGTATGTAAGTAGCGACCCTTGCGTTGTACGTTGGTCAGCGTAATGTGTTGTCCAAGTACGAAGGGTGCTAAGATTACATGTAGCACCTACGCAGCTGCTGCGCGTTCCACGTGCGCGGAACGTCCGTTCCGTCAAGTCGGCGCACAGTGTACGCTCCTTTTGCCAGGACCTCGTTAATCACGTAAGGCCCTTCCCATTTAGGTGCGAGCTTCCCCAGTCATTCTGCGTCGATGCTTCATTGTCCCTTAGGACGAAGTCTCTTGGTAAGAAAGTGCATATGCGCACCCGTGCATTGTAATATTTTTCCAATTTTGACTTGTACTTGGCCTCGTTAATGGCTGCATTCTCTCGTCGTTCTTCGAGGAGGTCGAGGTCGAGTCTGCACTCTTGTTCATTGTTTTGTTTCTCCATGGCTAGCATGCGAGGTGACAGGAGACCAATTTCTGCTGGAATTACGGCCTCTGTACCATAGAAGAGGCTGAATGGTGTTTCTCTCGTGCTAGTCTTTGGCATGGTGCGATGGGCCCACAGAATACTTGGGAGTTCATCGACCCAGCCTCTTCTTGCAGTTCCCAACCTTGCCTTAATGCCATCTACAATCTATTTGTTGACGCTTTCAACTTGACCGTTTGCCTGTGAGTGCACCACGGAGGCGAAACTATGTTCGATACGCATTTCTTTCATCCATTTTTGTAGATCCTCCGAAGCAAAATTGGTACCGTTGTCTGTGATAATGCGCAGCAGTAACCAGAACCGGCATATAATATGTTCCCAAATGAACTTCCTGATAAGCATTGCGGTGGTTGATGCTAAAGCTTTGGCTTCTACCCATTTGGTGAAGTAATCCACAGCAACTATGATAAATTTTACTATGCCAGGCGCGTCGGGAAAAGGACCTACTAGATCGATTCCCCATTGTTGGAAAGGCCACCCTGCGGTTACCGGAACCAAAGGGTTTTTTGGGCGAAGGGTCTTTGAAGTGTGGTGTTGGCATGAAGTGCATTTGCGCAAAATCTCAACGGCGTCCAGGTGCATGCCGGGCCAGTAGTAGCCTGCGCTCATGATTTTTGCCACCACCATGCGAGGACCAGCATGGATTCCGCATAATCCTTCATGAATTTCTTGGACCAGATATTGCGTGTCATGTTTGTCAACACATCGTAGAAGAGGACCCATATAAGATTTTCGATACGGAATTCCATCCGCCATCTCATAATTGAGCGCTTTGTTTTTAATTTTCCTTGCTTCCGTCTTTCCTTCCGGAAGAGTTCCATGTTGTAAGAACATAATAATCGGGGACATCCAGGATGGATTCCCGATTTCTATCATGTTTACGTGTCTTAGAGGGACAGACGAGTTTGAGAGAACTTCAATGCGGACCTCCTTTGCCAGGTGTCTGAAACTTGTAGCTGCTAACTTGCTTAGCGCGTCCGCGTGCTTGTTCTTGCTTCTGTTAATATGGATAATCTTGAAGGTTTGAAATTGATTGATTAAAGTTCTCGCCTGTTCAAGATACAAGGCCATTGTTTCTCCTTTTGCGTCATAACGACTGTTAATCTGTTCGGCAACCAACAAAGAATCAACATGCGCTTCCACATTCTTTGCCCCCATTTTAATTGCTAGGCGGAGACCTGTGATGTGGGGTAAAATACACATATTTGTCCCATGTAGATTGTATATTTTTTGTATAAGTTTTATTTGTTTTTATTTAGTTTTAGTATTATATTATATTATTTTGTGTTGGGCCAGATCTTGGTGCAAATAGAGCGAAAATGAGTAATAATTAAATAACCAGCGAGTTGAGTAGAGTAGGGCGTCAATAACTGAATTAAAATTGCCACTATTTTCCTTAATTAGGCTGAACCCACTTATCTCTACACTATTAAAGTTGAAAGATGGGAGGCATGAGTGCACAAAAGATGTAAGTGAAAAAATTCATTGTGACAACTTGTTGGAATTTGAGGGACTAAAAATGAAGAAAACCATGAAAGTTAAATTATTCAAACATGTTTTTTTAACAGCCAAATCACTTTATATATGAATATAAAGAGCCAGCAAGCAGCTGGGAATGCAAAACAAAACGAAAGGAGAACAAACTGACAAACAAAGCGACACTACAACAAATCCAAAACATGGAATTTGACCCACTTATCCCAATCCGGACTCTTGCCTTTAGCCCGATTATAAGAAGAAGAAAGAAAAAGGTCTGTGATGTTGACCGAATTCTTTTGGGTTGACCAAAAGAAATAAATATGTTAACTGAGGTATTGTTGTGTGGACCACCCCACTTCGATTTTATTTTGATATGGGCTTGGACTATGGGTTTTTGGAGTGGACCAGATTTATTGGCACCCGTTTGAAAAGCTGGTGATCCGTGATATTAAGGGCAGCCATATTTTATTACATTCGCAAGTGGAGGCATAAAAATATATAACTCTTGAAAGACATCAACAGGCACATACGGCAGAAGATATACGAAAAGAGGGGGACGATCAGACGTAGAACAGAGACAATATTTGTGACGAATTTAGAAGATTATTTGGCAAGAATTCAAGGCTAGGAATCATTGGAAGCGAGCAGGTTTGAAGCTTACGGGTTCTATCTTCTCAGTTTCTTTTCTTTTCTTAGTTCTTTGTTCTTTAATTCAATGAACTCAGTTATTAGACCTTGTTTGATTGTTTTTAAGACCATGTTTTCTGGCTAAACATTTCAATGCTACCTAGGTTAAGATGAATATTTAATAAAGTTTGGATTTTTTTTCGTTTATTATGGTGTGTATGGGTTTTTCTTAAAAAGTAAAGAACTTTGGAATCTTTAACTTAGTGCATATGCATATCTAGTTTTGATTATTGATTGTTTATTCGTTTCATATGAACCTTGGTGAATGTCTTTCATAGGATAGGTTTGTGTTGATTGTTCGAGTCTTTGCGGGTTCGGGTAGTCTTTGGGTGAATTAGCCAATAGCCTTAGAAACGGTGAATAAAATATAATTAGAACTTGATATTCTACTAATCTCGTCGCTGAGAGGCTCGAGATTATTAATAGGTCTCGGTCTGGTATATAGCTAGGATTAGGTTTTGAGAGAAATCGGTCTTAGTTCCTAATCATATTCGTGTCCATTAAACCATGTTAAAATCCATAGTTACCTTAGACTTTAGCGCTGAGAAGTAGATTGTCATATTAAGGCACTTTTAAAGAAGTTAGAGGACTGAGAGGAAATCTAACCAACCGGTAGTCGAAACAACTCTGTAGATACTCACAAGTTTCTTCCTGAGAAGGGTCGGGAGGTCTTAGTAGATATTTCATAGGGTTTAGCACACAAAGATCCCGGTTCCATACCACTTTAATTTCGAATAGAAATCCATTCCTAGTTAAATAGTTCTAGCCTAGGTAGTCTTCATGACCACTGAGTTAAAAACCTTCATCCAAATTCGTTTTAGTTAATTTAGGTAATTAGTTTATTTTAATCGCAATTTTAGGATATTTAGAAAACCCCCCTTAACTACAAAAACAGTTAGAGTCCGTGTTAGTCTAAGTCTAGATAGAGTCGTTAATGTAATTAGAGAGTCTCGTGGGTTCGATACTCGGAATTACTTAGGCTTTATTGCATTGACCGGTACACTTGCCGGTTGTGTGGTCTAGGTTAGAGAGTCTTAGTTTTATAAATTTAAAATTTAGGTGTCTAATTTAGGGTTAATTTAGTCTATATTTATTTGACCACTTTTAGCACATCAACCTGCGAGAAATGCCTCATACTCTACTTCGTTGTTGGTGCTTTTAAAATCTAACCGAATGGTGTAAGTGAGTTCGTGGTTGTTGGGACTGACTAGGCGAAGACCAGCCCCTGCGCCGTCATCGTTGGAAGCCCCATCTGTATGTAGGATCCAGACCCTGTCGTCGAAGACTGGGGTAGGATTTTGTATGGCTTCGCATTCTTGGATTTTATAAACAGGAACTTCAGTAACGAAATCTGCCAGAACTTGGCCTTTGATAGCTGGGCGCGGTTTATGATGTGTGTCGGTGTGAATTATTTTTAGTTATATTTTAAGACATTTTTAACACTTTAGTCAAGTTTTAAGTTGTTGGCATCGACATTCGGCGCATTGATAGCGGCGCCAAGATTACCTACAGTTGGTCGCAGGTAATCCATGAGGGTACGTTGATCCGCCATTGGAAGTGGGTCCCCCGAACTTTCTCTTGGTTTTTAGCTTTAAGTATTTTTCTTAGAAAGCGTTCGGGTTCGTCTAGAGGTTCTTTTATCTCTTTACTGGAACTGGAGCTCATACATTGCGTTAGGGGTGTGCACGGTTCGGTTCGGTTCAGTTTTTGGGCAAAATCAAAATCAAAACCGAAACCGAAATGTCGGTTTTCGGTTTTTCAAAACCGTTCGGTTTCGGTTTTTTCGGTTTTTACACCGGTTCGGTTCGGTTTTTCGGTTATTTCGATTTTTGAAACAAAAGTAAGTAAGATTCAAAAATAAAAAAGTATAATTCAAAATTAAGAATCTTTCTTATATGGTTACATTTAAATTATTATATTTAATCTTTTTAACTAAAAATGTTTACATAAACCTAACCTACTAATCTATTTTTATGTTTTTTCAAAGTTTTTATTAGGACTTTTTCTTTTATAATACTTTGAAGATTGTTTAATTTTTATATTAATTTTATTATTTGTTATAGGCAATAAATAAATCATCTCAATTATAAATAAACATCTTAATGTTTTTATTATAAGTACTTAATATTCAAGACTAAAATTAATAATTTCTAATAGCATGGGTTAAACACTTAAACTTAAACATAAAAATATATGCTTTTTTTTGTTTCGGTTCGGTTCGGTTTTTTTCGGTTATTGAAAATGGTTATCCGAAAACCGAACCGTCGGTTTTTGTTTCGGTTCGGTTTTTTCGGTTCGGTTTTGTTGGTTATTTCGGTTACGGTTCGGTTATTTCGGTTTTCTGCTCACCCCTACACTGCGTAGAAGGTTCAGGTGCGGCGTCTGGGTTCCAAGTCCTGCGATAAAAAACAAAAAGAATGTCGGTCAGAAGTTTCACCACGGCCCCGTGCTCAGATGAACACGGCCCGTGGTCGGAGTTACAGTGATTGTTTTCCGAACCCCTGTTACTGAAGAGTTCAACACGGCCCCGTGCTGCACCGACACGGCCTGTGCTCAACTCTCTGTAACTCGGAAAATAAAAACTTCCAGTAACGATGCTGGGCACGGCCCGTGTCCGACCAGGCACGGCCCCGTGCTAAGCTCTGCAGAAACTGAAAAATCTAGAAAAATCCTAAAAAAAAAAAAAAAGAAAAATAAGAAAAACGATTAGGCCGTTGATTCCTAACTTTCTTAAAATTCTTGTGTCCCTGGCAACGGCGCCAAAAACTTGATGTGTGTCGGTGTGAATATATTTTTAGTTATATTTTAAGCCCTTTTTAACACTTTAGTCAAGTTTTAAATTTATAAAACACGGTATTTAACTAACACTAAACACACATATGGGCAAGTGCACCCATCGTGAGCGTAGTATGGCGTTGGTAAGATACCGAGGTCGTCCAAGGACACAAGAGCTTTTAGTACCGGTTTATCCTCAACGTCTAATCAAATCAAAAGTTTAGAAAAAGTTTTAAACATGAAAATAAAAACTAAAAATGTTGAAAAATAAAATAAAATAAAAACAGATAGACAAGATGAATCACTTGGATCCGACTCGCCTTTAGTGTAACCTTTGATGATTTCCGCACTTTTGCACTTTTTAAGAGATTATCTTAGTTATAGTAGTAGGCCCCTCTTTTGAAGGTGACGTTACCCTCAACCCAGTAGTTTGAGTCAGCAAGGATACAATCCTAAAGGGTCGGAATATTGAAAGATAATTAATTAAGTTATTAATGCGTAATGTGGTAGGCCCCTCTTTTGAAGGTGACGTTACCCTCGGCTAAGTGGTTTGAGTTAGCAGGGATACAATCCCAAGTAGCCGGGTTAACGTATTAATAGTAGTTTACATATGAGGTGATCAAGCCATTTGCACCCCCGCCATCCAATACCAGTGGGTATTGAAGGAGGTCATAGTAAGCTTGACCCAGGTCCTTGCAGGATCTATACACTGAACAAGGCAAGAACCTTACCAAACCATTCCCTTAACCCCCGACCAGGTAGCCAACATATCTCTATATAGACCGTAGAGATATGAATGGTGTAAATCTTTTATTTTATATAGACAGTAAAATAACGCCAAGACACCACAGACAAATGATAAGGAAGTTTCACCTTCAACATAAGAAACTAGTTATTAAAGTCATTAATACAAAACCAAATAAAAAGTGCGAAAAGATTAAAAAAGAAAAGTATTACACTAAATTCTTGTCTTCACCAAGTGATGTAAGAGACTTAGGCAAACATGGCCTTTGATTGTCAAGAACTCTTACTATCAATCTTGGATCCCGAGACTACTACACGCACTCTATGATGGATGATGGATGATGGTGGTGGATGTAGGTGTTGTGATGGTGGTGGAGTGTGGGTGAAGTGGGAGAGAGGTGGTTTGTCAAGGGATACCTTTGAAGTGAACCTAGCACCCCTATTTATAGCCTGTACAGAAGCCCGGACACGGCCCCGTGTTCATTGAGCACGGCCCCGTGTCCATCCACTTTCTCTTTCCTCATTAATTGCAATTTGTCTGCATTATCTCCACACGCCCCGTGTCCGCTGGGCACGGTCCCGTGTGCAGAAGCGTATCTGTACTATCAAGATTTGCTTGGATTCTGCGAATCTTAGCGTTGACCACGCCCCCTGTCGAGCTGGGCACGCCCCCGTGTCGGGAATAGAAGCTTCTATAGCTTTGTCCTTTCTGCAGACATCTGGCCACGCCCCCGTGTCTGCTGGGCAAGGGGCCGTGGTCAGCCTTCTGTCTTCTTGTTTTTGCTTGGGAAGACGCTGTCGAGGGGTCGGGCATGCCACGTTTATTCCTTTTCTTGTAATTATGTTAGATTTTGCTGCATATTTGCTTCTTTTGTTCATTTACGCTCATTTAATCCTGAAAATACAAAAGGAAGACAAAAGCACGCTTTTTCCGACATTAGAACTAAAAAAGGGTTAGTTTTATGCCTCATTTGATGTAATTTATATGTTGCATTTTACACACATCAGTTTATATAGGATGTTATGTCCACCCAGTTCAATGACCCATTTTGCTAACCGGCCAGCAACATCCGGTTTGGATAAGATTTGACCCAAATGATAATTGGTAAGAACGGTTATGACGTGGCCAGAAAAATACCGTTGTAGTCTGCGCGAGGAGTGCATTAGTGCTAGAACAAGTTTTTCCATGATTGAATAACGGGTTTCCAGACCAGTCAACATCTTGCTGATGTAATAAATTGGAGTTTGGACTCCATCTCTTTCCACCAACAGCACTGCGCCTACTGCTACCTCTGATACGGAAAGGTACAAGATTAATGGTTCTTCCTTTTGTGGCCCTGTTAAAGTAGGTACCTGAATTAGACATTCCTTCATTTCCTGAAAAGCTTTTTCGGTGTCCGGAGTCCATTGAAATTGGCTCTTCTTGACACAGTTGCGCAATGTGCTTATGAACGGATAAGATTTGGCGGCATGGTTTGCTAAAAATCGGTTGAGCGTAGCCAGTCGACCAGCGAGACGCTTCATCTCTTTGATAGATGCTGGTGACGGCATGAGCTGAATAGCCTCTACCTTTTCTGGATTAACTTTAAAGCCATCCTTGGTTACGATAAATCCCAAGAATTTACCTTCCTCCATTCCGAACGAACACTTCACTGGATTCAGCTTCAGACTAACTTTGCGCAAAGAGTCGTAGGTGCACTGGATGTTTGTGAGCATTAATTCTTCTTCGGGGCTCATGATGACAAGGTCATCCATATAAACTTTGACTGTTACGCCGATATCTTCCCCGAAGACTTTATCCATTAAACGTTGATACGTAGCTCCCGCATTGCGGAGACCAAAAGGCATTTTTGTGTAACAGAAAATACCTTTGTCCGTGCGAAAAGCTATCTTGTCTTCGATCTCTTCCTTCATTTGCACTTGGTGATAGCCCTTGTAACAATCTTGGAAGCATTTCTAGCGGAAGGAAGCTAAGGAATCCACCTTCTTATAAATCTTCGGGAGGGAATAATAGTCTTTTGGACAAGCTTTGTTGAGGCCCTTGAAATCGACGTACATACGCCATCCGCCATTATGCTTTTGCACCAATACTGGGTTAGCCACCCAAGTTTGATACCGGACTTCACGTAATATGCCGGCTTGAAGTAGTTCGGTCACTTGCTCATTCATTGCGCGAGTCTTGTCTGGACCCAGACTGCGCTTTCCTTGTGCTACTGGCTGTGCTGAAGGTCGAACATTCAAACAATGTTCCACCACATATCTTGGTACGACAGTCATGTCCGTTGGGGACTATGCGAAAATATCCATATTCCAAATAGAAGTTGTTTCAGTCTTGCGCGGATTGTTGGTGATACGGCGTGTCCTAGCAAAATAGTTTGCTCAGGATAGTCATTGTTGAATACCCACTTCTCTGGTTCGCTAGAGGAAGATGGTTTTGCGGCTTTTACTGGTGGTTCGTCGTCTACAGACATGACTTCTTTACTTGAGTATAGGATTGCTACGCCAGTTTCTGTTGGAAAACCGCAAGCAGCATGTGGTATGGAAGTGATCATGCTAAACTAGGGATGAGCAAATACCGATACCGTCTCGATCCCGAAAAATACCGATCCCGAATTTTGTGTAAACTTGGTACCGATACTGATACCGAAATATGTCGGTACGGTATTGGTACTGTATAGGTATTTTGAGGGTAAAATTCGGTATTTTACCGATACCGTACCGTACCGATACCGAAAATGCCAAAAAAAGGTGGATACTGTTTCTGGTACCGAAAAAATTCAGGATCGGGATTTCGGGATCAGGATGGGATCGGGATCGGGACGATATTTTATTCCAATCGCTCATCCCTATGCTAAACTCCCTTTGCGAGCGTCGACCCAACAAAACATCATGGCGGGATGTAGCTGGCATGACCATAAAGTTGACCGACACAGTGCGCGAGTGTTTACCATCGGAAAGCGTAACGGGAAACGAGATCTGTCCTAGTGGAAAGACGGCTTCATTGCAGAAACCAGTTAGCAGGAAATCAACTGGTTTCAAGCGCGCCTTGTCCTCTGGGTCTAACTGCTTGAAACACTGCTCATATATAATATTCATAGAACTACCCGGATCAATGAACATATAATCGGTATGGTAATGACCAAAAATACCGGTTATGACGACTGGTCGTTCCTCTTGAGGACCTCCCGGTACAACAGGGAAAATTACTTGTTGCTCGCGCCAGTGTTGATTATGGATTCGTTTGTTATTGCACTTGCGCGATGGCCCTCCTTGCACCATATGTGTCTGTTCTGTATTGTTATTACTTGGACTGTCATTTTCGCGAATAATCCTTCTAACATCTTCACCCCCGTCTTGTACTACGTGACTGTCACACCCTGACTTTTGCGGAAGCGTGATTATTGGTGTGACTTCTTAATACCATTGCATATGATCATAACAACACTATATGATAAAACCAGTAGATGTACATCCATTAATTTAAGTTTAAAAGTAGTACAACATAATTGTCTGAAATGTCGATTCCAAAATTCAAGTTACAAACCATAACATATTTTAAGGAGTTCAAAAAGACTCAACAAAAGATTTTAAGACAAACCCGAGTTTAGGACCACGTATCTCGTCCAGGATTAAGATACGTCTCCTAAGCCCTAATGACTTAGATGACATCTTTATTCACAACGCAGCTTAAAAACTCCAACGCCCGCCAGATCCATTTACTAATTTCTTGAAATACATGTAGTTTGAAAAATCAACATAAAGTTGAGCGAGTTCATGTAAAAGTGAGTATGTATAAACCTTTGTAATATGTCTGTATGTATGAAAATCCCTGGTATGTAGCAATTAAGGAAAAAGAGATCACCATTGGGTTGCAAAGCCAATGATATGTGTGAAGTGATGCAGGAAGACTCAAACCTAGCAAATTTGTGCGTCGGGCACATAGTCACCTCATGGTCCACTCGGCGGACTCAGGAGTGTGGGGCTCGCTACACCCAAATAGATCTATTACTCATGTCCCTCGGTCCTACAACGAGGATTAATGGCCCCAAGTACCACCTACCCACTCACATGATCTAAGTAGTAAACCCTCCTTAAGCTAATCCATACCATGTATATAGAAGTCTGTAATAATTGTCGCATGTATTTCACCCCCGAAGTATAAAACTGAAAACAGTAAAGAGAAAAGGGGGAACATGAACTCACTGTATTGCGTCTTCGTACTTGTAACCCAAATCTCCGCGGCAAACACGACTACCTACAATGGTCTAACATCTATTAGACGAACGGGTCGTGCCTTGTCTTAGTATTGATTAGTGCCTTACGTTTTAAAGTGTCTTCAATATTCTTGTAATAATATTTCTCAAGTGTTCGTATTTCCTTCCCAAGGATGGGGGTATTTACACATGTATATTTGTAGTCTCGAAATTATATTTTAAGTCCCACTTAGCAAAATATATTTAACTTATTTGTCCAAAAATAACGTATTTCCAAAATATATGTATTTTTCCTAAAAATAATATATTTTTACTTCTTCAGTTTCCAAAATAATATTTTACTAAGAAAACATGTGTGAGAGTATTTTCTGGATTATTACATAAGTTACGTTTTTGCGTATGGTTTTACAATACCAAGTGTGTAACTTAAGTATTTATTTCTTACAATTTTTGGTATTATTTTGGAGTTGTAATGCCATGATAATATGTAAGTTATATTATTTTACCCTAAAATAATATAACTAGTTCACCAAGTAAACAGATATTCACACAAGCGTTTTAGTATAAAATATATATTCTAAATATATATTTATCCACTTTTATTTACGAAAACCCACCTCCGACACTTTGTATTTTGTTACAAAAATTATGGCGTGGTTTGTATTCGAAAAGCATAGTCTAAAATACACTTGTAAACCCTTATATAGAAAATATTTTCTAAGTGCTAGGATTTTCAGAAAATTTCGCCATAGTCTCCTTTGTAAATGGAGGTGTCCATGCTAAATAGCATATCATTTTCTTTAGCATATAACACGTTAGATCACTTTCAAATAACCAACCCGAAATTTAGGCATGCAAAACACTACTTATATCGTTTCAGTTTTAATATACAAAACTGGGCTGTTTTCAGGTATTTTAATAAAATAGTTATCTTATTCCAAAAATTTCCAAATTTTTACAGAATGTCTTATACGATCCAAATATTATTGTGTAAAAATATCGGGGTCTAAATCATCACCAATATTTTATAGAAAATCATTTTCCGGACTGAAATCAGATTTATCTTTTTCTGGCTGCAGTCCACGGGATAATTTATTTAAGGAAAATTGGTATTTAATAAACCAACATTTAACCAGTTGCTAAATAATAATCCAACCTACAGAATTGGTATATAATAATCCTACCTATCAACATGTTGGTACTCAATGAACTTCTGTTAATTTTTTTAACTTAAGTTAGTTTTTAAGTTTTATTTATTACACAAACAGTCCCTGTAGTTATAAGTTACTAGTTTTAAGTTTTATTTATTACACAAACAGTCCATGTAGTTATAAAAAATCATAAAAATCCTGAAAAATAAAAAAAAATCATAAAAATTCTAAAAAAATAAAAAAAATCTTAAAAAATCAAAAAATTCTAAAAAATCTAAAAAATCAAAAAAATTAAAAAAAATCAAAAAAATCATAAAAATTCTAAAAAATCAAAAAACCCATTTTTAGTAGATTCACCCTATATATAGACATAGTCATACTCATGAAAAAAATGTTATCCTTTCAAAATATATATTTAACGCGTATTTAGAATGTAAAAAGAATAATAAAGAATTACATAACTACTATTACCGTGTTGTTACCTTCTCCAATCTTACCTGTAACTTTCATGGAACTTCATTTCAACCTTTTCCGCCACTCTCACTTTCACAAACTCCCAATATATATACACCCACACACCACCATATCTATACACACTCAGATCACTCCTTATCATCATCATCCTTCCGATCTGTATCAAGATCTGTTTCACATCACTCAATCAGTCACCTAGGGTTTACAATTTCTCCATTTTAAACAACTATGAAGGTTCATCCAGCTCCACACAAGTGTAACATCACCGTCCGGTACGATTTCGCCGCTCAATCCACCGCCGCCGGCTCAATCTGCCGCCAAAAGAAGCTCCGGCGACTGCCGCACATCTTCGGTAAAGTTCTCGAGCTTCCGTTTTACTCTGACGCTGATGTCACGGTTCAGGAAACGTCAGATTCGTTTAGATTTGTTGTTGATACGGAGGATGATATCGGAACGGATATTGCTGCTCATACGATTGAGATCTGTCCTGGTGTCACGAAAGTTGTTGTGAGAACGACACGTGGCAGTGGCAGTGGCGGTGGCGGCGGCGGCGGCGGCGGCGGTGGTGGTGGTGGTGAGATGAAGCTGGATTTGTGGCGGTTTAGATTGCCGGAGGAGACGGTGCCGAAGCTAGAATTTTTTGATTTTTTAGAATTTTTATGATTTTTTTGATTTTTTAGAATTTTTATAATTTTTTTGATTTTTTATAATTTTTTTTATTTTTTAAGATTTTTTTTTTGTTTTTTTTAAGAATTTTTATGATTTTTTAGAATTTTTTTGATTTTTTAGGATTTTTATGATTTTTTTATAACTACAGGGACTGTTTGTGTAATAAATAAAACTTAAAACTAGAAACTTATAACTACAGGGACTGTTTGTGTAATAAATAAAACTTAAAAACTAACTTCAGTTAAAAAAAAAATTAACAGAAGTTCATTGAGTACCAACATATAGTTAGGTAGGATTATTATATACCAATTCTGTAGGTTGGATTATTATGGATTCGAGATCTCATAAACCACAGTAGTCGAGACCATGATTACGACTCGAGACACTGAGGTTGCGACTCGAGACCTTAATGAGTCGAGACCTCATAATGTTACAAGAGGAGTCGAGACTGGACTCGAGACCTCATAACTGAGTCGAGATCTCATAACTGAGTCGAGATCTCACTCGAGACCTAAGACTAACTCGAAATCTCAACCTCATTACTTTAGGCTGTTTAATGTGAACTAAAATTTAGCTCGAGGCGCCGCCCCGAACTCCGTGCTAACAGGTGGTTTACTATTAAATAATTGGTTTTGTAATTAGATAATTAATCAGAATCAAATAAAGTTTCACAAAACCAAAATGGCTTTACTTGGGTGAGCTTCTGATGTATCACTTCTGGCCAAAGCTGATTTGATACATCTATTTATTGCTCAAGTATTATAAAAGCCATGTTGAGTATGCATTACAAACGTGAATGTCTTAATTTCTGGCCAAAGCTGATTTAATTCATTCATGTATAGCATTCTTAACAAGTGCATAACTAAAGTGATTGTCTCATTTCTGGCCAAAGCTGATTTGTCACGATTACTTTGCACACATGCTTAAATGATTACACTTCTGGCCAAAGCTGATTTGTCTTCGTTTAAGTAGAATTTTAATTAAGTCCATTATTTTGATGTTAGTAATAGACATATCACAACCTCTTCACATGATGATCCTTATATTAATGATCATTCATTAATCTTAATCTTATGATCATTTCGTCTGCCTTATTTTTTTAGTACCCATAACTTTACTCAATATAATTTTCTTCTATAAATCTATATCTCATCCACTCTAATTCCTAAACCTAAAATGTTTGCTTTATTTAAAGTTTATATAAGAATTAGCTCTTAAATTAAATCCTTGATTATCACTTAAGACACGATAATCCTACTGCTCTCTTCTGATAAAGGTACTACAGAAGAAAAGTAGAGCATGATGAATAGGATAAATCGAACATGATGTCTCTTATGATAATCAAGATCTCTCTAACATAATTGCTATCACTAAAGTTATTCCAGATTAAGTCTTTCCTAAGACTAATCTATTATATATGGAATAATCACAAGAATTCCTAAGATGCATGCCTTCAGTTAAAATTCTAAACTATAAGGTTAAGTGGAATATGTGAATACATTATAATGTACAATACCATGACCATAAAGTTAAGGTCTTACGCATGGAAACAAGTACAATTTTTCAGTACATGACATACTAGGATTTTCACTTGTGCAATTTGATGCCTTATAAATCAACTATAACACTCAAAAGTACCAAAGTATAACGAGTGTGTTGATAAGCAACATATGTACAAAGAAATAAATGTTTGAAGCTGGAAAATAAATTGTTACTCACCTTACAACCACTTAAACTTTAAAAGATAATTGTTCTAAGGTCCATAGTCAAAATACAAGTACAAATTTCCAACTCTAAGTCTTCAATGGAAAATCTCACTACACAATTATGCCATTAGACTAGGCATAAGCAACGAGACTATCCATTATTCAAAAGTAACAGTTAGATAAGTTAATTAGGTAGTCACTTACTAATGATATTTAAGTCTGATAATTTTAATATTCCAATTAACACATGATTAGTTGACTCTAGTTCCATACGTTTCCTTACTAGAACTGGACAAATAACTAACATGAGAGTTAGTGACAAGATTAAATGTTAAGGCTATAAGAACCATAATAAGCAGTCTTCTAACAACGGTTTTCGATACCTTATATATATTCTGAAGATTAGTCAGAAGAATATGGTATCATAATTAAGCAATGTTATGAAGCTTGTGAGGTTTGCATAGTCAACATAAAGTCACACTTACCTTAAACTCTCATTTTATTTGTTCTAAATATCTGGATAGAAACATTACTATGATGAAACTAGATGATACCTTACATTTTCACAACTTTTGTTATTATGCAAATGAGAATTTGACAAAAGGAAAATGAGACTTATAAATTTCATCCATTATAACCAAAATTCATGAGAAATCATGACATGGTTAATGAGGATGATTTTTTATCTAATCTCATTCTAAGTGATTTTAAATCATGACGTTACAACCCTAAATATTACTTGGCTTAAGGAATAAGTATGGGTCCATCATAAGTCATTCATTGACATTCGTGGAACTTAGAATATTCAGACATAATTCCCTTGTCATTTAAAGACTATCTACTTGTATCTAAATTTTGTCGCATATGGCCCACGGTCTTAGAAGAAATCTATTCATATATACACTTAATAAGATTTCTATTAAATATGTCCCTAAAGTTTCTTATGATATCTGGACATTAAAGAAATCAAATAAAGTCTAACATATATGTGATAGGTTCCCACGTCACGTAGCTCATTGAAACTTCTCTTGTAGCAATTTAGAGATATTAAGGATCAGTGGGAGCATTAAGTGTCTTAATAATAACTTGCAATAGTTGCAAGAGGTGGGGGAGTGAAAACTTCATATTACTTCAATTTACACCTCTTGTACAAGACACTGCTCCATTATGACACTGTTCTATCAGAACTTGTCTCCTTAAATCTAAAGCTACTCTTACAAAAGTTTCATTGTTGCTTAATTGTGGGCGCACAAAGATTTCTTACCTAAACTAACATAATCCTCAACAAGAGAAATTACAACGACTAACGTCATTAACTTGTTTCTCTATTAGAATTTGTTGGTCATTAAGTATTGACCCTAAGCATGCTGAGTTCCTAAAGATTTCTAAGGTCAGTGGGAGCAGTCAAAGTCCTTATCATGACTTGCAAGGAATACAAGAGGCGAGGGGAAGAGTGTCATTAAATTTCACTCCGAATTTAACTCTGATTACACCTCTTGTACACCATACTGCACCAACTATTACAAACTTAGAATCCTGAAAATGATAGCAACCTAACCAAGAGCTAATCCATAAAACTGAAACTTCTAATAAACCCAATAATTAATTGAGGAGGTCATCTAGGTTTAAAAGCCTACTAACTTTGATGATTACATAACCTCCCTAACTGAAGTTGAAATGGATTTTGGAAATATTTAATGATCCTGTCTCTTCAAATTAAGCCATTAGTATCAATCAATCCTCAGACTGGAATAAAACTGTTTTCTAGTAAAACTGATTTTATGTGTTCGTATAACGTTTGGGATTTGATTGAATTAGCTAAGAGTGTTCATAACTAAACTAAATCCTGAAATAAGCGTTAAGACACGAAGAGGCATGATTGATTGTCAAAGGTTATACTTAGGAAGAGATAAATTATCAAAGATTTCTTTGAGGATCATCACTGTTCCAGTAGCTTATAATAATTTAAAGCTACATTAGATGAACATTAAAAACAATTTTCCCTAACAAATGGCTGACATATTTACATGTTCATAAAACAACCTGAAAGTTCCAAACTGAAGGTTAAAGAACATTTTATTTGTAAGCCAATAAAATCCATGTATGGGTTAATGCAAACATCATAATGTGATGAAATCTTAACGTAATTATTTTCAACAAGAATCAAGTGGATTAATGTACCTACCTCAAAATGAGTGGGAGCAACTAAAATAAACTTGTCTATATGGATGATATTCTTTTGACAAGTATATGTTACATAAGTCAAAGCATTATTAACACAAACTTTGATATAATAGATCTCAGAGATGTCTCTTATGTAATAGATATCATAACATACCGAGATAGACCCAATGGGACATTAGTTTTGTTCCATAAGTTTAACCTTAAATGGGTCCTTACATATGTAACAAACAATACTGCTCTTCTTTAGAGGATAATAGGATAAATGAGATTATTTCCTTATGCCTCATTAATTGAAAGCCTTATGTAAGTTTAAGTCTATACTCGTTTAGATATTACTCACATTGCAACACACTAGATATATCTAGATTAACGTGAAGCATTTAATAGAGTATTACAATATCTTTAAAAGAAACGAGAGGCTATGATTTGAAGAAGAAGTGAGAACTAAAACCAGTTTATTACTTTAACTTTGTGATATTCAAAGATGACAAAATGTATTTTCGGGTATATCCTTATGTCAGCAGACAAAACCTATCTCATGGAGGAGTCATAATGGAATGATATCAACAACCTAAGTTATAAATGACATAATATAGTCACTAAATGTTGTTCGAAATTTATCAGTGGACTCATAAGTTTATTAACTCTATATAATTAATGTTTTAAAGACTTAGTGTGATAAAGTCAGCTACCATGACTCCTTGAACAGTAACAGTTCGAGAGGTGCTGCATTAAGTTTCGATACACAATTAATTATTCGTTTATGAACGAATTGAGGAAACTAAGTTTTGTATCGAATACATTCATGATATGTGTTGGATCTGAGTTTGTTTTTGATTGTATTTTCGTTTGAAATTAAGATGAAAATGAAAGAGTTGTGCAGCGGAATTAAGATGAAAACAAACTTTGCATACAATCAAACGAGAGTAATACTTTAATCAAACATCTTTACACAATGAATCGAAAGATTGAATTTGTTTCAACAACGATTACAATGATTGATGAATGAATGCAAACTCCCCCTCAGCCAGAGCTCAGTAGTTTGTTCGTGCAAAGAAGACGATGTTGCCAAAGAGCTAATAGAACAGTACAAAGTACTGAACTATTTATAGGCACTTGCAAACTACTGAGCATCTTTAGCTGACGTCACCATGAAAGTGACATCTAACCTCCTAATAAACTCTAACCTCTGATCTATACAAACACTGATGTACTAACTACTGCTATTACAATTCATTACATAAAAGACACTTAAACAGCTGTTGCATCCTTCCACTGCTGTGAACCCAGCAGTGCTTGTCCGGATCAGCAGTACTAGACTCAAGGCAGTAGATTGAATCAGCAGAGCTTTGGTCTTCCATCAGTCTTTAACATTGGGCAGAAGATGCAAGGCAGCAGTTGCAGGTCAGCACTCAGTAAGATCAGCAGATAGGAGGTCAGTAGATATGAAACCACTTTCAAGGGGAGAGATTTGTATGAACCAACTGTAATCGTCTGCTTATTCTGGATCCACTGCTCTGATCCAGTTTTGGCTTTAATTATCTGTTCCTCTGATAGGGTTCAATCCCAACAATCTCCCCCTGGAACAGATAATGCCAAAACTCTTCATTATTTGTGGAAATCTTTATTGCCTCATCAACAGTTCCCTTATCTGACCTTTAAATTGTAATTCAAAGTCTAGGGCATCTGTATCTTCATCATCCCTGCTAAGTGGAAGATCAAGGAGATCCTGCAAATCTTCAAGACTCAGGCCAAGAGCTTGTTCCCTTGATATTTTCTCCACTTCTCCACCAGACCTGAGCAAAGTCAATACGCAGGTCTGTTTGTCAGTTTCCCACTTTTGTATTTTTGAGCCTGGTGGGTTTCTTGGGAGATGTTTATTTGCAGAAGTATTTGGTGAGGCTGGCCTATTCATGACTGGCTGAGCAGCACTTGCAGATTGTTCCAATTCAAGATCTTCTTTTATCATTACTTTCGTGCCTGCTTTTACAATGGCATCTCCAGCTAATAGATCTTGAATTGTTTCCATACTAAACTGGTTTTTGCTCCTTCTTTTGTAGATGACAGCACCAGCTGGAGCAGTGGTTCTTTTGACTTGCAGCTTTGGTGGTTTTTTAGAAACCTCTGCTTTAGAATAGTCTGGCTTTTGAGGAACATTTGGGTCTTTCTTTCTTAGTTCCTCCAACCTTTTGTAGGTGGCCCTGACTACATCTTCTTTCCATCTGGCAATTTGTCTTTTGTTTCCATATTCAGCAGCAACCAGTTCCTCTTTCATTCTTTGCAGTTCTACCTGTTTGTCAGGTACATTCTTTCTAAACTTTGCCCAGTCAGGAGGAGTGTGAGTGACCTTCCTTTTTATCATGTCTTGAATTCTTGCAGCTTCATCTTCAAGCTCAGGAACAGTCCACTCTTTGTACATGTATCTCTCTCCTTTATACTTCTTGTGAGCCATGATGCTTTCAATGTAGTCTTTCTTCAAAGTTTCAGCTGTTCTTTCTGAAATTTGTTGACTGACATTTTTTGCAAATTGTTCTAGGGATCTGACTTGTGTGAGCAGATATTGATAATTTCTTGAAATTTCTTTGTCAGATTTCCCTTGTGTGTTTCTTTTTGAGATATCCTCTGCTTGCTTGGCCTTGATTTCCAAGTATTCATCAACATTTTTAGGCCAGGGATATCCCTTTATTGATGGCAAACTCCTTTTGGCAGGGTCATCCTCATAGTAAAAGGATTTTATTTCATCTCTAACAACTGCTAGTTCAAGAGGAAATTGAACACCTGCAGGAGGTAAGGGCTTGTACATTGGAACTGAAGAGAGAGGAACAGGTTTTGGTATTGTGACAAGAGCTGAAGATTTTGAAGATGTTTGTGGTGGTGAAGTGTCATCATCTTTGAGAATTAGCCGTCTCCTATTTGTTTGAGGAGGGGCTGATGATGTTTTAGATGGAACAGTGGTGGTGGATGAAGTGGCAGTGGTTTGTGATTGACTAACAGTTGTTGAAACAACTGGTGTTTCAACCACTGTTGTCATTACAGCAGATGTTGTAACAACCACTGTCTTCTGCTTTTTGGCAGGAGGTGATTTTGTTTTTGGTGGTAATGGTGGTAAAGCAGTGGATTTGGTGTATTTTGAAGTGGTGTGTGTTGAAGTGAGGACAGATGTTGAAACTACTGAGGTACCAGCAGTAGTTGATACAGCAGGAGTTAAAACAGCTGTTAGGGTGGAGGTTTGATGCTGATGACTTTTGGATGGTGGTTTTGGAATATGCTTTGGAGTTCTGGATGAGGTGGACTTAGGCTTCCTTTTTGTCTTAGGATTTTTAGTATCCTTTGAACCAGAACAACCCTGCTCATACAGCTCCATGAAAGCTCTTTTCTCCTCATTCCACCTTGAAATATCCTTTGCCATTCTATCTCTTTTTACACTTGCTACTCCTTCATCAAGTGCTTCTTGAGTAGCATCAACCTTCTTACTACCATCTGGCACAGGAATTTTTCTGGTCATAGCATCCTTTTCAGGTTCAATGTAGAGACCATCATCTATTCCTTTCTTCTTCCACTCCTGAATTTTCTCCCCCTTTTTGGCATTATCGTCTGGGAGTTGATCAATGAAAAGTACTGTTGGAGGAGCAGTGCCAGTGGTTTGCAGGATCTGAGTTTTGAGAGCCTTCAGATCAGCCTGAGTGTTCTTGAACCTTGACTCCATTGCATTTCGCAGCTGTTGGACATGTTTTTCATGTTGCTGATCTGCTAGTTTTGCTTGTTGATGGAGAAAAGGTTGAAATAAATCCCAGAGCTCATTTGTAGCAGGTGCCCTTTGTGGAGCAGGTGCTTGAGGTGGAACAGCAGTTGATTGTACCTTTTGTACTTGTAACACCTGTTGTAGCATATCTTTGAGTTCTGCAACAGAGTTATCAAGTTTATCAATGCGATCCGTCAATTTCTGGTACTTTAAACCATCACCCAAGTTAATGGGATCATCTGATTTCCCACTAGCAGTGGTTTTATCAGTGGTAGATGTAGGGAGTATACTCCAAACATTAACCACTGATGCCCCTTTTTCTTGGTACTGGGGTCTTCTTCCTTCAACACTTGACAACCTTTTGATGTTGCCAGTAGGATAAATAAATCCACTGGTGGTTGGCAGAGGTGCTATAAAAGGAATTGCCTCCAAGGAAGTCTTATTAGTGTAACCACTGTCCAACTGTAAACCAATGGGTTCAACAGGTGTAGTGGCTGCTTCACTTGGACTACCACCAAGAGTTACTTGTAACTCAAGGGGTTTAATCTCCTCAGGTTGTGTTGGTGGGTTAGCAAAGATTGATACATCAGACCCAGTCAGTTGTTGAGGTATATTCTCATTGATAGGTGATTGAGAAGGACTGGTTAATGCCTGGTTCAAATCAATTGCATCCAACAGTAGTTTAGTTGGTGGGGGAATTGTGGATGTGAAGGGAGGTGTAGAAAGTGGATTTGCCCTGGGTATTGAGCTGTGGATGATAGAAACGAGTGTTTCCAGAGCATCATGATGTGGAGACCCTATTTGTACAACCTGTTCTTTTTGTGAAGAAGCAGGAGGAGTTTTGGTTATGGGTTGAGATATTTGTACCAACTGCTGTGAGGAAGTAGCAGCAGTGGTTTCATGTGACTTTTGTGTTGTCACTGGCAGAAGCTCTGGTATCTCATCCTCCAGAGATGCCTTTTTGATGGTTTTGGGGGGTTTTTGTGTTTTTCTTTTTGTTGGCTTTTTGGTGATTTTAGGTGTGGGTTTCAAAACAGTTGTGCGGCTGCTTTGATCACCTTGAGCAGTAGGCTCAGCAGCAGATACCTGAGGAGCAGTTGTAACTGCTAAAATCTGCTCAGGTACCTCTGCTTGTGTTTTGCAAGGTGCTAACATTCTTGAAAAAGTTTCAGTTGTTAAACTGTTTATTTGAATAGAATCACCTTGGTTTATTGTAACTAAATCATCCTTACTGAATTTCTTTGTAAAATAGTAACTTAAAAACCTTGGAAACAGTAAGAATGATTTTGTTTCAACATTATTAACCAAATCTTTAAAAATTTCCCGAGAATAGTTAAAATTTTCTCCTTGAAGAATTGCATATCCCAGATTTTGAATCTTTAAAGGGATTTCATTGAAAGAAGTGGTTTTGTTTGAAACACATAGTAGGAGGGTATGAAATAAAAATCTGGTTGCAGACGGAAAATAGCCTTTTTCTAAGGTAATTTTCTTCATCATGGTGGCTTCATACCCTCTCTCAATGAAGTCAGTTTGTAACTCGTTTTTAGTGAAAGAAATTTTACCTTCCTGATCACCGAGTTGAAAGACTTCTGAAATGGATTGTGGTGTGATTTGGACAGCTTTACCCTTTATAGAAGAGTTTATGGTGATTGCAGTGTCTCCTTGTTTTTCAAGGGTTGCATTCTTCCAGAACTCCCTTAGGGTTGCCAAATAGATTGGTGCATCGGCAGTGATCAAAGTTTTGTACTTTGATTTTGCCATGAGTTCAATGATGGAATCAAAAACTTTGGTGGTTCCTGGTTTTGTGAGAAGACCCAGGAGATTGTGAGATGGTTTATATGGGATTTCAGTGGTGAGTACCTTTTGAGAGGCTGTTTTCGATGATGATTTGGATGAGGGTTTTGAAGATGACTTCGATTTTGTCATTTTGAAGATGAATGATCGAAGATATTTGTGAAAAATGAGATGAAAAACTGCTTTGAGAAGAGAAATTTTTAAGAATTCAATTCGACAGTAAAACCCTGTTTTGGTGGTGAGTGGGGGATTTTATAGGGAAGAAAGTGAATGCTGAGGTGGCAGCCGGTACAAAAAGGTCTGACCAATATGTACTGCCCACGTGACAACCCCTGGTGAAAGTGAAGGACAGTACTTGTGTGATAGGGACTGATGAAGGCAGTGGTATGAAAGTAGTGGATGATTTTCACTATCAGTGGATAGCAGATCAGTAGATAAGACACTGCTTTTGAACAACAGAGTTTATCAAAGGAATGAGAGAACAGGGGTTGACTTTCAGCAGTGGACAGACTTTTTGAAGTAGAGCAGACTTTTGAACAATCAGTGGTTAATGGCAGACTTTTAAGGATTTTAATTAAAAATATCATTTTTAGCTATTTTTAAGGATGGAGTTTTGATTTTCTGAAAACATTTTGTTGCTTTTATGCATAGAAAAACAAGATGTTGCTTGTTATTCCATGTTCAGCATCCCAATCCTAGAGACCAAACTTTCAAAGGTGGCTATATCAAGTGCTTTTGTGAGCACATCAGCCAGCTGGTCTTTAGTTGGGACATGATGCAGAGAAATCAAACCTTTTTCATAGCAATCCCTCACAAAGTGATGTCTGATGTCGATATGTTTGGTGGTTGAATGGGAAACTGGATTTTTGATGATATTTTCTGCTGCCTGACTGTCCAACATGAGTGGTGTCTTTAAGGCAGTGATACCAAAATCCAGCAACTGATTTTGAAGCCACAGGAGTTGGGCTGTACAGCTTGCAGCAGCAATGTATTCAGCTTCAGCAGTGGATGTTGAAACAGCTGCTTGCTTTTTGCTTTGCCAAGAAACTAAGCAATCACCTAGAAACTGGCACCCTCCTGATGTGGACTTCCTTGTTGTGTTGCATCCAGCAAAGTCACTGTCTGAGAAACCTGAAAGCTTGATGTTCCCATTAGCTGGATACCAGATACCAAGTGTGGGAGCACCTTTTATGTATCTGAAGATCCTTTTTACAGCAATGAGATTTGATTTTCTGGGAGCTGATTGACTTCTTGCATAGACACATGTTGCAAACATGATGTCTGGTCTAGATGCAGTTAGGTACAGTAAAGACCCAATCATGCTTCTATAAAGTGTTTGGTCAATCAGCTCATCCTTTTCATCAGACATGACCAGCTTATTTGTTGCCATGGGTGTGCTGCATGGTTTACAATCATTCATATCAAATTTGGTTAAAAGTTCTTTAGCATATTTGCTTTGATGAATGAAAGTTCCATTTTGCATTTGCTGTACTTGGAGACCAAGAAAGCATTGCAGCTCACCCATTGCACTCATTTCAAACTCAGCTGTCATGAGTTCTCTAAACTCTTCACACATTGAGTTACATGTGCTTCCAAAAATAATGTCATCCACATAAATCTGGACAATCATTAAATCCTTCCCTCTCCATTTTAAAAACAATGTTTTATCAATGGTACCTCTTTTGAAACCATTTGAGAGTAGGAAGTTGGAAAGAGTTTCATACCAGGCCCTTGGTGCTTGTTTCAAGCCATACAAGGCTTTGTTTAGCCTGTAGACATGATCTGGATAAAATGGATCCTCAAAACCTGGAGGTTGACAAACATACACCTCTTCTTGAATTGTACCATAGAGGAAAGCACTTTTGATATCCATTTGAAACACCTTCATATTGTGGTTGACAGCAAAGGCCAGGAACAGTCTAATTGCTTCTAATCTTGCAACAGGGGCAAATGTTTCATCATAATCAATCCCCTCTTCCTGTCTGTAACCTTGAACCACAAGCCTGGCTTTATTCTTGACAACAATACCCCTTTCATCAGTTTTGTTCTTGAAGACCCACTTTGTGCCAATGGGACTAACCTCTTCTGGCAGTGGTACAAGCTCCCATACTTGTTGTCTTTTAAACTATTGGAGCTCCTCTTGCATGGCTTCTACCCAGCTGTTGTCTTTCAGTGCCTCTTGGTACTTGACTGGCTGATGGAGTGATAGAAAACCAGCAAAAAGACAAATGTTTTGGGTTTGGCTTCTTGTGAGCACCCCTTCATTTATGTTGCCAAGGATTTGATCAGGTGGATAAGATCTCAAGAAGATTAAATCTCCTTGGTATGGTATGATGGCATTGGTTGGTGAAGGCTGCAAATGTGTATCATCTGAGCTAACCACTGCTGGGGACTTTGATGATCCAGCAGTGGCTTCAAAAGGTGGTGGAATTGGAGGTAATGAAGTGGACAACTGCTGACTTTTATCCACTGTTTGAGGACTTTTGTCAGCAGTGTTTGAGGATGTGGAAGCAGTGGTTGATGGGCTACTTTGGTCAACAACTGTTGAGGTAGCAGTGGTTGAGCTTTGACAACTGTTTTGAACAGCTGGTGCTTTTCCCTTTGTGGCAGACCTTTGAGGGATGACGATTTCATACCCATAGTGTGGTGTTGTATCCTCTGATGGACCTGCACTGTTAGTCTTGACAGCAGTATTTTCAAAAGTAAATTTTTCAAGATCAAACAGATCTGCAGGGTTTGCTGGGATTTTCATTGATGAAAGTTCATTGAACTTTACATTCAAAGTCTCCTCCACTGCCTTGGTCCGTGTATTGAACACTTTGTAGGCCTTGGCAGTGGTTGAGTATCCCAAATGATAACCACAATCAATTTTAGCTGCAAATTTTGAAATGGAATCTTTTAAGTTCAAAATAAAGCATGGGCAGCCAAACACTTTGAAATATGAGATCAGTGGTTTGATTTTATACAGAATTTCATAAGCAGTCTTTTTGTGCCTGGGGTTTATTAAAACTCTGTTCTGAACATAGCAAGCAGTGTTTACTGCCTCTGCCCAGAAAGTTAATGGCAAACCTAAATCTGCAAGCATGGTTCTGGCAGCCTCAATCAAAGTTCTGTTCTTCCTTTCAACTACCCCATTCTGCTCTGGTGTTCTAGGGATACTGTACTGCCTTACAATCCCTTTCTTCACACAGAAGGCATCAAACTCCTTATTTTTGAATTCTGTGCCATTGTCACTCCTAAAGCTTTTCACTGGAAGGTCAAATTGCTTTTCAACCTGTGTCACAAAGTCTTGCAAGATGCCCGCAGTCTCATCTTTAGAGTGTAAAAAGAAAGTCCATGTAAACCTAGAAAAGTCATCAACAATAACCAAACAGTATCTTTTCTTTTTGAGGCTCATGACTTGAACTGGGCCAAACAAATCCATGTGTAGCATTTGCAAACACTGGGTTGTTTTGGACTCTTCAATGGACTTATAAGAACTTTTATGCTGTTTTCCTTTTAAACAGGAAATGCAATGTTCAGGACATGAAAACAATTTTTGTGGTAGGCCTCTCACCAAACCATTTTTTGAAATTTCTGTGATTGTCTTAAGATTTGTGTGCCCCAGCCTTCTGTGCCAAAGTTCTGTCTCTTTGTTAGAGGCAGCTGAGAACAGACAGGCATCAGCTCTGGGACACTCTTTTGACATGTCAACAACATAAACATTGCCACTTCTTTGAGCAACAAGTTTAGTTTGACCTGTTTTGATTATTGCTTCAATCTTTTTGACCATTTCTGGTCCAACAATCCTACAACAGTCTTTTGTGAAGAATGACCCAAATCCCCTGTCACTCATTTCGGACACACTCAGAAGGTTGAATTTTAGATTGTCTATCAGATTGACATTTTCAAATTTTACTTTTCCAGACTGCACTGTACCAGACCCTAAAACCTTCCCTTTACTATTATTCCCAAAGGATATATCACCCCCTCCATGGATTTTGAAGTCTTTGAGAAGGGCTTTACATCCTGTCATGTGCCGGGAGCCTCCACTATCTACATACCAAAGACTATCAAAGCATGCAGAAGCTCCCTGCACATGAAGTAAAAGGATTAGTTCATTAAGGTCTCCAAAGCCAACAAGGCTTTGGATGGGGTCTCAACAGTGTCTGGGATGGATGCAGAATGATGGACAGTGGTTAGGTCAGGGG
Organism: Helianthus tuberosus; assembly: GCA_030545235.1. Taxonomy (NCBI): domain Eukaryota; kingdom Viridiplantae; phylum Streptophyta; class Magnoliopsida; order Asterales; family Asteraceae; genus Helianthus; species Helianthus tuberosus. The sequence continues at coordinate 130,275,826 of CM060412.1, read as the reverse complement.
TTTGGACTGTTTTAGGACAGTGTTTCTCTAACCACTGTTGTGGGTCCTGACCAATCACCTGTTGGTAACCAAAAGGATGCCTGTTCACTCTGGGTTTAGAGGACCTTTTGTAGGCCTCATAAACGTGTGGAATCCTTTGGTAAGACTGTTTTTCCTTGCCTTTTCTGAACTGATTGGTAGGGGGTGCATCAGTAACCTGAACATCTCTTTTGACAGATGTTTGGTTCAGCTGTTTTGTGACAGCTGTTTCAACTGGCACAAACAGTGGTTATTTCTTGGTGAATTTGACAGATGTTGATGATGATGATGGACTCAAGGATGTTTTAGCCATGTACTCATTCTTTTTCACATCAAAGTTTTTGAGATACACACATGCTTGAGTTTTGTGGTTAGTTTTTCCACAAACAATGCAGCTTTCTGCTGAAACAATGACACTTGTTCTGTTTAAATCATAAGCTTTTAAGTGGAAACAGTCTTTTGTTAGATGATTCCTTTTCTCACAGAATTCACAAAACAAGTTGTCAATTTTTTCTTTCTTCTTTCGCTTTTCAGACTCCTTTGCAGCAGAGGTTTTAACCACTGCTGGGATGTCCTTGAGAGGTATGACTTTAGCTTTTGGAGCTTTAACACCATCAGTTGATGTAAAGTCCATTGGCTTGAAATTTTCAAGAATATCACACTCATCAGACCATTTTGGTTTAAACTGATGATCTTCAAGCTCCTTGAAAGTGGATGAGCCCATTGGTCTGGTAAGTGTGATTTTGTTACCAAGTTTGTCAGTGATTTTCACTTCTTGGCCATTCTTGTTTGTGGGGATGAGCTCAGTAGCTTCATCAGTAGCTTTGGTCTTCCATCAGTCTTTAACATTGGGCAGAAGATGCAAGGCAGCAGTTGCAGGTCAGCACTCAGTAAGATCAGCAGATAGGAGGTCAGTAGATATGAAACCACTTTCAAGGGGAGAGATTTGTATGAACCAACTGTAATCGTCTGCTTATTCTGGATCCACTGCTCTGATCCAGTTTTGGCTTTAATTATCTGTTCCTCTGATAGGGTTCAATCCCAACAATATGCTTAAGGATCCTATAACTGAAGGGCTATTACCCATAAGTCTTATTAAGTGAGCTCATAGACGGGTATTAATTAACGACGGTGCGCAATTGCATATCGTACTATGAATGACTAAGTATTAGTTAATTTTCCTCATCAGTTTGATTTTGTATGTCTCTAAGAATATGTCAAGCCGGCATAATGGCATATAGACAAATAAAGGTACAAATCAAACAAAGGGCTTATGCGTATTTTAATCATAACGATTAGGTTTTAAATTAAGGCTATAGTATGACTAATGGGGGTCCTGAGTCGCATAATGATTCAAAGGCTGTATTTCTCTGCTATACTTCTTGTTTAAGGCTAAAATGAGTGTTAACTCCTGATCAGGCTTATCTAATACCCATAGTAAATGATTACTCGGCTAAGTGGGAGAATGTAAGATTAAATATATATTATTTTATATTTAATTTAGTAGCCATTATAATCATTTACATTATATCGATCAAAATATATAACAACCTATTAAATAATTAGTTGGTAATTGTTGATGAGCCTAATTACCCTTATTAACTAATTAGGGTTTCCTCTTGGGTGCATATATAAGGAGACTTATGTAGAGGTTCTAGGGTTAGAGACATGACCTTAATCATCAATATTAACCAGTAAATCATCCAGAAATCAGTAACATAACCAAAACAACTTCATACTAACATTACTACATTATATTTCAACAATATTTCTTCATATATAAAGCTTATGTTTAAGTTTTAACCTTATGTTCTTTAGTGTTCTTGATGTTCTTCACATTTACCATTATGATTCATACTTTAACCACCTCCATAGGATATAAAATGAGTAGATCTAAGAGACTTACCACTAGCTCAAAGCTAGGAGAGTTCAAGTGAGGAAAAGTGGTGGTTAATAGCAAATAGAGGTGGTCCTTGAGCTTCCGAGAACACCAAGCTTCGTTGTATACCTTGTAGCACCTTAGGATCACTAGAGATTGGGTGATTGAAACTTGAAGATGATGATGATGGTGGTGTGCTCTAGGCCGAGAGTAATGGAGAGAGAGAGAGAGAGCTTTGATGTTTGAGTGGTGAAGATGATAATGAAGTATGTCTAGAGGATTTTATAAACAAACCTCCAACACTCTATTGACCCTTGGTTCCTATGCCATCTAAAGTAATAGACAACATCTAATAAACAATTAAAGAAAATCAAGTGGGGATCCATGTTCATAACCGGTTATGGGGGGGGGGGAGGGGGGAGGGGTTGGTTTAGTTGAGTTTCAATGGTAGTTAACTTAGTTAGTTGGAAGGTTAAGTGTTTAGTTGGTAGTTTATGGTGTGTTATTAATTATATAGTGTGTTAGGGTGTTCGGGGACCCTAACTGGCTCAGAAAAGTAAAAACAATGTGTTTGGCAATATTTTAGTGTTCCGGGTAATGTCCGGTTGTTCAGCTTGATACCGTTGCGTTAAAGTGCTTAATTATTCCGTTTAGTGTCCTATATATATCTTTTTGTAACATTTTTAATTCCCAACATTTAGGAAAGCATACAGGAACATTCTGCCATATTTTTAGCATATTACTTGCATATTAAATGCTGAATTTCGTTAATAGATGCAGAATTCTGCATTTAGAGTGTGTTTTAGGCACTTCTCGGCACTTTAACTATCACCTAGTGACGCAGTTTTATGGTCCTCACTTCCCTACACACTACCCTAGTGTGATACTTTATTTCTGACTCATACTGGGCCTCAAAATACTGTATGTCCTTGTGCTGGCATTGTCAGCATGTTTTCTGGGTTATCCGCTCACTGTGCTAACTGTGCTTTTGTGCATCAAGTTTGTCACTAAAGTTTGTGTGAAATAAATGGAGTGACAGTATGAATGTGATGCATATGTATGTATGTAACAGAATTCAGTTAAGCAGTTAAATCACAGTTGTAATCAAGCACAGTCATTAAGCACAAATTAATATTAATTAAACGTACGGATGTATGCAAATTTGACAGTTGTCACAGTGACTGAGCTTCCCTAGCTGTTTTTCGTCATTGGGCTGGGTGTCCCACTGTTGTGATAGATGTGGGCCTAGCTTTGTACGATCAGATTGCCTTTGAGAATTTTGCTCTACAGGAGGTTCTCGACGTCTGGATCTGAGATGAGTAAAGTCGCATCTATTGCTAGACTGAGAGTACACTTTTGTGTCTTTGGTCGACACATGTGATGATAAATCGTAACAGAACACTCGGGATGTGGTTGGGGTTTGCACTTGAGTTGCAGATTCATGTGCCTGCGTTGCTGTTTGAGCCGCTGGTGTACAAAGTTGTGCAAAATTTGCATTTAAAGCCTTTTGAAATTTGACAAACCAACAAATCGGAGTTTCCTCCAGAAGTGATCGGGATTGATCGAAGTTCCGAGTTGAACTTCCGTGGTAATAGGATTGTGCATCTAATTCTCCTCATGATGAATATCGTCGTCGTTGTTAAACAACTTTCCCACGATTCTGTCGACACGAGAAGCACGGGCCAAAATGCCCCTGTTCTCGGGTCGAGGACTTGGTGGGTAATTTGACAGACTTTCTGCCATTGAAAACAGAAGAGAGGGAAAAAACGAATCGATCGAGAAGATAAAAATGAAAATAAAAAATCGGTGGGCGCCAATGAAGAAACAACGATCTAAATTGACAGGAACCAATCAGATCTGGGGTTTAGTCTCTGCATAAAAAGGTTAATTTTCTCATCGATTACTGGTTGAGGTCTACTTCACCGGAGAACACTGAAAAACAGAAAGCCATTAGACTTGCCACGGGGAGAATGAGGGTTCTCTCCATGACCACCCTCCGGCGTGAGAATAAGTACAGTGATCTCAAAGGAAAAGGATGAAGTAGTAAGAGTGGAAGTATGTGAAAGTAGCTTGTGAGATCATACCTGAAGTCTCTTATTTATAACCGGATTTTGGCGCCAAAATGTGTAACGGAGATAGTAACGGAGAACGCTTTTCCGTCGACAGTTATTTCTCTTTCCGTCAATCAGTTAACTCTATATCCATGCACATGGATCATGGGTTTGATTGACGGTTGGGGAGATGCCACGTGGAAAGTGGTTTCGTGTTGATATTTCTTCAAGTCATTGCCATCATCATGATTTAGATGAGTGTCTAGGATTGTGCCATGTCATATTCGGTTGCAACCGAATGAAGCCATGCATGATTGAGTATTTAAGGCCTTCTAGAAGATCTACAGCTGTAAACCGTTATTCCTTTGCCACGTGTCCATTCTGTTGTAACAGAACATATTCCCTTGTTCAAGTCTTAATTTTAGGCGCGCGAAGATATTTAAGGCTTCTTCTTCAAGCTTAATCGTTCCCTTGCGCGAACCCGCGCAAGGGTGTTAGTAGAATATTTGTCTTTCAATTCTCCAGCGCATGGTCATCGAAGACTGCTTTCTCCAAATCCTGTTTAAAAACCGCTGCGCGGCCGCGCAAGGTCTTATTCAAGATGATCTGGGAATAAGGTTATGGTATGGTCCTATGTGCTTGCGCAAGGTCTTTCGGACCATACCCCTTCAGTCATCAAAGAACCATTAGAATGTTTTAAGGTATAATCAGTTTATACGAAATCACACATCGGATTAAAGAACAAATTTTCACCATTGAAGTTGCTTTATAATTACTGATCCTTTTTTTGCGTCAAGTTAGATTAGATTAGGATAAATTATAAAGTATATTTATTTACCTTATTAGGTACCAGGTATGTTGCACACTCACAACTGCACATATAAAAATAGTTAGGAGACTGGAACGTTTTTAGGATCCGTAACTCACATGCCTGAACATTTGATTAGGAATAAGCACTACATTTTCCAGGCATGAACAAACTGATATTATATGCACCAAGAGCCTAGGTCATGCGTCTGCTGGTGAAATTAAAGGACTTTTGTCAATAAACTCTTCTGTTGACTGAACACGAATTGTATCGTAACCTGTGACACCCCGCGAAAACGTGCGACAACACTAGCTTCTTCAGTGACTGTTTGAAAATTTCGGGACGAAATTTCATTCAACTTGGGGATGATGTGACAACCCGTAACCTCGAGGTTAAAAAAAAAAAAACCGTTCGTTTCGCTTTTACAAATTAATTATATACTTATCTAATTTATTTTAAACAACGAATACTTGAAAACCAAATCCTTATTGTGTCGGACCGACCCGAACCGTTGGAACCAAAACACCTGTTTCACTTGTCGATCCAACTCACTCGCGTAACTCGGAGCTTACGAGACCCGAACCGTAGCATGAATATTATACATTTATATTAGTAGATTATTATTAGTTGATTATTAAAAAAAAAACAGATTATCTAACATTAATTTAGACAAATAGCTACACACACCCTCCCCCATTCCCTTGTGTTTGTGTGTAGCCCCATCGGCCCAGCACCCTCTTTTTTTTTGTGTTATCAGCTCAACTCCCCTTGCCACTTTAAATTTATATGGCCCAACCCTTTTTTTTCCAAACCGCCCCAACATAAATACATATATATCACGTATTTTTTTTTTTTTGCATGTTGTATTGATAACAAATACCAAACCTCCCAAACCCTAACCTGCGACTACATAAGTGCCCTCTCTACTCTCTTCTGTCGACATCACTAAGAGAGCCAAGAAAAACTCCTTTCAAGTTCTCGGTTCATAGCACTAGCGATCTCCGCCGTCGTTAAAACTCGGTAACACCCTTATTTGTTGTTTTATTCTTGTTAATATCTTGTTGGATTGGCTGTGCTCCTGAAGTTGTTAATGAACATTGATGTTAATGATAGCAATTTATAGCCTAGTATCCATAAAATCGTATATGATAACTAGTAATATGGTTCATGCATGGATTGATATATATATGTATGGAGTAGGGTCGCACATGCTTGATGATTTCATATGATGAATCTGATTTATAACCTGCTGTGAATGATTGATTATATTCTTGAAATTGCGAAAACATGATAATGAAACCCGGAAACTCATTTTATTAAAGTATATGTGAAAACAGCGTCTGCCAGAACATTACAGCCAACTTCGGCGGGCTGTAACAGGGTCATAATTTATCAAAAACTGATGTTTCTTGAATCCATAATGAACGTCCAGGAAATATCTTTCAAACCCAACTGGAATCGCATTTTTTTGAGGTCGTTTACTATTTTTAAAGGACTGTTTTGTACAGCAGCAAAAGCTACGTTTTTTCTGCAGAGAGTATGTGTTATGTTTTCCATCGTAACTTGAAATCTGTATAGAGTTAGGTCACAAAATTTGTATTGTAGATGGTCACTGATGTCGTTGTAATTCTCCAACTGGAATTTCGTCAATCGGACTTACGATGAATTTTAAATGAATTTTTCCATGGATTGCAGTCAGAAAGTGACGAATCTGATTGCAGCCGGGTAAATGAATTTTATAAAATAATTGGTGATGAATTGGATCCCGATATTTTGACACACTAATATTTGGATCGTTTAAAACATTCTGTAATTTTTTGGGAATTTTTTTTGTACACGAACTATTTCGGATAACAATCCGAAAACTGCCGAAAATGCACTATATTACTGAAATTTTTATCAAAGAGTATTTTAAGTCTTTGTGACAATTGTGTTGTCACTAAGCTGTGTCGTGATAAATGCATGCATGATATTTAGTATTGTATGATATAATGTGCTACGTGCTATATACGTGTAGGATTCGTGTTTCCGCGTGAGCACACCCACTAACCCTTAAACGGTAATCATGTTAGGATGTGATTGACCAGTTCCACCTCACATATTTCTTTCCGTAACTTAATCTGCCGAGCTAATCTAAGGTGACTTCATATTTTCTATAAAGCATGGGATTCCCGGTGGTTTGGGAATGGGTTAAGGAACTATAATGAAACCTGTGTATTCTCTTTGGTTAGGATACGTACCTCCATCCTCTATGGGAAGGATGACAACATTAAATCCTACGTATTCTCCATGGGTAGATTACGTACCTCCATCCTCCTTGGGAAGGATGACAACATAGAACTTACTAGACAAAACTCTATCATGAAGTCCCTCATTTTTTATATCGACTTAATCGTCGGGCCATTGGAGAACGGGTCATTAGTTAAATAGCGCTATTAGGTCTGACAAGCCTCACACTGTGCCGCAGAGGACGGGAGTGGACTAATGTACTTGGGCACTAGTCAATGATGATAGACATTGACGCATGGCACATAAACATGACTTAAGTCACTAGTCGATATGGTAACGGGTCTAGTGGTTTACAACATGGGGTAGCCCCCACGGTATATGGTTTGGGAAACAAGGAACTGGTTAACTTGTGGTTTTCGAAACATCTTATGGTTTTTGGAACAACTTTAAAACAGACAACCAACTGTGAACTCCCTCAACATTTTTGTTGATTCGTAACTACATGCTTTATAGGTCGTTAGGTACTTAGATGGAGCTTGCATAGGGAAGGAGTCGTTGTGGAACATGGACCGTTGTGTGTTCATGATAAACTTATGAACTTTAAATTTATAATTTTGGGTTTTTGAACTTAATGCTTCCGGTGATAACTTAGACTTTGTTAAGTTGTTTTGACACCAATTATATTGTTTGGTTTGGATTTTATTTATTTATTAATGTTGTTCAATATGATTGGTGGCTTGATCCTGGTCATGTCACGCTCCCTGCGGTGATACTCCGCTTGTGGATTTTGGGGGTGTGACAGATTGGTATCAGAGCCATTGGTTATAGTGAACTTGGTTTCAAAAAGGGGAAATTCTTTTTGATAAAAACCAGACTATAACCTATACAGTGCTCAACGATCCACAACAACGCTTTGTTCCACGTGCAAGGCTCAACACTTTAGGTGATATGTTTTATGTTTGTATTGCCTACTTGCTAGTTTACATTTACATTGTGTGTTGCACATGGTATGCCCAGTTAGAGTAGTAGCATGTTATCTATTAGCCCGAATGTGCTCTTTATGACACCCAACTATTTACTTGAAATTTGACGTGTGGTGATCAAATTCTTTTCCTGTTTTCTCCTCACCCCACTACGACAATTGTTTTACGCGTTCTATCTATCCATACGATTATCTCGACATGACGTCGCCATTACAGCTAGAATTCAGATCTAACCTTCATACACTCGGTTTGCACGTCGACATTCATGTAGACCAGAACCGGCCCAAACGAACTCGGATTTAGGAGAACAATATACCCACGCGTCCATGTTGACAAACCCCATCATCTCCACTAGTCGTCATCACCAGAAGTGAAGCAGTCACAGTTACATGCGTTTGTCGTTGTACAACTCGAAACCCTACCATCCAAACTCTGTTTTGGACCAATGATATACTCACATGACCATGATGCAATGAACTTTCCTTTAGTGTCATTGCCGCCATCTACCATTACTGGAACTGCCTCTGGAGAACGGAATAGTTGGCGAAATTCTTCGGTTATTTGTTGGATTTTTGTTTGCGCTCAATTCTTCGTATGAACATCACCAACCACCTACTCCTTCGATCCGCAACCGATATAACGAAACGCTAACAACCATACCACAATTTCCACTGATCACAAGGCTACCCCTATTACCCTGTAGGGTGGTTAATTCATAGCCTAACTTGATTTACACCTTCGTATACCTAACCTAACCAATGGATGCCTCCTAATGATGGGATGGTATTTGGGACATTTGAGGACGGAGATACGGATTACTCAGCCCACAGACGAACGAGATGATTGAAACATATACCTTACCCCCCCCCCCCCCAGTATATTGCAATAGTTGTTATTCCATGAGAGTTTTTCTTTTACATGAATCTTTTCACGAGCCATTGCACTGGCTGATCCTTACCGTTTAAGGCAATGTTTAGTTACTATTGACATAGACAAAACCATCATTCCTTTACCACAGTGACACTACACCCTCGCTTCTCCAGGGAGCGACACTAACACGAACTCACTCTAGTTTAGAGAATTTAGAAGGCTCGACTTTCGATCATGGGTGATCACTTCTTGAAACCCTGAGGATAGTGATACGTTGTTGATATGATCATACCCTCTTGAACATGTTTTCGTGTCCTTTCTTGAAACCTCTTGACTACACAGGCATATTTCAGATTTATTCACACGACCTAAGGAAACTCCTCCAAATTTGGTTGCTTACTGACTCGATAAATCGCAAACTCATCTAAGTTCATGGATCAAGGTGAATTATTCCTCCTTCGCATATGGACGAGCCCAACAACCTTGACGGAAGTTTCAGCAAACCTTAACACTACAAACTTGTGCGACAACCATTATGCGATGGTAAATTCTTGTTATGATTGATATATCCACGTGACATCTCCATTTGACAAACCACATACTTTATTTTAACTTTATACAACCTGCGTACGACCAGCTATGCTTTCGACATCAGGTAAACCCCGGCTGCGGATTCTTAAACGCTTACACATCGATTGCGACTACCCTTTTTGCATGTTTCCACATCCACTCATGATATACATCTCGAATCCTATGATCCTTATCCTAACAACAATCTTCGTGAACTCTCGCTTAGACGAGTTACTCTCTACGAACGTTACTCGAGTAGCATTGGGCCATAAATATCGCGGATATGAAGATATCACGCACACTGTCCTTAGAACTCGATACGACCGATATAGGTTTCCAGTCACGACATTCGAATTTTGCCTACCTTGACGGATATGCCACTTGATTTCTTCGACGACATCCGAATCTACTCCAAGAACTAGTAGGAATCTGAGTGATACCTACACCTTACCATGGAGCTCCTACAACACAAACAACCTTACGTTAAGTTTGCAACGTATGCCTTTTGACATCATGAAGCCCGCTTTTCTTGATCGTATGCACAAACCCTCGCAGCTCTAACTCGAAAGATTGCTCAAGAATCCGCATTTCAACAGTTGAAGGTGAAACTCCGTAATACACCTATTCTTTCTGTCACACCCCAACCGATGGCGGAATCATCGAGGCGCGGCACTGAGCGAAACAGATTGTTCATGAGAATCCATAACGACTATTATATACCGGATATTTAAACGTCATGTCTCATACCATAACATATCAAATAAAACAGTTATTACAGATAATTGTCTCACAAACAAGTATTGATCCGACAACTCAGTTTTCAAATAGACAATTTATTTATTTGTTTCTTGGACTCTTTCCTAGCCTCGATTTCATCACACAGCAAACAAGGCGTCCTAGCATCTTAAGCACCTGCCACATACGTTAAAGTAAAAGTCAATACACATAGTGTAAAGGTGAGCATAAAAGTTTAATAATAGCATAGTAGAGTTTGAAATCCTTTATGCATAACCAATACGTACAACGTGTGATGTGAAGCACGTTAGTTATCGACATGATCCTATCGATATCAATGACTGCGGGTTGACTGCCCAAGGCAGTTCATAATACATATTCACCACTGTGAACCATGTAATTAATTGTCCTTAACAACCCCTGAGTGAACAGGTGCTGAGTCCAAACAAATAGTACTATCGTTGCTAAGGCAGGTAGACAGCAATCTATGTGTAAACATAACAAACAAGCATTCATCGAGTCACGTATAACATACAGTAGCGGTTAGCGTTTAAAGTATTGCGTAGTGTGTTTGATGTGATTTAGAATAAGTAGCGTATGTAACACCCAAAAGTGCATAAAGCAAAAAGGGTTCGAGTATACTCACAGCGATTGAGTTTGTGGATTGAAGGGAGCGCTTAGAGTGGAATTAGCCTGAACAGTTAACGATAGCACAACGGTAAGCGGCGCGTAAAACGATACAAGTGTAAGGATCGGATGGCCAGTCGATCGGGTGGTAATCCGTTCGGATGGTCATCCGATCGGATGGCCATTCGATTGGATTGACACCTCGCTTGGTGAGGATGTGTTTGTGTATGATGGTTTGACTTTTAAAGTTTTCGTTGTAGTATTTTGAAAATAGAGAAGTATCTCTACCATTCACATCGGTCGATCGAACGATCGTTCGATCGGACGGCGATCCGTTTGGCGAGGCTTCTCAGTGTGATAACAAGTTCACAGCAGGACGGTCACTCGATCGGATAGCAATCCGTTCGGGTGGCAACCCATGTGTATTGAACATGTTGAAAATTGTTTAAGTACTGAAGTCCTAGACGTCACATGATCGGACGGTCGCTCGATCGGATGACAATCCAATCGGACGGTAATCCATTCAACGTCCAAGTCCTTGAGTAGTTTGAATAAAAGTTTAAGTGTGGAACCAAGGTGCAACCCGATCGGACGGCCGGTTGATCGGATGGCAATCCGATCGGAGGGCAATCCATTCCGACGTCCTGGTCGTCCTGACACTTGATTCTGTTTGAAGTCTTGTAGTTTTGAATGAGACGTTTTGATACCTTGCTTGAACAATCAGAACCCTTACCTCGAACCAAGTGACTCGACCGACCAGGAATCACCCAACTCCGACCGGTTCACGGTCCGAGTCGGTAGTTCATGTTCAAACCCGAAATCAATATCTCTCAGATGGAATTCAGATCTAGAACTGATACATCACTACGAACGAGTAGAAGTTCAGAACAAGCTCTGATTCCATCGGGTTTGAGTGCATTGAGTGTAAAAGAGTTGAAAGAAAGTTAGAAAAACCATCTTTCAATCCTTTTCACCATGAATATGTTCAGATCTATGCAAGATCTTTGTTCATCCATGTGGAAATCATTTAGATCTAAGTTGTTCTTGGTGGAATGAGGCCAAAACATGAAGTTCATAAGAACACCATGATGACATTATCCTGGAACACCTCAATCCCCAGATTTCTCGGTTAAAAGTTGAGATCCAAAAGATAGAAAGGTGTAGGAGTGCGTGTAGATCAAGAATGTAGAAGATTTAGGTTGAAAACTTACAAGATTTGAGAGAAATCGGAAGAAATGCGGGCTGAAGCGAGTTGGTCCAACAAAGGAGCTGTCACCATCAAAGAGGTGACAAATGGGGGGAGGGGGTATTTATAGGGTTTCCTAAAATGGAAAGTGGGGTAAGTGGCTGGTCGATCGGGTGGCAACTCGATCGGTGGCAACCCGATCGGATAGCAATCCGATCGGTTGGCCACTCGACCCTAGGGTTCGGCGCGATGGGTTTTGTCATTTCGATTTGTGTGTAATGTGTTGCGATACGATTCGCGAGAGCGATGCGATAGAGTTACCCATTAAATTACTTTTAATCCCAACTACTATATCCAACATACAATCATCCTGATTAACTTGCGATTAGCGTTTGCGATTCGATTCGATTGCGATAGCGTTGCGATTGTGTTTCTATTGATTACCACAACATAATACAAAATAAACATGCACAAGTAACACATAAGTAACACACACACATAAAACAATTTCCAGTACGCATAATTCGAGTTGCGATTGCGATTTAGTCGATTAGCGATTAATATGTGATTAAATCTCGATTATTAACAAGTATTCCACATAATACAACTAATGCGATAAAACAAATAGATTATCTACAAGTCAAAGAAGTCAAAACAGGAGTTGAGCAAGGAGTGACAGATCGCAATTTGCAATCTTTTCTTCCTTTGACTTCAATCTTGACTTTGACTTTGACTTCCGAAACACGGGGTGTTACAGCCTCCCCCTCTTAAGGGAATTTCGTCCCGAAATTAGGCCGAAGCCGTAACAAACAACTGCGGGTACTTCGCCTTCATGTCACTTTCGAGTTCCCAAGTGAACTCTGCGCCTCGTTTGCCTTTCCAGCGAACTTTCACAATGGGAATGCATAAGCGCCTGAGTTGCTTGGTTTGTCGGTCCATGATCTCGACAGGCTTTTCCACAAAGTGTAGTGTTTCGTACACTTGAAGATCCTCGAGAGGTACGTGTAAATCATCCACAGCCAGACACTTTCTGAGGTTCAAAATGTGGAAAGTCGGGTGAACGTTGCTAAGTTCCTCCGGTAGTTCGAGTCTGTAGGCCACTTTGCCGATCCTTTCCAGAATCTTAAAGGGTCCAACGTATCGAGGCGCGAGCTTTCCTCTATTGCCTAATCTGACCACACCCTTCCAAGGTGATACCTTTAGGAGTACGTGGTCGCCAACGTCAAATTCAAGGGGCTTGCGTCGTCTATCGGCGTAACTTTTCTGACGACTCCGAGCTTTCAGTAGATTGTCTCGAATCTGGAGGATTTTGTCAGTCGTTTCTTGCAATAGCTCAGGACCGGTTAATTGCGAGTGCCCGATCTCGTGCCATACAATAGGTGATCGACATCTTCTTCCATACAATGCCTTAAATGGTGCCATTTGAATGCTGGAATGATAACTGTTATTGTATGAGAATTCAACTAAAGGTAAGTATGCGTCCCAATTACCACCGAAATCTATGACACACGAACGGAGCATGTCTTCAAGGGTAAAAATCGTTCGCTCAGTCTGACCGTCGGTTTGGGGATGGAAGGTGGTACTTATTTTAAGCGTAGTACCGAGTGCGGATTGAAAAGTTTCCCAGAGACTCGAGGTAAACTGAGCATCGTGGTCAGAGATGATGTTGCGAGGCGTCCCATGTCGACAAATGATCTCATTGGTGTAGATTCGGGCTAATCTTTCTACCTTATAGTCTTCTCGTATCGACAGAAAATAGGCAGATTTAGTCAAAGGGTCAACGACAACCCAAATGCTGTCGTGACTTGATGGCGTGCGCGGAAGTTTCGTTATGAAGTCCATAGCTATACTCTCCCATTTCCATATAGGAATTTCGGGTTGGACAAGTAAGCCAGAGGGTGTTTGATGCTCGGCCTTGACTTTCGAGCAAGTCAGGCACTTCGAAACATAGTGGGCGATATCCCTCTTCATGCCCGGCCACCAGTACTTGTAGCGCAGGTCCTGGTACATTTTGCCAGCACCGGGATGAAGAGAATATCGGGATTTGTGGGCCTCGTCCATCAGAATCTGTCATAAACAATCTGCTTGGGGATCCAGATTCGGTCCAGATAATGGAATATCCCATTCGACTTATTCGCTAACTGGGCTCCATCGTTGATAATCCTTTCCTTCTTTAAAGTGCGTTCGGTGAAACAAGCATGTTGGGCTTCGCGGATGAGGGTTTCGAGATCAAATTGGGCTTGGATGTTACGGGCGCTATGCAAATAGCTCCGTCTGCTGAGTGTGTCGGCAATGACATTTGCTTTGCCAGGATGGTAACGAATCTCACAGTCATAATCGTTGAGAACTTCTACCCACCAGCGTTGACGCATATTAAGTTCTTTCTGGTCAAAGATATGTTGTAGGCTCCTATGATCGGTAAAGATCGTACACTTGGTACCATAAAGGTAGTGTCGCCAGATCTTTAACGCAAAAACAACTGCACCTAGCTCGAGGTCATGGGTTGTATAGTTCTTCTCGTGGATCTTGAGCTGGCGATATGCGTAAGCTATAACCTTGTCTCGTTGCATGAGGACACAACCAAGGCCAAGGTTCGAGGCATCACAATAGACGATAAAGTCATCGTTTCCGTCAGGTAGAGTGAGAACAGGAGCATTGCAAAGCATATACTTGAGGGTTTGAAAGGCAGTCTCTTGTCCAGTTCCCCAAACAAAAGGCTTATCTTTGTGCGTGAGAGAGGTAAGCGGCACAGCAATTTTTGAGAATCCTTCGATAAATCGGCGATAATAGCCCGCTAGTCCGAGAAAAGAATGGAATTCAGACGGATTCTTAGGTGTAACCCAACTCTTGACAGCTTTGATCTTTGCGGGGTCGACGTGAATACCTTGACTATTGACAATGTGACCGAGGAATTGCACCTCCTCTAGCCAGAATTCACACTTGGAGAACTTGGCATAGAGTCGATTTCCCTGGAGTAGCTCGAGAACCAAACGTAGATGTTGCGCGTGTTCGGTTTTCGACTTGGAATAGATCAGGATATCATCGATGAACATGATGACGAAGCAGTCGAGAAAAGGTTTACACACGAGATTCATCAGATCCATGAAAACCGCGGGTGCGTTGGTTAAACCAAAAGGCATAACAACGAACTCATAGTGGTCGTATCGAGTGCGAAAAGCGGTCTTGGGTATATCCTCCTCTTGAATGCGTAACTGGTGGTAGCCTGAACGTAAATCGATCTTGGAGAAGCACGTAGCACCTTGTAACTGGTCAAACAAATCATCGATGTGGGGTAGGGGATAGCGATTCTTGATTGTCAGCTTATTCAGTTCCTGATAGTCGATGCACATCCGGAACGACCCATCCTTCTTTTTGACGAGGAGGACTGGTGCGCCCCAAGGAGAGGTGCTAGGGCGAATAAAGCCTTTATCAAGTAATTCCTGGAGCTGACTCGATAGTTCGCACATTTCGGATGGTGCGAGTCGATAAGGAGCTTTAGCAACGGGATTTGCTCCAGGAATGAGGTCGATTCGAAAGTCGATATCACGACTTGGGGGTAGACCGGGAAGTTCATCAGGAAATACGTTGGGGAATTCACAAACAACAGGTTACTTCCTTAACTTCCTTTTTCTCTGCTACTACAATGTGTGCCAAGAAAGCTTGGTATTCCTTGCGGAGATACTTGCTAGCCTGAACACACGATATGAGTTGGAGTTTCTTCGACGCGACTTCACCGTAAACACACAATTGATCACCATTAGCGAGCGAGAATCGAATCATCTTTTCGAAGCAAACAACTTCAGCATGGTTTTCATGAAGAAAATCCATGCCTACTATGACATCAAAACTACCGAGCTGCATCGGAATAAGGTCGATAGGAAAGATGTGATTGTTGAGTTCGAGAGTACAATCATGAAGAACAGAATTGACAGCGACGGTTCTTCCGGTGGCAACTTCAACATCGAACGTCGAGGGGAGATGGGCGCGCTTACGATTAAGGAGCTTTTCGAACTCAAACGATACAAAACAGTTATCGGCTCCAGTATCAAACAAACACGAAGCATAAATACCATTCACAAGGAACGTACCATTGACCACGTTATTGTCAGCTTGGGCTTGGCGCACATTAATGTTGAAGGTTCGAGCACGTGTTGCTTGCTGTTGTTGTTGTTGCTCTTGCTGCTGTTGCTGTTGCTGCTGCTGCTGTTGTTGGGGCTCTTTCTTCACAACCTGATTGGGGCACATGTTTGCGAAGTGGTTGGGATCACCACACGCAAAGCAGACTCTAGCGTTGACCGCGGGTGCCTGAGCCGCTTGTTGGCCTTGAGGAACAGGAAGTAGAGCTTGATGAGCAGTAGCTGGAGCTTGACTAGGACCCGTACGGCAGTTAGCGGTGAAATGGCCATACATGTTGCAGTGTACACAAAATCTGCAAGCGATTCCCACCGGGTGATGATAGGTACATGTAGGGCAGGCCGGGTGAGGACCCGTATAAGCACGCTTTGCCAGCGGTGCTTGGGTTACCGGTGCCGCGACCTGGCGGTGTTGCATCTGCTGCTGAGCTGGTATAGCTTGGAGTGGGGCAGCAGTGGTAACAGCACAGTTCTTGTTGCTGGAGTTGCTGTTGTTCTTCCTCTTGCGACGAGAGGCTTTTGAAGACTGAGGAGTAGCGGCGGTTTCAGCGGTTGGTGCCGTGGTAGCTTGATGCAGATTCTTGGCGGCTTTATCCCAGAAGCCAGACTTGACTCGCTTGTCGTTTATTGCAGCGGCAAGCAGGTAAGGCTATTCGATTGTCGCTGGCTTTGACGCTTGCACAAAATCTGTGACACAATCCGGCAGAGCTCGGATATACTTCTTGATCGTCATATCTGAAGTCTTGACTTGATCAAGACAGATTATGCTAAGCTGCTTGAAGCGAGCAGTTAAAGCAGCATTGTCACCATCCTTCTGCTTGATATGCCAGAATTCGTCCTCCAACTTTTGGCACTCGTGGGGAGGACAGAACTCTTCCAACATGACGTTCTTCAACTTATCCCACGTCAAACCGTAAGCTGCATCATTTCCGCGTTTGTTTCTCTCGGCCGTCCACCAGTCTAAAGCGCGGGACTGAAAGACGCCGGTCGCGTTGAGAGTGCGGAGATCATCAGGACAGCCACTCTGGCGTAGGGTGACCTCGATCGAATCAAACCATTGAAATAAGGCCGTAGGGCCATCTTCGCCAGTAAATTCTTTCGGTCCGCAAGCTTTAAACTGCTTGAAGCTAAACGCAGCTTTAGGAGCATCTTTAGGAGTTTCAGTCCTGGACTCTTCAGAAGACTTGCTAGCATTCTCTTGTAGGTCTCTAACGATCTGCGAAACGACTTTTGCTATCTGCTCAGCGACGAGTGCAGCAAGGCGTTTGTCTCTCTGTTCTCGGCGAGCATGTCGAGAGTAACGGGGTCCAGATGACGACATCGTCTGCAACAGACATCGTCACAGGACTCAACACAATTTCGATTATTCCTAGTATAGTCTAGCGATTCATCATAAAGCTCAGGAACACGTATCCACAAAATCACAGAATCACATAGGCACAAAAACACAGATTCATATAATCACATAAGCACATAAGCACGGTAAGGCATATAATAGCAAATAGAAGCAGTCAGAATACAGAAACCTATCACTCACAGTCCGCGAGCGTTCGAGAATAGCGGTCGCGATTAGCGAGAACACAGCGAGTGGCATAGCGAGTAGTATGGCATAATTAATTAACATAGTATACGATTATCCATAAGTAGTAGCGATTTGTTAACGTTTTGAGGTAGTTGTGCAGTGTGAATCGTGTGTGTCGATCAAGGCGAAGAGTGTAAAGCGAATAATTCACCAAAAATCGAAACATATAACAAACAAAATCACATAAAATCCCCGTAAAAAGCGACAAATATTAGAGTCGGCAGTTGCGGGCTCAGAATCGAAACTCATAAAAATCGAGAATAGATTGTCTGCGGCTCGATAGACATTGACTTCCCAAAGTGTTTCGACTATTCGTGAGGACCTTCAGTGCACACTTTGGCCTTCTAGACTGTGCTCTTGCCTCGGTTCCGGGCAATCGGCACGCATCTTTCCAGTTGTAGTGTGACTTTAAGTCGTCGGAGTCTGTCGAGACTTTGGTGAGAGTTTTGTTAAAACAAAATAGGGCACGGAACGAGTCATCAAGGTTCGGGTTTCACCCCTGACTTAATAACTTTGTTCCTGTTTTGATAAAATAGGGAGGAAATTTGCGTCGAAATGCGGATTTCACTCCTAATTCAATGCAACTCCTCCTATTTTGTTGATGAAAATGCAGGTCGAACAAGTGGTTTAGTCGAGAGTTTGCGGTTTTCACACCTAATCTCCACTAAATCACTCGTTCATTTTTGAAAATTTGAATGTAGTGATAGTGTAGTGTAAGCGAGTACAGCGAGAAATGGCAAGTAAGCTTGTACAAAACCCTTCAGGGTATGCACAAGTCGGTCTGTTGGTACTTAACTATAGACTAGGTCGTTTCTAAGACATCGACCCAGACTAGGTCGAGTCTGGCCTAATTCCCTATAATTATGGCTCTGATACCAATCTGTCACACCCCAACCGATGGCGGAATCATCGGGGCGCGACACTGAGCGAAACAGATTGTTCATGAGAATCCATAACGACTATTAATTACCAGATATTTAAACGTCATGCCCCATACCATAACATATCAAATAAAACAGTTATTACAGATAATTGTCTCACAAACAAGTACTGATCTGACAACTCAGATTTCAAATAGATAATTTATTTATTTGTTTCTAGGACTCTTTCCTAGCCTCGATTTCATCACACAGCAAACAAGGCGTCCTAGCATCTTATGCACCTGCCACATACGTTAAAGTAACAGTCAATACACATAGTGTAAAGGTGAGCATACAAGTTTAATAATAGCATAGTAGAGTTCGAAATCATTTACGCGTAACCAGTACGTACAATGTGTGATGTTAAGCACGTTATTTATCGATATGATCCTATCGATACCAATGATTGCGGGTTGACTGCCCAAGACAGTTCGTAATACATATTCACCACTGTGAACCATGTAATTAATTGTCCTTAACAACCCCTGAGTGAACAGATGCTGAGTCTAAACAAATAGTACTATCGTTGCTAAGGCAGGTAAACAACAATCTATGTGTAAACATAACAAACAAGCATTCATCGAGTCACGTATAACATACAGTAGCGGTTAGCGTTTAAAGTATTACGTAGTGTGTTTGATGTGATTTAGAATAAGTAACGTATGTAACACCCAAAAGTGCATAAAGCAAAAAGGGTTCGAGTATACTCACAGTGATTGAGTTTGTGGATTGAAGGGAGCGCTTAGAGCGGAATTAGCCTGAACAGTTAACGATAGCACAACGGTAAGCGGCGCGTAAAACGATACAAGTGTAAGGATCGGATGGCCAGTCGATCGGGTGGTAATCCGTTCGGATGGTCATCCGATCGGATGGCCATTCGATTGGATTGACACCTCGCTTGGTGAGGATGTGTTTGTGTATGATGGTTTGACTTTTGAAGTTTTCGTTGTAGTATTTTGAAAATAGAGAAGTATCTCTACCCTTCACATCGGTCGATCGAACGATCGTTCGATCGGACGGCGATCCGTTTGGCGAGGCTTCTCAGTGTGAGAACAAGTTCACAGCAGGACGGTCACTCGATCGGATAGCAATCCGTTCGGGTGGCAACCCATGTGTATTGAACAAGTTGAAAATTGTTTAAGTACTGAAGTCCTAGACGTCACACGATCAGACGGTCGCTCGATCGGATGACAATCCGATCGGATGGTAATCCGTTCAACGTCCAAGTCCTTGAGTAGTTTGAATAAAAGTTTAAGTGTGGAACCAAGGTGCAACCCGATCGGACGGCCGGTCGATCGGATGGCAATATGATCGGATGGCAATCCGATCGGACGGCAATCCGTTCCGACGTCCTGGTCGTCTTGACACTTGATTCTGTTTGAAGTCTTATCGTTTTGAATGAGACATTTTGATACCTTGCTTGAACAATCAGAACCCTTACCTCGTCCCAAGTGACTCGACCGACCAGGAATCACCCAAGTCCGACCGGTTTACGGTCCAAGTCGGTAGTTCATGTTCAAACCCAAAATCAATATCTCTCAGATGGAATTCAGATCTAGAACTGATACATCACTACGAACGAGTAGAAGTTCAGAACAAGCTCCGATTCCATCGGGTTTGAGTGCATTGAGTGTAAAAGAGTTGAAAGAAAGTTAGAAAAACCATCTTTCAATCCTTTTCACCATGAATATGTTCAGATCTATGCAAGATCTTTGTTCATTCATGTGGAAATCGTTTAGATCTAAGTTGTTCTTGGTGGAATGAGGCCAAAACATGAAGTTCATAAGAACACCATGATGACATCATCCTGGAACACCTCAAATCCACAGATTTCTCGGTTAAAAGTTGAGATTCAAAAGATAGAAAGGTGTAGGAGTGCGTGTAGATCAAGGAAGTACAAGATTTAGGTTGAAAACTTACAAGATTTGAGAGAAATCGGAAGAAATGCGGGCTGAAGCGAGTTGGTCGAACAAAGGAGCTGTCACCATCAAAGAGGTGACAAATGGGGGGGGGGGGGGGTATTTATAGGGTTTCCTAAAATGGAAAGTGGGGTAAGTGGCTGGTCGATCGGGTGGCAGTCCGATCGGGTGGCAGCCCGATCGGGTGGCAGCCCGATCGGATGGCAATCCGATCGGTTGGCCACTCGGTCGGTTGGCCACTCGACCCTAGGGTTCGGCGCGATGGGTTTTGTCGTTTCGATTCGCGTGTAATGCGTTGCGATACGATTCGAGAGAGCGATGCGATAGAGTTACCCATTAAATTACTTTTCATCCCAACTACTATATCCAACATACAATCATCCTAATTAACTTGCGATTAGCGTTTGCAATTCGATTGCGATAGCGTTGCGATTGCGTTTCGATTGCGATAGCGTTGCGATTGCGTTTCGATTGATTACCACAACATAATATAAATAAACATGCACAAGTAACACAAAAGTAACACACACGCATAATTCGAGTTGCGATTGCGATTAATATGCGCTTAAACCTCAATTATTAACAAGTACTCCACATAATACAACTAATGCGATAAAACAAATAGATTATCTACAAGTCAAAGAAGTTAAAACAGGAGTTGAGCATGGAGTGACAGATCACAATTAGCAATCCTTTTCTTCCTTTGACTTCAATCTTGACTTTGACTTCCGAAACACGGGGTGTTACACTTTCATTACCAGAAGGCATTGACGATTATGTTGTTTATTGTGACGCGTCAATCCAAGGACTTGGGCGTGTGTTGATGCAGCTTGAGAAAGTCATTGCTTATGCATCACGCCAACTCAAGGTTCACGAAAACAACTACACTACCCACGATTTGGAGTTGGGAGCAGTGATGTTTGCACTCAAGATATGGAAACATTACTTGTACGGTACTAAGTGCACTATCTACACCGATCACAAGAGTCTTCAGCATATCTTGGATTAGAAGGAGTTGAACATGCGACAGCGTCGACGAGTCGAACTCCTCAACGACTACGAGTGCGTAATCAAGTACCATCCAGGCAAGGCCAACATTGTGGCTGATGCCCTCAGTCGTAAGGAAACCAAATCTATGCGTGTACATGCGTTGCAGCTTACTATCTACTCCAGTCTTCCTACCCAAATCCGTTATGCTCAGGTTGAAGCACTGAAGGAAGAGAACCTCAAAGCTGAGTCCCTGCGGGGCATGGAAAAGCAACTCGTACGCAAGGAAGATGGTACCTATTACCTCATGGAACGTGTCTGGGTTCCATTATATGGAAACCTACGAGAGCTTATGATGGGCGAAGCACACAAGTCTCGTTACTCGGTGCATCCTGGTTCTGACAAGATGTACCAAGATCTCAAGACTCTGTACTGGTGGCCCCACATGAAAGCTAACATAGCGACCTATGTTAGTAAATGCTTGACCTGTGCTAGGGTTAAGGTTGAGTACCAGAAGCCATCAGGACTACTCCAACAACCAGAGATCCCAACATGGAAATGGGAGCAAATTTCCATGGATTTCGTCACTGGCTTACCTATATCTCAACGAGGAAACGACACCATCTGGGTGATCATGGATCGACTAACCAAGTCTGCACACTTTCTGGTAATCAAGGAAACTGACAAGTTTTCTACATTTGCAGACATCTATCTAAAGGAGGTGATCGCCAGGCACGGAGTACCAACTTCCATCATTTTTTATCGAGACCCACGTTTTGCATCTGAATTGTGGTAGGCGATGCACAAATCCTTTGGCTCACGTCTAGACATGAGCACTGCCTATCACCTGCAGACGGATGGTCAGACCGAGCGTACCATCTAAACCCTTGAAGACATGCTGCGGGCATGTGTTATTGACTTTGGTAACGGCTGAGAAAGACATCTACCTTTAGTGGAGTTTTCATACAACAATAGTTACCACACCAGCATCAAGGCTGCTCCGTTCGAGGCTTTGTACGGACGGAAATTCCGATCACCTCTATGTTGGGCAGAAGTTGGCGATAGCCAAATCACTGGCCCAGAACTCGTTATCGACACAAAGGAAAAGATTGCCCAAATCAGACAACGAATGGAGGCAGCTCGTGACCGTCAGAAAAGCTACGCTGATAAGCGTAGGAAACCTCTCGAGTTCCAGGTTGGGGATCGAGTACTACTTAAAGTCTCACCATGGAAATGTGTGGTTCGCTTTGGTAAACGAGGCAAGCTTAATCCGCGTTATGTCGGACCTTTCAAAGTCACTAAAAAAATTAGCATAGTAGCATATATACTGAACTTACCTGGCGAGCTCAGCAGTGTACAAAACGTTTTTCATGTGTCAAATCTGAAGAAATGTCTGTCAGATGAGACTCTCATTATTCCTTTAAAGGAACTCACGATCGATTACCAGCTACGTTTCGTCGAGGAACCGGTAGAGATCATGGACTGCGAAATCGAAACCCTTAAGCGTAACAAAATGCCTATAGTTCGAGTTCGTTGGAGCTCACGTCGTGGACCGGAATCTACTTGGGAACGGGAAGATGAAATGATGCGCAAGTATCCTCAGTTGTTTAAGAAAAATGTGTCCAGTATTGAAGCTACTACAAAATTTCGGGACGAAATTCCAAACCAACATTGGGATGATGTGACACCCCGCGAAAACGTGCGACAACACTAGCATCCTCAGTGACTGTTTGCAAATTTCGGGACGAAATTTCATTCAACTTGGGGATGATGTGACAACCCGTAACTTCGAGGTAAAAAAAACGTTCGTTTCGCTTTTACAAATTAATTATATACCTATCTAATTTATTTTAAACAACGAATACTTGAAACCAAATCCTTATTGTGTCGGACCGACCCGAACCGTTGGAACCAAAACACCTGTTTCACTTGTCGATCCAACTCACTCGCATAACTCGGAGCTTACGAGACCCGAACCGTAGCATGAATATTATACATTTATATTAGTAGATTAATATTAGTTGATTATAAAAAAAACAAAAAAACCAAATTATCTAACATTAATTTAGACAAATAGCTACACACACCCTCCCCCAGTCCCTTGTGTTTGTGTGCAGCCCCATCGGCCCAACACCCTCTTTTTTTCGTGTTATCAGCTCAACTCCCCTTGCCACTTTAAATTTATATGGCCCAACCCTTTTTTTTCCAAACCGCCCCAACATAAACACATACATATCACGTTTTTTTTGCATGTTGTATTATATTATACTACATATACAATCATAAGTTGGGGGGAATAGTGCCAGGCAGCTGCCTGGCACTCCCCCATTGGACCAACCTTTTTTTAATTTAATTTTATTTCCAGTTTAAACTTACGCTTTCGTCCTTCGTTTAAAAATACGTTTTTGCTCCTAGCTCAAAATAAAATTATAATTTTGCCCCTAGCTCAAAATTACGCTTTTGCCCTCGGTTCAAAAACTCATTTTTAATTTTGTTCTCAGTTTAAAATTACGGTTTCACCCTTCGTTTAAAATTACAGTTTTGCCCCCAGTTCAAAATAAAATTTTGGTTTTCCCTCTACCTTAAAATTACGATTCTGCCCTCAGCTTAAAATTACGTTTTTGCCCACAGTTCAAAATAAAAGTTGGGGGGGAATAGTGCCAGGCAGCTAGGGGTGAGCATGGTGCGGTTCGGTTCGGTTATTACCTATAACCGAAACCATAACCGCACACTGCGGTTATCAAAAAATCATAACCGTTCGGTTTCGGTTAATGTGGTTTCGGTTAATCGGTTATTGCGGTTAATGCGGCTTCGGTTCGGTTATAGGTCGGTTATTTTCATTGTTTCTAATGTTGGACTTTAAATGTGTGGGTCGAGCAAAATTAATGCGCAAACAATAAATATACGGTTAATCAATTATATTTCACTACCATATGCATACTAATTTCAAAACAAAAGTAACACGTGTAGTCACGTGTTATGTGGAAACATACATACGAACACAAAGTGGTTTTTAAATTCGACTGTTTTTAATCAAAACATAAAAAGTTGTAGTGCAATCTTCATCAAAGTTGGGTCATGGTTAAAAGTTAAAACATTCAAATACTTCGCCAAAGATACATATTGATTAGGCCATGGTTAAGCATTTAAATACAAACTTAAAGACTTATGGTGCTACGGATTTGGCTATGTTTAAAATATTCGGTTCGGTTCGGTTATTTGCGGTTATGAAAATAAGAATAACCATAACCGAACCGCAAAAATCGGTTATTAAAAATATAAATAACCAACCCTTCGGTTATTTCGGTTCGGTTTTTTCGGTTACGGTTCGGTTAATTCGGTTGTATGCTCACCCCTACAGGCAGCAGCCTGGCACTCCCCCATTGGACCAACCTTTTTTTAATTTAATTTTATTTCTAGTTTAAAATTACGCTTTCGTCCTTCGTTTAAAAATACGTTTTTGCTCCCAGGTCAAAATAAAATTATAATTTTGCCCCTAGCTCAAAATTACGCTTTTGCCCTCGGTTCAAAAACTCATTTTTAGTTTTGTTCTCAGTTTAAAATTACGGTTTCGCCCTTCGTTTAAAATTACGGTTTTGCCCCCAGTTCAAAATAAAATTTTGGTTTTCCCTCTACCTTAAAATTACGATTCTGCCCTCAGCTCAAAATTACGTTTTTGCCCACAGTTCAAAATAAAATTATGATTCCCCCCCCCCCCCCGCAGCTCAAAATTATGATTTTGCTCTCAGTTTAAAATTATGATTTCGCCTCCAGCTAAAAATTTGATTACGATTTTGCCCTCTATACAGACATACATGTTATGAGAGAGAAATATTCGGTTTATACGCGGGCGGGGCAAAAGCTAATTGATAACAAATACCAAACCTCCCAAACCCTAACCTGCGACTACATAAGTGCCCTCTCTACTCTCTTCTGTCGACATCACTAAGAGAGCCAAGAAAAACTCCTTTCAAGTTCTCGGTTTATAGCACTAGCGATCTCCGCCGTCGTTAAAACTCGGTAACACCCTTATATATTGTTTTATTCATGTTAATATCTTGTTAGATTGGCTGTGCTCCTGAAGTTGTTAATGAACATTGATGTTAATGATATCAATTTATAGCCTAGTGTCCATAAAATCGTATATGATAACTAGTAATATGGTTCATGCATGGATTGATATATATATATGTATGGAGTAGGGTCGCACATGCTTGAAAAAAGCGTCTGCCAGAACATTACAGCCAAATTCGGCGGGCTGTAACGGGGTCATAATTTATCAAAAACTGATGTTTCTTGAATCCATGATGAACGTCCAGGAAATATCTTTCAAACCCAACTAAAATCGCATTTTTTGAGGTCGTTTACTATTTTTAAAGGACTGTTTTGTACAGCAGCAAAAGCTGCGCTTTTTCTGCAGAAAATGTGTGTTATGTTTTCCGTCATAACTTGAAATCTGTATAGAGTTAGGTCACGAAATTTGTACTGCAGATGGCCACTGATGTCGTTGTAATTCTCCAACTGGAATTTCGTCAATCGGACTTACGATGAATTTTAAATGAATTTTTCCGTGGACTGCAGTCAGAACGTGACGAATCTGATTGCAGCTTGGTAAATGAATTTTATAAAATAATTGGTGATGAATTGGATCCCAAGATTTTGAAACAATAATATTTAGATCGTTTAAAACATTCTGTAATTTTTTGGGAATTTTTTTGTACACGAACTATTTCGGGTAACAATCCGAAAACTGCCGAAAATGCACTATATTGCTGAAATTTTTATTGAAGAGTATTTTAAGTCTTCATGACACTTGTGTTATCGCTAAACTATGTCGTGATAAATGCATGCATGATATTTAGTATTGTATGATATAATGTGCTACGTGCTAGATACGTGTAGGATTCGTGTTTCCGCGTGAGTACACCCACTAACCCTTAAACGGTAATCATGTTAGGATGTGATTGACCAGTTCCACCTCACATATTTCTTTCCATAACTTAATCTGCCGAGCTAATCTAAGGTGAGTTCACACTTTCTCCAAAGCATGGGATTCCCGGTGGTTTGGGAATGGGTTAAGGAACTATAATGAAACCTGCGTATTCTCCTTGGGTAGGATACGTACCTCCATCCTCCATGGGAAGGATGACAACATTAAATCCTACGTATTCTCCATGGGTAGATTACGTACCTCCATCCTCCTTGGGAAGGATGACAACATAGAACTTACTAGACAAAACTCTATCATGAAGTCCCTCATTTTTATATCGACTTAATCGTCGGGCCATTGGCGAACGGGTCATTAGTTAAATAGCGCTATTAGGTCTAACAAGCCTCACATCGTGCCGCAAAGGAATTGAGTGGACTAATGTACTTGGGCACTAGTCAATGATGATAGACATTGACTCATGGCACATAAACATGACTTAAGTCAGTAGTCGATATGGTAACGGGTCTAGTGGTTTACAACATGGGGTAGCCCCCACGGTATATGGTTTGGGAAGCAAGGAACTGGGTAACTTGTGGTTTTCGAAACATCTTGTGGTTTTTGGAACAACTTTAAAACAGACAACCAACTGTGAACTCACTCAACGTTTTTGTTGATTCGTAACTACATGCTTTGCAGGTCGTTAGGTACTTAGCTGGAGCTTGCATAGGGAAGGAGTCGTTGTGGAACATGGACCGTTGTGTGTTCATGATAAACTTATGAACTTTAAATTTATAATTTTGGGTTTTTGAACTTAATGCTTCCGCTGATAACTTAGACTTTGTTAAGTTGTTTTGACACCAATTATATTGTTTGGTTTGGATTTTATTTATTTATTTATTTATTTATATTGTTCAATATGATTGGTGGCTTGATCCTGGTCATGTCACGCTCCCTGCGGTGATACTCTGCTTGTGGATTTTGAGGGTGTGACATAACCCCAATGGGTTCGGTTCGTCGAACGGATGATCATGTATTTCCAATTAATTTTAGATTTAAAAAGCGTAGATCATTAAATGTTGAGTTAATCACACACCCAATCATCAACATTAATTATTAACCAAGAACAACAATCATGAAGGGAAAATAATGCTAATGATTTTGGCCCTTTAACATCCAACGAAGTAGATGACATGGATACAAAGTTTGTAAAAGATCAAAATTAAGCATTTAATCTTAACCTCTAACAAAATATAGTCCTCTTTTTTAGAAAAGTTAATTTCATTCAACACTAAACCAAAAGTCTAGCACCTCCCCCACATAACAGAGAAAAATCAAAGCAGGGAGATCTATACAACAAAACCAAACCAAAGAAACACAGACCCTTAACCCCTTATATAGTCTTATCTATTTAATCACATGACTCAAACCAAATAGCATTTTACAGCATTGTTTTAGAAAAAAATGTATCTTATCTAACCCATCCTATGTCCTTATTCAAAGTCAAAATGTCGTATTGCGAAGGATAAATTTTGTGATATATCTCCATAAAACAATAAAACTTATAAAATAATCACCACGACCATAACAATATCAAAATATCCAAACAGACCATCTCGATTTTACACATCACCCCATTTTTCCCTCTAATAACTTTTGTAACTTTTAATCTCCAACAGCCCCAAGAAACCGATTCTGGTACAAAAAAGTAAAAACATTTGCAATTAAGGTTCAGATATGGTTTACCATATCATCATCACCACCCTATTTTGATAATCTCAGATGAAATTTGGATCACCGTCATCGGTTATCAGTATGTTCGTTGGCCTTGAAACCAAATATTTCAGAACCATAGTCGTCGCTGCTAGGGTTGTGCAACCATGGAGGCTCAGATGAGACCCAACTCATCATCATCATCACCTTCCACCGCCACCATAGATGGTCGTAGCCTCCGACAACTACGGGGTAAATGCGCCGCCGCCCAACTCATCATCATTATCACCTTCCGCCGCCACCATAGACGGCCGTAGCCGCTGACAACGACATGGTAAATCTGCCACAGGCCAACGACGGCCGGAGTTGCCGGGATACAACAGGTCAACACCCGCAAATCATCTCAAAACAAATGAAATCTCAGGTTGGCTCGAGAGAGAGAAACCAAAAAAAAGCATCGAGAGAGAAAGAGAGAGAGAGAGGGGTTGGAGAGGGATTCTTAGACCGGGTGTAGTGGAGCTGCCACAGACAGTCGGAGCCGTCGGACATCGATGGCTCAACACCCAAAAACATCTCAAAACAAATGAAAGCTCAGGTTGGCTCGAGAGAGAGAAACCAAAAAAAAAAAAAGCATCGAGAGAGAAAGAGAGAGAGGGGTTGGAGAGGGATTCTTAGACCGGGTGTAGTAGGGCGTGGTTTTGTAAAAAAAATTCAAAAATAACGCTTGAAAACGCCCCCCCCCCCCCCCCCCCCCAATTACACTAGGCGTTTTGGGGCTTTTTTTCGAAAAAAATTGAGTCCGACATTTTATTTAAAACGCTTGCACATGTGTTGACCAACCAATCACAAGTCCCCAACGGCTAGATAATCAAACGGCTAGTTTTTTTTTTTTTTAAACATTTTACCCCTATATATATAAACTCATTCATTTCAACCAAAATCATCTCAAAAACTCTCTAAAAAACACAACCATTTTATAAAAAACTTGATGGATTCTCCTAGTTCTTCATCCATGGTAAATTTTTACTACAACGAGTTTTTTGCGGATGGCGATGGTTCAACCGGTGAGGAGGTTGAGCAAGAGGCGGTTACGAGTGCTTGTCAACTAGCGGTGAGATATGTCGAGCATTGTCGTCGCCCCCAAGCAGAAAAAAATAAAAGAGGTTTACAATTTTTTTTTTTAAGCTTATGTTTGTCTATGTTTTTTTATAAAGGTATAATTGATGTGTACGGTGCGCATTATCTTAGAACGCCCACATGGGACGACCTTCAAAAGATCTACGAGGTACATAATGCTGAGCATGGTTTACCTGGTATGAACGGGAGCATAGATTGCATGCATTGGCGTTGGGATAACTGCCCGACTGCATGGCGAGGCCAACACACACGGGGTGACCAAAAAGGACCCACTATTATTCTTCAGGCGGTTGCTTCACAGGACCTTTGGGTTTGGTCGGCTTACTTTGGCGTGGTCGGGTCATGCAATGATATCAATGTTTTTGAACAATCTCCGTTGTTAGAGGAGTGGATTTCTGGCAAAGCTCCAAAAGCGTCGTTTTACGCAAATGGAAACTACTACCCTCATGGATATTATTTGAGCGACGGAATTTAACATCTGGCAACCAAAAACTCTTTCAGATAGAATAGACAGCAACGTGTCAACAAAGCAGATTATACCAGTTTACAAAAACCAACCAATCTCCCATGGTTTAAAGAAAACCCTTGTACAACAATTAAGTGCAAATAGTACAAGTTCTAATGAAAAGAAAGTTTGCTAATTTGTACAAGGTAAATAACTAAAGCATAGCTGCATAGGGTACAACACCCAATGCTTAGAAATGTTTACAAAAACCAACCAATCTCCCATGGTTTAAAGAAAACCCTTGTACAACAATTAAGTGCAAATAGTACAAGTTCTAATGAAAAGAAAGTTTGCTAATTTGTACAAGGTAAATAACTAAAGCATAGTTGCATAGGGTACAACACCCAATGCTTAGAAATGTTTACAAAAACCAACCAATCTCCCATGGTTTAAAGAAAACCCTTGAACAACAATTAAGTGCAAATAGTACAAGTTCTAATGAAAAGAAAGTTTGCTAATTTGTACAAGGTAAATAACTAAAGCATAGCTGCATAGGGTACAACACCCAATGCTTAGAAATGTTACAAATATAATATAATATCATATCAAATCAGGCAAGACGGGGCGCCCAGTGATGGAAGAACGACCACGCGTTGATTGGCGTGGAACACCACCGTCGGTGGCAAACTTAATGCGTGGTGAAGAATAAGCGTGATGGCCATGACGCGTGGAGATTTGATGCAATTCAGTTGTTTTTTTTTATAAATGATTTTGATAGCGTGTGATGAGTGATTGATATTTCCACTAAAATCCATCACTAGTGATGGAATAATGCTCGATGACATGGCGGAAATTGATTGGATGTTGTGAGTGATGGGCGCCCCTACCCCTTAATATAATAACTTTTTTTCTTATTTTTTACCATCAACAGTAATCATATAACCTAAATGACAAAACTTAACCATATTCAGTTCGGTCTGGTTTTATCATTTACTTGTATTTCGGTTTTTGGCAGTGTTTTCATACACGGATCGGATCGGGAACCGGAGGTTGAGCCGGTCCGGGTCATGGTATCAGGCCAGAAATGCATTGAACCGGAAGTTGAACCGGCGACCAGGCGGTTGAACTGGGAAACCGGCCGGTCGGACCGGTTTTTGGAAGGGTTGGACCAATTTTTTATATATTTTTTTAGATTTAACCCTATTATTATTTTTTTTAATATTTACGATACCTTCCGAGTCTTACGTCCGGTCGGACCGGTCAGACCATTGAACTGGTAAGAAGACCGGTTCGACGTCCGATCCGCGGTTAATTCGGTTTGAAACAAAAACAATTCAACAACCTTTCTCATCTCTCTACTCTCTCAACTCCTTCACTAGTTGGCTATGGCTTCATCACTCCAATGGCTACCCAAAATCCGAAACTTAATTATCGCCCCTGTCGCACTACAACGAGCTTTAACCGCCGCCAACCACCGCCACACAGCTGTCGCATCCGCTTCTCAATCTATGTCTACTCTCAATTCTGTACGGTACTCTAACTACTCCCTTTTTAATGCCTTCAAAACCCTCATACAACACATAAACATCTTCCTTCTACTTGCTATAGCTTCAAATGTTAACTTGTAGAAATTAGACTCAAACTTAGGGTTTTATTTTCTCATAACCTGTTATTGTACTGTTGAATTGTTTTTTTTTTTTTTTTTTTTTTTTTTTTTTTTTTTTTTTTTAATCAGGATGTGTTCGTTTCAGATAATGGAATTCGAATGTAGATTCCATTTCTTATGTTGTTCCTTAGACTCAAAATTAGGTTTCTGTTGATTTGTGTTTCTATTAGACTTAAAATTAGGTCTTTGTTTTCTCACAATCTGTTATTGTATTGTTAAATTGTGTTTTTAATAATTTCAAAACTATAGGATTTTATTCATTTGTGTTTTTATTAGACTCGAAATTAGGTTTCTATGTTCTCACAATCTGTTATTGTACTGTTAAATTGTGCTTTTATTAGACTAGTGTGAGGTTCATTGGGGAACACTAAAAAGGTGGGGAACAGTGGAGAACCGACTCAAACGAACTCCGATTGGACTCACTCCAGCGGCGTTGGAACCGGCTTGTCGAACCCTAACTAGGATCTCTTAACCCTAAACCCTAAATCATAACCCCTAAACCCTAAATATATTAGGGTTTGGCTTTTAGGGTTTAACTTTAGGGTTTAGCTTTAGGGTTTAGCTTTAGGTTTAGCCTTTAGGGTTTAGCTTTTAGGGTTTACAGTTTAGATTTTACGGTTTAGCTTAGGTTTTAGCCTTATTTTTTAGCTTTAGGATTTAGAGTTTAGGAGTTAGGATTTAGGGTTTAGGGTTAAGTCACCCTAGTTAGGGTTCGACGAGCCGGTTCCAACGCCGCTGGAATGAGTCCAATCGGAGTTCGTTTGAGTCGGTTCCCCGCTGTTCCCCACTTTTTTAGTGTTCCCCAATGAACCTTCCCCTATTAGACTAAATATTAGGTTTCTGTTTTCTCACAATCTGTTAAATGGTGTTTTTGTTGGACTCGAAATTAGGTTTCTGTTTTCTCCATGGTTGTTAAAAGCCATCGCCTCTTGCACCTAGGCCCGTTTTTCAGGAAAGGCGAGGCAATCGCACTTTCAGTCGAGGAAATTGCGCTTTAATTCTCCATGTGAGGGTTCAGGCATAGATTATGGCGCGATTCCTAGGTTCTGGAGAGTTTCCAGCAAGATTCCAGCCAAATTTCTACTTTTATCTAAGGATAACTAGTTTTCTACACAATACACTAATAATTTAGAACTTTTGGTACTATATATATGATATTAAATGTTATATAATAGCTTTTGTTTATTTTATTTGAAAAATATAATTATTTTTCTAATACATAATATATTTTAACTTTTATTTCATTGAGCGCTTTTATTTTCTCAGACCCTCGCTTTTTCTGCGCCTTGCGCCTAGGTCCCAAACCAGGTCTATGCGCCTTGAGTGCGCCTGGCGCTTTTAATAACTATGGTTTTCTCACAATCTGTTAAAGTGTTATGTTGTTAAATTGTGTTTTTATTCCCGTGAAGAATGTTTCGATGCTTGTTAATTGGTAAATGACATTTGACACATGTTTTTATAGGCATGAGGAATATGGTCGGTTGCTTCCGTGCCCTTCTGAGAATGTTCTACCAAGGAACATTGAACACTTAGTTGTTAGAGAAGACGGACCTGTTCTTGACTTCATTGCCAAAGCTTTGGATCTTCCACCTTTGTGAGTTCATATGTTCTTTTACCTTATATATTGTTGTGATAAGGCCTTTTAGGTTACTTGCAAATATATAAAAAAATATATTTAACTAAATGTCAAAATTGTGCCTCAAGTACGAAAAGTGGTGTGCTTTTGCGCTTTTTAAAACAAGCGGGCCCCACCAATATCTGCTAGGGAAAACCCACGGGGGCTACCAAATAGAAATAATGTGCTAATCAATGGGACCGTGTAAAGCACAATTTACCCTAGGTAAGTGGCCTTCAAGGGAGGAAGGCAGGAAGGCTCAAGGTTTAAAACAACGTTTTCTCTTCGCCTCACGAGGCGTAAGCCTCGAGGCGGAATTAAAAAACAAATATAAAACTTATATATCTTATAAAAAAGAAAATAATTGACACAGAAAGTCTAAAACATCAAAAGCACACATCAAAAATACAATAATGGACACAAAAAGTCTAAAACCTCAAAAACACACATAACCCCATGAGGCGCACATTTTCTTACCGCCTCGGCCGGCCCTCAGAGGCGTACGTACAAACATAACTCCATGAGGCGCCGCCTCAGACACGTTTTCTTACCGCCTTGGCCGTTTTTTTTAAACCATGGGAACACATGTATGCTAGATTGGAACCTAAGACCTCTGCTAGAGGGGAATCAGTTCCTACCGCTACGCCAACCCTTGAAAGTTGACATGGCTTAACTTGATTAAATTTGCTATCGAAATTTGTTTTAGCTAAAGAACTCGGTGTTTAAATTTTATAACTAGTTTGTGATTTAAGACATTACACTAGAAATGAAACTATAAAGGATTACGTTTGGTAAAGAATAAAAGTTCCCATGTACTAAAAGCTCATTTAATGGTGGAACTTGAAAATTAAAAGACGATGTCAAGTTCTTTTGTACACAAGGTAAAGTACTTGAAGAAGGTAATATGCATTGTAAAGAAATGGTTATATAAAACACAACTTAGTCTTTCAAACAATGGTCTATTATGTTGATTGATACGGTTGAAATTTGAAGGTATGTTGCAGATCTTATTCATTTTGGAGCGGTGCACTATGCACTTGTATGCCCAAAGCCTCCGTTAACTGCCACCTCAGATGAAATCAAGTTATACAAAGAATTTACTAAACCATCGGTCCTAAGAAAGAGACCTTCAATCAAAGGAAAAACCGTAAGAGAGGCACAAAACACATTCAGGGTTACCCAACCTGATCAGTTGGTTGAAGCAGGAACGTATGTGAGGGTTCATGTGCGCCCAAAACGGTTTCCAAGGTACTGCATAATGTACAAACAAGTAAGGCATATATCGACTCATGATTATATTAATGCATTCGTTCTTCACCAGATGCTATGAAGTTGACTGGAAATCCAGAATAATTGCTGTGACAGAGTCCTACGTTGTTCTCAACAAGCCTGCTGGCACCTCAGTATGTAAATCATAAGGTCATGTAACGGGTCAACATGGGTTCGGGTCAAAGCGGGTTTTTGTTTCTTTATTGTGTCACTCACTTCCCTTTTTCTTAGGTAGGTGGAACTACAGACAACATTGAAGAAACTTGTGTAACTTTCGCCACCCGTGCATTGGAATTAACCACTCCGTTAAGGACAACTCATCAGATCGATAATTGCACCGAAGGCTGGTACTGTACTACTATCTCAAGTTCAAATTTGATCAGTCTCTTTGTTAGCATTTTTGTTAATGACTAAACTTCATAATGTTTGTTTTGTAGTGTTGTGCTAGCTAGAACTAAGGATTACTGTTCGGTTTTTCATAGAAAGATCAGGGTACCAGTCTCTGTTACTGTTTGTTGGTTATACAGGGTTGTAAACGAACCGAGCGAACACGAACAAGTCCTTGTTCCTGTTTGTTCATTAAGGAATGAACATGTTCATTAACGGTTCACGAACGCTTACCGAACGAGATTTCGTGTCCATGTTCGTTCAACAAGGAAATGAACATTTTCATGAACACTAACCGAACGTAAACGAACACATATGGACGTTCATGAGCATATTTTAAAAACTAAAACCAATAAAATAAAAATACCACATTAAAAAAACCTTTAAATGAATGAATACATTACCGAACGTTCACGGAACATAAACGAACGAACACAGCCTTTGTTCATATTCTTTTGTTTAACTTATCGAAGGAAATTTCTTGCTTGTGTTCGTTCATTTATTAAACGAACTTCCCGCATAATGGTTCATGAACTGTTCACCGAACATTCAGTTCGTTTACAACCCTAGTTATACTTGTTTTTAAATTCGTTTACACTTCTAAGTAACAGACTTATATCAGGAGAAACAAGTGAAGAAGCTTTATCTTGCACTTGCTGCTGCGTATGTGCCATGTGGAGTCATGACTCATTACATGCGGCCATTGAGAAAGTCCCCTAAAATTATATCCGAACGTACATCTACAAAACTTCATACATTTTCTAAGCGTCTGAATTCTCTCTAGCAGGGTATTGGTGGGGCCCATGAGTTTTTCATACCTTAATACGTTCATGTTTTTTTTGAACATGCAGACTTTATTAAGGGATGGAACGTGTGTCAACTTGAGGTCCTAGAATGCAGGAGAGTTCCGTGGCCAGATGCTTTAGTTGAAGAGAAATATGGAATCGAGAATATTGATTGGCCTAATAAAGAGTTTGCATATGAGTGCAAAGTCAACCTATTGACCGGACGTACCCACCAGGTAATGATACATCTCAGGGCCTTCTTTTACCCTATTTCTGATGCTTATAATATACTCTTTGTTAATTGTTATTATTATTTAGTGATTTAGTCATAGAAACTTTGCTATAGGGGTATAAACGAGCCTAGCCAAGCCGCTTGTGAGCTACTCGAGACTGGCTAGCACTAAAAGCTTAAAATGAGCCGGCGAGCCGTGCTTAAGCCTGGTTTGAGCTCATTTAAAAAATAAGCCTGAGTCCAAGTCTTAGTTAGAGCTCATATAATAAACGAGTTGGAGCCCAAGCTTCACATATCGAGCCTAAATGAGCCTATCACTCATATCAACATAATAATTTTTGTTTTATATAAGAAATACTAAATACATAACAAATGTTATTATATATAAATTTATGATAATAAGTAGTTAATAATATATATTTTATTTGAGTTAAATGTCTGGTTGGTCCCTGTGGTTTGCAGATTTTGTACACTTGGTCCTCAACTTTTAATAATTACACACTTGGTTTGATGGCTGTAAATTGTAACACGGGTGGTCCTTAGTCGCTAGCATCATGTAATTATTAAAAATTGAGGACCAACTGTGCAAAATCTGCAAACCACAGGGACGAACCAGGCATTTAACTGATAGGAATTCGAAAAATGCTAAAACAGAATAGAAATGGAAATTGGATGATTTGTATTAGAACTTTAATGGAAATACAAGAAAGATAGAATGTGTAAAAGAGATCCAGGGAAAACCCTCTCTCCATGCACAATTGCAGGAGCCTTACACAATAACAAACTCACACACACCTATCCTGATTATTCCCTTTCCCTCTTATACTACCTCTCACCTATAACCAACTATTAGCCACTTTCCGTAATTGCCCTTTTGGACCTTCTAGAATACACATGGAGAATTTCAGGTTTGCCAGTTGCAATCCCTCCACTATCATTCGTATCATTAACTCATTCTATTTGATATATATATTTTTTTTTAAATCTATATACAAATAATCATATATGTATATAAATAAAATAATTAAATGTGTAATAAATAATAAACGAGTTGTGCCTGAGCAGAGCTTGAGCTTGGCTCCTTTACACCCTCAGTTTTCTAAATGAAGCATGCTGTGCATCATTCTGTCATATGCTTTTTCTTTATATTTATTACAATATTTGCGCGGTACAGATACGAGCTCAACTGGCAGGGTGCGGTGCACCAATAGTGGGTGATTCGATGTATATGCCGGCTGTAATGGCAGAGTTAGTCAGTTCGGGGCTAAACCCGTTTGGGAAGTACGGTAAGCAATTTGAAAGTGATGCAGAGAGAGAATTGGCTGCTGAAGAATGGGCTGCAAAACATGGGAAGGAACCTAGGGTGGCAATTGCCCTGCAAGCTTGTCAGATTTCATGGGATGAAGGTGACCATTTCTATGAGGCTGGTCCTCCTTGGTGGGCCCAATAGAATCTTCTAGAGTTTCGTTTCTGTCGTGTGTGACTACTTGGGCCAAGGGAAGGGTAAAACCGTACTTTTACACAATCGCTGCACTGCCTGTTGCAAAAAATGGTGTCGAAGAGTTTCAGAGAGCACGGTAAGTTGCCAAACGATGTGTTTCGATTTGACACATAGAGCGGATTATAGTTTGGCGGGGTCAGACGGGCCGGGTCACTTGGACTGACATGTAAAAGCTTTTTTATCCTTTATGTTTTACTTATATAGATAATCGTTATTCTATATATTATTGCAACATTATATTATTATAAAGTTCATTTAAAAAAAGATAAAGCTTTTGTGAATGTTTTTTGCAGTTGAATTCATTTTAACGACTTTCAACCTGTTCCAGTCTTCAAGATATGATTTTTATTCTTTATTTTAGTTCTTTAAATATAATTATAATAACTATGTTATTACTACTATAATCTAAATCTAAATCTAAATACTCAAGAGCTTGGATGCATATTTTTGATGCAAGTCATTTGAATTTAGACATTTCCATTTGAATAAACCTTTTTAATTTTTTACCTGTATAATCCTTTATATAAACCCGAATCGACTCTTATAGAGAACTGGTCACCTCCCTATAAAACACAAACAAACCATGCGATGAGCATACGTAGTAAGGCGGAACAGTATGGCCCCAAATTCACATTTGGTACCGAACGGTTTGGTAACCTGATGGCTTGGTACCGCATAGGGGTGTTCATGAGCCGATCCGATCGAGGGTATGCTCATGCTCGGATTGAATTACAACCGATCGGATCGAATTTGCAAAACCGAGCACAAAAGTGATGCTCATGCTCGGATTGAATTAGAATTGATCGGATCGTTTTCGCTCGGTTTTTATCAAATCCTAAAAAAAAATCGAGCGGATCGTTTTCGCTCGGTTTCGCTCGATTGAATTATAAGGCTTAGTTCAACAAAAACAAATCCTAACTTAATTAAAACATGTCCAACACTTTACTAACAAAAGCAATATATAACTAAAATCATGATTCTAAAAATGTTCTTAACAATATCAAGAAGCACAAAATAAAGTGCGAAATACAAATTGTCATTTAGTTCAAAAGCCATAAACTTCTTCTTTAAGCTTGATCATCTTCATCTACCATTAAGTTCAAAAGCCATAAACTTCTTCATTAATCTTTAAAATCTAATATATATATATATATATATACACATTAATTATTAATAAAAATAATTCGAGCAAAACCGAGCGATCGACGAGCGAGCGGACCTTTGCTCATGCTTGGATTGAATTTGAATCGAACCGATCCGAGCGGCTCATTTACAAACTGAGCGGGAATCGAACGAGCATTTTTCGAGCATTTTTCGAGGGATCGTCGAGCGATCCTCGATCGTCGAACAGTTTAGACAGCCCTAGTACCGCATGCAACACCATCCCGGGTGTTGGCAGTACCAAGACAAATCAGGATTGGAGGTGGATGCTTCATTGATTATCCCTTGAGAAATCCATACCCCACTTTTTCACATAGCCAGTCATCTCATGCAAACCGTTTCTGGTTGTGATGGGTTGGATGGGATGAAACAGATGAAATCCCCCTTCTGGGATGGAATAGATGGTATGAAAAAATCTGATGTACGGATGATGCGATGAGAGTTGTGGGACGAAAAAGATAGATACCTTGGGGCCAAAAAGGCAGTGGCGGGCCCATGAATTATTTTCTGGGGGGTGCAAACGAGGGGTTTAACCAAATTTTCAATGGGTGCGATCGGGATTTTCAAACAGGCCGGACCGGTTTATTTGCGTTGTTTTAAGCGGCATTACACACCCCTATTAGGAGCTCAGAGAGTCACAAATCCGTTCAGTTGTAAGTAGGCTAATCAGGGATATTTACATTTTATTGCTAATGGGTCAAACTGGTAAAATTTAAAAGACAAAAACATATTTAAGTATGGAACATATTCAAGTCTTTACGCCCTTCTAAATTTACCCAACTCACGCATTTATCACCAACCAAAACAAACTAAACCAGGCTAGGTTCATTATCAAGAAACTTGAAAAAAAAAGAGCACATACCAAAAAACTCATTAAAAACCGACATTAACAATATTCATGCGCATAAACTTGATTGTAAGAACGTCGAAAGCAATTAACAAAATTTGGTCAAAACAAAGATAAAAAAAAAAGACTGTTCTTGATGCTGCTCACTCGATTCAGATTTCAGGAAAGTTGCTTAGAGAAAGATCCACACCTATTTCTCGATTCTGCACTTGATTTGCATCAATGCTGCTCATTTCGCCTGCAAAATACGTTACATGAAAATTTTGTATCCATAATATAATCACTTTCAAAACCAACATCCAAACACTCCCATTTAGTCTCTTCCATACCTGTTTGCGCTTGACTTTCTTGCTGCAGCCCGTCATTTGCCATTGATGATTGATTCTCCACAACGGTTTCTACAGGAGTTATAACCTCGGGCTTTTCACCTTCGGGCTGCTCGTTGACCACTGGTTCGAGCTCAGTAGCCTTGGGGACAACAGTCTCTCTTTCAGGGAAATTCTCAGCCGTTGGATCAGATACCACATGCTCGTTTCTAGCCCTTTGATCACAAGCTTGCGACCCTTCAACCGTTTTAGACATCTCAAAAACATCCATAAGACTGTTTTGCTGGATCATCGTTAAACTTTCCTGTTGTAGTGAACTGCTACTTCCTCCTGTCACCATAACAGGGGTATTTTGGTAATTTTGCATTGCCACGGGCTGTGCAGGCTGTTTTGGTAATTCAGGAGTAGAAATTTGTATCGAGGTTCCTGGATTCGAGGGCGGGATTGGAAATTCACCTCTTGTGCACATCTCAACGTGTGGCGCCACGTCATTCGCCGGCGTAACGGGAGCAACGTGACCTTGTTGGAACACAATGCCACGAAGGACCGTGTTATTGGGACCCACACAGGAGGATAGGAGGTACCCGTTGTCAAAGATACCATCAATCACACATGTAACAACTTGTCCTACCATGTTAGGGTCAACCTTACTCGCATTGTTGCTAGCGGGAAAGATAGTGGCTGCTTGTGGTGGCGGTTGTGGTGCCGCCATAGCTAGTGGTGGTTGAGTATGTTGTTTTACGTTTCTCGCTACGCTCTCATCCTTGCGTGGACGACCGCGCTTACGCTTCACTAGGAGATCTGGTGTCTTTGATATGTTCTGTTGATTCATTCTGCAAACCTCTTTTTTTACAAAAACAGAAAAAAAGTCAACAAATGTCAAACAAACATTCTTTATCAGGGCATACACTATCAAAGTTCAAAAAAAAAAAAAAAAAAAAAATCAAAGGAAACATTATGTTATTGTTTACTACACTGCAAAAAAGAATGATTCTCCCAAAAACTATTTATATCTATAAATATTAATTTGGCCATAAGGGGATGTAAATGAGGAGAGCCGTAAATGGATTACTCGAGATCGACTTGTTAAAAGCTTGAACTGATCTTAGCTTTAAATGTGCTTGAGCCCAAGCTACATACAAAAAGTTTCAAATAGTAAAGTAGGTTGAGCCACTACTTCATACATCGAGTTTCAGTTAATAAACGAGCTTGAGCCAAGCTTCAAACACCGATTAAGTTCACGAGCTAAAATATTATTCATATTAATGTAATATCATTTATAATATATTTTTATATAATATAATTACATATAAATACTGTTTTACATATGTTGAGCTAAAATATTTATATCATATTAAACATATACTTATAATTATAGAGGCCGGTTATTGTACAAAATGCCTTAACGTACGATGCGTACGAGATTCAGTATCAACATGCGAAATTTGGTTTATAACATGCGATTTCCCTTTTTCTTTTTCACATGCGATTTCAATTTTTTCTTGTACATGCGATTTTGGGTTATTTTTAAACATGCAATTTCCTTTTTTCTTTATGTACATGCGATTTCCAGGTTTTTCGAAACATGTGATTTTCATTTTTTGGTAACATAACGTGCGATTTTGCCATCGCGTACGGATCGTACGTTAAGGCATATTGTACGATATACTTATAAGTATAAACAATTAACAAATAAAGAGCCTAACTTGAAATTTAGACATACAACTCGAAACGAAAACTCCCTTTTAAATTTAAAAGAGTTGAGTTTGAGTTTTGGTTCATCGTAGAAAATTATTAACTTTTCAATTACAGTAACTCGATCATCTTGACTCGGTACCATGTCTTTCCCAACTCACCGAGTTAACTCATGACCACCAACTGTATACGTTCATCCATCATATATTGGAATTGATTTATAACATCAAAGAATTTCTAGAAATTTAAATTCTATTTATCAATTAGAAATTAAAATACGTAATTTATAATTTAAAATAACACAAAATGATATTAAAAAAAAAAACTAAAAATTATTCCCTCGATCAAAAACGAAACCCTAAAATTCCCGCATGCAAAAACATATCATATACGTAAATCATACAATAATAACCGATTCAAACATGATAAAAAATATGTAAATCTGATCCATATTTATAATGAATAAAACAATCGTTTCGATTACGTTTAACGATTACGAAATCAACAAAATATAAATTAAGATTTGAAGAACTTACTTGAGAATTTTTAAAGTTTTGACGGTGTCGCATACGATCTGAAAAATAGTAAAATGTTTGATGCACAAATTGGTGGGGTTTGATTTATGAGGGTATATATAAAAAGTGATAACTAGGTTAAATGATATGGATCTCATTTTGGTTTCTTTGATTACGAAGAGGAAAAAACTGAACAAGCGTAACTGATATTTAGGATGATAAAATTGAAAATGGAATATTTAATAATAGAAACTAGGTTATAACCCCGTGTATTACACGGGTTGAATAAATGTAATTTTATATACTAAATAAAAAACAATATATTTTTAAAAAACTCATTTATTACCCGTGTTGAGTAAATATAATTTTATATATTAAATAATTAAAAGTTATATCTTTAAGAACTTCGTTTATTGTGCGGGTTAAATAAATGTAATTTTATATACCAAACAATAAATAAAAAAATTATATTTTAAAAAAACCCTGTGTGTTCACAGGTGGAAGAAATGTAATTTTATATGCTAAATAATAAAAAAGTTACATTTTAAAAAAACTCCGTGATTAGAAGTTAAGTTTATGCCAATAATTTAGAGTTGATAAGATTTATATTAGTTTAGTTGATATTTAATAATTTAAATTAAATAATAATTATCTACAATTAAGGATGAAGGATGGTCTGGAATAATGACAAGTGTCCCTCCATTCCATGTTTATCTACTCCTAAGTGAAACAATGTTTTTTAATTTAGATAAGACTTTATGATTTGAAGTTAAGTTTATCCCAATAATTTAGAGTTGATAAGATTTATATAAATTTAGTTAATATTTAATAATTTAAATTAAATAATAATTATCTATAATTAAGGATGGTCTAGAATAATGACAAGTGCTTCTCCATTGATTTCTTTTATTATAGAGTATAGATGTAAAAATATAATTAATGTTATTAATATTATTTATTGTGGATATCAAAACTTTTAGTTAATATTATTTTCT
This sequence comes from Helianthus tuberosus, assembly GCA_030545235.1. NCBI lineage: Eukaryota > Viridiplantae > Streptophyta > Magnoliopsida > Asterales > Asteraceae > Helianthus > Helianthus tuberosus. The sequence goes on along the minus strand of CM060412.1, from coordinate 130,233,113 downwards.
TGTAACTGTGGGTATGTTTGGTATGTGATAATGAAATAGATGAGTGAATGAAATGGACGGGGTAATGGAAGGATAAGATAATAGAATAGATTAGGTAATGGAATAGATCATTACCACTTCATGTCTTGTTTGGTTACCATGTGTGAATGCAATGAATCATTACATTACTTTGTGTTGTGTAGTAGGCAAGAAAATACGAAGGAATAAAATCGGTATTGGTCGGTGGAGGTGATGGTAGGTGGTGATAGGTGGCGGTGGTGATAGGTAGCGACGGAGGTGGGTGGCGGCGACGGTGGTGGGCAGCGGTAGCGATGGTGGGTGGCTGCGAAGAAGGAGGGTGGCGGTGGCAGGGGTATGTGGGTGGCAGCGGTAGGTGTGAATGCATATGTCTATTGCTTGCGTCAATCATATATCGTAGCTCGATCAGATGATACAAGACTGGTGCTGAGAGCAAAAGGCAAAAACAATGTGTACAGAAGTTCATTCGGACGGATGGACACATAAGTCCATCCGAACGAATGTAGTCAGTTGTTGTCCATCCGAAAGCCCATCTGTCCGGATGAGGTCCATCCGTCTGGATGAGGCCATCCGCTACCTAAGTTCATCTGGATGTGCAATGCCTATAAATAGGAGAGTAGGTTTTTGTCATTTGTAACTTTTGGGTATTCTTGAGGCGAAGCTCGGCCCGTTTGATTTCTCGTTGTATACACTGTCAAATCAGTAATTGAAATCATTATTAATTACATCTCTGTCTTCTGTCCACACACGTGATTGGATTCCACACATTTCACGTGTCGGTTCGCATTCAACGGTTAATGAATTCATCAAGATCCTGAATTCGCAAGTGGTATCAGAGCAAGGTGTTTGAGTGCACGGATTGAAGACACGAAGATCAAGCCTGTTTATCAAATGCGGAGCCAAAATCTTCATCTTCTTCTCATTTTCTTCTATATTCATCTTCGACATTTCTTTTGAACTTAAAACTTCAGATTCACAACGTTTTCACAGTTAAAATTGGCTAAATTTTCAGTATGTTGTGCAAAAAATCAGTTTTAACAAACCCTACAAAGTTTCAGATCAAAATTCAACCAAAATCATAATCGAATTTGTCAAAATCATGAACTTTGAAACTGAAATTGCTGATGTCATTGTCCATCCGGATGGATAGACGTGCCCATCCGGATGGAAAGACCCTGTTATTGTTCATCCGGACCATAAGCTCATCCGGACAAAGTTCATCCGGACAAAAGCTCATTCGGATCAAACTTCATCCGAACCAAAGACCATCCGGACCACATCTCATCCAGACCAGTTCATCCTGACAACAGCCATCTGGACAAACAGATTGTTATATTGGTTGATTTTCAAGTTTAATCAAGTGTTTGATTGTGTATTTGCAGGTAATCATGGCTGAAGAATTCTATAATGAATTTTACAACGCGTTTACTTCCGACTCATCTGAGACATCAAATGTTGCATCAAAAAGCATCTCTAAAGCCATAACTGAGAATATAAATCATGATAATTTTTACGGAACTAACTCGAAACCACCAAAACTTGGTAGTATTGAATATTACACTTGGTGGAAAGAAAGATTCATTAAGTGGGCAAAAGCTTATGCTCATGAAAGTTGGTTTTGTATGGAATTCAGGTATAGCAGGCCATTAAATGATAAAAATGAAGAAATTCCACTTAAAAGCTTATCTAATGAAGATAAAAAAAACGTTTTCACATGAACAAAGAATGATTGCATTAATACAACAGTCGATTAGAGATGACATTTTTGCATTGCTTAATCATGACGGGTCATCAACATCTGTGTGGGAAGCGTTACGGGTGAAAGCTGAGGGTGGAAAGCATATTAAAAAGAAAAAAAATATCGTTTCTTAAAAAGGAATTCGATTTGTTTGATTCTATAAAAGGTGAAATAGTGAGACAAATGATTGAGAGATTTTGTCATCTTAAAATAGAACTTGACAGGTTTGAGATAGCAAAAACTCGTGAAGAAATCATTGACAAAATCATTGAAGCCTTACCACGTGCTAATCAGTGGCAGACATTTGTTTTTATTCTTAAAAATGATGTATTGTATGATACGATTACTTTGGATGGTTTGATTGAGAAAATTGAGAGTCATGATCTTGAATTGCAAAAATAGAGCAAAATCAGCAGCTCGTCATATAAGCAAAATGTGGGTCTTTACTACAGGGGAAATGTACCTTCAGTGTCGACTAGTCAGGCACCGAAAATTGGTAAAGCGTTCAGTGTTGAAAAGTCGAAAGATTCACAGAAAAGCTCTTCAAGTTACAATCCAGGGTATCATTCATCTTCAACAGCTTCAAATGAAGAAGAACCCAAAGAAATTCATTGCAACATTGCATTAAAGTTGAAAAATTCTCCGAAAATGAGTATCAATGCTGCTAAACAACAAATGAGTTTCTTAGCATCAATTCTGGAGTCATATGAGAGTCTGGTGGCGGGGAGAATCAGAAATCCCGAAATGACAAAAGAAGATTATGACCAGATAGATCTAGAAGAGATGGAGCTCATTGACATCAGATGGTGTTTAGCCAGTGGCATTAGAAGAGCGCAACGGTTTATGGAGATTATAGGCAGGCAATGTTTTGATGGTTCAAACACAAAGCTGGGATTTGACAAGTCAAAGGTTACATGCTTTCGATGTAAGCAGAAAGGTCACTTCAAAAGAGAGTGTGTCAACCGGGAAGTAGTTGATCATGTCAGTCCATTTCATGATGAATACTATAAGAAAACCATTTATCATCGAAATAGTGATCAATCATCAAAGTCGGATCAAAAGCAGATTGCTGAAGGGTCATCTAAAGAAAAGAATTAAGCGATGTTAACAATTCGTGATGGTAGTTCTAGACCCAGGGCAGTTTATGATGATGAAGGTTTTGACTGGAGCAAATATATACCGGAAGATGATAAAAGAGCGTTGATTACAGAGGTGAAAGAGAGAACGAAAGAAGAGATTCTGAAAGAGAAAACGTACAGGGAAAGATGTATTGTAGACTACAGAATCGAAGAAATGCAGCAAGAGTATGAGGAAGCTAAGAGCTATCGGAGATGGGACAAGAAACGAGAGTGTTACATCAATCGGAAAGGTGAACCCGTTGTTCATCCAAGCAAAGTGGTGTATAACGACGTTCTTGCAGTAATTCCTCTGTTTGGCGAATATTATTCAAATGTTGAGAAAGATAAAGATTATGTTAAAAAGTTGGATAAGATCATCAGAAATGTTATGACAGCAAGTCTGAGACAGAGAGATGAAGAGAGGATGAAGAAGAATGTTGAAAATTTGGTTGATGAATTGAAAAAGGTTGCAGAAAAAGAGAATGAAGATGTAGAAGATGAAGAAGAAGCTGGCGAAGAAGATCAGAAACCAGCAGAAGAAGCTGTTACTGAAAAACAGCATAATGAAGAAATTTTGAAGAAGAAAGAAGAAGTTAATGAAGAGAAACAGGAGAAAGCTAAGTTGGAAAAATCGGTTAAAGTAGCTGATGTTGGTGAAACTGTTGCTGAGAAACAGCTGGTGAAGGAAGAAGATCAGAAACAGATGGCAGAAAAACCGAGGTGCCAACTACTGAGGTAAATACTTCAACTGAATCTTCTGATGTGTTAAATAAAACTGTTGAACAGTGCAAGAAATGCATGGAAACGTGCAGTGCTTGTACTGAAAAAGATGAAAAATTCAGAACAAGAGACATAGAATTTACTAAAATTGAAAGAGTCTTCAAAGATAAATGCAAAGAAATGTTTGAAAAAGAAAAGGTTTTAATTGATAACGATGAAAAATTGACACAAAAATGTAAGATTTTGGAAAAAGAAAATGAGATTTTGCAACAAAAGTGTTTAGCACTGAAGAATGTTTTCAAAAAGAAAATGTGGTTCAAGAAATGAAAAAGGAATATGATTCAATAAAATTGGCATATCATATTACAAAAGAGTCATATGAAGATGTGAAAAGCCAAATGAAACTTGTTCAATCGAGATTGAAATATTGTTCTGAAACATCAGAAACGCTTAAGTGACAGTATGAACGTACTTTCAACTTAAAACCGGATGATAAAGATTCTGAGAAAAAAGAAGAAAGGAATTGGCTCAGAATATCATCAGGTTCCACCACCGTTTGAGGAAAAATTCACATTCTATGATGATGAGAAGGTGGAAAAAGCTTTCAACATGGTTGATCAATTGCCAGATAATATAGACGTAACCTATTCCAAATCTGATGATACTAGTGATTCAGAGGTGGTAGGTAAGGTCATTGAAAGTGTTTTGCAAGATGATTCTACCAAAACAGATAAGTCTGAGTCATAGGATGAAAATGAGGGTAATTTTCATGAAAGTTATCTGAAAAATTCAAAATCTGAGAAAAATGCGAATGATAATCCGATAGGAATGGCATACACCATGATTGGATCGGACAAATTATTCTCAGATATTGAAGTCCCGATTCAGAATGTTATTTCAGAAAAGATTGATAAAGTGTTCAAATTGGTAGAAATTGAAAAATCTGAAATTTCAAAATTTGCTGGAAAGAGTAAGAAAACTTTTTATAACAAACCTAGTTACAAAAAGAAAAACATGAAGGCTGGGTTGGGTTATAAGAAGAAACAAAATTATAAACGATTTGAAAAGCCAAATTATCTGAAACAGACGAACTTTGTTCACGGAACAAGTTCTGAAGAAGAGAAAGAACTCCAATTTAGTCGACAGACTAATGAAGAGTTCTATGCTCAAAAGAAAAAGAAAAAGCAACAACAACAGGTTAAAGATGTTTCTAAGAGAACATGCTTTAAGTGTGAGCAAATTGGACATCTTAGTCGCAAGTGTCCAAATCCGAAACCTGTTGATGTTGGAAAGGAAAAGAAGTTGAGACACAGAAGTCAAACAAGTTTGAATCAAAACAAACTTGGAAACCTAAACCAACGACCCCCAAATTTATGCCACAACAGATTTGAAAACAGAAAGTAAATGTTTCAGAAACAAATATGGAAACCTAAAAATGATTTGTCAAAACAAAACAATCAAAATGATTCAAAATTTTATCGAAGGAATGTTTCAAAAGGACAAGTTTGGGTGGCAAAGACAAAGACTTCTGTGAGTGATAATCAAAATAAAGATGTTTTTGAGAAGAATGAACGAAACTATCCAGTTCTACCTGGAAAGATTTATGTTCAGTTACCAGAGTCTAAACAGGCTTGGGTTGCATTGTTCAAATGATCGAATTATTTGAATGTGCAGGTGTTCCTGAAGACAGCAGAATGTCAAATCAAGGAGAGGAGCAGCCTGGCACGAGAGGAGGCTGCTGGTCCCTGCAACTGAAATAGGGAGTTTGTTCTTTCTGTACATAAATAAACCATATTTCAAAAACCCTAAAAAATAGAAAATTTTAAAAACAAAAAATATGTTTTTATTCTGTCAAAATTTGAAAAATGAAAAAATATGTTTGTTTTTAAATTTCTTAAAAATCAAAAAATTCAAAAATATGTTGATTGAATATGCTGAAACCCTCACGGCGGAACAAACATGATTATTTCACAATTGAAAATGGTTTTAACATTGTTAAAAATCAGTGTGTTGTAAATCATGGGGGTACTTTATGCGAAACAGAGCATGTGATGCAGAAAGTTGATGGCGAAATGAACCTATCTGCATCGGTTATCAAATTTTCTTCAAATGTTTTGAATTTTAGGGGGAGTAAGAATTTCAGAAAATACAAAAACATTTGAAAATTTGAAAAAGCCAAAAACATGATAAAATTCAAAAATGAGTTTTTGTGTAAAAAGAGGAAATGATAGTACGTCAGTAGACAGTCACAGTACGCTAAAGAAATGGAATGTTTAAATGTGATAAACGGTCTCACTGATGATATGCCAGTATGTTTTTACACGCTTAGTAGATTGATTTCAAGATATAAACCTAAATATCAAACTTACTTATCTCGTGGGGAACATCTCTCGAATATATGGGTAACCCCTGAAATCTTGTTTGAGAGATTACCTGATTCTGAGACACTAGGTTTTTATACTGTTTGATATCTGGGGTATTATACCTGGTCTTTTGATATTGCGGAATGTAAGACCCTTACTAATATTTAACGATTTACGTACAAATATCGACAATTAAATGTTTATTTATGACTACACATACTTATGAAAATACGGGTTTATTAAAACTTTTCTCAATAAAAAACAATACAACATAATATGTATAAGTTTGTCATTTAAAAATGACAACGAAACAATGTGCGGAAGCTTGTAACTTGATCGTGTTCAATTCTTCGTTGAGCTTGATCGTCATCCGGTACTCCAATTATTACCTAAATATCATAAATCATGATATACGTTAGTTATATGAAATCTATAACTAATCTGCCTAAGCCCGAAAGCTCAATACGATGACCAGGTAACTCGTATGGGTTATGGCGACTGATAACCCAGATGAGTAGATAACTTGTCTGGGTTATGGCAACTGATAACCCAGATGATCAGAAAACTCGTATGGGTTATGTCAACTGATAACCCAGATGACCAAATAACTTGTCTGGGTTATGGCAACTGATAACCCAGATGACCAGATAACTCGTATGGGTTTTGGCAACTGATAACCCAGATGACCAAATAACTTGTCTGGGTTTTGGCAACTTATAACCCAGATATATATATATTTAACAAGTCTGGGTTACAGAACTTGGCCATTCTCCCTTTTTAGTAAATGCTGCGTAACTTCTCTGATATTTGTCCGTTTAGCTTGAAACTTGTTTCTAATTGATCGTAATTCATTTGCTTACATTATTAACCCCTAATCTTTAACCCGGATTCATAAATTTTATGATTTACACAATCATTACCGGGTTTATGCGCATTATTATTTTGACCCGTTATGAGATTTAAGCACTTTAAGCTTAAATTATCCACAACCCTTCATATGATCTTTATTCATCTATCATCGCAACTTTAGTTGTGAAGGATTATGATAGAGAAATTCAGTATACTACTATTCTACCCTCAAATTTGACATTTTTACGAAAATGACCCATTACACATACCTGGCTCAGGTCAAAGCATTGACCCGTTTTAATACCTTACATTATTAGTTACTAATTAAAAGCAATGCAAGCTATATGATATTCTTCCTGTGAGCACAAAACTCGACAAGCAACCATTAGTCATTATTATCAATGGTGATAACATCACCATTTGACCCGTTTGGTCTAAATGACCGTTTTACCCACCTCTTGACTTACTCTTATTGCATTAGGATGACCAAACATTATGTATTGCGAGATGGTATTTATTTACCATATCACCCATTTGGCCCGTTACGGTGTACACCATGTGATCATATTATTTTAAAAGTCGTTTCTCTATCCGTGTGACCCATTATGGCTTACGCCATAAGGTGTCTTTTCAAAACTCATTATTTATTCGTCAACACGTGACCAGATTACCATTGTACCAATTATGGCTTACACCATAAGGTAACTTTTCCAAACTCATTGTTTATTCGTCAACACATGACCAAATTACCGTTTTACCCCTTTTTTTACCATCAAATATGGTTTGTTACCATTTTTACTTGTTCTGACCCGTATTGGTTCGCGTCGGAACGTCATATTTCAAAGACTCATTTCAAATACTAGATCACTTTGTTATTAACCAATACATAAGTAGACGTTCTACTTAAAAGATGTAAGCTTTACTTACCTTGCATCCGATTATGTTTTTCCCGCGTATTTGATCTTCTTGACCCGCATCTTCCCAAGCTTCCACCTAACTTGTCAAGCGTCAAACTACCATTTATCATTTGCAAGATGGTTAGATTAGTCGTCATTTATCACGACTATTCCACCTTACGGACTTTATATCAAAATTACCATTTGATCCTATTATTGGTCAGTTTGACTTTTAAAAGTCAACTGCCTATTAACATATGCAAATGCACAATTAAGTTTAACAAACTCATTTAGGCATTTCATCAAATACTTGGTAGGCATTATTTTTAGGCCACCATTTTAACTAAATTCCGAACCAAGTTCGTATCATTTCTTTCACTTTAACAAGTTCAAGTAATAGCTAACATCAAGTTAACTTAGCTTTGAATTATCAATACTAGTTCACCCATTTATCATGCTATGCTAGAACTAAGGGTTTTCATCTCTATGTGAAAACCCATTTCATCATATTACTAGACATTCATCCGAACACCTAATATAATCAAATTCTCCATACAAACTAGTAGACATGATGATTTCAAGCACCTATTAGGATCAATAATACATAAATTTCATCATTTCATACAAAACCCATTTCATGTAATGTATGAACACTTGACCTAGTCTCAAATTATTCAAGTATTTCTCAAATACTAACTAGTATGATGATCTTAAACATAAATACATCATCAATTTCATCATGCCACTTAAAATATTGAACTCAAAGTTATCACCTTCAGGTTCATCCACATACTCATCATCACCAAAGCATAAATTACAACATACCTTATGATCTCCAAGCTTAGATGATCACAAATTTATGTTCATGCATGTGATTTGGCCCTAATTCATCCTCCAATTTGATGGATTAAGGTTGAACAAGGGTTTGTTCCTTGTTCTTCTTCTCTGATCGTTACTCTCACACACACTTAGTGTGTGTTATGTTTTATTTTGTTTATAAATAAACCTAAGTTTCACTTCTTTTCCTTTTTGGCCCCTCTAGTTTGTCTAAATGTTTAAACCCCCTATAACACTTACTAGCAATTAACCAATTCTCATAACTAGGTTTAAATGTTCCTAGTTAACTTAGTGGGTTTGGGGAAGTTATAACCCAGTTTATTTTAAGTCCCGTTAACTCGGGCTTCTTATAAACTTTGTTTTCTCAAAAGCTTATATTCTCTTTTTATTTAATATTAGGTTTAATTATTTAAATCCTAATATTTACCCGGGTTAAGTTTTACCATTAACGGTATTTTACCCGTTCATTATTATTAACGTGGTTTGACTATTAAACCCGTTTTCGGGGTGTTACACGGAAGCAATGGCCTAGACCTCGTATAATACTTTATGCGCTTTAAAAGCTTACCCTCTGCATAAAAATTGATAAAATATCGAAAGATACGAATCAAATGCAGTTGTAAAGAAGATCCCTAAGTGGGACACACCTCAAAGTCGAGCCTTCATCTCTTTGACTGAACGGTAGTTCATACCTGAGTTCTCAAGGCCTCGCACTAACCCAGAGTACAGATATCAATATAGTATATTCACCTGTAAGACTGAATCTAGGGAATCTTGACACGGGAGTATATTCTGAGGTGGGACACGCGAATAAGTTAAGTTTTTAAAACACTAAATCTCGTATCTCGAATCAGTTGAACTTTGTGTGAAAATTTAAGTGGATCAGTATACTGATAATCTAAGTGAATCGTTTAGAACTTAAAGTGTTTATATAGCTCAACGGTGCTAGTGATTTGTCATAAACTAATATGATCCTCTGACACAACTCAAACAAAAATATTGTCTGTAAATATTTGTTTACTGCTTTATTTTTCAAAAAAATGCAAAAGGATTTTGATTCAATTTTATTTTCGACAACCGATGTCTGAATGCTGAGTTTCAAAATCTAAGTATGCTGAACGTGTTTCTGAAAATAAACGAGTTCATTCATTTGAGACTTGAAGTTTTTAAATGAAAATCAAAAACAGTTTGTGAAATCTCCAAGGTCATTAATTTGGACTTGGATGATTATTTATGAGGTTTTGGATACTTGAAATCTGTCAAATTTATAAAGTCATTTGATAGGGGGGAGTAGAGTCGGGCAATCCTTGTTAAATACATATTGTTATATTTGATACTTAAAGCCAGGTTCTCGATCCTAGGATATATTAAGCTTTAATTGTTATATTTGATGCATAGAGTCAGATTACGATCTTAAACTAATATTGTCAAAAACATTTGTGATCAACGGCCAGCTCATCGATTTTTGAAAACCAAAATGCTTTCATTGTTAAATATAAAATCCAGATTTATGTGAACAAACGATGTCCTGAGCTGTCACATATTTGAAATGCTCTAGCTTATTCATGATATATGATTAGAGCTAAGATGATTGTTCTTGAATTTTAAATTGTCAAAATCTTATAGATTGTTTGAGAAGTTTCAGGTGTGTACACCAGACTACGATCCTGATAGCAGAGCTTAAGGGGGTGTCTGAAGACGAGTTCAAAGTAAGGGGGAGGTTATAGAGCCAGGTGACGATCCTGGCAGTTAAAGGAACTGATGCTTAAAGCAAGGGGGATTCTGTTAGAGAAGAAGATGGAGCCTGTGTTGCTGAATATGTCAACATTTCTTCAAAGACTCAGGGAAAGACAGAAAGCTACTAGATTGACTGCAGCAACATCCAAAGGGTTATCTGTGAATGCATATGTCTATTTCTTTCGTCAATCATATATCGTAGATCGATCAGATGATACAAGACTGGTGCTGAACAGAGCAAAAGGCAAAAACAATGTGTGCAGAAGTTCATTCGGACGGATGGACACATAAGTCCATCCGAACGAATGTAGTCAGTTGTTGTCCATCCGAAAGCCCATCCGTCCGGATGAGGTCCATCCGTCTGGATGAGGTCCATCCATCCGAATGAGGTCCATCTGTCCGAATGAGGCCATCCGCTACCTAAGTTCATCCGGATATGCAATGCCTATAAATAGGAGAGTAGGTTTTTGTCATTTGTAACTTTTGGGTATTCTTAAGGCCAAGCGCTGCCCGTTTGATTTCTCATTGTATACAGTGTCAAATCAGTAATTGAAATCATTATTAATTACATCTCTGTCTTCTATCCACACACGTGATTTGATTCCACACATTTCACGTGTCGGTTCGCATTCAACGGTTAAGGAATTCATCAAGATCCTGAATTCACAATAGGAGGTGGCGACGATGAGTGGGTAGCGGTGGGGGGGAGGGGGTGACGATGGTTGATGGTGGCGGTGGTGGTTGGGTGGCGGTGGCGGTGACGGGCGTTAGTGGCGACGGTGGTGGGTGGGCAATGGTGGATGGTGGTGACGATGGTGAGTTCGCAACTTAGGGTTTTCTCAACATTTATTTCTATTTATATGATCCATGTGCAATCCAGGTCGGATACGACCCGTACTCTTCTCTGGGGTACTGCCCATAACTTTGACATGTCACCGTTGGGTCCTCTAGGGTTTAGACTTGCAAGGCGGTGTAGCCCAAAATCCAGGTCTTGCGACTCGTAACTCTCCATATCGTACGACCCGTACCATCTTCAAACGACAGATCTTCTCAGATCTTCAATGAATCAGCATTGGCACAAAATTTCAAACCAAAATTCAAGAAAAGTGATAAAAAGTAGTGTAAGTCCCAAAAACGGATCAAATAATGATATCAAACAAACACCAAGGATGGGCGGAATCCAAACTTGGTGTGATTAAAAAAAAAAAACACTGAATATGAAGAACACCAAAATAACTTTAACACCTTGCACACGATTCTATTACTATCAAATAGCAAAACCGTCTAGTACAAGATGAACACACTCAAATCGCCTCCCAAACTCTCTTTGTAGAAATTCTGTAACATAAGGCTTAAACCCTTGTTTGCAAAACAAACTAGTTTATATACCTAGGTAAGCCCATGCCTCACATGGGCTCCCCATGACCCTGCCTGGCGCACATGGCCTTAGGCGTGGCCTAAATGACCTATAAAGGTCCAAAACCTAATATGAACTAACCCACTAAAGCCCAGTTCGCAACCATAGCCCGTTGTGTATATTTGATGTGTCAGTCTCACACTTTTAGGACCTAACAATCTCCCCCTAGACTGATGCCATCAAATTATCTTCATATGATGAATTTAGCAACGTCTTCAACGAAGTCTATGGTATTAGCTCTACTGTAGATGTTGTTGAAATTCTTAACTTCTGAACTCTCAGCACTGGGTCTCTTTCTTCTTCACTTGTGGTTAGCTTCATATCAATATCATGATCAGCATTGCTTAAAACATCTTGTTAAAAAGAATGCGAGAGGAGGATTCACAGTAGCTCTTTTCTTTTTCAATCTTTCTCTTTCAAGCAGGTTCACTGGTACTTCTTTAAATGTACTATCGTTGTCAGACGATGATTCGTATCCGGTTCTTCTGACTTAGGTACATCTTGTTGTTGTGATGCTTCATGCTTTGTCAACGGCTAACAACATCTCATTTTTCATCAACCCCTGTTTCTTGATTTAAATCAAGTTCTGCAATTCTCAGAAATATGTAACTAAACATTTTTATGCAACAGAGGAAAGTACCAGATGAACACTTAGTACACCCAAGTACTTGTACTCAGATTTCACAATTCAAATTTCTTTCAGTTTTTTATGATTAGTCAAATCTTCAAGAACGGTTAAATTTTTAATAAAACAAATAAAACACTCTATTTTTGGAATTTTGATTTTATGAAAAACAAGACACTATTTTTGCATTTTTTAGTTTTATATTTTTTATTATTTTTTTAATTATGAGAACATAAAAAGATACACAAATAAATAAAGAAACTAACTCAACAGTTATAATATACAATTACAATTGCAATGGAATCAAAATCGTTCTCAGGCAGACCAAGGAACATTTTTTGGCACAAACTTATTCAGACTGGTCTAAGTGATTGCCAATATGTTTGTCCACTTAAACATTAACGCTAAACTTTTAATTTTTCAACTTCGTGATATGCTTAAGATAATATTATACTCTAGTACCAGTGTGTCCCCTCGATCAAGGTAAGCACAACGATTCATCGTAGTAAGTGAGTATACTGAGTTCATCCTTTTGATTTACAACGTCATACTATTGGTGAACAGGTCAGTACTTTCGTACAACAAAGTGACCAATATTTGTGTCCAACGAGGGTTAGGCAAATACCTTTTGGGTACGAATTTAGCTATTTAGCTCAATGGAATTCCCTCATTTTGAGTTTATCTTCCTTTAAAGTTTTTGGCCTTTTTGGCTCTTTTAAGATATCCTGACCGTGCCTACGTTTGCAGATAATATGGATGCAACAGAAGGACAACCAAGATATCCCTGGATGACTCTACAGTATAAAGACCCGAAACCTCAGACGTTGGCTATCTATCAACGCAAGATTTAAGACCATAAAATCATACGCCATGACATGTTACCCACATTATACATAGTTTTTTATGTTTATATCACTTGGTATCATCACTTTGAGCATCAAGCCTATCGACATATCACATTAGATCATAGTCTTTTCAGCTATGACACCTTACATGTGTTAATCAAGCCCTTTAACATGAATATTCATTTCATTTCCCATATGATGCAATAAAATCTTTTTGGATTTTTCTTTTTTCTAATGTTTTTGGTTTTTCTCATTTTCTCCCCCTAAAACAATGCATATGTACATATATCTCTCGTTTCCCCCCTAAATTTGTGCATCACACTTTATGCGCAAATTTACTTAATAATTAAAATGTATGTACAAAGTTATAAACGAAATAAAAAGAAAAATATTTTTGTTGTTTTTGCTTAACCATTCTGTCATCAGATTGAAGACTTATCAATGCAAAATCAAAGCACAAATTTAAATTGTACATTTCTTGCTGATCTTACCTCCCTTGTCTCCTCCAAAGGAAACATATCATCTGTAAAAAAAATTAACTTTTTTTCAACACTGAGATGTTACCCGTTATATCCCTAGAAAAACCGTTATCAACATTCTAGAGATTGTCAACAACTCCTCCTTTGTTGTCCCTAAATAAATAAGGAGATTTGTAAGACACTGGTACCCAGGCCATCGTGGACCTGGGCTTTCCTGAAGCATCAAAATAAGACACTTCCTTCAAACACATGTCCCCTTTTGTTTCTAGGATTGGTGATGTTGTTTCTTTGCATTTGGGTTTCCAAATTTGTTTCGGTTTATCAAACGTATTTGTTGCCTTAGGTTGAGCAACTCCAGCTGTTCCAGGTTTATTAGTTTTAGAAACAAATTTTTGTTCCTGGACAGCCTTGCGTTTTTTTTGGCAGCATTTAATTCCCCATCAGATGGTTTAACCTTGGGATCCACATTCTTCATTGCCTTAGGTGATGATACTTTCATTGGGATAGAATGATAGTTATCCTTTGGTGTAACCCTCTGATTTTGATCATAATAGGGTACATAAGGACGATGTGTGCAGTTTCGAGCAATGTGACCAGGAATGCAGCAATTGAAGCATGTTTGTCTCTTCATGTAGAAGGCATTCTGATCAGCTTATGTAGCTCTTGCAGGCCATGAAAGACGAACTGGTCCTTTCTGTGCTTGTTTTTCTTGCACATTTCTTGCAAACGAGATGAATTTTGATGCCTATACTTGTCGTTTGCAGAGGCCTTTTGTTGTGAAGATTTCTTTTTATTCTTTTTGTATTGCTTAGATTGCATGTCTTGTTCAGAAATCTCATCTATCTTTCCAAAAGCTTTGTTAGCACAATCAAATGCATATTTCTCACATTTGTCATTATTGACAGGCTTAACAAAAGCATTTTTCAATCACGAGTCTTTTGAGGACGATTTCTTCCTTTAGATGATCTTGGAGAGCGTGATTGTCTTTGTTGTTTAGACTTATCCTTTCCTCATCTTTGATCTGCTCGTTTTGGCTCCTTATGCTTGCTTTAAATTTGCTTACAAGCATCAGCACAAGAGTGAGTGCATTCATTCACAACAGTAAAATCAATCTTTGATTCTGATCTTGTTTCGATGTTTGTTGATAATTTGTTTTATGCTTGGGTTCAAAACATTTATTCTGATTATTAGTAGTGAGGTGTGCAAAATGCAACATATAAATTACATCAATTGTGGCATAAAACTAACCCTTTTTTAGTACTAATGTTGGAAAAAGTGTGCTTTTGTCTTCCTTTTGTATTTTCAGGATTAAATGAGCTCAAATTAACAAAAGAAGCAAAAAGACAGCAAAATCTAACATAAATACAAGAAAAGGAACAAACGTGACATGCCCGACCCCACGACAGCATCTTCCCAAGCAAAACAAGAAGACAGAAGACTGAACACGCCCCGTGCTCAGCCAGCACGGGGGCGTGCCCAAGTGTCAGCAGAAAAGACAAAGTGGTAGAAGCTTCTATTGCCCACCACGGGGCCGTGCTCAGCGGACACGGGGCCGTGGTCAACTATAAGATTCGCACAATCTAGGCAAATCTTCATAGTACAAAGATTCTTCTGCACACGGGGTCGTGCTCAGCGGACACGGGGGCGTGGTCAACTAATAAGACAAGCTGCATTAAATGAAGAAAGAGAAGGATGTGGACATGGGGCCGTGCCCACTGGACACGAGGCCGTGCCCGAGCTTCTGTTCAGCCTATAAATAGGAGTGCTTGGCTCAAGCTCAAACCATCCCTTGGCACACCACCTCTCTCACACTTCACCCACCACCACCATAACACCATCATCCACCACCATCATCCATTGTCCATCATAGAGTGTGTGAGTCGTCTCGGGATCCAAGATTGATCGTAAGAGTTCTTGACAATCAAGGCCATGGTTGCCTAAGTCTCTTACATCACTTGGTGAAGACAAGTGTCTAGTGTAATACTTTTTATTTCTAATCTTTTCGCACTTTTTACTTGGTTTTGTATTAATGACTTTAATAACTAGTTTCTTATGTTGAAGGTGATTCTTCCTTATCGTTTGTCCGTGGTGTCTTGGCATTATTTTACTGTCTATATAAAATAAAATATTTTCACCATTCATATCTCCACGGTCTATATGGAGATATGTTGGCTACCTGGTTGGGGGTTAAGGGAACGGTTTGGTAGGAGTCTTGCCATTGTTCAGCGTTTAGAGGTCCTGCAATGGACCTGGGTCAAATTTAGTAGGACCTCCTTCAATACTTAACGGTATTGGATGGCGGGGGTCCAAACTCTTTGATCCCCTCATAAGTTAACTACTATTAATACTATAACCCGGCTAATTAGGACTGTATCCCTGCTGACTCAGACTACTTAGTCGAGGGTAACGTCACCTCCAAAAGAGGGGCCTACCATAATTTGCATTAATAACTTAATTAATTATCTTTCAATAATCCGACCCTTTAGGATTGTATCCTTGCTGACTCAAACTACTGGGTTGAGGGTAACGTCACCTCCAAAAGAGGGGCCTACTACAATAACTAAGATAATCTCTTAAAATAGTGCAAAAGTGCGGAAATAATCAAAGGTTACACTATACACGAGTCGGAACCAAGTGATTCATCTTGTCTATCTGTTTTTTCTTTTATTTTTATTTTCAGCATTTTAGTTAGTTTTTATTTTTCTTAGTTTAAAATTTTTTTTCTAAACCTTTTTGATTTGATTAGACGTTGAGGATAAACCGGTACTAAAAGCTCTTGTGTCCTTGGACGACCTCTGTATCTTACCAACACTATACTACGCTCACGATGGGTGCACTTGCCCATATGTGTGTTTAGTGTTAGTAAATATCGTGTTTTATAAATTTAAAACTTGGCTAAAAAAGTGTTAAAGGGCTTAAAATATTGTCACACCCCGATATTTCCACGCTTGACCGGTGGGCCCGGTGGGGAGTATCGTGACGTGGCTGGCAACATTACAGTCAAACAACACAATATTTAATATGCACAGCGGAAGCAAATGAAAGATATATTTCAACTGAATAATATATTGTAATATCAAGTATCACAATAGTCGAAAGTTTATCCACAGAAGGATCAAAAATATATAGGAAACAATAGTTCAACAGACTTTAGGCATCTTAAGCTTGCGAGACTCTTTTGATGCTAAGGAGCAATCCAGCCTATTACGATTAGTACCTGCATTTAATCTTTTTGGGAAAATACGTCAGTTTACACTGGTAAATACATTCAACCGACTCATTTTGAAAAGTGTTATAAAATTGATTTGAATGCACGTGGCACAAACTTTTTATAACTTGGGATAATTATTTAAATATATAATCTCGTAAAAGGATTACATGTTCCTTATGCGTTCAGTAGCCCGGGTCGTGCCGGGTTAAAGATCAATAGACACACCACATTATTTATTTGGCAACTGATAGGTGTACGCCTACACCCCGTGCTTAGGTCGTGGCCATTTCGTAAAATGATGCCAAGGATATCCGGGACATGGTCATTAACCTCCCAAAGGCTTTAAGCAAACAAAACAATTTAAACGGGCCGATCAAATATCAATTAGCCACCAAACGATGGAGATTTAATGCCCGACCAAGCGGTATTTTATATACCGTACCCCAAGCCCGTATAGGGAAAATAAGTTAAAAGTATTTACCTTTGCAAGTATAATTCTCAATTAGCAAAATGCGGGTAGCTTTTACCGGTTCTCCTATTCTGGAACAAAGGTTTATAATAACCTATTAGAATCCTAACGGTCTTTAGTTAAGCTTAAGCTTAGACCGATACGGTTCAAACGCATGATTAAGCGAAGACCGGAATAGAATGTGATTTAGACCCGACAAGATTGAAGACTTGCCTTATATGGGTAATCTAAGCACATTCTGAATTTTGGGGTAAAACTGATAAGGTTTGACCCGTTTCGGCTAATTTATGTAAACTAGTTACATAAGCCGAACCGAACGCGCAAGAGGCGTAACGGGTGACCGCGAGAGTCATTTACAGGTTTCCTAAGTTAATATGCCTCAAATATGGTGTGACATCAGTAAGATATCATTTATTATGCCCGTAATGAATTTAAACACAAACTATGCCCCGTAGGGGTAATTTGGTCATTTATAAGGTTATAAAAGAGTTTAAGTATTATCCTGAGTTACAGGTCTGATATGTTCAGCAAAAATACTTAGTTTACTAAGTTATAACAGTAGGGTATTGTATATATGTGAAATTTATCAATTATAACCAAACTATGCACCGTAGGGGCATTTTGGTAATTTCACATAAGCCGAAAAGCTCAAAACTGAAGTCTGAGTTAAACAACTTTTGCTTACTGTTAAAATATTATAATTTACCTAAAATATCAGTAGGTATCAACCCTTGTATGTTTAAAATGGTTTTAGTACATACTATGCGTTAAAAACGTTTAATAAGGCGATTAGAAGCCGTTTCTGGGTTCTATATGGAAAACCGATATTTTTATTATTCCAGAAGGCTTAAAATAATTTATTTATCATATGTAATCAGTAGAAAAAGGTTTGGGGTCGAAAAGATATGTAAAACTCATTTTATAGCCCGTAAGGGCAAAACCGACAATTACCGGATTAAGCCTATGACTATAAGTTATGCTCAGCCTAAAATTAATTAAAAATCTTCAAAAATCCCAAAATAATATATTACATCAGTGGAGAATAAGTTTGATATCAAAAAGTATGTTCAAGTAGGTTATACGCTAATTTTGTCGTTAAATCGCTAAAAAACTTTCTAATTACGCTAATGAGCATAACTATCAATCTACACCTCAAACTGATGATAAATTTTGGGTACAAGTTTATATATCAGTAACTAAGGTTTCTACTCTTTTACATTTTCAAAAATCACGTTTTAAGGTGAAAAGGGCGTAATGGTCAACATATAGGCAATTAACGGAATCATGCATATTAATTGGATAACTAATGATCCATGGTGTATAATCATAGAGGGTTATACTAGCATGTAACCTGGTCCTAAGGAAGCTCTAAGGCAATTCCAAAACATACTAAAACGGGTCAGAACTGAAGTCAAAGCAAAAGTCAAAGTTTTGCGACTTTCGGTTCCGAACCGGGTCTAAACAGAAAATTGTCGGGTTGAACATGTTTAGACATGTTCTTACACTAATTACCAAGTTATATTAATGCTCAAACAGGTTGTATGGGTTCTACATTGCTAATTATGCATAAATTGAAAAATAAACATTCTGTTGACTTTTTAATAACAAGTTTGACCCGACAAACGACCTAGTTAGAGTGGGAATCAGAGGGTGCCCTTTTAAGGGTTTATTGCCCACATAATTACCAACTTATAACTACTTTCAATTCGACTAATCACTGGACCATTAGTTATTAATCGTGAAGTCAACCGTTAATTACGACGGTTTGACCTTTAAGCTAAAACTAAGCAAAAACTTAACTAAGAAAGGTTAAGCATACTTACTGAAGTCCTATGCTTGATTAGGAAAGACTTGGGTCTGCTCTTAAGCTCCAAGAAAGCTCCTCAATTGCAGATGGAAGGTGTGATCAATTGTTGCAACTTAAGGGCCTTTATATAGTGCTTAAATCTCAATGGATTGTTGACAAATCATGCTATCAATGGCCATGGATCATCAACAGATGTCCCTAAGGGCCTAGGAGTCATTTAGAGGTCGCCCATGAAATGCATTATCTGATTAAAGTCAGTTATAGCATGAAATACGGCTGCTGTCCAACTTTGCTGCATCTGGGGAAGTCAAGCGGCCCGCGTAAGCTCTTGGCATGGCTTACGCGGTCCGTATGGGCCTTCTGATCAGACTTCACATTTTCAAGTTGTTGCATATTTGACTCTTGGCCTTTCGAAAGGTCAGCCAAGCTTCTATTTTGCACTTTGAACCCTCCAAATTGTCACATAAGGGCTTCAAGACTTATACCCACTTTATTAAGTCCTTGGTCACGTCATGTTTACCCGAAAAGTCATAAATTTGCAACGTTGATGCTTTAACCCCTTGTATACGAATTTGATCATAACTTTCTCATACGATAACGAAACTTTATGAAATTTTTATCGTGCATTCTAGTGAGCATAATTAATCGTTACAAAGCTTCGGGTTTGCTAAAAGGTCACTCAGAGGTATAACTTAAACATGTTGACACATTTAACCCCTGTAGTTTGTAATCTCTCACTTTCTTTCATAATTAGCTTCGTATGATCCATGATTTATTCGTTTGATGGTATAAACATTGTGTAGGGTTATTGTAAAGTATATTTATTCACTGTTGACATTTTGAACTCGTATATTCACATACTTTCCATGTTTGTCAACTTTAGTCCCTCTAGAACATTCTTTCACACGTTCTAGCTTATGACACGTGTCAATACATTATAGGACGTGAATTTTCGAGGTGTTACATCCTCACCCCCTTAAAAGAAATCTCGACCTCGAGATTTACTGAAATAAATGAGGGTATTTTTCTTTCATTGTGGACTCAACCTCCCACATGTATTCGAGACCTCTACGGGCATCCCATTTTACTTTTACAATAGGTACATGCTTCCTTCGAAGCTTCTTAACCTGTCGATCCTCGATCGACACAGGTTTTTCAACAAACTTCAAGCTCTCTTCTATGTGCACATCTGTATGTGGTATGACCAGTGATTCATCAGCGAAACACTTCTTCAGATTGCAGATGTGGAATACATTGTGAATACCACTGAGCTCTTCAGGTAAGTTTAACTTATAGGCAACCGATCCGACACGTTCGATGACCTCGAAAGGTCCTATGTAACTCGGGCTTAGTTTGCCTTTCTTACCAAATCGCATCACTCCCTTCCAGGGTGATACTTTAAGCAACACCTTGTCACCTACCTCGAAGTGAAAAGATTTACGCTTTAAATCTGCGTAGCTTTTCTGCCTATCCCTGGCAGCTTTCAGGCGGTCACGAATCTGGACAATCTTGTCCGTTGTTTCAAAGACTATTTCCGGACCTGACAGTTGGACATCTCCAACTTCTGCCCAACAAACGGGCGTTCTACACTTTCTACCGTATAAAGCCTCGAAAGGCGCAGCCTTGATGCTGGTATGGTAGCTATTGTTGTATGAGAACTCAATCAGTGGTAGGTGGTTATCCCAACTACCACCTAAATCAATTACACATGCACGTAGCATGTCTTCCAATGTTTGGATGGTACGCTCACTCTGTCCGTCAGTCTGAGGGTGGTAAGCCGTACTGAAATTTAAGCGCGTGCCCAAAGCTTGTTGGAAACTCTTCCAAAAATGTGACGTATACCTGGTATCTCGGTCAGAGATAATAGCCACAGGTACGCCATGTAGAGCTACAATCTTATCTACGTATAATTGGGCTAACATGTCGGAGCTATAGGTCTCCTTTATGGGTAGGAAATGTGCTGACTTGGTCAGTCTGTCTGTCTACGATCACCCATATCGTATCATTTCCTTTCCTTGTTTTAGGTAACTTGGTGATAAAGTCTATAGTTACCATTTCCCACTTCCAAGTGGGAAGTTCAGGCTGTTGTAGCAAACCTGACGGTTTCTAATGCTCTGCTTTAACTTGCGCACACGTCAAGCATTTAGCTACATAGGCGGCTACAGACTTCTTCAAGCCTATCCACCAATAGTTTGCCTTCAGATCCTGGTACATCTTATCAGCACCATGATGAACGGAATATTTAGAACTATGGGCTTCCTGGAGGATAACATCTCGAAGTCCTCCATAAATTGGAACCCATATTCGTCCATTCAGTCTCAAGATCCCGTCCTTGCCTTGAGATAACTGTTCTTCAGTTACTCCCAGCTTTTCATTGGGATAGTTAGCTTCCAGCACAGCTTCCTTCTGCGCAGCTAACAACCTTTCATTTAAACTGTTCTTTACCTCAATGCTCTTGGCATTGATTCGGATGGGTTTCACCCTTTCCTTCCTGCTTAAGGCATCGGCAACCACATTTGCCTTGCCTGGATGGTACCTGATTTCACAATCATAATCATTCAACGTCTCCATCCATCGTCGTTGCCTCATGTTTAAATCCTTTTGGTTAAACAGGTGCTGGAGGCTCTTGTGATCAGAATAGATCACACACTTGATACCATATAAATAGTGCCTCCATAGCTTTAGTGCAAATACAACGGCACCCAACTCCAAGTCATGGGTGGTGTAATTCTTTTCATGCACTTTTAACTGACGTGATGCATAGGCAATAACTTTGCCTTTCTGCATAAGCACACATCCCATCCCGGTGTGTGATGCATCACAATAAACTACAAATTCTTCGATTCCATCAGGCAATGTCAACACAGGAGCGTTGCTCAACTTCTGCTTGAGAATATCGAAGGATTCTTGCTGCTTAGGACCCCAATCGAACTTTACTTTCTTCCTAGTCAAGGAAGTTAGGGGTGCAGCAATCCTCGAGAAATTTTTAATGAAGCGTCTGTAGTATCCTGCCAATCCCAAGAAACTGCGAATTTCTGTGGGCGTCTTTGGCTCTTGCCAATTCATGACAGCTTCAACCTTAGCGGGGTCCACTTGGATTCCGCGCTCGCTAACCACATGTCCAAGAAATTGGACTTCACGAAGCCAGAATTCACATTTAGAGAATTTGGCATAGAGCTTCTCCTGCTGAAGTAATGAAAGAATACATCGAAGATGTTTCTCATGATCAGCCTTGTTCTTTGAGTAGATGAGGATGTCGTCTATGAAGACGATCACAAATTTGTCCAAGTAGGGCTTGCAGACGCGATTCATGAGATCCATGAATGCGGCAGGTGCATTTGTGATCCCAAAAGGCATCACTAGGAACTCGTAATGACCATAACGAGTCCTAAATGCAGTCTTGTGTACATCTTCATCTTTAACCTTCAATTGGTGATAGCCTGACCTCAGATCGATCTTAGAGAAGTAACTTGCCCCTTGGAGTTGATCGAACAGATCGTCGATTCTGGGCAATGGGTACCTATTCTTGATAGTGACTTTATTAAGCTCACGGTAATCGATGCACAGACGCATCGATCCATCCTTCTTCTTGAAAAATAAGATTGGTGCTCCCCAAGGAGACGAACTAGGTCTAATGAAACCTTTGGCTAGCAATTCGTCTAGTTGCGTTCTTAATTCCTTCATCTCCGTTGGTGCCAATCTATAAGGTGCTCTAGCAACAGGTGCTGCTCCAGGGACGATGTCGATTCTGAATTCGACTTGTCTATCTGGTGGTAAACCAGGTAGTTCTTCAGGAAAAACTTCTGGGTATTCAGAAATGACGGGGATATCTTCTATCTTTGGTTTAGGCTCATCAATAATCACTTGTGCCATGTAGATGACACAACCCTTCTTTAAACACTTGGAGGCCTTGAGCATAGTCACTTGCTCAGGCAACCCATACTGGGTATCTCCCCGAATGGTAAGTGATTCACCAGACGGAGTCTTAATCACCACTTGCTTCTTGTTGCAGACAATTTGGGCCTGGTTATGAGATAACCAGTCCATACCCAAAACTATGTCAAAACCGGCTAACTTAAAGGGAAGTAGAGACAGGGAAAAGAGTGGTTCTTAATGGACATAACACATCCATCTAACACAGTTGAGACGGTTTCTATGGTGCCATCTGCTAACTCCACCTCATAATTTACACTTAAGGTTTTGACAGGTAAATTTAGCAATTTGCAAAACTTATTATCTACGAAAGACTTATCAGCGATTGAATCAAAAAGTACTCTTGCATAGACATCATTTACAAGGAAAGTACCTGTGATTACGTTGTCGTCTAGAACTGCTTCCTTTGCATCCATTCTGAAGACCCTAGCATTGGTCTTCTTTCCTTCATCGTCTTTCTTGGCATATTTTGGGTAGTTGGTCTTAATGTGCCCCTTTTCATTGCAACGGTAGCACGTTGCGTCTTTCAGCTTCTTGCAATCCAAGGTCTTGTGCTCCTTGGACTTACATATACCACATGCAAAAGTTTTTGACTGAGTCTGCGAGTTTGACTCATACCTGCACTTCCTGAAGTGCTGTTTCTTGCAGACCTTGCACTTGGGCTTATCACCAGACTGATGCCCATCCTTCCTGGACTCAGGCCTTTTCCTGTGGTCATTGTTTCCTCGATGCTTCTTGTTTGACCTTCGTGAAGTGTCATCTTCACGTTTCCTCTTCTCGGCGTCCGAGTTCCTCAGCGATCTCTGTCGGACCGCGTCCAGGGTGAGGGACAAGGATATGTCAGTTACCGATCGGAAAGTAGTCGGCCGAGATGCCTTCACGCTTGCCTTTATTTCTGGGGCTAAACCCCCGATGAAACGAGCTATTCTTTTTGGTTCCGGGGTCACCAGATACGGAACCAATCGGGACATTGTGTTGAAGCTCGTGAGGTAAGCTTGGCAGTCAAGGTTCTTCATAACCAACGATAGAAAATCAGACTCTATCTTCTCCACCTCATGCTGAGGGCAGTAGTTTTCCCTGATAAGGGCAACAAATTGCTCCCATGTCATGTTGTACAATGGGATCATCCCGGTGGCTTGAATCAACAATCTCCACCAAACTAAGGCCTCACCCTTAAATGATTGCGACACAAACTTGACCACATCCCTCTCAGCGCATCCGCTGATATCCACAACTGTATCCATCTCATCTAACCACGTTATACAATCTACAGCTCCTTTCTCCCCAGTAAAATCCCTGGGTTTACATGAGACAAAATATTTGTAGTAGCAACCCTTGTCACGGGGTCCTTGATTTAGCATTATCTTCTGAGACGGGTCACTATGATGATTTGAGGAGTGACGATCGTCATCTCCTTTCTTGGGTTCATCCTTCTGGGAGGGTGGCTTTGAATGCGGGGTAGATAGGGTCCTACTTCGAGTCCCACTATATTCTTCATACTGCCGCTCTAAGGCCTTTGTAACAGCGTCGTTTACTAACGCTTTCAGTTCTGCACCCGTTATATTAATTCGGACGTTGTCATTATTCTCCCTTGGGTGACTATTAATTTCATCCGAGTCAGCCATTTTAATTTTAAACTGTTACATAAGACAATAACAATAGTTTATTTGGGAGTTTATCATAGAATTGTCTTTTATGGCAATTCATTAACCATGGTATGCCTAAACCATATTTGGTCAATTTGTTAATCATATTTATTTAGGATTTTTATCATAATTTATCCTAATTATAAAAAAAATAATAGTTTTATTAGTAGCACAAAAGGCCTAGTCACAAGGACATTTTTAAATCATAAGCTATGATTTCAGAGAATCAAGACTTTCAAGGTTTGAACCTAGTTCATTACCCTTTTTCGGACAGGGAGTTATAGCTACCACTGTCTTTTGGCTCATGTAGAAATGAGCAAGGCCCGTAGGCACTATATTACCAATGTATGGTCAAAATATATTCATCTTAATTGATGATTTAAACCCATGATTCAGAGATCATTTAGTTGGGTTAGGAATCTTCTAAAGAATCCTTTTACAAAGATGACGTGTGTGATTTTAACGAATCACGTCTGCCAGGAGCGTTAACATGTCTACAGATGTTAACAGGGATTTGAATCTTTTAAACAGGTCTTACCATCATGGCCAGGTCTTCACAATGACACTCAGGCTAGGTTTCACTCTTAAGATTCTTATTCAATATTTAATAGGCAGATTATTATTAAAAGGAATGATTTTGATTTATTTATTTCATGTAATATATTTATGCATATAATAGCAAAAATGAAATTTATAAACTTACATTCCATTAATTATTAAAAGATTATATACTGCCCTAAACGGGTCTTTCAACATAATACTTACCCACGCAGGGGTCACACTGAAATACTAGTCCTCGCAGGGACTTAAATAAACAACATACCCTCGTAGGGGTTAGCAGAAAGATAGGCCCACGCAGGGGCTCAAAAACAATCATACCCACGCAGGGGTCAAACAGCAAGACAGGCCCACGCAGGGGCTCAACTGAAACAAGGAAACTACAATCAATAATTGAAGGATTCAATGGTCCTTCTTGCTCTTCCCTTTTATTAAACTTGTAAATCCCTGGAAGAAGGTTTGTCGCTCCCTGCGATCTCGGTGAAAGTCTCGCTCGACCTGGTCCAGTCTCTGAAGAATTTCTTCCCGTTCTGGGGGAGAAAACCGTGGCGACTGCGATTGTGTCCGAATTATAGGTCTGGCAGGTATTTGGTACCCATGAGTTGGGTACCCTACTCCCCAAGGAGCTCCATACGGTCCTTCAGGGTTAAAGGCGTTGTAATTGGCCGCTACCAAGTATGGGTCGGCTTCAGCGTAATTATAGTTGGTGTGAGCCAGCGGCTCAAACGGGTTGTACGCCATAGAACCAGTGTAGGCAGGAATCGGGTTATCAAAACCCATCGGTGGTGGTTGCGGTGCAACTGGGTGTGAAGGTCCACCCATATGCGGTTCTTCCTGTAGTGGCGGAAAATGACTGCCACTTGAGTGTCGAGGAGAGCTGAAGTGAAAATCTCCTCCACGCGCGGACATTTGCGCGCCTGTCCTCATACGCCTCGGCGGTTCTGGAGGTGCCTGATTAATTGGTGGCGGAGGGGGCGGTGGCGTTACAGCCACGAAACGTGAATCCCCAGAGGGATCCTGCTGCTGCTGGTGAGGCGACGAATGATGCGAGGGTGTAACGTACCACTCGAACTAGTTAAATCATGCCTGGTAACTGTCCGGACCATGGTAGGGTGATCCATGAAAAGACGAACCATCTGAGACCTCGATAGGATGGTTGGGAGTTCCGGTTGCGGTTTCGACGGGATCCGTGTCCTCGTCCATATCTTCTGCATGATCGCCGGAGAAATGATCCTCTGGCCCCAATGGGTTAAAACCCACAGGTTCTTGTATGTAGTTTGCCGAGTTAAACCGGCCCCTAAAAACAGGTGTAGGGTCACCAAAGGAATGGTGCGATAGGGATCGCTGTAGAGGTATGTAAGAAGGTTGTGGGTTGTTGGGCTCATTTTCCGAATGTGGCCCATAGGAGTTATGAAAAGGAGGCGTCGAACTGTGTGAAACGGACCGTCTTGCGGGCACCACATTTGTCCTCCGGTTTTCGCGAGGGTCAGCACTCGCAGTGGCGGAAGGAGCTCGCGTGTGCGAAGGTCCTGCCTCGTGGTCATTAGGGGCGGTGATTGGCCCCTTGCCTCGTCCTCTTCGTCGAAAGAATCTTGGCGGCATATTTAGTCCTGTCAATATAACATACGATAACAACAAGAACATATAAAATAAATGACAAAGTTAAAAATTTAAAACAATTTGGATTGTTCCTATGTTCTTTGTCTAGACTCGAAAATTTTGGAATGTGCAATTGTGTAACTGAGATTAAACACAAAAGGCTAGCGTTTAATTCACTTAGCGTTGGCTATGATACCAACCTGTCACACCCCGATATTTCCACGCTTGACCGGTGGGCCCGATGGGGAGTATCGTGACGTGGTTGGCAACATTACAGTCAAACAACACAATATTTAATATGCACAGCGGAAGCAAATGAAAGATATATTTCAACTGAATAATATATTGTACTATCAAGTATCACAATAGTCGAAAGTTTATCCACAGAAGGATCAAAAATAAATAGGAAACAATAGTTCAACAGACTTTAGGCATCTTAAGCTTGCGAGACTCTTTTGATGCTAAGGAGCAATCTAGCCTATTACGATTAGTACCTGCATTTAATCTTTTTGGGAAAATACGTCAGTTTACACTGGTAAATACATTCAACCGACTCATTTTGAAAAGTGTTATAAAATTGATTTGAATGCACGTGGCACAAACTTTTTATAACTTGGGATAATTATTTAAATATATAATCTCGTAAAAGGATTACATGTTCCTTATGCGTTCAGTAGCCCGGGTCGTGCCGGGTTAAAGATCAATAGACACACCACATTATTTATTTGGCAACTGACAGGTGTACGCCTACACCCCGTGCTTAGGTCGTGGCCATTTCGTAAAATGATGCCAAGGATATCCGGGACATGGTCATTAACCTCCCAAAGGCTTTAAGCAAACAAAACAATTTAAACGGGCCGATCAAATATCAATTAGCCACCAAACGATGGAGATTTAATGCCCGACCAAGCGGTATTTTATATACCGTACCCCAAGCCCGTATAGGGAAAATAAGTTAAAAGTATTTACCTTTGCAAGTATAATTCTCAATTAGCAAAATGCGGGTAGCTTTTACCGGTTCTCCTATTCTGGAACAAAGGTTTATAATAACCTATTAGAATCCTAACGGTCTTTAGTTAAGCTTAAGCTTAGACCGATACGGTTCAAACGCATGATTAAGCGAAGACCGGAATAGAATGTGATTTAGACCCGACAAGATTGAAGACTTGCCTTATATGGGTAATCTAAGCACATTCTGAATTTTGGGGTAAAACTGATAAGGTTTGACCCGTTTCGGCTAATTTATGTAAACTAGTTACATAAGCCGAACCGAACGCGCAAGAGGCGTAACGGGTGACCGCGAGAGTCATTTACAGGTTTCCTAAGTTAATATGCCTCAAATATGTTGTGACATCAGTAAGATATCATTTATTATGCCCGTAATGAATTTAAACACAAACTATGCCCCGTAGGGGTAATTTGGTCATTTATAAGGTTATAAAAGAGTTTAAGTATTATCCTGAGTTACAGGTCTGATATGTTCAGCAAAAATACTTAGTTTACTAAGTTATAACAGTAGGGTATTGTATATATGTGAAATTTATCAATTATAACCAAACTATGCACCGCAGGGGCATTTTGGTAATTTCACATAAGCCGAAAAGCTCAAAACTGAAGTCTGAGTTAAACAACTTTTGCCTACTGTTAAAATATTATAATTTACCTAAAATATCAGTAGGTATCAACCCTTGTATGTTTAAAATGGTTTTAGTACATACTATGCGTTAAAAACCCTTAATAAGGCGATTAGAAGCCGTTTCCGGGTTCTATATGGAAAACTGATATTTTTATTATTCCAAAAGGCTTAAAATAATTTATTTATCATATGTAATCAGTAGCAAAAGGTTTGGGGTCGAAAAGATATGTAAAACTCATTTTATAGCCCGTAAGGGCAAAACCGACAATTACCGGATTAAGCCTATGACTATAAGTTATGCTCAGCCTAAAATTAATTAAAAATATTCAAAAATCCCAAAATAATATATTACATCAGTGGTGAATAAGTTTGATATCAAAAAGTATGTTCAAGTAGGTTATACGCTAATTATGTCGTTAAATCGCTAAAAAACTTTCTAATTACGCTAATGAGCATAACTATCAATCTACACCTCAAACTGATGTCAAATTTTGGGTACAAGTTTATATATCAGTAACTAAGGCTTCTACTCTTTTACATTTTCAAAAATCACGTTTAAGGTGAAAAGGGCGTAATGGTCAACATATAGGCAATTAACGGAATCATGCATATTAATTGGATAACTAATGATCCATGGTGTATAATCATAGAGGGTTATACTAGCATGTAACCTGGTCCTAAGGAAGCTCTAAGTCAATTCCAAAACATACTAAAACGGTTCAGAACTGAAGTCAAAGCAAAAGTCAAAGTTTTGCGACTTTCGGTTCCGAACCGGGTCTAAACAGAAAATTGTCGGGTTGAACATGTTTAGACGTGTTCTTACACTAATTACCAAGTTATATTAATGCTCAAACAGGTTGTATGGGTTCTACATTGCTAATTATGCATAAATTGAAAAATAAACATTCTGTTGACTTTTTAATAACAAGTTTGACCCGACAAACGACCTAGTTAGAGTGGGAATCAGAGGGTGCCCTTTTAAGGGTTTATTGCCCACATAATTACCAACTTATAACTACTTTCAATTCGACTAATCACTGGACCATTAGTGATTAATCGTGAAGTCAACCGTTAATTACGACGGTTTGACTTTTAAGCTAAAACTAAGCAAAATCTTAACTAAGAAAGGTTAAGCATACTTACTGAAGTCCTATGCTTGATTAGGAAAGACTTGGGTCTGCTCTTAAGCTCCAAGAAAGCTCCTCAATTGCAGATGGAAGGTGTGATCAATTGTTGCAACTTAAGGGCCTTTATATAGTGCTTAAATCTCAATGGATTGTTGACAAATCATGCTATCAATGGCCATGGATCATCAACAGATGTCCCTAAGGGCCTAGGAGTCATTTAGGGGTCGCCCATGAAGTGCATTATCTGATTAAAGTCGGTTATAGCATGAAATACGGCTGCTGTCCAACTTTTCTGCATCTGGGCAAGTCAGGCGGCCCGCGTAAGCTCTTGGCATGGCTTACGCGGTCCTTATGGGCCTTCTGATCAGACTTCACATTTTCAAGTTGTTGCATATTTGACTCTTGGCCTTTCGAAAGGTCAGCCAAGCTTCTATTTTGCACTTTGAACCCTCCAAATTGTCACATAAGGGCTTCAAGGCTTATACCCACTTTATTAAGTCCTTGGTCACGTCATGTTTACACGAAAAGTCATAAATTTGCAACGTTGACGCTTTAACCCCTTGTATACGAATTTGATCATAACTTTCTCATACGATAACGAAACTTTATGAAATTTTTATCGTGCATTCTAGTGAGCATAATTAATCGATACAAAGCTTCGGGTTTGCTAAAAGGTCACTCAGAGGTATAACTTAAACATGTTGACACATTTAACCCCTGTAGTTTGTAATCTCTCACTTTCTTTCATAATTAGCCTCGTATGATCCATGATTTATTCGTTTGATGGTATAAACATCGTGTAGGGTTATTGTAAAGTATATTTATTCACTGTTGACATTTTGAACTCGTATATTCACATACTTTCCATGTTTGTCAACTTTAGTCCCTCTAGAACATTCTTTCACACGTTCTAGCTTATGACACGTGTCAATACATTATAGGACGTGAATTTTCGAGGTGTTACATCCTCACCCCCTTAAAAGAAATCTCTACCTCGAGATTTACTGAAATAAATGAGGGTATTTTTCTTTCATTGTGGACTCAACCTCCCACATGTATTCGAGACCTCTACGGGCATCCCATTTTACTTTTACAATAGGTACATGCTTCCTTCGAAGCTTCTTAACCTGTCGATCCTCGATCGACACAGGTTTTTCAACAAACTTCAAGCTCTCTTCTATGTGCACATCTGTATGTGGTATGACCAGTGATTCATCAGCGAAACACTTCTTCAGATTGCAGATGTGGAATACATTGTGAATACCACTGAGCTCTTCAGGTAAGTTTAACTTATAGGCAACCGATCCGACACGTTCGATGACCTCGAAAGGTCCTATGTAACTCGGGCTTAGTTTGCCTTTCTTACCAAATCGCATCACTCCCTTCCAGGGTGATACTTTAAGCAACACCTTGTCACCTACCTCGAAGTGAAAAGATTTACGCTTTAAATCTGCGTAGCTTTTCTGCCTATCCCTGGCAGCTTTCAGGCGGTCACGAATCTGGACAATCTTGTCCGTTGTTTCAAAGACTATTTCCGGACCTGA
The DNA here is from genome assembly GCA_030545235.1 of Helianthus tuberosus. Lineage (NCBI taxonomy): Eukaryota > Viridiplantae > Streptophyta > Magnoliopsida > Asterales > Asteraceae > Helianthus > Helianthus tuberosus. The sequence goes on along the minus strand of CM060412.1, from coordinate 130,201,941 downwards.
CAGTTGGACATCTCCAACTTCTGCCCAACAAACGGGCGTTCTACACTTTCTACCGTATAAAGCCTCGAAAGGCGCAGCCTTGATGCTGGTATGGTAGCTATTGTTGTATGAGAACTCAATCAGTGGTAGGTGGTTATCCCAACTACCACCTAAATCAATTACACATGCACGTAGCATGTCTTCCAATGTTTGGATGGTACGCTCACTCTGTCCGTCAGTCTGAGGGTGGTAAGCCGTACTGAAATTTAAGCGCGTGCCCAAAGCTTGTTGGAAACTCTTCCAAAAATGTGATGTATACCTGGTATCTCGGTCAGAGATAATAGCCACAGGTACGCCATGTAGAGCTACAATCTTATCTACGTATAATTGGGCTAACATGTCGGAGCTATAGGTCTCCTTTATGGGTAGGAAATGTGCTGACTTGGTCAGTCTGTCTACGATCACCCATATCGTATCATTTCCTTTCCTTGTTTTAGGTAACTTGGTGATAAAGTCCATAGTTACCATTTCCCACTTCCAAGTGGGAAGTTCAGGCTGTTGTAGCAAACCTGACGGTTTCTGATGCTCTGCTTTAACTTGCGCACACGTCAAGCATTTAGCTACATAGGCGGCTACAAACTTCTTCAAGCCTATCCACCAATAGTTTGCCTTCAGATCCTGGTACATCTTATCAGCACCATGATGAACGGAATATTTAGAACTATGGGCTTCCGGGAGGATAACTTCTCAAAGTCCTCCATAAATTGGAACCCATATTCGTCCATCCAGTCTCAAGATCCCGTCCTTGCCTTGAGATAACTGTTCTTCAGTTACTCCCAGCTTTTCATTGGGATAGTTAGCTTCCAGCACAGCTTCCTTCTGCGCAGCTAACAACCTTTCATTTAAACTGTTCTTTACCTCAATGCTCTTGGCATTGATTCGGATGGGTTTCACCCTTTCCTTCCTGCTTAAGGCATCGGCAACCACATTTGCCTTGCCTGGATGGTACCTGATTTCACAATCATAATCATTCAACGTCTCCATCCATCGTCGTTGCCTCATGTTTAAATCCTTTTGGTTAAACAGGTGTTGGAGGCTCTTGTGATCAGAATAGATCACACACTTGATACCATATAAATAGTGCCTCCATAGCTTTAGTGCAAATACAACGGCACCCAACTCCAAGTCATGGGTGGTGTAATTCTTTTCATGCACTTTTAACAGACGTGATGCATAGGCAATAACTTTGCCTTTCTGCATAAGCACACATCCCATCCCGGTGTGTGATGCATCACAATAAACTACAAATTCTTCGATTCCATCAGGCAATGTCAACACAGGAGCGTTGCTCAACTTCTGCTTGAGAATATCGAAGGATTCTTGCTGCTTAGGACCCCAATCGAACTTTACTTTCTTCCTAGTCAAGGAAGTTAGGGGTGCAGCAATCCTCGAGAAATTTTCAATGAAGCGTCTGTAGTATCCTGCCAATCCCAAGAAACTGCGAATTTCTGTGGGCGTCTTTGGCTCTTGCCAATTCATGACAGCTTCAACCTTAGCGGGGTCCACTTGGATTCCGCACTCGCTAACCACATGTCCAAGAAATTGGACTTCACGAAGCCAGAATTCACATTTAGAGAATTTGGCATAGAGCTTCTCCTGCTGAAGTAATGAAAGAATACATCAAAGATGTTTCTCATGATCAGCCTTGTTCTTCGAGTAGATGAGGATGTCGTCTATGAAGACGATCACAAATTTGTCCAAGTAGGGCTTGCAGACGCGATTCATGAGATCCATGAATGCGGCAGGTGCATTTGTGATCCCAAAAGGCATCACTAGGAACTCGTAATGACCATAACGAGTCCTAAATGCAGTCTTGTGTACATCTTCATCTTTAACCTTCAATTGGTGATAGCCTGACCTCAGATCGATCTTAGAGAAGTAACTTGCCCCTTGGAGTTGATCGAACAGATCGTCGATTCTGGGCAATGGGTACCTATTCTTGATAGTGACTTTATTAAGCTCACGCTAATCGATGCACAGACGCATCGATCCATCCTTCTTCTTGACAAATAAGATTGGTGCTCCCCAAGGAGACGAACTAGGTCTAATGAAACCTTTGGCTAGCAATTCGTCTAGTTGCGTTCTTAATTCCTTCATCTCCGTTGGTGCCAATCTATAAGGTGCTCTAGCAATAGGTGCTGCTCCAGGGACGATGTCGATTCTGAATTCGACTTGTCTATCTGGTGGTAAACCAGGTAGTTCTTTAGGAAAAACTTCTGGGTATTCAGAAATGACGGGGATATCTTCTATCTTTGGTTTAGGCTCATCAATAATCACTTGTGCCATGTAGATGACACAACCCTTCTTTAAACACTTGGAGGCCTTGAGCATAGTCACTTGCTCAGGCAGCCCACACTGGGTATCTCCCCGAATGGTAAGTGATTCACCAGACGGAGTCTTAATCACCACTTGCTTCTTGTTGCAGACAATTTGGGCCAGGTTATGAGATAACCAGTCCATACCCAAAACTATGTCAAAACCGGCTAACTTAAAGGGAAGTAGAGACAGGGAAAAGAGTGGTTCTTAATGGACATAACACATCCATCTAACACAGTTGAGACGGTTTCTATGGTGCCATCTGCTAACTCCACCTCATAATTTACACTTAAGGTTTTGACAGCTAAATTCAGCAATTTGCAAAACTTATTATCTACGAAAGACTTATCAGCGCCTGAATCAAAAAGTACTCTTGCATAGACATCATTTACAAGGAAAGTACCTGTGATTACGTTGTCGTCTAGAACTGCTTCCTTTGCATCCATTCTGAAGACCCTAGCATTGGTCTTCTTTCCTTCATCGTCTTTCTTGGCATATTTTGGGCAGTTGGTCTTAATGTGCCCCTTTTCATTGCAACGGTAGCACGTTGCGTCTTTCAGCTTCTTGCAATCCAAGGTCTTGTGCTCCTTGGACTTGCATATACCACATGCAAAAGTTTTTGGCTGAGTCTGCGAGTTTGACTCATACCTGCACTTCCCGAAGTGCTGTTTCTTGCAGACCTTGCACTTGGGCTTATCACCAGACTGATGCCCACCCTTCCTGGACTCAGACCCTTTCCTGTGGTCATTGTTTCCTCGATGCTTCTTGTTTGACCTTCGTGAAGTGTCATCTTCACGTTTCCTCTTCTCGGCGTCCGAGTTCCTCAGCGATCTCTGTTGGACCGCGTCCAGGGTGAGGGACAAGGATATGTCAGTTACCGATCGGAAAGTAGTCGCCCGAGATGCCTTCACGCTTGCCTTTATTTCTGGGGCTAAACCCCCGATGAAACGAGCTATTCTTTTTGGTTCCGGGGTCACCAGATACGAAACCAATCGGGACATTGTGTTGAAGCTCGTGAGGTAAGCTTGGCAGTCAAGGTTCTTCATAACCAACGATAGAAAATCAGACTCTATCTTCTCCACCTCATGCTGAGGGCAGTAGTTTTCCCTGATAAGGGCAACAAATTGCTCCCATGTCATGTTGTACAATGGGATCATCCCGGTGGTTTGAATCAACGATCTCCACCAGGCTAAGGCCTCACCCTTAAATGATTGCGACACAAACTTGACCACATCCCTCTCAGCGCATCCGCTGATATCCACAACTGTATCCATCTCATCTAACCACGTCATACAATCTACAGCTCCTTTCTCCCCAGTAAAATCCCTGGGTTTACATGAGACAAAATATTTGTAGGAGCAACCCTTGTCACGGGGTCCTTGATTTAGCATTATCTTCTGAGACGGGTCACTATGATGATTTGAGGAGTGACGATCGTCATCTCCTTTCTTGGGTTCATCCTTCTTGGAGGGTGGCTTTGAATGCGGGGTAGATAGGGTCCTACTTCGAGTCCCGCTATATTCTTCATACTGCCGCTCTAAGGCCTTTGTAACAGCGTCGTTTACTAACGCTTTCAGTTCTGCACCCGTTATATTAATTCGGGCGTTGTTATTATTCTCCCTTGGGTGACTATTAATTTCATCCGAGTCAGCCATTTTAATTTAAACTGTTACATAAGACAATAACAATAGTTTATTTGGGAGTTTATCATAGAATTGTCTTTTATGGCAATTCATTAACCATGGTATGCCTAAACCATATTTGGTCAATTTGTTAATCATATTTATTTAGGATTTTTATCATAATTTATCCTAATTATAAAAAAAATAATAGTTTTATTAGTAGCACAAAAGGCCTCGTCACAAGGACATTTTTAAATCATAAGCTATGATTTCAGAGAATCAAGACTTTCAAGGTTTGAACCTAGTTCATTACCCTTTTTCGGACAGGGAGTTATAGCTACCACTGTCTTTTGGCTCATGTAGAAATGAGCAAGGCCCGTAGGCACTATATTACCAATGTATGGTCAAAATATATTCATCTTAATTGATGATTTAAACCCATGATTCAGAGATCATTTAGTTGGGTTAGGAATCTTCTAAAGAATCCTTTTACAAAGATGACGTGTGTGATTTTAACGAATCACGTCTGCTAGGAGCGTTAACATGTCTACAGATGTTAACAGGGATTTGAATCTTTTAAACAGGTCTTACCATCATGGCCAGGTCTTCACAATGACACTCAGGCTAGGTTTCACTCTTAAGATTCTTATTCAATATTTAATAGGCAGATTATTATTAAAAGGAATGATTTTGATTTATTTATTTCATGTAATATATTTATGCATATAATAGCAAAAATGAAATTTATAAACTTACATTCCATTAATTATTAAAAGATTATATACTGCCCTAAACGGGTCTTTCAACATAATACTTACCCACGCAGGGGTCACACTGAAATACTAGTCCTCGCAAGGACTTAAATAAACAACATACCCTCGTAGGGGTTAGCAGAAAGATAGGCCCACGCAGGGGCTCAAAAACAATCATACCCACGCAGGGGTCAAACAGCAAGACAGGCCCACGCAGGGGCTCAACTGAAACAAGGAAACTACAATCAATAATTGAAGGATTCAATGGTCCTTCTTGCTCTTCCCTTTTATTAAACTTGTAAATCCCTGGAAGAAGGTTTGTCGCTCCCTGCGATCTCGGTGAAAGTCTCGCTCGACCTGGTCCAGTCTCTGAAGAATTTCTTCCCGTTCTGGGGGTGAAAACCGTGGCGGCTGCGATTGTGTCCGAATTATAGGTCTGGCAGGTATTTGGTACCCATGAGTTGGGTACCCTACTCCCCAAGGAGCTCCATACGGTCCTTCAGGGTTAAAGGCGTTGTAATTGGCCGCTACCAAGTATGGGTCGGCTTCAGCGTAATTATAGTTGGTGTGAGCCGGCGGCTCAAACGGGTTGTACGCCATAGAACCAGTGTAGGCAGGAATCGGGTTATCAAAACCCATCGGTGGTGGTTGCGGTGCAACTGGGTGTGAAGGTCCACCCATATGCGGTTCTTCCTGTAGTGGCGGATAATGACTGCCACTTGAGTGTCGAGGAGAGTTGAAGTGAAAATCTCCTCCACGCGCGGACATTCGCGCGCCTGTCCTCCTATGCCTCGGCGGTTCTAGAGGTGCCTGATTAATTGGTGGTGGAGGGGGAGGTGGCGTTACAGCCACGAAACGTGAATCCCCAGAGGGATCCTGCTGCTGCTGGTGAGGCGACGAATGATGCGAGGGTGTAAAGTACCACTCGAACTGGTTAAATCGTGCCTGGTAACTGTCCGGACCATGGTAGGGTGATCCATGAAAAGACGAACCATCTGAGACCTCGATAGGATGGTTGGGAGTTCCGGTTGTGGTTTCGACGGGATCCGTGTCCTCGTCCATATCTTCTGCATGATCGCCGAAGAAATGATCCTCTGGCCCCAATGGGTTAAAACCCACTGGTTCTTGTATGTAGTTTGCCGGGTTAAATCGGCCCCTAAAAACAGGTGTAGGGTCACCAAAGGAATGGTGCGATAGGGATCGCTGTAGAGGTATGTAAGAAGGTTGTGGGTTGTTGGGCTCATTTTTCGAATGTGGCCCATAGGAGTTATGAAAAGGAGGCATCGAACTGTGTGAAACGGACCGTCTTGCGGGCTCCACATTTGTCCTCCGGTTTTCGCGAGGGTCAGCACTCGCAGTGGCGGAAGGAGCTCGCGTGTGCGAAGGTCCTGCCTCGTGGTCATTAGGGGCGGTGATTGGCCCCTCGCCTCGGCCTCTTCGTCGAAAGAATCTTGGCGGCATATTTAGTCCTGTCAATATAACATAAGATAACAACAAGAACATATAAAATAAATGACAAAGTTAAAAATTTAAAACAATTTGGATTGTTCCTATGTTCTTTGTCTAGACTCGAAAATTTTGGAATGTGTAATTGTATAACTAAGATTAAACACAAAAGGCTAGCGTTTAATTCACTCAGCGTTGGCTCTGATACCAACCTGTCACACCCCGATATTTCCACGCTTGACCGGTGGGCCCGATGGGGAGTATCGTTAGGTATCAACCTGAGTTAAACAACTTTTGCTTACTATTAAAATATTATAATTTACCTAAAATATCAGTAGGTATCAACCCTTGTATGTTTAAAATGGTTTTAGTACATACTATGCGTTAAAAACGCTTAATAAGGCGATTAGAAGCCGTTTCCGGGTTCTATATGGAAAACTGATATTTTTATTATTCCAGAAGGCTTAAAATAATTTATTTATCATATGTAATCAGTAGCAAAAGGTTTGGGGTCGAAAAGATATGTAAAACTCATTTTATAGCCCGTAAGGGCAAAACCGACAATTACCGGATTAAGCCTATGACTATAAGTTATGCTCAGCCTAAAATTAATTAAAAATCTTCAAAAATCCCAAAATAATATATTACATCAGTGGGGAATAAGTTTGATGTCAAAAAGTATGTTCAAGTAGGTTATACGCTAATTATGTCGTTAAATCGCTAAAAAACTTTCTAATTACGCTAATGAGCATAACTATCAATCTACACCTCAAACTGATGTCAAATTTTGGGTACAAGTTTATATATCAGTAACTAAGGTTTCTACTCTTTTACATTTTCAAAAATCACGTTTTAAGGTGAAAAGGGCGTAATGGTCAACATATAGGCAATTAACGGAATCATGCATATTAATTGGATAACTAATGATCCATGGTGTATAATCATAGAGGGTTATACTAGCATGTAACCTGGTCCTAAGGAAGCTCTAAGACAATTCCAAAACATACTAAAACGGGTCAGAACTGAAGTCAAAGCAAAAGTCAAAGTTTTGCGACTTTCGGTTCCGAACCGGGTCTAAACAGAAAATTGTCGGGTTGAACATGTTTAGACATGTTCTTACACTAATTACCAAGTTATATTAATGCTCAAACAGGTTGTATGGGTTCTACATTGCTAATATATAATCAAATTGAGGAAATTGCTCAAACCAATTTTCAATGGCACACTCCCCGAGGTAATAAATCTATTGCCTCGGGCGCCCATAAGGTTGATGAAAGCACTTCTTTACAAGCCCAAATCGAGGCCCTCTCTTCGAAAATCAAAAAGCTAGAAATGACAAAAACGGCCTCGGTTATGGCTTGTGAAGGATGTGATGGGCCACATGAAAATTGGAGTTGTATGAAAGAAGTAGATGACCAAACAGAAACGGTAAACTACTTTGATAATAGACCTAGGCCGTCGGGTCCACCAACGGGTACCTACAACCAAGGATGGCGTAACCACCCAAACCTTGGTTGGAGAGATCCCGGCAATAGTAGTAACCAACAAAACCAACGAACTAACTTTCAACAACCACAAAACTTTTCTCAACAACAAGGTGGACGAGAAAGGCTTGAAGATACTATATCTCGCCTCATCTCCGACACCGAAAAGAAAAACTCGGATCGATTTCAGCAATTGGAATCGAATTTTAGAAATCAACAAGCTAGCATTCAAAACATTGAAAAACAATTAAATCAAGTAGCTCAAAATTTCTCCGAGAGACCCCAAGGCGCATTACCGAGCAATACCGAAACCAACCCAAAAGCGCAAGTACATCTCATCACGTTGAGAAACCGAACCGTGGGTCCCGAGGAGGCTCCATTACCGGCAGTTGAAAGAAACCAACCCACGACTTCACCTGCACCCCAACCAGAAAAGGCTTCTCCACCAATTCAAGAGCACACCAAGACTCCTCCGGTTCCATACCCCGGTCGGTTAAATCGTCAAAAGACAGATGAGCAATTCGCAAAATTCGAAAATTTACTAAAACAATTGCATATTAATATTCCTTTTATTGAAGTCCTTACCCAAATGCCTAAATATGCAAAATTTATGAGGGACTTCCTCACTCATAAAAGGAAAATTGAATCATTGCAATTAGTTAACTTAGGCGAAGAATGCTCCGCCTTAGTACTCAACAAACTCCCACAAAAGAAAATTGATCCCGGAAGCTTCACGATTCCTTGCTCGATTGGGGAATCCCCCGTTCGTAATGCATTAGCCGATCTTGGGGCTAGCATTAACCTCATGCCCACATCAATGTTTAAACGACTCGGCCTAGGAACAACGAGCCCTACAAAGATGAGCATACAACTCGCCGACAGATCCGTCAAATTTCCACAAGGTGTCGCTGAAAATCTATTGGTCAAAGTTGACAATTTCGTTTTCCCAACCGACTTTGTCATCTTAGACATGGAAGAAGACGCCGATGTTCCTCTCATCCTCGGGAGGCCATTTCTAGCCACCGCTCAAGCAGTGATTGATATGAATGACGGAACACTAACATTGAAGTTTGGGGACAAGGAAGTGAAGTTCGGAGTGGGAAAGCGAGTAGAAGACGAAGACCCGGTCGACTACATGAAGGTCATAGACTCAAGCTTGGATGACGCTCTCCGACGGTGTAACATGGGATGCGAAACATCCCACTTGAGTAACATATGACCAGGCTTTGGGTCTAGCCAATGACCCTTATAAACGTGGCGCACCACGGAGGCATTCCGCGGAACTATCCTTAGTTTAATTTAGATTAGTTTTTATGTTTTCTAGTTTAGTTTTAATTTTCAGGAATAAAACACACTTGAGATGGCAAAGGATACAAGGGAAAGCTTGAACCAGCACCCCATGCAGGAAAACAGGGCCGTCCGACAATTTTCTTCGTTTACAGTAAGCTCGGCACGGGCCGTGTCCACCCAACACGGCCCCGTGCTGCACAGTCTGCAGAAAAGACCCAGTTCAGGTAACTGGACATGGGCCGTGTTCACCCAACACGCCCCCATGTCCAGGCTTCTGTTTCTTTTGTTTAAATTTTGTTACTGGCACTTGAACACGGGGCCGTGCCCGGACAACACGGGGCCGTGTTCAGCGCCTAGTAACACAAAATTTTTGCTTAAATCACACCTTTTACACATTCAATCAACCTAAAAACTTATTTTTGGGACACATTGAGGACAATGTGTAATTTAAGTGTGGGGGGGGAAGCTAAAACCTTGAATCTTGCAAGTCCTAAATACAAGCCTTACACAAAACTCTATTGGAACCGCTAATCACCCCAAATTTTTTCAAAAAATTTTCATTTTTTTTACTTGTCTAGGTTTAATTCGGGAATTTCAAAGTTCTAAAAAGGTTATATTTTTACAAATTTACAACCGATAGCGTCGTGATAAAAAGAACCAACATAAGAAAATTATGAAAAGGCATGACAAACTTAGTTAAAATTTAATTATATATACTTGATCACATAAAAAACCCATTCCCACAAAAGTGGGTTTTGAGCCTTTATTGAGCATACAAATACATATCATTAGACTAAATGCTCATTTTTCGTTTCTTGTGTGAATAGCAGCTTGGTTCTTACGACTCTAGAACTTGCCATGACGATACATTCCCGGTCCTTACCAACTTAAACCCGAGTAAGTAAATGATGGAGGCATTAGGACTAACCCTTTTTTTTCTACACCATTATTTTTCTTTTTTTTTACCACCTACCCAAAATCCCCCTAGTTAGCCCCTTTGAGCCTAAACCTTTTTATTTCATAACCCAAACCAAACACCCTTTTACCCACCAAAACCTTTTTTCATTTTTAACCCTTTGTTTTAGTAACTAGCTCGGTTTTTCGTATGACTTTTCAAAAAAAAAAAATAATAATAATATTTGTGTTGATGATGAAGCAAAAACAAATAAACAAGCAAGTTCATCAAAAATAACTTTGTTTGAAAAATAGCTTCATCAAAATAAAAAGTTGAAAAATAGAAAGTCTTACGAAAACCGATGCTTTTTACGCTTTTTCGCCCTTTTCTACTAACCACTAACCACTAACCCAACCACCTACCTTTAACCCAAGCCTAACCCTTCACCCAAAAAGTCCTCTTGATATTTACAAAGGTATATAGTTAAAAAGGAGGAGGATTGATTGCTTGGCAAGCCTATGGTAGGAGTAAGTTCCATGCCGCTCTCGAGTGATCCACTAAAATAACATTTTCGGCCGAGTGTTGAGTGATCCCCGTGAGGTATGTGAACTTGTATATAAATAAAATTTTAAAGAGGCATGTTATGCCCTAATAAGTAATTTTTCTTATGAAAAGTTTTAAATAAATCATGACGAATAGGATTGTAAATAAATAAAAATAAAACTAAATAAAGAATCTTGGAACTCCCGACACTCTATGACAAGCCCAAAAACCTTCTTCTCTACCCATTCCATTTAGGAGTGTAAAGCCACATTATAAAGAGTTTTGCTTGAGGACAAGCAAAGATTCAAGTGTGGGGGTATTTGATGTGTGCAAAATGCAACATATAAATTACATCAATTGTGGCATAAAACTAACCCTTTTTAGTACTAATGTTGGAAAAAGTGTGCTTTTGTCTTCCTTTTGTATTTTCAGGATTAAATGAGCTCAAATTAACAAAAGAAGCAAAAAGACAGCAAAATCTAACATAAATACAAGAAAAGGAACAAACGTGACATGCCCGACCCCACGACAGCATCTTCCCAAGCAAAACAAGAAGACAGAAGACTGAACACGCCCCGTGCTCAGCCAGCACGGGGGCGTGCCCAAGTGTCAGCAGAAAAGCAAAGTGGTAGAAGCTTCTATTGCCCACCACGGGGCCGTGCTCAGCGGACACGGGGCCGTGGTCAACTATAAGATTCGCACAATCTTGGCAAATCTTCATAGTACAAAGATTCTTCTGCACACGGGGTCGTGCTCAGCGGACACGGGGGCGTGGTCAACTAATAAGACAAGCTGCATTAAATGAAGAAAGAGAAGGATGTGGACACGGGGCCGTGCCCACTGGACACGGGGCCATGCCCGAGCTTCTGTTCAGCCTATAAATAGGAGTGCTTGGCTCAAGCTCAAACCATCCCTTGGCACACCACCTCTCTCACACTTCACCCACCACCCACCACCACCATAACACCATCATCCACCACCATCATCCATTGTCCATCATAGAGTGTGTGAGTCATCTCGGGATCCAAGATTGATCGTAAGAGTTCTTGACAATCAAGGCCATGGTTGCCTAAGTCTCTTACATCACTTGGTGAAGACAAGTGTCTAGTGTAATACTTTTTATTTCTAATCTTTTCGCACTTTTTACTTGGTTTTGTATTAATGACTTTAATAACTAGTTTCTTATGTTGAAGGTGATTCTTCCTTATCGTTTGTCCGTGGTGTCTTGGCATTATTTTACTGTCTATATAAAATAAAAGATTTTCACCATTCATATCTCCACGGTCTATATGGAAATATGTTGGCTACCTAGTTGGGGGTTAAGGGAACGGTTTGGTAGGAGTCTTGCCATTGTTCAGCGTTTAGAGGTCCTGCAATGGACCTGGGTCAAATTTAGTAAGACCTCCTTCAATACTTAACGGTATTGGATGGTGGGGGTCCAAAATCTTTGATCCCCTCATAAGTTAACTACTATTAATACTATAACCCGGCTATTTAGGACTGTATCCCTGCTGACTCAGACTACTTAGTCGAGGGTAACGTCACCTCCAAAAGAGGGGCCTACCATAATTTGCATTAATAACTTAATTAATTATCTTTCAATAATCCGACCCATTAGGATTGTATCCTTGCTAACTCAAACTACTGGGTTGAGGGTAACGTCACCTCCAAAAGAGGGGCCTACTACAATAACTAAGATAATCTCTTAAAATAGTGCAAAAGTGCGGAAATAATCAAAGGTTACACTATACACGAGTCGGAACCAAGTGATTCATCTTGTCTATCTGTTTTTTCTTTTATTTTTATTTTCAGCATTTTAGTTAGTTTTTATTTTTCTTAGTTTAAAAACATTTTTCTAAACCTTTTTTATTTGATTAGACGTTGAGGATAAACCGGTACTAAAAGCTCTTGTGTCCTTGGACGACCTCGGTATCTTACCAACACTATACTACGCTCACGATGGGTGCACTTGCCCATATGTGTGTTTAGTGTTAGTAAATATTTTGTTTTATAAATTTAAAACTTGGCTAAAAAAGTGTTAAAGGGCTTAAAATATACACCTAATATATATAACACTTCACACGCATCAAGTAGTATAACCATTTTGTGTACTGTCTACAATGCTCAACTCATTTGTTGACTTTCATCAACAGAGGTAGAGCACTGTGATTCATTTTTAGCTGAGTCAGATGTTTCAGATGACACCCTTTCAATAGTGACTTCATCAACCTGTTCAGAGAGTTTTGGTTCATCAGATGAAGAACTAAATTTTCCAGGTGAATCAGTAATCACTGTGCAACTTTCAACCACATTATTTTCAGAGGATTCTGAGGCATCAGATGAAGTGTTAGATATATTAGAACATTTGTCAGAATCACTTAAGATGTAACAGTTTCCTCTGGTAAAACGTTTTGATCACAGTCAAAATTCGATACCAAAGACGTAAAACCATCAGTCTTAGCAACATCGCAAGAAAATCATCAGTTTCAGAAAGCATAGACTTAATATATTAAACAAATAAAGATCATGTTCAGCATATAAAGATGCATTCGAATCAACAGTAGCATTCGAATATTGTTCATCATTCTCTTCAGACTGATCCTTAATAATCTCTGACTCTGCACATGAAATTGAAATGTTAGTATTATTCACAGAATCACATTTATCGGCCTTTTCTTTCATCTGAACAGGTTCAGTTTCTGGGTTTGATTCATCAACTGATTCATTTGCAACACTTTGAGTTGATTCCATGGGTTTTTTTAAAATCAATTGACCTGGCATGTTTGGGTTTGAAGGGTTCCCAAGACACATAGTCACTTAGTTTAACATACATCATTTTTTTTCATTTTCTAGATCTTGCTCGGTGCGGGGCATTCTAGAATAATTATGATTATATGGAGGAGGAACCTGATTGTATCCCAAACCCTTCCCTTTGTTTTCTTTGTATGCCAGTTGCATATTGCACATGTTTTGAACGACCTGACTGGATGTATCAAACTTCTTTATATTTATTTCATTTTGTTGATACTTTCTAGTCACGAACTCTAGCTCAGCTCTCACAGAATCAAGTTCCATGATCTTCACATTAAGTTTGTTTTTATAATCATAAACCCAACACTGTTGTTGGTTAAGATCCTTGTGAAGCTGAGCTACGTCCTTCTTTTGTGCTTCAACATTTTCAGTAAGCAACTTGTTTTCTCTAAGGCTAATGCACTTAGTCATTACACTGTTGTAATCGTTAATCAGATTAAAGTTACGAGCCTTAGTTGTGCAAGCTTACTTCTACAAAGATCAGAACATAAGAGTGTGTTAACCGTGTCAGTGAGCGATTTCAATTCGTTAGTCTGAGCCATCATGCAGTGATTTAAGTGTGAACTACACAAACTCAAACACTTCGCAAACGTATGAACCAGCTCTCTGTACTGCACCTCAAAACCTGTTCAAGACTTATCAGTTATCACAAAGCAAATAATTTTTATTTTATTTTTGTTTATTATTATTATTAAACCTTATTTTTCATTTATAATTGTTTTATATAGATTTTTAAAATATACATAGTTATTATTATTATATAACCTAATAATATAACCTTAAAATAATGAAATCCTAAACATCAAATCTTGTTTTCAAACGATCAAAACCTAATAGAGAAATTTACGAAACTAGCCAAGAAATTAGTCAACTTACGAAATTAGCCAGTCCACGCGTCGTTGGAAGGCCATTCAAGATTTCGGATGCGTCCGCCTATGGGAACATGACACGTGTCTGTCTCCCTGCAACTAACGCCTTAGGTACCTGCAAGAAACGCATCCCACCCAGCTAATGCGTTTCCGGCTGGCTCGTGGCTCCATTTCTGCTTTGCTTGTCCAGTCATTAATGGCTAGTCATTGAGCTCATCACTTTCTGCCGACATGACTTACCGGAGATACATCGGACCAAATATAACAAACAACCAGCACCACCGTGAGGATCATCGCCGTGTACGGAACACCACCGCTTCTGTGGATAATTTGGCAACCAAATAGACACTAGCAAATGTTTTATTCGCACAAAACCTTCAGCCGACATCAACATCAACTCAACCGTAATTCAGTTCACCAAACAATTCGCGACACCCAAACCGTCACTAATACAATTCCCTGTGTTATCTTTCTTTTCTTTTCGCGACGACCAGGTGTCACAAAAAACCTGTTGTCTTCTTCCTTTTCGTATAAAAATGGCCAGTCGCCAAAACAAATTTCTTTTCTTTCACGGTTGATCACTACAATCTTAGCTCCTTGTCTCTCTCTCCCTCACTTCGAAAACAAGATAGCAGGTGAGTGGTGTTGTGACCGGAGAAGGTGACCGGAGTAACCTGACAGCACGCATGCGTCTGTAGGAGGACACATTACCACTCTTACGGGTCTGAACGGGACGCATCAAGAAATCAACCAGCCACACAAACGCAACCGAACAAGCCAGACGCATCGGACGCGTCTGTCTGCAGGTTACTCTATTGTAACACACGTGTCAGCATATTGTTGGCAAACGCATTAGATGGCCATGCAGACGCGTCAATGGCATTGGGAACTGTGAATGGCCTTCCAACGACGCGTGAATTGGCTAGTTTCGTAAGTTAGACTAATTTCTTGGCTAGTTTCGTAAATTTCTCTAAATTATTTTTTAAATAATCAGCCGCTGGAAAACAGTTTTCTTCCCGACAGACTAGCGTAACAAAACAAATCTGTATGTTTTCTTTCTTTCCCTTTCCCGACGACCAAGGTGTCACAAAAGATGATGTCTTCTTCTTCGTTCTTTTCTTCATTGTTTCTTCTTCGTCGGAATGAAGGTAGTTGCAGGTGGGAGAATGAAGAATGATAGTACTCCGAGGAGTGTTTTTGAGACTGATGAATGAGAACAATTTATGAATGAGAGCCATGTTTGATGATACAGCAGGTTGGAGGTTGTCAGAGGAGATGAGAGCAACCGGAAAAGGTGAGTGATGATGATGGTCGGAAGTGGTAGTGGCAACTGTTAACGACGGAGTGGCGTTGTAGTGGCAACTGTTAACGACGGAGTATGTGATGGTAGTTGTGGTCGCGAGAAAAGGTGAGTGATGTATATGGTGACGAGAGATGTTGGTGTAAAGATTATGATGGATGGTATGGTAGTCTGATCGACGATGGTTAACGATGGAGATTGTGGCGTGTTGTTGTTGTGAACGGCGGAGATGAGGGGAGGGTGGTGAACGACGGATGGTGTAGTTGGATTGCTGAAGATCGACTGAAGAACGGTGAAGGAAGTTAGTGGAGGACGGAGGTGGCGTAAAGATGAACAGTGTGGTGTTCGATGACGAGAACGGTGAACGATGAAGGACTCGAGATGCAGTGAACGGTGAAGGAATGGTGCACGGTGGACGGTATATAAGGTGGTCGCCGGAGGTGGTTAACTGTTGAAAAACGGTGGTCGATAACTCCATTTTATCGAAAACTACTTTATTTCGAGAACAGCAACTTGTAATCTTATGATCTCGTAGACTCGAAATAGCAAATGGAACTCGAAAACTCAAGAGCAATTGTGAAAACTCGAAATCTTTTGTCGAAATCCTTTTTTCGAAATCGAGATGTAACTCGAAATATTTTGTCGAAATCCCTTTTGTCAACTTTTCTCAAAAACAGACTTTTGAAAACAATTTTAATTCCAAAAACTTTGTCGAAAACTGAATATAGCCTTGTCGAAAACTTGTAAAAAGAAACTTTTGTAGAAAACTCTAAAAGGGGAGAGTTATCTTGGTGATTATTCGCAAGGAATCTCAAAAACAGTGAATCTCATAAACAGTTCTTGCATGGGGTTGGCTAAATGCACCCCCATTTTTACTAATCATACCACATTTCCAAAAATATTAGTTTAAACTTCGTTCACCCTTTTAAAGTTTCTTGTTTTTATTTTAAAAATCAAATTCATTCACGTAACTATACTTTTATAATATATACTATTACTCGATTTATTTATGTGTTATGTTCCTTATTTTCTATTTTAAAAATTAGCTTACTTAATAATCTTCTAAATTCATTTACTAACTATACTTTTATAATATATATTAATACTCAACTAATTTATGTATTATAATTTTATCAGAGGCTATTCCAAATAAAAGAGATGCAAATGTACGTAGATTTATTTTTAAATAAATAATATTAGCTGACTAATCTTTTATATTTTACATGCTAACAACAATAAATTAATTTCATCTCATATAGATGTATCATGCTATAACATCAACACCATCGAATAAGGAAAATAAAAATTCATGTAAAAAGTGAAGTCACAGCTAACGTAAGTTTTTTTAGAACAACAATGACATTAGAAGGGCAAAAGCACACCAGCTAGATGCTGGAAACAAATACAGGAAAAAAAGTGAAACTAACTCACTTGGTAGAGACTCTTATCTTTTAGTTTGAGATCTTGGGTTTAATCCTAAACAAAGGTAATTTATTTGTAAATATAGAAGTTTGGGAGAGTAACATTAGCCATTCATAAAAAATACAGGAAAAGGACAGAACGGGACAAGAAAATGAAAAAACAAACAAACTCAATCTCATCCTAACGTAAGTTTATTGTATTTAAGATTGATACTTCATTTTTCAACATTTATGTACCCGTTTTACAGAATAAATAAAAATAATATGTCGTATAGAGGCAGATCGATGGGCAATACACAACCTCAATCAATATAAAGAAAAACTTAGTTTTACAAACTTATTTTATTTGGATTGTAAAAGACAACATATAAATTGATTTTGTCCCAATAAAAGACAATATATTGTAATGAAATCACAGTCTCATCTACTTATAAGTACGGTGAAATTACAAAACATAAAATAAAGGATAAAAATGACAAAAAACAAACAAAAAGGTTTAACTTGTATTAATGTAAAATATAAGGTAAGGGGGTACGTTCAGTAAAAAGATGGTGCATTTAGGATCACCCTTCTTGTATTTGCTCCTTTTAGTTCTCAACTTTGACTTCGTGAACAAGTTTGCAGAATTTAAGGAAACCAAATCTTACTATTTTTTTTAAATATCTTTACCCAACTTTCCTAAAACGGACAAACACCCGAAAACGAGTCTCAAAACAAATCAAAAACTCCTTTTGATGAATATTTGAATCTGTTCTTCGTGTTCTTCAACTTCAAAAATCAGATTCTCATAAGACACAAAAAATGTTAGTCATAGAATATAATAACAAAAAGCATGAATACCTTGAATCACTTGATATCACACCAAGCCTAGAAATAGGTTTAGTAGTCTCTGATACCACCTGTAAGTATGGCTGGCAAATCGTGTCTTATCGGGTTTAGCAGGTCTCTGACGACGCGTATAACACAAGTATTAAATATGAATACAACTTGTTTAACTACTTGATATCTCTATAACACAGTTTTATGTTTTATGTACCAAGAAAAAGAAATGATGGATCCTAACCTCATAATTTTGTTTATTTTTTAAAAAGTAAAAAATCACATTGTGTACTTTTTCAGTAAACAGGTCTAATCGTGTCTTATACAAATATCTATTACCAGCCCTACCTGTAAGTCTCAAAAATAGATCAAACAAGATATCTTACACACGATTCTGTTACTATTAACTAGCAAAACCGTCTAGTACAAGATGAACACACTCAAAAGTCAAATCACCTCCCTAGCTCACTCTGTAGAAATTATGTTACATGAGGCTTAAACCCTAGTTTGCAAAACAAACTGGTTTATATACCTAGGTAAAAGTCCATGCCCCATATGGGCTCCCCATTGGACTGCATGGCTCAAATGACCTATAAAAGATCCAAAACGTAATATGAACTAATCCACTAAAGCCCATTTCACAACTATAATCCGTTGTGTATATTTGATGTGTCAGTCTTACACTTTTAAGACCTAACAAGTTGTCATGATTTGATTTTAAGATACCAAAATGTAACTCAAACAACGGTTTTGTTTGTGAATGGATTATAATAAGTTCACAGGTTCCTATAAAATGTGAAAGACACAAAAATTTGTTATCACTTTAATCCTTCCAAATGAAGTCACTGCACACTTACAGTGGATGAGGCAAAATTACGAATTCAGACCAACGGACAGAGCTCGTGATTTTAAAGATCACAGAACAAGTGTGAGAAATTGCTTTAAAGAGGTGGGTTGGAGGGTAGATGGAGAAGTATGGGTGAGAATGAAGATGAAGTTGGTTGGTGTGTTAATTGATTTTGTTTTTTTTAATGAGTTTCACTTGATTTTGTTAATGTTTTAAACTTTTAATTATGGTTTTAATAAGTAGGGGTATTTTTGTCATTTGCCACACACTTAACTAAAAAACTTAATTGTCATCAGGTGTAGAGACTATTTGAGTAACAACTAAGCAAACCACAGGAAACATACATGTAATTTTAAAAAGTTTTAAACTAAAAATGAAATATTGACAAACCACAGGGACTATCCGGGTATTTTTTTTCTTATAAAAACATGTACATTAGCTTTTCATAGGGTAAATTACTTTTTGAGTCCCTGTGTTTTATGGGTTTTAACCACTTGAGTCCAAAATCAAAATGTTTAATGCCCTGAGTCCCTATAGCCACTTTTCTTAAACATTTGAGTCCAATTTTCTAACACTGTTAGAATTATTTTGTTAAAATTTGTTAAATGACCAAATTACCCCTATAATTAAAAATAAAAAAAAAAACTAATTTATTTTTAGTTTTCTCTTTCTCTCTCTCTTATAAACATCAGATCTCTGCATTTCTCTCAGTCTCTCTCATCTTTCCATCTCTCTCTCTAAACCTACATCACCTCCATCCCACCACCACACCTCCACCATCAACACCACCGTTGCCACTGCACCTCCACCATCACTACTAGGGCTGTTCACGAGTCGAACCGAACCGATAGGACCTTTTCTCGTGCTCGGTTCGTTTACAAACCGAACCGAATCGATCCGAGCGTTTTTTCAACCGAGCCAAAGTTGAATGAGCGCCTTTCGATCCGAGAATTTTCGAACGAGCGTCGAGCAAGTATCAAGCGTCGCATAACAAATAGAAAAGTGACGATGGGGTTGTTAGTTTTTAGAGTAAAATGAAGTTTTCATCCCTATGGTTTCGTCCAATTAAAACACATGTATAAATTTACTAAGTAACAAGGAATAGAAAAAAAACACTCAACTGGTTCTACCGAGATCATCTAAGCAGAAAGATGAATCGTCGACCGGTTGAAGCAGACCCTTGATCTCTATGAGAAGGTTAAAATCAAATGAACTGATTGATGCAAAACCTTAGGGAGTTAGCGTCTTGGCGACAAAGAATTCAAATTATGATGGTTGATGTGGGGTTATAACTAAGATTATATTCTTCTAAATTGAATGACGGGTTGACACTTGAGTATCGGTCGACACTTCACATTTCGGTATTTTGATATTTTGACTCACTTTTACTCGATTATTGGGCAATAGACTCTTGGTATCGACCTTCAATTCTATAATTAAATAGGCTCTAGTTGGATCTTGGACCAAACATTATTAATGTGTGCCTCTAGTTATTTTATTGATATATATATGTATGTGTATATATATATATATTTAAAATAATTCGAGCCAACCAAGTCGAACCGAACTGAGCAGACCTTAGCTCATGCTCGGTTCGTTTCAAACCGAACCGATCCAAACCGAGCACCTTTTTCAATCGAGCTGAATCGAACGAGCAAATTCCGAACATTTTTCGATCGAGCATCGAACGAGTCTCGAGCGTCAAGCAATTTGAACAGCCCTAATCACTACCACCACTACACCGTCACCACCACAACACCCACCACCGCTATGTAAGTCCCTACATGTTTTGATTGAAAAGTCGCAACGGAAATATGTGCCATAAAATTTCTTTCTTAAAATGTTCCTTTATATTTGAAAATCATTTAAAAACATCTTTATGTAAGGAACTACATTGTTTATTTTTCATTAATGTATCGATAATAACATACTAATATAGATTACATGACCACCCATTCCGTACAATCCATGTCTCTATCACTCGATCTTCAATCACTAGCCTTCCATCATGTTGATCCATGATTCTGTACCACCTGCACCCACATCATACATTTGTAACGTTAGCATACATTATATATATAAACAAGATTCATAATCATGGAGTCTCGTTACGTTCTATCCTCATATACTTTCCATTCCGTTATCTTTCTAATTTAAGCATTTCATTTGGGTGTCTAATCCTTGGTGAGACTTCAATAATGTACATGCATTACATTTCATTCTCAAGGCACACTATAAGTAACGAAAATACCCAACGTATTGAAACCATGTATACATACATACATGCACCATTCTATATGGGCGATAATTCCTACTTCGTGCATACATACATTCACACGTATATTCATACACACATACATACCTACATATATATATATATATATATATATATACATACATGCCTACATACAAGCTCTTGCATACTATTTACAATCTCCTATGATTATACTAACATATCCCAATAAAAAACATTCATATAAATAAGTCTCATATGTATTAACCTACGTACGTATTCATTTCTAAACATGCTTACCTATGGATTCCATTACTAACATGAAGGTAAATCCATACCCATACTTGTACGTGCCTTTAGACTTATTTCATTCCCTCTTAAACTTACGTACGCGCTCATCGTATCTCATAAACACTCTACAATGAGTTTGGAATACATTTCGGGACTCTTTAAAGGTCACGCGATAAGTTACGGAAGGCACGAAACTCATGATGGGTCAAAATTACATTTTCAGCGAATTTGCACACCAAAGGGCGTCGGCGACGCCTCTTAGTTCTTCGCATCGACGAAAACCCCATAGACAGCAGTTTAAGGCGTCCACGAAAAACCAACATCAGAAAACGGCGTTGGCGACGCCCCCTCTATCCCTCGTTTTTCTGCTGTTTCGTTTCGTCGTCCATTAACGTTAAAACTTGCGTAACTTTTAAACCGTTTACCCGTTTAACCTCCCGTTTCTTCCCACATGATCGTAATTTGATTTTCTATCATGTGAACTTGAAATCCAACATCCGGATTAAGGAAATTCTTAACTTATGAGTTTCCGGCTTAATATTCTTTTACGGATTATTCGACCCGTTCATGTTTTCATCAAACAACTCATTTGTTTTAACCCAAGACTTACATGAACATTATAACTATAAAAGTTTTACATTATCCGGAGTTTCGTACTTGGGGTTTATGCACCCGATACCCGTATGCGTTAAACTCATTCATCCTATTCAATTATACGTAATTGAACTTTGTAGTACAATTTCCATACGTGAAATTGTTTATCCATTAAATCATAATTCACAACCGAGTGCTTTGACTATTAACCCGCGTCTCCGATTCTCAGTTAGCGTGCTTAAACGCAATTCTACCCATTACCTGATTATAATACCGAAACCATTACTTATGCGACCATTCTGGTATAGCAAAAAGACCTCATTTTGACCCGTTCGGTCTACTAGCGAAAATCATCGATTTCGTACAACCAAACCTTATTTGACTTCGATTATCATGCTTAAATTAAATAACTGGTACATAACTTTACTTAAACAAATTTAGAAGTGATTCCGGAAATCACTTACCTTATGCATCCGTGTTCGTATTTGCTTCCTTGCCTCCTCTTGACCCGTTAGCCTTTCGTGCTTGAGTCCATCTCGACATGATCCCTATACTTTCATGTCATCGAAATCACATTCTTGTTAGCATACACAATTGTACATGTTAACGATCATATCGATTGCATATTTCACATCTGACTTTCATTAGTCAATTCTAACAAGCATAAGACATTTACCCAAATTCACATCCTTTCAAACTGATATAATTCATCATGTCAGTCCCTATAATGCGTATTGATATAACATGTACCATACGACTTTCTATAAGCCTACATTTACGACAACAAGTCAAATCATGCTTCTTATGTGTAGTTGACTTTCAGAAGTCAACGGTTTATCATATGAACTTCCGACTTATCCTCATATATCCGTAACATCATAATAGGCTATATAAATGAAACTATATTCATTTTCCTACTCACGATGCAAATGTACTTACAATCACATGATCACCTAGTGATATTAAGCACAATGTACAAGCCATTAATGCATAGTCTTGTCCAACACATACATTCAACCCGAATTTTTGTATGAGTTCCATCTAAAGCACATTCTTCAAGTTAGTATACTACTCATTACATCATTATCTTATCTCATTCATATATATCAAGCCATTTCATACAATTTCGCATCCTAATTTCACTTAGACGTTTCATCATACACTTAGTGTGCATACTACTTTCTAAGTACAATGTACAACTAACTCATGCATAACCTTCTAAGTTCTCACTTTCAATTATCAACACAACAAGACACCAAACTAACTTCACACCATATTCAATCTAACTTGCAAAAACTCATCATATTCACGTAATACATCAAGAACTGAACAAGACTTGGACATGGTGAAAACCCATGTCACCTTCATCACCCAACTAGTGGGTTTTCGTCTTTAAACATCAAGTTAATCAAAATTATGCATAACACATGTTCCACATGATGATGCTAACACATATTCATACTCAATTTCATACCAATTCGTGGATTAAACCTAACCCACTTCATACAAGATCACCAAACTAAGTTTTAAGACATACCTCATAATCCCTTTGTGTAGGTGATCATTAATTCATATTCCTTAATAGGTTTGAGCTTCGATTCACCCTTCAATTTGATGGTTCTTGGATGAACTAGGGTTTGGCTCCCTGTGTTTCTCCTGAACGTTCCACGCACACATACACTATGTGTGTGTTGTGTGTTAATCTTTTGTTTATAAACATGAGTTTTCATTTTCTACAACTTTGGTCCCTCAAGTTTGTTACTTGCTCACAATAGTCACCCAATTCATTCCCTTGCTTGTTTTACTAAGCATTTAACAAGGTTTAATAGCCTAGTTATTACATTTCATTTTATTAAACATGGAGACATATTAGCAAATTTAATAATTCGAGTTTTGGGGGGTTACACACTACACCTCCACCGTCACGACCATCACCACTGCACCTCCATCAACACCACCACACCAGATCGGGAGCGAGAGAGGGATGAGAGATGGTTGTTAGCGACAACAGACATGGGCAGAGGCCGTTCTGAGCTCCAACGTTTCGGTCAGCGGCTAGGGTTCGATTCCGACCACGGTAAGTCTTGAGTTCTGACCACATATACAGTAGGAATCAATCAAACACGTGTGTAGGCCGATTGTTGTGAATATGTGCTCTAATCATAGTGTTGAATAGATGGACGTTGGGGTCGTTGACTTGGTTGAAGACTTTGACGGAGGAGGAGATGTTCCGGCAGAGGGAGTAAGAGGTGAGTAATTTGGGGATGATGAAGGGGTCTTGGTGGAGATTGTGTTTGTAAATTAGGGCGTGAAGTTGGGTTAAGTGGTGTGGGTTACCGGACACCTGTTTTAATTACTATTTTGAAACATGTGTCTTGCTTTATTATCAAGATTCTGTAACAAACGGGCAGAGTGATCTTTCTTCATATTTGATTTTTCTTCGTTATTCACTTTTTTTGTATCCATTCTTTGTGATGCTTATGAATAGAGGATTTTAAAGATTGTTTTTGCATATTTTGCAGGTTGTTGTAGATCCCATCGGTGTGTTCATATGGCAGATGGCTGCTCAACCTTCAAGCAGGAAACATACAGTTGTGGAGGTCAGAGAGTTTTTGTTCGAGGAGGCGGCGTGTGGAGATAAACGCCGGTGAACGGATTTGGGCGTGGAGATAAACGCCGGAGATAAAGAGGTGTGTGTTTTATTAGATATATGTAATTATATATATATATATATATATATAGGGGACCGCTAGAATGAGAACCACCCCGAGTTATGAGAACCGCGAGAACCACTTGATTCCGGGCGAGGTGGACCAATTTTTTTTTTCGAAAACGTAGATTAGTGTATCACAAACACAAACTTAAAAAAAAAACGCCGTGTGGGTAGTTTTTTACACCACAAAAACGTGGTTTACGAGTTCCGTAAATTTACGGAACTCGTAAACCACGTTTTTGTGGTGTAAAAAACTACCCACACGGCGTTTTTTTTTAAATTTTTTTTACGAATGTGTTTGTGATACACTAATCTACGTTTTTGAAAAAAAAAATTGGTCCACCTCGCCCCGTACGGTGTGGTTCTCGCGGTTCTCATAACTCGGGGTGGTTCTCATTCTAGCGGCCCCCTATATATATATATATATTAAAAGTTTATATAATAAAGACGTGTTCATTGTACCTATGTGCATATAAGACTTGTACTTTGTGTGTAAATGACCAAATCCCCTCATAGTTAACAGACTTGGTGGATGGAGTTAGAAATTTGGACTCAAATGGTTAAAAAAAATGGCTATAGGGACTCAGGACGTAACATTTTGATTTTGGACTCAAGTGGTTAAAATCTCTAACACACAAGGACTCAAAAAGTAATTTACCACTTTTCATATATGAAAAACTACTATTCATTATCCAGCATAATATGTAAGTGTTTAAAAATGAGAAATATAATCAAATAAGTATTTGTGAGTAAGACAAAGATAAAAATGATGGATGAGATGTGAGTTTTTTTAATATAAGAGATAAATTTAAAAAAAATATATAATTTTTTGTTAAATTATAACGTAGAAAATGATGGAGGAGATATGAATTAGAAACTTTTAGTTGTGTTGAGATAATAGGGTTTCCATAGGAATACTTATATCCACTATGTATTAATAGAATCTACCCACTAGTAATAGAT
This sequence comes from Helianthus tuberosus, assembly GCA_030545235.1. Classification (NCBI taxonomy): domain Eukaryota; kingdom Viridiplantae; phylum Streptophyta; class Magnoliopsida; order Asterales; family Asteraceae; genus Helianthus; species Helianthus tuberosus. The sequence continues at coordinate 130,176,693 of CM060412.1, read as the reverse complement.
AAATACATTGTCTAATATTGGGATGTATCTTCGATAGGTTAAAGATTAAATACAAAGTCTCTAATAATAAGAAGTCGCAAGAAGGGTATCAAACGAACTCCTATTGACCTTATGCACCACTACCTAAAGCAACCACCATCACCACCAAACAACACGCCTCTAACTAATATTTAGTGACTCAGAGCCTCTTACCTATTCAGACATCTTACTGACTTAACCCTTACTATAACACATAAATTATCAACGCTTACTAACTCAGAGATTGCCAAACAGGCCCTTAGGCTATCTCCATCCACAACCTTCTCCAGCCCAACCTTATAATAAAAAACTAATTTCTCTCTCTTCCACCTACACAACCCAACCTACCTCAACCTTCTACTCACATTCACAACCCAACCTTTATAACATTTTTATTAAATATATATTTTTATGCTTATTATTTATCAATAAATGTGTTAAAAATAATTATAATTAATATTTTCATTTGAAACCGATTTGTTTTAAAAGCAAAATAGATAACAACAATATAAGAAATCTTTTAATAAAAAAAACACATACATTCATCAAACATAGTTAATAAAGTTATCGAAAAAAAATCTAACGAACCAGTAAGATACATGTGGAAAACAAAGATATATGCATTTTTATAAAAAAAATAATAATAATTAAAAAAATATATATTTTTGAAGGAACTCAGTTTTTGATAAAATTTATATCAATATGTTCACAAAAAAAAAAGTTAAACAACACTGTGTTTTTAGATTTTTTTAATAATTAAATATTAAAAAGTTATTAAAAAAAATAATGTTTTAGTTAGAATTAATTGTTATAAAACAAAAATGAAAAACATAATTATAAAAGAACCACTCAATAGCCAACATGTGACATTTTTAAAATAATAAAAAAATCATCAACCAAAGTTGACACACCAACTTGGTCGTGAGTTTTAAATGATTTTTTATTTTATTTTTTACTTTTTGACCAACCAACCAAGGTTTTGGTCACCAATGGTTGTAGCCTTACGATGTTCGAACAATCTGAATTTACCGACTTTCTCCCAAGACTTTTGACTTTTTGATGTCTTAAAATTTATTTTTTAATATATAATATTTTATCATTATTATATTGTAGATACTCTAGGCATGTGATGTCATCAATAGTGCGTCATTTAGAATAGATATTATTATTGTCGATGACAAAATAATTCATCACAATAAAGACAACCAACACTAGCTGGCAATAGTTGCCATGCCTGACTTCAGTGCCCCCTAAGTCCAAATATTTTGAGACTTAGAACATTGGGTATGGAATGGATTGTCTCTTTGGAGACTATCCGTCACGTAGGCGTCACGTTATAACTGGAGGAGGAGCATCCTCTTGGGGACTACCCAAGGGTGTGGGGGACTACCCACTTTAATAAAAAAATCAATATATATATAAAGGAAAGAGAGAGAGGGCCAACCAATGAAGAAGCAGCCAATCAACAGCGCCGTCTCCTCCGTCTGGATTCCGACGGAAGTGCCGCCGACGTGCCCAGGGGGGCGGTGTGGGACGAACCACCGGGACGGCGCCGATCAGGGGACGACCCCCATACCGGACGGTCTTAGGCTTTAGGCTTTCAAATCAATAGAGTCTCCAACTGAAAAAAAATATATATGATATTTGGGTTGTGCTGAACTTATCTTTACACATACAAAAATACAAAAAAAAAAAAAAAAAGTTAACTTTGCCAACAAAAAACCTTTTAGTTTATTTTGTCGGTCCCAAACCCGGGTAAAAGAGGGTTTTTTCTCGAATAGTGTTTTTTTTTTTTGAAAAAGACATCGAGTTTTTGAATTTGCTTTAGGCCACCAAAATGGTTGAGCCGACCCTGCCTGACTTACTAAATTAAAACACTCTCGAAGTACCTACTTTCTGCCGAAGACTTTTGATATCTTTATCATTTAATTTTTTATATTATATTATGACTATAATTTCCAACCTATAAATAAGCAACCAATTGTTGTTTACTCTTATTGTAAATTATGCATAGTGAGTTTTTCAAAAAACTTTTGGCATTTTTCATTTTTAGCTTGAAGGTTTTATGTTTTACATTTTAACCCCTTTGACTTTTTTTACCTTTAACCCAAAACTTTTCATCTTTTACAATTTAACCCCAACATTTTTTTTTCAACTTCCTAACCCCATAATTTTCATCTTTCGCAAGTTTTTCGTTTTACGTTTCGTTTTAAAATTTTGTGAGTTAACACGCCACAACGTGCATGTGGGGTTCAACGTTTTTTTCGTCTGTGCTTTCCCGTTTGACAGGCCCGTCGCAACGCGTCAATTTTTCATGTTTGATAGATTGGTAGCAACATGCGGGTCGTAAATTGATTTAGTTATTTTTTCCTACGTTTTTACGTTTCGGTCTAATTTCTTCGCATTAACACGCCACAACGAACGTGTGTGGTTCAACGTTTTTACGACCTTTTTCTGATGTTGGTGGTCGTTGGCAGTGGTGTGGTATTGGTGCTATTTGGAACGGTTTTACGAAGGTCTTTAATATATTAATTTTTATACTAATAATTTGTTTCAAGTTTACCCTATACTTTCTTTACTTAAAAAAACAAATTATTTATGTGCATATTTTTATGTACGTGTCGGTATAAATTTGATTTGCTCTACGTTTTGACGTAAACTTTTTTCGAAAATGAGTTAGCTCAAATATAATACATTTTCTTTAAAAAAAATCATTTTACGTGCATATTTTAATGTACGTTTTGGTATAAATTATAGTTAGTCTACGATTCAACGTAAGTTTTTTTGGAAAACGAGTCAGGTCAAATATAATATGTTTTCGGGCTTATATTATGGATGTTTCGGAATTTTGTTTCGAACCGAGTGGAGTCAAATTGTGGTCATCTTTTTCTTTTTTCAAAAGTTCTAATTAATCCCTTTTAATTTTACGTGTCAATTTTTCTTTTATACCTGTTATGTTTCCAATGTACGATTTGGGTCACATACACGTGTTAGTTTTTTCTTTTATATCTGTTAAGTTTTCTATGTACAAGTCGGGTCACATATAATACATTATGATTGTACATTATAAACTCGATTTACTTTACGTTTTGATCCAATCGCAATGCTTATATAAGTTACATAGAGTTCACTTGGATACGTTGAAACGCGTATTTTCATATGGTTAACGTATCGCATAACGTTTGGACTAATTGATTCGATATTTATAATGTACCCGCGCCGCATCGCGCGCGGGTGTTATTCCTAGTTCATCATTATAACATAACATAACATAATAGAATATAACATAATATAATATAATTCATGATTATTCTATACTATAGTTTCCTATCATATCGTATCGCATTATAGTATAGCATAGATACAGTATAAGTCACATATAGGTCTTATAAAGGTCTATAGGTATAATATGGTGTAGGTCTCGTATAGCCATATAGGCGTAGTATGATATTGTATAGTTTTGTATTGTATTGTATTGTATCGTATCTTATCGTATCATATTGTACCGTATAGGATAGGTATAGTATCGTATTGTATTGTATTGTATTGTATCATGTAGGTGTAGTATAGTATAGTATATGTGTATTATAGGTTCCATATAGACCTCTTATAGGTCTATAAAAGTATTATAGTATAGTATAGATCCGCATAGGCCTCGTATAGACCTATAGGTGCAATGTCATATAGTATAGTTTAGAATAGTATCATACCGTATCTGAAGCGGTATCGTCCCAAATCCTGCTCCGACTATTCTAGTCGCGCGCGAGACCATATTCTTATCAGACTAATTCAGGAGCCTTCTCAACCTCGCACCGGCTAATCAGGTATAACCGGGGTCGCGCTCGAGGTCAGGGTTAACACAAGACCAGATTTGACACTTATCTCCTTGAAGGAAAACTCTTACTTCCTGGACCATGCGCCGGCTGCACGGGATATTCCCGAGGGTCGCACGGAGGAAAGAAGCGCAGGTTAACCTAGGACAAGTACTAAAGGTACAAGTGCCAGAGCGGTGGGCCAATGAGCGTCCAACAGGCTGTATCCGATCATGCTGCACAATGAACAATCGTACAGGAGAAAAAAGGTACACAAGGACGCATACGTGGCACCAATCAGCGTGCGCAGACCACTGCTCCATGATCTCCACTTAGCCGCTGATGACAAACCAGACAACAAAGACAACGGTCAGGACACGTGGATCCATTCAACGTGCGCCAAATACCCTCTCGCCTAAAAGCACCAACGGTCGTGGCAGAAGAGACAAAATGTATATTCCTTGCTGTCGATTACAGGCCCAAGGCCCATCAGTCCATCTCCTTCACAAACTACTTTCGGCTATAAATAGTGAACTTCATCTCCAGGTTTAACTATTACTCTCTTGCTCTCTCACTCTAATCACACACTTTTATCCTCAAAACATATATTTATTCTCACGCTGGAGGGTGGTTACAAGGAGAACCCCCTATTCCCCTCCCCGTAACGAGCTTAACGGTGTGTTTAGTGTTTTGCAGGATCACCATCACCACAACTTGAACGAGATTTGTCGAGACACAAACCACAAACTAATCACCAGATTAGTTTGGTGTTTCTTCATTGGCGCCCACCGATTTTTTACAATCACTTTCATCTTCTTTTCTGAGTTGTTCTTTCTCTCGATCTATGGCTGATCAGGGAATCCATTTTCCACCAATCGGTGCACGCTCTCAATTAGGTACGGTGGAGGACATCTTGCACGTCCAAAACCTACCCAATAACGAGTATACCGAGGGGGGGCACAAACGTTGGGGCCATCCGCGCAAGTGGTATCCGTGCCACCTAAGCGGTGACCCCAACAAGTCATGGTGCTGGCCAAATAGCACCAGCGCCATCAGGAATATCTACGCTGCTAGGACTACCAGAAGAGGAAACTCTCGCCTCCTGGTATGCAAAGAGTCAAGCGACTTTGAATCTCATGTACGCGCAGCAGGGGCTACTCCAAGCCCAGACACAACCATCTCCATTGGTGAAACCAGCACCAAGACAAGTGAATTATGAGACGCTGCCTCAGGAGCACGTACAAAGACAGCAGCTTGAAAGACTCTCATCACCAAGAAGGCAGAGTGCCGCGACAAGCACGGGACTTATGGTGAAACTGAAAGTTATTATGAAACTCCCTCACATGTGCAACAAAAGCGTCCGTTGAGTAGTCGGCTTGGGCCATGCAACAACAACGATGAATGGGAACGAAACACTGATAATAATGAGTCTACGTACCAACAGGAAGTGAGCTGATCAGTTTTCAATCGATTGTAGAAGAATCACGAGTCCTACAAGCTAAGGCCTCACATAACGTACCATGAAGCGACAAAGCATGATTTCAGCCTTATCTATAGGCCAGCAGCAGCAGCTGAACACTCTAAGTTCATTCGGAGCATCGCTTTAGCACCTCTCGAAAAAGCCAAACTTCCACAAACTGTGGGTAAGTTTAATGGCTTAACCGATCCGGATGATCATGTCCAGCTTTTTACAAGCGTTGGTGTAGTGGGTGGATGGACCATGCCCATGTGGTGCCATCTTTTTGTTCAAACACTTACGAGGGCGGCTCGCGCGTGGTTCAACAGCCTCCCCGAAGGCAGGATCAAGTCGTGGATCGACTTTCAAGAGAAGTTCCTTGCCCATTTCAGCCAACAAAGGTGATATAAGCGTGATACTTCTGAAGTCATGAATATTTGGCGACGCGATAACGAGGGTCTGGAAGATTTTATCACTCGCTTCAATAAAGAACGTTTAGTGATTGGTGGCGTGAGTGAAGACTTGATGCGCGCCCACTTCAAAAAGGCCATTCGTTGTGATAGTCTGATCCAGACTAACACACGCAGAGACGGTATGCCCAAGGAGTGGGATAAATTAATGACAACAGCCAAGGTGGTCGCGCAGACAGAGGAATCATTGACTGGTGGCAGGTCCAGTCACTACTCTGATGATCACTACTCAAGGATCAACGCGCAAGATTCAAGCAGGCGCAACTAGAAAAAATAAAAACCCTGGCTGGAAGTCAAACCAGTCCAGCGGTTATGAGGAAAGGCCTAGCTATAAAGAGGATGTGCGCACCACGTTGGATAGAATTGGGTATCGCAAGGTGATGAAGAATGAGAATAGGGAGAAGCACTAGACTCCGTTGAATAAGACACCTAAAGAGGTTCTTGTGATGGAAAACCATGACTTTAAAGCTCTTAAACCCATGTCAAACAAAAAGGGCCAAGACCCCAATTTGTACTACGATTTCCACAAAGACACGGGTCATCTGACTGATGATTGTATCAGCCTCCGCCAAGAGATAGAAAAGTCCCTTAAAAGCGGCAAGCTTGGGCACTTGGTGAAAAATGTGTGCAAGGAGACACGGCAGATACAAAGGAAGGATGACGGGGGTCAGAAGAAAATTTGATGTTTAGAGACTCACATGGTCGACGGACCAAGAAGAAGCGTAAAAAGCAAGGGCAAGCGCCCATATGAATAGTTATGGCAAGAGCAGCAAGTGATTTTTTCGGTGGTATGCGGGCGGGGGGGGGGGGGGGGGGGTCGCGCCACATGTCCCGTCGTCATCACTAGAATCATCGGTCATTATGAGACAGACTACGTCTTTTTCGACCCCAGGAGCAGAGCCGACATCATCTATGAACAATGTTTTGATCAGTTCGATCCTAAAGATAAAGCACGCCTAGAACCAGTGGATTACCCGTTGTTCGGTTTTCTGTAACGAAACGGTATTCCCCCTAGGCCAGTTCAGCTTCCCAGTCACGTTGTCTGACGGGAAGCATTCAAGAACAACAGATGTGAACTTCATGGTCACTACAAACAAAATGTCATCTAGTGACACACAAAAAGTGCCATAAAAAACCCCAAAAAGTGCCACTAAAGATCCTTGTAAGAATAGGCGGCACACAAAAAAAGTGCCACTACAAGCACTAACACTAAAGTCTTTTAGTGGCACTTTTTTAATCTGCCGCACAAAGTTTTTAGGCATTTAGTGGCACTTTTTTTTGCCACAATATAAAAAAACTTTTGTGGCACAAGTTTTTGTGTCGCTATAAATTATTTCTCGTTAAATATCCAAATTACTTTTAGTGGCACATACACAAAAATCACATGAAATTAAATGCCATTATAAACGTTTTCATATTATTTTTGATTAATTAAAATATTATTTATTTACAACATAAAATATAATAAAAACTGTAATACGTAGAAATCATCATTTCAATTAAAAATTCGATTGTCTTACAAACATATTCCAGATGTCTAATAAGCATGAATTAAGTCTAAACTAGTATTAAACACCCCCCGCGTTGCGGCGGGGGCGAGCACTAATGCCACACTACTGTCAGCGACCACCGACACTGAAGTTGCGGTGTTAATGCGAAGAAATTAAACCGAAACGTCGAAACGTAAAACATAGAATAAATAACTAAGTTGATCTAGGACTCGCGCGTTACGATGAACCCGCGTCAATTTTTTCTCGTTTGACAGGTTCATCGTAATCTATATATAATATATATCATTACCACTATATAAACAATAATGCATACATTACAAAAACCATTGCATCAATGTGTTGCAAATTATATTTATACAAGATTTTGGCTAAATTAATTAGATTATTATAAATAATAATAATAATTTACAAATAAAACAACACAACTTTGAATGGATCAAACCGAATGAATATGGTAAGATAATGAAACCATTATTTGATTAGGGTACAACCACTTAAGTACAATTTACAACCATACATGCATACAAAACAGATTGAATTTGGTAAGGTAATGAAACCATTATTATTTGATTAAGAGACAACCACTTAAGCACAACTTACAACCTATATTTAATTAAGGTACAACCACTTAAGCACAACGTTCATGAAGGCGAGTAAAATGATCCACGTTTCAACTCTTTCTTAGCAATGATACTTGTAGTTACCTGTTAAAAAAAGACCTGTCAATATGCAAGCATGTTAAAAAGATCATGACCAGTCTATTCATAAATAAAAATATTGACCTGTGATTATGTTAACAAACATCAGGCTCGTATGATATTTCAGAGAATCAAATATGTGACTAATCATTGTGATGACAAGTGAGCATCTAGTTCTAACTAAACAAACATATACAACATTCAACTTTTAGATAACACCCATTAAGTCATCACAAACTAATGGTCGAGTTTTATGAACTTTCTGATGACGAAGAGCATCTACTTCTGGTTACCCTAGATACATCTAGAAGTTTTCATTTAGATGATTTGATTGTAGAAATGCCCCTGTACATAGACACATAAAAATGAAAGTTTCTAGATGTATCTAGGGTAATTAGAACTAGACGTTCCACTTGAGGTCAAGGGTTCGAGCCCAGTCGAAGGCGGATTTGATGGTAATTTAGACAGTTCAATAAAAGTAGAGACATAACTAACAAAAAAAATGTGTGAATGGGTTGGGGCGACCCATTCACACATTTTAAGTTAAATATGTTAGCTTCTTTAATTTGACATGTTATAGATGACACGTAACCCAATCTGTTAGCGACATCTACCTCCTAATGAGCAATTTTAATTTCACTATAGCATTGACTGACTTACTTGATTTAGTGGGGCGGTTTGATAGGTTTATGTGTTAATGGCTGAACTTGGTATGACTGTATGAGTTTGATTAGAGCTGCTAGGTTCTTGTTTCTAACACAGAAAAAACATCATATTTGTTAAAAACAAATATAACTAAAAGTTACAATAACTGAACTTTAAATATCACATTGTATACGAAGTTTCGCTTAATCTTTAAGAAATTAAAGGTGGTAAGAGGTGACAAGATCCAGGTACCATCACTATGCACTCGACACGACCACTAGAAAAACTCAGCCTGAGAACCAGCTTATACAAGATTTGATCTGCCAAACATATAAAGAGAGTTAATAAATTTTTGCATGATGAATAAAATTGTTGTAGGTCAAATAAATAATATTGTAGTTTAAATCTTGCAAGTTTAATAATGAAATAGTATATATAAGTTCCTTGTAAAATAGTGCTAAGGCACAACCTTAAAACTTCTTTAAAGTGGTTTGCACACTCCTTCAAAGAATATTTTCAAAATATTACATCTGCTATATAAATTCAATCACATCATACAACATACATCTAATCTAATAAATAAATATGATTACAAAAGAATCTAGCACCTTCACAATAAAAGCGATGTAGGAGCTTTTTACACATTTGAATATACACGACGAATGACTTTCAACCCATTTCACGTGTTCGACCCATTTAAGCAGTTTTCTTTTTAGTTAAATTTTTATAGCTCAGCCCATTTGAGTAAGGGTGTGATTATCCATTAGCTGATTTACATATAAACATCAAAATTGTTGTAAAGTTGTAATCAGTAAGGCCATTCGTTCCTACCAAAAGCACCAATAAGAATTACTGTAAAGCTGTAATCAGTAAGGCCGCCTGAAATTATTTACGGCATTTCATAAAAGCGTGTATATCTAATTAGTCAATCACGAAACGGAAAGTAACGACATACTTGGGCTTCATGTTGTAGAATAAAAAGTTGTATGACCATCAATGAGAATACATACATCAGATGTTAAATAATCAATGAGATAGAAATATACAAATTGCTAGATAAACATAAAAAAAATCTTACAGAGCTCCTTTCTTCTATGAACGGGTCAACATCATAGTTCAGGTCATAACTAATCCTCAAGAATCGCAGCCATGGCGGAGAATCCTCTTGCTCCGTGTCTAAATACATATGTGCTTGCCTTCCTATTAACTTTTCCGCATGATTTAATGTTTGTAACACAAGAAATTATATATACACATGACCCAAACTAGCCCAGAAATAAGTAAATGGCTCAGATTGCCATCTTTAATGTCATTGAGCAATGAATGTAGGTAAAAGTAAACCATAAACAAAATAAACGGCAAATAAGAAGACTAACCAGCAAAAAGATATATAATATTCTGTAGCCCAACTCATTTGCTGTAACTCCTCGACCGCGTAATACAACAAACCACGGCGGAAACGTCGGGGAGTCATGTTACAGAATCGTTGTTTCACAACACATGGTAATTGAAGTTTTGTTTTATTTTATTAATAGACTCATTGTTTTGATACAAACCAAATAAGCACAACAATTGTCTTTCAAGTTTTTAAGTCACTAAAGCGCGCGTCTATCCTAAGTGAAGTAAGCAATCAACAATCATCACGTAATAGAACCTGAAACATATGTGAAAAACAGTCAGCATAAAAAGCTGGCGAGTACATAGGTTTTGTGTGTCAAATTCATGGCCTTGAATTTATATTACAATACCTCGTCCAACTTCGAGAGTTGTCGAGTATGTACCTTGAAATCAAAAAGTGTTTGATATTGCAATATGTTTTATCAATTTTACAAGTTGATATGAGTAAAAGAAAACCTTGTAGCCATGAATCTTGACCGAAAACATTTGTTTTGTAAAACCAAGTAGTAAATCGTCTTTGAAAGAAAACTTCGTATGGTTTATATCTTTAAGTAAACATCGTTGCATAACATCGTTTGAAAACATTTATCCTTGTTATAAACCAGTTGTTCAATCATCTGTGTTATAAAACAAATCGTCAATCGTCCGTGTTATAAACCATCGTTCAATCGTCCGTGTTATAAACAAATCGTCAATCGTCCATGTTATAAACCAATCGTCAATCGTCCGTGTTTTAATTTTGAAAACTTTTGGTCATTCTTTATTGAACACATTCAAACCTGTGTGACTCGACTATACTACCCATGGGGTATCTTTAAAAGACCCTGAAAGGCCTCTTTAACTCGACTAACCAATCAACACATGATTTGTTAAAATAAAAGATTCTGTCGTTACCCCAAACTATCCACCAAATCCAGTGTATAGCCCGATAACGGGATTGTCAGTCCTATGGTACATTGGTACCATAACATATTGACCATCTTAATTACTTGCTCCAATTTTCGAGGAATTTTATTATTGGAATCAACTAGTCTACCACGCTTTATGCGTGCAATAGACTCATTACAAAAATATGTGGTTGTCCTCTTGGGACACAAATATAACTGGAGCATAAGCAGTTGATTATGTGACTTACTTAGTCACTTTATTTAGGTCAGTGAACTTGTCTGGTAATTTGTTCTATAATATTGGTAAATGAATTATACTTTAAACTTCTAGTTCATAGTTTATAGTCTGAGGATCAAGATGACATGATAATTCATTTCACTTTTCACTTTCTAACTTCTTGTTATCTCCCCCTAATGTTAGGAACATTCATTCACTAAAGTGAAAACCAATGAGCCATAAACGAATTTCTCACTAATGGCTTTAAGTATTTAATCATAGATGATTATTTATACCCGACATATTCTCAAACTTTTTAGAAGTCCCTTCTTTGTGCGGTATGGTGGATGAGTTTCAATATATGTCGCACAACCAAAATCTTTGATGAGACATCTTTGGTTCTGACCAAAAACCAACTGTATGGGGAGAACTGTCATGGCCCCCGGCCCGGTTTTACCCAGTCCAGAAGCCGCGGGACAGAAACCCGTGGTATTATTATTTAATTTGGCAGCGGAAATGTTGACAGGATCTTTTAAACTGAAAATGCCCAATTATTTTATTTCACATTTTGGGACAAACCCCAAAATTTACAATAAAGGAAATTCACGAGGAAATTCCATGTTTTACAAAACATGTTTATTTATTTTACTGAGCCACTTTCTTCAAGCTGTAGTGCTACGTGGCACTTTTTCCCTGGTTCACAGTAAATCACCTGAAACATGTTTAAAAAGATTTTATCAGTGGGGAAATACTGGTGAGTCATTTATTTAGCACAAAACGACATAATGTTATAAATTACAGGACTAAGAGCAATTACAATTGCCTCTATCTTATAATTATCTGGTCCAGTGACACCCCCTGGTGACGATGGTCATACCACTATTGGGTCCTTTCACCCAATAATGATGATTATCTCTGTTTAGGTTCGTCCACCTAAACGAGAGAGAACAATAGTAATGTGCACAATACCCCACTTACTGCCAGTAATTTAAGATAACAAAGACTTACCCCCTGTAAAATATAACTGGAAAATAATTTGAGGTATTGTAAAACACTTTTGATAAAAAAAAGAATGACTCACATTGCAAGTTTAGTTGGACAGAACTTTGCCTACTGATTTAGCCTCGTAACCTAGTTAATAACAATGCACACGAAACTAGGTCAGTAACTTAATACAACATTTACGATAAACTCACGAAATTAAAACCCTCACGACGAATGACAAAGTATAGCCCGTATTTGGGCAGCACTTAAACATCCATCGGATCGGTTTTAATCGATCGGACATTGTATCGTAGCAGTGATCGAGTTAATACCCCGTACTCGTAGCAGTGTTTCCCTACTTAAAATCACGAATTTGAGCAGTATACTTCGCTTTTGAAAAGATTTTTCGAACACAGATGAAAGCCCCATGCACGAGCAATTTATAGCCAAATTTTGAGTTTGTCGCGGCCCGCGTAAACCTTAACACAATCTTACGCGGCCCGCGAGGGCCACCCTAGCTACGGCTAGGGCTAGCGTGTCACGGATAGGTCCGCCACGTGTGCGACACGTGGCCTAAACGCTTATCCCGAGATTTTCAAGCTGTCGCGGCCCGCGTAAGATTAGCTTAAGTCTTATGCGGCCCGCGAGCGACCAGAAAATCTGAATTTCTTGGTTTTTGATATGGATTAGGGTTTTAGGGGTCCGGGTTTCTACTTACGGGTCATTTTGGGACATTTTTGCGCGAGTCCTTACATCCTCCCCACCTTATTTAAAATCTCGTCCTCGAGATTTACTGAAATAGGTGAGGATACTTTCGCTTCATTTTCGATTCCAGTTCCCATGTGTACTCAGGCCCTCTTTTCGAATCCCACTTGACTTTGACCAGTACCAGTCTTTTGTGCTTTAGAAACTTGACCTTTCTGTCTTCTATTTGGAGCGGTTTCTCAACAAATTTCAATTTTTCATTTTCCTCTGTATCTTGAAGAGGTACTACTAGGGATTCGTCGGATAAACATTTCTTGAGGTTAGATACATGAAACACGTCATGTACTCCAGCTAGCTCTTCTGGTAGTCGTAAGCGATAAGCAACTGGTCCTATTCGCTGGATCACTGGAAATGGTCCTATGTACCTCGGACTTAGCTTTCCTTTCTTACCGAACCGAACTACTCCTTTCCAAGGAGAAACTTTTAAGAGTACCTTGTCTCCGACTTGAAATTCTAACGGCTTACGTCGATTGTCTGCATAACACTTCTGGCGATCTCGAGCAGTTTTCAATCTTTCCTTGATTTGAGTTATCTTGTCGGCGGTTTCCTGTACAATCTCGGGACCTGATAATTGACTTTCTCCTATTTCTGCCCAACAAACAGGAGTTCTACACTTTCGTCCATACAGTGCTTCGAACGGGGCAGCTTCAATGCTTGCATGATAACTATTGTTATAGGAGAATTCGATTAAGGACAGGTGGTCATCCCAGTTTCCACCAAAATCTATTACACATGCTCTGAGCATGTCTTCTAGGGTTTGGATTGTCCTTTCACTCTGTCCGTCTGTTTGGGGATGGTATGCAGTACTTAAATTCAGTCGGGTCCCCATTGCTTCTTGGAAACTTGTCCAGAAATGCGAAGTGAAGCGACTATCTCTATCTGATACAATGGAGAGTGGAACCCCATGTAAAGATACTACCTCGTCTACGTACAACTTAGCCAATCTTTCCATGCTAAAGGTTTCCTTCATTGGCAGAAAGTGAGCTGATTTGGTTAATCGATCCACAATTACCCAAATCGCGTCATTACCTTTTCTGGTTTTGGGTAACTTAGTAACAAAATCCATAGTTATTAGTTCTCATTTCCATACAGGCATTTCTAGTTGTTGGAGTAACCCTGAAGGTTTCTGGTGTTCTGCCTTAACTTGGGAACAAGTTAGACACTTAGATACATATCTAGCTATGTCCTTTTTCATTCCTATCCACCAGAAGTTATTTCTTAAATCTTGGTACATCTTATTATTTCCAGGGTGCATGGTATATCTAGATTTATGGGCTTCTTCTAAAATTTTATCTCTTAAATTTCCTTGCTTAGGTACCCAAATCCTTTTCTTATGGAATCTCCAAATTCCATCAGTCCCTTGCTCTAATTCTTTTATCCTGCCTTTCATTCCTTCAGCATCATCCTCAATTACTGTTGCTTGAACGTTCTTCAGATGTTCCATTAAATCTAACTGTAGATTTAACCTAAGAGTACGAACCTGCCTTTGCTTTTCATGATACTTACGACTTAGGGCATCTTCTACTACATCTGCCTTTCCCTCGTGATATTGAATATCACAGTCGTAGTCACCTAGAATTTCCATCCATTTTCTTTGTCTCACGTTTAATTCTTTTTGCCCAAATATATACCTTAAACTCTTATGATCCGTATAGACAGTAAACTTACTTCCATACAGATAATGTCTCCAAATCTTAAGGGAAAAAATTTTCGCTCCTAATTCTAAGTCATGAGTCGTATAATTTTCTTCGTGCTTTTTCAATTGCCTTGAGGCATACGCAATTACCTTTTTACGTTGCATCAGCACACACCCTAATCCTAGCTTAGAAGCGTCACAGTAAACTTCAAAATCTTCTGTTCCTTCTGGTAAGGCAAGAATTGGGGCGTTTGTTAACCTTTGCTTTAAAACCTTAAAAGCCTCTTCTTGCCTAGGTCCCCATTCAAACTTCACTGTTTTACAGGTTAGCTTAGTTAATGGCACAACTATCTTTGAAAAGTCCTTAATAAAGCGTCTATAGTATCCAGCTAATCCTAGAAAACTTCTAACTTCAGTAGCTGATTGCGGGACCTTCCACTTGGTGATCGCTTTTATTTTGGAGGGATCTACGTGAATACCTTCGTGATTCACCATGTGTCCTAAAAATTGTACCTCCTGTAGCCAAAATTCACACTTCGAGAATTTGGCATAAAGCTTTTCTTTTCTTAACAGAGTTAAGAGTGCATGTAGATGCTTACAATGCTCGTCCTGGCTTTTGGAGTAAATAAGTATATCGTCGATAAAGACAATTACAAATTTATCCAAGTACGGCTTACAGATCCTATTCATCATGTCCATGAATGCTGCAGGAGCATTTGTTAGTCCAAATGGCATGACTGTAAACTCGTAGTGATCATATCTAATTCTGAAAGCAGTTTTAGGTATGTCTTCTTCTTGTACCTTTAGCTGATGGTATCCGGAGCGCAAGTCTATCTTAGAAAAATATCTAGCTCCCTGAAGCTGATAAAAAAGATCATCAATCCTAGGCAATGGGTATCGATTCTTAATTGTAACCTTATTCAATTCTCTATAATCGATACACATTCGCATCGACCCATCCTTCTTTTTCACAAACAACACTGGTGCTCCCCAAGGGGATGAACTAGGTTGTATGAATCCTTTACTTAGCAATTCGTCTAATTGCTTTTTTAGTTCTAACATTTCGGTGGGTGCTAACTGATAGGGTGCCTTGGCTATTGGTGTAGTTCCAGGAATTAAATGAATTCTAAACTCCACTTCCCTATCTGGTGGTAATCCTGGTAGTTCTTCTGGGAATACATCCGGGTATTCTGATACTACAGGAATTTCCTTAAGTTCTTTACCTTTAGTGTTAATGATTACTGAAATCATATACACTATTCCTTGCTTTCATTCATAACTAGCAACTTTCATCACTGAAATTAATTTCATTGGTTTACGTGGCTTATCTCCTGTAATCATAATTACTTCCCCTGCGGGTGTATGAATTTCTATGGAATTCTTATCACAGAGGATTCGAGCATGGTTGGCTACTAACCAATCCATTCCTAGCACAACATCGAATCCAGCTAAATTCATAGGTAGCAGGTTTGTAGAAAATTTGTGGCCTGAAAGTTCTATCTGTCCTTCTTTCAGAATCTTATCTATGCTAACAGAATTTCCATCTGCCGTTTCTACTGTATAAATCTGCCTAAGTTTGGTTAAAGGTAGATTAAGAGCTTGGCAGAATGAAGTATTTATAAAACTTTGGTTTGCACCAGAGTCAAATAATACTTTTGCGTAAATGTCTTGTACAAGAAACGTACCAGCTATCACATAAGGTATCAGATCTGCTTCCTGTGTAGTTAGCTGGAAGGCTCTTGCATTCTTTTTAGCAGTTCCTTCTGCAGGTTTGGCTTTGTTATCAGCTGGCTTGACCAGTTTCGGGCAGTCGGGTCTGAAGTGCCCTGTTTCGCCGCAGTTGTAGCAAATCATTGATTTCTTCCTCAGGCATTCTTCTTCTGGGTGCCCCGATCTATTGCGGAAATTGCAATACCCTCTGCATTTCCCAAAATGCTTTCTTTTACAGGTACTGCAAAATGGAGGGGTGGAGGATTGCCCAGTTCCTTTTCTCTTGAAATTGCTATTAGTATTACCCCCACGGAATCCTTGGGTAATTTTCTGTGCCAAATCCTTTTTTCTGTTTTCTTCTCGCGTACGCACCAGCCCGTCGGTCAGGGTGTTGGCTGATTCTACCGCATCGTCAATTGTGCGGGGTCTCGCAGCTTTGACAATATCACAAATCTCGCTTATTAAACCCCAAATATAGCGAGAAATAAGTACCGGTTCTGGCGAAGCCAGAGTTGGTACAATTCTGGCATACTCGAAGAATTTCGAAGTATACCCTCGACAGTCAACATCCACCATCTGGTGGCTCAAGAACTTATTCGCCATTTGTTCCTTCTCATATTCGGGACAGAATTTCCTTTCCACCAATTGCTTAAATTATTCTCAATTCATGGCATAAGCCATGTCACTTCCCTTGGCTTGCAACACCGTATTCCACCATTCCAATGCCTCTTCCTTGAAAAGGTGAGAAGCATACATGACCTTATCTTCCTCGGCGCATTTACTTATTTTAATGACTGCTTCGGTTTTCTCTAACCAGCGCAGTGCAGCAGTCGCCCCTTCATTGCCTGCAAATTCGACTGGCTTACAGGCAAGAAATTCTTTATAAGTGCAACTAGGTGTTGCAACTTTTATTTTCTTGAGTATTGGGGCTTGAACCACATTATTATCATTGTTGCCGCCTCCGTTCACATTGTTACTGAAGTTATCGTCGCGCGTGCGTTTACTATGGTTGGCTTGCGAAGGCTCAACATGGCTTTTAACGGCAGCGACGATTGCCGGGATAGCATTGGCTATTCCCTGGACAACGATATTTTCTATGTCTTGCCTATTAAGAAAATGATCCTCGTTGTTTTGTTCAGATTGGTTAACTTCATTGACTGGTTGATTTTCCACGTTTTCCATCTGAATAATTAACAAGATGTGCAAATTATTATTACCAAATAAATAACAACCAAACACAATAAAGCAATCACACATAATCATGTCAACACGTATAGCCAAAATTGTCGACTTTGCGACTTTCACATTTTATATATATTAGTATGCATCGATACACACTGGTTATATTACAAAAGTTTTATTTTAAGTTATTATACAATATTATATTATTATTTTATATTGTTTTTATATTATTATTATTATACAACCATACAACCACACACAACCACAGTCAGCTGGCATTTCAGAAATGACGCTCCCTCTCGTCGTATTTCCACGTGATTTTCTCCCCCACTTCCCGAATTCTATTTCCAGCGTCCACCAGTTCCTAGCCATAGTGGCGGAGTTCAGCCAAGTTTTCTGTGCTCATAGGTGGGTTTGGTGCAGGCTCATGGTCAAACTGGGGAAAATAAACATTAGGGTTATTCATGAAATTCTGAAATTGCCAGTCGCTTGTCCACCATTCTTCCAGCTCTCCGGGTCGAAGTTGGTTGACAATAGGATCTGGGATAGCAGACTCCAAATTTATGGGAAGTTCAGATTGGGCAGGGTAATTGAAGAGGTTTTCATCGGCAGGTCCGATGAGGTCACAATTCGCCAGTTTGCGATCAAGCTCCTCCCATGGTGGCATTTCCTGGGCTTGCCCGGAACTTTCCCCGATCTCCTTTCCTGACTTCTTCCTACGCCCACGTTTCCAATCCAAGATTCTCCTCATCTTTTCCGGCTTTGGTTTCTCCTAGGCCTGGGCCTGGAATGTTAGTGGTTCCTCAGTATCTGCCTGGTAGCCAGATGGGTTTCCTGTGGTATCCATATCGGTGGTATGGATAGTAAATTTTCGGAGTCCCTCCAACAGTTCATTCATGTTGTTAGCACACATGAAGAAACACACAAATTTAAGTTAAAATTTTATATATTAATTTAAATTTTCACAGAATCACAAAATGGCAATCTGAAAAATTAAGTATTTCTAAATACTTAATTAACTTAAATCAGTGGCTCTAATACCACTTTTTTCTGTCACGGCCCCCGGCCCGGTTTTACCCAGTCCAGAAGGCGCGGGACAGAAACCCGTGGTATTATTATTTAATTTGGCAGCGGAAATGTTGACAGGATCTTTTAAACTGAAAATGCCCAATTATTTTATTTCACATTTTGGGACAAACCCCATAATTTACAATAAAGGAAATTCACGAGGAAATTCCATGTTTTACAAAACATGTTTATTTATTTTACTGAGCCACTTTCTTCAAGCTGTAGTGCTACGTGGCACTTTTTCCCTGGTTCACAGTAAATCACCTGAAACATGTTTAAAAAGATTTTATCAGCGGGGAAATACTGGCGAGTCATTCATTTTGCATAAAACGACACAATGTTATAAATTATAGGACTAAGAGCGATTACAATTGCCTCTATCTTATAATTATCTGGTCTAGTGACACCCCCTGGTGACGATGGTCATACCACTATTGGGTCCTTTCACCCAATAATGATGATTATCTTTGTTTAGGTTCGTCCACCTAAACGAGAGGGAACAATAGTAATGTGCACAATACCCCACTTACTGCCAGTAATTTAAGATAACAAAGACTTACCCCCTGTAAAATATAACTGGAAAATAATTTGAGGTATTGTAAAACACTTTTGATAAAAAGAGAATGACTCACATTGCAAGTTTAGTTGGACAGAACTTTGCCTACTGATTTAGCCTCGTAACCTAGTTAAATAACAATGCACACGAAACTAGGTCAGTAACTTAATACAACAATTAAGATAAACTCACGAAATCAAAACCCTCACGACAAATGACAAAGTATAGCCCGTATTCGGGCAGCACTTAAACATCCATCGGATCGGTTTCAATCGACCGGACATTGTATCGTAGCAGTGATCGAGTTAATACCCTGTACTCGTAGCAGCGTTTCCCTACTTAAAATCACGAATTTGAGCAGTATACTTCGCTTTTGAAGAGATTTTTCGAACACAGATGAAAGCCCCATGCACGAGCAATTTATAGCCAAATTTTAAGTTTGTCGCGGCCCGCGTAAACCCTAACACAATCTTACGTGGCCCGCGAGGGCCACCCTAGCTACGGCTAGGGCTAGCGTGTCACGCGTAGGTCCTCCACGTGTGCGACGACACGTGGCCTAAACGCTTATCCGGAGATCTTCAAGCTGTCGCGGTCCGCGTAAGCTTAGCTTAAGTCTTACGTGGCCCGCGAGCGACCAGAAAATCTGAATTTCTTGGTTTTTGATATGGATTAGGGTTTTGGGGGTTCGGGTTTCTACTTACGGGTCGTTTTGGGACATTTTTGCGCGAGTCCTTACAAGAACTATAACTTATTGGCTTGATGTGAATTGATGGTACTATATATAAAATTACATGTACCTAAGTGAACTTTTGCTCCTCTCATGATCATTGGTTTTGTAACCAATAGTAGACGTTTAGTGATCATCTCAACAATAACACTTATTCCAATGATCGTTAATAACTTGGGAATCAAATTCACTATTATCAAATAAATATACCAATATGGATTAATGTGCTTACTATCACATTAGCTAAGCCACAATCACACAAGCTTCAGGTTGTGGATTTGATAACCATTTTGACGATGCATCGATTTAGAAAAAAAAAAACTAAATGGTATCATATTGGGATATGCATATCCTTTAATCGCTTCCAGAATATTTAGGTATACACACCCTCGTTTATTTTTTCAAATATATAATTTCCCTTAATAGCAAACATTACATGCTAATTATTATCTTGAAGAATCTTCTAGTTTTTCATTATGTTTCACATCATCATTCACTTGGTGTGGTCTAACCAATCATGCCAATTAAGTAAATAATCATGATACATAAACTTCTAGTTTACGATAGTATGTGTAGTAGTTGCATTATGCGAGAGAACAACGTGTTATCATTATATATAGGCCATGTTATTAATACAAGAGTAAATAAAGAGACGGGAGTTAAGAACGTAGAGAATCACCACATTATGATGCATTCATAACATTTATAACTAAAACCTATCGATTACAAAAATCTAAAACTGAACCATCAATTATAGATTTAGTTTAATTGCTTATACCTACACTAAAAATAAGTATGCATGTGTACACAAAAACAAAAGGTCAATGGATTTAAGTTAAGTATGCATGTGTACACATAGACAAAAGGTCAATGGATTATGAAAACATAATCTGTGATATCTTAATATACTTTTGTCAATTACCACGAAATAAGCACAATCATATTAAACAGACTCTCTTTAATAGATAATTCAATAATTATAATTACCACGAAATAAGCACAATCATATTAAACAGAATCTCTTTAATAGATAATTCAATTACCACGAAATAAGCACAATCATATTAAACAGAATCTGCTGATCATTTGTTCTTGGGCTGTTCGGTTGCGTCTAACGTGTGGCACGGTATAAGCTCTTGGTGTAAAATCCCTAACATCTTTGCTTTCGATGTTAAGGATCTCTTTGGCATATTCAAGGACCTTGGGGCTTCGGAAAGGAAGAAAAACGCGGTTCAAGGTATTATCATGATAGCTTGTTGGAGTTTGTGGCGTGCTAGGAACAAATTGGTTTTTTCCAATACTCCGGTTAGGATAGACAAAATTCTTAGCGAAGTGAAAGCGATTGAGTTTCTTTGGTTTGTTAATAGGTCCAAATACAAAGAGATAGATTTGGAGGAGTGGTGCTCCTTTGTAAATATGTAATTTTGTTGTAGTGTTTGGCTGGCCTGGTTTGGGTTGGCTTGGTGTTAATGAAGTTTACTTTTCAAAAAATATATATATATATATTAAACAGAATCTCTTTAATAGATAATTCAATATTTGTATAAATTGATTCGTAATGTGATCAAAGAAAAGTCTTTGATTATTAACAAATATTTAAGAGAGTAAATTACTATTTTGTTCCTTTGATCAAACCGGTTTAACCCTTTCAGCATAAAAATAATCTTTTAACATATTAAACCTTGAGGTTACATTTTGTATTGGTTTTAACTTCTAACTCTATGTTAATTTTTCCAGTTAAGTGTAAGGGTATTTTAATCTTTTTAAACCTTATGGGTTGTTCATGTAAATTACAAAGTTCATTAAAATGTAAGAGACAATTTTCTTTTTTCATTGTTTTCACGACTATTATTTAATAAAATACGTTTTAGATATACAAATAAATACGTATTTTCTTTAACCGTTTGTTTTTTTTTTTTTTTTTTTTTTTTTTTTTTTGTAAATATCATTTTTGAAATCTTTTGTTTTTTAAACCTTTTTATTTAAATAGTCAATCTTATCGTTTATTTTTTTTAATTCAATTTTTTTTAAAGTCGTTCGTTTTTCTAAAATTGGTTCTCGCGGTTCTCGCTATAAAGGTGGTTCTCGCATGACCCTTATCATATATATATATATATATATATATATATATATATATATAGGGGTAAGATCAAATAAACAGTTTATTTTGCTTGAGTAGGATGATAATGAATCTTAACCATTCATTTTTCAAATCAATGGTTAAGATGAAAGTGTAGGAGAAAGGAGGAGTGTAAGGGTATCTTGGGAAAATCCTATTTATGGATTTTCTCTCTTCACATACAAGACACATGTATATTCCACCTTCATTTTTTAAACGTTCATAACTTTTTTATACGACATTAGTTTTTCATAAAAATTTCACCAAAAAATCGAGCGTCTTTTTATCTTTAATTTGAGTACCATATTGCTATATAAAATATGAATACTAAAAAATTTCACTAAAATGTGTTGTATTTCTATGTTGTATAACATTTTTTTGTGCTGCATTTTTATTCTATATTTTTGTGCTAATTTTTTTTCTTAAATTTTTTTTTCTCAATTTTTTGTGCTAAATTTTTTTATACTACAATTTTTTTGCTGAATTTTTTCGTGCTATATTTTTTTGTACTACCTTTTTTGTGCTATAGTTTTTGTACTAGATTTTTTTTGTTGTATTTTTTAAAAACTAAAGGGGTGTCACATGTCATTTTGACTCCTATTTATAAGGACCAAAATGCCCTTCATTCCTACTTATTAAGAGTGCCACATGTCATTATCACAATCCTTCTTATGCTACTTAGACAAAATCCACTTTTTAGTGAATCCTTCCCCTATATATATATATACATATATAGGGAGGGGCTCATGCGAGAACCACCCTTATTGTGAGAACCTTGAGAACCAATGTGAACACAACCTAAAATAGCTAAAAAAACCTAAAAAAAACCTAACCCCCACCCTCCCCCCCCAAAAAAAAAACCTAACCCCCCCCCCAAGCTAAAAAAAATCTAAAAAAACCTAACCCCACCCCCCCCCCCCCCCCAAAAAAAAACCTAAACCCCCCTCCCCCACCCCCAAAAACCTAACCCCCCCCAAGCTAAAATGCTAAAAACTAAACCCCCAAAAAACCTAAAAAAATCTAAAAAAAAACTAAAAAAATCAAAAAAAATCTAAAATTTTTTTTTTGATTTTTTTAATATTTTTTAGGTTAAAATCGCTACTTTTCGAAGCAAAAAAAAAAAAAAAAAATTTAAAAAAAAAAAAAAAAATTAAAAAAAAAAATTTAAAATTTAAAATTTTTTTTTTTTTTTTTTTGGCTTCGAAAAGTAGCGATTTTAACCTAAAAAATATTAAAAAAATCAAAAAAAAAATTATGTGTGATTTTTAGCTATTTTTAGGCATTTTTGGTGTGTTCACATTGGTTCTCGCGGTTCTCACAATAAGAGGTGGTTCTCGCATGATCTTCTCCCTATATATATCCTCTAAAATATTCAAAATACTTTTTAATTTATATAAACTGTCCTAAAGTGTAAAAGGACCTAAATACAATTACACTAAATTGGAAAAA
Source organism: Helianthus tuberosus (assembly GCA_030545235.1). Classification (NCBI taxonomy): domain Eukaryota; kingdom Viridiplantae; phylum Streptophyta; class Magnoliopsida; order Asterales; family Asteraceae; genus Helianthus; species Helianthus tuberosus. The sequence goes on along the minus strand of CM060412.1, from coordinate 130,153,385 downwards.
ATAACAAAGTTAGTGTTAGAGGGCAAAACTTTTACAAAATGCAACATCAGGGTGTAATATGTCAAAATAATCATTTTTAGGCTGAAAGTGTTAAACCAAAGGGGCCAAAATAATAATTTATTCTATTTAAAATGTCTTATGCTTTTGCTAGGCAAAATAAATAATTGAAAAAAATACCTATTAATTTTCCATACGTTGACGTTTACTTAGAAATTCTATATAAATGGTAGAGTGCATTTTCAAATAATCACATCTCCGGCCATTACATTTCTTCACACGTTTAAATTAGTCTTTCTGAAGTAGAGGTACTATCAACTAAACTCTCTTAATCTATCTTATTTTGATGTGGAATTAATAGATTTTAATGTTTAAAGTTATGCAGATGACGAGCCAAACTGGTGCGCAGCTACCCTCAATACACGAGGACCAACTCTTAAGCCAACAGCAGCAAATCAATATTCAGGGTGCTTCACATGCTAACTCACGGCCGCCGTCACCACCACCACCACCAAGACAACTTAAACTAGCTCATTCAGATCTGATTACCGGTAATTTAGGGATCCCACATTTGTTTCCACTACTCTCTTTAATTTAGATGTAAGATATTTAGACCATAGAGTGTAGGCGTGGAAAAAGGGTGTCGAAGCCCGTCCACGCCGGGAACATCACCCCACATATGGCGAGGAAGGCGGCATTGTGGATGGGGCTTGAGGATTTTCACCAGCGTGGTGGCAAATTTGTGGGTAAGGTGGTGACTTTTGATTGGTGGGTGTAGTTTAGGTTTGTTTTGATTAGTTGATTTTTATTTATTTTTTATTTTTTAGGGTTGGGGGTATAATCTTCGGTGAGTGGGTGTCACCGATCGGTGACCATACCCACATGATTGACTTGATCGGTGAGTGGGTATTCGGTGAGGGAAATCGGTGTGTGGTCACCGAATGTGATTGAAGAGTGACGGAGGAGAGAGAGAGGAGAGAGGAGAGAGGAGAGAAGAACCAATCAAAAAATATTTAACTTAAACACCCTAGAGTGATTAATCATACCTAGTGATTGAGTGCAAAATAAAGAGTTAACATGACATAATATTATTGGGTAGGATTTCACTCAATCACCCTAGAGTGATCAACCACACCCTTCACCCTTATTCTCTTCTAAGCCACTTTCTCAACACGTGATTGTCACTTATCGTTCAACCCTCTCTATTCAAGCCACTCCATGGTCTTATTTTCGTACTTTTGTATCAGTATTGACAGTGACATTATTTTCATGGTACGTCGGTGTGAACATAATTATTTTATATTTTTATTAGTTGTACATGGTTTGGTAATTTTTTATTCATGATACGTCGGTGTGAACATAATTATTTTATATTTTTATTAGTTGTACATGGTTAGGTAATGTTTTAAACTACAGAAATAGAATACTTTATTTCTATAGAAAGATGAAAAACCGAAAACCCATAGCATTAGTATTTTGTAATACTAATTAACTAAATATATAAGAATAAGTAAGAATAATTAAAATGAAACATCATCAAATCATGCGTAAGGAATGGTTATTGTACAAAAGAGTTGGTATGAAGTATAGAAGACATTTAAAAATAATGTTTTTTTTTTAGAAAATCCAGTGTTGTTGATTAAAAACCACTTCTTTTATGATTTTCAGACCACTATAATTTTTTTATACGATAATATTTTTAAATAAAAAAATACACCGTATTAATGAAGATTTCATACTCTTTAATTTGAGTAGGTTATTGCTACAGTTTTCTTAAATTTTATTTTTTTTATAGGATGTGTGATTAAACATTCAAAATAAATCATTGAGTCATTACACATTCAATAATGAGAGGTTAATTGTTTATACTTTATTACGTGATTAAATTTGTAATATATAGCATTACATGATTATTATAGGTTGATTGGTTAATGTTTTGCATTACATTTATACCTAATACGTGACTAGACATGAAATATAAGGCATTCCGTAAAATATTATATGTTTTGTGTTTTATTACAGTTATGGTTAATACGTAATTACGTAATCACTTAGTCAGTTTTTACATAAATACTATAATGAAATCATGTAGTGGGTATTCAAAAACATAATCACGTAACGTTACAAAATCATATAACATTATAACTCGTAAATATTGTTTTTAAAAAGTAAGAAAATTATAACAATAGCCTACTCAAATTAAAGAGAATGAAATTCTCGTTAATACGGTGTAATGATTTTAAAGAAATATTATCGTATGAAAAAGTTATAACCATTTAAAAATCGTAAGGAAGTGGGTTTATGAGTCACTAATATTGGTCTTTCCATTTTGCTCTTTTCTTTGTTTTGTTTTGTTTTGTTTTGTTTTGTGTCACGTAAGTTCTACATTTGGGGACCATTTAATCTCAACAACTGAATTGCTTGATCAAAGACCAAAACCTTCTCCTACACTTAGTACGAACTGACTCTCTTGTATATGATTCTTTAACATCATATATAATAAAAAGAAGATTACAATAAATCATAACTAATATATTTTATTAAATAATTTCTTATATGATAAATGATATGCACAATTAAAATTTGAAACCTCCCATACGAATACTAACAGTTTGATTTGGAATACTTCAAGGATCTAGAGAACAATACCTCAAAATTGGTGTCCCTTTATATGAGGCATCAATAAAATGTGACTGGAAGGCTGCCAAAGACATTTTTGATAAGTACTCAGAGATGGGATTGGAAAAGTATAGCATTACTGAAAACGGTGAAACACCGCTTCACGTTGCTGCATCAGCAAAAGGACCAAAAGATGTTGAAAAGTTTGTGAAAAATCTAGTGGGTAAGATGCAAAATGAAGACTTGGAACTGCAAAACAAGAATCATAACACCGCTCTCTATTTAGCAGTTGTAGCTGGGAACATTAAAACGGTTAAAATTATGGTGGAAAAGAACAAGAACTTATTAAAAATCGCTGGTGCTAATGGAAAAATGATGCCACTGTACGCAGCGGTCTTGTTTGGAAATAAGGACGTGGTGAAGTATTTGTACGATAATTCCAAGGAGTTACATGAAGATGATGGCTGGACAACTCAGAATCGTGGTTGGCTGCTTGAGAAATGTGTCGAGAATGATATGTTCGGTAAGTATTTCGGCATGTAGTTAATTGTTACACCCGCACCTAGTTTTTTGCTTGGATGTAGTTAGTTTTTACACCCGCATCTAGTTTTTTGCTTGGATGTAGTTAGTTTTTACACCCGCACCTAGTTTTTTGCTTGGATGTAGTTAGTTTTTACACCCGCACCTAGTTTTTTTGCTTGGAGTGATTAATGTAGTTTACATACAATATTAAATTATGAACCTTAGTGCAGTATTGAAATTGAATGCATTGTTTGATTTTTTTAAGTCATGTCCCTCACAACAAAGAAGTTGCAAAATGTTTTTTTAGATGTCGCCTTAGGGATTTTGGAATCTTATAAAGGACTTTGTGATCAAAAAGTACTTCAACTACTAGCTCGAAAGCCGGAAGCATTTTCTGAAAGGAAATCTAACTTCATCAAAAGAATCATCAACTCAGGTACATATCTCTACACATACTTATCAGTCGGTTCGAAATAAATATCATTTTGTTTTTAAGATGAAAACTAATCAATAATTTTGGGTGTATTATTTTTAAAATTCAATTTTGGGTGCTTAGTAAAAATTTTCATTTATACCCCTTAGTCCTTAATAAGTTTAACATATCGCACCTCAACTTTGATAAATTTATATTTTTTTCCTTTAACCACTTACACTACAACTCCTAAACTTTAATAAAGTTATTATTTTGAGTTGAGTAAATTGCCATTTTGGTCCCTGTGGTTTGGGCACTTTTGCCATTTTAGTCCAAATCTCAAACTTTTTAAATCTGGGTCCCTGTGGTTTTGTTTTTGTTGCCATTTTAGTCCAAAAGTGAAATCAGACCAGATTCCTCTAGTCAAACCCTCAAGTTTTGTCCTTTTGCACAGGGGTAATTTCGTTATTTACGTTATATTTCAACTGATTATCAATTAAAATTAATAAAACCTAACCCTATAAAAGCCATCTCCTTCCCCAAATCTCCTTCCCCAGATCCATCTTCCAAAATCCAACCCTATAAAAGCCATCTCCTTCAACGGAAGGATACCGGAGCATGGAGACGAGCGGTGGTATGGCGTCGGAGAAGTGGCGGCGGAAGCGGTGGGATGTTTTGGAAGATGGATCTTGGTTGTGGGTTTGAAGGGTGCGGGTGATGTCCGGTGACGGCGGCGAAGGTGTTGGTGTCAAATCTGAGATATATGTTCCTGTCAAGTGCTGAAAGTTGAAACGAATGGCGGATTTGACAGTTTTTGTATCGGATGTGGTTGTTTTGATGCAAAATCATATGTTTCCGGTGTGTTTTTAAGTTTGTTGTGGTAGTTTTCACTCTGTGAGGACTCAAGAAATCACAAAGCATCTCCGATTATAGCCCACACCGTAGATCTGAACTACCGATTCACTCACAAATTGATTCTCTCTCTTAGTCTGATGGTCACTCAGAGGTGCCGTTGGGTGTGACTGGTCATTGCAGGTGGTTAGGTTGTGGCCGGTTGTTGCGAAGAAGAAGGATTGGGAGGGTGGGGTTGGTTTATTATAGATTTATTTATTATAAAATTAAAATGACCAAAATGCCCCTGAACAAAAGGACAAAAAAATCAGCTTTCAACAGTCAAAATAGGGGGTTTTTGGATTTTGGACTAAAATGACAATAAAAGTGAAACCACAGGGACCCAGATTTAAAAAGTTTGAGATTTGGACTAAAATGGCAAAAGTGCCCAAACTACAGGGACCAGAATGGCAGTTTACTCTTTTGAGTTTTTAACAAACTTTCTATTACATGATTTTTATGGGTTTCGCTTTTTATATCAATGCTCCATATAAGTTATTTGTAGCAATATTCTGACGTGAATTTTTGTAATGTTGTTTTTAAACTGACTGGTTACTTTAATCGGGGTTTTTTTTTAAACCATTCGGTTTTTTAAACGCTCAACGCTCATCTCGAAATACATCATTGCGAAGTATTTATTATCTATATTTAAACTGATCCGCTGTAATGCATGACAGTTTTGTTTATCTTTATATACATTTTGGTGTACATTTGGTTTCGTTTTAAATATCAATACCCCATGCGATTTATTTTTATTTACGTTTCGACGTGAATTTCCGTAATATTGTGTTTAAACCGTTTGGTTTTTTAAAACGCCCAGCCGTCATCTCTAAATACAACATTGCGACATGTTTTTTATCTACGTTTAAACCGACCCGCTGTTATGCGTTGTCGTCGTGTTTATCTTATTATATGTTTGTTGTAAATTTTATTCTAATAGCTGGGCTTTCATATACGACGTAACATTTCCATGACTTTCAAATATACCGTCGCGACATAGTTTTTTTCTGACTGGTGGTTTTAAACGTTTTTAAAATCGTCCGGCGCTCATCTTTAAATATACCATTGACACATGTTTTTTTATCTACGTTTAAACCGACCCGCTGTACAGGGTAGCCATCGTGTTTATTTTTATATACGTTTTGGTGTAAAAAAATTGAATAACTTGGCTTTCGTATACAACGACATAACTTTTCCGTGACTTTCGAATATACCTTCACGACGTGTTTTTTTATGTTCGTGATTTGCTTACTTTTATCCACGTTTTGAGCCTGTCACAGAACCGAGTGGTAACCCACTAATTGTACACGATTACATATACTTGTGTATCTGTCTAAATGTTTTTAGCAAACACATTTGATTTTTTAACAACAATTTCTATATATTTTTTTAGTATAAATATATATTGGCATAACTTGAACTTTCAACATTTTAGTTGTGGAGTAAATCATTTAATCATTAGAATGTCCCCTTAGAAACCAAACACATTTGATTTGTTTGAAAATATTAATAGAATGAAACGTAAGACGTAATGGAATAATCGACTTATTATTTGAAAGGATCCTTAACATTCTATTATATGTATTATATGTTTGGTTACATAAATGAACATAGTCATTCAATTGTTGTAAATCATTTTACCATGTGAATTATCATCAGACAAGATATGTTAATAATACATATTCTTGATTTTTAATATAAACTAGTTTTTTTACTATCGTCGCGTTGCGGCGAACGTCTTTTGTTGTTTAGTCTGTGTTTACATGTGTTTTGAAATCACTACGAGCGCGTTGCGTACAAAAACCGCTAAATAAAAAGGAAATATAGAAAAAAACACTAAAAGATAACCAAAAGAAAATCAACCAAAAAAGTTGTATGGTAATAATGTTGTTCGTATGAAACCTGTGGTCAGAGATGAGCAAATGATATTGGGTACCGATACCGAATTTCCCGAACCGAAAGATCTTAAGTACCAATTCGGTACGACTTTTGGCGTTCCCAGTTCCGGTTCGTTACCGTTTTTTACCTTCATACACCGGTACCGTAACTGGTATTTTCGGTACCAGTACCGATTCAGTATTGGTTGGCACCGAGCTCATCCCTACCCCTCAAACTAAAAAAAGAAATCATTAAAAGTTGAAGAAAATCAACAAAAAAAAGTTGCACGATACCGTTGTTGTTCGTACGACACCCGTGATCAGGGATGAGCAAATGGTACCGGGTAGCAGTACCGAATTTCTCAAACTAAAAGATTTTCAAAATCAGTTCGATACCGACTTTTGGTGTTTTCTGTACTAGGCTGGTGTCGGTTTTTACCTTCATGTATCGGTAACTGTACTGGTATTTTCGATACCAATATCGGCTAACACAAACTTATCAAACTTAAAAAGTAAAGAAGATAATAAAAATTATTAAAAAAAACTATATATATTATTATAACTTTTCAATCCACTGTTCAAAACTTTGAGTTTTTAATATATAGGGTAATGCTAGTATCTATGACCCGCGCTTTACAGTGGGATCATTAAGCCGAACAAAAAGTAAACCTAAAATTAATAAATCACGCACGCACGTTACGATGTGTTAACTCGTAAAATTAGAATGAAAAAGTAAAACGTAGAAAAGAATAATTAAGTCGGCTTAGAACCACCGAATTTCGAGGGAGCCGTCAAACCTATAAAAAATTGACGTAAAAACGTTAAACCACAAACGCGCGTTACAGCGTGTTAACTCGCAAAATCTAGAACAAATCATAAAACGACAAATTTGTAAAAGATGTAAAGTAAAGGAGACCAAAGTTGAAAGTGGAAAAGTATTGGGGTTAAAAATAGAAAATGTTTGTGACAAATATGTAAAAAATGAAAACTATATGATTAAAAGTGTAAAATATGAAAGAGTAAAATGCACGGATAGTCCATGTAGTTTTGCAAAATAACACCTATAGTTCCCAACTTTTGGAAATTACACCGGTACTCCCTGTGGTTTGACAGTTTGTTACTCGGATAGTTACTGGAGTGGATGACGGTTAGTTTTCTCCGTTAGTTTTCTCCGATAATTTGTTTTAAGGCAATTAATTTTATTTATTTTTAACCATCACTTATTAAATTAATATCCAACAATTAATATTTTTAACATGAATGGCTCAGTAGCGTGACCACGCTCATGGGCTCGCTCACCACTCATTAGCCTAGCGTAGTGTTCCCGTAAGTGTGAGCCGAGATGGCTCACTCCCCCAAGTCTTCCTTAAGAATTCTGAAAATTCGAAGACAGGGTGAGTAAAAAAAATGTGTCATTATTGGGTTTACATCTTTAAACGTTATTGGGTTTAATTAGGTTAGATGAAATAAGGGTTTATTTGTTAATATGAGTTTAGATTAAATAGGATAGGTACTAAGTTGATGGGTTTAAAAATATATATTGGGTTTTAACATTTAAATTTCATTATGTGCTTTGTTTAAAAAAAATTATATATAAGAAAATTTAAATTTTTTGGTTCATATTGAAAAGTAGGCCCAGGTGGTGTTCCATCTAGCCCCTCCCATGTGCTGGCCTGCTCCCCCCTCACTTCTCACGGACCACTTATTGATCATATCTATTAAGAGTAAATTGCCATTTTAGTCCCTAAGTTTTGTCCAAATTTGCCACTTTGATCCAAATAGTTTTTTTGTGCCTATGGGTCCCAGACTTTTACATTTTGTTGTCATTTTGATCATTTTGTCTAACTCCATCCAAAAACCCAGTTTGTAACAGGGGTATTTTGGGGATTTCCCTAAAAAATGATTTCAGTTGCCATTTTGATCCAATTCCAAAAAATCAAAAAAATTCAAAAAAAAAAAAAATTCCAAAAAAATTAAAAAATAAAAAAATTCTAAAAATTCTAAAAAATTCAAAAAAAATTTAAAAATCAAAAAAATTCTAAAAAATCATAAAAATTCTAAAAAATCCAAAAATCATTAAATGTTTCGGCACGAACCGTTTCGACCCGTACCGTTTCGACGCGAACCGTTTCGACGCGAACCGTTTCGACCCGTACCGTATCGAACCGAACCGTTTCGACGCGAACCGTTTCGACGCGAACCGTTTCGACCCGAACCGTTTCGAACCCGAACCGTTTCGAACCCGAACCGTTTCGAGCCGAACCGTTTCGACGCGAAGCGTTTCGACCCGTACCGTTTCGAGCCGAACCGTTTCGAGCCGAACCGTTTCGACACGAACCGTTTCGACCCGTACCGTTTCGAACCCGAACCGTTTCGAGCCGAACCGTTTCGACGCGGTTTCGACGCGAACCGTTTCGAACCGAACCGTTTCGACGCGAACCGTTTCGAACCGAACCGTTTCGACGCGAACCGTTTCGAACCGAACCGTTTCGAACCGAACCGTTTCGACCCGTACCGTTTCGAACCGTACCGTTTCGACGCGAACCGTTTCGAACCGAACCGTTTCGACGCGAACCGTTTCGAACCGAACCGTTTCGAACCGAACCGTTTCGAACCGAACCGTTTCGAACCGAACCGTTTCGACGCGAACCGTTTCGACGCGAACCGTTTCGAACCGTACCGTTTCGACGCGAACCGTTTCGAACCGAACCGTTTCGAACCCGAACCGTATCGAACCGAACCGTATCGACCCGAACCGTTTCGACCCGTACCGTATCGAACAGTACCGTTTCGACCCGTACCGTTTCGAACCGTACCGTTTCGAGACGAACCGTTTCGAACCGAACCGTTTTGACGCGAACCGTTTCGAACCGTACCGTATCGAACCGAACCGTTTCGACGCGAACCGTTTCGAGCCGAACCGTTTCGACGCGAACCGTTTCGAACCGTACCGTATCGAAACGGTTCGGCTCGAAACGGTTCGGGTTCGAAACGGTACGGGTCGAAACGGTACGGTTCGATACGGTACGGGTTCGAAACGGTTCGCGTCGAAACGGTTCGGTTCGATACGATACGGGCTCGAAACGGTTCGCGTCGAAACGGTTCGGGTCGAAACGGTTCGGGTCGAAACGGTTCGTGCCGAAACATTTAATGATTTTTGGATTTTTTAGAATTTTTATGATTTTTTGAATTTTTTTGATTTTTAGATTTTTTTGAATTTTTTAGAATTTTTATGATTTTTTAGAATTTTTTTGATTTTTAGATTTTTTTGAATTTTTTGGAATTTTTTTGATTTTTTGGAATTGGATCAAAATGGCAACTGAAAACATTAGTGATTAAGTACAAACTGGGTTTTTGGATGGAGTTAGACAAAATGATCAAAATGGCAACAAAATGGACCCAGAGGCACAAAAAAAACTATTTAGATCAAAGTGGCAAATTTGGACAAAACTCAGGGACTAAAATGGCAATTTACTCTATCTATTAATTTCTAACACTTAGAGAAACAGTGTTTTTTTTTTTCTCCGTATACAGTAAAGTTTCATAATTTCATCTGATATAATCTAACTTATAATAAAAGACTTCAAATAATGCCACATGACATTTTCTCTTTCAACCTCATAAATTTTATTTATATTTGTGTAATAAATTTCTTTTAATATTAATTTCACTTTCTTTTTTTTTTTTTTTTTTTTTCTCCGTATACAGTAAAGTTTCATAGTTTCATCTAATATAATCTAACTTATAATAAAAGACTTCAAATAATGCCACATGGCATTTTCTCCTTCAACCTCATAAATTTTATTTATATTTGTGTAATAAATTTCTTTTAATATTAATATTAATTAATAACCAATATATAGATATAACTTATTTTTATTCTTATCTTTATTTAAAATTAATAAATAACTTTAATTTTGCAATTTAGACCATTTTTTTTTACTTTTAACACAAAGTTTTTCATCTTTTGCAATTTAATTCCAACTCTTTTTTATTTTCAATTTTGGTCCACCATACTTTTCATCTTTCCCAAGTTTTTTGTTTCGTTCTAAATTTGTGAGTTAACGCACTGCAACGTGCGTATGGGGTTCAACATTTTTTCATATATTTTTTCCCGTTTGACTGGCCCGTCGCGTCACATCTATTTTTCTGTGTTTGACAAGTTCGTCCAACACACGGTTCCCGGATGGACTTAGTTATTTTTTCTATGTTTTACGTTTCAGTTTAATTTCTCAGCAACGAGCGTGCGTGATTCAAAGATTTTACGTCTGCTTTTCGCTCGGCGTTATTTTTTTCCCGTTTTTTATTTATTTTGTTTTTACGAGCTTTTCCAGTGTTGGTGGTCGCTGACAATGGTATAGTATTGCTACTACTTAACACAACTTTATGACAACTGCTGCAACGTAGGGGCTTAATACTAGTTCTCATTAATTCTATTATTTCCCATACATACATTTCCCAAATGGGGGAATAGTGCCAGACAGCTCAAACATACATTTCCCAAATGGGGGAATAGTGTCAGGCAGCTGCCTGGCACTCCCCCATTGGACCAACAATTTTATTACTATTTTATATCCATTTTAAAATTACGTTTTTGCTCCTGTTTAAATTTACCGTTTTCCCCCAGCTCAAAATAAAATTACGCTTTTGTCTCCATCTCAACATTACGATTTTGCCCTCAATTCAAAATTACGCTTTTGCCTGGCCCTCCCCCATTGAACCAACATGTTTATTATTTTATATCCATTTTAAAATTACGTTTTTGCCCCAGCTAAAAATAAAATTACGATTTTGTCCCTAGCTCAAAATTATGATTTTTCCCTCGATTCAAAATAAAATTGTGGTTTTGCCCCCAGCTCTGAATTACCTTTTCACCCCCAGTTCAAAATAAAATTATGTTTTTGCCTCAGCTAAGAAATACGATTTTGCCCTCTGTTCAAAAATGTGATTTTCCCCGTTTAAAAAATTATGATTTCGCGCTTACTTCAAAATTATGTTTTTCCCCAGTTCAAAATAAAATTACGCTTTTGCCCCCAACTCAAAATTACGATTTCGCCCCGGTTCAAAATAAAATTGTGGTTGTCTCCAGCTTAAAATTACGAATGTGCCCTTAGTTCAAATTTATTTTACGCTGTTACCCCAAGTTCAAAATTACGAATTTGCCCCTGTGAAAATTTACAATTTTGCCCATGATTCAAATTTACAGTACTACGATCACTTTAGCTTTTGGCAAATTACGATTTTACCCTAGATTAAAAATACAACTTTCCCTCAATTTAAAAATTACAATATTGCCATTGTTTTAGATTTTTTTTATCAAACTATAAAAGTGTTTTGTTTTAATTGGTTGACTCGATTTAATTGTTAGCTGCCTAACACTCGCTTATTATTTGGCCATCGCCCCGCAACGTGGGCGGGGCATCCACTAGTTATTATAACATTTGCATACATAAAATTGTCATTAATTTATCAATAATATACAGTAAAATTAAATTCAGTACCATGATTAGCTGTTAAGTGTTTTATAAAAAAGTAACTACCACGTTAAAACTTTCTCATCCAGGGCCGGCCCAAGGGTAAGCCAAATGAGGCTTGGGCCTTGGGCCATTAAAACTATAGGGCCTCACAATTTGATAAAACCACAGTTCATTTATAAAAGATTTAGGATGTGGGTTATCAACAGATTGATGGTTGGTAGTGTAGTGGTTTTGTGTATGTATGGAAGTTGGTGAGACCCGGGTTTGAATCCCTAGTTTAGCATTTTTTTCTTGTTTTTAAATTTTAACACAATCTTTCAAATAATTACACTTGGGCCCTTCAAGTTTAACTTTCAATTACATACATTTTTTTGGGAAAAAGGCCACAAGATTTTACTTCGCCTTAGGCCACCAAAGTGGTTGAGCCGGCCCTGTTCTCATCACGTCAGTGTCTACTACATCTATTTGACTCCTTGCTTTGGTTGTTGCTTTCAGTTTGTGCGTTTATTTGTTTAAAGGGGGAATCGAATGAAAAGGAAGATTACGCATTGAAATTACTTCAAATCATTTGGGGAGATATAGCGAAAAAATCTAAGAAAGATATTGATGATATATTAAGAGGGCCGGTAGATACAAACCAAGACAACAAGTCGGCTTCAGGAACTGTAGAAGAACTACAGAAGCTCATTTCTGGCCATATTGTGAACATGCATGTTGAAATCCAAAACAATATAATTAAACGACTGCCAGCTACCGGAAATGATGATCAAGCTTTGCAACTACAAAAACTCGTCTCTGGACATATTGCCAAAATGCATGTTGAAACACAAAATCTAATCAAAGGACCATCAACTTCTTCGAATATACCATCAACTTCTTCGAATATTCCAAATGTACCACCGTCGGGAAACACAACTAAAACATACTCTTCTCGAATAATATTTCTTGCTGCAGAAACAGGCAATACTAAATTTGTAGTTGAGCTCATCCGTCTATATCCGGATCTCATATGGAAAGTAAATGATGACGGCTTAAGTATATTTCACATTGCTGTCAAACATCGCCATGAAGGTATCTACAACCTATTATATGAGATAGGCTCAATGAATGATTTAATTACTCCTCTCAGAGATCAAAAGCAGAACACTATGTTGCATTTAGTTGGGAAGAGTGCAAAAAAACATCGACTTGAGGATGTATCTGGAGTTGCTTTACAAATGCAACGAGAGCTATTATGGTTTAAGGTGCATATGTTTCCCCCAATAATTCTTTTTTTTTTCTTTCATGATGAGTAAGCATGACATTTTCAACTGATTTTCCTATAAATATATATTTTCTCCAATCTTTCCTTTTTTTTTTAAATGGTGTGTTACGAGGGTGAATTTAACTTTTAATATATATACACACATATATTGTGTCGTAGGAAGTAGAAGCTATGATTCCTCCTTCTTATAGGGAAAAGAAGAACAAAGATGGTCTAACACCATATGAGTTATTCACAAAGGAACACAAGGATTTGATGACACAAGGCGAGAAATGGATGAAACACACTGCTAGTCAATGTATGGTTGTTGCGGCTCTTATTGCAACCATAGTATTTGCTGCAGCTTTTACGGTTCCGGGTGGATATGACCAAGACGATGGTATACCTATCTTCCATTCAAAAGCAACCTTTATGGTTTTCGTTGTGGCGGATGCCATTTCCCTATTTGCGTCTTCTGCTTCAATTCTCATGTTCCTATCTATTCTCACGTCTCGGTATGCTGAACGCGATTTCTTGGAATCATTACCCAAAAAACTGATGTTCGGTCTAGCAACTCTTTTCCTCTCTATTGTAACCATGACAGCCGCTTTTAGTGTTAGCTTTTTCGTACTTTACCATAAGGGTTTATTATGGATGCCAATCCTCATTGGTGCGTTTGCTGTGATGCCGGTCCTCCTATATCTGCTGCTGCAATCTGGTCTATTTTTTGATGTGTTCCGATCAATTTACATTTCTAGGTACCTTTTTAAACCCAAAAAACAGGTTCTTTACTATACAAATCCCAAGGTCTAACAATTTTCGGTTTTCGATTGTAATGGGATTGTTTCACAATGTAATTTGTATGTTTCATATATTTGATTATGTATAATTTTAAATTCTTATATCATATGTAGTAAAGATTTTAGAATGCAAAATGATACATCACATGTGCAGCATATTAACCATTTTATATATTTTATAAAAAAATACATTTAAGATAATAGAAAACATAAATGAGAACTTTATCTTATAACATCCATTATGACAACATATATATGGAGGATAAATTCTTGATCATACCATTTGACCTGCCACTACAATGACTTAACTTCTAAACTTCAACTTGATAACTCTTGGAAACAATCACAATACATTTAAGAATAAACTTATTTTAATTTAAACATGATATGCAACATTTCATAACGAGGATGGGGCGTCATATTTAGAAAATACAAAACTAGTAAATACTCCCAAACTTTATCTAACACTCAAAACTATTACAATAATTCAATTTCCAAGATTTCTAACCAAAAACTACTCTACTAATTAAGTCTGTTAGCCATATTTTCTGATCACCTCCACAATAACACTCTTTTTAAGTGTTCTTATGATAACCATAGTTTATTACTTCTCCCAAAGAAAGAAATGCGGTTGAGATGCACACTAGTGAACAAACACAATAAAACTTGTACATAATAAAAACATGTATATGTTTAACAAGAAACCAAGTATTTGATCTAACGAATACAGTACCAAATAGGGATGGCAATGAGTCGGGTTCGGGTCGGGTATTGGTAATTCCATACCCATACCATGTTGTAAAATCGTGTCCCATACCCGACCCAATACCCGTCGGGTATTTGTCGGGTAATTACCTGTCGGGTATCGGGTAAACCCGCGAGTATCGGGTATACCCGCGGGTATCGGGTATACCCATTAGTTTGTTAAAAGATATACGTTAGGATTTCCAAATACATTTTTACTATTATAATTATTCTATAATTTTATTTATACAACAATTATTATAAATTAAAAACGTACATTACATACATATAGGTTTTATCATAAATTAATAATAACTTTATAATAGTTATACACCTATTTGTATATACTTCATAACATACAAAATATAAATACGATTATCAAATACATATACTAAATGAAAATTTATTTTTTTCACATTATGAACATACTAAAATAAATTACTAATAGATAAGGGTTAACGGAAAATAAAAATAAAAATTAAAAAATACGGATATATGATTGGGTATATAGTTCGGGTAAATGGGCAGTGGTTTCGGGTAATCGGGTCGGGTATCACCTAATCTCATACCCGACCCATGCCCGTGAAAATTTTTAAAACTAATTTCATACCCAGCCCAATACACGTCGGGTATCGGATATACCCATCCCATTTGTGTCGAGTTTCGGGTATGCCCATCGAACTCGTGTATTTTTGCCATCCCTAGCACCAAAAGGTTAAGTTGAGTTGCAAATAACAATTATACGAAAGATTTAAAGTATCATACAAATCATCTTTCCTCAAAACATATTACCTACTTTTGTGAAATCTAGGAAACTTTTATTGTAAAAGATAACATAATTTTTGTTTTAGTAAATTAGTAAATTATATGAATGAATAGAAAAAAATTGTTCTATTAAAAGTAACGATATTTGAAGGGTATAAAGGGAGGTTAGGTAATTCTCAAGGGGTGGTGTGAGGAGAATTTAAAAGAAGTTTTAAATAATAATCGATTGTTATTTAAATGTTTAAGTTTATTTTTTTTATGGCTAACTTTTTTTTCTTTAAATACTTACACCGCTCAAGGATTGAACCTTGATCTCCTAAAAGACTTTGAACACTAAGGTCATAGCCTAACTTGCTTTAGGTTTATCTTTTATTAGTTGTTGTCGGATACGCATTAGTTGTTTAGGAAATAGAATTCGATTATTGTTAGGATTGGTTGTTGGGTGATTATATAAACCCGTAGACTTTTAGTTTTTTTTTTTTTTTTTTTTTTTTTTTTTTTTTTTTTTTTTTTTCTTCTGTTGATTTTGTATCTTGTTCGTCAATTAATAAGTTGAAGAAGTCACGTTGAATTTTTTGTGTTGGTGTTCTTTGGTTTGAGTTTTATACTTGAACAATTAGATTGTGTGTTTGATATTTCACTTGTGAAACTAATTTACGTCTAACGAGTGGTATCTGAGCCAACTCGTTCATCATCAATGGAAGATTTCCAGGAAGTCGGTGGAGTGAAGAAGCTCAACAACACGAATTACAACACTTGGTCGACCTGCATGGGTTCGTATCTGCAGGCCGAGATTTGTGGAAATTTGTGCAAGGGGCTGATACTGTACAACCTAGGAATGATGTGAATGGGGCTATTAACATGTGGTAGATCAAGACAAGTAAAGCAATGTTTGTTTTGAAGACCACAATCGAGGAAGAACTGTTAGAGCACATTCGTAATCTTGCAACACCAAAGATGCATGGGATGTACTTGTCGCGTTATTTTCAAAAAAGAATGACGCGAAATCGCAATTACTAGAAAACGAGTTACTGTCAATCTCCCAAAAGGACCTCACCATACCACAATACTTTTATAAAGTCAAGACATTGTGCCGTGAGATTAGAGAATTGGATACACAGGCAAGGGTGGCCGACTCAACCCTCATTGGTTGAGTTCGAGAATTTAATGGCTGCCCCAGAAGCCCTTGCAAAACAGATTGCCGAGGTGAATGTTTCCGAACCCGTCAAGAAAGAAGAATCTGCATTGTATGCTAAGAAGAATAGGAACAAGTATCAGTCATACAAAAATCAAGGTCAGAAGAGCAGCAATGAACAATCAAGAAAAGGAAACTATCAACATAATCAAAATCCCGAGAATAATCAAGAAGTCGGTGACAAGAAAAATCAAAAGTCTGGCAAAGGTTTTCCTTACAAGTGTTACAACTGTGGAAAAAGAGGCCATATGTCGAAAAAATGCCTAGAAAAGAAACCTGTGTGACAACTGCCACTTTTTCATGTATTCCGTACAATATAAACAGTAATTTGTACCTTAATGACTGTGCATGATTGAACTAATGAAATGAATGATTTTCTGATTACTGTCAAAGACATACAAATGCATTACATGTTGCATGATTGCTAATCATTACTGAATGCAACAAGAACCAGTTGAATTAGTGCACAGAATGAATCTAGTACAATGATCAGATAAACTAGAAGTACTGACGGGAGTTCAGTATTCAGACAGACATGTTGTTAGAACACAGAATGAGCCCCGGAACCAAGAGTTACACTAGGATATTATGTAGAAAAGTAGGGATTATAAAACTGCCTTCCGAGTGACGATTTAAGTGCCAGAAAGTGCCCAAAACACACTAAAACTGCAGAATTCTGCAGAAAACAGCAAAATTCATCATTTAAACACTAAAATATAATGCAGAAATGAGGTTTAATTGTCCAGAATAACTTGATAAGTGTCGGGAATGAAAACTGTCATAAAAGGTACCTCATAGCACACTAAACTGCGCAATTTAGTACCTTAACGAACCGGTAACCAAACGAACAACCGGACACTACCCGAAACACCAAAATTTAACTAGAAGCATTGTTTTAATATTACAAAGCTAGTTATGTTCACTAAACGTCATATTACATCTTAAAACACCCAAACATAATTAACCCCTAACTAAATCATCAAAATCATAACTAAACGTGTAACTAGAAGTTGAAATGCAACTAGAGACCCCCCCCCCCCCTTAAAGGACGGTTACAAGGTGGGTCCCACACTATGATTTTTTTTAATTAGTTTATTAGATTTGTTGTATTGATATGAAACATAAGGACTATTATACAAACACTTGTTGGAAGAAAGTTCTTAAAGACCACTAAGCATAAACACTTCTCATTTTCACCACTCAAACTTCACAAAAATCTTCCCCATCTTCCCCATAGCTCACGGCCACCTTCATACACACATACACATCCTTTTCTAGCCACTCCAAGGTGATTCAAAGGTGTAAGAAGGTTATCTAAGGAAGCTACAAGTGGTAGAACTTGAAGGACCTTCTTGGAGAGCTATTAACCACTCCATTTCTTCATCATCTTCCACATTGTTCTCCCCTATCGTTAGAGCTAGTAGTAAGCTTCTTTGACCTTGTTTTTACACTTAATCTTAGTGGTTAAAGAATGAAGTAACATAATAATCTATAGATCATACTAAAACAAGAAGATGAACATGAACATAAAGCTCTAAATCATGATAATCTAAGTTGTTTAAGTGTATGTAGTAAACTTGTTTGTTGATTACTTGTATATATGGTGTAGATACCATATGAAGCTTGCTAGATGATGATTTAACACATGATCTAGCAAGTATGAGGATGGATCTTGAGAAATTTATGTTGATCATCCGTTATGTGAACTATGGACTTGAAGATGAACATGATTTAGTGTAGGATGATTAATCCTACAAGTAGTAAACCTTAAAAATGTAAGATTTCAAATATGGAAATTTCAAGAAACTAAAGTTTACTTCAAGATCTAACATGGTTTGATTTTTGAAAGAAAGAAAACATATTTTAAGTGTTAAATGGAACTAGTAAAGTGTATGTAACATGAAAAATGCAAGGAGATTAAGTTTTGTAAAATCATCTTACAAGTTGTAAAGGATGAAATTTCATAAGAATGAGTTTTATAAAATAAAAACCATGGATTTAGTGTTCTTAAAACATATTAAACAACATGTTAAATTACTACAAGATTTTACTAACTTCAAGTTCATATCATATTGTAAAAATGCATATTTATGGCTTATGGTAAGTTGTGTGATGATTGTTGATGATTGATGATGAATTTTTAAAAGAAAATGATATGCTATTAAGCATGGAAACCTCCATTTATAAGGGGAAACTATGGCAAAATTTTTGTAAAAATTAAACACTTAGAAAAATATTTTTAAACAAGTGTTTACAAGTAATTTTTTATCTTGGTTTTGGATATAAAATTCGCCATAATTTTTATTATAAAAATTTCAAGTATTGGAGGTTGATTTTTGATGATAAAAATGACTAAGTATATATTTAGGGAAATATATATTTAGAAGTCTCAAGAATTATGTGCTACATGTATATTACTTGTATTAGTTATATTAAAAATTAGGAACCTTGAAAATAATACACCACACCAAAATACCAAAAGTTGTAATATAAAATATTACCAAAATCACAAGAAAATAAATATATAAATTATACCTGAATATTGGACAAATCGAACAATGGACATTGGACTATATATATATATATATATAGATTCCGGAAATAAATTCATAACTTAACAAATGTGATGAACGGTATTTTTGAAACCGAAGAAACGGCAAAATATGAATTTTTACAACTATTACAAAATATATCATATTTTGTCAAAATAGAAAATATATTATTTTTGAAGTATATATTTTCAAGAATGATTCAAAAATATATTATTTTGGTGAAAACTAAAAATATATATTTTTCTAAGTTTAATCTTAAAAATATATTATTTTTGAGATATATATGGAAGTATACATATTTTTGCCAAGTAAAATTTATAGATATTTTTCTATAGAAATTCTCTTAAAATATGTAAATTTTAAGAATATAAAGTTGGTGATTTTTAATTGTACAAAAAATAATATTCCGGAAAATTCTACATAAATTAAGCAAAGAATACTTAATAAATACAAGAAAATACGTATTCCTATACGTATAAATACACACCGGAATACACTACCAACACTTGGCAAAATACGCAAATACAAGTATATCTATACTTGGAAAATATACATATGAGAAGTACATGATAAATCAAGTTAAAAATATATTATTTTTAACAATATTCCAAATAATTGGATAAAATAGTTTAAGTTAAAATATTCTTACTTTAACTAATAATTATATAGTTGGGAATTATATAATGTACATCAACCGTATAACTCAAAGTATGCTAAGTTCCAAAATAAGTCTTAATAAACAACTAAGACTAAGAGTCGTTACACTACCTAAACGTCTAATAAAACATAGCACGTGTGTAAGTGATAGTACGACTCGTGGAAAGGAAACTTTCAGTTATGAGCCAGCTACGCAAACCAGTGAGTTCATGTCCCCCTTTTCTCTTAACTGTTTTTGGATTTATAACTATCGGGGGTGAAATATATGTCAACATGGGTATGATTTAGCTAAGTAATGAACTATTAGATCATGTGAGCATAGGCTAAATCTGAAGTGCCATTAATTCATTTAAGAACCACGGGACAAGGTTAGATATAATGGGTACGAGCAAGCCCCACTCATGGTCCTTGTGTGACCACTTAGAGTGCTATTGTGTCCTGTCGAGATGATTCGACACGGTCGAGGTGATTCGACACGGTCGAGGTGATTCGACACTGTCGAGGTGATTCGACACAGCTGAGGTGATTCGAAACTAAAGATCGTCTATTCGGGTTGAGTACTCCCTATGTCGTCACGTATATTAATGTCCTTGCAAAACATTAATTGATCTGTTCATAGACACTTACATACCTACTTTCAACAGAATTTCTCAAATTTTTACAAGTTTATTGGAACTCATACAAAACGCATGAACTCGCTTAACTTTTGTTGATGTTTTCAAAATTACATGTATTTCAGGAAACAAGAGGGATCTTTGGCGCTGGTGTTGTTTTCAAGATGTAAATATCAAGTTTAGATGTCATCCACTTTTGTTGGATTGTAACTTAACCTGAGGATATGATGGTTGAAACTTAAATGTCTTGTGTTTGTAACATTTTAAACTCTTGAATGGATGAACATCATTTTAATCATATAGCTGTTATTATAATCGAATGCAATGAAAACTGATCAAGTCACACGTATACGCTTCCGCAAAAGTCAGGGTGTGACAGGTTGGTATCAAAGCTTCAATCGTAGTGAACTAGGATTCCTTCTCGAGTCCAGACTACAATCACTAGGATTCTCTCACGAAATTTTTTTTTACAAAAAGGTTTTTCATTGCATTTACGAAAGTGCCAAGATCCATGAAACAAACAATTTTTCAAAGGAAAGACAAAGCAAGGACATTAGTAGGGAGGGGGAATACCCCAACTAATGTGCCAATTGAGGTATAGTCTATGTGAGATAGACTTGCCAAAGACGAAATTACCAACGGGAGGACAAACGAGAGTTATATGTGACATATTGTATTTATTTGCCTGTATATACTAAGTAACATTACTATTCATTAATATATATGCATATATGTGTACGAAATAATTATTGACAGGAACGAGATACCTTTGAGTTCGAATCCTATTATTGTTCTTGACTCGCACAATGAGACTATGACCTCGCATATACGGCGAAGCTCATGGCTGATGTGATTATCAAATGAGACCCTGAGCTTGATTCTGTAGAAGATAGCTATTCTTCCCCCCTCGAATGCGAAGGTGCCTGACTACGACAGTGACGGCAAGGCGGAGGTGGTAACCTTGGACAACAACCTTATCAGCGGGACGAGGTCCCTGTGGCTTTTACGAAACATGATTGACGACATTCTTGTCCAGACAAGGAAGATGAGATACTCACCTTGAAGGTGCCCCTCCAAGTACTATTGTTAGGAACTCTCTTTATTCCTACTTTGACTAGCATTGTGCCATTTCGCGCGTAGCGACAACGGACGTTGGCGCATGGACCATCATAAAGGTCCCATCTATGTCGAAGGTATGAGGACAGTAGTGTCCCCTCTCTGGCTGATCAGCTGCTTCGAACGAGAGAAAATTAGGGTGACCATGCAAGACAATTTATTATTACGGGGGCCCACGTAATAACAACTTGTAGTGCATGGGGAATCCTGGTGGACTCTGCGGGTCAAGCTAATAATCACCACCCATTCAAAATTTCTAAGTGTTCAAACCTCCATCTAATGGAACAATACCGAGATATTTACTATAACACTCAACAAAGTAGGAAGTCTGTCTTTGCCTACTTCGTGCCTAACACTTCTACTCATAATACGAATCATCTGGGAACTGATAGCTAAGCAAATGTAGATGGCTAACACTCAGAAAATATTCTTCTCATCCTTCACCTCACATGCACCTTATCACCCACTACTTATATCACCACCACCAACATCCCTATCAGTAACTCCACACTCTCTATCCCGTAACGCACCCCATCGTTTGGGTAGTGCATTTGCGCCCTGGAAAACCGCTCTACGATTACTACAAGGCACAATTCGGTTTCGAGGAAGAAGTCACGTACCCTCACGACCTTATCTCTGCGTTTTCACTATCACCCCCGTATACGTGGTAGTAATGCACAACCCCCATCTTTTGGGAAGTATACCCGTTTGGGTAAAACTAAAGATCTAAGAAGACCAATGTAGAAGGAAAATAACTACTACTTTCGTATTATGGAACTTGTATGACCGAGGTGATGTAACCTCGAGTCCATTTTGTTTTTTCTTCTGTTAAAAACAATGTATCAAGTTGTCGAACATATATGGAAGCTCAGTGGTTGTTTTCTTATTTATAAATTGTTGATTATATATGCATGTGATGTTTATGTGATTACATGTTCGCTTGTTGTGATGATTATTTATATACATATATACCTCATAGATAATTATTTGGTGAATATTGTCTTACTTACTTGATACCTCTTGATAGAAGAAAATGCCGCCCAGACGCGGCACAAATACCAATACTTTGCCAAGGATAGAAGCTGAACTTCAAGAACACATATCACAGGCAATTGCACAGCACGAGGCCAACCGTTCAGAGCACAGCGGTGGCACATCCGGAAATAACCCTCCAACTAGTAATGTTAAGTCACCCAAGACACATTACAAATCTTTTGGATATTTCCAATTGTGCCTTGTCAATGCTTACTCGTGAATTGTGTTGCATGTGTTACAGGCTGTACCTATAAGCAATTTCTGGATTGTAAGCCCTTAAATTTTGATGGCATGGGAGGTGCCGTTGCTTTTGTTCGTTGGGTTGAGAAGATCGATTCCGTGCTGAGAATGAGCAAATGTGCACCTGAGCAGAGAGTCACCTACATCTTAGGGTTGTTTTTGGATGGTGCACTCTCCTGGTGGAACCTTCAGGTTCAAACTCTTGGCGAAACTGCTGCATATGCGCTAAGCTGGGATGAGCTTAAGGAATTGATGCGCAAGAAATACTGTTCAAGGGCTGAAATCCAGAAATTGGAAACTGAGTTCTGGAATCTGAAGATGGATGGACCAAAGATAGCTGAGTATATTCAACGATTCCATGACTTATCAAGGGTTGTTCCCTATCTTGTCGAGCCTGAATTCAAGTGAATCGAGCGACTTATTTGGGGACTTGCACCTCAAATCTTGAGCATGGTTACTGCCTCTAAGCCTCTAACCATCGCAGAGGCTAGGGGTGGCAAAATGGGTGGGTTGGGCAGGTTTGGGTAATGGGTTAGGATGGGTATGGGTTAGGATGAGTTTGGGTTAGGATGGGTTTATTAAGAAATGGGTTAGGATGGGTTTAGGTCAAGATGGGTTTTTATCAAGATGGATTTGGGTATAATAGGCTAAAAATATAAAAACAATAAAAAATATTTAAAAAAAAGTCAAAAAAATTTTAAAAATAAAAAAAATTCAAAAAATTAAAAAAAAAACTTAAAAAATCACAAAAATAAAAAAAATAAAAAAAAATCAAAAAACTTTAACAAAAAGTTACAAAACATATCAAGGAGTTTGGACCTACAACTCATAAAACTTCATGTCCTTTTGTATATAATATGCTACAAGAAAACTAGTCATCACCTGTATACATCATACAATATAAAAACAATATAGAAAATAAAATGATATCGCGCGGCTAATGTCTGCTCAAAAAGGATCCAATCGCTAATTTCTCATATGAATCACTACTGCACGAGTCCGTTTAGTTGCATGATGAAAAGGTCCGCAACAGCACCACGAATGTCCATCTGAAATCAAATAGACATGTTACTACGATTCGGACTCACTCAAACAGTTTTTCACCAACCTTTTTTATAAAACAATTATAAATAATCAGTGTAAAAAAAATTAACAAAGTTATATTTTACCTGCTCACAGCATACAAATTTGGTGATCAAAGGGTAGAAACTCCTGAGGTGTTTCTTGGATATCTGGCTGTCCATTATACACATGCCCTTAAGAACCTGAAACGCATATACACGCACACATAAATTAAAACATTTGACTGCACAGTTTGACTATTTATCATAATAAAATTCCCTTCAAACAGAATACAATATACTGGCGAGAATAGGGCATAAAAATGGCGATATACCGTAACAATGATAGGGGAACGTAATCAGAGAACTTGATGAATCTCATTGTTATTTGTAAGGGAAACCATACCACAACTGTTGAGCACGGAGTCATTATGAAGCTCTAGCACTCTAGCAGTAATCTGTGTAAAAACCATATCTCAGTCTTGCAACCAACTTACAAAAATTGCAGCCATCATATAGCCTAAAATTTTTCATAACTCAACACAAATCGTATTCATAAGAGCGTTTTGACATCATAATTTTCTATCTCAATATCAATCTTCATCCTCATCACCATCATCGGACTGTACAGATTGCTCAAACTCAGCCTCCATAATCTTCCACGGGACAACCGTGAAGCTCAACACACGCGTAAGTATTGCATCCGTATCATTTGCTTTCTCCTCCACTAAACTATCGTTCACCCTTAATCTCAAATCGCGTTCAAATGCGAACTCCGATGGAACGAATATTGTAAACGAAAGATCACGAGGCAACATTTCGATCAACATCTCACCAAACTTTCCAATCCTGTCACCATTCTCTAAACTTTTGCTAACTTTTTTATGCTTGAATAAATTCTTGGAGCCACTGGTAACTGATACGTCTGGAAGTCTAAGAACCGAAAGGATCAACACAAAAAAGCAAGAACCCGGAACAATTACAGCAATAAACACGATTGGAATCTTTGATCCACCTCTGCTCAATCTCATTTTCAAAACACCTGATCAACAGATTACCAACAGGTTACCAAACTCCCTTGTAAAGAAACAACACTTCACTGGGGCATTTCGTCGAACAGTTTGTATGCAATCAAGATACCATTGATAGTGATCAGAAACAGGTATTATAGAATGCAATCTACGATATATGGAACATGGGATTAATAGATAGTTACTAAAAAATTAACTAAAAAAGTAACTCAGTTGACATTCGAAGATCAAATGTGAGTCTTTTTCTTTCTGTTTTAACAAAACTTAAACTTTCTATAAGTGCATTTATCAACAAAAAATGGACAGCCAGATTGTGAATCTTATCGTTTCTAATCTAATCATTCACTTTCAATTTCTCAAATTAGGGTTCTTCAAAACTTTCTTGATCAAATTGAGGGCAAATAAGCACATAACTGAACAACACTAACAGACAATTGAAATTGAATCATTCCAATAACTCGAAAATACTAACTTACGAATTGAAATCAAGTGAGATTGAATATGAACTCAAGTTTGAGTCTAGAAGCCGAAGAACATAGAGCCTTTATTGATTGAATATGGTGAGATTGGCGACGTAAGGAGAACTGGAGTCGTCTTCATTCTTGAACATTTTGAAGGGGATTCAAACCCTAGGTAGAAAGACAGACGGAAACGATACGCCAATGGATAAGTTTTGAAAACCCATCCTGACCCATTCTTTTTTAATTCAAAGCCCATCCTGACCCATTCTCTTTTTTGCATGTTTTTTAAAATTACCCATCTTGACCCCCTAATATTATTAAGTTAACCCAAATCAACCCATTATTTTATATTCAAAGCCCAAATCAACCCAAACTCACACATGTGGGTTGGGATTGCCGGGTCTAGCAGAGGCCATCGATTTGAGCGTTGCACTTACTGAAGAAGCTCTTCGTATGGGAAAGTTTTCGAAATCTGAGACAAACAAGAAAGAGACTCACGTGGAGTCTTCGGGCGACAACAAAAGAAAGTTTTCAAACCTGAATAAAGGCACCCAAGCAAGTCATGACAACTCAAAGGCAAACAAAAGGAGGGAAGCAAACCCGCCTCGCGGCACGAAAGCTTATGGAGCCACCAATGAGGCCAGTGGTAAGGTTTATTTGGGGACTAAGCCGAGATGTGACGAATGCAAGTTTCACCATGAAGGTCGATGCCTGAGACCTAAGTGTGACAGATGTGGAAAAGAGGGACACATCAAGGATGCCTGTTGGGCAAGATATCCCAACCAAGGAGGAAATGGTAACTACAACCAAGGCGGAAATGGTAATGGTAGAGTTCCAGGTTGCTTCAACTGTGGTGATGAGGGGCACTTTAGGAAAGATTGCCTTAGGAAGAACCAAGCACGAGGAAGAGTCTTCGCGATCGGAGCTCGTGAGCGCGCCAGGACCCGAATGTTGTGACGGGTACGTTCCCTATTAACCAACAATATGCATCCATTTTGTTTGATACTGGCGACGACCTTAGTTTTGTATAAGTAGAATTTAAGAATACACTTGGCCTAGTTCAAGTATGCTAGACGTCCCATATTCTATGGAATTGGCAAATGGAAATTTAGTTAAAGCAAATGAGGTGATTAAGGGTTGTACTTTGGAACTTGGAGAGCGGGAATTTTCTATTGATTTCCTACCTGTTGACTTGGGAAGTTATGATGTTGTAGTCGGCATGGATTGGTTATCCAAGAATAGAACTGAAGTTGTTTGTCATGAGAAAATCATTCGCATCCCTCTTGCGAATGATGAAACACTTATAGTACACGACCTTCATGCAGTTGATGCAAGGGTGCTGGGCCCCATAAGGCGGTGGATTGCGACATCCCACATTGGTCATAAGGGCACAGAAGTGCCTCCGAAAAGGCTGCATAGCCCTCCTTGCTCACGTTATCGACACGGAGATCAAGGAGCCAAAATTAGAAGACATCCCTGTTGTGACGGAATTTCCAGAAGTCTTTCCCGAAGACTTGCCTGGGTTACCTCCATAACGACAAGTGGAGTTTTCGGATAGACCTAGTGCCAGGAGCGGCACCAGTGGCGAGGGCACCTTACCGATTAGCTACGTCCGAAATGCAAGAGCTTTTAACTCAACTGAAAGAGCTGCTAGACAAGGGAATTATCAGGCCGAGCTTCTTGCCCAGGGAAGCTCCAGTGCTGTTTGTTAAGAAAAAAGATGGCAGTTTCCGTATGTGTATTGACTAGTGGGAATTGAATAAGTTAACCATCAAGAATCGGTATCCCTTGCCGAGGGATGATGACTTGTTCGACAAATTGCAAGGTTCTAGCTACCATTCCAAGATCGACTCGAGATCGGGATATCCTCAACTACGAATACAAGAAGAAAGCATCCCTAATACAGCCCTTAGGATTCGCTATGGACATTACGAGTCCCTTGTCATGCCGTTTGGCATAACAAACGCACCGGCGGTATTCATGGACTTCACGAATCGGGTGTGTAAGCCGTATCTGGATAAGTTTGTGAGTGTATTCATTGATGACATCCTTATATGCTCGCGAACCAAGGATGAACATGAGCAGCATCTGCGAGCTATCTTGGAACTCCTGAAGAAAGAACAACTGTATGTAAATCTGTCAAAATGCGAATTTTGGATTCGCAAGGTGCAATTCCTAACTCATGTGGTAGATGAGAATGGAATTCACATCAACCCTGCCAAGTTTGAGGCAATCAAAAGCTGGGAAGCACCTAGAACCCCAACTGAGACATGATAATTTCTGAGGTTAGCGGGTTACTATAGACGATTCATAGAGAACTTTTCAAAGATTGCTCAACCGCTAACGTCCCTTGTAACATTTGTGTCTTTTAATCTTTGTAATTAAGTTTGAGATCAATGAAATATTTTGTTTGATATCCAAGAATTTTATTATTAATATGTGCCTTACATTATTTAGCAAGTCCATTTAAAAACCAAATTGTCCATGTCCGCAGAAAAATACTGTAATCCTGCGAAATGTACAGTATTCCGTAGAACGAAACAGTAATTGTCCGAAAACCCAAAAATAAATATTATTTGTCATAAATAATATAACGGGCATTAAAAACGACACAAAATCCGCACTTAAATCTTTTTGCGTAAGCTGCACGGCTAGTTCAGTGAACTGCCTGACAGCAAAGCCGATACCCGAACTGTGTCAAAAATAATAAAATTTTTAGTCCAAAAAGTTGGATTAATTATTTGGATGATAAAACATGTGCAAAATAAATTTTTGTCATGTATTTATATAAACTAAACAAAGTGTCAGTTTTTAACCCGGTACAAGACCCGAACCAACTTTTTCGCCCGATCAACAAACTAATAATTTTCATGGACTAGTTTTACCTAGTGTCACACTACTTTAAAATATGAGGGCCTGAAACATTGTAGATATTTTTATATAAATTATCAAAGTTTAAAAAGTTTATATATTAAACAAGATTTAATAAAAAAATATAAAATACCACCCCCATGCATATATACGGTTTTGGGGGAGTGTGGTGGGTCCCCTTTTTGCTACCAATCTTGCATTTGTATGTGTTGGAAGAACTTGACGTTGATTAGTGGATGTGTGAGGTGGAAACCTTGATCTACACAATCCTCCATAAACACTCCACCTCCTTTCTTTTTCCAAGACATGCAAACTTTATTTTCCTACACTTTCTCTCTCTAATTTTCGTCTAGAGCACCTCCCACACCATCTTCATCTTTCAAAATCAAACACTAGAAATTCTTACTAACATGGAGGTTTATGGTTGATTCAAAGTATTTTCAAGACTTGAAAATACACTAGAAGCACTTTGGTAGCACTAGGAGTTCTTGGATCATCATATCTTTTCCATCATCTTCATCTTGTTCATACTAGCAAGATTGTAAGGCTTCTACACTAGTTTTTATTTTATTACTATTCTTGATTTTTGAAAAAAATACAAGTTCATCTTGAATCTAATCAAAACAAAACCTACATGAAAAACACCAAGATAAACTAAAAATCGTTATTTTTATTTTATGATTTCACTATGATTTTGGATGAACTTGAAGAAGTTAGACTAGTGAACATGAATCTTGATTATTGTTGTGTAAAAACATGATCTAAACACATGCATGTTTAGATCTAACAAGATTCATCAACAAAATGATATGAACATGGGTTTTTATTCTTAAAATAGTTACATGCATGTGAGAAAACATGAGTATTTATTAAAAATTCAAGAACATGAATTTTTGTTAAAATGAATCAATAAAGTTTCCATTTCTGGAAAGAATCAAAACATGAAATATGTTAGTAGAAAAAGTTTTGAATACATATTTATGTTTCAAATGACTATATGAGTCACCTAAAACAAGAGTTTTAAATAAAATCATGTTCTACAAATTTTTGGCAAAAACAAGGAATAAAGTTTCCTTTATGGGAAAGTTAGGAACTATATCATGTTCTGGTTCTTTATTGACAATTTATGACGAATATTGATACTTGATGAAATGATTTGAACACAAGTTATGTATAAATTTGGGAAGAATCCATTTTTCAAAATAAATTATGGCAAAAATTTTATAAATTTTGTTAGGTTCAAAAGTTGTTAAACAAAGAAATTTGTAACTAGAAAACTATTTGAAGTCTTTAAACATGATTAAACGAATTTTTGGACAAAAGTTATGTAACGCCCCGCTTTTTCGTAACTTTCTTTAACTAGAAAACGTGTCTTGTATTTCTGTTTTTTTTTTTTGGAAGTTTATTCCTTTTATATTTCGTATTTCGTTTCAAACCATTGTAAATCTGAGACTTCGATCGTAATGAAATTCTATTTTTATACATGCTTATATGTCTTGCAATACTCGGGTTATGTGTTACCAATCTCGAATGCATACGCGCAACTGATACCCGACATACTAGTACTCATAACTTATACATGCTTGTTATCTATTAAATACGAAATTAAATTCTAGTAATATAATAATAGTAATAATAATAATAAAGTAACAATAGTATATAACATATGAACGTAAGTTCATAAAAAAATATGAAAGTTAAATGCTGCCAACAGTCCGGTCGTAAGTCTTGGGGAAGCACTTGATATTTTTTTATATATATTAAAACCACTTACGTTGTATTAGATTTAAATGGATAGAATATAATTATTTAACTAAAACATAATATGGTATATCTTATAACCATCTAACTTATGTTGTCTTAAAAGAAAAGGGGGAAACTTGTTGACTGTTAACAGCCATGCGGCCGCACAGCACATGGCTGCCCCCAAAGTTCTTTTTTTAATTTAATTAAAATAAATCAACCAACTACTTATATTAAATGCCAACCAACCCAACCCAACCCTAATTCATCCCCTATAAATACCAAGCCATTTCCAAGCCATTTTCACTTTTCTAAACACTCTTAACTCTCTCTAATCACTCTCAAACCACTCTAAATTCGCAGCAACATCAGAAATTCGGACAGATTCAGCAAGCTTCACTAAAGTGAGCATAACTCACTCAATACTTGTTCGATTTAGTCCATTATTTTTCCTATGTGCTTGGATTGACCTTAGCTTCGATTCTATGGGTTTTTCACAGTAAATAAGTCCCTGGAACTCCGGCAAAAAGGCTCCAAAGTTCACTGTTTATTTCTGATTTCATCTAATCTTTACAAAACTTGTTCAACTTGAGTCAAACTCATCTCAAACCTATGTCCTTATGATTATAACCACTTCTATGGTTAGTTAGGCTTAAAAACAAGGTTGAGACATTCAAAATCAGAGGTTAAACCTCATATACATTCTATTTTGTTTAGGGTTGTTAACCCACAAGTGATGTTCAAGCTTCAAGCTTGATGAAGGCGTGATTATGGACTAACTTGGGTTGTCCAACATAAAATCCCCACATTACTTGATGATTTCTCATAGTGTAGTTATTTGTATTCTTGTATTATTCATAGTTCATGACCCTCCTTGTATGTTTTTACATCAAGTGTAGTGGTGAACCATAAGAGGTACCTAAATGGAAGCTTGTTCTTCCTACCTCCTACATGACTTCCATGATACTAGAGGTTCCTAAATGAAGAATAATCTTCTACCTCATGCTTGACTAATGGACTAAATAATACCTATAATACTTATACCTATACATACTATTCGAACTCTTGATGGTGGACTTGTGTTCATTTGTCAAGATATTAGAATAACATCATCTAAGGCATAAGACTTGTTATGATTCTAATGAGTATATTACTCATGAAAACATTAACCCTTGAGGTTTCATAGTGTCAAGAACAAGTACTTAGTGTTAAAAGATGATTACTTTCGAATACTTATATTCTTGTGTTTTAACTTCCTAAATCCCTAAACAAACACATTCAACCTTCTAACCTCATCAACTTTGTCACATTGGATAATCGGAAAGCATATGCAAATTTGTGAGTATACTCACAACCCCCTTTTTTTATGTTTACCACGTTTTGGGGTGTAACATGTTTAACTATTAAACAACAGTTAAACCTATTCTTTATGCAATGCACGAAAACAATCCTTATACATGAATACAATGTTATGATACTTGTTGCTTACGTGGACCATACTTATGTGATATGTTTTAGTCATTAGCTTTCACGACCCTCCATTCGACATGTATAGCGCTATAGGAGTAACGCACCGCCCCCCTTAAACTTGTGGTCATGTCGAATTAACTAAACTTTCTTGCGTAAACAGAGGATTGGCTAGAAATATTGTATGCCATGTTAGGTTGATCTTGTATAAACTAAGTTGCCATGTGGATTCGTTTTAAACTTTTATACTTATACTTATGCTTAAACTTGTATACTCGCCTTTGCTTTTGCATTGAATTGTATTTTAAACATGTTACAGGTTGAGGATTGATGATGCTACGAAAATGGATTAGCAAAGATGCCTAGATACTCATTTAGACGTTTAGGTTTAAAGTGTTGTATAAATTTTGTTATGTTATGTTGAACAATGTTGTTATTTGAATTTCTTGTAATGCTTTGACAATTTATCTATGAAATGAAAATGGTTGAATTAAATATTGTCACAATTAGTGTTATGAAGTCTCTTGCAATCTTGAACAAGTCCCACTCCGATGATTCCGTCATTGGTTGGGGTGTGCCACATTGGTATTAGAGCCATAACTATAGGGAATTAGGAAAAGTAGGAATGCTTTTACCTAGTCTATAGTTTTAGAGCCTTATTTTTATGTTTTGCTACATGCATGTCACTTTATATGTTTCTTATTTATTCTCTTTGAGCCTTTTAAACATATATGTCGTTTTATCCTTATGTACATGCTTGACATGCTATTCTTATGTGTTAATAGATGTTTCATTATGTGTTAATACTTGTTTTAATATTTCGTTCTTTATGTGCCATTCTTGACATGTTTATACTTGTTTGTTTAATCCTCAACATACGCTTTTCCTCGTACATTTTACTCGACTACTCTAAATCAACAAACACTCGTATTATACAAAAGAGACGAGTTTACCAAAATAGGTGTGAAACCCACAATTTGGTGAACGACTCTCATCCCGCTTATTCTTATTTATTTTTTTGCACGAAATTTCTCCATTTAGCTAGGAGTGAAATCCACATCTAAATGGTAAATTTCCAATTCAAACTCTAGTGGACCCTCGTCATAGTGTTGAAATTAAATTTTGACCCGACGAGTACCAACCACACTTAGAATACGAAATCGCCAAGTTAGGGGTGAAACCCGCACCTTGTCGACTAGTCCCATTCCTTGATTTTTCATAATCCCGCCAAGTCTCGAAATTTCGATTGATTTGGGACATGTAGTAACCGGAAGGGTAGATACCGTTAACTGACTTGTCGGCGAGAGTATTTCACCTATTAGGCCAAAGCATGCTCCTCGAATTCGAAAGACTTTTCAACCACTTTGGTTAGTCAAAGTTCCGTTTTTGGAACCATCCAAATTTTAATCAAACGTGTGTTTCTATTATCTATCTTATACGATACAATCTTTCAAAGTCAAATTAACTTTCGATATTTTCTTCTCACACACACAACATATTGATTTTTTTTACAATAAGCATGATTTCATGTAATTCTATTCATATTCCCTGTAACAACAAATGGAGACATATCATCTAGATAGGAGTGATTTCCTTACCTTGACGATTAACTCCACTCCCTTTTTCCAAAAAGAAAAAAAAACTACCTCACCAACGAGTTAGGGGTGATTCCCTTACCTAGGTGATCGTTACCAAAACTTCCCTTCATAATATTTTATTATGCAAACCCGATCTTGTTTGTACCTAAACCGTTTATCATTATTCAAAATACATACTTATACCGATTTCAAAATACATTGTTTTACCGAATGTACTTCTTATTCCACAACCTATTTTCACTCAACTCATATACGCGAGAATCTTAATCATGTCTTAAAATGTTTTATTTCCCGAATTTCAAAACCTTACGAAATGCTACCTATCAATTTAATCGGTCCAATGAATCTCTGGCCCATGAACTTCATATTCGACTTAATCACTAAAACACACTCACGTTATATCACCATACTAAACTTTCCTCATATACTTATAAGATCTTATAGATATTATACGAGCGTTTTACCAAAGACGCTTTTCAACATCAACAAATCATTTGTTAAGATTTTTTTTTCTTTCCTAAACAATCACTAAGCCCTTTTGCTAAATTTCTTTTCTAAGGATCGATGTTTTCATAAGAACCTCCCAAAATTCAAGTTTCTTGTTTTGACGCAATTGAGGCAAACCTATTATTTTTGAAAACTTTATTCTACACCGCTTAATTAGTCATTCAAATTTCAAAAACACGTGGGCAACAAGACTCCATGGGGACCGACAATCTTCAACATATGTAAACTTTTTTTAAAACAAAAGTAGCATTTCATTCATTACAAAATACGTTATGCTTAACCAATGAATACTTTTACATTTACAAACTATATTCTACCTTCCAATTCAACTCAACCTATTTTGATTCGATAAACTCGACATTTCGCTTAAAATAACTATACATGTAAATCATCATACACGTTTTAATCGTTACCTCGTGACGAGTTCGCTCATATCATTCGTCTTACATATTCAAACTTCTCGATCATTTATATGCCCGAATTCGTTATACTTCAACATACGCTATATACGTAATTTTTATTAATCGTGATACCTTCATACTCATATGTTTTATGCTTATACTTATACTCGTACTACTCGTACGTTTTATGTCTATACTCATACTCATGTGCATATTCATACTTGAACTTATATCTATGCTCACACTTTCATTCATACTCATGATTCATACATTCGAACCCGTACGCGAGCGTAATCCGAGGGATTTGCTTACGTGGGATCCATACATACTTAAGCATGGACTTGCTTATATACTATATTCTTATACGTACACATTCTTATTTTTAAATTATGCATACCCTGATTCATACACAACTAGTACAAGCTATGCGGATCATGCGACGATCAAAATAATCGCGGGTGCACACGGGATTATAGTGATGGACGTATGAAAACCATAGAGTGTACTACTGTGTATGGTAAGACTCAGAACGTAACATGACACCGAATACGAAACGGACGTAATATGGTCAAAACATGGTGGATACGCCGCTGGTACTTCCTATATATAAGTGTTTTCACTATGTTACCAAACTTTCGTAAAATGTGCCATGAGAAATTCAGTGTTTTACGGACCTCCTAGACCCAATTCAAACTTTAAACAACTCAGAAACGCATTATATCCGATTATCCACGACGAGACTTCATTCTTAGCACGCTACTTTCGTCTATCCAATACTTTTGCCAATCTTATACTTGCATTCATTAAGAGTAAATCGTTAACTCTTATACTCTCATTATTCTCCATTATTCCTTGTCCTCTTATACGAACCTCGTTGACAATCAAGTCTGTTAAACTGTCTTCCTATTCTTATTTCTTATATAGACGTACTTAGTAGACCGTTATCACTTTATTCAAAGTACTAGACCTTGTCGTTCTCCCTCATACTTTTCAAAACGTTTCTAATTTTCCAAGTCTCAATTCTTAATAATCACCTTATTGCCAAAACTTTTTCAAGCCTTCCTCTTGAATAAATTTCGGGACGAAATTTCCTAAAAGAGGGGAGACTGTAACGCCCCGCTTTTTCGTAACTTTCTTTAACTAGAAAATGTGTCTTGTATTTCTGTTTTTTTTTTGGAAGTTTATTCCTTTTGTATTTCGTATTTCATTTCAAACCATTGTAAATCTGAGACTTCGATCGTAATAAAATTCAATTTTTATACATGCTTATACGTCTTGCAATACTCGGGTTATGTGTTGCCAATCTCGAATGCATACGCGCAACCGATACCCGACATACTAGTACTCATAACTTATACATGCTTGTTATCTATTAAATACGTGGTTAAATTCTAGTAATATAATAATAGTAATAATTCTAATAATAATAATAATAATAATAATAATAAAGTAACAATAGCATATAACATATGAACGTAAGTTCATAAAAAAAATATGAAAGTTAAATGCTGCCAACAGTCCGGTCGCAAGTCTTGGGGAAGCACTTGATATTTTTTTTATATATATTAAAACCACTTACGTTGTATTAGATTTAAATGGATAGAATATAATTATTTAACTAAAACATAATATGGTATATCTTATAACCATCTAACATATGTTGTCTTAAAAGAAAAGGGGGAAACTTGTTGACTGTTAACAGCCATGCGGCCGCACAGCACATGGCTGCCCCCAAAGTTCTTTTTTTAATTTAATTAAAACAAATCAACCAACTACTTATATTAAATGCCAACCAACCCAACCCTAATTCATCCCCTATAAATACCAAGCCATTTCCAAGCCATTTTCACTTTTTTAAACACCTCAACTCTCTCTAATCACTCCCAAACCACTCTAAATTCGCAGCAACATCAGAAATTCGGACAGATTCAGCAAGCTTCACTAAAGTGAGCATAACTCACTCAATACTTGTCCGATTTAGTCCATTCTTTTTCCTATGTGCTTGGATTGACCTTAGCTTCGATTCCATGGGTTTTTCATAGTAAATAAGTCCCTGGAACTCCGGCAAAAAGGCTCCAAAGTTCACTGTTTATTTCTGATTTCATCTAATCTTTACAAAACTTGTTCAACTTGAGTCTAACTCATCTCGAACCTATGTCCTTATGCTTATAACCACTTCTATGGTTAGTTAGGCTTAAAAACAAGGTTGAGACATTCAAAATCAGAGGTTAAACCTCATATGCTTATAACAAGGTTGAGACATTCTGTTTTGTTTATACCTCATATGCTTATAACAAGGTTAAACCTCATATGCTTATAACAAGGTTAAACCTATGTCCTTATGCTTATAACCACTTCTATGGTTAGTTAGGCTTAAAAACAAGGTTGAGACATTCAAAATCAGAGGTTAAACCTCATATACATTCTGTTTTGTTTAGGGTTTTTAACCCACAAGTGATGTTCAAGCTTCAAGCTTGATGAAGGCGTGATTATGGACTAACTTGGGTTGTCCAACATAAAATCCCCACATTACTTGATGATTTCTCATAGTGTAGTTATTTGTATTCTTGTATTATTCATAGTTCATGACCCTCCTTGTATGTTTTTACATCAAGTGTAGTGGTGAACCATAAGAGGTACCTAAATGGAAGCTTGTTCTTCCTACCTCCTACATGACTTCCATTATACTAGAGGTGCCTAAATGAAGAATAATCTTCTACCTCATGCTTGACTAATGGACTAAATAATACTTATACCTATACATACTATTCGAACTCTTGATGGTGGACTTGTGTTCATTTGTCAAGATATTAGAATAACATCATCTAAGGCATAAGACTTGTTACGATTCTAATGAGTATATTACTCACGAAAACATTAACCCTTGAGGTTTCATAGTGTCAAGAACAAGTACTTAGTGTTAAAAGATGATTACTTTCGAATACTTATATTCTTGTGTTTTAACTTCCTAAATCCCTAAACAAACACATTCAACCTTCTAACCTCATCAAATTCGTCACATTAGATAATCGGAAAGCATATGCAAATTTGTGAGTATACTCGCAACCCCCTTTTTTTATGTTTACCACTTTTTGGGGTGTAACATGTTTAACTATTAAACTACACTTAAACCTATTCTTTATGCAATGCACGAAAACAATCCTTATACATGAATACAATGTTATGATACTTGATGCTTACGTGGACCGTACTTATGTGATATGTTTTAGTCATTAGCTTTCACGACCCTCCATTCGACATGTATAGCGCTATAGGAGTAACGCACCGCCGCCCTTAAACTTGTGGTCATGTCGAATTAACTAAACTTTCTTGCGTAAACAGAGGATTGGCTAGAAATATTGTATGCCATGTTAGGTTGATCTTGTATAAACTAAGTTGCCATGTTGATTCGTTTTAAACTTTTATACTTATACTTATGCTTAAACTTGTATACTCGCCTTTGCTTTTGCATTGAATTGTATTTTAAACATATTACAGGTTGAGGATTGATGATGCTACGAAAATGGATTAGCAAAGATGCCTAGATACTCATTTAGACGTTTAAGTTTAAAGTGTTGTATAAATTTTGTTATGTTATGTTGAACAATGTTGTTATTTGAATTTCTTGTAATGCTTTGACAATTTATCTATGAAATGAAAATGGTTGAATTAAATATTGTCACAATTAGTGTTATGAAGTCTCTTGCAATCTTGAACAAGTCACACTCCGATGATTCCGCCATTGGTTGGGGTATGACAAGTTATTAACTCATGTTTTGTGAAGATTTCTAAACGAAAAATGACAAAGTATATATTTTAGATAAAATGTATACTTTCAAAATTCATCAAGTATCATATTTATATGACTTTGTGTGTATATATTATGTATTTAGACCAAGTACGAATAATTAGACAAAAATGTAAACACAACAAATTACAAAAATATAAATACAAATATATATATATATATATATATATATATTAACACTTGGGAAACAAAACTACAAAATGAAATGTCCATCCTTGGACATAAACAAACAATCCGACAATATGGACACTTCGGACAATTTGGACACTTTTGGCAAATTCGGAAAAAAATATATGGCACGACAAAATAATCGACATAAACAAAGAAAAGCAAACAAATACAAATATGATAATGGATTCAAGATGAGAAACTTGTACGATGACGACTATAAACCTAAGTATCTAATAAGGATAGAACACTTGTAGGTTGAGTAACAAACGAAGAATCCAAAATCAAAACGAGTTTTGATTGGAACGCAAATTAATGAGTACATAGTCCCCTCTTTTACTATTTTCAAATGTTTTGGGGTGAAACATGTGTACCTATTTGTTATTTTCATGATTTCAACTATATGATTATACATGTTAGTATATATCTTTTGACAAATTGTATGACTATCTATGGTTTAAACACTAATTTTCAAAGATTATAAAAATTGTTGGGTGGTACTTATTTTATACATTCACCAAGCCGATTGGTAGTACGATATAGCGCTATAGGACTAGACACCCCATTCCTGTTGTATGGAATGTCAGAAACCAAATTATCCAAATAGAAGTTGCCTTTGTGGTATTTCTATAGTCTCTAAGGTGTAGTTTGATACACTAAGGTTTGAATGAATACTAAATCACATTTTCTTTTGTATATTTTGATATACTTCCAAAGTATAGTTTGATATGCTCCCATATGTGATATTGTTTACCAAAGTATAATTTGATATACTATGTACAAAACCAACATATATTTTGTTATTTACCAAAGCATAGTTTTGATATGTTATTTACAAAACCAAAGCATAGTTTTGATATGTTATTTACAAAACCAAAGTATACTTATAATATACTACCGAAAACTATTATTTTAACAACTAAAGTATATTTGATATACTATCTGTTTAACTATTTTGGAACTAAAATATATTTTAATATATTACTTATCCGACTTTCTTAAAACCAAGGTATATTTTTATATATACTACAAACCTTTTTATCAAAACTTTGTTTTACAACCAACATATTTTATACAAACTCATTTTACTTGGTTATTTATTTATCTATGCATTATTCTTTTATACCATCTGATTTCTTATCAATTTTCGCATGATTTATAAAAGAAAACATTTTTACAAGTTCATGACTACTATTTGTTAAACATTTCCTTTAAACTTACAAGTCATGAATCCTATTTTAATAAAACCTATGTATCTCACAGGCATTTTTATGCTGACGTACCTATTTTTACATATGTTTCAGGTGCTGTTATGTGATGATTGTTGAAGCATGCTATACATAGGATGGACTCGTGCCTTAGCGACTTTAAAACTTGAAAGACAATATTTGTACTTATCTGATTTGTAATAAAATAATGAGTTCAATAATTCAATAAAATGAAACTATTTAATCCATGGTTGTGAAACAATGATTCTGTTATGACACTCCCCGACGTTTCCGCCACGATTTGTTGTTTTACGTGGTCGGGGTGTGACAGAAAAGTTGGTATCAGAGCCAATGGTTATAGGGAATTAGGTTATTAGTAATGCTTTGACCTAGACTATAACCTTCCTAGGACCCTAACACAAGTTATCTTGTGTTTAGTTTTAAAACGATATCGTCGCCTATCTTTAGGTGACAACCAAAATAAGAAAACAAATTTCGAATCCGCTTTGAAAACCAATCATCTGTTCTAGGATGATTTATTATAAGGTTTTGAACCCTCAAAGTTTTCAAAATCTCGTCAAAGTTTGGGTCTTATAGTGTGAACACGTGCAATCTGGAAGGGTGGATGCCTGTATCCTGAGTTTTCTGTCTAAGGCTAGAGTGTTCGTACAAATCCACATAATTGGACCAGTAACTCTTACCTGGGAATTCTTGGGATGAGTGTCCACTTATAGGCTAAAGCAGGTCTTCGCGATACATTATATTGACCCATTTACTTTGATTAGTCACTACGTGTCATTTGTTTTGTTCAAGGTAACGAACGAATGATCGCCTTTCTTGTGTTTTATCAATGCTTTCAATACCCCATTTGTTTTTCCAATTGTCAACCTCACTCGTTTCTCATGTTTCCTTGTCCGTTTTAGACAATGCCTCCTCGACGAGATGCACAACCTCTAACCAACAAAGAAGTCGCAGCCCTTGTCTCTCAGCAAATGGCTGCTGTGCTTCCGGGAATAGTAACCCAGATCCATCAGTTATACGACAACAATAACAACAACAATGCTCAGTGTGTTTCAAGACCTTCAATTCTGCTAAACCTTTGAAGTTTTCTGGGTCTCAAGGAGCAACCGCGCTCCTATAATGGTTCGAAAGTTTGGAGAGCACATTCAGACATGTGCAATATCCGAATGAGCGTAAGGTTGAGTTTGCATCCAGTGCATTCGAGAAGCGTGCTCTCACATGGTGGAACAGTCTGATGCGTGATAGGAGTGCCGATGTGGCACTAGCTCAAACTTGGGAAGAGCTTCGAGCTCTAATGATGAAGGAGTTCTGTCCTCATCATGAGCTTAGAGCGTTGGAAAGGGAATTCGACGATCTAAAGCAAGACAGTGGTGAACATCGAGCCTACACTGACCGTTATGAGGAACTGAGCCTATTATGTCCTGCAATGGTTACGCCTTTGGAAAAGGAGATCTAGAAGTACATTGATGGTCTCCCTGACCCAGTTCAGGATATCGTTACTGGTAGTAACCCTACTACCGTCAGACAGGCCATCGAATTGTCTGCTACCCTGAATGAATCCAAGATCAGGATAGGTAAGCTTTTTCAGAAAGGCGATCGAAAACCATCTGACAAGTCTGCACAAGAAGAACCAAAGGATAAACAGGCCGAGACATCCAAGAAGAAGAAGCGCAAGGTTTCACAAAACTGCGCAATAACTGCTCAGAATAATCAGGTTACACTAAACCAGCCAGCACAACCTCGTACAAGGAAAAACTATGTTGGTACCACACCTTTGTGCAACAAATGCAACCGCCATCATCTGGAGCAAGTACAGTGTCATAAATGTACCCACTGTGGGCGATTGGGACACTTGGTCAATACTTGCCGTTATGCAAATCAAGCTGCTGCAAATCCTGTTGCTGCGCAAGCACAGTTTCCACATGGGTCGTGTTATAACTGTGGTGACCTTACTCACTACTGAAACAATTGCCCAAGACTTGTTAACGCAAATCCAGCGCGTGGACGAGTGTTTAACATGAATGAGGCAAACGCAAACGACAATGCAACAATGAACAATTAGTCTTTTGTATCTTCTTTGTTTGTTATCCTTTGACGTTTGGAACAATTCAGCTGTTATATAAATAAAATTTGTTGTTTCAAGTCTATTTTACGAAACTGATGCAATTATGTGATTATGTGCTTATGTGATTTCTTTATGTCTTGTGTTTTTGTGTAATCCAAATATTCATTATCCAAATCCTCATAGAATCTTCCATATCTCCATATGGAGGATTCATAGTAGGATATCCAAAGGTACTACCTTAAATCCAAATATTTGTACTTATCTGATTTGTAATAAAACAATGAGTTCAATAATTCAATAAAACGAAACTATTTAATCCATGGTTGTGAAACAATGATTCTCTTACGACACTCCCCGATGTTTCCGCCACGATTTGTTATTTTACGTGGCCGGGGTGTGACATCCCTAACCCAGAAGGATAAGAAGTTTGATTGGGGAGAGAAACAAGAAAATAACTTTTGAGAATTTGAAGGATAAGCTTTGTGACGCACCGATTCTATCTTTACCCGACGGTACCGATGGTTTTGTGGGTTATCGTGATGCTTCTCGACAAGGTCTTGGTTGCGTGTTGATGCAACGGGACAAAGTCATCGCGTACGCGTCATGTCAACTGAAGGTTCATGAGAAGAACTATGCAACACACGACCTTGAGTTAGAAGCTGTGTTATTCGCGTTGAACATTTGGCGTTGTTACTCGTATGGCACGCATTGCACGATCTTTACAGATCATAAGGGTTTGCAACACATTTTCGATCAGAAGGATTTAAACATAAGACATCAATGATGGGTAGAGCTATTGAATGATTACGATTGTGAGATAAAGTATCACCCGGGTAAGGCGAGCATTGTAGGAGACTCCTTGAGCCGCAAGGAGTGCGCAAAACCTCTAAGGGTGTGGGCCTTAGAAATGACCATATAGACGAATCTCACTACTCGGATTCGTGAAGCTCAGCAAGAAGCTCTCAAACCGGATAACCTACGAGTCGAATCATTGCGCGGAATGGAAGCGCACTTATTGCCAAAAGAAGATGGGATATTGTATTTCATGGAACGAATTTAGGTACCATTCTCCGATGATCTACGCGCGCTTATTTAGGATGAAGCTCACAAGTCAAGGTACTCTATCCATCCTGGATCTGATAAGATGTACCGAGACTTGAAGGACTTTAATGGTGGCCCAAGATGAAAGCCGACATCGCTACATATGTGGGTAACTGCCTTACTTGCGCCAAAGTTAAGGCGGAATACCAGAAACCATCAGGGTTGCTGCAACAACCTGAGATTCCCGTATGGAAGTGAGAACAGATATCAATGGATTTCATTACCAAGCTGCCGAGAACCCAAAGAGGTCATGATATGATTTGGGTGATTGTTGATCGACTGACGAAGTCTACACATTTCCTACCGATCAGCGGGAAAGATAGCATGAAGAAGCTAGCAGAAATATATCTCAGAGAGATTGTGGAACGTCACGGAGTGCGTGTTTCTATCATATCCGACCGAGATGGTCGATTCGTGTCAAGAGTGTGGCAAATGTTTCCGCAAACGTTTGGATCACAGTTGAATCTTAGCACTGCCTTTCACCCTCAGACAGACGGCCAGAGTGAACGAACGATTCAGACTTCGGAAGACATGTTACGTGCTTGTGTGATGGACTTTGGTGGAAGTTGGGATACTCACTTGCATAGTGGAGTTTTCCTACAACAATAGCTATCACACCAGCATTTTGGATGCCCCGTTTAAAGCTTTATATGGATGAAAGTGTCGGTCCCCGCTGTGTTGGGCGGAGACAGGGGATAAACAGGTTTTTGGTCCAGAGTTGGTTCAGGAGACTACAGACAAGATTGCTCAGATACGGGATCGTATCAAGACAGCTCGTGATAGACAGAAGAGTTACGCCGATAAGCGGCGAAAACCGTTGGAGTTTGAAATTTGAAATATGGTTTTACTGAAAGTCTCGCCTTGGAAAGGCGTGGTATGGTTTGGAAAACGTGGAAAGCCGAACCCACGGCATATTGGACCCTTCGAGATCCTGGAAAGGATCGAAAGCATTGCATACAAGCTGAAGCTTCTAGAAGAACTTAGCAGTGACCACGACACGTTTCACGTGTCTAATCTCTAGAAGAGTACTACTCAAGGCACAGTCGTCATTCCCGTAGACGAGGTTCACGTTAACGACAAACTCCAATTTACTGAAGAACCTGTTGAGGTTACGGACTGGAAGGTCCACAAAACACGGAGATGTCGTATCAAACTCGTCAAAGTCCATTGGAATTCACGTCATGGCCCAGAGTTACAGGGGAACTTGAAGACCAAATCAAGTCTAAATATCCGCATTTGCTTCACAACTCCCCTGCAACCGATAACACAGCTTGAATTTCGGGACGAAATTCTTTTAACGGGGGGAGAATGTGACAACTACCAATTTTCCATGTATTTCGTGTCACACCCCAAAATCCACACGCGGAGTATCACCGCTTGGAGGCGTGACTGACCAGGATCAAGCCACCAATCATATTGAACAAGCAAGTAAATAATTATAAAAGTCCAACCAATACAATTGGTGTCCAAACAAACATAGTTTAAGTTGCAAAGCGGAAGCATAATGTTTAAAACCAAAACTTAAGTTTAAATGTTTCCAAGTTTAACATGGCACACAGCTGTCCATGTCCCACAACAACTCTTCCCCATGCAAGCTCCAGCTAAGTACCTATTGACCTGCAAAGCATGTAGTAATGAGTCAACAATAATGTTGAGCGAGTTCACAGTTGGGTGTTTGTTTTAAGTTGTTTCGAAAACAGTTTCCTTTAACTGGCATCCTGCCGTGGGGGTTACCCCATAGTTGAAAACGTGTTTTGTTTATTCCCGTTTACTCTGGCAATCCAGCCGTGGGGGCTACCCCATGTTTAGTTATCTGGCTTTTCGGCCGTGGGGGCTACCCCATGTATGTACTACTAGACTCGTTACCATATCGACTGCTGACTGTAGTCATGTTTATGTGCCCTGAACTGTCAATGTCTATCATCATTGACGTGCCCAGATCCATTAGTTCAAGCCCGTCCTCTATGGCACGGTGTGAGGCTTGTCAAACCTAAATAGCGCTATCTAACTAATGACCCGCTCGCCATTGGCCCGGCGATTAAGTCGATATAAAAAGGAGGGACTTCGTGATAGAGTTTTGGTCTAGTGAAAGTTAACTGTCCATGAAGGACGAGGAATTATATTCCTGAACCAGTACTGTCCTACCCAAGAAAGGACGAGGAATCCATATTCCTTAACCCATTCCCAACCCCTGGGAATCCCATGCTTTGTAGAAAGTGTGAACTCACCTTGGTTTGCTCGGTATGCTAAACTATGTGCTCGCAAGTAATCAATCACGTCCTATAGTATGCACGTATATTCAATCAGTTCATGTTCGTAATGTTTCGCATGCAACTAACATCACAGTATAACACAGAGTGTGCTTAGCAGTTAGCATCTTGTATCATGTAAACAGTAAATCAAACTCATGCAACTTCATGTTTCACATAACAGCTTTCTCAGTTAATTCCAACATAGTTATCCATTGACATACCCAACCGAGTTAACAGGTTTATTAGAGTAGCACAACTTAACAGAATTAATACAGTTAACAGAGTTAATAAACTTGACTCCGTTAACAGACTAAACATAGTTGATAGTTAACAGTGTTAACAAACTAACAGATTTAACTAATTAACAGAGTTAACTAGCTAACAAAGTTAACTGTGCAGAACACTTCAACGAAATCCCATAGTGGCGAAATCCCTTAGGCGAAAACCCCTTTGGGCCGAAAAC
The DNA here is from genome assembly GCA_030545235.1 of Helianthus tuberosus. Taxonomy (NCBI): domain Eukaryota; kingdom Viridiplantae; phylum Streptophyta; class Magnoliopsida; order Asterales; family Asteraceae; genus Helianthus; species Helianthus tuberosus. The sequence continues at coordinate 130,108,403 of CM060412.1, read as the reverse complement.
ACTTGGGCCGAAATCCCCAAAGTGTTTTCGTTGGGATGGGGATTTCGTAGGGTGGAGGGTTTTCGCCGGGTGCATCATCATCAATAACAGTTATAAAACACAACAACCCTAATGATCATCCAATAATAACACCGACTACAACAATCAAACGCTAAGCCATATCATCAAACGATCATCCACACATACACGACAGTAATACGTAATCATTCAACATCGGATTTATATGATCATTAAACATTACAGTGAACATGCATCGAGATCAAAACAATTATCTTAATAGTATCAGACCTAACCCACATGATTTCTGACCGATCATCAAACATATCCACCCAACATTAATATTCAGAGATATACCCACAACATCATTCGAACATTATCAGTAGATATAACCAATCACTTCAATCCACAACATCATCATATCAGAATCATTCACTAAAAAGTCATCGGCACATGACAAGTTGTCGGATCATCATCATCATCATGATAAACAAGAATCAAAATTGAAAACCAAATAACAATCACATGCTTTCTGACAAATCCATGTGCAATTATAAATGCTATGACCGACAATATTAAGTGATTTCTATCCACTTTGGCTGCACTTTCAATACAATTCACATGCATGATCATATAACCTAATCGCATATATATTAAATCCATAACAAAGTTATCTAACAGTTACATCATAATATCAACCAAATACTCACAAGTGTTTATAACCCACTAACCGAATAAGGATGATCAAATCAGGGAATCAAACTTCGAGTGAGAGAAGGGCAGCCGTTGGGTTCGAAGGAAAATGAGAGAGAGAGTGGGAGATGTGATTAGGGTTTTGTCGAATAAAGGTTCTCGCATAAGGTTTGGAATAATATTTAACTGGTCCACTACTGGGCCTAAAGCCCATTCGGTTTTCGGCAGTAAGCAATGGACGAAAACACTAAAGTGTTTTCGGACATTGGGTGTTTTCGGTTGGGGGTTTTCGGCTAGGCATCCATCTATTGTTTTGTTTATAAAGTATAACTTAACACCACCATATTTTAACCATACACAAATAATCACATCAGGTATATATATATATATATATATATATAACACTTAACACCCATCATGTGTAACATACCAACCACAATACGATTTAATATATTTCAAACGTGTCCAATTGTGAAACAAACAAGTCGTGTAACAAACAACTCAAACAATTAACGTGCAATTATACGAAGATGGAATCTCAGAAACTCAAGTTGTCACATTATCCCCATCTTGAAAGAAATTTCGTCCCGAAATTTAGCACACGGTTACTGAGGAAGCTAGTTAAGTTGCATGATTTTCCTGGTTTTCCTGGGGTGTCACATCCTCCCCCCGTTGATCTGGAATTTTGTCCCAAAATTCCGTAGCTTCAGCCTCAGTAGTGGTTGTACTGTTTGCGAATAGTTGGGGATACTTTTGTTTCATTTGATCTTCGCGTTCCCAGGTGAACTCTGGGCCACGACGGGAGTTCCAACGAACTCGAACAAGAGGAATTCTAGTACGCTTGAGGACCTTAACATCCCGGTCCGTGATTTCAACTGGTTCCTTGACGAATCGTAACTTCTCGTCGATAGTGAGCTCCTTCAAAGGAACTACGAGGGTCTCATCTGACCGACACTTCTTTAGATTCGACACGTGGAAAACGTTGTGAACTGCACTGAGTTCTGTTGGTAGGTTCAGTTTATAGGCCACCTTGCCTATTTTCTCGATGATTTCAAAAGGTCCGACGTATCGTGGGTTAAGCTTGTCTCGTTTACCAAAACGAACCACACCCTTCCAGGGTGAAACTTTGAGTAGCACTCGCTCCTCAACCTGGAGCTCGAGTGGTTTCCTGCCCTTATCGGCGTAGCTTTTCTGACGGTCACGAGCTGCCGCCATTCGTTGTCGTATTTGAGCAATTCTTTCTGTTGTGTCTACCACAAGTTCTGGGCCAGTGATCTGACTATCCCCCACCTCTGCCCAACAAAGAGGTGACCGGCATTTTCGCCCGTACAATGCCTCAAATGGAGCAGCTTTAATGCTGGTGTGGTAGCTGTTATTGTACGAAAATTCCACAAGTGGCAGATGCTTTTCCCAGCCGTTGCCAAAGTCAATTACACACGCCCGGAGCATGTGTTCTAAAGTTTGAATAGTGCGCTCAGACTGCCCATCCGTCTGAGGGTGATACGCTGTGCTCATGTCTAATTGTGAGCCAAAGGATTTGTGCATAGCTTGCCACAGTTCAGAAGTAAAACGTGCATCACGATCCGAGATAATAGAGGTGGGCACCCCGTGCCTCGAGACAACTTCCTTAAGGTATACGTCTGCTAAAGTGGAGAACTTGTCTGTTTCCTTGATAGCCAAGAAGTGTGCAGACTTTGTGAGGCGATCCACGATCACCCAAATAGTATCGTCACCACGTTGAGATCTAGGCAGGCCAGTTACAAAATCCATGGAAATCTGCTCCCATTTCCATTGTGGTATCTCAGGTTGTTGAAGTAGGCCTGAAGGTTTCTGATATTCTGTTTTGACTCTCGCACAAGTCAAACACTTGCTGACGTAAGTTGCTATGTGGGCCTTTATGCTAGGCCACCAGTATGTAGTTCTGAGGTCGTGGTACATCTTATCCGAACCAGGATGTACTGAGTAGCGAGACTTGTGTGCCTCATCCATCACAAGCTCTCGTAGGTTGCCATAGAGTGGGAGCCAAATGCGTCCCGTTACGTAGTAAGCACCGTCTTCCTTTTGTTCTAATCGTTGCCTTGAGCCGCGTAGGGCTTCAGCCCTGATGTTTTCTGGTTTTAATGCTTCTACCTGAGCGTCTCGTATCTGTACAGGAAGACTAGATTGAATAGTGAGTTGTAAAGCTCGTACGCGCTTTGGCGTAGTGTCCTTTCGACTGAGGGCGTCGGCCACGACATTGGCTATGCCTGGGTGGTACCTGATCGAGCATTCGTAGTCATTCAGTAGCTCGACCCATCGTCATTGTCGCATATTCAGTTCCTTCTGTTTGAAGATATGCTCGAGACTCCTGTGATCGGTGTAGATGGCGCACTTGGTACCGTACAGGTAGTGTCTCCATATCTTAAGTGCAAAAACAACAGCTCCCAGCTCTAAATCGTGTGTAGTGTAGTTCCTTTCATGAACTTTAAGTTGGCGTGAGGCGTAGGCTATAACTTTATCCCGTTGCATCAATACACAACCAAGACCCTGAATTGATGCGTCGCAGTAAACCACAAAGTCGTCTGTGCCCTCTGGCAATGAAAGGATAGGTGCACTGCAAACTCTATCCTTTAAGTGCTGAAATGCTAGTTCCTGTGTATTTCCCCATCGATAAACAACGCCTTTCTGCGTTAGTGAGGTGAGAGGCTGTGCAATCTTGGAAAAATCCTTAATGAATCTCCTGTAGTAACCTGCCAAGCCCAAGAATTGGCGAATTTCCGTTGGTGTACGAGGTGCAGGCCAGTTCTTAATCGAGTCTACCTTGGATGGATCAACGTGAATCCCATCCTTGTTTACCACATGGCCTAAGAAATGGACTTCACGAAGCCAGATGTCGCATTTTGAAAACTTGGCGTACAGCTGTTCTGCTCGAAGGAGTTCCAAAATGAGTCGTAAATGCTGCTCGTGTTCCTCCTGACTCTTCGAATAGATCAGGATGTCATCGATGAAAACTATGACGAACTTGTCGAGGTAAGGCTTGCACACCCGATTCATAAGGTCCATGAAAACCGCAGGTGCGTTTGTCAGCCCAAAAGGCATGACCAAAAATTCATAGTGTCCATAACGAGTTCTAAAGGCGGTTTTGGAGACGTCATCTTCTCGGACTCTCAGCTGGTGATATCCTGATCTCAAATCAATCTTCGAGTAAAAGCTCGACCCCTGCAGCTGGTCGAATAGGTCATCGATGTGTGGAAGAGGATAGCGATTCTTCACGGTCACCTTGTTGAGTTCGCGGTAGTTGATGCACATTCTGAAGGTACCGTCTTTCTTCTTTAAGAATAGCACTGGAGCTCCCCATGGCGAAGAGCTAGGATGAATAAAACCCTTATCCAAAAGCTCTTGTAGTTGCGTAGAGAGTTCTTCCAACTCTGATGGAGCTAAGCGATACGGTGCACGAGCTATAGGTGCTGCTCCAGGAGCTAGCTCGATTTGAAACTCGACCTGACGATGAGGTGGAAGACCCGGTAACTCCTCAGGGAATACTTCAGGATAGTCGCGTACAATCAGAAAATCTTCTATCTTCTTCTCTTTCTTCGAGGGGTCAGTAACGAGAGCCAGAATAGCAGTGTGGCCCTTTCTCAAACACTTCTGGGCCTTAAGGAAAGAGATGATGCTCACAACAGCACCACTCTTGTCGCCACGAATCATAAGAGGTTCATCACCTGAACGAGGAATACGGACAATCTTTTCGTTGCAAAGAATCTCTGCTTGGTGTTGAGATAACCAGTCCATCCCAATGACAACGTCGAAACTACCCAAAACGATAGGAAGGAGGTTGATAGAGAAAGTGTGACCAGCAAGAACAAGATTACAACCCTTGACTATATGCGTGACCTCTAAACTCTTACCATTTGCTAGCTCTACGGTGTGCTTGGTGTTCAAAGGTGTTGGGGTACGTTTAAGCATTTGACTAACATTTAAGGACACGTAGCTAGTATTGGCACCCGAATCAAATAAGACAGTAACGTAAAAGTCGTCGAGAAGGAACTTACCCGTCACAACATTGGGATCATTCCTCGCTTCACCCTGGCCAATAACGAACACACGACCCCTTGCACCATTGCCGTTGTTACCCCCGTTGTTTCCATTCCCCTGGTTGTTGTTATTGTTGTTGTTGTTCTGGTTCCGGTTCAGTTGGGGACAATCTCTCTTGAAAGGGCCTTCAGCTCCACACTGAAAGCACCCTTTGTTGTTAACTTGCTGCTGCTGCTGCTGGCGTTGATTCTGTGAGGCTTGTTGTCGCTGACGATTCTGGTTTGCGGGGTATAAACTTCTGCAATCCTTTGCGGCGTGACCTGGCTTGTTGCACCGATGACAGTTACTCCTGGTGCATGGCCCGCTGTGGTGTAGGTTATAGCGATTGCATTTGGGGTGATTTCCCTTGTACCCACCATGACTTTGACTACCAGATGATTGCTGACTAGGGCTCTTGTAGTCGTCAGTCCTTCTCTGTTGAGACTGAGATTGAACAGAAGTTGAACCCTTGCTTGAAGCTCTATCCCATTTCCGTTTGTTGTCGCTAGGAGCATCTGAAGTAGCTGTAGAACCAATGCGCTTGGGTAACCTATTCTGCTCCACCGCCTGATCAGTGAGACGGTGAGCCAACTGAACAACCTGCTGGATAGTGGCGAGGTTAGCTGAAGTCACATTACTTTGGATCTCTGGCACTAAGCCCTTAAGGTATAGTTCGATGCGTTTGATGGGAGGATCCACCATAGTAGGACACAGAATAGCAAGCTCATTCGATCTTTTCGTAAACGCTTCAATCTCTGACCCCGTCATCTTGAGGTTGAAGAACTCGACTTCCAGTTTGTGAATTTCATCACGATTGCAATACTCCTCTTTGATCATTTCCTTAAAGTTGTTCCATGGGGTGGCGTTAGCAGCAACCAACCCCAGCATTTGAACCTGCGCGTTCCACCACGTGAGCGCTAAACCCTCGAGAGTACCGGTAGCATACTTCACCCTGCGTGCCTCAGGGTATTCACACATCTCGAAAACAGATTCGAGCTTTCCAAACCAGTGGAGGAGTCCAACGGCCCCTTCAGTGCCACTGAAAGTACTGGGACGACAGTCCATAAAGGTCTTGAAAGTACACACAGGAGGCTGAGCGTGTTGACCTGTCGTGTGCGCAAGAGTAAGCAAAATTTAGCACAAGTGTTGGTTTACGAGAGTAGGATCTAAAGATCCTAGAGTAAGTTGTGATGGCAGGTTATACCTCCTGCTTGGGCAGCTGCGAGTGCTGCAGTAACTTGTTCAGTGATCAAAGCCGCCAACTGGGCTTGAGTTAGGTTAACGCGTCCACTCATGATCTTCATATCAAAGGAAAACATGAGTGAGAGAGGTTCGCGAAAGTGCGATGACAGAAGAGAGTAAGCACACATGTGTTTTCAATCAATAGTTGTTACGTTCATCTAAGCATACCATGAGCAAAGTTCTATGTAATCTAGCAAGTAGGCAATGTAAACATAATTCATATCACCTAGAATGTCGAGTCTTGCACGTGGAGCGAAGCGTCGTTGTGGATCGTTGAGCACTATTCAGGTTATAGTCTGGTTTTAACAAAAACTTTTTCCCTTATTAAAACCAAGTTCACTATAACCAATGGCTCTGATACCAATCTGTCACACCCCAAAATCCACACGCGGAGTATCACCGCTTGGAGGCGTGACTGACCAGGATCAAGCCACCAATCATATTGAACAAGCAAGTAAATAATTATAAAAGTCCAACCAATACAATTGGTGTCCAAACAAACATAGTTTAAGTTGCAAAGCGGAAGCATAATGTTTAAAACCAAAACTTAAGTTTAAATGTTTCCAAGTTTAACATGGCACACAGCTGTCCATGTCCCACAACAACTCTTCCCCATGCAAGCTCCAGCTAAGTACCTATTGACCTGCAAAGCATGTAGTAATGAGTCAACAATAATGTTGAGCGAGTTCACAGTTGGGTGTTTGTTTTAAGTTGTTTCGAAAACAGTTTCCTTTAACTGGCATCCTGCCGTGGGGGTTACCCCATAGTTGAAAACGTGTTTTGTTTATTCCCGTTTACTCTGGCAATCCAGCCGTGGGGGCTACCCCATGTTTAGTTATCTGGCTTTTCGGCCGTGGGGGCTACCCCATGTATGTACTACTAGACTCGTTACCATATCGACTGCTGACTGTAGTCATGTTTATGTGCCCTGAACTGTCAATGTCTATCATCATTGACGTGCCCAGATCCATTAGTTCAAGCCCGTCCTCTATGGCACGGTGTGAGGCTTGTCAAACCTAAATAGCGCTATCTAACTAATGACCCGCTCGCCATTGGCCCGGCGATTAAGTCGATATAAAAAGGAGGGACTTCGTGATAGAGTTTTGGTCTAGTGAAAGTTAACTGTCCATGAAGGACGAGGAATTATATTCCTGAACCAGTACTGTCCTACCCAAGAAAGGACGAGGAATCCATATTCCTTAACCCATTCCCAACCCCTGGGAATCCCATGCTTTGTAGAAAGTGTGAACTCACCTTGGTTTGCTCGGTATGCTAAACTATGTGCTCGCAAGTAATCAATCACGTCCTATAGTATGCACGTATATTCAATCAGTTCATGTTCGTAATGTTTCGCATGCAACTAACATCACAGTATAACACAGAGTGTGCTTAGCAGTTAGCATCTTGTATCATGTAAACAGTAAATCAAACTCATGCAACTTCATGTTTCACATAACAGCTTTCTCAGTTAATTCCAACATAGTTATCCATTGACATACCCAACCGAGTTAACAGGTTTATTAGAGTAGCACAACTTAACAGAATTAATACAGTTAACAGAGTTAATAAACTTGACTCCGTTAACAGACTAAACATAGTTGATAGTTAACAGTGTTAACAAACTAACAGATTTAACTAATTAACAGAGTTAACTAGCTAACAAAGTTAACTGTGCAGAACACTTCAACGAAATCCCATAGTGGCGAAATCCCTTAGGCGAAAACCCCTTTGGGCCGAAAACACTTGGGCCGAAATCCCCAAAGTGTTTTCGTTGGGATGGGGATTTCGTAGGGTGGAGGGTTTTCGCCGGGTGCATCATCATCAATAACAGTTATAAAACACAACAACCCTAATGATCATCCAATAATAACACCGACTACAACAATCAAACGCTAAGCCATATCATCAAACGATCATCCACACATACACGACAGTAATACGTAATCATTCAACATCGGATTTATATGATCATTAAACATTACAGTGAACATGCATCGAGATCAAAACAATTATCTTAATAGTATCAGACCTAACCCACATGATTTCTGACCGATCATCAAACATATCCACCCAACATTAATATTCAGAGATATACCCACAACATCATTCGAACATTATCAGTAGATATAACCAATCACTTCAATCCACAACATCATCATATCAGAATCATTCACTAAAAAGTCATCGGCACATGACAAGTTGTCGGATCATCATCATCATCATGATAAACAAGAATCAAAATTGAAAACCAAATAACAATCACATGCTTTCTGACAAATCCATGTGCAATTATAAATGCTATGACCGACAATATTAAGTGATTTCTATCCACTTTGGCTGCACTTTCAATACAATTCACATGCATGATCATATAACCTAATCGCATATATATTAAATCCATAACAAAGTTATCTAACAGTTACATCATAATATCAACCAAATACTCACAAGTGTTTATAACCCACTAACCGAATAAGGATGATCAAATCAGGGAATCAAACTTCGAGTGAGAGAAGGGCAGCCGTCGGGTTCGAAGGAAAACGAGAGAGAGAGTGGGAGATGTGATTAGGGTTTTGTCGAATAAAGGTTCTCGCATAAGGTTTGGAATAATATTTAACTGGTCCACTACTGGGCCTAAAGCCCATTCGATTTTCGGCAGTAAGCAATGGACGAAAACACTAAAGTGTTTTCGGACATTGGGTGTTTTCGGTTGGGGGTTTTCGTCTAGGCATCCATCTATTGTTTTGTTTATAAAGTATAACTTAACACCACCATATTTTAACCATACACAAATAATCACATCAAGTATATATATATAACACACTTAACACCCATCATGTATAACATACCAACCACAATACGATTTAATATATTTCAAACGTGTCCAGTTGTGAAACAAACAAGTCGTCTAACAAACAACTCAAACAATTAACGTGCAATTATACGAAGATGGAATCTCAGAAACTCGAGTTGTCACATTATCCCCATCTTGAAAGAAATTTCGTCCCGAAATTTAGCACACGGTTACTGAGGGAGCTAGTTAAGTTGCATGATTTTCCTGGTTTTCCTGGGGTGTCACATCCTCCCCCCGTTGATCTGGAATTTCATCCCGAAATTCCGTAGCTTCAGCCTCAGTAGTGGTTGTACTGTTTGCGAATAGTTGGGGATACTTTTGTTTCATTTGATCTTCGCGTTCCCAGGTGAACTCTGGGCCACGACGGGAGTTCCAACGAACTCGAACGAGAGGAATTCTAGTACGCTTGAGGACCTTAACATCCCGGTCCGTGATTTCAACTAGTTCTTCGATGAATCGTAACTGCTCGTCGATAGTGAGCTCCTTCAAAGGAACTACGAGGGTCTCATCTAACAGACACTTCTTCAGATTCGACACGTGGAAAACGTTGTGAACTGCACTGAGTTCTGTTGGTAGGTTCAGTTTGTAGGCCACCTTGCCTATTTTCTCGATGATTTCAAAAGGTCCGACGTATCGTGGGTTAAGCTTGCCTCGTTTACCAAAACGAACCACACCCTTCCAGGGTGAAACTTTGAGTAGCACTCGCTCCCCAACCTGGAGCTCGAGTGGTTTCCTGCCCTTATCGGCGTAGCTTTTCTGACGGTCACGAGCTGCCGCCATTCGTTTTCGTATTTGAGCAATTCTTTCTGTTGTGTCTTCCACAAGTTCTGGGCCAGTGATCTGACTATCCCCCACCTCTGCCCAACAAAGAGGTGACCGGCATTTTCGCCCGTACAATGCCTCAAATGGATTAGCTTTAATGCTGGTGTGGTAGCTGTTATTGTACGAAAATTCCACAAGTGGTGACCGGCATTTTCGCGCGTAGGGCTTCAGCCCTGATGTTTTCTGGTTTTAATGCTTCTACCTGAGCGTCTCGTATCTGTCCAGGAAGACTAGATTGAATAGTGAGTTGTAAAGCTCGTACGCGCTTAGGCGTAGTGTCGTTTCGACTGAGGGCGTCAGCCACAACATTGGCTTTGCCTGGGTGGTACCTGATCGAGCATTCGTAGTCATTCAGTAGCTCGACCCATCGTCGTTGTCGCATATTCAGTTCCTTCTGTTTGAAGATAGCTCGAGACTCCTGTAATCGGTGTAGATGGCGCACTTGATACCGTACAGGTAGTGTCTCCATATCTCAAGTGCAAAAACAACAGCTCCCAGCTCTAAATCGTGTGTAGTGTAGTTCCTTTCATGACTGTGCGTGATTGAACTAATGACTATAATTTGTACCTTAATGACTGTGCATGATTGAACTAATGAAATGAATGATTTTTTTATTACTGTCAAAGACATACAAATGCATTACATGTTGCATGATTGCTAATCATTACTGAATGTAACAAGAACCAGTTGAATTAGTGCACAGAACGAAACTAGTACAATGATCAGATAAACTAGAAGTACTGACGGGAGTTCAGTATTCAGACAGACATGTTGTTAGAACACAGAATGAGCCCCGGAACCAAGAGTTACACTAGGATATTATATAGGAAAGTAGGGATTATAAAACTGCCTTCCGAGTGACGATTTAAGTGCTAGAAAGTGCCCGAAACACACTAAAACTACATAATTCTGCAGAAAACAGCAACATTCAGCTTTTAAACACTAAAATATAATGCAGAAATGAGGTTTAATTGTCCAAAATAACTAGATAAGTGTCGGGAATGAAAACTGTCATAAAAGGTACCTCATAGCACACAAAACTGCGCAATTTAGCACCTTAATGAACCGGTAACCAAACGAACAACCGGACACTACCCGAAACACCAAAATTTAACTAGAAGCATTGCTTTAATATTACAAAGCTAGTTATGATCACTAAACGTCATACTACATCTTAAAACACCCAAACACAATTAACCCCTAACTAAATCATCAAAATCATAACTAAACATGTAACTAGAAGTTGAAATGCAACTAGAGACCCCCCCCCCCTTCAAGGACGGTTACAAGGTGGGTCCCACACTATGATTTTTTTTAATTAGTTTATTAGATTTGTTGTATTGATATGAAACATAAGGACCATTATACAAACACTTGTTGAAAGAAAGTTCTTAAAGACCACTAAGCATAAACACTTCTCATTTTCACCACTCAAACTTCACAAAAACCTTCTCCATCTTCCCCATAGCTCACGCCCACCTTCATACACACATACACATCCCTTTCTAGCCACTTTTAAGCATATCCAAGGTGATTCAAAGGTGTAAGAAGGTTATCTAAGGAAGCTACAAGTGGTAGAACTTGAAGGACCTTCTTGGAGAGCTATTAACCACTTCATTTCTTCATCATCTTCCACATTGTTCTCCCCTAGCCTTAGAGCTAGTAGTAAGCTTCTTTGACCTTGTTTTTACACTTAATCTTAGTGGTTAAAGAATGAAGTAACATAATAATCTATAGATCATACTAAAACAAGAAGATGAGCATGAACATAAAGCTCTAAATCATGATAATCTAAGTTGTTTAAGTGTATGTAGTAAACATGTTTGTTGATTACTTGTATATATAGTGTAGATCACCATATGAAGCTTGCTAGATGATGATTTAACACATGATCTAGCAAGTATGAGGATGGATCTTAAGAAATTTATGTTGATCATCCTTTATGTGAACTATGGACTTGAAGATGAACATGATTTAGTGTAGGATGATTAATCCTACAAGTTGTAAACCTTAAAAATGTAAGATTTCAAATATGGAAATTTCAAGAAACTAAAGTTTACTTCAAGATCTTACATGGATTGATTTTTGAAAGAAAGAAAACATGTTTTAAGTGTTAAATGGAACTAGTAAAGTGTATGTAACATGAAAAATGCAAGGAGATTAAGTTTTGTAAAATCATCTTACAAGTTGTAAAGGATGAAATTTCATAAGAATGAATTTTATAAAATAAAAACCATGGATTTAGTGTTCTTAAAACATTTTAAACAACATGTTAAATTACTACAAGATTTTACTAACTTCAAGTTCATATCATATTGTAAAAATGCATATTTATGGCATATGGTAAGTTGTGTGATGATTGTTGATGATTGATGATGAATTTTTAAAAGAAAATGATATGCTATTAAGCATGGAAACCTCCATTTTTAAGGGGAAACTATGGCAAAAATTTTCTAAAAATTAAACACTTAGAAAAATATTTTTAAACAAGTGTTTACAAGTAATTTTTTTATCTTGGTTTTGGATATAAAATTTGCCATAATTTTTTTTATAAAAATTTCAAGTATTGGAGGTTGATTTTTGATGATAAAAATGACTAAGTATATATTTAGGGAAATATATATTTAGAAGTCACAAGAATTATGTGCTACTTGTATATCACTTGTATTAGTTATATTAAAAATTAGGAACCTTGAAAATAATACACCACACCAAAATACCAAAAGTTGTAATATAAAATATTACCAAAATCACAAGAAAATAAATATATCAATTATACCAAAATATTGGACAAATCGGACAATGGACATTTGGACTATATATATATATATAGACCGGAAATAAATTCGTAACTTAACAAATGTGATGAACGGTATTTTTGAAACCGAAGAAACGGCAAAATATGAATTTTTACAACTATTACAAAATATATCATATTTTGTCAAAATAGAAAATATATTATTTTTGAAGTATATATTTTCAAGAATGATTCAAAAATATATTATTTTGGTGAAAACTAAAAATATATATTTTTCTAAGTTTAATCTTAAAAATATATTATTTTTGAGATATATATGGAAGTATACATATTTTTGCCAAGTAAAATTTATAGATATTTTTCTATAGAAATTCTCTTAAAATATGTAAATTTTAAGAATATAAATTGGTGATTTTTAATTGTACAAAAAATAATATTCCGGAAAATTCTACATAAATTAAGCAAAGAATACTTAATAAATACAAGAAATTCGCAGAATCTGAGGAAATCTTGATAGTACAGATACGCTTCAGCACACGGGGTCGTGCCAGCGGACACGGGGGCGTGGTCAACTAATGCAGACAAACTGCAATTAATGAAGAAAGAGAAGATGGATGGACACGGGGCCGTGCCCAATGGACACGAGGTCGTGCCTGGGCTTCTGTGCAGGCTATAAATAGGGGTGCTTGGCTCATTTGCAAACCATCCCTTGGCAAACCACCTCTCTCACACTTCACCCACCCACCACCACCATCACAACACCATCATCCATCATAGAGTGTGTGAGTAGTCTCGGGATCCAAGATTGATCGTAAGAGTTCTTGACAATCAAAGGCCATGTTTGCCTAAGTCTCTTACATCACTTGGTGAAGACAAGTGTCTAGTGTAATACTTTTTATTTTTAATCTTTTCGAACTTTTTATTTGGTTATGTATTAATGACTTTAATAACTAGTTTCTTATGTTGAAGGTGAGTCTTCCTTATAGTTTGTCCGTGGTGTCTTGGCATTATTTTACTGTCTATATAAAATAAAATATTTTCACCATTCATATCTCCACGGTCCATATGGAGGTATGTTGGCTACCTGGTCGGGGGTTAAGGGAACGGTTTGGTAAGAGTCTTGCCTTGTTCAGTGTATAGATCCTGCAAGGACCTGGGTCAAATTTAGTAGGACCTCCTTCAATACCCACTGGTATTGGATGGCGGGGGTCCAAACTCTTTGATCCCCTCATATGTAAGCTACTATTAAAACTTTAACCCGGCTACTTAGGACTGTATCCTTGCTGACTCAGACTACTTAGCCGAGGGTAACGTCGCCTTCAAAAGAGGGGCCTACCACATTATGCATTAATAACTTAATTAATTATCTTTCAATAATCTAACACTTTAGGATTGTATCCTTGCTGACTCAAACTACTGGGTTGAGGGTAACGTCACCTTCAAAAGAGGGGCCTACTACTATAACTAAGATAATCTCTTAAAAAGTGCAAAAGTGCGGAAATAATCAAAGGTTACACTAAACACGAGTCGGATCCAAGTGATTCATCTTGTCTATCTGTTTCTATTTTTATTTTATTTTTCAGCATTTTAGTTAGTTTTAATTTTCTAGTTTAAAACCTTTTTCTAACTTTTTGATTTGATTAGACGTTGAGGATAGACCGGTATTAAAAGCTCTTGTGTCCTTGGACGACCTCGGTATCTTACCAACACTATACTACGTCCACGATGGGTGCACTTGCCCATATGTGTTTTTAGTGTTAGTAAATATCGTGTTTTATAAATTTAAAACTTGGCTAAAAAGTGTTAAAGGGCTTAAAATATACATTAAAAACTATACGACACTTCACACGCATCAAGTTTTTGGTGTGCCATTGCCGGGGACACAAGGATTTTAAGAAAGTTAGGAATCAACGGCCTAATCATTTTTTCTTATTTTTCTGTTTTTTTTAGGATTTTTTTTAGATTTTCAGCTTCTGCAGAACTCAGCACGGGCCGTGCCCACTGAACACGCCTCATGCCCAATCTTTGGTACTGGCAATCCTGTTTTAAGTCAGATAGTAGCTGAACACGGGGCCGTGCCCACTCAACACGCCCCATGCCTAAGTATCAGTTACTGAAAACAGAGCCGTAAGATCCCGACGGTTGGTAATTTCTGACACAAACATGAGTGATACTGATATTTTTTACTTTCGGCACTCTTATGGTACGTGGTGTCAAATATGTGGTGGCCCCCATAAAGATTTAGAATGTTATTTTCTAAATTATAAGCCCCATTATATAGACCCATTGTTTTCCTGTAGCCTTAAGAGGGGCGAAAGTAAAAATAATCCTTATCTATCCCTCGAATGCTCTCAATCGAATCTTATAGGAGAAATGCTTCTTGATGAATTATTTCAACTAGACGATTTAATTCTTAATTGGTTAAAAGAACTTGAGTTGGACTTTCCATCTCAAGATGATACCCAAGAAGAATTGTTGGGATCGCATTCGAATAAAAACAACTTCGTTGTTCCCGATATTACCTCTAACTCTAGTAAAGACTCGAGCGATAGTCGTCCCTGTGTCGATTGTGCCGTGAAGGATTCCCCATCGACTTCGTTCGGTGCATACATAGACCTGAGCGATTCAGCATACACCTTCTTTAACGAGAGCCCGGGAAAGGGTTGGACTTGTCCACCTACATTTAGCATAGGAATCACCCTCACCGACAACCTCTTGCGTTCTCGTCTTAGTCTAGAGAAATTAAGGTATCTAAGGCACTTTGGGGTTGTTCCATCCAGTAAGGAACCGCCCGATCTGGACAAATTCCTTAGAAATAGATGACGCTTCATAAACAGCCTCTTGACACGGGGCCGTGTCCAGGTCAGCACGCCCCCGTGTCCACCAAAAGATTCCTTTCTGACTTTTTGTCAGAATACGGACAAAATGTGTCAGGACTCTGCCTGCACACGGGGCCGTGTCCAGCCGACACGGGGCCGTGTGCAGCGTGCTGTCATTTTCTATAAAGGCAGCAAGATTCCTGCTCATTTGGACCACTCCAAAGATAAAGATTTGCTGGGATCTTCACACATACCATCCTAGGTATATTCTAAAGAAGGTTCTTAACAACCATCTTGTCTTTTCCACTTTTATCCATTACCTTCTCTTTCAATTTTTCCTCCATACCTCTACTAGAGCTTGAAATCACCATGATTCCAAGCTTTAAGAAGATGTTTGATAGGTTTTGACTCAAGGAATCTTGTTAAAAATAAGTTCTACAACAGTGTTTTAAGTTATTTCTGCTTAAAAATGCTTTAAAAACCTTGAAAATAATTTAAAACTCCAAGATTCCTTGTCCCAAAAATCTGCAGACATCTGAACATGGGGACGTGCTCAATGAGCACGGGGCCGTGTCCGAGGTACTGTTCCGTAAAAATTGAACTCTTTTCGGTCTGTTTTCTCAGAATGGCGAGCAGAACTAGCGGAACATCTTCATCGCACTCCAGGAACAACCGGAAAGGGAGGAGGTCATAAACGGTTGAAGATTCTCTTGTGAACTACGTTTACGCTTTAAGAGAGGCCATTGATGAGATGACGGGGTGGAAGAAGCATTGGTCAACCGTATTAATCATTTGACGGTAGGACTAGAGGGATGTCTCCGAGAGGTCAACCTTTTGCACCAAAGGTTGAACATTCTCGCTTCTCCTCCTTTGGTACCAATTATCACCCAAAGGGCATGGAATGTGGTACCAGAAGTCATCATACCGGCCGAATGGTACACCATACACCCAGAACCCCCTCGAGACATACTACAAGGGGTTCCGGTTGGTGTCACTCCCCCTCCACAAGATGTTGAGGAAAATGAGCCCGCCTTCTTTCTCCCAAGAGAGATAGAAGAATGGCTTTAACAACATCTAGGGAATACCCTTCGGTCCGGAGTTCTACGAAGCTTTTAGATACCGGAAAACTATTTCCGGAATTTTGATCACTATTGTAAAAGTAGAACTCATTAGGATGATTTTATGTACCACTTGACCAATCTATCTTAGTACTTTTAAATTTTATTTTTCTGCATTTATTTTTAGGACCTATGTAATGTGTTAGTTTTGAAAGAATGATGGTTTTAATTAATTTAGTGTTTGGATGATGTTGTAATGGTTAAAACACACTCGGGATGGTGAAGGATACCAAGGAAAACTTGAACCAGCACCCCATGCACAAAAACAGGGCAACCCGACAATTTTTCTTCATTACAGCAAGTTCAGCACGGGGCCGTGCTCATACAACACGGCCCGTGCTCAACCATCTGCAGAAAAATGCCCAGTTCAGGTACCTGGACACGGGGCGGGCTCACTGAACACGCCCCCGTGTCCAGTCTTCTGTTACTTTGTTTTATTTTCTGTTACTGGCAATCTGAACACGGGGCCATGTCCAGACACCCAGTAACATAAATTTTTGCTTTTAACACACCTATTACACATTCAATCAACCTAAAAACTTATTTTTGGGACACATTGAGGACAATGTGTAATTTAAGTGTGGGAGGATGCTAAAACCTTGAATCTTGCAAGTCCTAATTACAAGCCTTACACAAAACTCTATTGGAACCGCTAATCACCCCAATTTTTTTCAAAAAAATAATTTTTTTTTATTTTTTTTTCATTTTTTTACTTGTCTAGGTTTAATTTAGGAATTTCAAGTTCTAAAAAGGTTATATTTTTACAAATTTACAACCGATAGCGTCGTGATAAAAAGAACCAACATAAGAAAATTATGAAACGGCATGACAAGTTTAGTTAAAATTTGATTATATATACTTGATCACATAAAAAACTCATTCCCACAAAAAGTGAGTTTTGAGCCTTTATTGAGCATACAAATAGACATCTTTAAACTAAATGCTCATTTTTTCGTTTCTTGAATAGGCGCTTGGTTCTTACGACTCTAGAACTTGCCACGACGATATATTCCCGGTCCTTACTAACTTAAACCCGAGTAAGTAAATGATGGAGGCATTAGGACTAACCCTTTTTTTTCTACACCATTATTTTTTTTACCACCTACCCAAAATTCCCCTAGTTAACCCCGTTGAGCCTAATTTTTTTCATTTCTTAACCCAAAACAAAACTCTTTTACCCACCAAAACCCTTTTTCATTTTAAACCCTTTATTTTAGTAACAAAGCTCGGTTTCTCTTATGGCTTCCTTAAAAAAAAATAGTATAATGAAGCCAAAAGTAATAAACAAACAAGTTTATCAAAAAGAACTTTGTTTGAAGAAATGCTTCATTAAAATAAAAATTCATAAAAATAAAAGTCTTACGAAAACCGAAGCTTTTTACACCTTTCGCCCTTTTACTAACCACTAACCCAACCACCTACCTTTAACCCAAGCCTAACCCTTCCCCCAAAAGTCCTCTTGATATTTACAAAGGTGTATAGTTAAAAAGGAGGAGGATTGATTGCTTGGCAAACTTATGGTAGGAGTAAGTTCCATGTCGCTCTTGAGTGTTTCACTAAAATACATCTTCGGCCGAGTGTTGAGTGATCCCCCGTGAGGTATGTGAACTTGTATATAAATGGAATTTTAAAAAGGCATGTTATGCTCTAATAAGTAATTTATCTTATGCAATGTTCTAAATAAATCATGACGAATAGGATTGTAAATAAATAAAAATAAAACTTAATAAAGAATCTTGGAAATCCCGACACTCTATGACAAGCCCAAAAACCTTCTCTTCTACCCATTCCATTTGGGAGTGTAAAGCCACATTATAAAGAGTTTTGCTTGAGGACAAGCAAAGATTCAACTGTGGGGGTATTTGATGTGCGCAAAATGCAACATATAAATTACATCAATTGTGGCATAAAACTAACCATTTTTTAGTACTAATGTTGGAAAAAGTGTGTTTTTGTCTTCCTTTTGTATTTTCAGGATTAAATGAGCTCAAATGAACAAAAGAAGCAAAAAGGCAGCTAAATCTAACAAAAATACAAGAAAAGTAATAAACGTGGCATGCCCGACCCCTCGACAGCATCTCCCCAAGCAAAAAACAAGAGAACAGAAGGCTGAAGACGCCCCGTGCTCAATGAGCACGGGGGCGGGCCCAAGTGTCTGCAGAAAAGACAAAACTGTAGAAACTTCTATCACCCACCACGGGGGCGTGCCCAGCGGACACGGGGCCGTGGTCAACTCTAAGATTCGCAGAATCTGAGGAAATCTTGATAGTACAGATACGCTTCTGCACATGGGGTCGTGCCCAGCGGACACGGGGGCGTGGTCAACTAATGCAGACAAACTGCAATTAATGAAGAAAGAGAAGATGGATGGACATGGGGCCGTGCCCGGGCTTCTGTGCAGGCTATAAATAGGGGTGCTTGGCTCATTTGCAAACCATCCCTTGGCAAACCACCTCTCTCATACTTCACCCACCCACCACCACAATCACAACACCATCATCCACCACCATCATCCATCATCCATCATAGAGTGTGTGAGTAGTCTCGGAATCCAAGATTGATCGTAAGAGTTCTTGACAATCAAAGACCATGTTTACCTAAGTCTCTTACATCACTTGGTGAAGAAAAGTGTCTAGTGTAATACTTTTTATTTTTAATCTTTTCGCACTTTTTATTTGGTTATGTATTAATGACTTTAATAACTAGTTTCTTATGTTGAAGGTGAGTCTTCCTTATCATTTGTCCGTGGTGTCTTGGCATTATTTTACTGTCTATATAAAATAAAAGATTTTCACCATTCATATCTCCATGGTCTATATGGAGGTATGTTGGCTACCTGGTCAGGGGTTAAGGGAACAGTTTGGTAAGAGTCTTGCCTTGTTCAGTGTATAGATCCTGCAAGGACCTGGATCAAATTTAGTAGGACCTCCTTCAATACCCACTGGTATTGGATGGCGGGGGTCCAAACTCTTTGATCCCTTCATATGTAAGCTACTATTAAAACTTTAACCCGGCTACTTAAGACTGTATCCTTGCTGACTCAGACTACTTAGCCGAGGGTAACGTCGCTTTCAAAAGAGGGGCCTACCACATTATGCATTAATAACTTAATTAATTATCTTTCAATAATCCAACCCTTTAGGATTGTATCCTTGCTGACTCAAACTACTGGGTTGAGGGTAAAGTCACCTTCAAAAGAGGGGCCTACTACTATAACTAAGATAATCTCTTAAAAAGTGAAAAAGTGCAGAAATAATCAAAGGTTACACTAAACACGAGTCGGATCCAAGTGATTCATCTTGTCTATTTGTTTTTATTTTTTATTTTATTTTTCAGCATTTTAGTTAGTTTTAATTTTCTAGTTTAAAACCTTTTTCTAACTTTTTGATTTGATTAGACGTTGAGGATAGACCGGTATTAAAAGCTCTTGTGTCCTTGGACGACCTCGGTATCTTACCAACACTATACTATGTCCACGATGGGTGCACTTGCCCATATGTGTGTTTAGTGTTAGTAAATATCGTGTTTTATAAATTTAAAACTTGGCTAAAAAGTGTTAAAGGGCTTAAAATATACATTAAAAATTATACGACACTTCACACGCATCAGTTGACTGTCTTCATTCTAATAACGGTGGGGCTATACCTCAAGAGAGTTCAACGAGTATCTTAAAAGTTAGAAAATCAAACGCCAATTCATGTGTTCTAACACTCCTCAACAGAAAGGTGTTTCCGATCGGCAAAATAGAACCTTAATTGAACTATCAGGAAGGAAGTATGAGACATGATAAGAACATTCCAAGAAGGTTCTGGGCATAATCAATGGCTACTGCTGCTTACGTACATAACAGATTGTCACAACCCCTGACCACACCCTAGATGGGAGCCGTGAACAGTCGAGTGGTACCGGTGGTTATTTTGAAAATACTGCAATGTAAATTTCATCAGGATCATGAGTTAGGAAAAATATGAGAGTTTAGAAACATCAGAATTTTATTTATAACAAAGGGGAGTAAAACCCATGTTTTACAAAGGTAGCTTTAATATGGGATAAACCCAATACTTAAAACAACGTTTCTTAATTTAATTAATAAAACAAGCTACTCCTTTAAGCTTTTTGGTGTCGTATTATAACTTTTATTCAGATCTACTGTAATCACCTGAAACATGTTTAAAAACATTTTATCAGCAGAAAATACTGGTGAGTTCATTCATTTGTATAAAAAGACACAGTATTGTAATTTACAGCATTAAAATTTTTCATATTTGCTTATATCTTTCAATTACTCAAATCAGTATTTGTCACACGGTGGCAGTTCCTATGACTATGGTCATATTACTATTGGCTAGCTCTTTGTCCAATAGCAACGCTGGACTAGTAGTGTATACAAAACCCCACATACCGACAGTAATTTCAGAATACAAAGACTTAATCACTGTAAATACAATTTGGAAAACATTTTGGGTTTTGCAAAATCATTTGAGTAAAAGAGAATGACTAACCTTGTAGGTCTATATTTCTTGATTTAACAGGCCTCCTGATTCTAAGCCTTCTGATAGTTAAGCATCTACTTTTATAGTTCTGAATCTTCAGGTAATTAAGCATCTATTTTGATTGTAAGTTTATAATTTGGATTTTTCTGATAGTTAAACATTTATCCTAACAGAGTAGAATACGTATTAGTGTAAAACCAAATCAAATCTAATGATGGTCACGAAATCAGAACCATAACGTAAGTTAACAAAGTATAGCCTTATTCAGGCAGCACTTTGGCATTTGTTAGTTGGTTCCCTGATTGATCTGGCAGAATATCGTATCGGTGATTATTGGTAAGAACACCAACGTATAGAGAGAAGAAAAGAAGGAATAAGCAAGGGAAAATGAATACTAAGCTTCCTATTTATAGATAAGGATTATGCCTTTCTTTCTTAGGAAACATTTAGATTAGAGTGGCTTTATAGGCCAAACCTCATGTCACACCCCGATATTTCCACATCACTCGGTGGGCCCCAGTTGGGGAGTACGTGACGAGATTGATATCAAATACATAGATAGCACAACGGAAGTCTTGGATTTAAATTATTACAATATAAATGTCCGAGTGTTCAAAATATTATACAGACGGATAATGTATCAAAAGATCCACAGGCAGATCGTAAATTTACAAAATGAAATAACAGGCTATTAGGCTTCTATCCAAGGAGTTGTAAATTCCTGTTAAGCATTACCGGGCACTTCCAGCCTATTTCATAACCTTGCAACCGGTCACTTAGTCTTTTGAAGATACGTCAGTTTACACTGGTAAATACAAATAAGCGACACATTTTGAAAATATTTCAAAATTGTTTTAAGTGCACAAAGGCACATGTATTTTATAAATAACTTGGGATAATTATAATAATCTTGTACACAGTTTTAGATGCCAGTAAAAAAAATACATATGGGGCATGGTACAAAAACCAATAACATGATTAACCGATACGCCACTTTAACCCATAAAGGGTATCCCCAATATGGGTAGAAAAATATTTTATAATAGCATTAGCATCTGTCAGGTGTATGCCTACACCCTGTACATAAGTCATGGCCATTCGCAATTAAATGAGCTGATGAAATCCATGACACGGCCGCCTTAACCCCCAATGTTTAAGTTATCAGACAAAACAACTACTCACAATCCGACATATAATCCCATACCCGACCAAGCGGTAATAATTTACCGTATCCCAAGCCCGTATAGGGAAAATAGGTTAAGAGTATTTACCTGGCTTAAACAAGTCTTACAATGCAAGAAAATATAATAAGCACAACCGTTATCAATTAACTAAGCTTGGTTGCAATCTACTGGAATGTCTTAGTATGGAATGAATGGTATTATAACCAATTAGAATGTTAACGGGTCTTATTCAAGTCATAGACTTGGAACGGTTAACTTAAAAGAACAAGAACGGTATGATACGCTTGATTAAGCGATGACCGGATAGAATGTAGTTTAATCCCTACAAGTACTAAGACTTGTATAATATGGGAAAACTATATACATTCTGGAATTTGAAATAAAATTGAAAGGATTTGACCCGTTTCGGTATACTTACATAAACTAGTTACATAAGCTCAAACGTACGCGTATTGGCGATATTAGGTGATTGGATGAGCTATAAACAAATTCAATATGCCAAAATATTTTAAATATGTTACCAAGTCAGTAGGTAACCAAGGTTTTACAATCATTATAGTTTAGAATCAAAATATGCACTATAAGGGCATTTTAGTCATTATGTGACATACTTTAAGAACTTGTATTAAAACTTATGTTATGAACAAGTTTATTCTGCCAAAATACTTTATTTATGTTATAACATGAGAAGGTTATAAATTTTGTATGATGATTATGGTTTAAAATCAAACTATGCACCATAAGGGCATTTTAGTAAATATATAACATAATTTATGAACTTGTGAAAAAAAACTCATGTTATGAACCGGTTCATTATACCAAAATATGTTAATTATAATAATATATCAGTAACTTATTCATTTTACAAGTTCATCATTGATTAAAACCAAGTTTTATACAAAAAAGGGCATTTTAGTCATAAATATGCATATTATAAGAACTTGTGTAAAAACTCAAAATCTGATTATAATCAATTAGCATAACCACAGTGGGTTATTCTACACTATAATATAATCATAATGCAACTTAGAATCAGTAACTAAAGTTGCTAAATCGGGTCAGAATCGAAAGTCAAAGCAGAAGTCAAACTGCTTGACTTTCGGTTGCGAACTGACATGTAAACTGGAAATGACGGGCTGAACATGTTCATACATGTTCTAATATTAGTTACCAACTGATTTAGTGTTAAAACATGAGTTATAACATTTACAAGTTCATTTTATAAAGTTTTTGAAAATCGACCATTTGACTTTTTATTTAGTTTAACTTTGACCTGTCATTTGACCAACTTAACGTGATTTCCAGGAGGTGCCCTTTTGAGAGATTAACACCTACCTTATTACGATCACACAACCATATTCGATTTGAACAATGGCTAGACCATAATGGTTTAAACCGAAATTAAAAATAAAAGTCAATTTGCTTGACTTTCGGCTTATAAAAGCCTATAAAATAAAAAGAACAAGGTGTTACATCCTCACCCCCTTAAAAGAAATCTCGACCTCGAGATTTTATTCAAAAAAATGGGGGTACTTTTGTCGCATAGTGGACTCAACCTCCCATGTATACTCAGGGCCATGACGGGCATCCCATTTGACCTTTACAATAGGTATTAACTTCCTTCAGAGCTTCTTAACCTGTCGATCCTCGATCAAAATCAGTTTCTCAACAAACCTCAGGTTTTCGTGAATTCCACTAAGCTCCTCTGGTAGTTTAAGCTTGTAAGCTCCTGATCTGACACATTCGATTATCTTGAATGGTCCGATATATCTCGGGCTCAACTTGCCTTTCTTTCCAAAGTGCATCACACCTTTCCAGGGTGATACCTTTAGCAAGACCTTGTCCCATACTTGGAACTTAAGAGGTTTACGCCTCTTGTCTGCATAACTTTTCTGCCTATCCCTGCCATCTTTGAGATGATCACGGATCTGAATAATCTTCGCCGTGGTCTCGAGGACAATCTCTGGTCCAGATGGTTGGGCTTCCCCAACCTCATCCCAACAAACGGGCGTTGGGCATTTTATCCCATACAAGGCCTCAAAAGGAGCAGCCTTGATGCTTGTATGATAACTTTTATTGTAGGAGAATTCTATTAGGTGGAGATGGTCATCCCAATTACCACCCAGGTCAATCACACATGCCCTAAGCATGTCTTCTAAAGTTTGGATTGTACGCTCACTCTGTCCATCAGTCTGAGGATGGTAAATCGTACTAAAGTTCAAGCTCGTGCTTAATGATTGTTGGAAACTCTTCCAGAAGTGAGATGTATATCTAGTATCTCTATCATATACAATAGATACTGGCACGCCATGCAGGGACATAATCTCATCCACGTACAATTTAGCCAGTTTATCAGAGCTATACGTCTCCTTGATTGGCAAAAAGTGGGTTGACTTTGTCAGCCTATCAACGATGACTCAAATCGTGTCATTGCCAAGTTTGGACTTAGGTAACTTGGTAATCAAATCCATGGTTACCATTTCACACTTCCATGTGGGAATCTCAAGTTGTTGTAGAAGTCCTGACGGCTTTTGATGTTCAGCTTTAACTTGTGAACACGTCAGACACTTAGCTACATAGGTGGCTATGGATTTCTTCATACCCATCCACCAATAATTCTTTCTCAGATCTTAATACATTTTGTCACCTCCAGGGTGAACAGAATATTTAAAATTATGTGCTTCCTGTAGGATTAGATCCCTAATCCCACCGAAGATTTGAACCCAGATTCGATCATTCAATCTAAGGATTCCGTCTTTTCCAGGTGAAAACTGATTAACAGTTCCACCCAAACCTTCACTTTGAATGTTAGCCTCTATCAAGACTTGCTTTTGAGCATCCAATAGCTTCTCATTCAAGCTAGTCTTGAGTTCAATACTCTTGGCGCTAATCCAAATTGGCTTAACCCTTTCCTTGCGACTTAGTGCATCGGCAACCACATTTGCCTTGCCGGGATGATAGCGAATCTTGCAATCATAGCCATTCAAAGTTTCAATCCTGCGGCGTTGTCGCATGTTCAAATCTTTTTGGTTAAACAGATATCAGAGACTTTTATGGTCAGTGTATATGATACACTTCGTGCCATATAAGTAATGTCTCCACAACTTGAGTGCATATACAATGGAACCCAACTAAGTCGTGCGTGGTGTAATTCCTTTCATGCACCTCTAGTTGTCGTGATGCATACGCAATCACTTTGCCTCTTTGCATCAGTACACTGCATGTATGCGAGGTATCACAATAGACAATAAAGTCTTCGATACCCTCAGGTAAAGTTAGAACTAGAGCATTGCTCAACTTGTTCTTTAGAATCTCAAAGGATTTTTGCTGCTTGGGACCCTAGTCAAACTTGACATTCTTGCGGGTCAGGGTAGTCAAAGGAGTGGCTATTATTGAGAAGTTCTCAATGAATCTTCTATAATATCTAGCCAATCCTAGGAAGCTACGTATCTCAGACGGTGTCTTTGGTGCTTCCCAATTGATGGCTTCTATCTTAGCGGGATCAACCTGGATACCACGCTCACTAATCATGTGTCCAAGAAATTGGACTTCTCTAAGCCAGAATTCGCACTTGGAGAACTTAGCATACAACTTCTCCCGTTTTAACAATTCTAGGATGCACCGAAGGTGTTTCTCGTGATCAGCTTGATTATCATGGCTTGGAGGTTTGCTCCTTCGCCTAATCGGACTATCATGGCTTGGAGGTTTGCTCCTTCGCCTAATCGGACATTGTTTATATCATCATTTTGTCCGCTATTAGGTCTATCCGCATTTAGATTCGCCATATCGATAAGCTTGGTCTAAAAACCAAAATAAATAATTGCTCAGTTGCAATATAATACTTAGTCATCGAATCTGATGACTTGGAAATTTCATCAGCCATGGTATTATTAAACCATATAGGCTATAAGGTTTGGATATATAAATCCTTCACCTTTTTAGACCAGTGTGCACAACATCACAACTACCAAAATTCATAATTTAACATTTCAAATGAATGTTGAATAAAGTAAATCAAGTATATTTAGCCTCGGTCTCATAGGACCATCAAGGGCTATGAGGTTTGGACATAGTCCATCACTTATTGGACAGTGGATCATAAAGTCACATTTGTCATTGTCGCATTGACAATTTTTAAATGAATAATAATAATAATAAATAAGCCGTGATCTCATTTGATTGAGTGGCTTTAAGGCTTGAACATAGTTCACCACCTTTAGACAGTGAGTCATAAGATCACAACTGTCATTGTCTCAATTGACAATAAAGTATAGCCCATAGGAAAATTATCACTAAGGATGTTATAATAAATGATCATCGCATTGATAATATTAGCCATGATCTAAATTGATCATATAGGCTATAAGGCTTGGACGTAGTCCACCACCTAGATAGCTAGTGTGATTTCCTCAATATCACATTGCCAGGAATATTAACATTACTTAAATGTTAATACAGAAGGTTTCTCTTAATGGGTTGACTATAAATATATATGTAGCCATGGTCTCATTTGACCATAAAGGCTATGAGGCTTGAACATAGTTCACCACCTCTAGACTGGAGGGCTAGTCATCCTTAACTGTCATTTATAATTGCCAATAATATAGGCCTTGCCATATGGCTGGTCAAAAACCATTAAGAAGATCTTTTTGAAATGTATAGCGGATCGATAAAGTTCGAATAAAAATCGAGACAATCGCTTTGAAGAGGATAATATATAAATAAGAAAATTCTCAAATTTTCCATTTCAAAAGGAAATAGTACAATACTTAGCCCAAAAGGGGCTTGAAATAAATTTAAACTACTTGTCCACATAGGGACTAAAAAAAATAGATGTCCACGCAGGGACTAAAAGGAAAAACATGTCCACGCGTACTTTTGGAATTTAAATAAATAACAATACATGTTAAATAAAAGATAGCCTTCACTCATCCTTCTTTCCCCTGACTAGCTTGGAGAGTTTCTTGAAGAACTTGTTTGTCTTCCTCTCAGTCTTTTCAGCCTAACGCTGAATTTGTTTCGCTCTCTCCAAGGCATGATTAATGGCCTCTAATTGTGGCGGTGGCAGTGGCTGTGGCTGAGGCACAGCAGGATACTGGTATCCATAATTTGGATATCAAGTAGTTGGGTAGGCGGAAGGAAAAGGAGATGGGTATAAAGCATCATGTACGACTGCCTGCATATACATAGTCATATCTGAATACGTGGGAATCGGGTTATCAAAGCCCGATGGTGGTGGTTGAACAAACATTTGAGGAGTCGGGTCCACCACTGGTACGGTATTTAAGGGTCCACCCATTTGTGGGTCCTCAGGAATAGGAGGGTATGTTTGGGGCAATGGTGGTAGCGGGCTTGACTGAGGTCCCAAACGCACAGACATGTGTGCTCCACGTTTCCTCCTTGGTGGTTCTGGTGGCGATTGTGGTTGCTCCACCGGCTCCATTTGCACGTCCTCTGGTGGAGGCGGCAGAGGCGGTGTCGAAGGTTGATAGGGAGGTGTATGAACGAATGTAAACTGGCCAAAATATTGGTCCCACTCATTAGGACCTTGGTAGGTGATCATGCATAAGATGCAGAACCACTAGAAATCTCAATTGGGTGCACATTCGACCCAGATGGTGGCATTTCCGGATCTGAGTCTTCGTCCGGCTGGTTTGGCTGGTCCAACTGGTTTTGGGCAGTTGGAGGGGTGTTGATTTACTGGTTTGGGTCAAATGACCCATGGAAGGAATGGGAATGTGAGTGATGGGATTGGTGGGAGTGATGTGAATGGTATGAATGGTAAGAATAGTGTGAAGGTGATGAGTTATGAGAATATGAATGTCTCGCATATTGAGACGAGTAGGAATCATCCGAGTATTGTCGGTGTACCGAGCTATGCGGTAGCGAGGGTGCATGTCCCGATGGACCTCCTCGCATCGGTCCCTTACCTTTGCCTCTAAATCTTGGCGGCTTGATTAATTCCTGTCAAAAATCAAAAACAATATATATATATATATATATATATAACGTAATAAAGAATAAAGATAGGAGTTAATCCTAGGTTAATGCCTAGACTCAGAAAGTCTAAGGATTATGCAATTATGCTGGTTGAGATTAAACACAAAAGACTAGTGTTTAATTCTCTCAAACATTGGCTCTGATACCAACCTGTCACACAACGATATTTCAACATCACCCGATGGGCCCGGTTGGGGAGTACGTGACGAGATTGATATTAAATACACAGATAGCATAGCGAAAGTCATGGATTTAAATTATTACAATATAAATGTCCGAGTGTTCAAAATATTATACAGACGGATAATGTATCAAAAGATCCACAGGTGGATCGTAAATTTACAAAATGAAATAACAGACTATTAGGCTTCTATGCAAGGAGTTGCAAATTCCTCTTAAGCATTACTAGGCACTTCCAGCCTATTTCGTAACCTTGCAACCTGTCACTTAGGGGCTGTTTGGTAGCCTCTTAATGACCATTCAGATGCTACCTCTTAATGGTTTAAAACCTCTGAATGAATAAGAGGTAACCTTAAGTCTGAATGGTTAAGAGGTAACCTCTGAATGGTAAATCATCACATGTCACATTCTTCTACCTTCTCATTGGTAAAATTCTTAATGGAGGTAGCCTCTTAATGACCATTCAGAGGCTACCAAACAGCCCCTTAGTCTTTTAAAGATACATCAGTTTACACTGGTAAATACAAATAACCGACACATTTTGAAAATATTTCAAAATTGTTTTAAGTGCAAAAAGGCACATGTATTTTATAAGTAACTTGGGACAATGATAATAATCTTGTATACAGTTTTACATGCCTGTTAATACATATGGGGCCCGGTACAGAAACTGATAACATGATTAACCGACATGCCACTTTTAACCCATAAAGGGTATCCCCAATATGGGTAGAAAAATATTTTATAATAGCATTAACATCTATCAGGTGTATGCAAACACCCCGTACTTAAGTCGTGGCCATTCGCAATTAAATGAGCTGAGGATATCCAAGACACGGTCGCGTTAACCCCCAATGTTTAAGTTATTAGACAAAACATATTAAAATGGGTTATGCGGATTTTCTAGTCACAATTCGACATATGATCCCATACCCGACCAAGTGGTAATAATTTACTGTATCCCAATCCCGTATAGGGAAAATAGGTTAAGAGTATTTACCTGGCTTAAACAAGTCTTACAATGCAAGAAAATATAATAAGCACAACCGTTATCAATTAACTAAGCTTGGTTACAATCTACTAGAATGCCTTAGTCTGGAATGAATGGTATTATAACCAATTAGATTGTTAACGGGTCTTATTCAAGTCATAGACTTGCACCGGTTAACTTAAAATAACAAGAACAGTACGATACGCTTGATTAAGGGATGACCGGATAGAATGTAGTTTAATCCCTACAAGTACTAAGACTTGTATAATATGGGAAAACTATATACGTTCTGGAATTTGAAATAAAATTGAAAGGATTTGACTCATTTCGGTAAACTTACGTAAACTAGTTACATAAGTTCAATTGTACGCGCATAGGCAATATCAGGTGATTGGATGAGCAATAAACAAGTTCAATATGCCAAAATATTTTAAATATGTTATCAAGTCAGTAGGTAACCAAGGTTATATAATCATTATGGTTTAAAACCAAAATATGCACCATAAGGGTATTTTAGTCATTATGTGACATACGTTAAGAACTTGTATAAAAACTTATGTTATGAACAAGTTTATTCTGCCAAAATACTTTAATTATTTAATAACATCAGTAGGTTATAAATTTTGTATGATGATTATGGTTTAAAATCAAACTATGCACCATAAGGGCATTTTGGTCAATATATAACATAATTTATGAACTTGTAAAAAAAACTCATGTTATGATCAGGTTCATTATACCAAAATATGTTAATTATAATAACATATTAGTAGCTTATTCAATTTACAAGTTCATCATTGCTTAAAACCAAGTTTTATACAAAAAGGGCATTTTGGTCATAAATAGGCATATTATAAGAACTTGTGTAAAAACTCAGAATCTGATTATAATCAAGTAGCATAACCACAGAGGGTTATTCTACACTATAATATGATTATAATGCAACTTAGATTCAGTAACTAAAGTTGCTAAATCGGGTCAGAATCGAAAGTCAAAGCAGAAGTCAAACTGCTTGACTTCGGTTGCGAACCGACATGTAAACTGGAAATAACGGGCTGAACATGTTCATACATGTTCTAATATTAGTTACCAATGATTTAGTGTCAAAAACATGAGTTATAACATTTACAAGTTCATTTTATAAAGTTTCCGAAAATCGGCCCTTTCACTTTTTATTTAATTTAACTTTGACTTGTCATTTGACCCACTTAACATGATTTCCAGGGGACGCCCTTTTGAGGGATTAACACCTACCTTATTATGATCACATAGCCATGTTCGATTCGAATAATGGCTGTACCATAATGGTTTAAACCGAAAGTCAAAGCAAAAGTCAATTTGCTTGACTTTCGGCTTATAAAATCCTATAAAATAAAAAGAACAGGGATGGAGCACTTATAAGTGGTCCAGGAGAATGCATAGAACTTAAAGGATGCTCCCAGAGAGATCAGGAACTTCCAATATAGCAGAAAGAAGAGAAAATGAAGAATGAGCAAGTTTTTCAAGTGATCAAGGCCCCTATTTATAGTTGAGGAGCTTGATTTAGGATCATAACAGGTGTTGGAGCTGATATAGGATCACTCCAGGTGTTTTAGGACATTTCATGAACAGCTAGAAGGTGGCATGGTGCGAGAAACGTGGCAAGGTTGCAGAGTTCCTTGGCTACTGCCACTGGCAGTCGCTTGCGGACCATATGGCCTTCTGGCTTACGATCCGTAAGCTATGTATGCGCACACAGTTTTCATCGCCCTTACGGACCGTAAGCCATAAGGCTTTGTGGTCCGTATCCGCTACTCAAAACTCAAAAATAAACATGCTTACGGTCCGTAAGCTCTAAGGCTTACGGTCTGTAGAGGGTTACTCAGAGGCAATATTTTGGCATGTTGACACCTTTAGTCCCTCCACATTCAAAGTTTCAAAAGTTGTCAAAATTAGTCTCTCTCGTCCAATTTATTAGACATAATTGAGAGTATGGACACGTGCCATTGTATAACTCGACACAAATTTACGAGGTGTTACACCTCGGGCACTAAAATGGTATTTTTTTTCAATTCCCACAGATTGAATAGGTAAAATGATACAATATTTTACAATTGTATTTACACTTATCCGACAATATATTAACTGCCAACATATGAAATTGTATTTGTAATTATCCACCATAATATTAAATACTATTACTATAATTGTTTTAAGGATATTATTTAAATATTATATTCCTACTATCCAACCAATTTGATATCATATGTAACCTCTTTCTTCATAGTTGAGTATATGCATACATTTGGAGAGGATCTATGATGCGATGATTACATGAACGTCAGTTTTCCAGCCATCCATCGCTTCATTTCGTCAACTAGAAAGGCAACCATTAAGAGCCTATAGGTACCGACATATACCTCATCTGATTGTTAATGGAATTCTGTGTTTAAATTCCATTTTCTCTCAATTCCACTCAAGCATATCTATGTGCAAATATGTTAACACCCATCAAAAATCAAAACCCAATCCGGTAATAGAGATAGGAGAAGAAATCGTAGAATTACATCAGAGCAGAAAGATAAAAGTTGAAGGAATAACCAAAATCACAAAACGAGTGCAATTTATTCAACTAGTGGAAAATGTGAGTATGCCCGATAATACTTAAGATGATTATTGATGTTTGTTTAAATGCTTATGCCGTATGTTAATTTGGACCAATAACTAAAGCTAGACATAAATGTTTTGCTTATACAAAAGAATATTCGTATCTGATACTAAAAACTTTGATAACCAACATTCCGCCGCAACGATCAGGTAGTGTCAACTCGTTATAATTAATAACAAAAAATAAAATTATAATAACCTAAAATTAAAGCATGGGTTAAACACTTAAACAACTTAAACTTAAACATAAAAATATATAGATTTGGCCTAGTATTATAACTTATCAGTTCGGTTATTAAAAATGGTTACTCGAAAACCGAACCAAAACTTTCGGTTATTAAAAATCCAAAAACCGAACCATCGGTTTTTGTTTCGGTTCGGTTTTTTCAGTAACGGTTTGGTTATTTTGGTTTTCTGCTCACCCCTAATAGTTCCACATATATAATGGTTCACGATCACCATCATACATTAGCTCCTGAAACACATGTGAAAATAGGTACGTCAGCATAAAAATGCCTATGAGATACATAGGTTTTATTGAAGAAGGATTCATGACTTGTAAGTTAAAAGAAGTGTTTAACAAAGGTAGTCATGAATCTTGTAAAATGTTTTCTTTTATAAAATCATGTGAAAATCGATGTGAAAATCAAATGATATAAAAGAATGATGTATGGTTAAATAAATAACCAAGTGAAAATGAATTTGTAATAAACATGTCATTTGTAAAACAATGTCATTTGAAATATGTAATTTGTATAAAATGTGTCATGTCTTTGTCTTTGTTGAAGTGGTTTAGATAACGCTACGATATATAATATCATAAAAGTACTTATATATAGGAAGTACCAGCGGCGTATCCACCATGCTTTTATCATATTACACACGCCTCGTTATTTGAATCACTTATCAATAACCATCAAAAATGTCTTGTCAAAACCAATGTCGAATGTCATGTGTAAACAGTGTCAAATGTCATGATGTCTTGTATAAACCATGTCTTCTATAAACAATTGTCTTGTATGGTGAATAAAGAGTATTTACTCAAACCATATGTATAATGTCATGTACAATCAAATGTCATGTGTAACCAAATGTTATGTACAAAATAATGTCTTTGTATAAACCAAAGTTTAAATCAAAAGTTATGTTTTGCAAAACCAATGCTTTATTGTTAGGAACATTTATGCAGTAATGTTTATCGCATACATTCAAGCCTTGAGACTGTTGGATAAACCCTAAACAAGTCAAAGATTTATCAAAAATGTTTTCGGATTTTGTCATTCCCTACTTCCAAACAAACCTAGGAAGCCGGGAACGGGATTTGTCAAGTCCTATGGTACCATTACATACTACCGAGCGGCGTGATCAATATTAATGAATGTATTTTTGTCCCGTTAAACATACCAAATGTCATAACCATTGTAAGCATGTTATGTGAAAACCATGTACTAAGTATGCTAAGTAATCATACGAAGTAGAAATGTCTATGAAATCAATGT
This sequence comes from Helianthus tuberosus, assembly GCA_030545235.1. Classification (NCBI taxonomy): domain Eukaryota; kingdom Viridiplantae; phylum Streptophyta; class Magnoliopsida; order Asterales; family Asteraceae; genus Helianthus; species Helianthus tuberosus. The sequence continues at coordinate 130,075,054 of CM060412.1, read as the reverse complement.
GCTAGCATGCTCAGTCAACATACATAGCAGAAATGTAATGTAAATCAATGTGCCCATATGCTGAGTAAACATATGCAGCAAAAGTGTCTATGAAATCAATGTGTTAGCATGCTTAGTCAACATACATAGCAAAACATAATTGAAATCATGTACTATATGTGTACTAGTTGAACATAGCAAGCATATGTCATGAAAAGCATGAAAACATGAAAGTAACAAGTAGGCACATGTGTATCACCCCAAAATATTTGAAAGCGGTAAAAGAGGGGACTATGTACTCACTTGAGATTGCTTAATAGTCTTGGAATAAAGACCAAGTAACGCTCAAAGGATCACGGAATCAAACGGTACCTAATATAGGTAACTATGTTAATAATCGAATCCTAAATCGGGAGATAGGATAGAATGAGGTCTTGTAAACCAAATGAGTGTTGGAACTCATATGATATGATTTAACAAGACCTACATTCTGATTTGAAAGTAATCCTAAGTGCTTATGACCCATTATGACCCATTAAGGTAGTTTACGCTACTTTAACGCGTCATTTGAGCAAAAGCGCGTTCGGATGGTCTAACTAGCCCTATGACAAGTATTATATGCCCTAACATGTTTAATAATGTTGCATAATCAGTTTAGGTGTCAAAATTTTGGTTACATATGCTTAAAATGAAATTATGCGCAAAAAGGGCATTTTGGTCATTTTCCTAAGGCATATAAACTACTTATCATACACCTAATTAAACGAAGTGACCATAAGGTATAACCTCGGAAGGTTATTCCCTATACAAATATGGTCACAATATATGTTTGGTCGGATCCTAATGATCGACCAAACGGGTCGGGTTTGAAAGTCTAAGCGGTTGTTAAGACCGCTTGACTTACGACCCTAAATAAGCACTAAACTAGTAGTGACGACTTAAACATGTTAAAACATGTTTAACTAAGTTAGAAAACTGATTTGGTATCAAAACAAAGTGTTTTGATACCTAAAAATAGTTCCGTCGTAAAATGCACATAAACGTGTATTTTGACCGAAACTTTGACTCGTCACTACGACTAGTTAACGTGGTAATTAGTAGGTATAATCTCTAGGGATTGTAACCATCGTGATTACAATCACGTTGCAAAGTTCGATTGAACTTTGACTTGACCAATTCATGGTCAAAACCAAAAGTCAAACAGTAGTCAAACTGTTTGACTTTCAGCTTGTAATTGCTGAAAATAAATGAACAAGCCATAAAAGAACACTTACAAAATGCTCTAAGGCTGGAAAATGAACTAGAAAACTCAGGTAAGAGGCCTCCAAACAAATGGTAGCCTCTACTTAGAGTTGTAGAGATGAGAAAATGAGAATGAGCAAGTTTGTGAAGTGAAGGGAAGGGGTATATATAGTTGTTCTTGAAGCTTTGGATCATGACAAGTGGATTATGTATTGCCCAAGGATTGATTTTGGTCCATACATGTGTTCAAGATCTGAATATATGCTTGGAAAACACTTATACTTGGCCTCCAAACAATGAAAACCATCAAAGAACAAGTTGGAAACAAGCTGGCAGTTGAAAACAGTTGTTCTGTCGAAACACAGGGGTTGCGTGACGCGACAGAGGCACCCACCAGGGGTCGCGCGACGCGAGCATGTGTATCAGAGTTTCAAAATTTACAGTTTTAGTCCGTGCACACTTTTAAGCATGTTTTCGACGCGTTTATCCCCCGTTAAGCGATTTTTAAGGCTCTACAAGGATGTTAAAGCATAGGGGACTTGAAATATGCTTGGAAATATCACGCATGTCGGTTCGTTTGGTCGTACGATCGCATTTTTCGGTTAATTACGACGAAACTCGAACGGACGCGAAAACGATCCAAATTGCGCAACGAATGTTATTTTTACATTCCTATCACTAAAATATAATAATTTAGTGATTACAAAAATTTTTGGATGTCCGGAAATGGTCAGAACGCAAGATATGCATGTATATGCAAACTTTCGTAGTTTTTACGCTTTTAGTCCTTATGATCAAATAAGCGTATTTTCGCATACCGAACCCCTCAAAACTTATTTCTAAGCTATGTTAAGGGTATTTAGGGTATGTTTAGCCTATGATCATGTTCCAGGGTGTACGTTGCTATACGAATTGGTAGACTTTTGCAGTTTGTCGCAAATAGTCCCTGTGATCGAATAAACTTGTTTTTGCCATACCAAACCCTTCAAAACTTATTTCTAAGTTATGTAAAGGTTATTTAAGGTATGTTAAGCTTATGTCACTTTTCCGGAGTGTGTGTCGCATTAAACTGATTACGTTTACGCATCAGTTTGCGTATAACTTTCCAGAAAGCGTTTAAGAGTTTTAAATCGAACAAAAATCAAAATGTGCAAAATGTCAAACATAAATAAACAAATATTGGGGTTAAAACACATTGTTTTATTGATATTTGAATTGTTCAGAGTTATACAATGATTACACAAGCACAAATTTCACAGTCTCCCCTACTTTAGGAAATTTCGTCCCGAAATTTATTTAGAGGAAACTTGTGAGAATAGATGTGGATATTTCTCTTTCATTTGATCTTCACGTTCCCAAGTAAATTCCGGGCCATGTTTAGATTCCCAGCGAACTTTGACAATTGGTATGCGCTTGCGTTTGAGCTTCTTGACTTCACGGTCCATTATTTCCACTGGTTTCTCAACGAAGTGCATCGTGTCATCAACACGAATTTCATCAAGTGGTATGTGGAGGTTCTCATCAGCTAAACACTTTTTGAGATTGGACACGTGGAAGGGTGGATGAACATTTCCAAGTTAAGGAGGTAGCTCTTATCTGTAGGCTACTTTTCCGATTCTTTCAACGATCTTAAATGGTCCCACATATCTTGGTGTAAGTTTTCCTTTCTTTCCAAATCTAATCACACCTTTCCAAGGGGATACCTTGAGTAGGACGTGATCACCGACTTGAAATTCCAAGGGCTTGCGTCGTCTATCCGCGTAACTCTTTTGACGGCTTCTAGCTGTTTGAAGGTTATCGTGAATTTTCTTGACCTTATCTGTAGTCTCTAGAATGAGTTCAGGTCTAGTAAGCTGAGGTTCACCTATCTCATTCCAGCAGACCGGTGAACGCCATTTTCGACCGTATAAAGCCTCGAAAGGAGCCATGTTGATGCTGGAGTGGTAACTATTGTTGTAGGAGAATTCGATCAACGGTAGATGCGAATCCCAACTACCACCAAAATCGATCACACAAGCTCTAAGCATATCCTCCAGTGTCTGGATTGTTCTTTTAGATTGACCATCCGTTTGAGGATGATAAGCTGTGATTAAGTTAAGTTGGGTTCCCGATTATATGGTTCTCCAAAAGTGAGACGAGAATCGAGCATCTCTGTCAGATATAATGCTCAAAGGAACACCATGTCGGGATACAATCTCATCCACATAGATTTTAGCAAATTTGTCAGCAGATAGATCCTCACGGATCGGCAAGAAGTGTGCTGACTTTGTAAGACGATCAACGATTACTCAAATGACATCATGACCTCTTTTAGTGCGTGGCAGTTTGGTAATGAGATCCATAGCAATGTTTTCCCATTTCCAAACAGGTATCTCTGGTTGCTCCAACAATCAAGAGGGATGTAGATGTTCTGCCTTAACCCTAAGACAAGTAAGGCATTTGGATACGTACAAGGCAATGTCTTTCTTCATACCCGGCCACCAATACTGGGTTCGAAGATCCTTATACATTTTGTCTACACCAGGATGAATCGAATAACGAGACTTGTGAGCTTCATCCATTAACAAGGTGCGGAGATTGTATTGTCTTGGGACCCACAAACGGTCCATGAAATAATATAACCCATTGTCTTTCAGTTCAAGCTCAGGCTTAAGATGATATGGTAATTCCTTACCCATCAAGTCTTGTGAAACACAAGTACGTTGAGCTTGAGAAATGCGGGCTTGAATATCAGATCGAACCTGAACACAATGAAGCTTGACACGTTCCTTACGACTCAATTCATCAGCCACGACATTCGCCTTAACAGGATGGTAGCGAATTTCGCAATCGTAGTCGTTTAGAAGTTCAACCCAACGTCATTGCCTCATGTTTAGTTCTTTCTGATTGAAAATGTGCTGGAGACTTTTGTGGTCAGTGAACACTACACATTTTGTACCATACAGGTAGTGTCTCCAGATTTTGAGAGCAAAAACTATTGCGCCTAACTCAAGATCATGAGTCATGTAGTTCTTCTCATGTACCTTCAGCTGTCTCGATGCATAGGCTATGACTTTGTTTCGTTGCATAAGAACACAGCCAAGGCCTAAGTTGGATGCATCACCATATATGACAAAATCGTTGTTGCCCTCAGGTAAAGATAAGATAGGTTCATCACAGAGTTTCTGTTTCAAGGTCTGAAAAGCTTCTTCCTGTTTGGGTCCCCACTCAAAAGGTTTATTCTTTTGAGTTAAAGCTGTGAGAGGAACCGCAATCTTGGAGAAGTTTGCAATAAAACGATGTAATAACCCGCGAGACCAAGAAATGAACGAACCTCAGTAGGAGTAGTAGGTGTATCCCAATCCTTAATCGCACTGATTTTGGCGGGATCTACATGTATACCTTGTTCGTTAACGATGTGTCCCAAAAATTGAACTTCCTTAAGCCAAAAATCGCACTTGGAGAACTTGGCGAAAAGCTGTTCTTTCTTTAGGAGTTCCATTGTAAGACGGAGATGTTGTTCATGATCAGCGCGTGTCTTAGAATTGATCAAAATGTCATCAATGAAAATAATGATGAACTTGTCCAAATAAGGCTTATAAACCCTATTCATCAAGTCCATGAAAACAGCAGGCGCATTAGTTAAACCAAAGAGCATAACAGTGAACTCATAGTGACCATATCTTGTGCGAAAAGTTGTCTTGGGAATATCTTCTTCGAGTACACGAAGCTGATGATACCCAGAACGTAGATCAATCTTTGAAAAGCAAGTAGCACCCTGTAACTGATCAAAGAGATCATCAATGCTAGGTAGGGGATATCGATTCTTGATGGTGAGTTTGTTGAGCTCACGATAATCGATACACATACGAAAAGATCCATCTTTCTTTTTCACAAATAGGACAGGAGCGCCCCAAGGTGAAAAGCTCGGACGGATGAATCCTTTGTCAGATAACTCCTGAAGCTGTTTAGATAACTCTTGCATCTCAGACAGTGCAAGACGATAAGGAGATTTAGCAATAGGATTAGCACCAGGTACAAGATCAATACGGAACTCAACTTGACGTGCTGGGGGTAAACCAGGTAATTCTTCAGCAAATACCTCAGGATAATCCCGAACAACAAGGATGTCTTGAATAGTCTTACCTTTGCCTTTCTCCTCTACGACATGTACCAAGAAGGCCACATAGTTCTTTCGTAGGTATTTTTGGGCTTGGGTACATGTCATGAGTTTGAGACTACTAGCAGGTTTCTCACCATGAACCTCTAAGATCTCACCAGTCGAAAGCGGTATACGGACAATATTTTCAAAACAAACCACCTCAGCATGGTACTTGGCTAACCAATCCATTCCCACTATAACATCAAAGCTTCCAAGTTGCATCGGCGTGAGGTCAATAAGAAAAAGATGGTTATTAAGGTTCAACTGGTAATTCCGAAGGACAGAATCGAGTACAACGGGTTCACCACTAGCTACCTCTACTCTCAAGGGCTTTCCTAGTTTTGTTCTAGTCATGGAAAGCAAAGGATCAAAAGCTAAGGATACAAAACTCTTATCGGCACCCGAATCAAAAAGAACAGAAGCAGGTTGGTTGTTAACAAATAACGAACCGTTCACCACCTCGTTGTCTGCACGTGCCTCATTTGCATTCATGTTAAAGACTCGTCCACAAGCTTGATTCGCATTTGCCAACTTCGGGCAATTGTTCCTGTAGTGGGTCAGATCCCCACAGTTACAACAAGACCCAGGCGGGTAATGAGGTCGTGCAGGTTATGCCGGTTGTTGAGCAGGGTTTTGAGCTGCTTGATTCTGGGTAGGAGCAAATCGACAAGTATTGGCAAGATGACCAGATTTCCCACAGTTAGTGCATATGCGGCACTGTACATGTGGTTGGTGGTGGCTGTTACATTTATTGCACAAAGGTGCATTGCCAGCATACTGCCTTTTGGCTGGTGGTTGTGCGGGCTGATTTGGAGCTACCTGATTAGGTTGTGCCACAACTGCAAATTTCTTGGAAGCTTTACGCTTCCTTGACTTCTTAGAAAACTCAGCCTTCTTGCCTTTTTGTTTCTCATTCTTGTCAGACGGTTTCTTGTCACCCTTTCTGTGGAGTTTACATTTCTTGACTTGAGAGTCAGTCAAGGTTGCAGCTAGCTCAATGGCCTGTCTGACGGTAGTAGGATTACTGCCAGTGACAATATCCTGAACAGGATCTGGCAAACCGTCAATGTATTTCTCAATTGCCTTGTCCAAAGGCATGACCATTGTCGGACAGAGCAAGCTTAACTCCTCATATCTATCGGTATAAGCCCGGTGTTCACCACTGTCTTGCTTCAGATCATGGAACTGATTTTCCAATACCCTCTGCTCGTGACGAGGGCAGAACTCTTTCATCATTAGAGCCCTTAGTTCCTCCCATGTCTGACCCAAAGCAACATCAGCCCCTTGATCTCTCATCACTCCGTTCCACCACGTGAGTGCCCTCTTTTGAAACACACTAGAAGCAAGGGACTTTACGGTTGTTAGGACACTGAATATGGCGAAATGTACTCTCAAGACTCTCAAACCACTGTAGGAGCCCAGTTGCTCCTTCAGAACCACTAAACTTGAGTGGTTTAGCCGAATTAAACTATTTAAAGTTGCACGGAGCAGGTGCATTATTGTTATTGTTGTTGGCTTGGTTAATTTGAGTAATGAGATTTGGCAGTACAGCAGTCATCTGTTGTGCTATAATAGTTGCCAGTTCGGCATCTGGTTGTTGTACGTTTCGTCGAGGAGGCATTCTAAAAGAGGAAAACATGAGAGAAAACGAGTGAGATGACATGATGAAAAATGAGATGTCACAAATATTGACAAAAGTAAGGATCGTGGTCATTTGTTCATTACCTCAAAACAAACAAACGACACACAGTGATAAATCAAAGTAAATGGGTCATAATAATGTATCGCGAAGACATGTTTTAGGCTATAAGTGGACACTCACCCCAAGAGTTCCCAGGTAAGAGTGATTGGTCCGATACTGCGGATTTCATCTCATGCAACCCTAAGCCTTTCACGGGCAGTGATGGGGTAACTGCTATGCTCGAGTGGTTCGAAAGCATTGAAGTTACCTTCATTAACAGCGAGTGCCCAGATCATCTAAAGACTAGGAGTGCTACTGGAATGTTCCAAGGCAGAGCGTTGGAGTGGTGGTCGAATGAGAGAAATATCCGTTCTAATGAAGAAGCCTATGCTCTTCCATGGGCTGAGGTGCGAGAACTCATGATGCTCGAGTTCTGCCCTCCTCATGAACAATTGAAGCTTGAAGAAGAGTTCTGGCATTTGAAGCAGGTTAGTGATGATAACCTGGCTTATACTACCCGGTTCAAGCAGCTAAGTCTTATCGTTCCTCACTTGGTTTCGACTCCTAAGCGGATGATAACCAAGTATATCAACGGCCTACCTCCTGCCATGCGAGATTCCATCGAAGCAGCTCAGCTAGAAACTATCGAGGAAGTCTACCGTCTCGCAGCTAGTCTCAACAACAATCGTGTGCGTGATAAACAGTTTGCTACCCCTTCACCTTCGAAGTCTGAAAATCAGGTCACTCAGCAGCCAAGTGGCAGCAAGAACAAGAAATGGAAGTCTCAGGGTTCGGGGTGCAATACCATTACCCCTGCTGCAAACCCTGTTGTTAAACCTGCTCCTGCTACTACTGCTGCTAACCCTGATGCTCCTGAAGCAAAGAAGCAATACACTGGGTCTTACCCCAAGTGTGCAACTTGCAACTTTCATCATCCTACCGCTTCTGCATGTCGTCTGTGTACCAACTGTAATCGCTATGGTCACATGACTCCCTACTGTCGTCAAGCTAACCCTGCACCGCAAGCTCACCAAGCCCCAGCTCAGGCAGCTTTACCTGCACCCCCAGCTCCTCTGCTGAATCCAAAGCCAATCAATGCTGTTCGTGCATGCTACAAGTGTGGAGATACTACTCACCTTTATAACCAGTGTCCTCAGCTGAACCCAGATCAACACGCAGCCGCTCATGGACGAGCATTCAATCTCAATGCTAATCAAGCTCACAACAACAATGACGTGGTGAATGGTATGTTTCTTGTTAATAATCTTTATGCTTCGATCCTATTTGATACTGGTGCCGATAAAAGCTTTGTGTCCGTGGAATTTGAGTCTTTGATTAACTGTGCACGCTCTAAGTTACCTGAGTCGTTCTCTGTTGAAGTCGCCAATGGCAAGTCTATTCTTGTTAATTCTATCGTGCGTGATTGTTCCTTGATTCTTAACGGTCACGTTTTCTCTATTGATCTCATACCAATGCGTTTGGGTAGCTTTGATGTTATTATCAGCATGGATTGGTTGCGTAAGAATCACACCGAAATTGTTTGTCACGAGAAGCTTGTTCGTCTTCCTCTTCCATCTGGTGATCTTTTGCATGTTTATGGAGACCGACCTTCGAGAGGACTAAGGCTGATGTCATGCACACAAGCGAGCAGAAGTTTACGTAAACGGAACCCTGCCTTCTTGGCCCACGTGGTGGAACAAAAAGGCAAGGGGAAGAACATAAACGATGTTCCAATTGTGTGTGATTTCACTGATGTCTTTCCTGAAGATCTACCGGGTCTTCCTCCTCCTAGATCCGTCGATTTTCGTATTGACCTCGTACCTGGTGCGACTCCTGTCGCCAGGGCTCCCTATCGTCTTGCACCTTCCGAGATGCAAGAGTTATCTAGCCAACTACAGGAATTACTCGATAAGGGTTTTATTCGTCCAAGTACCTCTCCGTGGGGTGCTCCCGTACTATTTGTCAAGAAAAAGGATGGTTCATTTCGTATGTGTATCAACTACCGTGAACTTAATAAGCTTACCGTGAAGAACCGTTACCCTTTACCTCGCATCAACGACTTATTTGACCAACTACAAGGCGCGTCCCGCTTCCCTAAGATTGACCTAAGTTCTGGATATCATCAACTACATGTCCTCGAAGATGATATTCCTAAAACGGCGTTTCGTACTCGATATGGACACTACGAGTTCGTGGTCATGCCTTTTAGCTTGACCAACGCACCTGCAGTGTTCATGGACCTTATGAATCGTGTTCGTAAACCCTATTTGGACCGTTTTGTTATAGTCTTTATTGATGATATCCTTATTTATTCTAAATCTAAAGCTGGTCATGCTCGCCATTTACGTCTTATGCTCGAGCTTTTACGTGGTGAACGACTATATGCTAAGTTTTCTAAGTGTGAGTTTTGGATTGATGAAGTGCAGTTTCTTGGTCATATTGTTAGTAGTCAGGGTATTCATGTTGACCCTTCTAAAATTGAGGCAGTGAAGAATTGGTGTACGCCTAAGTTCGTGTCTGAGATTCGTTCCTTTCTAGGATTGGCGGGTTATTACCGCCAGTTCATCGCGGATTTTTCTAAAATCGTTATTCCTCTTACTTCTCTAACTCTCAAAACGAATCAAAGACGGGAACGCGGAAAGGTTGGATTGGCCAAGTGGCAATCCGATCGGATTGCCACCCGATCGGATTACCACCCGATCGGACCACCACCCGATCGGACCACCACCCGATCCGTGCACACTACCCATCCTCTCACACTCTCCACACTATAAATAGGCCTGTCACATCACTTTATTCCCTGATGTGACAGCCCTGTCCGACCAGACGCACGCACACTATATTTCTTCATTTTCCCATCGATTTCGGTACGTTTTCAGCTAGATCCTTGTACTTTCTTGATCTACACCTCATTCTCTACGTGATTCACCATTGAAATCACACTTTTCACCGTGCAATCTCTCAGATCTGAGATCTTAAGGATGATGTCATCATGGTGGTTTGTACAAACTACTATATGAGGTCATTCTTGGCAAGATCTAGCTCAGATCTTAGGGATTCCATGTATTTATCACCAAATCTAAACTAAATCTAAGTATTTTCAAGATAAAACTTAAGTTTCTTCATCTTTCCTTCAATCTGTTACTTTAAATGGTGAGATTCGGTCCTGAACGGACTATAGACTTGATTAATAGCCTAGAGTCGGCTCAAGGATGGATTTCCACCGGAGGATGATGGCTGGAATACGGAGTTTGACATAAACATTATCGTGAACAGTAACTGATCGGACTGGGGTGGTTCCCACCCGATCAGAACGGATGTGCGACGAAGAGTTTACCATTGTCACAATACGTACCATGCCGTCATCATTAAACTTAGATAATTTTACAAAATGGTTAAGGGAACGAGGTTCGCCCGATCGAGCGGCAACCCGATTGGACAGCCGTCCGATCGGACAACCACCCGATTAAGCAACACTTGCTTTGCAACCTTGGAACTTGGAAACCTTCCAACACTTAGTAACTTTTTAGAAACTTGGAGTTTTGGAGATCTCAATCAAGTGGCAAGCCGATCGGACAGCCGCCCGATCGAGCAGCCACCCGATCAAGATAACCGAACCCTTAAACTACATTCTTGAACAATTGACACTTGAAACGAATGACCACCCGATCGGACAGTCATACGTTTCACCCTCACACTAAGCCACCCGATCGGACAGCCGTCCGATCGGACAGTCTTTCGTTTCGCACTAAGTCACCCTATCGACTGGCATTCCGATCGGATAGCCATCCAATCGGACAGCCATCCGATCCAGTAACAGTTTCCAACACTTTACACAATCTCGTTATTATGCCCGACTCTTATCCTATCATAATCTAATCAGGCTAATTCTAAAGAGAGCTCCCTTTGATCCAATAACAGTTGCGACTGTTAAGCAATCACTGTGAGTATACTCGATCCCCTTTTTACAATTAAAACTTTGGGTGTAACATGTATTCTATATAAACTTGAATCTTTGAAATCTAAAATCTATCCTATGTGTATTTGAAAACTTGTGTATTCTAGTATTCTATTTGTGCTATGTGACGTTCAATCCAGGGTGTGTAGTTCCGCCTTAACAATAGTAGCGCTATAGGTGATGTGTGTAAAATGCAACATATAAAGTACATCAAGTGAGGCATAAAACTAACCCTTTTTAGTACTAATGTTGGAAAAAGTGTGTTTTTGTCTTCCTTTTGTATTTTCAGGATTAAATGAGCTCAAATAAACAAAAGAAGCAAAAAGGCAGCTAAATCTAACATAAATACAAGAAAAGGAATAAACGTGGCATGCCCGACCCCTCGACAGCATCCTCTCAAGAAAAAAACAAGAGAACAGAAGGCTAAACACGTCCCGTGCTCAATGAGCACGGGGGCGTGCCCAAGTGTCTGCAGAAAAGAAAAAGTTGTAGAAGCTTCTATCACCCACCACGGGGGCGTGCCCAGCGGACACGGGGCCGTGGTTAACTCTAAGATTCGTAGAATCTAGGCAAATCTTGATAGTACAGATACGCTTCTGCACACGGGTTCGTGCCCAGCGGACACGGGGGCGTGGTCAACTAAGGCAGACAAACTGCATTTAATGAAGAAAGAGAAGAGGGGTGGACACGGGGCCGTGTCCGGGCTTCTGTGCAAGCTATAAATAGGGGTGCTTGGCTCACTTGCAAATCATCCCTTGGCAAACCACCTCTCTCACACTTCACCCACCCACCACCACCATCACAACCCACATCCACCACCATCATCCATCATCCATCATAGAGTAGGTGTAATAGTCTCGGGATCCAAGATTGATAGTAAGAGTTCTTGACAATCATTGGCCATGTTTGCCTAAGTCTCTTACATCACTTGGTGAAGACAAGCATTTAGTGTAATACTTTTTATTTTTAATCTTTTCACACTTTTTATTTGGTTATGTATTAATGACTTTAATAACTAGTTTCTTATGTTGAAGGTGATCTTGCTTATCATTTGTCCGTGGTGTCTTGGTGTTATTTTACTGTCTATATAAAATAAAAGATTTACATCATTGTGACTTATTTCAACATTGTGACTTATCATTTGTCCATTTGTGGTGACCCGCACTCGGTACAATATTGTGACTTATTTCAACCATCCACATCATACACCTATTATGAGGAGCCCGGGTACGAGCCATCAACTTCATACACATCCTATGAAGACCCAAGGTATGAACCTTCTCCCTCATACTCATGTTTTGATGAACCAAGGTATGAGCCTTCATACTCATACTTTGAGGAACCAAGATATGAGCATCCACCTTCATATGCCTATTATGAGGAACCATGGCGTGAACAACCCACCTCATATGAGTATTATGAAGAACAAAATTATGACCCTTATCCATCATATACTTACAATGAAGAATAATGGTGTGAACCATCTACTTCCTATGAGTATTATGAGGAACAAAGGATCGAACATCCGAATTCAAGCTTTGAGGATCCTGATCCTTACTCTATCACCAACATAGCCGATAGGATAATAGAACAAATTAAAACTATCGAACGTTGCATAAAAGAATCTCGCGCAAGGGAAGAGGAGTCCCGCGCAAGAGAAGAATTAACTTGTAATAAAGAAGAGATAGTTGAAAATGTAAAAATGGAAGAACAAGTAAGTGAAAAACCGACACATGAGTTAAACAACGAGAAAGGTGAGTCCGACAACGTTAAAATTCAAGAAGAGTCTAATTTTGAAAAAATTAATCTCTTGTCACCTTCTTTCGAAAATCATTGTTTAGTACCCACTCATGCTAAGTTTTTAAAAGAGTTAAACACTAACACTAAAATTGACGAAACGGTAAGCATTAGGTTAACAAATGATCAAACTTCGCTAATAAAAGAAGACCCATTTGAAATTAACATTAAACTGGTTCCATGTTTTTTTCAAAACTCCTTTATTAGTAATATTACAATTGATAAAGATCTTTGTGTTAATATAATGCCAAACTACATTTTCGAAAAATTAAGTATTGGTGATTTTTCTCCACTTCAAATACCCATTTTTCTATCTAATCGGAAAACAATAAAATCAATAGGGATAGTTGAGGATGTCTTGGTCCAGTCCAATCAATTGGTAATCCCAATCGACTTCGTCATCCTTGATGATGCTCCACTAGTGTTAGGACGACCTTTTGTTAAAACCCACAAAGCTTTGATTAATCGGAAGAAAAACAACTTACCCATTCAATTAGGGGCCTTCAAAAGGTGTGTCAATCTTGAACGATCAATGAAATATCCAATCGGCAATGACGACCCCCTAATTGAAGATGAGCCAGAACCACCCGATAAGGAGGGTCTAGCCAAGCACCCTTATAAACATGGCGCACCACGGAGGCATTCCGCGGAACTATCCTTAGTTTTAGATTAGTTTAACTTTTATGTTTTCTAGTTTAGTTTTAATTTTTAGGAATAAAGCACACTCGAAATGGTGAAGGTTACTAAGGGAAACTTGAACCCACACCCCATGCACAAAAACAGAGCCTCCAGACAATTTTTCTTCATTACAGCAAGTTCAGCACGGGGCCGTGCTCACCCCAACACGCCCCCGTGCCCGAGGTTCTACAGAAAACGCCCAGTTCAGGTAACTGGACACGGGGCCGTGCTCACTGAACATGCCCCCGTGCCCAGCCTTCTGTTACTTTTTAAAGTTTGCTGTTACTGGCAACCTGAACACGAGGCCGTGCCCGGACACCACGGGCCCGTGTCCAGACGCCCAGTAACATTAAAATTTGTTTTTAACACACCTTTTACACATTCAATCAACCTAAAAACTTATTTTTGGGACACATTGAGGACAAAGTGTAATTTAAGTGTGGGGGGATGCTAAAACCTTGAATTTTTCAAGTCCTAAGTACAAGCCTTACACAAAACTCTATTGGAACCGCTAATCACCCCAAATTTTTTTCAAAAACTTTTCATTTTTTACTTGTCTTGATTTAATTTGGGAATTACAAGTTTTAAAAAGGTTATATTTTTTCAAATTTACAACTGATAGCGTCGTGATAAAAAGAACCAACATAAGAAAATTATGAAACGGCATGACAAATCTTGTTAAAATTTGATTATATATACTTGATCACATAAAAACTCATTCCCACAAAAAGTGAGTTTTGAGCCTTTATTGAGCATACAAATACACATCTTTAAACTAAATGCTCATTTTTCGTTTCTTGTGTGAATAGCCGCTTGGTTTCTTACGACTCTAGAACTTGCCACGACGATACATTCCCGGTCCTTACCAACTTAAACCCAAGTAAGTAAATGATGGAGGCATTAGGACTAACCATTTTTCTTTCAACAACATTATTTTTCTTTTTTACCACCTACCAAAAAATCCCCTAGTTAACCCCTTTGAGCCTAAATCTTTTCATTTCTTAACCCACAAAACAAACACCCTTTTACCCACCAAAAACCTTTTTTTTCATTTTAAACCTTTTGTTTTAGTAAATAGCTCGGTTTTCATCTGACATCCTCAAAAAAAAATGATGATGAAGCCAAAAGAAATAAACAAACAAGTTCATCAAAAAGAACTTTGTTTGAAGAATTGCTTCATTAGAATAAAAGGTCAAAAAAATAAGTCTTACGAAAACCGACGCTTTTTACGCCTTTCGCCCTTTTCTACTAACCACTAACCCAACCACCTAGCTTTAACCCAAGCCTAACCCTTCCCCCAAAAGTTCTCTTGATATTTACAAAGGTGTATAGTTAAAAAGGAGGAGGATTGATTGCTTGGCAAGCATATGGTAGAAGTAAGTTCCATGCTGCTCTCGAGTGTTTCACAAAAAATACATCTACGGCCGAGTGTTGAGTGATCTCCCATGAGGTATGTGAACTTGTATATAAATGGAATTTTAAAGAGGCATGTTATGCCCAAATAAATAATTTTTCTTATGAAATGTTCTAAATAAATCATGACATATAGGATTGTAAATAACATAAAAATGAAACCTAATAAAAATCTTGGAATCCCGACACTCAAGACAAGCCCAAAACCTTCTCTTCTACCCATTCCATTTGGGAGTGTAAAGCCACATTATAAAGAGTTTTGCTTGAGGACAAGCAAAGATTCAAGTGTGGGGGTATTTGATGTGTGTAAAATGCAACATATAAATTACATCAAATGAGGCATAAAACTAACCATTTTTTTAGTACGAATGTTGGAAAAAGTGTGTTTTTGTCTTCCTTTTGTATTTTCAGGATTAAATGAGCTCAAATGAACAAAAGAAGCAAAAAGGCAGCTAAATCTAACATAAATAAAAGAAAAGGAATAAATGTGGCATGCCCGACCCCTCGACAGCATCCTCCCAAGCAAAACAAGAGAACAGAAGGCTGAACACGCCCCGTGCTCAATGAGCACGGGGGCATTCCCAAGTGTCTGCAGAAAAGACAAAGTTGTAGAAGCTTCTATCACCCACCACGGGGGCGTGCCCAGAGGACACGGGGCTGTGGTCAACTCTAAGATTCGCAGAATCTAGGCAAATCTTGATAGTACAGATACGCTTCTGCACACGGGGTCGTGCCCAGCGGACACGGCGGCGTGGTCAACTAATGCAGACAAACTGCATTTAATGAAGAAAGAGAAGAGGGATGGACACGGGGCCGTGTCCGGGCTTTTGTGTAGGCTATAAATAGGGGTGCTTGGCTCACTTGCAAATCATCCCTTGGCAAACCACCTCTCTCACACTTCACCCACCCACCATCACCATCACAACCCACATCCACCACCATCATCCATCATCCATCATAGAGTGTGTGTAGTAGTCTCGGGATCCAAGATTGATAGTAAGAGTTCTTGACAATCAAAGGCCATGTTTGCCTAAGTCTCTTACGTCACTTGGTGAAGACAAGCATTTAGTGTAATACTTTTTGTTTTTAATCTTTTCGCACTTTTTATTTGGTTATGTATTAATGACTTTAATAACTAGTTTCTTATGTTGAAGGTGAATCTTCCTTATCATTTGTCTGTGGTGTCTTGGCGTTATTTTACTGTCTATATAAAATAAAAGATTTAGACCATTCATATCTCCATGGTCTATATGGAGATATGTTGGCTACCTGGTCGGGGGTTAAGGGAATGGTTTGGTAAGAGTCTTGCCTTGTTCAGTGTATAGATCCTGCAAGGACCTGGGTCAAGTTTAGTAGGACCTCCTTCAATACCCACTGGTATTGGATGGCGGGGGTTCGAATTTCTTGATCCCCTCATATGCAAACTACTATTAAAACATTAACCCGGCTACTTAGGATTGTATCCTTGCTGACTCAAACTACTTAGCCAAGGGTAACGTCACCTTCAAAAGAGGGGCCTACCACATTATGCATTAATAACTTAATTAATTATCTTTCAATAACCCAACTCTTTAGGATTGTATCCTTGCTGACTCAAACTACTGGGTTAAGGGTAAAGTCACATTCAAAAGAGGGGCCTACTACTATAACTAAGATAATCTCTTAAAAAGTGCAAAAGTGCGGAAATAATCAAAGGTTACACTAAAGGAGAGTCGGATCCAAGTGATTCATCTTGTCTAACTTTTTTTATTTTTATTTTTATTTTTCAGCATTTTTAGTTTTTATTTTCTAGTTTAAAACCTTTTTCTAAACTTTTGATTTGATTAGACGTTGAGGATAAACTGGTATTAAAAGCTCTTGTGTACTTGGACGACCTCGGTATCTTACCAACGCTATACTACGCTCACGATGGGTGCACTTGCCCATATGTG
The DNA here is from genome assembly GCA_030545235.1 of Helianthus tuberosus. NCBI lineage: Eukaryota > Viridiplantae > Streptophyta > Magnoliopsida > Asterales > Asteraceae > Helianthus > Helianthus tuberosus. The sequence goes on along the minus strand of CM060412.1, from coordinate 130,058,234 downwards.
TGTTTTGTGTTAGTAAAATATCGTGTTTTATAAATTTAAAACTTGACTAAAGTGGTTAAAAATGGCTAAAATATACATAAAAATATATCACACCACACACGCATCAATAGGAGATGCACCTCTCCCATTATTTTCGGGGGGTATTGTTAGGAGGATTCTAGTTTACCTTGAGTCTTGGGTAAACACCAAAGCATCGGGATACTTGGGCTATCACTGCGTGGACTGCGACACTAGCACGGCTGAAACTATTTTATTACTTACATTGTGGATATGAGTTGTTTTAATCTATTATTCTATTATTAAACTTGTATACTCGCCAATACTTTTGTATTGAGAATTTAATACATGTTGCAGGCTGATAGGTTGCGAAGGAACATGGAATCAAGCTAGGAGATGCTTAGAAACGTCTAGTTAATTTAGTCTTTGGAACAATTTGAACAATTTATGATTTGGTTTGTAACGTGGTACTTGTGATGACGTTTGTTAGACGTTTGCATGAATTCAATTAATCTTTATTGAAACAATAGTGTTGTGGAAATCTCATGAGCAATCTGAACGCCTAGTGCTCGCACCCCGATGTTTCCGCCATCGGTTGGGGTGTGACAGATTGGTATCAGAGCCATAACTATAGGGAATTAGGATAAGTATGAATACTTGCCCTAGTCTATAGTTCTAGGAAGCTTGACTCTTATTTGTTGTTTAAGACTTATGCATTCTACCGTATCTGCTTCCTAGCAGCATATATTCCTATTAAACTTACAAGCCTTTCCTAAGTACAACACAATATACACATAATACTTGAAAACACTGTTACTCAGTGTTTGTATTTTGCACGAGATCTGCCCACAGGATAGGAGTGACATCCAAACCTTGATGGGAAATCTCCATACTATTCTAGTAGGTCTTATCTGCGGATAAGCACCAACGCTATTAGGGTACGACGTTGTCAAGATAGAGGTGAAACTCAGACCTTGATAACTAGTCCCACTCTTTGATTTTAATGTCTCGCCAAAGTCTCGTGACTTTCGATCAATTGGGTATGAGAAATGACTAAAAGGACAAATATCGTAGGCCTAACATCGATGACGAATTTTTCTAAGTAAGTTAGGAACCGTTACCTCGATTCGAAAGGGGTTCGAATCACTTTGGTTAGTCACCGTTCCTCTACCCGGAACAATCCTATGTTTTATATGCCTATCTTTTACGTTATCTCGATTTTATGTATGTGGTTTTAAACTCGATTCCTAGTTCATTTTTGGTGTGATTTTACACTACTCACACGTGTGTCCACAATCTAAAGACGTTAATTCTAATCTCAGATCGAACTAAATTTATGAAGCTTTATTCTACGTGTAATCTATGTGATAATGTGAGTGTAAGGCACTAGATGTAACATGGCATGGAATACGAGGGGAAAGTGACGTGTCCGAAACATAGTGGATACGCCGCTGGTACTTCCTATATATAAGTGTTTCTGGCATGTTACCAACTTTCGTACCAAGTGCCATGCGAAACTTAGTGTCTGTTGTTGAATTCTAAAACTATGGAAGGCCTATTTGTGTACTCTATGTGAAATCTGTGTGAAATCTATCATGTACTCTAGTAAAGTCTATGTGTAAACTACGCATGTGTGGATTGAGAAACAAAATACAAAACGTAGCCTAGCGCCGAAGACGAGGAGGGAAGTGGCATGTCCGAAACATGGTGGATACGCCGCTGGTACTTCCTATATATAAGTGTTTCTGGCATGTTACCAAACCTTCGTACCACACGCTAAGTGAAGTTCGTAGTTTTGCAGGCTCGGATTTAAGTTGTGAGGTCTATTTGAGTAAATCTATGTTGCAAATCTATTTGGTCAATCTATGTGGGTCAGCTAGGTCAATCTATGCTATTCAATTAATTAGTCTAATGTTGTGGTTGGCGAAGCATGACACCGATGACGAGGGGGACGTGACGTGATCGAAGCATGGTGGATACGCCGCTGGTACTTCCTATATATAAGTGCTTCAGTCATGTCGCCGAACTTTTGTAATACGTGCCATGCGGGATTTTGTTGGTTGTGAGTTGTTAACACTAATCTATTGAATCTATTAAAGTCTATGGAAAGTCTATTGAAATCTACGGCAATCTATTGAAGACTATCAAAGTCTACTTAAACTATTGAAGTCTATTGAAATCTAGTGATTTATTAAATCTAGTGATTTATTGAAGACTATTTGAAGCCTATCGTAATCTATTGAAGTCTATGTTAATCTATGATGAGTGTGGATTACGACATGTAACATGACATCGAGTACGAGGTAGAAGCATTGTGTCCGAAGCGTGGTGGATACGCCGCTGGTACTTCCTATATATAAGCGTTTCTGGCATGCTGCCAAGCTTCGTACAATGTGCCATATGAGGGTCATGAGTTATGGTGTAAATTCTATTGAAATCTATCAGATTAGTCTACGTATGTAGTATGATAATGTTCGGAAATTGCGACATGTAACATAACGCCGAATACGGGGTAGAAGCGATGTGCCCGAAACGTGGTGGATACGCCGCTGGTACTTCCTATATATAAGCGTTTCTGACTTGTTGCCAAGCTCTGTACAACGCGCCATGCGAAGGTTGTGGGTTTGCGTTATCTATGTGAATCTTGTGAATCTTGAGTCTTAGTCTATCGTGCATGAATCTATGTTAATCTAGGGTAACCTAGACTTATACGATCCTCTTGTTGGATCTTTAGGATGTCTTCTCGAAAGCTATCCGACACTCTCAGGAAATCTTGGGAGAAGTCTCAGAAAAAGATGATGTCATTCATGGCCGACCAGATTGCTCGAGTCGTGCCAAAGATCGTCTCTGAGCTCCAAGGATCAAACACTCCTCCATCCTCTGTGGACTCCAAGGCTGAGAAGCAAAAGCCTACAAAGTTCAGCTATAAATATTTCATCTCTTGCAACCCTAAGCCTTACAAAGGCAGTGATGGGGTAACTGCTATGCTCGAGTGGTTCGACAGCATTGAAGTTACCTTCATTAACAGCGAGTGCCCAGATCATCTAAAGACTAGGAGTGCTACTGGAATGTTCCAAGGCAGAGCGTTGGAGTGGTGGTCGAATGAGAGAAATATCCGTTCTAATGAAGAAGCCTATGCTCTTCCATGGGCTGAGGTGCGAGAACTCATGATGCTCGAGTTCTGCCCTCCTCATGAACAATTGAAGCTTGAAGAAGAGTTCTGGCATTTGAAGCAGGTTGGTGATGATAACCTGGCTTATACTACCCAGTTCAAGCAGCTAAGTCTTATCGTTCCTCACTTGGTTTCGACTCCTAAGCGGATGATAACCAAGTATATCAACGGCCTACCTCCTGCCATGCGAGATTCCATTGAAGCAACTCAGCTAAAACAATCGTGTGCGTGATAAACAGTTTGCTACCCCTGCACCTTCGGAGTCTGCAAATCAGGTCACTCAGCAGCCAAGTGGCAGCAAGAACAAGAAACGGAAGTCTCAGGGTTCGGGGTGCAATGCCATTACCCCCGCTGCAAACCCAGTTGTTAAACCTGCTCCTACTACTGCTGCTGCTAACCGTGCTGCTCCTGAAGCAAAGAAGCAATACACTGGGTCTTACCCCAACTGTACGACTTGCAACTATCATAATCCTACCGCTTCTGCATGTCGTCTGTGTACCAACTGTAAACGCTATGGTCACACGACTCCCTACTGTCGTCAAGCTAACCCTGCACCGCAAGCTCAGCAAGCCCCAGCTCAGGCAGCTTTACCAGCACCCCCAGCTCCTCTACAGAATCCAAAGCCAATCAATGATGTTCGTGCATGCTACAAGTGTGGAGATACTACTCACCTCCATAACCAGTGACCTCAGCTGAACCCAGATCAACAAGCAGCCTCTCGTGGACGAGCATTCAATCTCAATGCTAATCAAGCTCGCAACAACAATGACGTGGTGAATGGTATGTTTCTCGTTAATAATCTTTATGCTTTGATCCTATTTGATACTGGTGCCGATAAAAGCTTTCTGTCTGTGGAATTTGAGTCTTTGATTAATTGTACACGCTCTAAGTTACCTGAGTCGTTCTCTATTGAAGTCCCCAATGGCAAGTCTATTCTTGTTAATTCTATCGTGCATGATTGTTCCTTGATTCTTAATGATCATGTTTTCTCTATTGATCTCATACCAATGTGTTTGGGTAGATTTGATGTTATTATCGACATGGATTGGTTGCGTAAGAATCACGCCGAAATTGTTTGTCATGAGAAGCTTGTTCGTCTTCCTCTTTCATTTGGTGATCTTTTGCATGTTTATGGGGACCAACCTTCGAGAGGACTAAGGCTAATGTCATGCACACAAGCGAGCAGAAGTTTACGTAAACGGAACCCTGCCTTCTTGGCCCACGTGGTGGAACAAAAAGGCAAGGGGAAGAACATAAACGATGTTCCAATTGTGTGTGATTTCACTGATGTCTTTCCTGAAGATCTATCTGGTCTTCCTCCTCCTAGATCCGTCGATTTTCGTATTGACCTCGTACCTGGTGCGACTCCTGTCGCCAGGGCTCCCTATCGTCTTGCACCTTCCGAGATGCAAGAGTTATCTAGCCAACTACAGGAATTACTCGATAAGGGTTTTATTCGTCCAAGTACCTCTCCGTGGGGTGCTCCCGTAGTATTTGTCAAGAAAAAGGATGGTTCATTTCGTATGTGTATCAACTACCGTGAACTTAATAAGCTTACCGTGAAGAACCGTTACCCTCTACCTCGCATCGATGACTTATTTGACCAACTACAAGGCGCGTCCCACTTCTCTAAGATTGACCTACGTTCTGGATATCATCAACTACGTGTCCTCGAAGATGATATTCCTAAAATGGCGTTTCATACTCGATATGGACACTACGAGTTCATGGTCATGCCTTTTGGCTTGACCAACGCACCTGCAGTGTTCATGGACCTTATAAATCGTGTTCGTAAACCCTATTTGGACCGTTTTGTTATAGTCTTTATTGATGATATCCTTATTTATTCTAAATCTAAAGCTGGTCATGCTCGCCATTTACGTCTTATGCTCGAGCTTTTACGTGGTGAACGACTATATGCTAAGTTTTCTAAGTGTGAGTTTTGGATTGATGAAGTGCAGTTTCTTGGTCATATTGTTAGTAGTCAGGGTATTCATGTTGACACTTCTAAAATCGAGGCAGTGAAGAATTGGTGTACGCCTAAGTCTGTGTCTGAGATTCATTCCTTTCTAGGATTGGCGGGTTATTACCGCCGGTTCATCGCGGATTTTTCTAAAATCGCTGTTCCTCTTACTTCTCTAACCCACAAGGAAAGACCTTTTGTTTGAGGTCCCGAACAAGAGGAATCCTTTCAGACTCTTAAGGACTTGCTATGCAATGCTCCTGTTTTAACCCTACCTGATGGAAATGACGACTTCGTGGTGTACTGTGATGCCTCGAACCGTGGCTTGGGCTGCGTGCTCATGTAGTGGGACAAGGTCATCGCTTACGCGTCTTGACAGCTTAAAATACATGAGAAAAACTACACTACTCCCGATCTGGAGCTTGGTGCTGTTATTTTTGCGTTAAAGATCTGGCGACACTACCTTTATGGTACTAAGTGTGTGGTCTTCACCGACCATAGGAGCCTTCAACATATCTTTGACCAGAAAGAACTGAACATACGACAGAGGCGTTGGGTATTACTTAACGACTACGACTGCGAAATTCGCTACCATCCGGGCAAGGCGAATGTAGCGGCCGACGCTCTTAGTCGTAAAACTCATGTGAATGCTATGCGTATCTCTAGTGACCTTCATGCTTGTATTCGTGAAGCGCAGTATTCGTCTGCTAATGAAGGAAGTCTATCTGTTGAAATTCTTGGAGCTAACGTTAATCAACTCGAAACTAAACCTGATGGTCTTCAGTACTATCTCAATTGCGTCTGGGTGCCAGATCGCGATAATCTCCATGAGCTTATTATGAACGAAGCTCACAAATCCCGTTACTCTATTCATCCAGGCGCTGATAAGATGTACCATGATTTGCGTACAACCTATTGGTGGCCTGGTATGAAGAGGGACATCGCTGTGTATTTTCTAAATGCCTTACCTGTTTGAAGGTAAAAGCTGAACATCAGCGTCCCTCTGGACTTCTAGAACAACCTAAGATCCCCGTTTGGAAGTGGGATAGTCTCGCTATGGACTTTATTACTAAGTTACCCCGTACACCTGCCGGTCATGATAGTATTTGGGTGATCATTGACCGTTTGACTAAATCAGCCCACTTTCTTCCTATACGTGAAGATTATAAAGTGGAGAAACTTGCTAGGATCTATACCGATGAGATTATATGTCGTCATGGCATCCCTATTGACATAATCTCTAACCGTGATGGTCGTTTTACTTCACGTCTTTGGCAAACATTTCAGTCCGCTATGGGTTCGCACTTGAATCTTAGCACGGCCTTTCATCCTCAGAAGAATGGACAGACCGAGCGTACTATTCAAACCCTAGAGGACATGCTCCGTTCTTGTGTCATCGACTTTGGTGGTAACTGGGATGTACATTTACCATTGATAGAATTCTCGTACAACAATAGCTATCATTCCAGTACTCAGATGGCTCCTTTCGAAGCTTTGTATTTACGGAAATGCCGATCTCCCCTCAGCTGGTATGAGGTTGGGGAAAAGCAGTTCATTGGCCCTGAGATTATTCAAGAGACAACGGATAAGATTCTTCAGATCCATGATAACTTGATCAAGGCTAGGAGCAGACAAAAGAGCTATGCTGATAAAAGGCGCAAACCTCTGGAATTTGCTGTTGGGGATCGAGTTCTACTCAAGGTATCTCCCTGGAAGGGAGTGGTTCATTTTGGTTAGAAGGGAAAGCTCGCTCCTCGCTATGTAGGTCCTTTCGTAATACTTGACAGGATTGGCAAGGTGGCGTATAAACTCGACTTGCCACAAGAACTAAACAATGTGCACCCGGTGTTCCACGTATCTAACCTACGTAAATGCCTAGCCGACGAGGAACTGCAGGTTCCCCTTGAAGACTTGCAAATAAATGAAGCTGTCCAATTTGTGGAGAAACCGGTTGAAATCATGGATCAAGCTCTCAAGCGTCTGAGGCGCAGCAAAATTCCCATAGTTAAGGTCCGATGGGAAGGAAAGCGTGGTGCCGAATTCACTTGGGAATTGAAAAGTGATATGAAGGCAAAGTATCCGCAGCTCTTCGAGCAGTCTTCATCTAAAATGTCGGGGATGAAATCTCCAAAAGGAGGGGAGACTGTAACACCCATCATCCCTAAACTTTAGGATTTTGTCAAGATTGGTCCCTGAAGTCTGTCTATTTGTCTCTTTAGTCCCTAATCTATGTGGAAGTCTATGTTATATACTTGAAATGCCTAAATCTACGTGTGGAATGTCTATATCATTGGAATGTCTATATCTATATGTTTGGAATGCCTAATTCTATATTTGAAATGTCCAAATCTATGATTGAATGTCTAAACTTATGATGGAATGCCTAAATCTATGTTTGGAATGTCTAAATCTATTTGGTGCTTGACTCCTTAGACTCGTGAAACTTGATTCTTGGTTGAACGAGAGACTGGAGCCTTGTCACTGGCGGAATCTATTAATCTTTGGAACTTTTGATGTTTATGATGTAATCTAGTTATTCTATTACTCAATAATACGTAACGCTTAATCTAACTCACAAAATGAATCAAAGACGGGAACGCGGAAAGGTTGGATTGGCCAAGTGGCAATCCGATCGGATTGCCACCTGATCGGATTACCACCCGATCGAATTACCACCCGATCGGATGACCACCCGATCGGATGACCACCTGATCGGACCATCACCTGATCCGTGCACACTACCCCTCCTCTCATACTCTCCACACTATAAATAGGCCTGTCACATCACTTTATTCCCTGATGTGACAGCCTTGTCTGACCAGACGCTCGCACGCTATATTTCTTCATTTTTACCATCGATTTTGGTACATTTTCAGCTAGATCCTTGTAGTTTCTTGATCTACACCTCATTCTCTACGTGTTTCACCTTTGAAATCACACTTTTCACCGTGCAATCTCTCAGATCTGAGATCTTAAGGATGATATCATCATGGCGGTTTGTACAAACTACTATATGAGGTCATTCTTGGCAAGATCTAGCTGAGATCTTAGGGATTTCATGTATTTGTCACCAAATCTAAACTAAATCTAAGTATTTTCATGATAAAACTTAAGTTTCTTCATCTTTCCTTCAATTTGTTACTTTAAATGCTGAGATTCGGTCCTAAACGGACTATAGACTTGATTAATAGCCTAGAGTCGGCTCAAGGATGGATTTCCACCGGAGGATAATGGCCGGAATACGGAGTTTGACATAAACATTATTGTGAACAGTAACTGATCGGGGTGGTTCCCACCCGATCAGAACGGTTATGCGACGAAGAGTTTACCATTGTCACAATACGTACCATGCCGTCATTATTAGACTTAGATAATTTTACAAAATGGTTAAGGGAACGAGGTTCGCCCGATCGAGAGGCAACCCGATCGGACAGCCGTCCGATCGGACAACCACCCGATTGAGTGACACTTGCTTTGCAACCTTGGATCTTTGAAACCTTCCAACACTTAGTAACTTTTTAGAAACTTGAAATTTTGGAGATCTCAATCGAGTGGCAACCCGATCGGACAGCCGCCCGATCCAGCAGCCACCCGATCAAGATAACTGAACCCTTAAACTACATTCTTGAACAATTGACACTTGAAACGGATGACCACCCAATCGGACAGCCGTCCGATCGAACAGTCATACGTTTCACCCTCACACTAAGCCACCCGATCGGACAGCCGTCCGATCGGACATTCTTTCATTTCGCACTAAGTCACCCTATCGACTGGCATTCCGATCGGATAGACATCCGATCGGACAGCCATCCGATCCAGTGACAGTTTCCAACACTTTACACAATCTCGTTATTCTGCCCGACTCTTATCCTATTGTAATCTAATCAGGCTAATTCTAAAGAAAGCTCCCTTTGATCCAATAACAGTTGCGACTGTTAAGCAATCACTGTGAGTATACTCGATCCCCTTTTTACTTTTAAAACTTTGGGGTGTAACATGTATTCTATATAAACTTGAATCTTTGAAATCTAAACTCTATCCTATGTGTATATGAAAACTTGTGTATTCTAGTATTCTATTTGTGCTATGTGACGTTCAATCCAGGGTGTGTAGTTCCGCCTTAACAATAGTAGCGCTATAGGAGATGCACCTCTCCCATTATTCTCGGGGGGTATTGTTAGGAGGATTCTAGTTTACCTTGAGTCTTGGGTAAACACCAAAGCATCAGGATACTTGGGCTATCACTGCGTGGACTGCGACACTAGCACGGCTGAAACTATTTTATTACTTACATTGTGGATATGAGTTGTTTTAATCTATTATTCTATTATTAAACTTGTATACTCGCCAATACTTTTGTATTGATAATTTAATACATGTTGCAGGCTGATAGGTTGCGAAGGAACATGGAATCAAGCTAGGAGATGCTTAGAAATGTCGCCTAGTTAATTTAGTCTTTGGAACAATTTGAACAATTTATAATTTGGTTTGTAACGTGATACTTGTGATGATGTTTATTAGACGTTTGCATGAATTCAATTAATCTTTATTGAAACATAAGTGTTGTGGAAATCTCATGAGCAATTTGAACGCCTAGTGCTTGCACCCCGATGTTTCCGCCATCGGTTGGGGTGTGACACTTAGACAGAAAACTCAGGGTACAGGCACCCACCCTTCCAGATTGCGCGTGTTCACATTATTTAGACCTAAACTTTGACGAGATTTTGAAAACTTGGAAGGCACAAGGCCAAAAGAATCATCCAAGAATGGATGATTGATTTTCAAAATTGTTTGAAAGTTGTGTTCTTGTTTTGGTAATCACCTAAGGATAGGCGATGTTTATTGTTTTAAGATCTAAACACAAGATAACTTGTTTTAGGGTCCTAGAAAGGTTATAGTCTAGGTCAAAGCATTACTAATAACCTAATTCCCTATAACCATGAGCTCTGATACCAACTCTTCTGTCACACCCCGACCGCGTAAAACAACAAACCACGGCGGAAACGTCGGGGAGTGTCGTAACAGAATTATTGTTTCACAACACATGGTATTTAAAGTTTGGTTTTATTTGAATTAATGTTTACATTGTCTTGGAAATAACTGAAACATAACATAATTAAAACTGTTCTTGCTTCATTTTAAGTCACTAAGGCCCAAGTCCGCCTAAGTGTATCATGATCACCATCATACATTAGCTCCTGAAACACATGTGAAAATAGGTACGTCAACATAAAAATGCCTATGAGATACATAGGTTTTGTTAAAGAAGGATTCATGACTTGTAACTTAAAAGAAGTGTTTAACAAAGGTAGTCATGAATCTTGTAAAATGTTTTCTTTTATAAAATCATGTGAAAATCGATATGAAAATCAGATGACATAAAAGAATGATGTATAGTTAAATAAATAACCAAGTGAAAATGAATTTGTAATAAACATGTCATTTGTAAAACAATGTCATTTGAAATATGTAATTTGTATAAAATGTGTCATGTCTTTGTCTTTGTTGAAGTGGTTTAGATAACGCTACGATATGTAATATCATAAAAGCACTTATATATAGGAAGTACCAGCGGCGTATCCACCATGCTTTTATCATATTACACACGCCTCGTTATTTAAATCACTTATCAATAACCACCAAAAATGTCTTGTCAAAACCAATGTCGAATGTCATGTGTAAACAGTATCAAATGTCACGATGTCTTGTATAAACCATGTATTGTATAAACAATTGTCTTGTATGGTGAATAAAGAGTATTTACTCAAACCATATGTATAATGTCATGTATAATCAAATGTCATGTGTAACCAAATGTTATGTACAAAACAATGTCTTTGAATAAACCAAAGTTTAAATCAAAAGTTATGTTTTGCAAAACCAATGCTTTATTGTTACGAACATTTATGCAGTAAGTTTATCGCATACATTCAAGCCTTAAGACTGTTGGATAAACCATTAACAAGTCAAAGGTTTATCAAAAATATTTTTGGATTTTGTCATTCCCTACTTCCAAACAAACCAAGGAAGCCGGGAACGGGATTTGTCAAGTCCTATGGTACCATTACATACTACCGAGCGGCGTGATCAACGTTAATGAATGTATTTTTGTCCCGTTAAACATACCAAATGTCATAACCATTGTAAGCATGTTATGTGAAAACCATGTACTAAGTATGCTAAGTAAACATATGAAGTAGAAATGTCCATGAAATCAATGTGCTAGCATGCTCAGTCAACATACATAGCCGAAGTGTAATGTAAATCAATGTGCCCATATGCTGAGTAAACATATGCAGCAAAAGTGTCTATAAAATCAATGTTCTAGCATGCTCAATCAACAAACATAGCAAAACATAATTGAAATCATGTACTATATGTGTACTAGTTGAACATAGCAAGCATATGTCATGAAAAGCATGAAAACATGAAAGTAACAAGTAGGCACATGTGTATCACCCCAAAATATTTGAAAGCTGTAAAAGAGGGGACTATGTACTCACTTGAGATTGCTTAATAGTCTTGGAATAAAGATCAAGTAACGCTCGAAGGATCACGGAATCAAACGGTACCTAATATAGGTAACTATATTAATAATCGGATCCTAAATCGGGAGATAGGATAGAATGAGGTCTTGTAAACCAAATGAGTGTTGGAACTCATATGATATGGTTTAACAAAGCCTAATTTCTAATTTGAAAGTAATCCTAAGTGCTTATGACCCGCTATGACCCGTTAAGGTAGTTTACGCTACTTTAACTCGTCATTTGCGCAAAAGCGCATTTGGATGGTCTAACTAGACCTATGACAAGTATTATATTCTCTAACATGTTTAATAATGTTGCATAATCAGTTTAGGTGTCAAAATTTTGGTTACATATGCTTAAAATGAAATTATGCGCAAAAAGGGCATTTTGGTCATTTTCCTAAGGCATATAAACTACTTATCATACAACTAATTAAACGAAGTGACCATAAGGTATAACCTCGGAAGGTTATTCCCTATACAACTATGGTCACAATATATGTTTGGTTGGATCCTAATGATCGACCAAACAGGTTGGGTTCGAAAGTCTAAGCGGTTGTTAAGACCGTTTGACTTACGACCCTAAATAAGCACTAAACTAGTAGTGATGAGTTAAAGATGTTAAAACATGTTTAACTAAGTTAGAAAACTGATTTGGTATCAAAACAAAGTGTTTTGATACCTAAAAATAGTTCCATCGTAAAATGCACATAAACGTGCATTTTGACCGGAACTTTGACTCGTCACTACGACTAGTTAACGTGGTAATCAGTAGGTATAATCGCTAGGGATTATAACCATCGTGATTACGATCACTGTTGGTGCATATGTCTGTTGACTTCGTCTTGTATCGAGTCATGTGTCTAGATAGGATAGAACGGAGCTCGGTAAGATAGAAAATAGGGTTTGAGGGTTAACAGTCCAGTTCGCACGAACTGGCTAGGCCAGTTCGTACGAACTGCCCACTTCGCATGGGATGACTTGTGTTGTTTCGTGCGGACTGGAGATCCCTATAAATACCTGAGCTTGTGTTTCATTTGTAACAGTTGCTGATTCCTGAGCCGAAGTGCTGCTGAAGTGTCATTTGATCTGTAACGCTTTCAAATCAATAATCAAGACAGTTAAAGTGAATCTGTGTGTGAATCAAGCTGTAATCAAGTCCAAACCATTGAATTTCGCCTTTGATTTGGATTAGAGCTCTTCTGATAGACTCGTATAGGTCGAATCTCGATCCTACAAGTGGTATCAGAGCTCAGGAGGAAGAGTTCTTACCGAATTCAGCTTGTTTTCATCCAAAATTCTGTTTTCTACTCATTCTTCTTCACATTTTTCAAACTTAACGGAGTTTTTACGGTTAAAATGGACTGATTTTCACATATAACGTGCGAAACACAGTTTTAATCAATCCTTGAAAGAATTAGACTTAAAATCGACCTAAATCTTGATCAATTTTGTCAAAAACTGTCCGATCGTGTGACATCAGCACCAATTCGCACGAATTGGTCACCAGATCACTTGAAATTGCTCCCATTTCGCACGAGTTGGTAAGTCAGAGGTCCATTTCGCACAAGTTGGTAATTCAGAGGTCCATTTCGCACGAGTTGAACCCTAATTGTCCCATTTCGCACGGATTGAGTTATAATTCATCCAGTTCATACGTATTGGTTCCATTTCGCTTGAGAACAACATCACTTCACACAAAGTGATCTTTTAGAGGATCAGGTCGTTTGAAGTTTGATATTCAGGTCGCACCAAGGTCAATTCGCACCAAGATCCAATTCGTACCAGGGTCAGTTCGCATCAAAGTAGTTCAGTTCATTTGAGATTCAAGTTTGTTTGAAACTTCAGTTCACGTGAACGTTGTACTATTGTGAATTTTCTACGCCGAAACATGGAAGAAGAGTTTTACAACGCGTTTGCTAACACTCCAGTTGCTCCAGTTACAGTTTCTGAAACTGTTGAAATCAAAAACGAAACAGGAACTTTCCAAAAACCACCGAAACTTATGTACATCGAAGATTTTAAAGGATGGCAAAATCGTTTTGAAAACTGGGTGCAAGCTTATAAGTTTAATGCATGGGTTTCGTTAGATAAAGATTACGTTAAACCGAAAGATGAACGTGGAAATGAAAAATCTTTAAGTGATTATTCAGCGGATGAGAAATTAAAATACACCAGTGAAAAAATGATGATTAGTATTCTTCAACAAGCGGTAAAAGAAGATATCTTTGTTTTGCTTCAACATGAGGAAACTGCTAGATCAATTTGGTTAGCGTTGATTAACAAGTTTAAGGGAAGTGCTGATATGATAAAAAAATAAACGTGCATTACTAAAGAAATCATTTGATATGTTTACAGCTTTTGATGATGAGACGACTAAGAAGACTATCGATAGATATTGTCATCTTGTTCAGGAAATGAGAAGATTGGACATCAAGAAAGAAGACGATGAATGGGTTGATAAGCTAGCTGATGCACTACCACAGAATAAATGGGGAACATATTTGTTGATTTTAAAACATATGAGAAAATCTGAAAGTATGAATTTGAGTAAGTTCATTCAGAAGCTTGAAGAACATGAATTGGATGTTCAGAAAACTGCTATCATGAATAATCCAAGTGTTCAACAAGATGTTAGTCTATACTATAGGGGAAGCAAATTTGAGACTACTCTGAGTCCGAAGATTAAGACTGCTTTCAGTGCTGATGGTACTTCCAGAACAAATGTTAGCACTACAACTCAGAGTGGTGGATATTCGTCATCGTATTCAAGTTTTGATCCGAATTTCTCAACACCAAGTTCTCAACGACAGAGTTCAACAAATCTGCAATGCAATGTGACATTAAACATACAAAATGGTAAAAATCTCTCTCCAGATATGGCTAAGCAACACATGGCATCACTTGTTACTATGTTAGAGTCTTATGAAAGCTTAGTTGCTGGAAGAATCGGAAATCCAATGCTTACTAAAGAGGATTATGACCAGATTGATTCTGAGGAACTTGAGTTTATGGACATCAAGTGGTGTTTAGCCAGTGTTTTAAGAAGAGCGGAAAAATTCAAACAAATCACCGGTAGAGATGATCTTCGTGATGCTGCTACATCTCAGTTAAGGTTTGACAAATCAAAGGTTACTTGTTTTCGTTGCAAAGAAAAGGGATATTTTAAACGAGAGTGCACAAACAGAGAAGCAACCGGAAGACAAGATCCATTTGGAAACAACGATTATCATCAAAAAGCAATTTATCATCAGGTTGCTCAACAACCGTCATCATCCCGTGTTATTGAAGATGGAAAGAAGAAAGCTTATCTAGTTAATCAAGATGATGAAAGATTGGCAGAAGGATTTAGCTGGGACAAATACATTCCAGCTGATTCAGAAAAATCAGCATTTGTTGCTCGAATCTTGGAAGAAGAATCAGTCAAATCTAAGCCAAAAAGAGAGAAGATTTTCAAATCATCAGAAAGTGATGAAGACACAGATGATGAGGAAGATATATTAATACAGCTAGAAAAAATTTGGACTCATTTAGTTTTAATTTGTTCTTTGCAGATAAAATCAAGATGTTGAAAGAGAAAACGGCTGCTCGACTGAAGAGAGAATTGGAAGAATTGGAAGCAAGAAGGATTGCTGAAGAAAAGGCAAAAATGGAAGCTAAAAAAGAAATAATTGAAGAAAATTCGACAGAGAAGGTCGAAGATGAAGAGTGTGAGGTAAAAGTAGAATTTGATGAAGAATCGATGACTGAAAAGGTGATAGAGAGAATAGTCGAAGTGGAAAAAATCGTTGAAGTTGAAAAGATTGTCGAAGTTGAAAAGATCGTTGAGGTCACAAAACCTTGTCTGAAATGTTTGGAACCATGCAAACATTTTGAAGAGAAAGACAAGAAGTATAGTGAGCTAGAGGAGTTGAAAGAAAAATTGATGTTTGATGTGAAGTATGCAAAAGAATCATATGATCTGCTGAACAGAACGGTTGACAGTTTGAACAAAACAAACCTAGAAATAGGAGCTGCCTCAACGATGATGAGTTCAACATTAATGACTAAACAGAAGGTCATCAATAGCTATATTGAGGAGTGTGCAAAGCTGAAGCAAGAATTGGAGACCGAAAATATTGAAAATGAAAGAATCAGACGATTGCTGCTGAGTTATTCAACTTGTGATTGTTTGATTGATAGAGTTTATCCTACTGTTGCAGGTCTTGAAGCTTTTCAAGATAAAAAGACGGAAGATACGAATACTGGTAAGAAACAAAGTGTCAAGTATAACAAGTGTCCGCCTCCGATCTGGGAAAGTTATTCTCCTAGAAAACCAAATGAGGAACAATTAAAAAGGGCAGTCAATATAAAGTTAAAGTCTGAAACAACTGATGAGTTACCAGACAACATTGACGTCACATTCACAGCGTCTGACACTAATCATGAGTCTGAGTTATTAAAGAAGGTGGTCGATCAGGTGTTGGATATGGATGAAGAGTCAAAGTCGGAGTCTAAATCTGAAAGTTCGAGTTCATCAGACAACAGTCCAAGTTCACCGGTTAAAAGGGTTTATAATAAAGATTTTCTAATATCAAAGAATAATTTGAATGACGAAACATTCAAAGTTGCATATACTTTGAATGATTCTGACAAATTATTTTCTGATGAAGAATTTCCAATAAGAGGTGTTAAAACTGAAATGATTAACAAGGTTTTCAAACTAACAGAAATTAATATTTCTAAAATAAAAGGTGTAAATCTTGCTGAAAAACCTAAACCTTACACCTCAAGAGTTCAACAAAGGTTAAACAAGAAAAAGGGTTACAGTTCTGGTTCAGGTTATCAAAAGAAACCAAACCATAACGGTAATTTCAAAAAGAAGGGATTGGGTTTTATTCCTCCAGAAAATTATAAAAATGAGAAAATTTATAAATCAAAAACTAAATTTGTTTCAGGTACAAGTTCAGAGGAAGAGAAGGAGAAATTGTTCAGGAAACAGTCAAATCAAGAGTTTCTCGCAGAAAAGAAAAAGAATGTTTTGAAAAAATCTGCACCAAGAGTTGACAGAAGAACTTGTTTCAAATGCCAAGAAGTTGGACACATTGCTTGGAATTGCCCCAAGTCCACCAACACAAAACAGGGAGTTTCTTCTAACTCTAAAATGAAGAAAAAATGTGTTGATCAAAAGGAACAACCAGTAGAAAAGTTTAAAGAGTTCAAAAATTCAACTTTCGAAGTTGGTGAAAGTTCGAAACGTTTTTACAAAAGAAGAGTCGATTTGAATAAACAAAAATGGGTTGTTAAATCTGAAACTAGTTCTGACAATGAATCTGACTCGTCAAAGTCAGAGGAGTCATTTGTTGTGAAAAATGATGAAAATTTCGTTCCAGAAATGAACGATGAAAACTTTTCGCCATTGTCAAAAGATAATTTGAAATCAAAAGTTGGAAAGATTGAGATTTCAGATCAATTCTTCTCTGGTAAGGAAGAATTTGATGCTGAAAAGGCGTTTAATGGAAAAGTGAAACATATTTTTGGAAAAATGGTTAATAGGAAGGTAAAGGGCGTGAAAGAGTTTTATAAATCAAAAAGATGGTGGAGTGAAGATGACTCACAATCACCCAAGACTGGTCAGGCTTGGGTGACAGCGTTCTCTACTTAAAATCCGGACTTGCCGGAACTCCCAGGTTGGTAATTGGGGAGTAGGAATCGGCATCTTTCTTGAAAAATTCAAAATTTTTATATTTCGTTTTACAAGTGGTATTGTTGATGAAGAACCTACAAGTGGTTAATCAAGGTCATTAAGTTGAACTTGAGTTAACTTTCATTCAAGTGGTTGAAAGAACAAAATGATGAATCAAACCCCGATCTTTTAAGTATGTCAAAAAAAACTAATTTTCCGGAAAAACCATTTGATTAAAACAAACTTAAGTGTTTTGAAATCATAATGGGAAAATAGTTTGTTGTCTGGGGGAGTTCTGATTGTTTACGCCAGGTGGATGGCGATTTGAAGCAATTCACATCAGTTTGTCACGTTATTTGTACAGTTTACAGCATTTATTTTCAAATTTTCCCAGAAAATCCAAAATTGAAATATATTTTTGACTTTAGGGGGGTAAAAATTTAGAAATTTTGAAATATTGAAAAATCCAAAAACATGATAAAATCTAAAAGCCAAAAACATCGGAAAAAATCAAAATGAGTTTTGTTGTGAAAAAAGGAAATGATAGTACATCAGTAGACAATCACAGTACGCTAAAGAATTGGAAAGTTAAAATGTGATAAACGGTCTCACTGATGATGTGCCAATAGGTTTTCGCACGCTTAGTAGATTGTGTTCGAGATATAAACCTAAATATCAAACTTGCTTATTTCGTGGGGAACATCTCTCGGATATATAGGTAACCCCTGAAATCTTGTTTGAAGGGCTTTCTATTTCTGACATGCTAGGTCTTTGTGCGTGGTGATATCTGGGGTATTATACCTGGACTTCTGATTTTGTGGGAGCAATAGCCTAGTCCTCGTATAATACTTTGCATTGCTTTAATCTTAAAGCCCGCCCTCAGCATAAAAAATGATGAAACATTGAAAAATGCTAATCATGTGCTGTTGTAAAGAAGATCCCCAAGGGGGACCCACCTAAAGTCGAACCATCATCTCTTTGATTTTGCGGAAGCAATAGCCTGAGCTCTCATGGTCTCGCATTTAACCCCTTACAGATATCATTAGTGTACATTCACCTGTAAGACTGAATATAGGAGTCTGGATACGGGAGTATATTCTGAGGTGGGACACGCGAATAAGTTCAAGTGCTTAAAACATTAATCTCCTATCTCGAAACAGTTGAACTTTGTGTGAAAAATTAAGTGGATCAGTATACTGACAATCTAAGTGAATCGTTTAGAACTTAAAGTGTTTTAAAGCTCAACGGTGCTAGTGATTGGTCTCAAAAACTGATATGATCCTCTTACACAAACTCACAAAATATTATCTGTAAATATTTCTTTACTGCTTTTCATTAAAGGAAAAATCCAAAAAGATTGTGTCTTAGCATAAATTTTAAAAATTCAAAAAGATTTTATTTCTTCTTATTTTCGACAACTGATGTTGGAAAGCTGATTTTCAAAATTCCGAGTGCTAAACATGATGAACAAAAGGTTTGGGAGAGTTTGTTTGAAATGAAAATTGATTTTGAAAAAGATTAAATGGTTCATTAAGTTGAAACCAAATTTTGAATGGTATTCTTACAAGTGGTCATCAGAGATTAAAAATGTAAAATCATGTTGAATAATATCTACAAGTTTTTTTTTTTAAATTGTTAAATCTTAAAATTTGAGAAATTTATTGTTGGGTAGAGTTTTGTGCAGGTTGCCAGGTTCCAGATCCTGTTGCTACAGAGAGCCAGGAGATTTGAAGATCCCCGTGTCTAAGTCTGAACAGAATAAGCCAGGTTTCGATTTTAGAACGAGAGCTATGTCAGATTGCGATCCCGGAACAATTTAAGGGGGAGTCTAAAAATGCAAGAGCCAGTTTCTGATCCTGAAAGTTTGTTAAAGATAGAATCTAATGGAAAAGGATAGAGCCAGGATTGAGATTCTGGGAAAGTACAAGAAAAAGAGAAAGAGGAGATTGAAGATTAGATCAAGGGGGAGGTTAGTTGCTGATAGCAGAAGAGAAAAGATTGAAAGAAGCTTACAATGTCAAACACTTTGAAGAAGTGCAAAGACTGATCAAGGCTGAAGACTTGTCATGCTGAAAACTCGACACCGAAGACTTCATCAATATCCAAGGGGGAGTCTGTTGGTGCATATGTCTGTTGACTTCGTCTTGTATCGAGTCATGTGTCTAGATAGGATAGAACGGGGCTCGGTAAGATAGAAAATAGGGTTTGAGGGTTAACAGTCCAGTTCGCACGAACTGGCCAGGCCAGTTCGTACGAACTGCCCACTTCGCATGGGATGACTTGTGTTGTTTCGTGCGGACTGGAGATCCCTATAAATACCTGAGCTTGTGTTGCATTTGTAACAGTTGCTGATTCCAGGGCCGAAGTGCCGCTGAAGTGTCATTTGATCTGTAACGCTTTCAAATCAATAATCAAGACAGTTAAAGTGAATCTGTGTGTGAATCAAGCTGTAATCAAGTCCGAACCATTCAATTCCGCCTTTGATTTGGATTAGAGCTCTTCTGATAGACTCGTATAGGTCGATTCTTGATCCTACAATCACGTTGCAAAGTTTGATTGAACTTTAACTTGAACAATTCATGGTCAAAACCGAAAGTCAAACGGTAGTCAAACTGTTTGACTTTCAGCTTGTAATTGCTGAAAATAAATGAACAAGCCATGAAAGAACACTTACAAAATGCTCTAAGGCTGGAAAATGAACTAGAAAACTCAGGTAAGAGGCCTCCAAACAAATGGTAGCCTCTACTTAGAGTTGTAGAGATGAGTAAATAAGAATGAGCAAGTTTGTGAAGTGAAGGAAAGGGGTATTTATAGTTGTTCTTGAAGATTTGGATCATGAAAAGTGCATTATGTATTGACCAAGGATTGATTTTGGTCCATACATGTGTTCAAGAGCTGAATATATGCTTGGAAAACACTTATACTTGGCCTCCAAACAATGAAAACCATCAAAGAACAAGTTGGAAACATGCTGGTAGCTGAAAACAGCTGTTCTGTCGAAACACAGGGGTCACGTGACGTGACAGAGGCACCCACCAGGGGTCGTACGACGCGAGCATGGGTATCAGAGTTTCAAAATTTACAGTTTTAATCCCTGCACACTTTTAAGCATGTTTTCAATGCGTTTAACCCCCGTTAAGCCATTTTCAAGGCTCTACAAGGATGTTAAAGCATAGGGGACTTGAAATATGCTTGGAAATATCATGGAAGTCGGTTCGTTTGGTCGTACGATCGTGTTTTTCGGTTAATTACGACGAAACTCGAACGGACGCGAAAACGATCCAAATTGCGCGACGAATGGTATTTTTGCATTCCTATCACTAAAATATAATATTTTAGTGATTATAAAATTTTTGGATGTCCGAAAATGGTCAGAACGCAAGATATGCACGTATATGCAAACTTTCGCAGTTTTTACGCTTTTAGTCCTTATGATCAAATAAGCGTATTTTCGCATACCGAACCCCTCAAAATTTATTTCTAAGCTATGTTAATGGTATTTAGGGTATGTTTAGCCTATGATCATGTTTCGGGGTGTACGTTGCTATACGAATTGGCAGACGTTTGCAGTTTGTCGCAAATAATCCCTGTGATCGAATAAACTTGTTTTTGCCATACCAGAACCTTCAAAACTTATTTCTAAGTTATGTAAAGGTTATTTAAGGTATGTTAAGCTTATGTCACTGTTCCGGAGTGTTTTTCGCATTAATCTGATTACATTTACGCATCAGTTTGGTATAACTTTCCAGAAAGCGTTTAAGAGTTTGAAATCGAACAAAAATCAAAATGTGCAAAATGTCAAACATAAATAAACAAATATTGGGATTAAAACACATTGTTTTATTGATATTTGAATTGTTCAGAGTTATAAAATGATTACACAAGCATAGATGTCACACCATACCGACCAAGCGGTAGATATTTTTACCGTATCCCAAGCCTGTATAGGGAAAATAGATTAAGAGTATTTACCTAAGCTTATCTTTATAATGAAAGATATATTTAGCACAACCGTTAATCGAAACAACTAATACAGGCACAATTTACTGGAGGCTCCTAGTCTAGAATGGATGAAACTATGATCCGTTAGAATGTTAACGGGTCTTATTCAAGTCATATGACTTGGACCAGTTAACTTATAATAAACAGGTACGGTTCGCTAGATTAAGCGAAGACCAGATAGAATGTGGTTTGCACCCTCACGAGTACTATGACTTGTATAATACGGGTCAAACAATCATACATTCTGATTAGAATTGATTTGGAAAGGTTTTGACCCGATTCGGCTAACTTATATAAACTATGCTATAAAAGTCAACCGTACGCGCATAGGCAGCATCGGGTGATCGGATGGGTCTATGGTAAGTCCAATATGCCAAAACTTGTTTATTTTGTTACCACATTAGTTTATAACTCAGATTATATGTTCATTATCTTTCAAAACCAATTTATCCACAAAAGGGCATAATTGGTATTTTTAAGCATATAATATGGACTTTGCATAAAACCCAAAAAATGATATGATTAGAAGGTATAACCATTAGGGGTTATTCTCTACAATAATATGATCATATAATAACTTCAAATCAAAAGCTAAACTATCTTAAACGGGTCAGAATCGAAAGTAAAGCAGAAGTCAAACGGTTAGACTTTCGGTTGCGAATCGAGCTCTAAGTAGGAAATGACGGGTTGGACATGCTCCAATATGTCCTCATATGTTATACAAACTAATATAATGTCAAAAATTAAGGTTTCGACACTTATAAGTCCATTTTACGTTAATTACGAAAAACTATGTTTTTTACTTTTATTTAATAAAACTTTGACCCGTTATTTGACCAACTTAACGTGATCTTCAGAAGGTGCCCTCATAGGGGATTAACACCTACATTATTACAATCACATAGGCATGTAAGATTCAAACATTGGCTTGACCAAAATGGTCATAACCGAAAGTCAAAGCAAAAGTCAATTTGCTTGACATTCGGATAGGAACTAGCCTATAAAATAAAAAGGACTGACTTAGAACACTTACAAGTGTTAAAGGAAGTGTTTAAAATCCAGGAGAGAAGCCTCTATAGATCAGAAGCTATCCAAGAGAGAGGAGAATGAATTTGTGAAGAATTGTAGGATCGTTTTCACGACCAAACGAGTCGTTCAGAAGAGTTTTTGCTCAATACGAAAGGCGGAAACAGACGTATCGAGTTGATTCAGCTTGAGATTCACTTTAACTGTCTTTTTGATTGATATAACAACGTTTTACAATGAGTAGACACTTCGGCAGCAGTTCGACTCTGAAACCGGAAAGATACAAATGAAATGGCACAACAGGTATTTATAGGCTGGCCTATTTCGCACGAAACAGTTGGTGCGATATCAGTTTCACACGAAATAGTCATTTCGTGCAAAATAACCAACTGATTTTGTACGAAATAGCCGTTTCCTATTTCGTGCGAAATACCCCTAAATCCTAATTTCTCGTACTTCATGCCCTGATCTATACAATCTAGTACAAGACTCGATACAAGACGAAGTCGACAGACGTATGCACCAACAAACTCCCCCTCGGATGTTGACGAAGTCTTCAGTGTCGAGTCTTCAACGTCTTCAGTCTTTAGTAGTCTTTTTGCTCTTCCTGAAGTATCTGACAGTGTAAAGCATCCTCAATCCTCTCTCTTTTCTCTATCAACTAATCTCCCCCTTGGATGTTGATCTATCATCTACACAATCTTTGAATCTGAATCTCGAGCTTTTTAATTCTCTTGATCAGATCTCTTGATTCCTTAAGTTCATCAGCATCAACAGTCCAAGATTGTAACTTGGTTCACATTCTGGTCAGAATCAGGAACCTGGCTATCCTGCACACATCTCTACCTCACAATAAATTTCACAAATTTAAAATTTGACAAATTTATATACCACTTCCAGGTATTAAACAATCAATAAATGATTTTACCATGTTAATCTCTGATGAACCATTTGTAGAAATACCATTTTTCTTTAAACACACTCTCCCAAACCTGTTCATCATGTTCAACACTTGGAATTTGAAAATCAGCTATTCAACATCAGTTGTCGAAAATCTTTTTGAATTTTGGAAATTAAAGAAATGCAGTAAAGAAATATTTACAGACAATATTTTTGCGAGTTTGTGTAAGAGGATCATATCAGTTTTTGAGACAATTCACTAGCACCGTTGAGCTTTAAACACATTAAGTTCTAAACGATTCACGTAGATTGTCAGTATACATATCCACTTAAATTTTCACACAAAGTTCAACTGATTCGAGATACGAGATTAGTGTTTTATGAACTTAAACTTAGTCGCGTGTCCCACCTCAGAATATACTCCCGTATCCAGATCCCAATATTCAGTCTTACAGGTGAGTATACCTAGATGATATCTGTAAAGGGTTAAATGCGAGGGCCATGAGAGCTCAGGCTATTGCTTCCGCAAAATCAGAGAGATGATGGCTTCGACTTTAAGTGTGTTCCCTTTAGAGAATCTTTTCTTCAACAACACATGATTAGCATTTTGCAATGTTTCGTCATTTTTATGCTGAGGGGGGTGCTATTTTTCAAGCAAGCGAAAAGTATTATACGGGGACTAGGCCATTGCTTCCGCAAAATCAGAAGTCCCAGGATAATACCCCAGATATCACTAAGCATAAAGACCTAGTATCTCAGAAAGAGGGACCTTTCAAACAAGATTTCGGGGGTTACCCATATATCCGAGAGATGTTCCCCACGAGATAAGTAAGTTTGAAATTTAGGTTTATATCTCGATACAATCTACTAAAGGTGCAAAAACCTACTGGCACATCATCAGTGAGACCGTTTATCACATTTTGACTTTCCAATTCTTTAGCGTGCTGTGATAGTCCACTGATGTACTATCATTTCCTCTTTTTTCAACAAAACTCATTTTGAATTTTATCATGTTTTTGTGCTTTTTCAAATTTTCTAATGTTTTGGATTTTCTGAAATTTCTTACTCCCCCTAAAATTCAAAACTATTTTTTAAAAAAAAAATTGACAAACTGATGAGAATCACTTCAAATTCGCCATCCACTTGGCATAAACAATCAGAACGCCCCCTGACAACAAACTATTTTCCCATTATGATTTCAAAACACTTAAGTTTGTTTTAATCAAATGGTTTTTTTCGGAAAATAAGTTTTGCTGATTTCTCAAAACCACTTGTAGGTTAGGGGATCAATTCATCACCTTGTTCTTCTTTAACCACTTGGAAAAATTTTTTTAACATTTTTAGGTTTTACCAATAACTATCACATGTAAGAAAGATAAACCAAGTACAACTTAATGTCCTTGATTAATTCTTTGAAAATCAAAATATTACCGAAATGAATTTCTCAAATAAGATGCCGATTCATGCTCCACGCTTACCAACCTGGGAGCTCCGGCAAGTCAGAATTTTTACATATGAAAAACAGACATCCAAGCCTGACCAAACTTGGATGTGATCTTTTCAGTTTCTCCCGGGGTTTCAACATTTCTTTTTTCTTCATAAAAATATTTTACCCCTTTTACTTTCCCATCAACCATTTTCCCAAAAATATGTTTCACTTTCCCATTAAAAGCTTTTTCGACATCGAATTCATTCTTTTCAGAATAAAACTGATTCGAAATCTCTACTTTTCCAACTTTTTGTTTGAAATTTTCAGTCCGCAATGGTGGAAAGTTAACATCATCCATTGGCGGAACTGAGTTATCACATTTAATCTCAACTTGTGGCTCCTCTGACTTTGTGGAATCAGATTCATCGCCAGATTTCACATTTGATTTCTTAACAATCCATTTTTGATTGTCAAGATTCACCCTTCTTTTGTAAAATCTCTTTGAACATTCACCAACTTCATATGTTAAGTTTTTGGAACTTTTGAACTTTTCAGTTGGTGGTTTGGTTTTATCAACAACTTTTTCTTTCAGTTTAGAAACAACTTCCTGTTTTGTGTTGGTTGCCATTGGACAATTCCAGGCAATGTGACCAACTTCTTGACATCGATAACAGGTTCTTGTCTCCTTTTTCTGATAACCTCCATTCTTTTCAAACCTTTGTTTATCAGCAAGAAACTCTTTGTTTGATTGCTTCCAGAATGAGCTCTTTGCTTCTTCTTCACAACTTGCTCCTGAAACAAATTTAGTGTTTGTTTTAGAAATTTTCTCATTTTTATGGTTTTTTAGTGGAATGAAACCAAGACCTTTCTTTTTGAAATTACCATTATGGTTTGGCTTCTTTTGAAAACCAGAACCAGAACTATAACCATTTTTCTTGTTTAAACGTTGTTGAACTCTTGAAGTGTACTTTTTAGGTTTTTCAAAAAGATTTATATCTTTTATTTCAGAAATATTAATTTCTGTAAATTTGAAAACCTTTTTAATCTTTTCGATTTGAACACTTCTTATTGGAAATTCCTCATCAGAATATAATTTGTCTGAATCATTCAAAGTATATGCCACTTTGACTAATTCGTCATTCAAATTAGATTTTGATAACAAGAATTCTTTATTATAAACTCTTTTAACCGATGATTTTGCACTGTTGACCGACGAACTCGAACTTCCAGACTCGGATTTTGACTCTGACTCCTCATCCTTATCCAACACCTGATCGACCACTTTCTTTATTATCTCAGACTCGTGATCAGTGTCAGACGATGTAAACATGACATCAATGTTTTCTGGTAAATCATCAGTTGTTTCGGACTTTAACTTTATATTGACAGCCTTTTTGACTTGCTCCTCATTTGGTTTTCTGGAAGAATAACCTTCCCAAATCGGAGGCGGACACTTGTTATAACTGACACTTTGTTTCTTACCAGTATCCTTCTCTTTCGACTTCTCATCTTGAAAAGCTTCTAAACCTGCAACAGTTGGATAAATTCTGTTAATCAAATAATCAGAACTAGAATAACTTTGCAGTAATCGTCTGATTCTTTCATTTTCAATCCTTTCTGTCTCCAACTCTTGTTTCAACTTTGCACATTCTTCAATGTAATAGTTAATGGCCTTCTGCTTTGACATCATCATAGCATTCATCATTGTTAAAGCATCTTCTCTTTCAGAATTTGTTTTCTAAAGACCATTCACTGTTCTGTTCAAAACGTCATATGATTCTTTCACATAATTGAGATCGAACAATAACTTTTCCTTCAGCTTATCTTGCTTACTCAATTTCTCGTCTTTTTCTTCACATTGTTTGCAAGATTCTAAACACTTTAAACACGGTTTAATGACTTCAAAAATCTTTTCAACTTCAATTATCTTTTCTTCTTTAACTAATTTCTCAATCTCAATCACCTGCTCAGCAACTTTAACTTCTTCACTTATTTCAGACTTCTCCTTTTGAGCAAAATTATCACATTTCATCTTAATCTGTTCTTTTGCTGCTCGTTTCTCCTTCAGCTTCTCCACTCTATCTGCAAAATAAAATTGAAAACTTTCAGGAGATAATACAGATTTTCCAATATTTATTTGTGTTTCTTCTTCATCATCACTGTCAGATGATGATTGATCAAACACTTGAGTAATTTCTGAAATATCATCTGAAGAAACAAACTCTCCATCTTGGCTTCTCTCATCACTAGCAAATACTTTCATCCATTCAGTCATCAAATCTGGCTCTTGAACTATTTGTGCAATAAGAGCTACTACTTTTGAATCAGGTGGAATGTATTTGTCCCAACTGAAACCTTCTGCGACTTTCTCATCATCTTGATCAATTATACCAAAATAAGCTTTCTTATTTGATTCTTCAATTGCCTTCCTAGCATGTGCAGTTTTTGAATCTTGTGATTGATAAGGTTGTTGAGCAACTTGTTGATATATGGCTTTCCGATAATAATCATTACTACCGAATGGATTCTTTGCTCCACTTGCTTCTTGATTGGTACATTCCCTCTTGAAATGTTCTTTCTCCCTGCATCGAAAACAAGTAACTTTAGATTTATCAAAACCCAAAGTAGAAACATTTGCATCCAGGAAATCATCTCTTCCTGTAATCATCTTAAATTTTTCAGCTCTTCTCAATACACTTGCTAAACACCACTTGATATCCATAAGCTCCATTTCCTCAGCATCGATCTGATCGTAATCCTCTTTTTTCAACATAGGATTTTCGATCCTTCCTGCAACCAACCCTTCATATGATGCCAACACTGTAGCAAGTAACGCCATATGACTTTTAGCAACCTCTTCAGATAAATTTTGACCGTTCTGAAAATGCAACGCGATATTGCAATGTAACACATGACCATTACTGATGTTTGAACTTTGGAACTGATGACTCGAGGTTGAAGCATTTGGATTAACACTTGGATATGAAGAAAAACCATTGCTGCTGTTTGGACTTTGACTTACTAATCCAGATGAGTTTTCTACACTGAAAGCAGTTTGGACTTTCGGACTTGCTTCAACATTCTGAACACTTCCTTTATAGTACATCTTAATGTCTTGTTGACCACTTGGATTGTTCATCCTAACAATCTTTTGCTGCTCAAGATCTTATCCTTCAATCTTTTCGATGAACTGAGAAATTGTCAAGCTGTCATATTCTCCAGTGTTCTTCAAGATCATCAAATACGTACCCCATTCTTTCTGAGGTAAAGCATCAGCTAATTTGTCAACCCATTCCTCACGATCTTTGTTGATATCTAACAATGACATTGATCGTACCAAATGACAATATCTTTCAATCAGCTTCTTAGTAGTTTCACCCTGCAAACTCGTAAACAGATCGAATTCTTTCTTTAATAATGACTTCTTATTCCTAATCATTTTCTCGCTTCCCTCAAACTTAACACGAAGTGCATCCCAAATTGCACGTGAAGTATTATCATGTTGAAGTAAAATGAATATGTCTTCTTTCACAGCTTGCTGTAACAGACTAATCATCATCTTTTCTGCTTTGTACATGTCTCGTTCTTTGTCCGACAACTCAGAAATTGTTTTGATAACTCCCACATCAATACGAGGTTTAACATACTTTTTCTCAATACATTCCCACGACCTCAAATGATTTGCTTGAACCCAGTTTTTGAAACGATCTTTCCAACCATAATACTCCTCAATGCCCATTAGCTTCGGGGGTTTTTGCAAAGTTCCTGTTTCATTTTCCATGTTCATACTTTGAGCAATAGCAGCAGGAGTACTTGGGGTAGTAGCAAATGCGTTGTAAAATTCCTCTTCCATGATTTAGTAACAAGTTTCACAAATTCAGACACTTTCAAGCAAAATCAACCGCTTTCAAACGAAATACACTTTCAAGCGATATGAACTTGGTGCGAAATGACCTGCAAAATAACTTCAAACAAAATGATTCACACGAAATAAGAAATTTCAAACGAACTCACACTTTGGTGCGAAATGAATGCTGGTTTCGTGCGAAATAAAGTGATTTCGTACGAAATAAATGGTTTCGTACGACATGAAAAGCAATTTCACACGAAATGAGCTATTTCATGCGAAATGAAGGTCTGATTCACACGAAATGGACTATTTCGTACGAAATACTGCTGATGTCATCATTTCAGTCATGATTTTGGCAAATTGATCAGGTTTTAGTTAGAATTTTGGTCCAATTCTTTCAAGGCTTTGATAAAACACTGTTTCACTTATAATGTGAGAACTTCAATCCATTTTAACCGTCAAATCTTGTAAATTTTGAAAAAGAAGGTGTAGAAGTCAGAAATTTGAGCTAAATCGGTAAGAACTCTTCCTCCTGAGCTCTGATACCACTTGTAGGATCGTTTTCATGACCAAACGAGTCGTTCAGAAGAGTTTTTGCTCAATACGAAAGGCGGAAACAGACGTATCGAGTTGATTCATCTTGAGATTCACTTTAACTGTCTTTTTTATTGATATAACAACGTTTTACAACGAGTAGACACTTCGGCAGCAGTTCGACTCTGAAACCGGAAAGATACAAATGAAATGGCACAACAGGTATTTATAGGCTGGCCTATTTCGCACGAAACAGTTGGTGCGATATCAGTTTCACACGAAATAGTCATTTCGTGCGAAATAACCAACTGATTTCGTACGAAATAGTTGTTTCCTATTTCGTGCGAAATACCCCTAAATCCTAATTTCTCGTACTTCGTGCCCTGATCTATACAATCTAGTACAAGACTCGATACAAGACGAAGTCGACAGACGTATGCACCAACAAGAGTGAATTTGTGAAGGTGCAAGTTGGAAAGGCTCAAGAACTAGGCTATTTATAGATGATCTTGAGCTCCCAAATGATGCCAAGTGCCCCCTGAGGTGTTCAGGAAGGGATTGGTGGCACCCTAGGTGTCCAAGGACTAAGCAAGGTGGCCAAAATCATAACCAAAGTAGCAGAGAAGTAGGCTGCCATTGCCAGCTAATAATGGATTGCCAGTAGACCCCTTACGGACCGTAAGGACCTTCAGGCGCCCACAGGTTTTTTGAATGCCTTATGGACCGTAAGGCATAAGCCCTGCAGTCCGTAAGGGACCATTAAAAACTAAAGAATTTTCAATACCTTACGGACCGTAAAGCGTATGTCTTGTGGTCCATAAGGGACCTTCAGAAGCCCAAAAATTGGCATTTTGTCACAAATGACCCCTCCACATCCAAACTTCCATATTTTTACATATTTAGTCCCCCTCGTCCAACTTATCGGGAATATTTGAGAGTTGAGTGGTCACATGTTGCCATATTATTCACCATGAATTTCTGAGGTGTTACATCCTCACCCCTTAAAAGATATCTTGTCCTCAAGATTTAATCAAATAGACAGGGGTACTTTTATCTCATATTCGCTTCAACCACCCATGTATATTCTGGGCCACGACGGGAATCCCATTTGACTTTCACGATAGGGATCCGTTTCTTACGGAACTTTTTAACCTGTTGATCCTCGATCGAAATCGGTTTCTCAATGAACCTCAGGTTTTCATCAATTTCCATATCATGGTGCGGCATTGCTAGCGATTCATCGACGACATTTCTTTAAAATTGAGATGTGGAACACATCATGGATTCCACTGAGTTCCTCAGGTAGCTTAAGTCTATAAGATATGGAACCGACACACCCAGTTATCTCGAGTGGTCCAATATATCTCGGGCTCAATTTGCCCTTCTTTCCGAACCTCATGACACCTTTCCAAGGTGATACTTTCAATAAAACCTTGTCCCCAATTTGGAACTTAAGAGGTTTTCGCCTCTTATATGCGTAGCTCTTCTGCCTATCACGGATTTGTACAATCTTGTCCATGGTTTCAAGGACTATATCAGGTCCTGATAGTTGGCTTTCTCCAACTTCAGCCCAACAAACGGGCATTCTGCATTTTCTCCCATACAAGGCTTCAAATGGAGCGGCCTTAATACTCATATGGTAACTGTTATTGTAGGTGAATTTAATTAGGGGTAAGTGGTCATTCCAACTTCCACCTAGATCGATGATACATGTCCTCTAACATTTGAATTGTACGCTCACTCTGACCATCAATTTGTGGATGGTAAGCCGTAGTAAAATTTAATCGCATACCTAAAGATTATTGGAAACTTTTTCAAAAATGAGATGTATATCTAGTATCTCTATCAAATACTATGGACACTGGTACTCCATGAAGGGATACAATATTGTTCGCATACAATTGTGCTAATTTGTCGGAAGTAAAAGTTTCTTTAATTGGCAAAAAGTGAGCTGACATAGTCAGTCTGTCGACTATCACCCAGATCTTGTCATTGCCACGTTTAGTTTTAGGTAACTTGGTAATCAAGTCCATTGTTACCATTTCCCATTTCCAAGTGGGAATTTCGAGCTGTTGTAGCAGTCCTGATGGCATCTGATGTTCAGCCTTAACTTGCGAACATGTCAGACATTTAGCTAAATAGGTGGCTATGGATTTCCTCATACCCATCCACCAATAATTTCTTTTTAGATCCTGGTACATTTTATCTCCTCCGGGATGTACCAAATATTTGGAATTATGTGATTCCTGGAGAATCAGATCTCTGAGTCCTCCAAAGATAGGAACCCAGATTCTGTCGTTGAATCTTAAGATTCCGTCTTTTCCAGGTGTTAACTGATCCATTGATCCACCTAATCCTTCATTAGAAGCATTTGCTTCTAATAAGGCTTGCCTTCAAACTTCTAACAGTTTCTCATTCAAACTAGTTCTAAGTTCAATCCTTTTGGCATGAATCCTAATTAGTTTCATCCTTTCCTTACGGCTCAAGGCGTCAGCAACGACATTTGCCTTGCCAGGATGATAACGAATCTCACATTCGTAATCATTCAATATTTCCATCCAATGGCGTTGTCACATATTTAAATCCTTTTGATTAAATATATGTTGGAGGCTTTTATGATCGGTGTATACTACATACTTTGCACCATAAAGGTAATGTCTCCATAACTTTAGTGAAAATACAACGGCACCCAATTCTAGATGTAATTCTTTTCGTGCACTGTAAGTTGTCGTGAAGTATAGGCAATCACCTTGCCTCTTTGCATCAGTACGCACCATAATCCTTTGTGCAAAGCGTCACAGTAGACTACAAAGTCTTCAATTACTTCGGGTAAGGATAACATTGGGGCATTACTCAATTTCTGCTTAAGAATCTCGAAAGATACTTTCTGCTTCGGTCCCCAGTCAAACTTAGCATTCTTGTGAGTCAACGTAGTTAAGGGAGTGGCTATTCTCAAGAAGTTCTCAATGAACCTTCTATAATAACCAGCTAACCACCCTAAGAAGCTGCGGATTTCAGATAGAGTCTTGGGTGCTTCCCAATTCATGATTGCTTTTATCTTAGCTGGATCCACTTGGATTCCTCGTTCACTAATCACATGTCCTAAAAACTGGACTTCTCTAAGCCAAAACTCGCACTTAGAGAATTTCACATAAAGCTTCTCTTGCTTTAGCAAATCAAGAATACATCTAAGATATTTCTTGTGATTATCTTTACTACAAAAATAGATAAGTATGTCGTCTATAAAGACAATGACAAACATATCCAGATAAAGTTTGCAGACTCTATTCATGAGATCCATGAAAGCTGTTGGAGCATAGGTGAATCCAAATGACATAACCAGGAACTCATAATGTCTGTATCTACTCCTGAAGGCAGTCTTTTGAACATCCTCGCTCCTAACCTTCAGTTGATGATAACCAGAATGAAGATCAATCTTCGAAAAGAAACTTGCTCCTTGCAATTGATCGAACAGGTCATCAATCCTTGGCAAGGGAAAACGATTCTTGATCGTTATCTTATTTATCTCATGGTAATCAATGCACATTCGCATTAAACTGTCTTTATTTTTAACGAAAAGAATATGAGCTCCCCAAGGGGATGAACTAGGTTGTATGAAACCTTTCTCAATAAGTTCTTTAAGTTACGCCTTCAACTCTTTCATCTCAGTTGATGCCAAGCGGTATGGAGCTTTAGCTATTGGAGCTGACCCAGGCAATACGTCGATCCTAAACTCGACTTGCCTCTCTGGGGGTAATCCTGGTAGATCTTCAGGGAATACTTCAGGAAATTCAGAAATGACTGGTATATCTTCCATCTTGGGCTTTGGATTGCCTATCATCACTTGTGCCATGTAAATGACACATTCTCTCTTTAAACACTTGGACGCTTTAAGCAGAGATGCATTCTCAGGCAATCCGTAGTGTCGATCTCCATGAATGATGAGTGTCTCTCCAAATGGGGATTTGATTTCGATTAGCTTTTTATCACAGGCAATGCGAGCTTGGTTATGGGATAACCAATCCATTCCTAAGACTATATTGAATCCCGCAAGAGTCATGGGTAAAAGGTTTATTGGAATAGAATGATTCTTAATGGATATAGCTCATCCTTCAAGAATCTTGGAAGCTAATTCTATTGTACCATCTGCCATTTCTACTTCATATGAATGTTCTAAGGTTCTTATGGGAAGATTTAATATTTCATTAAACTTATGGTCTACAAAACATTTATCTGCTCTAGAATCAAATAAGACATGTGCGTATATGGTATTAACGAGAAACGTACCCGTTATAACATTTGTGTCCTTTACCGCCTCTTTTGTGGTTAACTAGAAAGCTCTAGCATCTGCCTTCTTCGCTTCCACAGGTTTAGCATTTCCATCAGCCGTACGCTTGGGACATATGGTCTTTATGTGGCCTTTCTCGCCACATTCATAGCAAACGACATTCTTTAAGTCTTTGCATTCATGAGACTTGTGACTAATCCTCTTGCAGATGCCACAAGGTTTCAGTTGCTGATCTATTCGATGTTGTCCCAGTGTCACCTTCCACATGTTTTGCACTCATGTCTATCATCACTAGACTTCTATTGGTTGAAACCAAACTTTCCTTTCTTCGATTCTTGAATGCGGTTAATCTCACGCTTTCTCTTCCCGTCAATCTCAGCCCTGACTGACCTCAATCTTACTTCATCTTGAGTCAGTGAGAGAGATAGGTCCACAGCGGATCTGAAAGTAGCGGGTTTGGAGGCTTTCACCATTCCTTTGATTTCTAATGCCAAACCACTAATGAAACGCGCAATGCGTTTTGATTCAGGAGTAATCAAATACGGAACTAATCAGGACAGAGAATTGTAGTCGGAGACATACTTCTGACAGTCCATGTTCCTCATGGTAAGAGTCAAAAAGTTAGACTCCACCTTTTCAACCTCATGTAGAGGGCAGTAAGTTTCTTTAATTAGGTCCACAAACTTGGACCAACTCATGATATACAACGACACCTTCCCTGTAGATTATATCATGGCTTTCCACCATGTCAAAGTATCGCCCTTGAAGGATTGAGCTACATATTTAATAACATATTTATCAGCACAACCACCGATGCCAACCATAGTTTCCATTTCATCTAGCCACTTCATGGCATCTATAGCTCCCTTCTCCCCCATGATGTCGCGAGGTTTGCATGAGACAAAGTACTTTTAGAAACACCCTTCCTTAATATTTCGGGTTTCCTTCTTGGCAACATGTTTTGGTTCACTCCTCTCATTTGAGGAATAGTGTGAACTCTATGATTTATGAGTGGAAGATGGAGGGATAGATGGGGGTTTAGAATGTGTTGAGCCTGGTCCTTTAAAATTCGCCATAAATCAGCCATAGCTTTGCTGACTTCTGCAGCAATCAGGGATCGAAGGTTATTTCCTTCGCCCTCGCGGGTAAAATGCTCCACATTGTCATGCCCGCCATCTGCACCACCAGAATTTTGGTTTTCCATTTATATTGATAATTGGACTACAGGCCAACAATAAATTCTTGCTCAGTACAATTCATTTAAACATTACATAGAATGTTAAAATGGAATAACCATTGAATTTAATGATTTGACAATATTATTAGTCGTAGTCTCATTCGACCATAGGGGCTACAAGGCTTGGAGATATCTCCTCCACCTTTTCGGCCAGTGTGCACCACATTGTCACAACTGATAGTAATATTAACATTACATTGAATGTTAAAATGAAGATAATCATTTAATTTATGTCTTAATGGTTTGATAATATCGTCAGCCGTGGTCTCATTCGACCATAGGGGCTCTAAGGCTTGGAGATATCTCTTTCACCTTTTCGGCCAGTGTGCACCACATTGTCACAACTGCCAGTTATAACTGCCAATAATTTAGGCTTTGCCATATGGCTATTAAACCTTTAAGAAGATTTTGTTGATTTCAGATAGATCAAATAAAGTTCGAATTAACTGTCTAGACGATCGCTTGAAAAATGGTGAAAAGAAAATATAAGATAATCCAAAATTTTCATAAATTAAGAGAAATTATAATACTTGTCAAAATATGGACTTTTGGAAGGAGATTACAATACAATACAATACAATACAATACAATACAATACAATGTCCTTAAAGGACTTTTCGAAATAAAATTACAATAAAAGATAAAATTAAATTCTTCAGTCGTCTTTCTTTCCTTTAATAATCTTTGAGAGTTTCTTGAGTATCTTGCTCGTCCTCATTTCATTCTTTTCTACCTGTCATTGGATTTGTTCCGCGCGTTCCAAGGCTTGATTGATAGCCTCGATTTGTTGCGGTGGTTGTGGTTGCGGAACAACCGGGTACAGATATCTGAGGTTTGTACTACCTGGGTGTTGGTAAGTATAAGGAAATGGAGATGGATATAAAGTGTTTTGAATGACCGTCTGTAAATAGGGGTCATAAGATGGAGCCAGATAGTTATAATCAGTAGAGGCTGCCGTATAAGAAGTATTATATCCGGATATGACCGGATATGTGAGAATAGGGTTATCATAACCCATAGGTGGTTGTTGAGGTGGCTCAACTATAGGTTCAGGATTGGAGGGTCCACCCATTTGTTAGTCCTCTAGTATAGTTAGATAGGTTGGGGGTAAAGGTGGAAGTGATCCCGACCATTGCCCAGCACGCACAGACATTCGTGCACCGGTGCGAGACTTCCTTGGTTGTGGTGGTGGTTGTTGTTACTCCATTGGCTCATCCTCTGGTGGAGGTGGCGGTGTTTGAGGAGGTGGATAAGAAGGTGTTTTATGTTCGGGAGTATTATAAAAAGTGAATTGGTTGAAATATTGGTCCCACTCATCAGGACCTTGGTATGGTGAACCTGCCTAAGATGTGGTATCACTAGATAGTTCTATAGGATGCAGGTTTGTTCCAGATGGTGGCATCTCCGGGTCAGAGTCGTTATCTTGTTGATTTTGGCTAAGAGGGGGTGAATTTATGTATTGAGCTGGGTCGAATGAATCATGATGTGAATGGGAGCGAGAATGGTAAGAATGGTGGGAATGAGAAGAGTGATGTGAGACTGAATGTCTCGCAGGTTGTGATAAATGTAACTCACTCGAATGTTGGGAATGTTCCGAGTGATGTTGTGACAACCCGCACCAAACCAGGTATCCGTACGACTTAATTAGTAATTAATTACTGCTTAATTACTGTGCTTGTTTGAACTAGCTGATGAACTGCTACTTGATATCTGATACATGTACTTACTTGCATCATACTTTACTTATCGTCACTACATTATTTACATGCTGAACTCTAGTGACAACCGTGATGCACAAAAAGCACAGTAGCACTATAACGGATAACCTATTGAACATGCTGATAAAGCCAGCATCAGGCAAACACTGCCTCTAAGGCCTGTAAGAGCCTGAAATATTTTGCTACACTAAGTGGTGAGTGTAGGGATATAAGGGTTGTGGAACTGCGTCTCTAGGAATAAGTCACAATGACTGGATGTGCCTAAAACGTACTCTAAGCATAAAACTCAGCACTTTACATAACAATCCGGCTTCTAGCTAACTAGTAAAGTGCCAAAACATGAGAAAAGTATTACTAGACACTTTCCAAAGTGTCGGAAATAAGCTGTGTCACTAAAGAGAGTAATAACGACACTTTAAAGCTTTGATTAACACTTTAATGGATTACTATCCAACCGAACAACCGGACTATACCCGGAACATGAAAATATTGTTATTTTCATTACTTGTCTTTTTCTGAGCCAGTTAGGGTCCCTGATTACCCTAACACCCGCTTTAAAGCACTAAACATAACTAACCAAGTTAAAGTACTTAACTAACTTGTTTAACCTAACTAATTACCTAATTACTAGTTGAAATCGAACCAAGGACCCCCCCCCCTCCTAACCGTCCCCAACCATGGGGGACACACTTGTCCTTGCAAGATTACCATAATCTAATTTTTGTCTAATATCTACAAGACACATTATCCTTTGGTTAATACACTTATAATTACCTATAAGATCATGTCTAAACACATGAGATCATTACACAACTCAACACACTTCACAACTCTCTCTCTTTCTCTTGCTCATTCTCGGCCGAAGACACAAGCAACACCACCACCACCCTTCGATTTCCATCATCACATTCCAAGTCCATACAAGTGTCGAGGGTCGTATACAAGGAGCCTTGGAGCAAGCGGAACGCGAAGGACCTCTCTACTTAGCTTTTATCCACCTCTTTTGCGCATAGATTCTTCCCTAGCCTCGAGCTAGAGGTATAATGCTTAAAACACCTTCTTGAACTAATCTAAAGTGGTTAAAAGGATTTGTATCGGTTAAAACTCGTTAACATGCAAGTTGATGCTTTAAAGTTTACTAAAAACACTAATAATGGTGGATAATAGCACATAAGTTGTGTAAATTATGTAGTATTCGAAATGTATGATTATTTAGGCCCGATCTATGATGTGGTAGCTCGGATCATCGTTTAACCCGGTTTGGTAAGATCATGGATCTTAACATAAGCTTGTTTTGAATGATACAAGGGTTAAAAGGTGAAACTCTACCACACGCGAATCATGAACTTGTGTAAAAGTGTTTTAGCTTGTACAATAGTGTTTAAAACTAGCAGATCTACGTATCTGCAAGTGGTATTTTCAAGGGACCAAGCGTTAAAGAAATCATGTATGTTAAAAGATGGATCTTACACTAACAAGCATGATTTTTATAAACCACAAGTGTGTAAACACTTGTGAAATGAAAAGATCCGACAAAATAACAACTTTTTGTAAAAGATGACGGGAAGTTGTAAAGATGGATTTTCTCTAAAAACGAGGTTTTTACAAGATCAAATTACCTTATATGAGGATCTACTAAATTTAAGGGGATGTACACCACAGTTTTGGGAAAACTACAAGTTCATGTAATTTTTGGCAATTTACACATATGTTGATTTGTTGTTGTGATAAAAGTTGTTCTGATCAAATAAAGAAAATTGTTGAGTTGATTTGTTAAAGAAAATGATACGCTTGAAAGCGTGGCCACCTCCAGTTACAGAGGAAACTCTGGCGAAATTTTTTCTAAAAACCTAACACTTAGAACTATTTGCACTACAAATGTTAGAATTATTTTTGACATGTTTTCGAAACATAAATTTCGCCATGACTTTATTTACTAAATATTCGGAGGTGGGATTTTCACAAAATTTAACGTGATAAATATATATATTTTTCACACACTGTTTATGATTATTTTGTGAAATACATAAATATTATTTTTAGAGTAAAAATAATATTTACGAACGTTAACGAATCCAAAATTAATACGAACGCTTTCACCATAAATATATAAGTTACACCGGTAATTATATTACCACCCGATTGTTAAAACGTAACTTACGCACTTACGGAAATATTTATGAACGCGTATTTTAACAACGTATTATTGGAGAAAAATTATGTGAAATTGGAAATACATACATGCGTTAAGTGAGACTTCATGATATAATTTGAACGCACATGTATTGAATCCCCCATCCTTGGGAAGGAGATTAACTACCAAGTATATACAGAATGTAAACACGAAATAGTTGTCTAACTATTTCCCAAAGACTTAAACTATAAAGCTAAGGCACGGCCGTCCGTCTAATAGAAATTAGCACCTGTAGGTCGTCGCACAGCTGCGTGAGCAGGAGATACTTGGTAGAGACGCTTCACTGTGAGTTCATGTCCCCCTTTTCTCTAACTGTTTTCAGTTTTCTTAACTGCGGGGGTGAAATACATGTTACTTTGATTACAAGTACTTTATACACGGTATGGTTAGCGTAAGGAGGTTTACTACTTAGATCATGTGAGTGGGTAGGCAGAAACACCGAGGGACGTAAGCGGTAGATCTATCTGGGTGTAGCGAGCCCAACTCTAGGCCCAACAGAACGGACCTCTAAGAGGCCCAGCAGAACGGACCTTGAGTGACTTTGTACCCGACGCAAAATCTGCTAGGTTGAGTCTTCCTACTTGCACTTCACACATACTAATGGCCTTGCAAACCATTGGTGATCTCTTTTTCCTTACACTGCTACATACCAGGGAACTTTTATACTTACAAGTGTTTTACATACTCACTTACACATGAACTCGCTCAACATTATTGTTGATTTTTCAACTTACATGTATTTCAGGAAATTAAAGATCTGGCACGGTATGTTATGTTTTCCCGCTGCATAAGGGTTCCAAGGTCATCCTAGTTTAGGAAATGTGACTCTTTCCTGGACAAGTCACAACTCTTAAACTGCGTTTATTTCATGTTTATGTTGTTCAAGACAATGTTTTACGTTATGGTGTTGTAAGTCTTTAAGACAATGGTATGTTACTCTGGTTTTAAAACTTAATCAAACGGATGATCTTGCATGATTTTATTACATATAGCTTTGTTATGATTAAGCTATGGTATTAAGAAGTCACACCAAAATTGACCACGCTTCCGCAAAGCCAGGGTGTGACAGCTTGGTATCAGAGCTCTGATCATAGCGAACTAGGATTCTTTCTCGAGTCTAGACTATGATCACTAGGGCTCTCATGAAAACATTTTTCTGCATACCACTTAAGTCCAGATCCAAAACTTTTTACAAACAAATGTTGAGCACATTTTACTATTTATAGGCTCAGTCTGGAAAGGCTGAGGCTCGGTCTGAGAGGCCGAGGCTCGGTCAGAGAGATCGAGGTTAGTTGGCTAGTGGGACTAGGAGAATTGGCTAGTGGGACTAGGAGGATTGGCTAGTGGGACTAGGAAGAGTAGGCTCAGTTTGGAGGCTGAGGCTCGGTATTGGAGACCGAGGCTCGATCTGAGAGGTCGAGGTAGTTGATAGAGCAGTCTAGGAGACTGGGAGGCTAGTGGGACTAGGAGAATTATGTGATACTTTACTTGGTGACTTATGTGATTATCTGATTGTATGACCGATTATTTGAGCATATTTGTGTTTATGTTACAGACTCATGGATTCAGCCGGTACTGGCGATTCAGACACTACTGGACCCATACCTATCGTATCTGATGACCTCACATCCTCCGAGCACGAGGTGTACACATCTGACTATACCAGTACTGACGAGGATGATTTCCAGCCCTTCGCACTACCCGATGGTGCTGATGAGCCTGCAGATGACCCTCCCGCTGAGTACCTACCCCTAGTGGAGATTCTGGCCCCTATACCCTTAGCCGTTTATCCAGCATATGATTTTCTTCTTGACGCCGAGGCTGACGGCGATGTTGACCTGTTTGAGGATGAGCCCTCTGAGGATGAGATCCAGGGCGAGGCCCTACTTCCTGCGGACGATCTTCTGTTGATCGCTGGCGTTCCCGCTGAGGATTCGCCTGCACATTCTCCTGTCCCAGACTCCTTCGAGTCTGTGGCATCCGCACCTTCTCACACATTGAGCGCACCTCACCTTGCGCATGATTCTGATCCTGACCAGGCATCCTCTGTTGCACCTATTCCCAGCTTTGCGTTTGACCATGATGACATAGAGGATTCTGATCCTATCTTTCCCCCGGGATACGACCCGGATCATGATATCGAGTTTATACCTATGGATCAGCCCATGGAGGATCCAGCTGACCCAGTAGACCCTATCGACCCCGAGTTTGACTTCGAGATGGCTTTTGATGATCCCGAGCCTGTCGTCGCTCCTGAGCAGGCAGCCGCTCTAGACCCCATACTTGAGCATGACCTCGTACATGCTGGCATCCCTATTGAGCCTGTTATAGCAGACCCGCCTGATGATGATCTCCCCGTGGATGTTCCTTTGTTAGAGGGCGATCTTGTCGTTGTTGATCCTGTCGTTCCTCTACCTGTTGTTGATATACCTGTTGACCATCCTGTTGAGCACATTGCACCTGTTCACCCTTTTGTTGCACCCGATCCCATTCCACTAGAGCCCGAGCATGCACTGTTCGCGGCACGCATGGATCCACCAGATGAGCATGCACAGCACGGTTGGATACCTGCTGATGAGGATGTTCCACCTTTTCCCCCTCAGATCCCTGATACACGACATGTTGATTCTTCTTTTCGGGTTCCACAGTTTGTACCTCCAGCGAGGACTGGAGAGGGTTCTTCAGCCCATCCTTTTGGACATATATCGATGTCTATCCCCTTCATGCCCCAGATGTCATCTGTTCCACCCTCTGTTGCTCCATTTCATGTGGCACCTTTCGATCCCACCAGTGAGCCGTTCCTTTGGGCACCAGACTCTGCTATGCCACCTACTGACCCCTACCATTCTTTCCACATGGGGTATACTATCGAGGATGTTTTGATGTCTTTTGTCGCCCAGCACGAGTCCCACACGCAGCGCATCCAGGAGCTTGAGAGAGCTCAGCTGCCACCATACCAGTGCCATGGTCAGACACACTCTCCTCTGCAGCCATTTCGACCCTTACCTCCAGATTATGCTGCCCGTCTCTTTACACTAGAGCAGCAGGTTGCTTCTATCATTCGTACCCAGCAGGCTATGGAGGAGGACTGGCTCCAGTTACGTCGTTTACTTTACACCCATTTTCCCCCTCCTCCACCACCATCTGTATAGAGCTCATCAGTGCTGTTTGGGTAGACGAGGATGAGAAGACGGCGATTGTTGGACTGCACAGCATTTTTGGAGACTACATTTGATTCTGACTTTTGTTGACTTGTATTTGACGTATTTGACATTGACATGATGTAGCTTTTGGACAGGGGTGATGTAGCCCCTAGTTGATTGATGATTGTATGACACAGGGATGTACTGATACACTTACTATGTGGTCTCGATATATGGCAATCGCAGTATTCTCATCATATTTGATTCGCTTGATTGCTTACTTGTATTTTTATGACATGGGATGTTGTGTGATTGGTATTTGTGATGTATTGATAACATGAGATGTTATGTGTTTTTACTATTATTATCGTTATATACGTACGCTACATTATGACCTGACCTACGTATTATAATATGGGAGCTTTACTATGGCCTGACCAACTTAAACCATCTTTTAGAAGATGCCGCCAAGACGTGAGACACGCATGCCTACTAATGAGGCAGAACTACAACAAGTCATTGCTGCTGCCATAGCACAGTATGCAGCGTCTCAACCAGGAACGAGCGGAAGTATTAACCAAGGCAATAACAATCCACCTCACGGTAATACTAAGTCGTTAAGACATACCGTGACCTAATTGGATATCTCTAGCAAGGATGCTAATGCCATTCATATGTTATAACGTATGTGCAGGGTGCACCTACAAGCAGTTTCTAGACTGCAAACCAGTCAACTTTGATGGCACTGGAGGTGCTGTCGCCTTTGTTCGTTGGGCTGAGAAAACCAAATCTGTTCTTCGCATGAGCAAGTGCGCACTGGATCAGCAAGTCACCTATATCTCAGGGCTATTCTTGGATGGAGCCCTCTCTTGGTGGAATCTGCAAGTACAGACACTAGGCGAAGCTGCTGCCTACGCGCTGACCTGGACCGAACTAAAAGAACTTATGCGCAAAAAGTACTGTTCCCGCGCAGAAATCCAGCGATTGGAGACCGAGTTCTGGCACTTGAAAATGGACGGTCCAAAGATAGCGGAGTACGTTCAAAGGTTCCATGACTTATCTCAAGTGGTTCCTTACATGGTTACACCAGAATACAAGCGAATCGAGCGCTTCATTTGGGGTTTAGCTCCTCAAATCATAAGCATGGTGACCTCATCTAAGCCTGCAACCATTACTGAGGCGATTGATTTGAGCGTAGCTCTCACTGAGGAGGCGATCCGCCTAAACAAGTTTGGTGATGTTGAGCAAAGGAAGAAAGAGACTCATGTTGAGTCATCAGGAGGTAACAAACGGAAGTTCTCAAACTTCAAGCAGGGCGCCAGTGTGGCGGTTAAGAAAGGAGGATCAGACATGCCAGCTTAGGTTACAGCTGGTAGAGGGAAGAAAGGAAAGGGATACATGGGCACCCAGCCCAAATGCAACACCTGCCAGCGCCACCATTCTGGTCATTGCGGGCCGAAAGTATGCGAAGCATGTGGGAAACGTGGTCACTCGAAGGACACTTGTTGGGCCACTGCTGGTCAGGGAGGCCAGGGAGGATTCGGAAACAGAAGTTACAACCGGGGTGGGAATGGAAATCGCCCACAAGGAAACTATGGAGGTAACGAGAATCGAGGCAACAATGCTAACCAAGCGGGCACTGTGAATCGTAATCAGAGGAATGATCAAGCTGGTGGAAACGGGCAAAGACTTGGGTGCTTTCACTGCGGTGATATCGGGCATTTTAAGAAGAACTGCCCAGAGTTAAACCAAGCCCGTGGAAGAGTGTTCCAAATTGAAGCAAGGGAAGCGCGCCAGGATCCCAATGTCGTTACTGGTACGTTCCCTGTGAACCAACGCTATGCATCCGTTTTATTTGATACTGGTGCCGATTATAGCTTCGTGTCGTTAGAATTTAAGAGTATGCTTGGGTTAGCCGCTAATAAGTTAGATGTTCCGTACTCGATCGAATTAGCTAATGGGAAGTTAGTAGAAGCCAATGAAGTTATCAGAGGCTGTGTGATCGAATTAGGAGAACGTGAGTTTGCTCTGGATCTGCTACCAGTCCAGTTGGGAAGCTTCGACGTGGTAGTAGGAATGGATTGGTTATCAGGCAACAAGGCTGAGATAGTTTGTCACGAAAAAGTTATTCGTATCCCAACCGAAGATGGCGAGACAATTGTGGTTCACGGAGAGAAGTGTGATACGCCGTTAAGAATTATCAGCTGCCTGAAAGCGCGAAAGTGTTTGCAGAAAGGATGTGTTGCCTTCCTGGCACACATTGTGGATAAGAAGGCTGCTGAGCCAAGAATCGAAGACATCCCTGTCGTGAGGGAGTATCCAGAAGTCTTCCCAGAAGACTTGCCGGGACTGCCACCTCAGAGGCAGGTAGAGTTTCACATTGACTTAGTTCCAGGCGCCGCGCTTGTGGCTAAGGCACCTTATAGACTTGCTCCGTCTGAGATGCAAGAACTGTCAACACAACTTCAAGAGTTGTTAGATAAGGGTTTTATCCGACCAAGCTTCTCACCTTGGGGAGCTCCGGTCCTGTTTGTCAAGAAGAAGGACGGTAGTTTTCGAATGTGCATCGACTACCGGGAATTGAACAAGCTGACGATCAAGAATAGGTATCCTCTGCCAAGAATTGATGATCTGTTTGACCAACTGCAAGGTTCAAGCTTTTATTCAAAGATCGATCTTCGATCTGGATACCATCAGTTAAGGATACAAGAAGAGAGCATCCCGAAGACAGCCTTCAGAACTCGTTATGGACACTACGAGTTCCTCGTTATGCCATTTGGTTTGACAAACGCACCTGCGGTATTCATGGATCTAATGAATAGAGTTTGCAAGCCGTACTTGGATAAGTTCGTGATTGTATTCATCGATGACATTTTAATTTATTCAAAGACGAAGGCTGAACACGAGCAGCATCTTAGAGCCATTCTAGAGCTGCTGAAGAAGGAACAGCTGTATGCCAAATTCTCCAAGTGCGAATTTTGACTACGTGAGGTGCAATTCCTTGGGCACGTGGTAAATGGAGATGGAATTCATGTGGATCCAACAAAGATCGAAGCGATCAAGGATTGGGAAACGCCAAAGACGCCAACCGAGATTCGGCAATTCTTGGGTTTGGCTGGCTATTATCGAAGATTCATTGAGAATTTTTCAAAGATCGCTCAACCATTGAC
The DNA here is from genome assembly GCA_030545235.1 of Helianthus tuberosus. NCBI lineage: Eukaryota > Viridiplantae > Streptophyta > Magnoliopsida > Asterales > Asteraceae > Helianthus > Helianthus tuberosus. The sequence continues at coordinate 130,013,417 of CM060412.1, read as the reverse complement.
GCTCCTCACGCAGAAGGATAAGAAGTTTGATTGGGAAATCAAACAGGAGGAAGCCTTCCAGATACTGAAGGATAAGCTCTGCAATGATCCTATCTTAGCTCTACCAGAAGGTACAGATGATTTTGTGGTATACTGCGACGCTTCACGTCAAGGATTGGGTTGTGTGTTGATGCAACGCCAAAAGGTTATTGCTTACGCATCGCGTCAATTGAAAGTGCACGAAAAGAACTATACCACGCACGATTTGGAGCTCGGCGCAGTGGTTTTTGCTTTAAAGATCTGGAGACACTACCTTTATGGTACGAAGTGTACAATCTTTACAGATCACAAGAGCCTACAGCATATATTCAACCAGAAGGAGTTGAATATGAGGCAAAGACGATGGGTTGAATTGCTGAACGACTACGACTGCGAGATAAAGTATCATCCAGGGAAGGCGAATGTAGTCGTCGATGCCCTAAGTCGTAAAGAGAGAATCAAGCCCATAAGGGTTAGGGCTTTAGAAATGATTATACGAACCGATCTTTCCTTGCGCATTCGTACCGCGCAGAAAGAAGCTCTCAAGGAAGGAAACCTTGAAGAAGAATATCTCCGTGGGATGGAGAAGCTTTTGGTACCAAACGAAGAAGGAACATTATGTTTTGAGAAAAGGATTTGGGTTCCTCTGTTTGGTGATTTAAGGAAAGTTATTTTCGATGAAGCTCACAAATCGCGGTACTCTATCCATCCAGGAGCGGATAAGATGTACCAGGATCTCAAAGATTATTATTGGTGGCCTAGGATGAAAGGCGATGTTGCTGTTTACGTGAGCAAATGTTTAACGTGCGCTAAGGTTAAAGCGGAATACCAGAAGCCTTCAGGACTTCTGCAACAACCTGAGATTCCCAAGTGGAAATGGGAACAAATCTCAATGGATTTTGTTACAAAGCTGCCAAGAACGCCGAGAGGCCATGACACTATTTGGGTGATAGTGGATCGATTAACGAAGTCAGCACACTTCTTACCTATCAGAGAGAAGGATAATACGAGCAAATTGGCTGAAATTTACATGAGAGAGATCGTCGCGCGCCATGGAGTGCCTCTCTCGATCATTTCTGATAGAGACGGAAGGTTTGTGTCAAGGATATGGCAATCCTTCCAAGAAGCCTTTGGCTCACAATTGAATCTGAGCACTGCGTTTCATCTGCAAACTGACGGCCAGAGCGAGCGCACGATACAGACTTTGGAAGACATGCTGAGAGCGTGTGTTATGGATTTGGGCGGTAGCTGGGACAAGCATTTGCCTTTGGTCGAATTTTCGTACAACAACAGCTACCACACCAGTATTGGTGTCGCACCATTTGAAGCCCTTTACGGACGCAAGTGCCGATCACCCTTATGTTGGGCTGACGCAGGTGATAGGCAGCTTGCTGGTCCCGAAATCGTCCAAGAGACGACAGACAAGATTGCACAGATTCTTAAACGCATCGAAGCAGCTCGCCACAGACAAAAGGCCTATACGGATCCAAACCGGAAACATGTGGATTTCCAAGTTGGAGAAATGGTGTTATTGAAAGTATCACCCTGGAAGGGGGTGGCACGCTTTGGGAAGCGTGGGAAGTTAAATCCGCGCTACATTGGTCCTTTCAGAATTCTGGAAAGAATAGAACTGGTAGCATACAAGTTGGACCTACCTGCTGAACTGAATGGTGTTCACGATACATTTCATGTATCCAATCTAAAGAAAAGTCCAACTCAAGTCACCGTTGCCATTCCCACCGACGAGATTCATGTTGACGACACGCTCCACTTCGTTGAAGAACCTGTTGAGGTCACAGATTGGAAAGTTAACAAGACCCGCCGGAGCAGTGTCAAGCTCGTCAAAGTTCGTTGGAATGCCAGACATGGTCCTGAATACACCTGGGAACGTGAGGACCGGATGAAAGAGAAATACCCCCACCTTTTTCCTAAGAACCCTGCATCTACAAGCAGAACTTAAATTTCGGGACGAAATTTATTTAACGGGGGGAGAATGTGACAACCCGCACCAAACCAGGTATCCGTACGACTTAATTAGTAATTAATTACTGCTTAATTACTGTGCTTGTTTGAACTAGCTGATGAACTGCTACTTGATATCTGATACATGTACTTACTTGCATCATACTTTACTTATCGTCACTACATTATTTACATGCTGAACTCTAGTGACAACCGTGATGCACAAAAAGCACAGTAGCACTATAACGGATAACCTATTGAACATGCTGATAAAGCCAGCATCAGGCAAACACTGCCTCTAAGGCCTGTAAGAGCCTGAAATATTTTGCTACACTAAGTGGTGAGTGTAGGGATATAAGGGTTGTGGAACTGCGTCTCTAGGAATAAGTCACAATGACTGGATGTGCCTAAAACGTACTCTAAGCACAAAACTCAGCACTTTACATAACAATCCGGCTTCTAGCTAACTAGTAAAGTGCCAAAACATGAGAAAAGTATTACTAGACACTTTCCAAAGTGTCGGAAATAAGCTGTGTCACTAAAGAGAGTAATAACGACACTTTAAAGCTTTGATTAACACTTTAACGGATTACTATCCAACCGAACAACCGGACTATACCCGGAACATGAAAATATTGTTATTTTCATTACTTGTCTTTTTCTGAGCCAGTTAGGGTCCCTGATTACCCTAACACCCGCTTTAAAGCACTAAACATAACTAACCAAGTTAAAGTACTTAACTAACTTGTTTAACCTAACTAATTACCTAATTACTAGTTGAAATCGAACCAAGGACCCCCCCCCCCCCCTCCTAACCGTCCCCAACCATGGGGGACACACTTGTCCTTGCAAGATTACCATAATCTAATTTTTGTCTAATATCTACAAGACACATTATCCTTTGGTTAATACACTTATAATTACCTATAAGATCATGTCTAAACACATGAGATCATTACACAACTCAACACACTTCACAACTCTCTCTCTTTCTCTTGCTCATTCTCGGCCGAAGACACAAGCAACACCACCACCACCCTTCGATTTCCATCATCACATTCCAAGTCCATACAAGTGTCAAGGGTCGTATACAAGGGGCCTTGGAGCAAGCGGAACGCGAAGGACCTCTCTACTTAGCTTTTATCCACCTCTTTTGCGCATAGATTCTTCCCTAGCCTCGAGCTAGAGGTATAATGCTTAAAACACCTTCTTGAACTAATCTAAAGTGGTTAAAAGGATTTGTATCGGTTAAAACTCGTTAACATGCAAGTTGATGCTTTAAAGTTTACTAAAAACACTAATAATGGTGGATAATAGCACATAAGTTGTGTAAATGATGTAGTATTCGAAATGTATGATTATTTAGGCCCGATCTATGATGTGGTAGCTCGGATCATCGTTTAACCCGGTTTGGTAAGATCATGGATCTTAACATAAGCTTGTTTTGAATGATACAAGGGTTAAAAGGTGAAACTCTACCACACGCGAATCATGAACTTGTGTAAAAGTGTTTTAGCTTGTACAATAGTGTTTAAAACTAGCAGATCTACGTATCTGCAAGTGGTATTTTCAAGGGACCAAGCGTTAAAGAAATCATGTATGTTAAAAGATGGATCTTACACTAACAAGCATGATTTTTATAAACCACAAGTGTGTAAACACTTGTGAAATGAAAAGATCCGACAAAATAACAGTTTTTTGTAAAAGATGACGGGAAGTTGTAAAGATGGATTTTCTCTAAAAACGAGGTTTTTACAAGATCAAATTACCTTATATGAGGATCTACTAAATTTAAGGGGATGTACACCACAGTTTTGGGAAAACTACAAGTTCATGTAATTTTTGGCAATTTACACATATGTTGATTTGTTGTTGTGATAAAAGTTGTTCTAATCAAATAAAGAAAATTGTTGAGTTGATTTGTTAAAGAAAATGATACGCTTGAAAGCGTGGCCACCTCCAGTTACAGAGGAAACTCTGGCGAAATTTTTTCTAAAAACCTAACACTTAGAACTATTTGCACTACAAATGTTAGAATTATTTTTGACATGTTTTCGAAACATAAATTTCGCCATGACTTTATTTACTAAATATTCGGAGGTGGGATTTTCACAAAATTTAACGTGATAAATATATATATTTTTCACACACTGTTTATGATTATTTTGTGAAATACATAAATATTATTTTTAGAGTAAAAATAATATTTACGAACGTTAACGAATCCAAAATTAATACGAACGCTTTCACCATAAATATATAAGTTACACCGGTAATTATATTACCACCCGATTGTTAAAACGTAACTTACGCACTTACGGAAATATTTATGAACGCGTATTTTAACAACGTATTATTGGAGAAAAATTATGTGAAATTGGAAATACATACATGCGTTAAGTGAGACTTCATGATATAATTTGAACGCACATGTATTGAATCCCCCATCCTTGGGAAGGAGATTAACTACCAAGTATATACAGAATGTAAACACGAAATAGTTGTCTAACTATTTCCCAAAGACTTAAACTATAAAGCTAAGGCACGGCCGTCCGTCTAATAGAAATTAGCACCTGTAGGTCGTCGCACAGCTGCGTGAGCAGGAGATACTTGGTAGAGACGCTTCACTGTGAGTTCATGTCCCCCTTTTCTCTAACTGTTTTCAGTTTTCTTAACTGCGGGGGTGAAATACATGTTACTTTGATTACAAGTACTTTATACACGGTATGGTTAGCGTAAGGAGGTTTACTACTTAGATCATGTGAGTGGGTAGGCAGAAACACCGAGGGACGTAAGTGGTAGATCTATCTGGGTGTAGCGAGCCCAACTCTAGGCCCAACAGAACGGACCTCTAAGAGGCCCAGCAGAACGGACCTTGAGTGACTTTGTACCCGACGCAAAATCTGCTAGGTTGAGTCTTCCTACTTGCACTTCACACATACTAATGGCCTTGCAAACCATTGGTGATCTCTTTTTCCTTACACTGCTACATACCAGGGAACTTTTATACTTACAAGTGTTTTACATACTCACTTACACATGAACTCGCTCAACATTATTGTTGATTTTTCAACTTACATGTATTTCAGGAAATTAAAGATCTGGCACGGTATGTTATGTTTTCCCGCTGCATAAGGGTTCCAAGGTCATCCCAGTTTAGGAAATGTGACTCTTTCCTGGACAAGTCACAACTCTTAAACTGCGTTTATGTTGTTCAAGACAATGTTTTACGTTATGGTGTTGTAAGTCTTTAAGACAATGGTATGTTACTCTGGTTTTAAAACTTAATCAAACGGATGATCTTGCATGATTTTATTACATATAGCTTTGTTATGATTAAGCTATGGTATTAAGAAGTCACACCAAAATTGACCACGCTTCCGCAAAGCCAGGGTGTGACAGATGTGAGGGTGATGGTAGTAGTCGTGACGGTCCTCCCCACATGGGACCTTTTCTCATTCCTCTTTGTCTTGGCGGCATAATTCCCTTGTTAAATATCAAAATCAATAACTAAATAGATATGAGTGGCCTTAGGTTAATGCCTAGACTCGGAAAAGTCTAAGGAATATGCAGTTGTGATATTTGAGCTTAAACACAAAAGGCTAGTGTCTAGTTCACTCAAACGTTGGCTCTGATATCAACCTGTCACACCCTGATTTCTCGGTGGGCCCGGACTTGGGGTTTATGCATGACGATTGATATAGATATTCACATTTAGCACAGCAGAAGTTTTGGGATTATAAAATAATATTACAAAGTACAAGTGTCCGAAAGTTCAAAAATAATATACAGACAGAAAGTGTACTAAAGATCCACAGGCGGATCGGAAATAACAAAAATGATTACATAAAGACTACTAGGCCTTGCTTGGAGTCGCAAATTCCAATATGCATGTACCGAGCAACTCCAGCCTATTCCGTATTTGCTAACCTGTGCTTAATCTTTTGAAAATACGTCAGCTTTCGCTGGTAAATACAATTAACCGGCACGTTCTGAAAATCTTTTCAAAGCCATTTTTACACCATTTGGTATATCATTTTCATAAATAATTTGGGATAAACTATATCTCTTGTTACCAGTATTACATGCTTATCAATACATATGGGGCCGAGAACTAAACGCCGATACATGATTAACCGACACGCCACTTTTTAATAAAAATACGATATAGCATAATAGCGTCTGTTAGGTGTATGCCTACACCCCGCGCATAGGTCATCGCCACTTGCAATCAAGTGAGCCGTGGATATCCAAGACACGGTCGCATTAACCCCCAATGTTTAAGTTATCAAGCGTAACGGATTAAAACGGGATATTTGGATTTTGGACATCATTCGTCATTGATCCCATACCCGACCAAGCGGTAAATATTTTTACCATATCCCAAGCCCGTATAGGGAAAATAGATTAAGAGTATTTACTTGAGCTTATCTTTATAATGAAAGATATATTAAGCACAGCCATTAATCGAAACAACTAATACTGGCACAATTTACTGGAGGCTCTTAGTCTAGAATGGACGGAACTATGATCCATTAGAATGCTAACGGGTCTTATTCAAGTCATATGACTTGGACCGGATAACTTATAATAAATAGGTTTGGTTCGCTAGATTAAGGGAAGACCGGATAGAATGTGGTCTGGACCCTCACGAGTACTATGACTCATATAATACGGGTCAGACAATCATACATTCTGATTAGAACTGATTTGGAAAGGTTTTGACCCGATTCGGCTAACTTATATAAACTATGTTATATAAGTCAGTCGTACACGCATAGGCGGCATCAGGTGAACGGATAGGTCTATGGTAACTCCAATATGCCAAAACATGTTTATTATATTACCACATCAGTTTATAACTCAGATTATAGAGTTAATTGCCAAAATCGTCCCTGAGGTTTGGGCAGGTTTGCCATTTTCGTCCAAAATGACACTTTTGTACCAAATTACCCCCAACGTTTGTAACTTTTTTCCATTTTCATCCAAACCACTAACTTAGTTTATTTTACTGTTAAGTTGAGGATATTTGGGTGAAACTGGCATATAAAACCACATGGACGATTTTGGCAGTTTACTCAAACTCTTTTAAATTTCTTTTATTTAATTAATTTTGTTACGTATATAATAAAAAAGAATATACATGCAATTGTAGGAAAGATGCAATCCACTTGATCCTTTCGATAAGAGCACAGGTATTGTATTAGGGCAGACGTGCCTAAAAATTACAAACCTAACAACAAACAACACACGTGTAAAAGGTATGCAACATACCAAACGCCCGGCTATGGGGCAAAACAGGGCTTAGCTAACCCAAAAAGAACGGACAAACAAGTTAGAAAACATAATCTGCAGTTATAGACTTGTCCAAGGATTGGCCTCGAACAGACAATCTTGGTTTACAAAGCAAAACCACAAAAAAAAAATAACAACAAACTTTTGTAAGCAAGCTACAAAAAGAAACGACATGTGCGGCACTAAAAAGGAAACATTTTATGTATAAACTGCAAAGTAAACATACATAAATACCACAGGGAATCTTGCTAACTCTAAAAGAAAAAGCAAGTATGCAAACAACAAACTAGGAAACCTAGTAAACTGACTAACGGAATTTTTGCAATCACACTACAAATAACCAAAGGTCTTCAGGTAGATACCGGGCTGGCTCCCGGTAAGGACACCTGCAAAAAAGAGCAACGCACCAAAAGCAAACCAGCAATATACAGTCAAAAGATGGCTAGCAAGCCATACGTTAGATACCGGGAGGACCCCGACACAAAGGCCCTCCCCATACAACAAAAGTTAACAGTATTTTAGGGTGCATCATTGTTTAAGCTACAACAATATCGAAATTGTCAGTGTTTTAAAACTACTGGGGATCATCCCCAGACAAAGACTTCGGAGAAGACGGACCAGCGGGAGTCAGCAGGGTTTTCAACTCATCAATAGACATCATGGGGCCCTCAAGGATCTTTTCAAGAAGGGCAGGAGTTTTACCCCCAAACTCTTTATCCAACTTCGAAAGCTGTTTCTTGGACTTGGAATTATAAAGAGGGGTCTCCTTCCTGGCCAAACCTTGAGCTGAGTAAGCATACCCATCCTTTAAGCCTGCTTGATATCCCACGTCCCGGTAGGCCCTGTAGACTTGTTCAAGACTGCTCTTAAACTCCTCAGACTGGGAGACGGCAGTAAGGAAGGCCCCAAAGCCCTCGATGATCAACCAGTGCTTCTCCTTGGCTAACCTCTGGTTATCATCCGACACCATTCCATACTCAGCATAAATCATATCCATATCTTTTTGAGAAACGGAGTCAAGCTCCCTCTAATGCTTCAGCTCGGCGGCCAGCTCCTCCTTCTCCTCTACCAAAGCTGCCATCTCCCTCTCCCAAGCTCACTCTCTCCGCTCCAACATGACACCAGCCCCCTGAATAAAAGATGTTACAAAGATCCAAAGGGAATCAACAAAAAAAAGAGAGAGAAGGGAGAAAGGTTATGCACCTTCTCCTCCTGCAGTTTACGCTCGGTCTCAACCACTTGACACCGAAGCTCAGCAGCAACGGATTGAGATGTCCTAAGGTCACTCCTGAGCCCCTCATTCGCTTTTCTCAGATCATCAACTCGTTGTAACATGCCAACACCCCTGAAAAGCCCTTCACAAAGTGACATGTTGTATTGATCATCAAAGAGATCATCTCTCAAAGCAGAATTCATAAACTTATGGGAGGGAGGAACAGCATGAGTTAAAAAGTCCCGGGCAGTTTCAGGGGTCCCCACCACCGAAGATTGAGTAATTTTCCACTTAGGGACGTAGGGGACCGGAAGGGCATCGGCAACAAGGGAACCAGAGGGGATCGGGAAGCAAAACCCTTAAAGTGAGAAGGTTTGCTGGTCCAAGTGGCACGATGAGAGGAGATCTCAAAAGCTGGGGCAATGTGGGCAACGCTTGCTTCAGGAGTCTTGTCCCTAACACGAGAGGAGGAAGGGGCTGTAGGAATCTCAATAGGAGCATGAGAGCTTCCCTACTCCAAACACAAAAAAGAAAAAAAGGGGGGGGAACATTAGAAATCCATCAGAACAAAGTTAACCCAGAAATATAACAAGGGACTAAGAATCCGCTGCATCAAAATAGAAGACTTACCAACAAAGGCTCACTCACAAGACTTGAGGATCGGAAATGCTTAGACAAAGAGCCTTTAACCCCGGTAGAAGGAAGTTCAGAAGCAGCTTTTGCCGCAGGAGGAACCTTTTGGCCACTGGCGCTCCGGAGCCTCAGCCGGATACCACGCGGGGCCGGGACTTGCTTGAGAATAGCAGCTTTTCGCTTACGAGCCAGACGGCTCTCCAAGTCTCCCTCATCATCATGGCTAGAATTCTTCATTTGAAGGGAGTCGGGGGAGCTCTCCTTTCCATTAGAAGAAGCCCCCTTATCTTCCCCCACAGCAGCAGAGCCCCCTACCTGAGCTGACCCTCCGGTAACCTTCATCTCAACATCCCGGTTCAACCTTATCATCAACCACAAATTTAACATCTCTGGAATCCCCTTGAAGCAACCCCCACAAAGTCATCTCTAACAAAAGAAATACTAAAGATGACTACACAAACCCTAAAAAAGAAAAAAAAACAGACACAACAAGCCAAGAACAAGAAAATACCTTTCTTGCCAAAAAAGGCTTGGGGTCGGACCGAATAGAGGGGGCTCAGTCCTCCCAAAGCCATGATCCCTTCAGAGAAAGTAAAAGCTCTCGTCGGATTCTCCTACATGCGTTTCCATTGAACGATTTCATCAGCAGATAAGATAGGAACGCTGTCTTCAATGGCAGCCTTGTTATCCCTCAGTGGCGGAGACTCTGGTATCATAGCAGTAGAAATGAAGATAAACCTGCTTTTCCATTCTTTAGGGTAGGTGGAAGTTGGCATGAAGGAATAACAAGGCAAAGACAAACATCCTTTCGTTTGGCGAAGGTGAACCAGTCCCCATCTGAAATCAACTTATAAAACATGCAAAACAGGTGAATTTACGGCTCACCGAAAACCGCCACACAGGATAACTCAAAATACACAATCCTCATAAACCCTAGAGGGTGCAATTGGGAGAAATGAACCCTGAAATGATGTAACAAATCTATCTTGAAGGAAGAAAGGGGATACCGGACACCACAGGAAGAAAACGCCAAAGTATAGAGAACTATCCGATCCGGTGTGCATTCGGCCGAGTCATCAGGGCCTGGTAAGGTAGGGGAAAAACGCTCAGGTATCTTGTAGGTCTCAACGAAGGATTCCAAATCCTTCGCAGTCAGAACAGACCGAATCATTGAACGGCCAGTACGGCTTATAGTGAAGGGAGAAACGGTGACCAGAAAGGTGTAAGGAAGGGAAGAAGAGGGAAAATCGGTGGAAGTTGAAAGAAAATTTAAAAGGTTATGTGGGTATTTAAAGAAGATAACTGACTTGGAAAGGAGAAAACCGTCACATCGATGTCTTTTCAAAATTAAACCATCGTGCACGTGTATGGGGAGGATTGAACCCCCGCCGTCGATCACCTGTGATTAATGATCCTCGAAAGGAGAAGGGGCACGTGATGATTAGCTAGGGATGGGCCCACTCCCCTAGCCCAAGAAGGCTATTCTCGTGAACAGTTTTGACTCAGCCCCGGATCATGAGATTCGAATCTCAGAACTAGGGACTAAAGATGACTTGACGACGGGCCTATTGGTTGTCACATTTACCCGTCTTGGGCTATTATCACGTGGGCCTAACAAGTAAAGGCCCAAATGCTGAAACTTGCCCATTAAGGGACTTTCTCATAGATTGAGCGGGAAACAGGGATATTTAACAAGGGAAAGGAAGCATTAAATGCATGACAAGAATGGTATCTCTGGTTGGCACTGTACTATCAAGCCGGCGCCATTAAATGAGGAAAAGATCTTACCGTTAGGGCTCAGACATGTGTCTGAGTCCCCCAAAGTCTGATAGAACCCGTTGGATCGTCTCGGTATAATCCCATTGAAGAGATAAGGGCTTCCGGCTATATAAGGAAGGTAAAGAACAATCTTAAAGGCAGGTCCAAGGTATATCACTTAATGCTTCATTCTCTCATTTACTCCCTGAATACTCACAATAAATATGCTCATGCACACACCTGATTCATACCATAGAGAAACATTCCGGTGATCACGTTCATCGGAATAGGCTTCTCGTATTCTCCGGCAAGTTTACTTACTCTCACGTCGGAGCTTGGTCAAGGATCCCCCCTCCGGGGTCCCCCGTGGCGAGGCTAACGGCTTAATTTTTTGTAGCACACGAAAGCTGGGATATTCCAACGTCAGCGAAGACCCTCTTGGACGTCATACGGGATTTGGGTATTCGACAATTGGATCTTAGCATTTGATATTTTGTCAAAAGTGCGCATATTAAATTATGGTTTCTATACACTTGTTCTGTATGGCTACCACAAAGATTTAAGTAATCTTTAGACATAAAAGATAGTCATAGAAGTTCAAATCTAGCAGAAGTGAGCATTTTTTAGTCAACATGTTCCCCTCTCCTAAAATAATATCCATGTTTAATGCCCATTTAGTTATGGCTCAAAACCGAACCGTCCCGTACATAACCCTAAACTCACCAACCTAAGTGATATGTTTCCCGCCGCATCGCACGGGTAAATGACTAGTGTGTATATATATATATATATATATAGTCACACCCCGACCACGTTAAAACAACAAAACCGTGGCAGAAACGTCGGGGAGTGTTGTAACAGAATCATTGTTTCACAACCATGGTAATTCAAAAGTTTCGTTTTATTGATTTATCAAATAATTTACATTGTATTAAAACCAAACAAACAAATTAAACATCGTCTACTATCGTTTTTATGTCACTAAGGCCACGTCCAGATCCTAAGTGAACATGCTTCCTAACAATCATCACGCAACATCACCTGAAACATATGTAAAAACAAAGTCAGCAAAGAAATGCTGGCGAGCACATAGGTTTTGTGAGAGTATCGGATTCATGGCTCGTTTGTATGTTGCAGTACCTCATTAGACTACAAGAGTCAAAAGTACAAACCTTGTTTTGAAAAGTGTATTGCAACATAATTAACCAACTCAAATCAAGATGGTTATAGTTTATAAAATCTCGTAGCCATGGTTTTTAACTCAAAGACTTTTGTTTTAGTAAACCAATTCGTAAAAACATCTCGTTAAAACTCGTTAATAAAACTCGTATGGTTTATATCATTTCGAAAACCTCGTTGTGTGACATCGTTTCAAATCGTTTCCCAAGTGAACTAAATAATGACACACAATGTAATATGATAGAAGCACTTATATATAAGATGTACCAGCGGCGTATCTACCATGATTCTATCATGCTACACCCGTCCCATCATCCAATCACTACCCAAAACCAATCGTTCGTTCAAATCGTTTATTTCGTTTAGGTCGTTCCAAATCGTTTAATTCGTCCCAAAATCGTATTCGTTTAATTATGAAACTACTTTTGGTCGCCTCGCTAATAACATTCAAACCTTCGTAACTCGACTACCTCGTTCCTCGTATTAACAAACCACCAAAGGGTAAGTTAACAATCATCAGATTCGGTCGTTACCTACATAACCCCAACACATAACCATGGGTGTAGTCTGATAACGGGATTTGTCAGATCCTATGGTACCATAACCTAATACTGGTCGGCTTGATAGACGATAGGTGGTTGTTGAGGTGGCTCAACTATACGGGATACGTTGATGATATCGTTATAAAAAACTTAACTGAAATGGCTATGATAGACGATATAGCCGAAACCATCCGAACTATGCAGGATGCGAACATGAAGCTGAACCCTGGGAAGTGTTGCTTCGGGGTAGAGGAGGGGAAATTCCTGGGGGTAGTGGTCACCAAGGGTGGGATCAAAGCTAATCCGGAGAAAACTCAAGCTGTAGCCGAAATGCAATCCCCCCCGGTCCTTAAAGGATATTCAACAACTGAACGGAAGGTTGATTTCTCTAAACAGTTTCCTCTCAAAGGTAGCCGATAGAACTCTCCCCTTCATGAAGGTACTGAAGGACTATCTTCAGACAGATAAGTTCAGATGGACCCCAGAAGCGGAGACCGCTTTCCAAGAGATGAAAAATTACATCTGTAAGCTCCCAACCTTTGCCACTCCAGTCCCCGGGGAGGATTTGCTATTGTATCTGTCAGCCTCGAAAACAACCATAAGTGCGGTAATGATGGTGGAACGGGAAGGGAAACAGGTACCCATATATTTCATCAGCAGGACCCTCAAAGGTCATGAGGAACGCTATGTGCCTCTGGAAAAGTTAACCCTGGCTCTTGTCTTTGCATCCCGAAGACTTAGAAGATACTTCCAGGCACACAAGGTTACCCTGATGACGGATCAGCCCCTCCAAAAAGTCCTCAGGAGACCAGAACTATCAGGACGATTGGCCAAATGGGCAGTTGAGTTGGGGGAACACTCCTTAGAATACAAAGCCAGAACTGCCATGAAGGGACAAATACTGGCTGACTTCTTGGCGGAGGTCCCGGAGGATGAGGAGAAAGAACTCTTGAAGTGGGAAGCCCTGGAAAAGGAAGCAAAAGAGAAGGAGGATGAGGCAATATGGAAACTACTCACAGATGGGGCCTCCAGCGAAGAAGGTAATGGAGCGGGAATTACGTTGATCAGTCCTGAGGGAGTTGAGCTAACCTATGCCATCAGGCTAGACTTCGAGAATACCAACAACACTGCAGAATACGAAACTCTCTTGTGTAAGACCCTAATTCGTACATGACAAAAGTCGCAGCGGAAAATCGTACCATGAAAATTTCTTTCGTTACAAACACCTTGACGCACTTAAATTCATTTTTAAGATAAATTCTTTCACAATAAAGACATTTATTATACTCATTTTCAATAAGAAGCCATAAACTAGCTTCACTCAATTACGTACTCAACACTTCCGTACAATCTATCTTATGACTCGATCCTCGATCTCCAATTCTTGGATATCCTCATGACCGGTACTACCTGCGCTCACCACATAAAATTCACACATTAGTACGCATTATAAACATACAAGGTTTGTTCACGTTTACTTCTCGTTTCATTAACTCTTTACATTCCAGCTTTTCCATCCTGTCATACCATCCGTGGTGAGACTTCTTTGCCATCCCTGCATTTCACTTATAACGCCAGGTACACGAATAAACAACGTAAACACTTGATCGTACCAAAAGACTTATATACATACCTGTACTTCATACACATTATCTCCATACATACATACGTACACACATACCTGCCAACCTACATGCAAGCTTACATATAAATACATATCAATCATTCTATATGTATCTACATATATACATACCTACATCGTCACATACGATCATGTCATCCCACATATATACATACACACATACATACATCCGTACATACATACATACACCTTATTACATGCCTTCACACAAACCTACATACATACATACATTCTTACATACTCACTTGCGTACATATACATACTACCTACATACACCCCTACATACATACACTTAGGTTTATAAAACATACATACATACATGCCTACATACTTACTTACATATATATTTATAATCACCTGGTTCAACATACCCAACTCATACTTACCTATTCATATACGTCTTCATATATCCTTATGTACTTGCTTACACACTATAATCTTACATACATTCGCGCATACACGCTTACATACACTTCTACATACGTGTATAGAGATATACAACATTCATACATACCTATCCACATGTACGCTTACCCTAATGGTCACAAAACATGAGTTAAATTAGTCATACGCAACTTAAAACGCGTTTAAACGAGTTCCCAAGCCAAAACTGAGCAAACGAGCAACTTTCGACGACCAGGGGGGGCTCGCGTGATGCCAAGGCCCTTGGCGTCACGCTAGGCCCTACTTTTCACAGAAATCTTGCAGCAACTTGCTGCATATTCCCAGCGCGATCCCGTTTCACGGAAACGGTCATAACTTCTTCGTTATTGGTCCGTTTTACCCGATTCTTTTTCCTACGCGTCCGTAATTTTATTCTCCATCTTATGGAGTTAAGATCCAACATTTGGACTACCGAAATTTATAACTTTTAAGCCTTCGGCTTATTACCCTTTTCCATGATTTCTACCCGTTCATGCATTTACCCACATAACTTGTTTGTTTGACCTCAACTTCATATGAATCGATAGTTTCAAGGTCATTTGTCATAAAAGATTCATTCTCGGATGCCCTACATCTCATTCCGCCCGTTTTCGCTCAAAAGCTTATTTTGACCCGTTACGGGTAATTGCGCATTAAAACGTTTATGACTTACAAACCATACTTCTCACTTTTATACTTAACCAAAACATTACACTAATCGAGTAACTTGCTTCTAAACTACTTTTTAAGATCGTTTGCCCAAAATATCCATCAAGGGCATTTTGGTCAACTTTAATCCCATACTTTACGACAAAAGACTACGACACATACTTGTCTTCAACCATCGTGTTTAGTTAATTAAAACACCATATTACTTAATCGAACTAAGAAGTGATTACAGAAATCACTTACCTTATGCGTCCGTGCTCGTATCCGATTCCTTGCCTCTTCTTGACCCGTTAACACCTCAAGCTTGAGTCCGTCTTGACGTGTTTCCTATACTTTCATTTCATCGAAACCACGCCCTTATTAGCATACTCATTTGTACATGTAACCATCATATCATTCGCATAATTCACACTTAACTTTCCTTAGTCATTTCTAACAAGCATTAAAACATATAATCGACTTCATATCCTTTCCATCACACGTAATTCATCATGTAATTACAAATAATACATATTAACATAACATGTACCAAACGACTTCCTATAATCCTACCTTTACGATAACGAGTCCAATCATGTTTCTTAATCTTGTTGACTTTCAAAAGTCAACTATTAACCATATGTAACCATCGACTTATCAACATATACCCGTAACATCATAATTGACTATACGGACGACACTATATTCATTTTATCATACACTTGATGTAAGTACTACCTTTTAAGCATAACTTACAACTAATTCAAGCATGAATCTTCTAAACTCATACATAACTCATCAAATCCTTCTACTAATCATCACATATCATTCCAAATGAACATTAAACATAACATCATCATATTCCTATACTTTCATCTAACAATAATTCATCATACCCACATAATACATCAATCATTCAACAAGACTTGAACATAGGAGGTGATTCTAGTCATCATCTTCACCCTAACTAGCGGGTGTCACCTCTAATCATCAAATTAACGCAAACCATTCATAACCCATGTTCTATACGAGGATTCTAACCCTTGTACATGATCAATTTCATATTAACTCACGGATTAGAACATAACCTACTTCACCCATGATCACCAATCTTAGATTTAAGACATACCTTATGATCCCCTCGTGTTGGTGATCATTAATCCATGCTCGGTTATGGATTTAAGCTTCATCTTGCCTTCCGATTTGAGCTTAAAGACGATTTAGGGTTTGAGGCTCCATAGGAGCCTCCTGCTCCTTCTCGAACACACACGTATGTGTGTGTTTGTATGTGATAAGTTATTTAATAACTTAACTTTCATCTTTCCCACTTTAGCCCCTCGGGTTTACCTTTAAAACATAACTGACATTACCTTCCTCTTTTAATTCTTTTGACCATACCCTTAACTAGGTTAAATAGCCTAGTTATTTATTTCATGACGTGTCACATAAGAA
Source organism: Helianthus tuberosus (assembly GCA_030545235.1). Classification (NCBI taxonomy): domain Eukaryota; kingdom Viridiplantae; phylum Streptophyta; class Magnoliopsida; order Asterales; family Asteraceae; genus Helianthus; species Helianthus tuberosus. The sequence goes on along the minus strand of CM060412.1, from coordinate 129,996,652 downwards.
CTTACGAAAAATATTAACATTCAGATTTTGGGGCGTTACAAGTCTACCACCCTTAAACAAGGTTTCGTCCCCGAAACCTTTCTCCCTTTCATCGAACACACATTATCTTTTCTTCCAGTCCATCCATACGACCACTTACCCATCCTAATGAGAATCTTCTAACTCCAAGAACCCGTTCCGGAGTTCTTATTAGTGTCACTTTCACTAATAACTCAAGTTCCTAACAGCCTTTATAGCTAATGATTCATTCATCATCCTAATACTCGTATATCATATGCATTATATATCTTTTATTTACTTGAAACCATTTCAACATCCCACTACTAACATTCCCTTTTTATTATTTGCACATTCATAACGTCTTCATCGACTAAACGACTTTACTTTGAATTTGAAATCTATTCATACTCATATATGCTTAACTTTAACATTAACCTTATTCTACATTTTCTACAGTTACGTATACCTTGCATACCTTTATTTTATCTTTATATCATTCCGTTCATTTCACATTACTATTACTTCCACTTCATGCATTACTTAATTCACGTGTATAAATAGTTCATATATCTCCAATCGTGAGTTAAACATTTTACTAACCTCTTTTTCATCTACCAAACCACGATCCGCAACCCAGATCGATCATCTTCTCCTCGAGTACTAGCCGTACAGGCCAGGTTTCATTCATTCGCATAATGAGCTTCCGCTCGTGCACGTCCTTTCACCAATACAATTGGTTTCATTACATCAATAGTTCTAACATTATCATCAACAACATCAGCGGTTAGCATATGTCGTTCAAACATTCATTACACTAGGTGATTACCCACCTATAACTCTTCTACAATTTCCTACGTGCCTGCTATAATGTACCACATATTCTATTTCTTACATGCAATCCTTTCATTCAATTAATTATTTCGCCAACTGAAGTACACGCTCGTACTTCCTTCCATTCATGCTTACTTGCGAAGACCTTATTACATCGTTTCAATATTTCTTACTAAGCTTACCATTCCCGCCCATACTCAAGTTATTGTCCGGGTCACAGCCCATCATCATTCTGACTTCTAAGAGTCAATTACTAACACGTCTAACACGTAACTTATACAAAACTTCGTCTATTATACTATCACTTTTTACTTTATACTTATTTCTATGACCCGTTCGACTCAATCATGGTCAAACTGTCGACATCTTCTTAGGCGGATTAATTTCATCTTTTTATATTTTTGAATCCGTCTCACGGATTCAGACGCATCATTCATGCTTTTTCATTCATTGAATCCGCCTTACGGATTCAAACATTACATTCACGCCTTTCATCCTTGAATCCGTCTCGCGGATTCAAACATATCATCCATGCCTTTCATCCTTGAATCCGTCTCGCGGATTAAAACATATCATCCATGCCTTTCATCCTTGAATCCGTCTCGCGGATTCAAACATATCATCCATGCATTTCATCCTTGAATCCGTCTCGCGGATTCAAACATATCATCCATGCCTTTCATCCTTGAATCCGTCTCGCGGATTCAAACATTGCATTCATACTTTTCATTCCCTGAATTCGTCTTACGGATTCAAACATATTATTCATATCTCGTTGATCCGCACTTAATCACGGATTCAACATTTTTCATTCTTATCAGGCATGTTTTTTTTCCATTCTTACATAGTACTCTCAATTTCCCGAGAGTCTTACTTCCCATTTCACCCACACGCCCGCCTGCTACCCAACTCTACCGGACATACCTGTAACAATTATCATGATCTCATGAACGTCATACGTTTCTCGTGTACTGGCCAGGTACACAATCCACATAGCAGTTTCGTGCCTTCATGTAATTATCACCTTATGTCCGTAGACTTAGGTTTCGGCGCGTGTATCGCTTCCAATACTTCATTACTATACAATCATCGTCTTTCATTTTAAAAATTCACCTTCCCTTAATGAATTTTACCATTACTTACACCCACATATTAAATTCACGTACCTGGGCTCATTTGCCTATTTGTCTTATTACCTCTTTGCCTGCCTTAGTATTCATCCTAGACTGCATTCACGGATCATCCTCTTCCAATACTTATGCTTACCTTGCACATACAAAACCGTCAGTTTCTTTATACGTATACATAAATACATACTTTCATCAGCCTTTACCTTTGGATCTTGATCGAGTCTCAGATTGTACGGATTTCTTATCTCAAGAGCACACAAGTTTGAGTTCAAGTACTTACCTTCTCGTACTTGATTCCCTCAAACCAGGGCTCTGATACCAACTTGTAAGACCCTAATTCGTACATGACAAAAGTCGCAGCGGAAAATCGTACCATAAAAATTTCTTTCGTTACAAACACCTTGACGCACTTAAATTCATTTTTAAGATAAATTCTTTCACAATAAAGACATTTATTATACTCATTTTCAATAAGAAGCCATAAACTAGCTTCACTCAATTACGTACTCAACACTTCCGTACAATCTATCTTATGACTCGATCCTCGATCTCCAATTCTTGGATATCCTCATGACCGGTACTACCTGCGCTCACCACATAAAATTCACACATTAGTACGCATTATAAACATACAAGGTTTGTTCACGTTTACTTCTCGTTTCATTAACTCTTTACATTCCAGCTTTTCCATCCTGTCATACCATCCGTGGTGAGACTTCTTTGCCATCCCTGCATTTCACTTATAACGCCAGGTACACGAATAAACAACGTAAACACTTGATCGTACCAAAAGACTTATATACATACCTGTACTTCATACACATTATCTCCATACATACATACGTACACACATACCTGCCAACCTACATGCAAGCTTACATATAAATACATATCAATCATTCTATATGTATCTACATATATACATACCTACATCGTCACATACGATCATGTCATCCCACATATATACATACACACATACATACATCCGTACATACATACATACACCTTATTACATGCCTTCACACAAACCTACATACATACATACATTCTTACATACTCACTTGCGTACATATACATACTACCTACATACACCCCTACATACATACACTTAGGTTTATAAAACATACATACATACATGCCTACATACTTACTTACATATATATTTATAATCACCTGGTTCAACATACCCAACTCATACTTACCTATTCATATACGTCTTCATATATCCTTATGTACTTGCTTACACACTATAATCTTACATACATTCGCGCATACACGCTTACATACACTTCTACATACATGTATAGAGATATACAACATTCATACATACCTATCCACATGTACGCTTACCCTAATGGTCACAAAACATGAGTTAAATTAGTCATACGCAACTTAAAACGCGTTTAAACGAGTTCCCAAGCCAAAACTGAGCAAACGAGCAACTTTCGACGACCAGGGGGGGCTCGCGTGACGCCAAGGCCCTTGGCGTCACGCTAGGCCCTACTTTTCACAGAAATCTTGCAGCAACTTGCTGCATATTCCCAGCGCGATCCCGTTTCACGGAAACGGTCATAACTTCTTCGTTATTGGTCCGTTTTACCCGATTCTTTTTCCTACGCGTCCGTAATTTTATTCTCCATCTTATGGAGTTAAGATCCAACATTTGGACTACCGAAATTTATAACTTTTAAGCCTTCGGCTTATTACCCTTTTCCATGATTTCTACCCGTTCATGCATTTACCCACATAACTTGTTTGTTTGACCTCAACTTCATATGAATCGATAGTTTCAAGGTCATTTGTCATAAAAGATTCATTCTCGGATGCCCTACATCTCATTCCGCCCGTTTTCGCTCAAAAGCTTATTTTGACCCGTTACGGGTAATTGCGCATTAAAACGTTTATGACTTACAAACCATACTTCTCACTTTTATACTTAACCAAAACATTACACTAATCGAGTAACTTGCTTCTAAACTACTTTTTAAGATCGTTTGCCCAAAATACCCATCAAGGGCATTTTGGTCAACTTTAATCCCATACTTTACGACAAAAGACTACGACACATACTTGTCTTCAACCATCGTGTTTAGTTAATTAAAACACCATATTACTTAATCGAACTAAGAAGTGATTACAGAAATCACTTACCTTATGCGTCCGTGCTCGTATCCGATTCCTTGCATCTTCTTGACCCGTTAACACCTCAAGCTTGAGTCCGTCTCGACGTGTTTCCTATACTTTCATTTCATCGAAACCACGCCCTTATTAGCATACTCATTTGTACATGTAACCATCATATCATTCGCATAATTCACACTTAACTTTCCTTAGTCATTTCTAACAAGCATTAAAACATATAATCGACTTCATATCCTTTCCATCACACGTAATTCATCATGTAATTACAAATAATACATATTAACATAACATGTACCAAACGACTTCCTATAATCCTACCTTTACGACAATGAGTCCAATCATGTTTCTTAATCTTGTTGACTTTCAAAAGTCAACTATTAACCATATGTAACCATCGACTTATCAACATATACCCGTAACATCATAATCGACTATATGGACGACACTATATTCATTTTATCATACACTTGACGTAAGTACTACCTTTTAAGCATAACTTACAGCTAATTCAAGCATGAATCTTCTAAACTCATACATAACTCATCAAATCCTTCTACTAATCATCACATATCATTCCAAATGAACATTAAACATAACATCATCATATTCCTATACTTTCATCTAACAATAATTCATCATACCCACATAATACATCAATCATTCAACAAGACTTGAACATAGGAGGTGATTCTAGTCATCATCTTCACCCTAACTAGCGGGTGTCACCTCTAATCATCAAATTAACGCAAACCATTCATAACCCATGTTCTACACGAGGATTCTAACCCTTGTACATGATCAATTTCATATTAACTCACGGATTAGAACATAACCCACTTCACCCATGATCACCAATCTTAGATTTAAGACATACCTTATGATCCCCTCGTGTTGGTGATCATTAATCCATGCTCGGTTATGGATTTAAGCTTCATCTTGCCTTTCGATTTGAGCTTAAAGACGATTTAGGGTTTGAGGCTCCATAGGAGCCTCCTACTCCTTCTCGAACACACACGTATGTGTGTGTTTGTGTGTGATAAGTTATTTAATAACTTAACTTTCATCTTTCCCACTTTAGCCCCTCGGGTTTACCTTTAAAACATAACTGACATTACCTTCCTCTTTTAATTCTTTTGACCATACCCTTAACTAGGTTAAATAGCCTTGTTATTTATTTAATGACGTGTCACATAAGAACTTACGACAAATATTAACATTCAGATTTTGGGGCGTTACATCTTGGCAGGGTTGAGGTTAGCTAAAAGAATGAAAGCAAGGCATGTGGAAGCCAGTACCGACTCACAACTAGTGGTGAGGCAGTACCACGGGGAGTACGAGCCTAAGGACAGCACAATGGCTTCATATGTGGCAAAAGTAAAAGAGACAGCCAAGGCTTTCAGGACCTTCAAGCTAGAATACATCCCCCGCGGGAGGAACAGGAAATCGGACGCTCTCAGCAAGCTAGCTTCCGTAGCGGGGACAGAATGTCATTCGTTATGTAATTATAACCAACAAGCTCGTTCACATTATCGAAATCGTTATTAGTTTAATATAAACCATCTTAATCGTTTTTTTTTTTTTTTGAAAACATCGTTAAAATATCGAAAATCGTTTTGATACATATGAATCACCCCAAAACAATTGAAAACAGTAAAATAGGGGAACTATGTACTCACATAGTTACCACAAAACATGTAAAAAGAGGGGATCTATGTACTCACTTTGAATGGAAGGGTATCCTTGATCTAAAGAACTTAGCGAAGCTCAGACAAACCAAGGAAATTCAAGTAGTACCTAGTAATCGGATCACTAGTAAATAAATCGACACCTAAATCGGAAGATCGGATAGAATGAGGCATTGTAAACCAAATGAATGTTGGAACTCATGTGATATGGTTTAACAAAGCCTACATTCTAAATCGGAACTTAGCCTAAGTGCTTTCGACCCGTTACGACCCATTAAGGTAGCTTATGCTACTTTAACGCGTCGTTTGCGTGAAACTATGCTCGGATGGTTAACTATGTGCTATGTCAAGTCTTACATGCCCAATAATACCTAAACATGTTACTAAATCAGATTATATGTCAAAAACATGTTCACATATGTAAAATACAGATTTAAGCTTCGAAAGGGCGTTTTGGTCATTTCTTATGGGCATACAAGCTACTTAACAATTAACTAACCAATCCTATGTGATCATAAGGTATAACCTCAGTGGTTATTCCCTATGCAACTATGATCACTAATCAAGCTTGATCGGATCCTAATGATCGACCAATCGGGTCGGGTTCGAAAGTCTAAGCGGTTGTTTAGACTGCTTAACTTACGACCCTAAACAAGCACTAACTAATAGCGACGAGTTAAACATGTCAAGACATGTTTAACCTACTTAGAAAACTGATTTGGTATCAAAACAATGGGTTTTGATACCCGAAAATAGTTTCGTTTCAAAATGCGTGCTAAAACGCATTTTGACCGAAACTTTGACTCGTCACTATGCCTAGTTAACGTGGTAATCAATAGGTATAATCACTAAGGATTATAACCATCGTGATTAAAATCACGTTGCAAGGTTCAATTGAACTTTGACTTGACCAATCGATGGTCAAAACCGAAAGTCAAACTGTTGGCCAAACTGTTTGATTTCTGCTTAAACATAAAGAATAAGCATGAAAGAAGACTTACAATAGGTCCTAGCTATCTTTTCTACAAAGAATAATCAGATTAGAAAGCTCCAAACACTTGGGAGAGCTCCCAAATCAGATGTAGAAGAGAAGAAGGAAATGAGCAATGGATGAGGAGGTGAGCTTGGCTATTTATACTTGTAGCAAGTTCATAGGATCATTACACATGTTTTTGTAACCTCCAAGCATGAAATCTCATCCATACACTTGTTTGTTGCAGGTACAAAGCCTTGGGGAGGTGGTAAATTGGCTACCACACAAAGAATTTGCATTTACAGCCCCTAAACTATCAAACAGTTGCTGAAAAACAACTTTCTGGTCACTGGGCTATTCATACGGGCCGCGTAAGAATAGGGAGAGGGCTTACGCACCCCGCCTGGCCCCCCCAGTTCAGCAGAAGTTTGATAAATGGCAGTTTAGGTCCCTGGACTTGTTTTGAGCTCATTTTAGGCCCTTTTGACCCCCGTTAAGCCATTTTCAAGGCTCTACAAGGTCAATAAAGTTTAGAGGACTCAAAATATGCTTGGAACACTCTCGGATGTCGGCTCGTTTGGTCGTACAGTCGCGTTGTTCCTTAAATTACGACGAAACTCAAACGGACGTGAAAACGAACCAAATTAAGCGACGAATGGTATTTTTGCATGCCGATCACTAAAATAATAATATTTTTAGTGTATACAAAAATTTTGAGTGTCCAGATGTGGTCAGAACGTAAGATATGCGCGAAAATGCAAACTTACGTTGTTTTTGACACTTTTAGTCCCTGTAAGATCAAATAAGCATGTTTTCGCATACCGAACCCCTAAAAGCTTATTTCTAAGCTATGTTTGGATTATTTATGGTATGTTTAGCTTATGATCAAGTTCCGGACTCCTCGATACCATACGAATCGGTATAGTTTCACAGTTTGACACAAATAGTCCCTGCGTTCGAATAGACTTGTTTTCAACACACCAATCCATCCAAAACTTATTTCTAAGTTATGTGGAGGATATTTAAGGTATGTTAAGCCTATGTCACTATTACGGAGTGTTTTTCGCGTTAAACTGACTGCGTTTACGCACCAGTTTGCGTATAACCTTCCAGAAAGCGATTTAAAGCTTGAAATCGGAATTGAATCAAATCGTAAAATCATCAAACACAAATACACATATAATAACACCGAAACACATTGTTTTATTGATAATAAATATTGTTTTGTATTGTTCATCGATTACAGAGCACAGTTGTCACAGTCTCCCCTACTTTAGGAAATTTCGTCCCAAAATTTTAACTAGAGGAAACTTGTGAGAACAATTGCGGATATTTCGCCTTCATTTGGTCCTCACGCTCCCAAGTAAACTCTGGGCCACGTTTGGATTCCCAGCGAATCTTGACCAAATGAATTCGTTTGTTCTTCAACTGTTTGTATGTACGGTCCACTATCTCCACAGGTTTCTCGACAAAGTGCATCGTTTCATCGATTTAGATCTCGTCGAGAGGAATGTGAAGATCAGCGTCAGCTAAACACTTTCGCAAATTGGACACGTGAAAAGTCGGATGAACACTTCCAAGCTCTGGAGGTAGCTCTAGTCGATAGGCAACCTTTCCAACTCTTTCAACAATCTTAAATGGTCCAACATATCGTGGTGCAAGTTTTCCTTTCTTTCCAAATCTCACCATTCCCTTCTAAGGCGACACCTTGAGTAGGACATGGTCTCCGACTTGAAATTCTAAGGGCTTGCGTCATAAATCCGCATAACTCTTTTGACGGCATCTAGCTGTCACAAGATTATCACGAATTTTCTTGATTTTGTCTGTTTTTTCCAGAACAAGCTCCGGTCCAGTAAGCTGAGCTTCACCGGTCTCGTTCCAACAAACAGGTGAACGACATCTTCGACCGTAGAGAGCTTCGAATGGTGCCATATTAATACTAGCATGATAACTATTGTTGTAAGAGAACTCGATCAATGGAAGATGAGAATCCCAATTACCACCAAAGTCTATCACGCATGCTCTAAGCATATCCTCCAAAGTTTGAATCGTTCTCTCAAATTGTCCATCTGTTTGGGGATGATAAGCAGTGCTTAGATTTAGTTGGGTTCCCATAGCAGATTGCATGGTTCTCCAAAAATGAGATGAAAATCGAGCATCACGATCGGAAATGATATCCAAAGGAACACCATGTCGTGATACTATCTCATCAACATAAATCTTTGCAAGTTTATCAACAGATAGATCCTCGCGAATCGGAATAAAATGAGCTGACTTCGTTAATCGATCGATAACAACCCATATAGCATCGTGACCTTTTGATGTACGCGGTAATTTAGTGATGAGATCCATCGCAATGTTCTCCCACTTCCAAACCGGTATCTCTGGTTGTACAAGCAAACCAGATGGTCGTTGATGTTCAGCCTTGACTTTGAGACAAGTTAGGCATTTCGACACATACAAGGCAACATCTTTCTTCATACCAGGCCACCAAAACTTAGTACGAAGATCCTTGTACATTTTATCAGCACCAGGATGGATAGAATATCGAGACTTATGAGATTCGTCCATCACTAAAGTGCGAAGATCGTCTTGTTTCGGAATCCACAAATGATCCTTAAAGTAGAGTAAACAATCGTCCTTCGCTTCGAGTTTAAGCTCAAGCTGATGTGGTAATTCCTTACCTATCAAATCTTGTGAAACACAAGATTGCTGAGCTTGAAGAACACGAGTTTGGAGATCAGATAGAGTTCGAACAGAATGAAGCTTGACTCGCTCTTTTCGACTAAGCGCATCGGCTATGACATTTGCCTTACCAGGATGGTAGCGAATCTCGCAATCATAGTCGTTCAAGAGTTCAACCCAACGACGTTGCCTCATGTTGATCTCTTTCTAATTAAGAATGTGTTGGAGACTTTTGTGTGACAACTGCCACTTTCTGGTAATTTATGTACATTTAAAGCAATGAATTACATTATACAAGTATGTGTTTTGAATATTCGAACTGCATGATTACATGATATACATCTTAGAACACTCAAGGAATATTCATTTATGATTCACATTATTCATTTTTTATTGGTTACATTTGAAATAGTGTAAACAATGCATCGAAACAACTAGAGTAGTACCTAGTAAACTAGCGTGCTGACGAAAACTCATGATCCAGCGAAACCATCTAAATTACATCTTTAGGACTCAGACGGAAGTCCAACATCAATTATATATTAAACCCTATATGGGAATGCAAGGGTTTGGTTTAATATACTACCAACTTCCGGTAGCACCGAAAACTGCCGAAAAGCACTAAAAGCGACGATTTCTACACTTTTCCGCAGAAATTTTGCAGAAATCAGCTTTCTAATATTTTTACGACATGTAAAAATATTATTTAACATAGAATTCATGTGTGGATACATTCGGGTATCATCCGAGCCAATAACTACATCAATTCACACAAGTTACGCAACTTAGCGCTCAAATAACATCTAACCGAAACAATTCGAAACGAATATCCGAACAATGTCAAATCTTTTTTTTAATGGTCATCTAGTGATTATTGGACCATTATGGTCTAGTAATGACCATTTAACACCCTTTAAACACCTAATCACTAATATTTATAAACTTCCTAAAACAATTACCTAAATATTCTAACATTTTACTAAGTAATTCAAGAAGCAAAAGCATGAGACACCCCCCCCCCTCATATGAACGTTTTTTTTTTATGTGGGTCCCACATACCCTTAATTAGTTGGTAAATATCTAGATATTACTTAGTTGTTGCAAGTGGATTAGTATGGTGACTTATTACAACACTTCTACACTAAGTTACTACACTTTACACCTTATCTTTCACACACATAAGAACTCTTTCAATCTTCGTCTTTTCACCAAGAACACCATCCAAAAACCCAATTATTTTTATTACCTCCTTCATGATCAACATGGATTTCCAAGTAACATAAGGTGATCTAAAGCTATTGGAAGTAAAAGGAAGGGTTTTCATCCATACAAAAGTGTTCTACCAACAAGATCATCATCTTCTTAGTCTTAATAATCTTCTAAGATCATCCCTAGCCTAGTGCTAGAAGTAAGCTTCTATAACTATTTTTTTTTATACAAATGTATTAAGTTTATGATTGTTATTATTGCTAATAATAACCAAGAGATCATACATAATAACATGAGAAAAATACAAAGAAGCAAAGATAAAAATCATGATATATTTATGTTGATTATATTGTGATTTAAGACTTGTGATATGCTTATTTGATCTTGCTATGATGATTATGAGATAAATAAATGGTTAGAGTATGTTTTAAGTTATGATCTAAAAATTATACATGTTTATGTTAATGGGTTTTTAACATAAAGGATTAAATGGATGATCATAACTATTGTTCTTGTGAAAGTATTAAGGGTTTTTATTTAAAAACAAGACTTTTACAAGATTATAAAAAGTAACATACAACTAGAGATTTTTATAAAAGTTGTTAAAACTAAAATTAAACTTGGTTTTTGAACTTGTTAGCATATGTAATGATCATGTTTAAAACCCTACATGATTTGGAAATCATCTTGATAAATTTTATGTTATAAAAATCTCAAATGTTTTAGTTAAGATGATTGGGTAAATTGGTGATGAATTTGAAAAGAAAATGATATGTTTATCTAAACATGGCAAAGTACCTAATACAAAGGTTATATGGCCAATTTTTCTTAGAAATCATATGTTAGAAAAATTATCATTTTTAGCAAAGTCTTTACAAGATTAGAAAGTGGTCTTTCTAAAAACAAAAATAGATATAAATATATATTTTTGGGAAAATATATATTAATGATCTTAACAAGTTATTTACTATGTGTTTATTATTTGTATTAGTTATGTACAAAAATTAGGTATTTGATAACAATGATACAAATAAATACAAGACACATTTACAAGTAAAGACTTACAAGAATACATATATACACACTTGAAAACGGGTTACGGACGATTAGAATAATCGGACACCATTTATGGTCAAAATGAACGACGGACGACTACATAAGTGAATTGCCAATACGAAGAGTTACTACAATGTTTAGGCGATTTTTCGACACGAAATATAAGTATCCTATCGATAACAAATTTCGGATATTTATAAACTTATAAAAACTAGTATGTTTTTATTTACCAAAAAGTATACTTAGTAAATTTTTATAAAAAGATTTTTATAAAAATGAAAGGCTTACTTATAACAAGTGGGCTTATCTTACTTAATGGGCTATGTTTATACAAATGGACTATTTTCTATTACACATGGGCTTACTTACACTTAATGGACTATTGTATTACAAATGGGCTTAGTTTTCTTAATGGGCTTAACATCATAATGGGCTTAACATAAATTCATGGGCTAAGCCCAAATACCAAACATATGGGCCAAAGCCCAATACTATTCAAGCCCAACACTATTGAAGCCCAACACTATTCAAGCCCAACACTATTGAAGCCCAATACTATTCAAGCCCAACACTATTGAAGCCCAATACTATTCAAGCCCAACACTATTTGAGGCCCAGCACTATTTGAGGCCCAACACTATTTGAGGCCCAACACTATTTGAGGCCCAACACTATTTAAGCCCAATAACTTGAAAACATGGGCTTGGCCCAATGATACTATTATTGGAAACACAACTATACAAGTGATACATATAAGACACGAGGTTCAGGGGACTAGATCCAACTATACAACTCATTCATCGAATACACAGTTAACGAACATTTGAACAACTCATTCATCGAATACACAGTTAACGAACATTTGAACAACTCATTCATCGAATACACAGTTAACGAACATTTGAACAACTCATTCATCGAATACACAGTTAACGAACATTTGAACAACTCATTCATCGAATACACAGTTAAACGAACATTTGAACAACTCATACATCGAATACACAGTTAACGAACAGTAAAGACATACAAGTCTTACACATACTCAAGACAAAAGACTTGTACATGAATCAATACAAAGACCGTAGTGTCTAACAATTCTAGGACCTTTGTAGGTCGTGATACAATTCAAGGACAATGCAAGTGAGGTTACATTTACATACAGTTTACGGATGCAATTCTGTGAGTTCATGTTCCCCTATTCATTTAAATGTTTTTCAAGCTTTACAACTATCGGGGAAAATACATGTACAATAGTATGATAAGTCAAGGAATGAAACACCTTAGATCATGTGCGAATTAGGGCCATACTATAAGCACCATTAATCCAGTTTGGACCAAGGAACAAAGGTTTAGATCTAATGGGTTTTGGCGAGCCCCACTCTTGGTCGTGGACCCATACAGAAGAGTGCGTTTGTGTCCCAGTCGATAGGAATCGGCATAAAATCGTCTAGGGTTGGTTTGCTTCCTATTTCGTCACACATATTAATGTCCTTGCAAAACATTAATGATCACGATTTCATTGACGCTTTTCATACTACAATTGATACAAATGCAAATACATCTCATATTTTACAGATACATCTTATATCCAGTTTGGATACAATTACAATTGAGACAAATACATATTACATACTGTTTTGATACAGATACATCTTATACAGCTAAACTGCATGAACTCGCTCAACTTTTGTTGATGTTTTCAAACTTACATGTATTTCAGGGAATTAGTGGACCAATGCAAAGATTTCAGTTCAAAGAAAACAAGTATCAATACTCCATGCCAACTATTGAAGGGTTTGCCTGTTATATACCGCCTCTTTGCGGTGATATAGTGGTCAAAGTCTTGACATTTTAAGACTTACATTTTGATGTATAAAACGATGACAACTTATTTTCATTTGATGGTTTGTAACCAATACATTCAACTTATGTTGCATTCTTTTGAAACAATTATGACAATGGCATTGGAGCTTGTATTTATTCATATAGTTTGTTCATGTACATCGATATTTATGCAATGAAAACCAGACAGATCACACCTTGCGTTTCCGCTACGAGCGGGTGTGACAGATTGGTATCAGAGCATCGATTGTAGTGAACCAGGATTCTTTCTCGAGTCTAAGTCTACAATCACTAGGGATCTCTCACGAAAACCTCTTGTTCATGTTGAACAGAATAAAATTGGACAAGTCAAAAGGTTTTCATTGCATAAACATTTTTCAAGGTCCACTACAACAAAAATTCATTTCACATAAATCAAGCGAGGACATTTCCATGGGTGAAGTCTATGAGAAACAGACACAATACATTAATAGACTATGTGCCTACAATACAGTACATTATCAGTTTATGCATTATAAACAGTTTACAAGTTCAGCTTATACAAGATAGAAATCCTGGATTGATAGGATTTTACATGATTATATATATAGGTGGTTCATATATATGTTGCATGAAATATTTTGCCAAGAACAAAATACCTTCGACTTCAAACTTTATTATTATTCTTTACTCGCACGATGAAAATATCGACCTCATGTCTATTACGGAGCTTATGACGAACATGATTCCTAAGTGAAATCTTAAACTTAATTCCGTAAAATATGGTTGCTTTCTCGCGAATGCTGAGATGCCTGACCATGATAATGACGACGAGGCGGAGGTGGTAACCTTGGACAACAACTCCATTTGTGGGACGAGATCCCTGTGACTCATACTAATCAAGGTTGATATACTCTTGTCCCTACAAGGAAGATGAAGTACTCATCTTGAAGGTGCCCCTTCAATTGTTATTGTTACAGATTTTTTTTTTCCATTTCTATTTCATCTAACGTCGTACCGTCCTGCGAGTAACAACAACGGACGTTGACACGTGAACTATCACGAAGTTTCCTTCTATGTTGAAGGTATATAAACAATAGTGTCCTCTCTCTGACTGATCGCCTGCTCTGAACGAGAGAATGCTAGGGTGACCATGCAAGACAATTTATTATTACGGGGGCCCACGTAATAACAACTTGTAGTGCATGGAAATTCTGGTGGACTCTGCGGGTCAAGCTAATGATCACTATTCATTCAAAATTCTTAAGTTATTACTTGAGATTCAATTCTTCCTATCTAGTAGAACACGAACTGGGGTGGTTAGTATAACACCCTACAATATAATGCAATACAATACAATACAATACAATACAATACAATACAATACAATACAATACAATACAATACAATACAATACAATACAATACATGAAGACGACACGTATTTGTTCACACCTAACATTCGATCTATATCACAATTCAGATGAGACTAGTCATTTAAACAAACAAAACTTGTTAGCTACTCATGGAGGATTTTCCTCAACATTCTCGAAATTCTTGAACATGGGTTGGTTCCATGGTGTCTATGACACTTTATCCTACTTTACCTTACCTTACGTTATCATATTCCACCTTATCATATTCATTGGAAATGATACAATAAATTCCGTCGTTTGACATTTGTCTTTTCCCAATGAATGGTATGGCATGAGCCATGCTGCAACTCCCTCATTGCATTCTATTCGACATTTTTGTAGATTCTAATCATCTTGCTAGAGCTCGTGAAACTCAAGCACTATTACCATAATGGTCACATGGACAAATAAGACAAAGGATTTTCTCTACTTCGGACGATTGAGGTCATAGAGTAGGGAACCCATATTATAGGGACGGAGGCCACGGGTTGGTTTCCCCTTCTGAACGAATTATTTCTTTTCTTTTTCCATTTAAACATATATGAACCATGCGGTCTTAAGGTTTCGATGACCTACTGCATTCTTCATTCTTGGGCGCATGATAGACTATATTTATCCAAATATATATGTCTAGATTCTTTTAATAGTGTGTATTAAAAAGAACATGGCGCCAAAAGAAACAAACGTTTAAGTCAAAAGTTATGTGTTGAAAACCATTGCTTTTACACAAGACATGGTTTATACATGACACTGTTACGCATGACATTGTTATACATGACATTTGACGTTGGTATACACAAGACATTTTTGTAAATAACGAGACGTGTGTAATATGATAAAAGCATGGTGGATACGCCGCTGGTACTTCCTATATATAAGTGCTTATATTATATTGCATATCGTAGTGTTATTCAAACCTCTTCGACAAAGACAAGACATGACATTTTTGCACAAGACACGACATCCTCTACACAAGACATAATATTCTATTTCAAGACATGATATATTTATACACTACATTTTTATTGGTTATTTATTTAACCATACATCATTCTTTTATATCATCTGATTTTCATGTCTATTTTTATATGATTTTATAAAAGAATTCGGTCATAACTGGAGCTAATATTGAAGGTTACACTTGATGCTTTCACGATATCTCAAGGGTTGTTCCATACTGGGTAACACCCGAATTCAAACACACTGAGTGTTACATTTTAGGTTTAGCCTCGGAGATCCGAAGCATAACAGCATCATCCCTCCCTACCTCAATCACTCAAACAATAACTCTCGTCATGAGAGAAATGAAGGCAACTGCTGCCATAAATGATTTTGGCACCGGGATGTATGCTGGTAACTTGCCGAAATCCTAAATGTGAATAAGTGTGTGTATGGTTAGAACTATGAATACTCCACAAAATCCCAATGAAGTCATGAGTACGTACACTCTACGATCATCATGTATCAATTCTTTTAATATCAACACTGAGCTTAGCTATTGCTTTTAAATGTTAAGCATATACTCGAATTAGAGTCATGTTGGACACACATTACTATATCAAGATAGCTAATGGGTAATTAGCTGAGACATATCAAATTCATTAAGGGCCACCGGTATGTATCCTATTCGTCAACATTTCACATCCATGTTATTTTATACAATTGGCAATTTTAGCTTCATCTCAACATTTCACATACATAAGTTTCATGGCTAGGGACGGGATTGTCCTAGCTACAATTAGGGATTGGGTTGTCCTACATCTAAACATATGGTTGGGTTATCCAACATCTAAACATATGGATCGGGTTATCCTACATCTAAACATAAGGATTGGGTTATCATACATTTAAACATAGGGTTCCTAAAACTATACAGTGAAGTCCTCGCCACACAGAATTTAAAATGTACGACGTCTCCTCATTCTATAGAATTGGCAAAAAGTAAACTAGTCGAGTCTAAAGCTGAAATTCATATCGATCTCGTACCCATTGAGTTGGGTATTTTAGACGTAGTGGTTGGCATGGATTGGCTATCCAATAATCGAGCCGAAGTCTTCTGTCATGAGAAGATCATTCGCTTACCACTACCGAACGAAGAGACACTTGTTATCCACGGAGAGAAGCGCAACATATCATTGCGGACCATAAATTGCATGAAGCCACAAAAGTGCTTACGGAAAGGTTGTATTGCCTTTCTAGCACTTGTTGTAGACAAGAAGGCCGTTGGGCCACAGCTGACAGATAATCCTGTGGTAAAATAATTTCCTGAAGTCTTTCTTGAAGACTTGCCAGGACTACCACCATATCAACAAGTCGAGCTTCACATCGACTTGGTACCGGGAGCCGCACCCATAGCCAAATCTCCATGTCGATTAGCACCTTCTGAACTTTGTAGTTGACCGAATAAGGATGTTGTGAGTTCATAACCCCCACTCTTTACCACTATACATCTTTATAAAGGTTTTGGGGATGGAAAGACATGCAAGTTTTGCAAAAATGCACAACATTTCGATGAACGAAAATTCATATTTCTAAACCATGTTACAAATGAATTTCCAACTAACTCAAATGGTTTATGAAAGGTTCTAGCTTCTACTCTAAGATAGACTTACGATCGGAGTATCATCAGTTATGAATTCAAGAGGAAAGCATACCGAAAACGGCTTTTAAGACTCATTACCGTCATTACGAGTTTCTCGTTATGCCTTTTGGTTTAACAAATGCACCAGCGGTCTTCATGGATTTAATGAATCGTGTGTGCAAGCCGTATCTCGACAAATTCGTCATAGTGTTTATTGACGACATTTTGATATACTCTCGATCGACTGATGAACATGAGCAACATCTGAGAACCATTTTAGAGTTGTTAAAGACAATAAATTCGCCCCAAATCGAAAAACAAGATATAGCCTTACAACTTATTCTTAAGATTGGTGCATAGCATTTTACAATCTTATCATTATCCGACGATACCGATTACTTTGTTGTAAACTATGATGCTTCGCATCAAGGATTGGGTTGTGTACTCGTGCAACGTGAAAAAGTTATCGTGTACACGTCGCACCAATTAAAAAGTTCACGAGAAGAACTATACCACTCTCGACCTTGAGTTAGGCGTGGTGGTATTCGCTTAAAAATTTATGGCGACATTATTTATATGGTACTCAATGCACTATTCTCACGGATCATAAAAGCCTTCAACACATAATTCGACCAAAAAGAATTAAACATACGTCAACGACGTAGGGTTGAATTGTTGAACGACTATGATTATGAAATAAAGTACCATTGGGGCAAGGCGAATGCTGTAGCTGACGCCTTGAGCCGCAAGGAGCAAGTTAGAACACTAAGAGTTCAAGCATTAGAGAAGTTGATTCACAAGCGCTCAAGGAAGAGCATATTCAAGCAGAAACACTTCGAGGCATACAGGAACAATTAGTGCCGAAAGAAGATGGAACTTTATACCTTATGGGTCGAAATTGGGTTCCATTCTTTGGCGGCCTTTGATATGATATTTTGAGGAAGCACATAGGCCTAAGTATTAAAAGAATACTATTGGTGGCCTAACCTCAAAAGTAATATCGCGACTTATGTTGGAGAATGCTTGACTTGCGCGAAAGTCAAAGTCGAGTAGCAAAATCCTTCGGACTTGTTACAACAACCTGAGATTCCCATTTGGTAATGGGAACAAATATCGATGTACTTCATTACGAAGTTACTCAGGACCTCAAGAGGTCACTACATGATATGTGTAATCATCGATAGACTAACAAAGTCCGCACATTTCTTACCGATTCGGGAGAAGGATAGTACTGAGAAACTAGCGGAACTCTATCTCAAAGAAATAGTGGCTCGTCATGGAGTGCCTATTTCAATCATTTCAGACCAAGACGGTCATTTTATTTCTAGAATTTGGAAATCATTTCAACAGGCCTTTGGATCTCATTTGAATCCAAGTACGGCCTTTCACCCACAAACGGACGGCCAGAGCGAACGGACAATCCAAACACTCGAATATATGTTTCGCACATGTGTTATGGATTTAGGCGGCAATTGGGATACTCATCTACCTTTAGTTGAGTTTTCCTACAATAACAGCTACAATACTAGTATACAAGCTGCACCATTTGAGGCTCTTTATGGTCGAAAGTGTCGCTCTCTGCTATTTTGGGCAGAAACTGGCGATAGTCAATTAATTGGTCCGGAATTAGTCCAAGAGACTACGGATAAAAATTTTTAGATCCGAGACCGTATCGAGGCGGCTCACGATCGACAAAATAGCTACGCAGATAAAAGACAAAAACCATTATCTTTCGAGGATGGAGACAAAGTCTTGTTGAAAGTCTCGCCTTGGAAAGACGTAGCGAGGTTCGGTAAACGTGGAAAGCTTAACCCACATTACATTGGACCATTTGAAATCTTAGAAAAGATTGGCACTGTTGCCTACAAGTTGAAGTTACCAGATGAACTTAGCAGTGTGCACGACACATTTCATGTGTCGAATCTTGAGAAGAGTCCAACACAAGAAACGATTATCATCTCGGAGGATGAGATTCACATTGATGACAAACTCCAATTCACAAAGCACCTGTTAAGGTCATGGACCGGAAGGTCCAGAAAATACAATGGAGTCGTAACATATTAGTAAAAATTCGTTGGAACTCTCGACACGGACCCGAATATACTTGGGAACGTGAAAATCAAATCAAAGCCAAATTCTCTCACCTGTTCGAGTAGTCTCCTGTATAGGATGACTCAGCTTGAATTTCGGGACGAAATTCTCAATAACAGGGGGAGAATGTGACAACTGCCACTTTCTGGTAATTTATGTACATTTAAAGCAATGAATTACATTATACAAGTATGTGTTTTGAATATTCGAACTGCATGATTACATGATATACATCTTAGAACACTCAAGGAATATTCATTTATGATGCACATTATTCATTTTTTATTGGTTACATTTGAAATAGTGTAAACAATGCATCGAAACAACTAGAGTAGTACCTAGTAAACTAGCGTGCTGACGAAAACTCATGATCCAGCGAAACCATCTAAATTACATCTTTAGGACTCAGACGGAAGTCCAACATCAATTATATATTAAACCCTATATGGGAATGCAAGGGTTTGGTTTAATATACTACCAACTTCCGGTAGCACCGAAAACTGCCGAAAAGCACTAAAAGCGACGATTTCTACACTTTTCCACAGAAATTTTGCAGAAATCAGCTTTCTAATATTTTTACGACATGTAAAAATATTATTTAACATAGAATTCATGTGTGGATACATTCGGGTATCATCCGAGCCAATAACTACATCAATTCACACAAGTTACGCAACTTAGCGCTCAAATAACATCTAACCGAAACAATTCGAAACGAATATCCGAACAATGTCAAATCTTTTTTTTAATGGTCATCTAGTGATTATTGGACCATTATGGTCTAGTAATGACCATTTAACACCCTTTAAACACCTAATCACTAATATTTATAAACTTCCTAAAACAATTACCTAAATATTCTAACATTTTACTAAGTAATTCAAGAAGCAAAAGCATGAGACACCCCCCCCCCCCTCATATGAACGTTTTTTTTTTTTATGTGGGTCCCACATACCCTTAATTAGTTGGTAAATATCTAGATATTACTTAGTTGTTGCAAGTGGATTAGTATGGTGACTTATTACAACACTTCTACACTAAGTTACTACACTTTACACCTTATCTTTCACACACATAAGAACTCTTTCAATCTTCATCTTTTCACCAAGAACACCATCCAAAAAACCCAATTATTTTTATTACCTCCTTCATGATCAACATGGATTTTCAAGTAACATAAGGTGATCTAAAGCTATTGGAAGTAAAAGGAAGGGTTTTCATCCATACAAAAGTGTTCTACCAACAAGATCATCATCTTCTTAGTCTTAATAATCTTCTAAGATCATCCCTAGCCTAGTGCTAGAAGTAAGCTTCTATAACTATTTTTTTTTATACAAATGTATTAAGTTTATGATTGTTATTATTGCTAATAATAACCAAGAGATCATACATAATAACATGAGAAAAATACAAAGAAGCAAAGATAAAAATCATGATATATTTATGTTGATTATATTGTGATTTAAGACTTGTGATATGCTTATTTGATCTTGCTATGATGATTATGAGATAAATAAATGGTTAGAGTATGTTTTAAGTTATGATCTAAAACTTATACATGTTTATGTTAAAGGGTTTTTAACATAAAGGATTAAATGGATGATCATAACTATTGTTCTTGTGAAAGTATTAAGGGTTTTTATTTAAAAACAAGACTTTTACAAGATTATAAAAAGTAACATACAACTAGAGATTTTTATAAAAGTTGTTAAAACTAAAATTAAACTTGGTTTTTGAACTTGTTAGCATATGTAATGATCATGTTTAAAACCCTACATGATTTGGAAATCATCTTGATAAATTTTATGTTATAAAAATCTCAAATGTTTTAGTTAAGATGATTGGGTAAATTGGTGATGAATTTGAAAAGAAAATGATATGTTTATCTAAACATGGCAAAGTACCTAATACAAAGGTTATATGGCCAATTTTTCTTAGAAATCATATGTTAGAAAAATTATCATTTTTAGCAAAGTCTTTACAAGATTAGAAAGTGGTCTTTCTAAAAACAAAAATAGATATAAATATATATTTTTGGGAAAATATATATTAATGATCTTAACAAGTTATTTACTATGTGTTTATTATTTGTATTAGTTATGTACAAAAATTAGGTATTTGATAACAATGATACAAATAAATACAAGACACATTTACAAGTAAAGACTTACAAGAATACATATATACACACTTGAAAACGGGTTACGGACGATTAGAATAATCGGACACCATTTATGGTCAAAATGAACGACGGACGACTACATAAGTGAATTGCCAATACGAAGAGTTACTACAATGTTTAGGCGATTTTTCGACACGAAATATAAGTATCCTATCGATAACAAATTTCGGATATTTATAAACTTATAAAAACTAGTATGTTTTTATTTACCAAAAAGTATACTTAGTAAATTTTTATAAAAAGATTTTTATAAAAATGAAAGGCTTACTTATAACAAGTGGGCTTATCTTACTTAATGGGCTATGTTTATACAAATGGACTATTTTCTATTACACATGGGCTTACTTACACTTAATGGACTATTGTATTACAAATGGGCTTAGTTTTCTTAATGGGCTTAACATCATAATGGGCTTAACATAAATTCATGGGCTAAGCCCAAATACCAAACATATGGGCCAAAGCCCAATACTATTCAAGCCCAACACTATTGAAGCCCAACACTATTCAAGCCCAACACTATTGAAGCCCAATACTATTCAAGCCCAACACTATTTGAGGCCCAACACTATTTGAGGCCCAACACTATTTGAGGCCCAACACTATTTAAGCCCAATAACTTGAAAACATGGGCTTGGCCCAATGATACTATTATTGGAAACACAACTATACAAGTGATACATATAAGACACGAGGTTCAGCGGACTAGATCCAACTATACAACTCATTCATCGAATACACAGTTAACGAACATTTGAACAACTCATTCATCGAATACACAGTTAACGAACATTTGAACAACTCATTCATCGAATACACAGTTAACGAACATTTGAACAACTCATTCATCGAATACACAGTTAAACGAACATTTGAACAACTCATACATCGAATACACAGTTAACGAACAGTAAAGACATACAAGTCTTACACATACTCAAGACAAAAGACTTGTACATGAATCAATACAAAGACCGTAGTGTCTAACAATTCTAGGACCTTTGTAGGTCGTGATACAATTCAAGGACAATGCAAGTGAGGTTACATTTACATACAGTTTACGGATGCAATTCTGTGAGTTCATGTTCCCCTATTCATTTAAATGTTTTTCAAGCTTTACAACTATCGGGGAAAATACATGTACAATAGTATGATAAGTCAAGGAATGAAACACCTTAGATCATGTGCGAATTAGGGCCATACTATAAGCACCATTAATCCAGTTTGGACCAAGGAACAAAGGTTTAGATCTAATGGGTTTTGGCGAGCCCCACTCTTGGTCGTGGACCCATACAGAAGAGTGTGTTTGTGTCCCAGTCGATAGGAATCGGCATAAAATCGTCTAGGGTTGGTTTGCTTCCTATTTCGTCACACATATTAATGTCCTTGCAAAACATTAATGATCACGATTTCATTGACGCTTTTCATACTACAATTGATACAAATGCAAATACATCTCATATTTTACAGATACATCTTATATCCAGTTTGGATACAATTACAATTGAGACAAATACATATTACATACTGTTTTGATACAGATACATCTTATACAGCTAAACTGCATGAACTCGCTCAACTTTTGTTGATGTTTTCAAACTTACATGTATTTCAGGGAATTAGTGGACCAATGCAAAGATTTCAGTTCAAAGAAAACAAGTATCAATACTCCATGCCAACTATTGAAGGGTTTGCCTGTTATATACCGCCTCTTTGCGGTGATATAGTGGTCAAAGTCTTGACATTTTAAGACTTACATTTTGATGTATAAAACGATGACAACTTATTTTCATTTGATGGTTTGTAACCAATACATTCAACTTATGTTGCATTCTTTTGAAACAATTATGACAATGGCATTGGAGCTTGTATTTATTCATATAGTTTGTTCATGTACATCGATATTTATGCAATGAAAACCAGACAGATCACACCTTGCGTTTCCGCTACGAGCGGGTGTGACATTTTGTGGTCTGTGAAAACCACACACTTCATGCCATAAAGATAGTGTCTCCAGATTTTGAGAGCGAAAACCACAGCTCCCAACTGAAGATCGTGAGTCGTGTAGTTCTTCTCATGAACTTTCAATTGTCTAGATGCATATGCTATAACTTTACCTCGTTGCATAAGAACACAACCAAGGCCTAAGTTGGACGCATCACAGTAGACAACGAAATCATCGTTTCCCTCGGGCAAATATAAAACATGAGCATCACAGAGCTTCCGTTTCAGCATTTGGAATGCTTCTTCTTGCTTGGGTCCCCACTCAAAAGGCTTATTCTTTTGAGTCAAAGCAGTGAGTGGAACTGCAATCTTCGAGAAATTAGAAATGAATCGACGATAATATCCAGTGAGACCCAGAAAAGATCGAATCTCTGTGGGTGTTGTTGGTGTATTCCAATCCTTAATTGCTGTAATCTTGGATGGATCCACATGAATACCTTGCTCGTTGAAAATATGTCCCAAGAATTGAACTTCTTTAAGCCAGAATTCACACTTGGTGAATTTAGCAAAAAGTTGTTCCTTCTTTAGGAGTTCCAGAGTCAAACGAAGGTGTTTCTCGTGATCGGCTCGAGACTTCGAATAAATGAGAATATCGTCGATGAACACAATGATGAACTTGTCTAAATAAGGTTTACAGACCCCTATTCATTAAGTCCATGAAGATGGCTTGGGCATTTGTCAAACCAAAAGGCATGACAGTAAACTCGTAATGCCCATATCTTGTTCAGAATGCAGTTTTGGGAATATCTTCTTCGAATACACGAAGTTGATGATACCCAGAACGCAGATCGATCTTGGAAAAATAGGTAGCACCTTGCAGCTGATCAAAGAGATCATCAATTATGGGTTGGGGATATCGATTCTTGATGGTAAGCTTATTAAGCTCGCGATAATCGATACACATTCGAAAAGATCCATCTTTCTTTTTCACAAAGAGGACAGGAGCGCCCCAAGGTGAATAACTCGGATGGATGAATCCTTTATCAGATAACTCTTGAAGCTGTTTCGATAACTCTTGCATCTCAGACGGTGCAAGACGATAAGGTCCTTTTACAATCGGGTTAGCATTGGGTACAAGATCAATATGAAACTCGACTTGACGAACTGGAGGCAAACCAGACAGTTCATCAGGAAACACCTCTGGATAATCCCGAACAATCGGAATATCCTGAATACTCTTGATCTTGCCTTTCTCCTCGGTGACATGTGCCAGGAAGGCAATATATCATTTTCGTAAATAACTCTGGGCTTTTGTACACGACATGAGTTTCAATCCACCAGATGGTTTCTCGCCCCGAACCTCTAGGACATCACCAGACGAAAGAGAAATACGAATGATCTTATCAAAGCAAACCACCTCAGCATGATGTTTAGTTAACCAATCCGTCCCCATGATGATGTCGAAACTCCCAAGTTGCATCGGTACGAGGTCAATGGGAAAAAGATGGTTATCGAGGTTCAATTGACAACCATGAAGAACAGAATCGAGTACAAGAGGTTTACCAGTAGCAACTTCAACAGATAAAGGTTTCCTCAGTTTAGTTCTAGGTATCGCAAGTAAAGGCTCAAAGGATAACGAAACAAAACTCCTATCGGCACCAGAATCGAAAAGAACAGATGCAAGTTGATTGTTAACAAGGAACGTACCGTTAACAACCTCGTTGTCTGCCCTCACCTCGTTCGCGTTCAGATTGAATGCCCATCCACGAGCGGGATTCACATCCGCGATCGCGTTCCCATTCGGATTCGCATTTACCAATCTCGGGCAGTTGTTGCGGAAATGACCCATTTCTCCGCAATTGAAACACGAACCAAGTGGGAATCTCGCAGCATTCCCTTGAGCTTGTGCTGGAACCTGAGCAGCTTGATTTTGACCAAAACGACAAATGTTGGCCAAATGCCCAAGTCTACCACATGTAGCACACTGTTTACATGCCTGTTGGGAAACATGGTGACCATTACATCATGTACAGTGTGGTGAAGTACCAGCATATGCTTTCTTTACAGGAGGTTAAGTCGGTGGGTTATGAGCAGCCTGTGCTGTAACAGCAAAGTTCTGGGAAGCCTTGCGCTTCCTTGACTTTTTAGAAGACTCACCCTGCTTCTTACCCTTACCCTTTTCCTTGTCAGAATCGGTCGACTTCTTTTTATCACCCTTGCGGGTGAGTTTACCCTTCCTGACTTGGGACTCGGTCAGGGTAGCCGATAACTCGATCGCATGACGGACGGTAGTAGGATTAACACCGGTCACAATATCCTGAATGGAATCGGGTAAACCATCGATATATCTCTCGATTGCTTTCTCCAGTGGAGTAACCATAGTGGGACACAACAAACTAAGCTCCTCAAATCGATTCGTATAAGCACGGTGTTCTCCCCCGTCTTGTTTCAAATAATCGAATTCTCGTTCCAAAGCTCGAATCTCGTGACGGGGACAGAACTCTCTCATCATGAGAGCTCGGAGCTCTTCCCAAGTTTGTGCTAGTGCCACTTCGGCACCCCTATCGCGCATCACTCTGTTCCACCATGTAAGAGCTCGCTTCTCAAACACACTTGAAGCGAACTCAACCTTACGCGCATTCAGACATTGCACATGTCTGAATGTGCTCTCGATACTCTCAAACCACTGTAGGAGCGCAGTTGCTCCTTGTGACCCAGAAAACTTAAGCGGCTTCGCAGAATTGAAATTCTTGAAATTACACGGTGCATTATTGTTGTTATTATTGTTGTTGTATAACTCATAGATTTGGGTCACAACGCCCGGAAGTACAGCAGCCATCTGCTGAGAGACAAAGGTTGCGACTTCTTCAGCAGTAAAAGTTTGAGCATCGCGTCGAGGAGGCATTGTCTAACAAGGAAACATGAGAAACGAGTGAGGTCGATAATTGGAGAAACAAAAGAGGCATTGAAAACATCGACAAAACACAAGGAGTGCGATCATTTGTTCGTTACCTCGAACAAACAAACGACACGCAGTGACTAATCAAAGTAAATGGGTCAATATAATGTATCACTGAAGACATGCTCGCCTATAAGTGAACACTCACCCCAAGAGTTCCCAGGTAAGAGTGACTGGTCCGATATTGCGGATTTGTACGAACACTCTAGCCTTAGACAGAAAACTCAGGGTACAGGCATTCACTCTTCCAGTTTGCACGTGTTCACATTATTTAGACCCAAACTTTGACGAGATTTTGAAAACTAAGAGGGATCAAAACCTTGTAATTTATCATCCAAGGATAGATAATTAATTGTCGAAGCGGATTTGTTATTGTGTTCTCGTTGTGGTTATCACCTAAGGATAGGTGACGGTATTGTTTTAAAATCTAAACGCAAGATAACTCGCGTTAGGGTCCTAGAAAGTTATAGTCTAGGTCAAAGCATCACTAATAACCTAATTCCCTATAACCATTGGCTCTGACACCAACTCTTCTGTCATACCCCGACCACGTTAAAACAACAAAACCGTGGCGAAAACGTCGGGGAGTGTTGTAACAGAATCATCGTTTCACAACCATGGTAATTCAAAAGTTTTGTTTTATTGATTTATCAAATAATTTACATTGTCTTAAAACCAAACAAACAAATTAAACATCGTCTACTATCGTTTTTATGTCACTAAGGCCACGTCCAGATCCTAAGTGAACATGCTTCCTAGCAATCATCACGCAACATCACCTGAAACATATGTAAAAATAAAGTCAGCAAAGAAATGCTGGCGAGCACATAGGTTTTGTGAGAGTATCGGATTCATGGCTCGTTTGTATGTTGCAGTACCTCATTAGACTACAAGAGTCAAAAGTACAAACCTTGTTTTGAAAAGTGTATTGCAACATAATTAACCAACTCAAATCAAGATGGTTATAGTTTATAAAATCTCGTAGCCATGGTTCTTAACTCAAAGACTTTTGTTTTAGTAAACCAATTCGTAAAAACATCTTGTTAAAACTCATTAATAAAACTCGTATGGTTTATATCATTTCGAAAACCTCGTTGTGTGACATCGTTTCAAATCGTTTCCCAAGTGAACTAAATAATGATACGCAATGTAATATGATAGAAGCACTTATATATAAGATGTACCACCGGCTTATCTACCATGATTCTATCATGCTACACCCGTCCCATCATCTAATCACTACCCAAAACCAATCGTTCGTTCAAATCGTTTATTTCGTTTAGGTCGTTCCAAATCATTTAATTCGTCCCAAAATCGTATTCTTTTTAATTGTGAAACTACTTTTGGTCGCCTCGCTAATAACATTCAAACCTTCGTGACTCGACTACCTCGTTCCTCGTATTAACAAACCACCAAAGGGTAAGTTAACAATCATCAGATTCGGTCGTTACCTACATAACCCCCACACATAACCATGGGTGTAGTCTGATAACGGGATTTGTCAGATCCTATGGTACCATAACCTAATACTGGTCGGCTTGATCAATGCTAATGAATGTCATTCGTTATGTAATTACAACCAACAAGCTCGTTCACATTATCGAAATCGTTATTAGTTTAATATAAACCATCTTATCGTTTTTTTTTTTTTTTGAAAACATCGTTAAAATATCGAAAATCGTTTTGATACATATGAATCACCCCAAAACAATTGAAAACAGTAAAATAGGGGAACTATGTACTCACATAGTTACCACAAAACATGTAAAAAGAGGGGATCTATGTACTCACTTTGAATGGAAGGGTATCCTTGATCTAAAGAACTTAGCGAAGCTCAGACAAACCAAGAAAATTCAAGTAGTACCTAGTAATCGGATCACTAGTAAATAAATCGACACCTAAATCGGAAGATCGGATAGAATGAGGCATTGTAAACCAAATGAGTGTTGGAACTCATGTGATATGGTTTAACAAAGCCTACATTCTAAATCGGAACTTAGCCTAAGTGCTTTCGACCCGTTACGACCCATTAAGGTAGCTTATGCTACTTTAACGCGTCGTTTGCGTGAAACTATGCTCGGATGGTTAACTATGTGCTATGTCAAGTCTTACATGCCCAATAATACCTAAACATGTTACTAAATCAGATTATATGTCAAAAACATGTTCACATATGTAAAATACGGATTTAAGCTTCAAAAGGGCGTTTTGGTCATTTCTTCTGGGCATACATGCTACTTAACAATTAACTAACCAATCCTATGTGATCATAAGGTATAACCTCAGTGGTTATTCCCTATGCAACTATGATCACTAATCAAGCTTGATCGGATTCTAATGATCGACCAATCGGGTCGGGTTCAAAAGTCTAAGCGGTTGTTTAGACCGCTTAACTTACGACCCTAAACAAGCACTAACTAATAGTGACGAGTTAAACATGTCAAAACATGTTTAACCTACTTAGAAAACTGATTTGGTATCAAAACAATGGGTTTTGATACCCGAAAATAGTTCCGTTGCAAAATGCGTGCTAAAACGCATTTTGACCGAAACTTTGACTCGTCACTACGCCTAGTTAATGTGGTAATCAGTAGGTATAATCGCTAAGGATTATAACCATCGTGATTACAATCACGTTGCAAAGTTCAATTGAACTTTGACTTGACCAATCGATGGTCAAAACCGAAAGTCAAACTGTTGGCCAAACTTTTTGACTTTCTGCTTAAACATAAAGAATAAGCATGAAAGAAGACTTACAATAGGTCCTAGCTATCTTTTCTACAAAGAATAATCAGATTAGAAAGCTCCAAACACTTGGGAGAGCTCCCAAATCAGATGTAGAAGAGAAGAAGGAAATGAGCAATGGATGAGGAGGTGAGCTTGGCTATTTATACTTGTAGCAAGTTCATAGGATCATTACACATGTTTGTGTAACCTCCAAGCATGAAATCTCATTCATACACTTGTTTGTTGCAGGTACAAAGCCTTGGGGAGGTGGTAACTTGGCTACCACACAAAGAATTTGCATTTACAGCCCCTAAACTATCAAACAGTTGCTGAAAAACAACTTTCTGGTCGGTGGGCTATTCATACGGGCCGCGTAAGAATAGGGAGGGGGCTTACGCGCCCCGCCTGGCCTCCCCAGTTCAGCACAAGTTTGATAAATGGCAGTTTAGGTCCCTGGACTTGTTTTGAGCTCATTTTAGGCCCTTTTGACCCCCGTTAAGCCATTTTCAAGGCTCTACAAGGTCAATAAAGTTTAGAGGACTCAAAATATGCTTGGAACACTCTCGGATGTTGGCTCGTTTGGTCGTACGGTCATGTTGTTCGTTAAATTACGACGAAACTCAAACGGACGCGAAAACGAACCAAATTAAGCGACGAATGGTATTTTTGCATGCCGATCACTAAAATAAAAATATTTTAGTGTATACAAAAATTTTGAGTGTCCAGATGTGGTCAGAACGTAAGATATGCGCGAAAATGCAAACTTACGTCGTTTTTGACACTTTTAGTCCCTGTAAGATCAAATAAGCATGTTTTCGCATACCGAACCCCTCAAAGCTTATTTCTAAGATATGTTTGGGTTATTTATGGTATGTTTAGCTTATGATCAAGTTCCGGACTCCTCGATACCATACGAATCAGTATAGTTTCACAGTTTGACACAAATAGTCCCTGCGATCGAATAGACTTGTTTTCAACACACCAATTGTTGGGATTGAACCCTACCAGAGGAACAGATAATGAAAGCCAAAACCGGATCATGACAGTGGATTCACAATAAGCAGCAGTTTACACTAATTCTTCTCCCTTGAAGGAGATTATAACATCTGATGATCTTATATCCACTGCTCGGATACAACTACTGCTGTCCTCAACAACTGATGAAACCAGAAAACTGCTGAGATCTAAGCACTGCTAGTACAATCTACTGATGACAAAGCACTGCCCAATCAAGGACTGATCAACCTTGAGGAAAGCACTGACATAAAGAGAGAGCAGTAGTTTAGTTTGTCATTTGTTTTATGTATAGTCAGTGGTTAGGTTTAGCAGTGTTTGTATAAGGACAGTAGATACAGGTTGTTAGGCTGTTAGACGTTGCTTTCATGGTGACGTCAGCTAAGATGCCTCAGCGGTTTGGATTGTCTATAAATGGAGCAGTACTCTGTACTGTTACATTTGATTCGTTTTGAGTGAGTTCTTCTCCTCAATTCAATGCTTTCATCTTGAGCAATCCAACCTTGGAGTATCAGGCTGAGGGGGAGTTTAGTTTGTAAGCATGCTTTGTAATCTTTTGATTGACTTTGTAATCTTTCGACTAATGCAAATCATGTGTTTATCTAAACTATTTTCTTCCTTGATTGTGTTTACAAAGTTTGTTGTTCATTTCCGCTGCACTTTACATGTTTTCATATTCATTGATTGTTCAATTTACACAAACAAGCACAATCATGAGAGCCTCCGATCCTAACAATTGGTATCAGAGCCTGGACAGTCAAATTCGATCTAACAATCAATTTGACATAACAGTTCGGCTCAAATTCATTGATACTAAGGTTGGTTGTATTTAGTTGAAAAACAGAGTAACAAGTAACAATGTTTAAAACTGCCATTCAAATACTCTGTAAAACAACCAAGATGTCATATGACACACAAATCTCACACAACAAGTGATTTCATGCACAAGACACTCATGGTTTTTAGATCTGAAAACATATCTGTTAAACTATGGGATTATTTCATATTTTCAAAAATTGATTTCAACTGTTGTTATGAAACTTGTGATGTCACGTTATTAGATGATAAAGTATGAACCTCAGATTAACAAAAACCTATGTTCATAAAACATTAGTGTTAACGTAAAAAGAGGGAAATTAAAACTTTAGTCATTAGATTTTATGTGTTGAAAACAGGTTGAGATCCTCAAAAGGAACAAATTAACTCTGTTGAAATACATTAAGAAAACAGGAGTCAAGATAGTCCATATCATATGTAATATGAGATTGGTCAAAAATTTGTATAAATATGGCTAAACCTCTTAAAACATTACTGCAAAATGATTCTGGATTAAAGTATTCCTTCAATAAAACCTCCCAGTAAGTACTTCATTACTTATGAATGGGAAGGGTAAAAAGGGAAGAAGAAAATTCACAAAAACTCAAAAGTGTGTTTATCTCAAAACTTTTGAAGTCAAAAGAAAAGAGTATAAACATAAAACACTTAAGAGTCAAAGTTTAGGGTAATAATGATCATTAAGCAACTGTGTGCATTCATATGTTCAGGAAAAGGTTCAGGGAAAAATGAAAACTCCGATGAATGAACTTCAAGAGGAATAGACAAATCTTCAAAATCATCACATAGTAACGAGATCTATAACAGGATCTTCAAAACTCATGTGTCCCTGTGTCCTCATGTTTAGAATCAACTGACAAGAAAATGGTACCAAACAGTGGTCAAAATGCATTCAAAATTTCCTACCACTGCTGTTAAACCACTGACCATTTTCACAAACTTGAGAATGATATGATTACGTATTTTATTGAAAAATTTACCAGATCTTTTTGATGCTGTTCTTAGAAAAGCCTTTAACCATTTTTATACAAAGGATTTTCTCGAATAAAGCAGGATGTATTATTCTCTATTTTTTGAATGATATATTTTGAACTTTTACTGGTTTTTGATAGTAAAAGTTTCAATCTCCTGTCAGGATAGATAACCTTTATTTTTGTTGGTTAATTTATCCTCGAGCAGATCAAAAGGAAATGGTATTGTGGTCAAGGTCATAACAAACTCAAGTTTGTTCTTACTTTATAAAAAGGATTGATTGTCAACAGATCTTAAAATACTTGGGCACTCATGTTTTAATTCAAATATTATAACAAGGATGAGTTGCCTTGGTAAAAAGTCTACATCATCTGGGGTACTAAACCACTGTCAGAAATTTGAAAAGGCTTCAAAATGTGCAAATGACTTGTGGTAAAACCTTGAATGAAAATTCCTGTAAAAGTTGCTGATATAATGTGTTTTCAAATCATCATCATTATTTTATCTCTAACCACTGTCTTGTTCACACATCTGTTTCCTAATTACTTTCCACTGCTGAAAGTCAACCACTGATCATTCATTTTGCTTGGCAAGCACTGATGCTCAAAATCAGTGTCTTATCCACTGATATTCTATCTACTGATAGTAAAAATCATTCACTGCTATCATAATATTACCGTTGTAACTACTGATACTTGGTACATCAGTGGTTCTCAAAACAACTGTTCTCCATTTTCATCCATTTCATTAGAGGTTGGCACGTGGTCAGTTTTTAGCCCTCAGATCTTTGTAACCGCTGCCACATCAGCATTCATTTTTCCCTAAATAAAACCCTGCCCTAAACCCCCAAACAGGGTTTTACACTGTCGAATTGAATTCCAAAATTCTCTTCTCAAAGCAGTTTCTCACTTTTCATCTCGAATCATTCTCCAATCCTTGTTCGCCAAAATGACGAAATCAAAGTCAAAATCAAAAACAAAATCATCATCATCGTCCAAAGAGGTTGCTCAAACAGCCGAAGAAACCATTGAAATCCCGTACAAATCCCCGCACAACTATTTGGGTCTTCTCACAAAACCCACAAACAACCACACTTTCGATTCTATCATTGACACCTTATCTGAATCAAAGTACAAAACTTTGATAATGGCAGACGCTCCCATTTACTTACAAACCCAGAGAGAGTTTTGGAAAAAGGCGACGCTTGAAAAACAAGACGATAAAGTCATAGCCATTAACTCCTCGATACAGGGTAAAGTGATTCAAATCACTCCACAATCAATCTCAGAAGTCTTCAAACTCGATGATCAGAAAGGTAAAACCTCCTTTGACAAAAACGAGTTAAAAGCTGATTTTCTGAAAAGGGGATATGCAGAACAATCAAAGGTAGATACCTTACAAAAAGGTTATTTCCCATCTGAACCCAGATTTCTATTTCACACACTTTTGATGTGTGTTTCAAATAAAACAACAGCGTTTAACGAAATACCATTGAAGATTCAATGCCTGGGCTATGCTATTTTAAATAATAAAGATTACAACTACTCCCAGGAAATCTTTAATGACTTGATAAAGAATGTTGATAGTAAAGCATTTTTACTCTTTCCAAGGTTTTTAAGCTACTATTTTAAACAAAAATTTGAAAAAGAAAATGAAAACTTGCTAAAACAAGGTGTTTATTTTCAAATAAAAAGCTTAACACCTGAAACATTCACTAGAATGTTGGCACCAATAAAAACAAAAGCAGAGGTGTCTGAGCAATTTAGCGGTTATCACTGCTCCTCAGACATCTGCTGCTGAGCCCACTGCTCCAGGTGATCATAGCAGCACTACCACTGCTTTGAAACCCACACCTGCCACTACCAAAAAGACCAAAAAGAAAACATCCAGAAAGCCCCCCAAACCCAAAACAAAGGTAACTCTGTAAGATGAGATCCCAGAGCAAATGCCAGTGACAACACAAATGTCACCACAAACCACTGCTGCTACTTCCTCACAGCAGTTGGTAGAAAGATCTCCACCTTTGCCTCATACTCCTCCTGCATCCTCACAAAAGGATCAGGTTGTAAGCACAGGGACCCCACAATATGAAGCTCTGGATTCAATCGGATCCATCTTCCTCAGTCCTGATCCCAAGGACATGTCTCTTTCAACTCCCATACCCTCACCAATAATATTACCACAATCCATGCTACCCTTGTTGCATGCAGTTGTTATAGCTCAGACACAAACCAGTTCCTCTCAATCACTCATCAAAGAGAGTACACTCCAACAAGTGACTGGGTCTGATGCTTATACCTCTGCTATCCCAGCAACAACTGAGGAGGTTACACCCCCTGAGTTACAAGTAACTCTCGGTGGTAGTTCAAGTGGAGCAGCAACTACAACTGATGGATCAACAGATCTTCAGTTGGACAGTTGTTTCATTAGTAAGACTCCCTTGAAGGCAATTTCTTCCATAGCACCATCGGTAACCACCAGTGAGTTGGTTCTAACCACTGGTACCATCAAAGGTTTATCAAGTGCTGAAGAAAGAAGTCCCCAGTACCAAGAACAAGGGGCATCAATGAGTGATTTTTGGGACTCAGTTCCTAAGTCACACATTGATACAACCATTGCTGGTGGGGATTCAGATGATCCCATTAAAGTGGGTGATGATTCAAAATATCAGGAATTGACGGGCAGAGTTAAAAAACTGGAAACCTCAGTTGCTGAAATAAAGGATATGGTGCAAGAGATTTTAAAAGCTCAAAAAGCACAATCCACTGCTGTTCCACCACAAGCACCTGTTCCGCCTCAAGCACCTGCTCCACCACAAGCATTTGCTGCAAATGAGCTCTGGAATATTTTCCAGCCCTTACTTGAAAAACAAAAACAGATGGCTGATCAGCAGCATGAAATACATGTGAAAATGCTGACAAACATGGTGGAGTCGAGATTTAAAGATACTCAAGCAGACATCAAGGGTATAAAGGCCAGCATACAAAAGACTGCCCATGGTGAAAAAGTTCCTTCAACCATCTTCTTCATGGATAAACCCCTTCCAGATAATGCCAAAAAGGGGGAGAAAATCCAGTTGAAGAAAAAGGGAATTGAAGATGGCCTGTATATTGAACCAGAACAAGAAAAACAGCCATCTAAATCCTCAACAGGGTCAAAATCTCATATTTCCATCCAAACAGCTGATACACCAGTAGTTACAAAAACTGCTAGCAGTAGCCAAACAGCTGTCATCTCATCAACACACACAACTTCACCACACACCACCAAAACCACTGCCCTACCACCATTACCTCCTGTCATAAAACAGAAGACAACAGATGTTAAAACATCTGTTGTAATGACAACAGCAGTTGGAACACCAGTTGTTTCAACAGCTGTTAGTCAATCACAAACACAAACCACTGCCATTCAATCTCAAACCACTGAGCCACCCAAGACATCATCAGCCTCTCCTACAATAAAAAGGAGAAGGATTTTCATATCTGATGATTCACCACCACCATCACCACCATCAAAAACTACCTCACCACCTTCATCCCCTGCTCAAAAGCAGAAGACATCTACTGACACATCAGTAGTTGTAATGACAACATCAGTTGAAACACCAGTTGTTTCAACAGCTGTTAGTCAACCATCCACCACTGCTCTTATCATTCCTGCATCACAACTAAAATCCTCTTCATTAGTAAAGCTCCACAAAAGAAAAAGAGAAACAACTCAAGTCACTGATGAGAAATATGATCTTGTTGCCGCGAAATATCCACTGGAACTAGATGCTGTGAAAAATGAGATGAGCCAATTTAACACCGAGGAAGATCCTTCAAATAGAAGATTCCCTTCCCTCATTGGCTTCATAGTTCCAGAAAACATGGATGAATATCTCGAATTAAAAGCAAGGCAGGCAAGGATTCGAGCTAAACTTGAATGCAAAGATGAAGGTGATGAAGCCATTGCAAAAAGAATGGTACTCTTGCTCACAAAGGTCAAGCTTATGGAAGACTTTGCACACGATCTAAGCAAAGAAAAGGCAGATCAACGAAAAGCAATAAGAAAAAAGTATCTTGCATATATAATGAAAGAAAAATTCTATTCAGCTGATGAAAAGCAGTTTGAAGAATGGCCAATAATCGCTTTAAAGCATGAAGCTAACAGGATTGAAAGGATTAAAAATGATCCAAGTAAGAAGAAGACAGCTCCAAATTGGAATAAGTACAAAAAGCTAATTGCTGATCTTACTTCTGAATACAAAAAGAAAAAGCAGGAACTGATAGATGCTAAGGTGGATACTGCTGAAGCCATAGCAAAATGGACAAAGCAGTATACCGATGAGGCTTATGAACGATTGAAGAAAAGAAAGATAACAGTCTCAGGCACTTCTAAAAGGCTAGACTACAACAAGATAGAACAACAGCTGGATGCTCTCAAAACACTGATCACATCAAAAGTTAGCCCGAGCCTTGTGAAAAACCAAGAGAAAGGGAAACTGCTGACCAGTGAAGAAGAAAAAGAAAAGGAAGCTGAGTACTTCACAGAAGCCATCAAGAAAATGGGTCTAAAAGAAGATAGTTCAGTGAGCCTTCAAAACCTTTTCAAAAAGGTACTAACCAAACCTGCATCACCAAACATTTCAGCAGATATCTCAGACAGTGAGCTTGATCAACAAGAGACACAAGAACAAATTGACAAAGAAGTTGCAGAAGATATAGCTGCAGCAAATGAAGTCATAGAAGAAGCTTTCAAAAGAATGTCTGAAGTTCAGGATACTGCTTTACAATTTTTCTCAAGGCCAATATCTCAAAGCTCATCAGAAAATAAATCTCTCCCAAGAAACCCATTGGGTTCAAAAGTACTAAAGTGGATGTCTGATCAAAAGACCCACGTATTGACCCTGGTCAGATCCAATGGCGAAGTGAAGTACATATCAAGGAAAGAAGCACTAGGCCTTAGTGTTGAAGATTTGCATGATCTCCTTGAACTTTCACTGTGCAGGGATGAGGATGACACAAGTTCCAAAGAATTTGAAGAAGAATTTAAAAGACATGCAAGGGAACTACTGATGAGGAATAAAGATCCAGGATAATGAAGGGTTTTGGCATTATCTGTTCCAGGGGGAGATTGTTGGGATTGAACCCTACCAGAGGAACAGATAATGAAAGCCAAAACCGGATCATGACAGTGGATTCACAATAAGCAGCAGTTTACACTAATTCTTCTCCCTTGAAGGAGATTATAACATCTGATGATCTTATATCCACTGCTCGGATACAACTACTGTTGTCCTCAACAACTGATGAAACCAGAAAACTGCTGAGATCTAAGCACTGCTGGTACAATCTACTGATGACAAAGCACTGCCCAATCAAGGACTGATCAACCTTGAGGAAAGCACTGACATAAAGAGAGAGCAGTAGTTTAGTTTGTCATTTGTTTTATGTATAGTCAGTGGTTAGGTTTAGCAGTGTTTGTATAAGGACAGTAGATACAGGTTGTTAGGCTGTTAGACGTCGCTTTCATGGTGACGTCAGCTAAGATGCCTCAGCGGTTTGGATTGTCTATAAATGGAGCAGTACTCTGTACTGTTACATTTGATTCGTTTTGAGTGAGTTCTTCTCCTCAATTCAATCCTCTCATCTTGAGCAATCCAACCTTGGAGTATCAGGCTGAGGGGGAGTTTAGTTTGTAAGCATGCTTTGTAATCTTTTGATTGACTTTGTAATCTTTCGACTAATGCAAATCATGTGTTTATCTAAACTATTTTCTTCCTTGATTGTGTTTACAAAGTTTGTTGTTCATTTCCGCTGCATTTTACATGTTTTCATATTCATTGATTGTTCAATTTACACAAACAAGCACAATCATGAGAGCCTCCGATCCTAACACCAATTCATCCAAAACTTATTTCTAAGTTATATGGAGGATATTTAAGGTATGTTAAGCCTATGTCACTATTCCGGAGTGTTTGTCGCGTTAAATTGACTGCGTTTACGCACCAGTTTGCGTATAACCTTCCAGAAAGTGATTTAAAGCTTGAAATCGGAATTGAATCAAATCGTAAAATCATCAAACACAAATACACATATAATAACACCAAAACACATTGTTTTATTGATAATAAATATTGTTTTGTATTGTTCATCGATTACAGAGCACAGTTGTCACATATATATATATATATATATATATATATATATATATATATATATATATATATATATATATAGGGTGAGGTTCATGCGAGAACCACCTTTATTGCGAGAACCGCGAGAACCAATGTGAACGGATGGCAATTTTGTAAATAATAAAAAAAATTATAAAATCGCGCTCACGGACGTCAGCGTTTAATTCAAATATGATCTATAGTACACTTTCAAGTCCAACAACTATCACAACCAACACAACTCTCCCAAATCGCCGATACTCGATACTCAATCCCTCATACTCACTGACGTTCCCAATTCCAGAAGTTTATCAGCAATTTCGCCATACGATCGTCGTCTCCAATCAATATCCGTCCGCACATTAATCGCCGGCTGGAAATTAGGGCAAAAAACGGCCATACCGAATCGATTTAGGGCAAATACCGAATCGATTTAGGGCAAATACCAAATCGATTTAGGGCAAAAAACGGTCATACTCGGCATATTCGGCGAGGACGAGGTTTATATATTACGAAGAGCATACGTCGTTGCATTGATTACGAATTTGAAAGTTCATACAGCCGATGTAAGTTCATACAAACTTCTTTGTGTTTGTTCATGTATGTGCTTGTTCATGTAGATTACATCCGATTATGTGCTTGTTCATATAGATTACAACCGATGTAGGTCACGATTATGTGTTTGTGATAGAGATTGATTTGGAATGCACATGTGCATACGGTTATGTGTTTATGTTTGATTTGGAATGCACATGTGCATATTTATATTACATCCGCTCTTTACTGTCTGTATGCACATGTGCATATTTATATTACATCCGCTATTTACTGTCTGTATGCACATGTGCATATTTATATTACATCCGCTATTTAATGTATGTATGCACATGTGCATAGTTATAATACATCCGATATTTACTGTCTGTTCGAGGTACATAGTTATATTACATCCTATATTACATCCGCTCTTTAATGTATGTATGCACATGTGCATAGTTATATTACATCCGATATTTAATGTATTGTATGCACATGTGCATAGTTATATTACATCCGATATTTAATGTATGTCTGAGTCTGTATGCACATGTGCATAGTTATATTACATCCGATATTTACTGTCTGACCGAGGTAATGGCTAATAGTTATAGTTGCACAGCCGCTCTTTACTGTATGTATGCACATGTGCATAGTTATATTACATCCGATATTTAATGTATTGTATGCACATGTGCATAGTTATATTACATCCGATATTTAATGTATGTCCGAATCTGTATGCACATGTGCATAGTTATATTACATCCGATATTTACTGTCTGTCTGAGGTAATGGCTAATAGTTATAGTTGTACAGTTATAGTTATTCGTGTGTGTTAAT
This sequence comes from Helianthus tuberosus, assembly GCA_030545235.1. Classification (NCBI taxonomy): domain Eukaryota; kingdom Viridiplantae; phylum Streptophyta; class Magnoliopsida; order Asterales; family Asteraceae; genus Helianthus; species Helianthus tuberosus. The sequence continues at coordinate 129,956,859 of CM060412.1, read as the reverse complement.
ATACATTCTCATTGTATGCAGTAAAATGGAAAAAAAACAAAGAAAGTTACATTTATCCTGCAGCCGAGAGATGAAGGGTCGAAAAGAATGCCAGATGCGACAGAAGATGAGCATGCGGTTGTTAAGCAAAAAGGTTAGAAAGTGTTGATAACTTACTGTTAATATTATTATTGTTAATGACGCAATATGCATTTATGCACATGTGCATTAACAGTTTTTTTTTTTTACCAAATGTTATAACTCGCGCAAACGCATTAATTTTTTGAATTCAGGTATTTTAAAGGGGGAAAAGAACACACAAAAGGAAAAAAGCATAAAGAAACGAAATGATGCAACTAAATATGTTGATGTAAAAAGAAGGACTATCAAACGGAAACACGAAGAAACAACCGAAGGTTTGGATGTAACATGTAAGACAAAGAACAAAAGGATTGTAAGATCGCGAATACATGTGAAAGACACCAAAGTTGATAATAGTGATAGTGATGGTACGTGTTATTGAAAATAATTAATAAAAATTTGAAATTCACATGTACATTATATAACATGTGCATGTTATTATGTTGATAAACAGATTCATATGAAGAAGTTGTGTCACCGAAAGTTAAGAAGACGGTGAGTAAAAAGGTTACGAGGGTATATAATTGGCAATCGATACGAACACGGATATCTCCACATCAACTTTTGGTGGGGTTAAACACATTCTCTAAACAACAGTTGGTAGCAATAAAAAATATGGGGTTTGGAAGTATTATGAAGCTTAAAACTGATAGCTTGCCAGCGAAGATGTCACATTTTGTGGTAGACAATTTTAGCGGGAAAGATATGGCAATCAAGTTGACTGTTGGAAACATTGAAATTAACGAAACTGTTATTAGCGAGTTGTTGGGATTGAGAAACAGCGGGGCTGATATAGAGTATAAAAAGAAGGAGAAAAAGAAGGATAAAGAGAATGAAGAGCAGAAAGAACAGAAGGATGAACAACAGGGGAAAAATAATGATAAAAACAGTGGGTCTGATATAGAATCTGATGTGAAAGAATACGAAGACGAAGAAGAAGAAGATGAGGAAGTTGGGATATTGGCTGAGTGGAAGAGTTTATACAAAGGGCGTACAATAACACCGAGTAGAATTGTCGATAGATTAAGAGATAACCCAACGGAGGATGGCATAATGTTTAAATATGATTTTTTGACATTGTTCATGAATACAATGGTGGAAATAAACAAAGATGGTAGATGCAAAACTGATTTTCTGGAATGCTTAGGCGAAGATGTGGCGGTTGAAGATGTGAACTGGTGCAAATATATTTGTGATAGCATGAAGATGAGCAAAGATGGATGGCAACGGGATAGCACGTCAAAATATTTTAATGGGGCTCTTACAATATTGGTGGTAAGTTAAGTGTTATGTTTGAAATAAGATATATAATTAATTTGTATTTTTTTGTATAAATTATTTTGTTTTTAGTTTGTATATATATATATATATATAGTTTTCACATATGGTAATAATGCACATGTGCAGATGTTATATGTGGATAGAACATTGTGTGGGGACATCAATACAGTCCGAACATCGAGTCCATTATCATTCTGGACTAAAGAAATGTTGAGCAGAAGGCAGACATGGGAAATAAAGAATGGCGGTTTTGGAAAAGGGGCGTTACGTGAAGGATATGTCGACACTCAAGTTGACGTGGGGCATGAAACGAAAGAGGATAGAATGAAGAAAGTGGAGCAAATGGTAGATAAGAATGAAGGCGAAAAGAAAAATGTGACGTTTGAGGTACGTATAATGTTTTAACGTGATTCATTTATTTATTTATTTATTTTGTTTTTTGTTTTTTTTTTTATGAAATTAGAACCGTGATATAGCTTTCGTTGATTATATTGTTTAAAATAATAACTTGTATTTTGTAGATTGTATGTGGCTGACATAGATATGTGTTAGGTTAATAGACATGTGGTGGGGTTAGTGGTATTTATTTATTTATTTATTTATTTTTTTATTTTTTTATGAAATTAGAACTGTGATCCAGCTTTCGTTGATTATATTGTTTAAAATAATAACTTGTATTTTGTAGATTGTATGTGGTTGACATAGATATGTGTTAGGTTAATAGACTTGTGGTGGGGTTAGTGGTTAGGATACGATGAATATGATACATATAACTCATGCACATGTGCATAATGTTAGGATGATATGAACATATAACTCATGCACATGTGCATAACCGTGTTTTATAATGTGATAAATCTGCTGAATATGCATAATGTTGGGTTGATAGTACTAACTTTGTTTTATTGATAACATATAACTCATGCACATGTGCATAACCGTGTTTTATAATGTGATAAATCTGCTGAATATGCATAATGTTGGGTTGATAATACTAACTTTGTTTTATTGATGTGTTATTAATTAGGAGCATGTTCGTATGGTTGAAAGTTTAATGGCTGAGACATTAAGCAAAAAAGAGTTGTTAAATAAAGAGTTGGATGATATTTGCTACAAATATCCAAAGAATGAGAAGGTTGAAGAGTTAGTGAGGGAGTATGATAGAACGTTTAGAGGTGAAAACAAAATGTCGGTTTTGATAAGCACAAAGGAGATGGTTGACAGCAAAGAAAACAAAGTGATGGAGCGTGAAAAAGACAAAAAGGTTAATGTTAAAATCAAAGGTGGAATGAAGGTGTTTACAAGGTCAAGAAAAAGAAGTTTAAAAGATGAAGGTGATGTGTTGGACGGTGTATCAAAAAATGATGAATGTGGTGCAACGAAGGTGGATGGAGTGACACAAAACGATGGGGATATAAAGTTAGACAAAGTTGTCGGTGAGACTATCAAGTGGGCTGAAACGGAAAAGAGTGTTATGAAGAGGCAAACACGTAGGAGGAAAGAAGTAGATAACACCGTACCGAGTTTTGAGTTGTTGTCACAAAGCTCGCAAAGCTCACAAAGTTCACCAGAAGCAGACATTGGAACAAAAGTGCATGCGAGTGTTAAAGATACAAAGGTTAACGTACATGTGAGTGGTAGATATACAAATGTGGTTGACATGAATGAGCCATTAAATGATGATGAAAAAACGTTATGGCAATATTTGATGACAACAATCGACAACAAACGAAGGTATGGATGTGTATTATAATGTTATGTTATTATTTGTTGTGACATAATAATTTAGAATTTCAATCTGATGTACAAATTAATATTGTAGTGCGGAGAGCAAAAAATGTAATGTGGACGATAAAGAAATAGATGTTGAAAAGGAGAAGAAAGAGATCAGCATGACATTCAAGTAAGATTAAATATGCATTAATTTTTATTTAAAAATATGTTACATATTGTAATATAGGAAGCAAGTTGTTTAGTAATGGCATAAACTTTTGACATATAAAGCATTTAATCGATAAATTCAGAATAATTAGGTGGGTTGTTTATATTGTTCGCATGTTATAAGGTTATGGTTGGTTGCGATTGATTAGGTTAGCGGCTGTTGTGATTTGAAGGGTAGTTAAAAAATATAGTGTAGGTATATGGGCTGATGAATGTTGGCATAAAAATATGGTGTATAGTATATGTAATGTATTTTATGCACATGTGCATACAGAACATAACTGATTGTGATTTGGATGGTAGTTAAAAAATGTAGTGTAGGTATATGGGCTGATGAATTGTGGCATAAAAAATATGGTGTATAGTATATGTAATGTAATATATGCACATGTGCTTACGGAACATAACTGATGTAATTTATTGTGACGATTACAGCTCAACTATTTTTGAAACATCACATGGAATGACAACACGCGCATTTTTGATAAACACATTGGAGGTTGGGCAATGGATCTCACAAAACGTGATAGATTGTTGGGCGGCTATTTTGAATTACGAAGAGAAAAAAAACAAAACATCAGGGAAAAGGAGATTATGGTGTTATACGACAACTATCGTAAGTGTGTTATAATTCATGTTTAACAATCATATTTAGGATATTTATACTTGTGTGTGACATGTATTTATGTAATGTGCAGCCGGACTATGTGTTGAAAACGAAACAGACGGAACAACAGGCGTTTAAAATATTAAATTCACACTTGAAGGAGGTTGTTGAGTGTAACAATAAAATGTTGGAGTTAAAGGAATTTAACATCATAATAATACCAATGATAGAAAGAAAGCATTTCTATATAATATGCTTTGATTTAGAGAACGCAAAGGTAGAAGTAATTGATAATATGGTGAGTAGCCGCGGGTTTTATAGACTGTCAGCAGGAAGAAGTTTTAAAGAAAATGGAACGCCATCTAAAGTGGTAAGTATATATTTTTTTATATTAAATGTTATATTTGAAAATAATGATATATGAATATGACATGTATTAACACTAAATATTATTATTTTTTTGTAGAAAAATTACATTGTTGGCTATTTGAAGAATGTTAAACATCCAAGCGCGGCACGCATGGCAGCCGCACAGTTGACGAAGAAAAAACTGGAATGGGCGACGAGCGATAATTTCAACGATTGTGGCGTGTTTGCTATGAGGCACATGGAGATGTATAAAGGGAGTGATGTCGAGTTTGAATGCGGTTTTAGTACGCAAAAAAATATCCAAGAAATGCAATTGCAAAACCTGAGGATGAAGATAGCAACAAAACTGTTACTATCAGAGGCGAACGTGTACAAGGCAACGGTTATGTACCTCGCAAGAAAAGCAACACAAAATTTGGAAGATGAAAGAATGCGGACGTTGTTGGAAAAAGAGGGAGCAAAACAAGAAAAAATCTGGAACACTCTTAGCAAATGGAAGAATGGGGATAAAGTTTGAGGGTAGCAGTTCATGACACGTAGGTAGTATTTCTAGTTAATTAGTGATATTTGAACATTAAACTGGTATGTTGGATTGTTTTCTTTGGTAAGACATGTTAGATGGTTGTGTTAGGAAGGTAACAAGTTGGTACAGGTATGATGAATGTTACATTTTTGGTTAGTTGTGGTTGGAACTAGATAATCATGTTACTAATATTTTTGTTGGTTGATATATTGAGAAGTTGGAATTTTAGCAAATTGGTAATGTGTATTGTAGAAATTGTTATGTTGGATAGGTGATATGGTGATAAATGTTTGGATTTATAGTTCATATAGTTTGTTGTTTATGCACAGGTGAACTAATATGGTGAATTATCAAGGTTACAGTAACAAGTTAGTGTTGTTTGTTGTTTATGCATGTGAATTTAATATGGTTAAATGACCATATGCACATGTGCATAAAGTGATATAAATGCACGTTATTAGTTACAAAATTTACATGTTTGTTAAAGTATGGTATGTTACGTTGATTAATAAGTTAAATGATTTGTATGCACATGTACATACAGTGTTATTAATTATAAATGTATATGTTTGTTAAAATATGGAATGTTACGTTGATTAGTAAGTTAAATGACCCGTATGCACATGTGCATACAGTATGTGCATGAAGTGATAAAACACACAGTTGATTAGTAAATTAAATGACTCGTATGCACACGTGCATACAGTATGTGTATGAAGTGATAAAACACACAGATTAAATGTTAGGTTTGTATAATTTATTACAATTGTGTATATTTAACAAAATTGTTTTAACTTCATATTAGTAAAATGCATAATGTTAAACAGGTGGTTTAAAAAAGGGTATATACAACTTGTAAATACATATGCACATGTGCATATGACAAGTCAAGCATCAATATCAACACTGTAAGTTAAATGATTACTAAAAAAACATTAGTATTCATAAATATACAAGTTCATAATTAGATAAGTTCGGTAGTCATAAGTTGTAATACATAATAAATCAATCAAGAATCACGAGATATCTTGGATGGTTTGCGACGTCTGGTTGAACGCCTAAGGCTTTGATCAGGATCAAAAGACTGTTCAGGTTCACGCTTAATATTTGTTCGCTCAGGTACGGGAGGTTTTTGCATGGAGGCAGGGTATTCAGATGCATCGTAATCAGAAGAATTATATTCATCGATTTCATCATTGGTATCATCATCGGTGTCATCGAGATCAACATCAGTTTCATCAGAATCGGAATCAGACGGGTCGGGTAGTCCAGCGGCTATAGCAGCAGCACGTTTATCTGCTCGTGCAGCAAGTTTGGCAGCTTTGATTTTTTTCACAATTGCGAGAATCATGGTCAAATACATACTTGTTGCATTTGTTGCATAAGCGGGCGGCTTTTTGTCGTTTACCGGCTTTCTTTCGTTTATCTTTAATGTTTTGACCACCGGGGCCGATCCGTTGTTTTTTGGTCCCACAACCTTTGTTTCTAATACCTTGCGGAGGATGGACACTTCTGCTTAGATTTGAAGGTATATTTAAGATGTCACTGATGTTTGCAGTTTTTTGAACGGAACGAGGCTGAGGATCACACGGAAACGATTCGAATACGCGGTTTCTGATGTGTTTAATCTCAGAAGATAAGGAACGTAGTTGTTCAGGATTGCGTCTCAGTCGGTTTGTGCATTGACTGACTAAATCCATTATTTCATTGTGGATGATAGCAAACTCGCTGTTGTTAGATGAGTATATGTTAGATATGCTATGAACAGCTGACGGAAGCGCATCTCTTTTCCAACGTGGAGTGATGTAATGGGACGGTATCCGTTCAATTTCATTGTAACGGAATATACAAAATATATGTCGGCATAGATATCCAACACGAGTGAATCCAAGACATGTACAGCTTGCTTTTTGTGCAGGTACATTGAGCGACACCTGCACATGTGCATAACATATATTATAAAAAAAATGAATACATGAAAGGTAATATGAACAAGTGAATAAGTTAATAAAATAAATACACTGTTTGATATATGAACAATTGAATAGCATAAGACAAATTTTGATACATGCACATGTGTATAAAAAAATAATAATAATAATAATAATCAAACAGAAGGTTATAATATGTTATAATAGGTATACACATAAGACAAAATTGTGATACATGCACATGTGCATAACAAAAAATTAATCGAACAGAAGGTTAAAATAAATATATACAGAATACAAAATTGTGATATATGCACATGTGCATAACAAAAATTAATCAAAATTGTGATACATGCACATGTGCATAACAAAAAATTAATCAGGCAGACAGTATACATAACATGACAAAATTTGATACATGCACATGTGCATATTGAACATGTGTATATTGAACATTAAAACATATTGGATAGTAAGGACATACCTCGAATTCATTGACATAAGCCATGTTTGATTTGCAGTGACGAACAGTGTAATTTTTTATGTCAATCGTTCCGGGACGTTCAATTGGCATGCAATGGAACATGCCCATGTATATTTCTTTTCGAACTTCAAGAAACATGGACCATGTGTATGTTTGAGACGCGTGTGCCTCTATGCGAAGACCGGTAGATAAACGAGGGGTCGACATATCGCTTTTAAACTCGAGATCTCGTTGTGTATGCCGTTGAGCATCAATACTGGTTTCAAAACACATTAAAAATTGAACTAATGTGTTAGTTTCTGACGAGTTGACTTTAAAACGCGCGTTTGAGCTCTCGCATCTGGACGTAGTCTTCATCAAACAACACATGGGTATCTCTCTAAAATAACACGGGACCCATTCATGACGTATAGCAAACATCTCACAAAGCCACGGATGATTGTCTAGGTGATATTCATCCATTAACAAATGCCATCTTTCTTCAAATGTTTGTGGTGTGATGAATAAATTCCAAACCAGCTTATGTATTGACGAACGAAGAGTGGTATTATCAAGGATATCATTTGAAATCTACAAATTAAAAAACATGGACAATAAAAAGGAGTTATTTAATCATAATATATGATGTAACTGGAACCGTGTTAATATTAAAAATAGAGTGTTTACCTTGTATGGAAGTTTTCTCATTATGTGCCACATGCACAAACGATGGATAGAGTTTGTGAAAACGGTTGACACAGCTTGTTTCATTGATGCGTCTTGGTCAGTGAGAACAAAGATTGGTTGTTTCTTGTGTGCAGCCAGAAAGGTATTTAGTAACCATGTATACGACTCTATAGTCTCGTCGTATAACATGCCAGCGCCAAAGATAACACATTTTTTATGGTGATCAACTCCGGTGAATGGCACAAAAATCATCTTGTATCTGTAAATAAAACATATGATATTAAAAAAATATTAATAATTTCACATGGTGAAAAAGTACAGTATCTTACTTGTTGGTGTCATATGTAGCGTCGAATGCACACACATCACCAAAAGCCTCGTAATTTCGCAATGATACGAAATCAGCCCAAAAGAAAGATCGCAACTCATTGTCAACTATGACACAATCAAAATAGAAATCATTAAGATTGGTAACTCGAGATCTCATGGTATGTAAGAGGATGTCTGCATCGCGTTCACCGATGAATGCACGTATGTCTCTAGAGCAATTTTTGAAATCTACTGTTGTGCCACGAACATTTTGAGGCCCGCCTTTAAGTGATGCTTGAATGTTATGTGCAACAGTTGGGCCGATTTTGTTAAGACTAGCTTTGTGGATGAATTGTTGCTCCTCAAATCCAAGTTTCCTGCTTTGTTTTAACATGTTGGCGTGATCGCTACCAATCATGCAATGGTTGTACGCGGCGATGAAATCATATATTTTATATTGTTCGGTAACACGATCAAAACTCACTTTGATACGCGCACGACATCCGGAAACTGTGAATCGGCTTCGTCTGTGTTGTTTCTTGGATTTATCATATATGGTTGGAGCATTTTTTGATGGAGCATTGGGGTCAGATTCTGTGACCCGTGGTTGTCCTTCTCTTGAACATAATATATACCTATGAGTGGAGATTTTCATATTAGGATTGTCATGATACTTTTTGTTCTTCGATGTACCGATACGAGTAGAAAACCCAGATTGTGTAGCATACGTATTGTACATCATGACAACATCTTCCCAATGCGTAAATGTACTATTTACCACAGGAAGGTATCTAACATCAACTTGGGGTATCCAATACGGGGTGCCATTAGGTGTAGCATGTATGGCAGCCGTAATCGTTCCTGTAAGAGATAATTAATAAATTAAATGATAGTGATAAATAATTAATAAATTAAAAAAAAACTTGTCAACATGATATAGGGACGAATAGTATAATTATAATTAACATGCAAATGTGCATTGGCAGTTAATGTACGAGAAAGTTATTTTGTTTTTTTTAATCATAATGCACATGTGCATAAATTTGCATTGTAACATAATTTGAGATGCATTGTAACATAATTTGATATGATGCATAATTTGTAATATGAGGATCTTAACACAATGAACGCGTGCATATCATAATGTACAACATAAATAAATTATAAACATGCAGTTAACAAAATGCACATGTGCATATAATATTGAGTAATCATAATGTACAACATAAAACAGTTGTGAACATGATACAAAGGAGTGTATAATTGAATAAGTCATGTTTTACATAAAATGGACACAAAATACCTTTTGTTTCAAACCGAATGAATTGTAATTGTTGATGTTCTGTGCTTGTATGTGTTGTACCAGTAGATGTTGTCTTACCAGTAGATGTTGTCTTACCAGTAGATGTGGTGTCAACTGATAATGATTGATCAGATAAAATAGCAGTCTCAGAACCTACATTGCCTGATGTAAACATTGAATCAAGCGTTTGTATTTCAAACCCATGAAGGGTATGTCGAGATGCAGCTGGTTTTGTAACTGTTGTAAATACAGGATTGCAACTTTCATTTGGATTAACAGCAGGTAAGACAGCAGGTAAGGTATGGATATCAACATCAACATCAGACGGACCCACAGCAGAAATAGGATTTACATTAATATCAGATGGGCCACAAAAACCAGCATCGTGATGTGGATGATATGAAGAAGATGTTGTATGATGCTCATCAGATGCCGCAGGTTCAACTCCAACACGAGACGAGTCAGACGAAGCCATGAGTGTCCGAAATCAGTATACAAACGACGAAATCAGTATCAAAATTGAACCCCCCACCCGAAAAATGTGAATGTATACGCCGCCGGGAACCTGCAGAAGTCCGTCGCCGTCGTAGACCGCGTAGTCGATTAAGCAAAATCACCAACGAAACCCTAGTTTGAAAAATACAACAGAGAAGATATACCTTATGCAGAAGTCCGTCGCCGTCGTATAACCAGTCGCCGCCGTTGATTGAGTCGCCGATTGAGCAGAATCTCCAACGAAACCCTAGGTTGAAACAGCGAACAGCGAATGTATGAAGAAAAGAAGACGACATCGAACAAAATAAAGGAGCGCGTGTTTTTTTTTATAAAATATAATTAATTACAATTTTGCCATGTGTTCACATTGGTTCTCGCGGTTCTCGCAATAAGAGGTGGTTCCTAACGGATCTTTATCCTATATATATATATATATAGGGGAAGGTTCATTGGGAAACACTAAAAAAGTGAGGAACAGCGGGGAACCGGCTCAAACGAACTCCGATTGAACTCATTCCAGCGGCGTTGGAACCGGCTCATCGAACCCTAACTAAGATCTCTTAATCCTAAATCCTAACTCCTAAACTCTAAACCCTAAAGCTAAAAAATAAGGCTAAAACCTAAGCTAAACCGTAAAATCTAAACTATAAACCCTAAAAGCTAAACCCTAAAGGCTAAACCCTATAGCTAAACCCTAAAGCTAAACCCTAAACCCTAAAGCTAAACTCTAAACACTAAAGCTAAACCCTAAGGCTAAACCCTAAGGCTAAACTCTAAAAGCCAAACCCTAATATATTTAGGGTTTAGGGGTTATGATTTAGGGTTTAGGGTTAAGAGATCCTAGTTAGGGTTCGACGAAACGGTTCCAACGCCGCTGGAATGAGTCCAATCGGAGTTCGTTTGAGTCGGTTCTCCACTGTTCCCCACTTTTTTAATGTTCCCCAATGAACCTCACACTATATATATATATATATATGTATATATATGGGGACCGCTAAAATGAAAACCACCTCCAGTTGTAAGAACCGTGAGAACTACACCGTATAGGGTGAGGTGGACCAAATTTTTTTTTCATAAACGTAGATGCGTGTATTATAAACACATTTGTAAAAAAAAAAAAATTTAAAAATGTCGTGTGTGTAGTTTTGAGCACCACAAGTTTGTGTTTACGGGTACCGTAAAATTTATTTAAAATTTACGGTACCCGTAAACACAAACTTGTGGTGCTCAAAACTACACACACGACATTTTTTTTTATTTTTTTTTACAAATGTGTTTATAATACACGCATCTACGTTTATGAAAAAAAAATTGGTCCAACTCGCCCCGGATCAAAAAGTTCTCACGGTTCTTATAACTGGAGGTGGTTTTCATTTTAGCGGTCCCCATATATATATTAAAACTAAAATACATCTATTATAGATTGGAACTGATGATCGTATAAGTATACGTCATTTGCTAACGCGTTGCTAGTTTGTTATTTAATAAAATAAAATTCTGCCGTCCGAAAGCACTCTGAAGCTACCTATGTGCTTCCAAGAATTTTGTTTCAGTTTTACCTTGTTACAATATGGTATATTAATATATTATTGTAAGGAAGAAATGATAGATACCGTAGGCATGTGATGTAATCAATCGGACGTCATTTACCAAAAATATTATTATTATTATTATTATTATTATTAGAGTAAACTGCCATTTTGGTCCCTGATGTTTGGGCAGTTTTGACACTTTAATCCAAAACTTTTATTTTGGTCCCTGTGGTTTCAGTTTTGTGCCATTTTGGTCCAAAAACAAAATCAACTCAGATTTTTCAAAAAAAACTCTGCTATTTTGTCATTTTCCTCTAGGGAAAAATGGTCATTTGCCACCTTCTCTGTAAACTATGTTCTCTCTCTATAAACTCTGCACTCTCTCCCCCTTCTCACCACTGCCACCTCCTCCCCCCCTCTATTAACACCACCACTGCACCACCACCATCCCCACCGCACCACCACCATCAATCCAGTCCAACACAAGCAATCAAAATATGCAAATTCATATTCTCAGAGCAAAAAAAATCTAAATAATACGTGCATACACAACAAAAACCTAAATCAATCACTCTTCTCCACCAATCTACAACACATATCAAACAATTTCCAATCACCAAATTATAACCTAAACAAAAAGGAAAACAATCAAAACCTATAAAGCTCCTCGAAACTCAGTCCACTAGCATTACGATGGTAGAGGGGAGATTGATGGTGGTGGATTCGAGAAATATGACCTAATTTAATCCTGTTCAGGCGATTCGAGAAGATGATGTTCCGGTGGCTCAGCCCAAGGAGACGGGGTTTTGGACCAAAATGGCACAAAACTGAAACCACATGGACCAAAATGAAAGTTTTAGACTAAAGTGGCAAAACTGTCCAAACCTCAAGGACCAAAATGGCAGTTTACTCTTATTATTATTATTATTATTATTATTATTATTATTATTATTATCAAAAAAATGACGCTCCTTCAAAAAATGTGTAATAGTTAACGCTTCTTAATGTCTTTTTAGTCATTACTTTCTATGTATTCTCCTCATTTGGCGTTATACCAGAAACGTCTCTTCCCTTCATGCCCCTATTACGCCCACAGGAACTGTGTTAAGGACATTATATCTCCCTTCACGCCCTTATAATACCCATTACGTATGGTTTTAATAAAAGTAATGGTCGTTCAAAAATATTGGATGGTTGTTACAACCATGGTTGCAAAAGTCGCTAGGTGCTCCCTAGTCGGTCGACCGGGGAGTTGAGAGTACTCGGCATAGGCGGAGAGTACTCGGGGAGTTTTCGGACATGTTAAATTATAAAGAAAATTAGTTTTCGGAAATTAAATATATGTCTAGTAACATAAATTTACTAATATTTATAACAAAATATGTGAAAATGATATTCATTATTTAATATGATAGTCATATAAATTATGTTTTATTATTTTTAAGTCAAACTCGGCCCAAATTGACCTACTAGATCCGATTTTGGCCGAGTTTGACCGCGTTTGATCTATTCCGAGTAATTAGGCGGAGTTAGAGAAAGTCTCCTCGGCAGCCTACCTTGTAGCAACTACTCGGGGAGTACTCGGCCTTGGAAACCTTGTTTTACAACCATGGTTACAACTAGTACACATAGTCTGGGTTATAAATTATAATTATATAGTTCCCTCTTGTAATATTATATTAAAAGAATCTTTTACTTTAATTTATAAATAAAAAAAATACAAATTACATATATGAACTGAGTTGTAATATAATATAAAAAGAATTTAACACTTATTTAAAATGTCAAATGACTTGTACTAGTAATTAATAAGGAAAATACCAATTAATTTTCTGTAAGTTTAGTCGTTGACAATTGTAGAAACTCTATATAAATGACAGAATGCATTTTCAAATAATCACACCTCCTCCAATAACATACATTAAAAAAAATTGATATAAAACAAAGGTAGTATCAATTTTTAAGGTTAATTGTGTAACTGTGCAGATGACGAACCAAACAGGTGAGCAACTACCCACAATAGATGAACGCAAACCCTTAAGCCAGCAGCAACAGCAACATATTAACATTCAGGGTGCTCATTCAGGGCCACCACCACCAGAGAAGCCAGCTTGTCCAGATCTCATTAACGGTAAGTACGCTCTCTTCCCGAGTTAACTTAACGTGGGAAAAGAAAAGAAAGTAAAAGTGAGAAAGGAAAGGACGAGAAAGGAAAAAAAAGATTTATTTCCCCTCATTTCCTTCCAAATCGGAAGAATAAAAAAACTAAAGAATTTAGTCTATTTTTCCTTTCTTTTCCTTCCTTAAACGAAACTCGGGAACGCAACATGTTTTATTTTCCTTCATTTTCCTTCCTTAAATGAAACTCTGAAACACAAAATATTTTTACTTTCTTTTTGTTTTTTTTTTTTGTTTCCTTCAATTAGTAAACTCTGGAACACGGTCTTAGGGTTCCTGGTTAACAACTTAAAACTTATTTTCGCCCATTTTATTATTAAATAGTAGAGTTTATTAATTATTAGTTTAGTATGAGTTCACGGGTCCATTAGGTTGTTAGGACTTTGTTATAATTTCTATATATTGTAACGGATCCTTCAATAACATTTATATCGTTGGTGACGTGACACCGATTTTTTATGATGTGTTGGTGTGTATATCATTATTTTGCATTTTTACGTGTTGTAAAAGGTTAGGGAATTGTTATTTTGAAACAATAGAATGAAAACCCCATGTATTAATCCAGCTATATAGATGTAGGAATGCAACTAGAATGATTATATACAAGTACACAAGAAACTAATCCAATCATACATTTTCATTATGGTAAAGATAATTACAATGATCTTTTATCAAATGTATTCTATCTAATAGTTGTTTGTATCATATGCATAACCGAAAGAAATAGCCGACAACATGTGTACTAAATATTTGTTTGGAAATACTTTAAAGGACCTAGAGACAATTATCTCAAGATCGGTGTCCCTCTGTACGAGGCATCTATAAAATGTGACTGGAAGGCTGCCCAAGCCATTTTTGATAAGTACAACGAGATGAACTTGGAAAGGTACAGCATCACTGAAAATGGTGAAACAGCGCTTCATGTTGCTGCGTCAGCAAAAAATCCAAAAGATGTTGAAAAGTTTGTGAAAAGTCTGGTGGGTATGATGCAAGACGAAGACTTGGAACTACAAAACGACAATCACAACACGGCTCTCTATTTAGCAGCTGTAGCTGGAAATATTGAAGCCGTTAAAATTATGGTGGAAAGGAACAAGGGCTTGTTGTCCATCGCTGGTGCTAATGGAACAATGATGCCCTTATACGCAGCGGTCTTGTTTCGAAATGAAGACGTGGTAAAGTATATGTACAATAATTCGAACAAGTTGGGTGAAAAAGGTTGGACACTTCAGAATCGTGGTTGGTTGCTTGAGAAATGCGTCGAGATGGATATGTTTGGTAAGCATAGTAGGTAAAACTTGTGTGGGTGGATATAATGATATCAATACAAACACTAAATATTGTGAATAACACACAAAACAAAAATTTACACTTTTTAATTAAAAAATAAATAAATAACAATTTATATAAAGGTAATGTTTATCAGTCTCTCCTCCTGAAATTTGCAAAGGAAAATAAAATATGAACAAATTTATTTTATATTTATAAGCTAGCTACAAGTGAAAGTGGGGTACGGTGGGCAATTGTTCATAGAGTTGTTAGTACTCTTTTTCACATGTGAAAGTCATTTGTATGTATGTTATGTTACTTACACGTGAACCTTCACATTGACTGGTAACACTTAAAACACATATGAGAAAGATTAGTTTGATGGTGTTTATGCAAATAAACATACATATTTTTTTTTTAAGAATTACATATTTATGTATAAGAATTACAAATACTAGACAACAACATATTATTACGAGAATCAAATAACAAACCAAAATGTTTGATTTTTGTACAATTGTTCGTATTTTTTAAAATTACCACTTTTTTACCGACAAATATGAATGGTTACGTACAAAAAAAAAAAAAAAAAGAAAAGAAAACCATCAAACTAACTTTTCATATACTAATATAACCTATACACCCCTTTTATATGTCTAGTATATATAAAAGAAATCTATTTATATATATAGTGTATATATTTTTTAGTAATTCTGAAAAGACAAATATCATTTTATATTATAGATATATTCATGATCAAAAATGAATTACTCCGTTATGTTATACAAGATCTCATAATAACCTATTGATCTATATATATATATAGAAAAAGAGTATCGCACAATATGCCTTAACGTATATTGTGTACGCGATGGCAAAATCATACGTTATGTTACAAAAAAAATGAAAATCGCATGTTTCAAAAAAACTGCAAATCGCATGTTCAAAAAAACTCAAAATCACATGTGTATAAAAAAAGTAAAATCGCATGTAAAAAAATGAAAGTCGCATGTTATAAACCAAATTTCACATGTGGATACTGAATCTCGTACGCAGCGTATGTTAAGACATTTTGTACAATAAATGACCTATATATATATATATATGGAACGGTTAAAATAGAAACCAAATCGAGTTGTGAGAACTTCTAGGAACTCGACTTACAATTTATTTTTTCAAAAAAAAAAATCACCAAAAATCATTTTAGAAAAAAATTAGCTTTCCAGTAAAAAAATTAAGTCACTTTGTACGATAGGGCAGTAGCCACTTTTATCTGCCACTATGCTACAGTGATTAACACCATTGTAAATCAGACTTGCATGTCGAAAAAAAACCCGGCTCATAAATTTTTTTCGGTTTTTTTTTTCACATGGGGCTTTGTTATGTGTTGCTACCTTTGTGCAAAATCTGGTTGAAAAACTCACACGGAAATGGGGTTCCCACAAGTTCTCTCAACTCAATGGTGGTTTTTATTTGAAAATCTCCCTATATATATATATACACACACACCCTGCTATAAATCTGATATCTGATACACTGTTTAATTAATAAGTATTTATGCATAACTTATATTCCCAAAGAAAATTAATTCATGTCCTCACAAAGTACTTTAAAAATCTTTCTTAGATGTCGCTCTAAGGATTGTAAACACTTATCCAGCACTTCGTACTGGAAGTGTACTTGGACTTTTGGCTCGCAAGCCTGAAGCATTTCCTGAAACAAAATTTAAAATCATACCAGCAACAATCAATTGGTGCAAACATCTCTACTCCAAGATTCTTATATCACATGACCAATCATCTCAAAATAAGGACGATGGTAGCAGAACTGGACCTATAGAAACGTCTGAACCATTTCCGGAAACGAAACCTAACTTCATCAAAAGAACCATCAAGTCAGGTAAACATCTTTACACGTCACTGATTATTGCTCATTAAACACCTCAAAATAAGTATCATTTTGTTTTTTAGAACTTATTAATATATTTTAAATTTAATTTATACACAATTGCATATGTTTGTGTTTCTAGAATGTCTTTAGTAAAATACCTTCGGTTTTGTTTGGATATATTAACCTTCCGTGACATTTTATTTTATTATATGTTTAGTTACATGAATAGAAAGTCATCAAGTGTTTTACACGTTAATAATGCATTTTTGTTCTTTCTATATATATATATTAATGTATAAATACTGGTTACATATCATTTTTCATTTTATATATGAATCTGGGTATATGTTCTAGCTGGGGATTGTAAAAGAGATTCAATTGGTATGAAGGGTAAGAGATCTTTAAAGATAAGGGTATTACGGGAAGAATTAATATTATTGACTTATAAATTCACTTCACAATTTTCAAACGGTTATAACTTTTTCATTTGATTATAATTTTTTTTAAATTATACTATATTAACGAGCATTTCATTTTGTTGAACTTGATCAGTCTATTGCTATAGTTTTCGTATTTTTTCAATTTTTTTACAGGATACCTGATTACACATTCGATATGATTTGTTATAATTGATATTATTACGGTTATGCTTATTACGTGATTACACATTCAATAATGAGAACTAAATTATTTATGTTTTATTATGTGAGGAAATCCGTAATATACGATATTACGTGGTTATTATAGGTTGATTGGTTAATATTTTGTATACATTTATACCTAATACATGATTAGACCTAAAATATTAGTAGGGATGACAATGGGTCGGGTTTGGAACGGGTTTAGGTAATCCCAAACCCGTCCCAAAAACCGTCGGGTTTCTAAAGTGTAAATACCCATCGGGTATACTAACGGGTTTCGGGTAAACCCGTTAATCTAAAAAAAATTAATCGTTGGGCATACCCGACCTAAAACCCAACGGGTATCTATCGGATAACTACTAATCAATTACATTTACTATTAAAAATATATCAAATAACTACAATGTACATGAAATAAAATACCTATATGTATAAAAATGGATGTGACATACAGTGGCGGACCCAGGATTTTTTTCCTGGGGGTGCGGAAATTTTTTAAAGATTTTAGACCCCTATCTATATAAAAAAATCGGTTCATAGCGGGTCGGATCGGATCGGGTCGGGTCGGGTCATGTAAAACAAGTAAAAACAAACAAACAAAGTTTAATGGCGTGTCGAATCAGATCGGGTCGGGTCCATTTCAATTCTCAAACAATCAAACCCTAGTTCCTAACTTCCTATCACATTAACAAACAAAAAAACATCAAAGTTCAAACCATCCCTACTTTTATTTCTCTTAATCATTCAATAAAAGAATTAAAAAAAACTTATCTATAACATACCTTGGTCTTTAACTAGAATAATCCGGCGAAAAAAAGTTGTTCAACCCCTTTCCTCTTGAGAAATCGCGCCATAACTTCCCTACTCATTGTTCATTCCTAATCCTATCACATACAAAATAAACCAAGGATCTTCAAGTGTTCAACCATAGCCCATGTTCCGTAATTTTCAATTTAAAATTTTGAATTTCAAGCCCTAGTAATTATTATTTGCCAACCAACAATTATATAATCAACAAACATGTTTGCCAAGTGAGGCAGAGGGAGGGCGGGAGTCGCTGGCAAGTGGCAGCGATTTGGGTTTTTTTTTTAATTACGTGGACGGGTTTGTTTAACAAAACTAGTAGTTGGGTTGGGCTTGAATGGGTATTAAGTTATTGGGCTTGATGGATTGAATTTAAGTTTTATTAAAGGGGTTAGTAGGCTAAATTGTTTACATAATTTGATCGGGTTTCAATCCGAGTTCACAATTTTTTTACATAAATTCCTAACATTTTTTTCTAAGGGGTGCGGTCGGAATTTTTCAAGGGGTGCGGACGAAAATTTCCAAGGGATGCGGTCTGGATTTTTCGCGAAAAATACCACTAAATTTTTTTTTTCAAGGGGTGCGGCCGCCCACCCACCCCATAACTTGGGTCCGCCCCTGACATATATATAAATATTAAAAAATATAAAAGAAATTATATCGGGTATACAATCGGGTAAAGGGTACACTTTATCGGGTAATGGGGTCGGGTAAACAATTATATCACCAAATCCCAAACCCATCCCAACCTGTGAAAAAAACAAAAACGAGTCCCATACCCGATTATCGGACCCCAAACCTGTCCCAAATATGTCGGATTTCGGGTTTACCCATCGGGTTCGGGTTCGATTGTCATCCCTAAATATTAGGCATTCCGTTTTGTTTTTTATTACAGTTATAGTTAGTACGTAATTACGTAATCACTTAGTGGGTTTTCACAATATTCCAATGAAATCACATAATGGGTATACAAAATCACATAATCACGTAATAGTACATAGTCGACTATTGTTACGTAATTACAACTGATACATAATCATGTAACGTTAGAATTGTTTCAAGAATAAAATGCGTATAACGTAATTACGTACGGGTATATAATCATGTAACTTTAGAGCTTGTAAAAAAAATTAATTAAGAAAACTAGCAATAGCCTACTAAAATTGAAGAAAATCAGGAGCTCGTTAATACGGTGTAATTTATTTTTAAAAAAAATATATTATCATATGAAAAAGTCATAGTCATTTGAAAATTGTGAGGGAATTGAATTTATGATTCACCAATATTTGATCTTTCTATTTTATCATTTCTCCACTTGTTTCCTTTATTTTATGTCACGTGAATTCTATATTAAGGGACCATCTAATCTCAATCATTTGATTGCTTGATCATAGGCCCAAAACTTCTCTTAGACCGGGTGTAGTGGTTAAGAAAAATAATGCCCCCACCATGGGGCATTATCCGACACGTGGCAGTCCAGTCAGCATGGGGCATTATTGCAAAAGTGGTGTAGTGGGGCATTATTCCAATAACGCCCATGCAATCATTTCACAATTATTATTTTTTTTAATATAAAACATAAAAATCTTCATTAATTTAAAATAAAAATTACACTACTTGAAATAAAAAAAAATAAAAACCGAAAAAAAACAGAAAATAAAAAAACCGAAAAAAAAATAAAGTTAAAAAAAAAGAAGATGATCTAGAGTCCATATTTTTCTCGAATTTTTTGGCGACGCATTTGCGCAAGGATCAACGCGTCGCCTTGGAGGTGATCGATCGGTTTGGACAAAAACTCAATGTCATTTTCCATTTGCCTCGCCTCTTGCATCTCGTTAAACTTTTTGGTTTCGGCCACTCTTTCTTTCATAATCTCATAATGTTGGTGGCCGAGTTTTTTTATAAAAAATAGGAGAAAGTGGGTGATATATATATAGTGGGTAAATTTTTGAATTAAAAAAAATAATAAACAATTGACCGTTGCCAACGGTCATGTCTCAAGCCCCAATGCAAATTCAGCGTTTTAAATAAAACGCCAACAACAATTTTTTTTCAAAAAAAAACGCCTAATAACGCCTAGTGTAATGGGGGGTGGGGGGCGTTTTGGGGCGTTTTTTTTTCAATTTTTTTTAAAAATACCGCCCCACTACGGGTGGTCTTACGCTTCACATGATAAGAAATTCTTGTGCTTGATCCTTTCCCTATGTTCTACTTCTAGTTTGTATTTAATTAAATTAAAGTACAAAATTTTAAATTGGTAAAATGCAATAAAACCAGTGCTTGTAAAATGATCATTTGAATATTTGATTCTCACTCATTGAGAAACAAGTTTTCCTTGTAACTAAAACCCACTTTAAATTTTTGTTGTTGTTTTTAGTTTCCTTGTGCATTGGTTTAAAGGGGGGTTACCTTGAAAAGGAAGATTACGCATTGGAATTACTAAGAATCATTTGGGAAGATATAGCAAAAAAATCTAAGAAAGAGATTGATGATGCAATAAGAGGACCGCCAGATACGAACCAAGCCAACAAATCACAGACGAAGCTACAGTCCCTCATTTCCGAACGTATCGTAAACATGCATATTGATATCCACAACATAATTAAGCAAATGCCGGCTACCGACAAAGATCATCAAGTTCTACAACTACAAAAACGTGTTTCTGAACATATTGCTAAAATGCATGTTGAAACAAATGGTATAATCACAGCGCCTGCAAAAAAGCAAACATACTCTTCTCGAATATTATTTCTTGCTGCAGAAACTGGTAATACTAAATTTGTAGTTGAGCTCATCCGTCGATATCCTGATCTTATATGGAAAGTAAATGATGACAAGCTAAGTATATTTCACATTGCTGTCAAACATCGTCATGAAGGTATCTACAACCTGTTATATGAGATAGGCTCAATGAAAGATTTGATTACTCCTCTTAAAGATGAAAAGCAAAACAATATGTTGCATTTCGTTGGGAAACAAGCAAAGCGAAAGCGACTCGAAGATGTTTCAGGAGTTGCTTTACAAATGCAACGAGAACTATTATGGTTTAAGGTATATATATATTTTTACCCTAATCTTTTTATTTCTTATAATGATAGTTAATGAATATCAGCTCAAATAAGAGAGTCAATTTGGTTAGGAATTGCTATAGATGTGTCTTGATTTTTTTTTTAATAAAGGTAGTTTTTAAAAATAAAATAATTTGTAAAAGTAGGAAGAAACAAACGTATCCATTGACCTCATCACGAATGGCAGAACAAAGGGGTGAGAAGGATCTGTTGATCACCGCTCACTAAAATTTATTAGATTTTTATATAAGTATGAGTTTTCTTTTAAGAAAAACATGAATTGGACCACATAGTTGTAATCAGTTGAGAAGATAACCTTATGATTACCTCGACTAAAAGTTCTAGTTCCGCACTGCCCGCCACTCTAACAACGATTGTAATGTCTTTGATTTTGTATGTTGCATTGAAGGAAGTAGAGGGTATGATTCCTTCTTCTTATAAGGAACGGAAGAACGAAGATGGTTTAACACCAGAGGAGTTATTTACAAAGGAACACAAAGAATTGGTGACAGAAGGCGAGAAGTGGATGAAAGACACTGCTAGTCAATGTATGGTTGTTGCCGCGCTTATTGCAACCATAGTTTTTGCTGCAGCTTTTACAGTTCCCGGTGGATACAACCAAAACAATGGCATCCCAATGTTCCGTTCAAAAGCAACCTTTATGGTGTTCGTTGTGGCAGATGCCATTTCCCTATTTGCGTCATCTGCTTCAATTCTGATGTTCCTTTCTATCCTCACATCTCGTTATGCTCAACGTGATTTTTTGGAATCATTACCAAAAAAACTCATGTTAGGTCTAGCAACTCTTTTCCTCTCTATAGTAACCATGACAGTCGCTTTTAGTGTCAGCTTTTTCGTACTTTATCATAAGGGTCAGATATGGATGCCAATCCTTATTGGTGCCATTGCCGTGATGCCGGTCTTGCTATATGTGGTGCTGCAATTTGGCCTCTTTTTTGATGTAATTCGAGCCACTTACATTTCTAGATACCTATTTAAGCCCAAAAAACAGGTTCTTTACTATAAAAACCCCAAGTTCTAACCATTATCGGTTTTCAATTGTAGTGTGCTTTTCATGATGTAATTTTTTTATTTCATACAGATGATTATGTATTTTTCTAAACATGGATTTGTATTGTTAGCATAGTAGTTTTTTTTCCTTTTCTTTTTGTCTACTTCTAAGCTCCCAAACTGTTTGGCAGATGGGAATCACTCTACAACATTATTTATTTATCAACTCAAGGAGTAAAATGCATGGATGCTCCTTGTGGTTTTGTAAAATAACACCTATAGTCCCCAATTTTTAGAAATTACATTCGTGCTCCCTGTGATTTGCTTGGTTGTTACTCGGATAGTCCCTAGAGTGAATGGTAGTTAGTTTGTTAGGTTAAGTTGGTGTGAAATGACTCAATTACCCTTACTAATTAAAATAAGTACAAATTTTAAATAACAAATATAAAATCAAATAGATGGACCCCACCACCTATGTTGATCTTCACCCTCACTATAGCCTTAAGCCTGTGCTTGTCACCCCCAACCCGCCATCTTCTCCGGTAACAGCTCCGGCGACTTCGACCACCCAAAAACACATCATTCCTTAAATTGAAGGCACCATCGACAATCTCCAACCCAAACGAACTTATAACCTCTGCGTTAGCGCATTTAAAGCCTGTAATTTTGCACCAACGGCTGGAGTAAACGAAATCGGCAACCCGCTGCAACTCTCTAACCACTGATGCACTGAGATCTTCAAAAACCGAACGGTAAACCTACCATGCTTCTCTGCAACTCGCTGGAAAAGCCCATGTGTTCAAACCTGCAACCCCATGGGTCGGGTGCATCAACAAAGATAAGGGACCCGGGGGATGAGGATGGGATGGGAGGGGTATCGCGTGACTGGTGGTGGCGAGCTCGTGGTTTGGTGTTCCGATTTGGTTTAGTGTTCGGCCGGGAAGATAGTGGCGAGCTCGTTTTTCCGGTTACTTAGTTATCATCGACGAAAAAGAGGTGGGGATGCGATGGGTGTTTTGATGATGGACGTCAAACTTGTGATTCCGATGATGCATTCTGGTCATAGAATTATGGTGGGGATTGGTTGCAGTGGAGGTGTGGGTGTTGTTTAAGATGAATGGTGGTGTTTGGGATTCCTTCTCAATAAGGACTTATTGACTTATATAAGTTATAAGCGAGAAGTTAGAAATTCTAACTTCTCAAAAATAACTTCTTAACACACAAAATCTTCTTAAATAAGTTGATCCAAACACTACGAAAACAACTTATTAACTTTTATAAGTCAATAAGTTATATGGTGGGGTGGGGTGGGTGGAATATTATTGGTTAAAAAAATGATGGCCATAGTAACTAATTCATCATATTTAATTTTGTTTTTATATTCTTTTAGTTTTATTTTTATTATTAAGGGCAAAAAGGTCAATTCATAAGTACTTAATTGGATGAGTTAATTGCCATCCAGTGTGGGGACCATTCGAGTAACAACCAAGCAAACCACAGGGAGCACCAATATAATTTCTAAAAGTTGAGGACTATAGGTGTTATTTTACAAAATCACATGGAGCATCCAAACATTTTACTCCAACTCAAGCAATATTTGAGTACTATGTATTTTATTTACAAGAAGTTGTATCCATTATGATAACTATATATATGGAGGATGAATTATTGGAAATAGCACTTTATAATGGCTTAGTGGATGTTTTTTTTTTAAAGCTCTTCTTGACCTCTTATATCTGCCTCACGCAAACCACAGGCAAGTGTCCTCTTTTTGGGGCAGATGTTGACTCAAGTCTTAAAACCTCTTCTCCTCTCTATCCTATTTTCAAAACACAGATCCTCAACCCTAGCATCTTCTCTTCTCCTCCACCCCTTCCTCCTCCCAGCCAACACCTCCATATCTCCGCCGTCATCTCCCCCACCTCCACAGTCCCCCCGTCACCTCCCCACCTCCACAGTCCGCCGCCACCATTCTCTATTAACGCTGGGCAATTGAAGCTTCTCAGGTTCCACATTTGTTGCTCTGTTCTACCATTCATCCCTGTAATTTTTGGGTGTTGCTGAAACCGAGAAGGGATTGCGGGTGCTATGATTGCAGGTCAGTAGGGTTCCACCTTTTGGTTTCGATTATGGTTGCTCTTGGTGATGGATGTTTTTGAATTAATACTGCTCATAATTTTGATAATTGATCTGAAACTTTTTGACAATTGATTTGAAGGTTGTTGGTTTCGAGGGTTGGCTTTGGCTGGTAACTTTATTAGGGTATGCGGAGTGGGCGGCAAACCCACTCGGCAAACCGCCTTTGCTGCGCGGTTACACCGTCGCCGGTGGGTTTGCCGCTCGGTGAAGGTTGCCGATGCGGGGATAGGTTGCCAACGCGGGGAGATGATCGGAGGAGAGAGAGGGAGGGTATGAGAGAGAGAGGGTAGTGTGGGGTGGGGTCCATGCCATCTCTTAACCAATCACACATTTTTCCTTTTTTTTTTAAAAAAAAAAGTTTACCACTTCACCAAGTGTCTAACCATTGCCAACACTTTTTAGCAAAGTTTAAACACTTTTCACTTATTGACGTGGCGCACTCTGATTGGTTGATTTTTTTTTGTTTGTCACTCTCAAGTGTTTAACCACTCCTTACACCCTTAGGGATGTAAGGCTACTCGGTATGTTGATGGACCATCCTCCAAGGATGGTCCGCCACGTAGGCGCCACGTCATAATCCTCCCAAGGATGGTCCATCCTCCAAAACTAGAAGGCATGGGAGGATGGTCCTAGTCATAGTCCTCCACCACTTTTTATGTTTTTTTTTATTTTTTTTAGTCTTCTATTTTTTTTTAACATTTAACAAATATACTAACAAAATATTTTCATTAATATTAAAACCACATTACATAAACATAAAAAAAAAAATATAAAGTTAATAAAAAAAACATAAAGTTAATAAAAAAAACCAAAGACTTAAAAAAAAACATAGACTTAAATAATATTATGCTTCTTCATGATGTCGTTTTAAAGTTTTTTCAACATCGAACGTTTCGGCTCGGGTTCGTCCTCGACATTCATCATCATTATTTCCCATTCCTTGAGCCGAATTTTTTCATCGGAAATTCGGATTTTCTCATTCGACAACCGCACCTTCTCGCGTAACTTTTCTTCCTCTACACGAGCTTTTTCTTCCGCGGCCCGGTCCTTCGCCTTCGTCTTTTGGGCCGTGACGTCATTGTACACTTTTAAGTGTTCCATAAACTCAACCATGTTCGGGTCCACCTTTTCCTTTTGTTTCCCCTTGGCCCGCTCCTTCTTTGATTTGTCTCGGCCCGGTGGACGCTCCGGCTCATGTACGGCGTACTCCTCTTCGTCAAAGGCGGCGTCATCATTTAAGTTTAAGTTACACCTCGCGTCCGATCCACCGGCGCTAAAACTACTCGTTTCCGATGTTTTTTGGCGTTTCGCTATCGCCACCTCGTTGGGAATCGGCGCCCACTTTGGATCGTCTTTTACAACCATCCACGCGCGAACGTGAGCAAAGTTGGTATTACCATTGTTCGACTTATACTTGTCCAACGCCATTCGGAACACATCGTCGTCGCTCATGCCGCTACGACGGTCACTTGTATATAGTTTATTATATTCCTCGCAAAACCTATTGATGAGCGTGTTCATTTTCCGCCACTTTGACGAGACCGAATCGACATCTCGATACGCGCCTTGGCCCATATAGTCGAGAAACTTCGCCAAAACCTTTGCCCAAAACCCTTCACCCGGTTGGTTATTACCTATAAAAACAAACAAAATATATTAAAAAAACAAACTTTAAAACAATTAAAAAAAACCCACTGTTAAGTAAATAAAAAACAAAAAACCAAATTTTAAAACAATTAAAAATAACCAACTGTTAAACCTTAAAAAAAATTAAAAAAAAACAAAAAAAACAAAAAAAACAAATTAAAGCTTAAAAAAATACGAACCTTTAATCGGGTTGTCAGACGTGCCAATGTAAGCCTTGGCTAAGGCTTCTTCTTCGATTGGCGTCCACTTAGTCCCCTTTGGTTTGGACGATTGATCACACACCACTTTCTTGCCTTTGTTTCGTTTTCCTTTTCCTTTAGGCGGTTGGGTTTCGGGAACAACCTCCACATCGTCGTCGGGTTCGGATTGTTGAAAGAGTTGCGTCGGGATCGGTTGGGGTTGAACGGGTGGTGTCGGGTTCGGTGGGAAATTATAAGCACCCCGCATCATCATTTGTTGAAGGGCTTGATTTTGAGAGAATTGAGCGAATTGGTTTGGCGAGTGTTGGAATTAGGGCTGGCAAATCGTGTCTTAACAGGTTTAACAGGTATCTGATAACGCGCACAACAAAAATTTTAAAAATGAATACGACTCGTTTAACTACTTTATATCCAATATCTATAAGACAGATGTATATTTTATGCACCTAGAAAGAGAAATAATGGATCCTAACTTTCAAATTTGGATTATTTTTAAAAACGTAAAAAATCACATGGTGTACTTTTCTGTTATCGTGTCTTAGCAGGTTACCTACAGGTTACCTATTGCCAGCCCTAGTTGGAATGATGCAAACGCATTTGATGAATATTGCGAGAATTGGTTCGGTTCTAGCGTCGGATAATATCCCGGACCCGAGAAAACATTAGGTTGGGTCGGGTTGTTGGGAGTCGTCGGGTTATACGGATTGTTCGGGTTGTTCGGGTCGCTCGGGTTGTTGAAGGGATCCATGATAGAGTAAGGTTTATAAAAGTGGAAGAAGATTTATAAAAATTATGTGAGAGAGGGATGAGATTTTGTGGTTAATTTGATGAATGAAAGTGAAAATGGAGTTGAAATTTATAAATATTGGAAATATTACCGTTGCTTTTTTGGGAAAAAATTGATTTTTTTTTTAAACGGTAACTTTAATTCAATGGGCCCCACTATTTTTGGACCGTCGCAAACGGCACCATCTCGACGTCCACGACGCGACGCAGGGGGGGCGGCACGGTGTGCACGCCGTCGCCGAAGCAAGACGGACCCGGGCTGGAGCCCATACCGACTAGCCTAATAATTTTTAAATTCATAGGAGGGTTTTAATGTTGTTTTTTTTAACATTGCTGTTGACTAATGATTCTGTTATTAACTTTTATTCACATTTTAGGAGTGTGTTAACTTTTATCTTGATGAATTGTTTGATTAGAATTTTTGTTTTCTGATTATAATTGTTTTTCATCTTGATAGATTGTTTGATTAGAGTTCTTGATAGATTGTTTGATTAGAGTTTTTGTGTTTGCAGAAGTTAAAAAACAAACAGTTTCCTTCTTGCATACTGCAGAGGATTGGTCCACCTCTTCAGTTACAGATGTCTGCAGATGTGGTCCGCAGACTACAGACGTTTTACATCTGAAAAAACAAACACCACCTTAGCTCCTATACCTTAACTTAGGGTGAGAGGGATGCTCCCCTCAACTCCTCTTATCGGAGCCAATGAAATTCGTCCATGTCAACTCCCCTCTCCAACTCCCCTCGAGCACTTAATCACAAGAGGTGGTTTCAACCAAACAATTTTTTCAACAAAAAAAAAAAGAAAGAAAGAAAAATGCATGATTGGTTGGAACCCCTCACTCTCCTCTTCCCGCCTCTCCCCTGCAAGCGGTGACTACTGCCCGCACATGTAACACCCCGCGCGGCAAAGAGTGGCGGCGGCAGTGTTCCCGCGCGGTGAAGGGGTTCACCATCCTCTTTGCCGCATGCAGCCCGTTCACCCTTAATAATTATTTAAAACAATTATAATGCTTTTTAGAATAAGGGTAATTTCTACATTAAATTCAAAAGAAAACCTCTTTAACTTTTAAGTATCTTCAAATGCATTATACTATAGTATATAAATTATTGTAAGCAGGTTCCCTCTAGTATTTATTGATAGTCAAGCAACCATGTTCAGCATGATCAAGTCCATTAAACACCCATTATAATTTTAAAAAAAAAAATCAAAACTTCAAATTAAAACGATTCCATCAGCCAAACCAAAACCTCAAAACTGAATCATTCATGAGTCCTACAACTTTCTAGGACTAATATTTATTCAGCACGTTCACCGTCTTTAACATACATAAAAGAAGATGATTGTCGATCAAACCTATGATTCCGAAAACGACAGATTCAATTTGTAGCCACAAAAACATCTTTTGCTGCAACTATAAGGAAGAGTCTCATCATCACCAAGATCAAGCTGCGAGTCATTTCATGGTGAACATAATCCGCCAGAATCTCCTCAATGCCGTTGTTTATATGCCAGAATAAAGCAAAGATTGGGTAGGAAAGTTGGTGAGACTGTCGACCCCATGCCCAGTTTAGCCGCCTTCAGCACCACAAAAAAAAAAGAGAAAAAAACTAGATTAATGCAAATTTCTTTGGACATTTCAAAGTACATGATCTAGGAGACTAGGAGGTTTTATGCATAAAAATACGCTTTTAGAGGATTTGCAACCCACCATATGACCCGTTTCTATTAAGTTAATTGATCTCCGTTTTACCAATTTGACCCGTTAGAAATTACTATATAAACAATTTTGGGTGACTCTTTCACTGTAGCTAGATTGGGTTTTTTTTTTCTTTTTAACTTTTTCATTTTGGTTTTTATTCTTTTTGTGTATCTTGGCCTCAACTTTCAGCATTGGCATTTTGCACTCCCTTTACCTTCTAAAACTTTGTAAAATTTCATTTTGACCCTCTCAAGTTTTACGTGCTTATTTTTATGTACATGGGCCAAATATAATATGTTTCGGTGCTTATTTATATGTACGTCTTAGGTTGGTCTATGTTTTGACATAATTTGTTGTCGGTATAAATTCAAGTTACTTTACGTTTCGACGCCGCTGCAACGCGGGGTACCACTCTCTTAACGTATTTTTTCTCGGTAATGAGACAGGTCAAATATAATACCTTTTCATGCTTATTTTTATGTGCGTTTTCAGCTGGTCTACGTTTTGACGTAAATTTTGTTCAGAAACAAGTCTGGTCAAAATATTTGACCATATAAATTCGAGTTACCTCCGCAACGCGTGGCAGGTCAAAATAACTAGTTTAGAGATAAACACAAGTCACATAACCCAAATCAACATATACATATATAACAGGTCGAAATTGTCACCTCTAATCAGAACCGATGATAACTATATGTGGTCCATTCCCGTATATAGTCATAAACCTTACTTTAGAAACTTGACAAATATAGTTCAGTAAAACAAAATTGTATTAAATTTTTCAACCGACGAAAGTATATTAAAACTAGAAAAAATGGCTGAAAATTAAGATATGTAAATCAAAAAGAAAGGATTTGAGCATCGCACCTGTGGAGCATTTACAATGGGAGTACTTAAAACACTTCCAGCCACAGCACCCATTGCAGTAAAATAAGCAGGGCCAGTGTGTGTCCTTTTGACCGAGGTGTTGACTATCTTCTCTATTTTAGCAGGTTCTGTTTCAAAATTATAAGAAAACTAATATCAAATCAACAAACAGTATTCTGGTAAGAATGTCATCAGTACCAATAAAGGTCCAACAACACAAACCGCATTCAACATAAATTGTATATTCAAAAACTTGCATAGTTCATAAGAAGATTGTTGGAGACAATCGAAAGAGCATACCACTGTATGTAAAGAAAGATCTACTCCACGTATGGGTCGGAAAATCTGTTTTACGTGATGATACAACGTCCCTGTGCCACAGAATTGTTATAAAGAAAGATCAACTTTAAGTGTAAGTTCAATAAGGGTGTGTTTGGATGTGCATTTTATTTTATTTTTTTTCCTTATAACAACACATTAAAACAAGTAACAATTATCTGCTAACTACAATAATATTTCACATAAACTATAAGTTAATAAACTTATCATCAAAAAATTCAACAATTATCTTTCTTCATAAAATTAACAATGAGAAACAAATGAAAAAGTATTTATAAAGAACAGGAGAATATCTCTACCTCAAGGGTTTCGAATAAACAGGAGCACCTGCAATCATTTAAATGTTAACAGATTCGTAAAATTTCAGTGGATAAACTCTTGTTCAATAGTAAACAATTAAACATACCTTGATGAAATTCCGGTACTAGTTTTGATTTTTTTCCAAATCCCTAGCACATGATAGCAACAAGCAATGTCATAAGTCAAAGTGGCATGACAACCTTAAAACAAAGAAAATATTGAGCGCTAACAAGTACAAATGTTCAAGGTAAACACATTTAAGCATGTTTTACTTTACTTTCTAATTTCTCTTACTGTATGAAGTAAATACAATATAAAGCAACTTTACTTTACTTTCTAATTTCTCTTACTGTATGAAGTAAATACAATATAAAGCAACATCATAAGCTAAAGAATTCTTGTAGTTAAAGGGATAGTGACGCATTAGATATTGCGTAGTTTAGTTGCATACGGTAGAGGATCCTGTACATTAATCTAATATTGTGAGAAGGGTGAGAAATAATGTGGTGATGACAAGTGTCCTATATCTAAATTAATTCAAAAGGGTGAATTAGTAATTTTCTATTTCTTTCAATTAATTGATTAAAAGATAACTGCCCAAAATAACCGCCACCCTTTATTATAGGAATTCGAATTTAAGAATTAATCTACGAATTTGTATCATCTCGTTCACTGGTTATTAATTCTGTAGTGTTATATAATTCTGTAGTGCAACCCATAGTTATCAATTGCGCCCGCAATGGTCGCTATTGCGAATAGCGATGCGTATAGGCACTTGGTCGCTAAGTTGCTGTAGCGCATGTAAAGATGGAAAAATAGCGACAGTATCTTTTTTTTTTTTTTTATTTGTTACCTTAAATATAGGCACGTACTATTAGGTTTAATTGTATATTTATATTCACCATTCACTGATTCACGTAACAAACACCACGTCCCTTCTCTTCAACTGCTGATCTGCTGCCGACCATCAAGCAAAGGTATGATCTTTAATCTCGATTTTCCTTTGATTGTTGATTCTTTCTTCTTTCTTCAGTCTTTCTTCAGCAAGCTTCTTAGTTATTTCTTTATGATTTCAAATTTTTAATGATCAGCAAAGTTAAAAACATGATAACAACGTTAAAAAATAGTTTCAAGTGATTAGATTATCTAAACATGTTAAGGCAAGTGATATATAATCAGCAACAAGACTGTTTTTTGGGTAAACAGCAACAAGACTGTTGAAACAACAGTGAATCAACTCATCAAGCACCATTTATATACACCTGATAACCTTTTTTCTCATGTTGCATGCAAGAATTTTTAAAAACCACAATATTGAATGTTATTTATTAAACTAATTTATTGTGATGTATTACTTGCTTGAGGACTTCTGATCTGAATTCGGATGTATATAAGTATATTGTATATAATTATATATATACTACTGTTAGTCTGAATTCTGATGTATAATTGTATGTTGTGTATATATTGAATCTGCATTCACTGTTAAGTTTGTTATATATCCAATCTGCACAACAGAATGGGTAGTAAAAAGTCAGCTGATCCTGGTTGGACTTACGGGGCGCTGGTAGAAGGAAGCAAGACCTCAGTAAGGTGCAATTTCTGTGGTTTTGTCTCAACTGGCGGGATAACAAGGCATAAACATCACCTTGCTTGGGATTCCCCCGATGTGGCGAGATGTCCCAAGGTTCCCGATGATGTGAAAAAGCTATTCATAGAACTTTTTGAGAAGAAGAAACGTGCAAAAGAGACGGCAAACAGCATACCACATTTTGATGAAGTAGTCGAGTTAGAAGAAAATGATGAAGATGAAGAAGTGGCTCAACCTCAATCAAAGGGAAAGAGAGTGGCTTCATCAGCTGGTGCTAGTGATGCTAATAAAAAAGCAAAAGGCCCTTTGTATGCAATGTTCAAGCCATCGCTTACATCGGGGAAGAAAGGGGGAAACTTGGTAGGAAGCGTAGAGCACAATGAAACACAAAAGAAACTAAGACTTGATGCAGTTCAAAAGTTTTCTCGTTGGATGTATGATGCGGGGCTTTCTTTCAATGCGGTGATGTACGATAGTTTGGGGCCCGCAATTGAAGCGATAGGTAGATATGGGTGCGGTATGAAACCCCCTACCTATCATGAGGTACGTGTTCCTATGCTGAAGTTAGAGATGGAACACACCAAAAAAATTTTGCGTGATAATGAGGTTGAAAAGTCAACCTATGGGTGTTCGTTGATGGCTGATGGTTGGAGAGATCGGAAAGGAAGGGCATTAATCAACTTCCTGGTAAACACTCCTCAAGGGAGTATGTTCGTTGAATCAGTCGATGCTTCTAGCTATTCTCACACCGGTAACCATTTAAGTCTTTTCTTTTTGTTAATACATACTATAGGTGAAATATTTAGTAACTTATAAAATATCTTGTAGGTGACAACATGTTCAACTTGTTTGACCGATTAATTCAGGAGGTTGGGCCGAAGGATATTATTCAACTTGTGACTGATAGCGCAAGTAACAATGTAGCTGCGGGTAAACTTGTGGAAGAAAAATACCCGCACATATATTGGACTCCATGTGCGGCCCATTGCATTGATCTGATGTTTGAAGACATCTTCAAGTTACCCGACTTAAAGGGTTGTCTTGAAAGGGCAATTGCGGTGAACACATACATATATAACCGCACATTGCTACTCAACATGATGAGAGAGTTCACCGGGCAGAAAGATATGGTTAGGCCCGCGAAGACCAGATTTGCGACCGCTTTTATCACTCTAAATTGTTTCAAGGTAAACAAACAAAACTTAAAAAAAATGTTCACCTCCGAAAAGTGGAGCACAAGCAAGTTCGCAAAGGAGACTGGAGGTGCACGTATAGCGAATGTTATATTGTTGCCAACCTTTTGGAACCACGTAAACTTTACGGTGAAAATTGGGTATCCGTTGTTAGGAGTGCTTCGTTTAGTTGATGGAGAGAAAAAGCCTCCTATGGGTTATATTTATAATGCTATGAAAAAGGCAAAGGAGTTGATTGCTGCCTCTTTCAAAAATAAAGAAGCAAAGCATAGAGACATTTTCAAAATAATTGATAAAAGGTGGGATTGTCAGTTACATCAACCTTTGCATGCAGCGGGATATTATTTGAATCCTGGTTTGTATTACAACAATCCAGAGGTGGAGGATGCTACTGAGGTGATAAGTGGGTTACAAGCATGCATTATGAAGTTGATATTAAATGAAGATGAGCAGATACAGATTAACACTGAGCTCCCGCTATATCGACGTGCTGATGGGATTTTCGGATATCCAATGGCAAAGAAAATGCGAGCAAAGCTTGCGCCAGGCATATCTTTTATAAAATATAACTTAAGCGAAAGTTTAACTTACTTTTTGTTTATTTTGCTATTAAATTAGCGGAGTGGTGGATGCAATATGGAGCATCGGCACCGGCTCTAAAAAAGTTTGCAATCAAGGTGCTTAGTTTGACGTGTAGCTCGTCGGGGTGTGAACGCAATTGGAGCGTATTTGAACATGTAAGAAGCTATTTGTTTAGTATTTAACATTTCGTAATAGTTATTTACTTATTAAATTTTATTTATGTAGCTTCATTCCAAAAAGAGAAACCGACTTGAGCAAAGCAAGCTTAATGATCTTGTGTACATTAAGTATAATCGGGCTTTACGAAGAAGATATGATATGCGTGATACGATTGACCCGATTATCTTAGATGATGGAAATCTACAAGATCCAAATGAGTGGTTGAAGGGAGCTTTAGAGGGGTTAGAAGAGGATGAAGAAAATGCACTTGTTCATGAGGGTGAAGATTTGACATACGGTGATGTTGCAACGGCTGTCGGGGCGAGAGAGTCATTGCATTATACTAGAAGAAGTGCAAATACTAGTAAAAGGGGTGAGGGAACGTCAACATCGACGTCAAGCTCAAGGCCTAAGCCTAAGCCTAAGCCTAAGAGAAGAACTTTAATAGATGAAGATGAATATGATGTGGAAGTCGAAGAAAATGATGTTGCGCCTTATAAACAATTTGTGCCGACAATGGATGGCGTTGTTGACGATGATGATGAGCCGGAATATGAAGATTTAGATGATTTAGCTTATTAGTCATAGTATTATTAGCTATGTTGGTACTATATGAAGGTTTTTTTTTGGATTATAGTTGCTACAATATTTTAATGCTTGATATGAAATATTTTTTAATTTTTCTACTACCTTATCGCTATTTACAAAATAGCGGGCGCTATTCTATCGCTATCGCTACGTAGCATATAGGTGACTTGTCGCTATTTGTCGCTATTAACTATCGATAACTATGGTGCAACCACCATTCAGAACTGTATAGTGTTATATATTTTTATATAGTGTTATATAGTGTTACATAGTGTTATATGGTGTTATATAGTGTTCTTTGGTTTATATAGTGTTATATGATGGATGCATAGTGTTATATAGTGTTATATTTTTCTGGTAGCATGTCTATGATGGATGTATAGTGTTATATATTGTTATATAGTGTTATATAGTGTTACATAGTGTTATATGGTGTTACATAGTGTTATATGGTGTTATATGATGGATTTATAGTGTTATATGATGGATGTATAGTGTTATACATTTCTTGTAGCAGTTACATATTTATGTATTTTTAGAATTTAGGATCGATAGAATTTAGCAATTAAATTTGAATCGCTAGAATTTAGGAGTGAATCACTAGAATTTATGAGAGGTTACCTAATTTGAAACATATACAAAGACACTATTACCCCTACAATTTTCAAATCAGTCCATATAATTAAAACACATTTTATAATTTGGTCCCTATTGATCTCAACCATTAGATCAAAGATCTAATGGTTTAAAACACTTCTTACACTTCTCACACTTTAGACACTATCCCTACCCAGTTGCATACAGATGATAAACAATCAAAAAAATAAAGTACACGGATGGTCCCTGTGGTTTGCACTTTGTAACGAATTTAGTCCCAAAATTTACCAAAAGTCACATGGATGGTCCTGTGGTTTGCAATTTGTAACGCATTTAGTCCCCAGCCAACAAATCTAAAGGTTTCATCATGTCCAAGTTAGGGAACAAATGCGTTACAAAGTGCAAACCACAGGGACGATCCATGTACTTTTGGAAAGCTAGGGACCAAATCCAAAATTTTGGTAAACCACAGAGACCATCTGTGTACTTCACTCCAATCAAAGATTTTTTTAAAAATAACTAGATATTCAGAGCATGGTTGTCAATAGCGGATAGCGGGATAAAGCGACAAGCTACCTATATGTTACGTATCGATAGCGACGAAATAGCGACCGCTATTTCAGGTTTAGCGATAAAGTAGTAGAAAATTTAGGAAATATTTTACATGTGTATGTTATCAAAAGTAGCTAAAATACGCTATCACTAATCATCTAAATACGCTTCTTTTTCCAATCGTAAAACAAAGAAACCCCTAATGAGCATCGCTATTTGTCGCTAAACACCCTATAGCGCCGGCGCATCGCTATGTAGCGCGCTATAGCGAGCGCTATACTACTGACAACTATGATTCAAAGACCCATGAACGTTTAGCATAAGTTATATACTTATTAACAGAGTTTGTAACCTTTCGTGATTCAAAAAATTAAAATAAACATTTTAGCATTTGGAAAGCAGTATGTTAAAAACACAGTTGACGGATTTGATATTTCTCATCAACTGACATAAAATACAAATCATCGGTATGACATTGACCTTTTTAACAATCCGTCTCTTTAAATGGAAAGAGACGGAGCCGTATATGTGCATCACAAACACATGCGTCATAAGTTAACTAAAAAGGTAAGAACTGAACAACCTCAAACATTGGGATACTAGCAACATATCCTCGTGATGCAGATCCTGCTAATGCAGGTTGGGTCCTCTCCAATGATTGTACAATGCCCTGTTTACAACTTGAACTTATTATAATTTATCACGAATATATCAATTATGCACAGATTAATGACAAATATACATACACAGACATAGGGGTATTTGGACAGGTCTGAACCTTGGTTTTAAAAAGCAAGAAGTGCACCGAGGCGACAAGGTTTAAAACCGAGGCACAAAACGCAAAAGCACACCGCTTTTTGTACGCAAGGCACAAGGTTCTTATGTGAATTTTTAGTATCCCCTACCCAAAAATTTAGCTATATATAGGCTCTATATATGATTTAATATATAAATCACCTACATGTCCTACCTAAAAGGCCTACTGTACAACATCCTGATGCACAAAAACTGCAAATTTCAAGAGGCGCGCGCCTCAAGTCTATTTTCACTTTTCTGTGCGCCCCACCCGCGCTTTTTGTACAATGTGCGCCTTGGGTAGTCAAAAGGGAAACACCTTGCGCCTGAGGTTGTCTTGCGGCCTAGGCACGCTTTTTAAAACCAAGGTCTGAACAGCTAAAAGTGGTATGAAACCAGCCTAAACTGGCTCTATATCTATATATGTTCGTGCACACAAATATAAACCAACATTGAACAATGCACATTTCATAAAGTCTAAAGCACACGTACATTATTCGCTACAGCAGACGAACACAGAGACAACGCTTTCCGCCTGATGGTTGCACTCATCATCCTTACAATCCTGCCTACACAAACACAACCATACATCATCAATGAAGCCAAAAGAACATGAAAACCCTAAAACACTAAAAAAAACATATTTTTAATAATTAAAAAAAAACCCTTGAACATGCAAATGATTTTAGACTTCAAATCTCTAGTGATTAGGGCTGTAAACGAACCGAACGTTCAGCGAACAGTTCGTGAACCGTTCGGCGGGAAGTTCGTTTATGTTCGTTCGTTTAATAAACGAACGAACATGAACAAGAAAATTTCGTCCGATTAGTTAAATGAACGAACATGAACAAAGGTCTCGTTCGTTCGATTGCGTTCGTGAACGTTCGGTAAGGTGTTCGTGAACGTGTTCGTTAACATGTTCATGAATATTCGTTGATTTGCGTTCGTTTATGTTCGTATATTTGTGTTTTAATTGAAGATCTTTGTACTTTTTTATATTTTATTTGTACTTTTTATATTATTAAACTTTTGTTTATTTTATTACCCTAACAATTAAACTAGAAAACCCACTTTCACCTTGTTTATGCATCATTTCCCTTTCATTTCTTATTATTTACATCGGCGAATACGATCGACCTCCGTTCCACAATAAGGGATGGAAGTTCGAGTGCTACTCTCTGGGCCATCTATCTTTATCTTTCATCGCGTTCGCCAAATTTATTTGTGTTTGTTTGTGTTCGTGAACCGTTCGCGAACACGCTCATTTCCTTAATGAACGAACACGAACATAAAATCTCGTTCGGTAAGTGTTCATGAACCGTTCGTGAACACATTTATTTCCTTAACGAACGAACACGAACAAGACCTTGTTCGTGTTCGTTCGGTTCGTTTACAGCCCTAGTGATTCTAACTTTTTAATTTCAAAAAAAAATATATATATTAAAAAAATCATAATTAACTTTACATAATTCACATATCAATTGTACATTCAAAATGTAATAATTTAGGGTTTGTAACATTAATAGTCAAAATTAAACGATGGATAAGAGCCTTTAACAAAGAATTTATGAAATAAAACGAGCTAAATAGCTATAAAAAGAACAAAATATGAGTCAATTAAAAGCATAAACACGTTGAATCAATCGAGTAACAGTTGCCCTAAAACGATGTTTAGGGTTAAGTGAATTAATAGATAGATGTGATTGATGAAAAGTGAAAGTATAAAGGTGGTTAATCAATCGAATTTGAGTGATTTTACCTGTAAACGCGATGAGAAGAAGAAGTAGAGATTGATTTAACGTAGGAGAGATGGAATCACTGGAATGATGAATTTTATTGAATCTGAGAAGTTTGTTTGATCTAATAATGCAAACAAATATCGCCACGTCATTAATTTGTTTTTTATTCATTTTTTTACAAATAATATTTCATGACTTAGAATTAGGGGTGTGCATAAAACCGAATTAACCGAAACCGAAACCGAATAACCGAATTAACCGAACCGAAAAAACCGAACCGAAGCAATAACCGATGGTTCGGTTGTCGTTTTTTGAATAACCGAATTTTCGGTTTCGGTTTCGGTTAATCATATTTCTAAAACCGAAAATAACCGAACCGAACCGATTAGCCATATATATTTATATTGTATATATATAAACATTGTAATATTATTTATAACTTTATGACCCACTGATTTTTTTAAGTTTTAAGTCCAATTGGTGGTCCATTACTATTTATTTTATTATAAATACAATAATTTTTCAATATGCGTGTGTAGCTATATAATTTTACAAGCTTTATATTCATTATTTTGTATTTTTTCAAGCTTTATATACATCGGATAATTAACCGAAACTAACCGAAACCGACCCATAACCAACGGTTAACCGACTATCGGTTACGGTTATGGTTAACACTTTTCAATTAACCGAACCCTCGGTTAACCGCTCATCGGTTAACCGAACCCGCGGTTAACCGCCTTTGCACACCCCTACTTAGAATATAACTAGAGGGTCACCAAAGGTTATAGTCGAGAAATAGGTAATCGAGTTTATTTGGAATTCCTATATGCATTTTTGAGTTTTGTACCCATTAGATCCCGCAGCAACACGCGGGTAAACCCACTAGTATATATATATATATAGGGTAAGGTTCAAATGAAAACTAGTAGTTATCGCGAAAACTCGAAAACTAACTAAAAAAGCCTAAAAAACATACAATTTTTTTTTTGCATACCAATTTCGCTATTTAAATTATATAAAAAAACTTTTTTTCAAAAAAAAATTTGTAGTGCACATGTGTAATACTACACATGTGAATTATTACACATGTGCACTACAATTTTTTTTTTGAAAAAAAAGTTTTTATATATATATAAAAACTAGCGAATTTTAATAAAAAATGTAAAAATAGAAGAAAAAAAATTTGGTGTGTTTTTTAGGCTTTTTTTAGTTAGTTTTCGAGTTTTCGCAATAAAAGTGGCTTTCATTTAAACTTTCCCCTATATATATATATATAGGATAAGGATCATGTGAGAAGTAGTAGGCTATTTGAGAAACTTGAGAAGCATTCTGGATCACACATTTTCCCTAAGCAAAAAAATGCAAAAAAAAGGTAAAAAAAATGCATTTTTTTTTTGGAAAAATCGCAGCTTTTTCTTTAAGAATTTAATATTTTTTTTATTTTTGGGATTTATACAAATGTGTATATTGTTAATCTTTTAACTATACATATATGTATATTGTCAATTATTCATATATGTATATACATGTTTAAAATTGAAAAATAAGTGTTATTTAGGGTTTAGCATTAGGGTTTAGGGTTTAGCATTAGGGTTTAGGGTTTAGCTTTAGGGTTTAGCTTTAGGGTTTAGCATTAGGGTTCAGCAATAGTATTTAGGGTTTAGCTTTTGGGTTTAGCATTAGGGTTTAGCTTTAACTTTTGGGTTTAGCTTTATCTTTAGTGTTTGCATTAGGGTTTAGCATTAA
The DNA here is from genome assembly GCA_030545235.1 of Helianthus tuberosus. Taxonomy (NCBI): domain Eukaryota; kingdom Viridiplantae; phylum Streptophyta; class Magnoliopsida; order Asterales; family Asteraceae; genus Helianthus; species Helianthus tuberosus. Next base: position 129,916,913 of record CM060412.1, on the reverse strand, counting down.
GGGTTTAGCTTTAGGGTTTAGTTTTAGCTTTAAGGTTTAGCATTAGGGTTTAGCTTTAGGGTTTAGCATTAGGTTTTAGCTTTAGGGTTTAGCGTTTAGCGTTTAGGGTTTAGCATTAAGGTTTAGCTTTAGTGTTTATAGTATAAGGTTTAGGATTTATAACACATATTTTTTCAATTTTAAACATGTATATACATATATGTATAATTGACAATATATATATATATATATATGTATAGTTAAAAGATTAACAATATACACATGTGTATAAATCAAAAAAAAAATTAAATAAATAAATAAATAAATCCTTAAAGAAAAAGCTGCGATTTTTCAAAAAAAAAAAAATTTGCATTTTTTTCACTTTTTTTTTTTTTTGCATTTTTTGTTTAGGGAAAATGTGTGGTCCAGATTGTTTCTCAAATAGGGTGGACTTCTCTTAGGATATATATATATATATGGAGGAGATCATGCGAGAACCACCCTTATTGCGAGAACCGCGAGAACCAATGTGAACACAACCTAAAATAGCTAAAAAACCTAAAAAAAACCTAACCCCCACCCCCCCCCCCCCAAAAAAAAACCTAAACCCCCCTCCCCCACCCACCAAAAACCTAAACCCCCCCCCCCCCCCTCCAAGCTAAAATGCTAAAAAATAAACCCCCAAAAAACCTAAAAAAATTAAAAAAATATATAAAAAAAAAATTTTTAATATTTTTTATACTCAAATCGCTACTTTTAGTGGCAAAAAAAAAAAAAATTTAAAAATTATTTTAAATTTTTTTTTTTTGCTTCGAAAAGTAGCGATTTTTATATAAAAATATTTAAAAAAAAACAAAATTTTTGTGTGATTTTTAGCTATTTTTAGGCATTTTTTGTTGTGTTCACATTGGTTCTCGCGGTTCTCGCAATAAGAGGTGGTTCTCGCATGATATTCTCCCTATATATATATAGGGAGATGATTATGAGAAAACTACATATAAATGAGAAAACTAAAAAACATAAAAAACATGCCAATTTTTTTAATTTTTTTTCATATTTTCGCTAGTTTTTATATATAAAAAAACCTTTTTTTTTCAAAAAAAAAAACCTTTTACTGCACATGTGCATTATATGCTTAAAGTTAGCTTTTGAGTTTAGTGTACCTTTTAGGGTTAGGTTTTTTTGAGGTTTAGAATTAGGATTAGGTTTTTTTTGTGTGTGTGTGTGGGGGGGGGGGGGTTATTTTTTTTCGGGTTTATGTTTAGGGTTTAGTTTTAGTTTTATTTTTTTTTTTTTTTTTTTGGGGGGGGGGGGGGGGTGATGGGTTAGGCTTTTGGTGGGAGGGTGAATTTAGGTTTTTGGGGGTGGGGGTTTATGTTTTTGGGGGGTGTCGATGAGGGGTGGATTAGGTGGTTTGGGTTTTTCCGTATTATTGCACATATGCAGTACAAGTTTTTTTTTTTTTGAAAAAAAGTTTTTTTATACATAAAAACTCGCGAAAATTTATAAAAAAAAATTGGTATGTTTTTTTAGTTATTTTTTTGGTTTTCTCATAATCCATCCCACTATATATATATAGTGGGAGTTGGATACAAAGTTCATTTTTTCTACAAAGTGTAAAAAGTAATAAAACAACAAAATGTCAACCATAAAACATACTTAAATCCCACAAATAACAAAGTAAAGATTACCAAAACGCCGTGTTTGCGGGTTTTGTGTTGTGTTTTGGATGATAAGGCTTTGATTATCGAATGACTAACATTAGTGTGTTTTATATTGATTATCATATTGTGTTTTATATTCATAGTTCTACGATGGTGTGTTGAAGTTTTTATGGATTGTTGGGGTTTAGATATTGTGTTTTAGTGATCTTCACTCTGTTATTTGTGGGTTTTGAGTGTGTTTTATGGCTGAAATTGTGGTGTTTTATGACTTTGTACACTTTGTAGGAAAAATGGACTTTGTATCCGACCCCCACACTATATATATATGTGTGTGTGTGTGTGTGTATATATATATATATATTAGAGAGTTCAAATGAAAAGACAGAGTGAATATTGCACATGAAATGCGGTCTGAAGCCGCACATAATTCGTTAGCGGTTGATTTGGTTGAACACGCATGGTTGGTTCGGTATATTCCAAACGAGGGTGAGGAAGAATCGGATGACGAGGAAGATAAAGATGACGAGAATGGCGAAAGCGAAGACGAAAATTAAGACAAGTAATATTATGTTTGTGTGTTTTATTATTTATGTAATTAATAAAATATTCTTAGGTTTAATTTGAAAAAATAAATAATTGGGTAATGATTGCTTTGGACATTTTCCCACTACACACTTTTTAACATAATGTCACATTGCTGATTGGACTAGCACATGGCACAAAACCAGATGAGAGCATTTCCACTTCACATGTTCTTAGACTAAAGAGTCTGGAGAACCCCATTCCCATGAGGATGGGCCGCCACGTAGGCGCCACAGCATCCCATGGAGGATGGGCCTCCTTGCATTTTGAGGGGGTGGAGGATAGGCCTACCCCACCTAATTATTTTATAATTTTCTAACTTTTTTTTTTGTTAACTTAATAAAAACTTCATAAAAATTATAAAAAACAACATAAAACAACATAATTAAATTCATTTCATAACATAAAAAAAATTACATTTCCTAAAAATTAAAATTACTAATCCGAGAAACGGTAAACATAAAAACGAAAAAAAATAACGATACGATTAAAAAAGTAAACAACCTACGACGTCCATTTTTTCTTAACCTCCTATTTCATCCTCCGATAAACCTCGCCTTCATCCTCCGGAACCGAGTCGAGATCCAACCTCATAATCCTAAAATCCTCCGCTCGAGCATAGTCGGCCGACAAGGTTTTCTTGTAACTATATTTTTCGGCCGCGAGCTCTTTGAACGAACGGAATTCGGATATCAACTCGTCCATTTTTGAACCCGCCCCCGAGCCGCCCCCTCCGCTCGAGCCGTCCCCTTTTCGCTTTCCGGCCGCCTCTTTTTTTGCTTTGTCCCTTCCTGTGGGACGTTCCGACTCGTGAACGGGCAACACATCCTCGTCATATTCCGGGTCGTCGTTTATGTCGATTTGACAACGAGCGGTGGAGCCTCCCGCACTATAACTTCCGGACTCGGAAGTTTTACTTCGTTTGGTGGTTGCGACCTCATTTAGAACCGGCTTCCATTTGTTTTCTTTCTTTAAAATGTTCCATGCTCGGAGGTGCGGGAAAGGCGTTGAATTTTTAGCGTCCCACTTAGCCAAAGCAAGGTTAAGAATGTCCTCGTCGTTACTCCCACTAGGAGGATTAGTGTAAATTTGGTTATAATGCCCGCTAAAGGTATTGATGGCCTTGCTCATTTTACGCCACTTGCCCGAGACGGAATCGAGATCACGCATCGGGCCTTGCTCCATAATCCCGTTAAATCTTTCCGTTGTCGCCTTCCAAAAACTACTACCCATTTGGTTGTTCCCTAAATTAAAAAAAAATGCATTAGTAAAAATAAAAAATAAATCTTTTTAAATTTAAATTAAAAAAATAAACTTTGGTTCATACCGATAATCGGGCAAGTTGAGGACTTAACAAACGCCATTGCTAGCGCCTCCTCCTCTATTTTTGTCCAAGGTCTCGGCTTTGCTCTCGAACCGCTTTTTGGCGCGGTTTCGGCTACGGTTTCAACCGCCTTCCCCTTCCCCTTGTTTTTTTTTGCCCTTGAGCTCTTGAGGTGGCGATTCGGGGACGACTTCTTCATCATCATCGTCAAGTTGAACCGGGGGTTGCGGTTGGGAAGTTGGCGGTTGCGTTTGGAATTGTTCAAACGAGTTGCGTTGCATGATTTGTTGGAGTTCTTGTTAATGTTGCATTTGTTGAACTTAGGACATTTGTTTGAAGGCGTTGGGTGATTGTTGGAAACCCGAAAACGTAAATTGCGGAGACACCCATGAAGGATCGATAGTCGGAGTGTAAGCGGGAGTCGAAAAAAAGTTTGGTTTGTTCGGGTTGGGATTGTTCGGGTTGGGGTTGTTTGGGTTGAATGGATTCATGATTGTATAAAAAAGATGGAGTGTTTTTTATAAAATTGGATGAGAATGGGAGAAGTATTGGGAAATTGATATAAAAATGGATGAGATGAGGGGTATTTATTTAAAGTTAAAAAGGTTTTTTTATTAATATAGCCGTTTGTAACGGCTAGAAATTTGAAAAGGAGGCACGTCGCCCACGTCGTGTGGGAGCCGTTTGGGACTAGCCGGGCCGAGGGGGCGGTGTGGGGGACCGGCGCCGGGCCAGGCCGGGCCTAAGTCGGCCCCCATACCCTTTAGTCTTATAGGAAACTAGTGTTTAACCCCCGCGTTGCGGGTGCGGGAGTCGCAAAGTCGTGCTTAGTAGTAACTAATGACGGTCAAAACCGGGAAAAACGTAAAACTAAAACGCGAATTTATATCGGCACGTGACGTAACACGTAGACAAAGCCAAATTTGAACTTATACAGTGGGCTGGTGTAAACCGTAGACAAACTCGAATTTATATAAAAAAAGCTTTAACATAAATACCCAAAATAAAAGACAAAACTTAAAGGGACTAAAAGTAAAATATACGATACCTGAAAATATAATCCACTCATAATACAAAAATAACTAAAGTGTTATGAATATTATTAAAGATTTACCATAAAGATCAAGATTTACCTCTAGATTTACCAAGCAAGTGGATGAACTCTTTGTCAAACTTTGGGATAGCTTTGTCTACTAAATAGTTAATCTTGTCTACCAAATAGTTAACCTTGTCTACCAAATAGTTAATCTTTCTGTAGTATAAATACTAGCTCAAGGTAGAAGAAAAAATGCACCTCATGTATACACTTTCATAAGTTATACAATTTTCTTCTTCTTTCTCTTGTAACACTTCTAAAGTTCTTAAATTTTTAGCACTAATCTTGTGTTAATTCTTGTTATATTATAACACGTTATCAGCACGAGGCTCTAGCCAAGGAAACGTTCAAGCAATTATAATCAAAGTAAGCATTTGATTAATATATAAACTATAATTGTTATGATAAACTAATACCAGTGCAGATATATCTTACGATAGACATACGATCGTTGTTGGACTACAAAAACGTAACATGTCTTTTTATGTATCGTGGGATTGTTTTCCTTTAGGAGACCCTGTTATCTAGACACTCCTATCATAAAAAACAATTAAGTCCCATACTTTAAAAAAATAAAAATAAAATAAAGAGACTGAAAAACTTGATAGCACTTGTATTTATTTATGCATCTAACTTTTATTTATACACACATACTAATATTTAATTTAGAGTTTACATTCATGTATACTAATATTTTTATTCTTATTATTATACATCCTAATTTTATATCTTATAAAATAACATTTCCTTAATACATCATTTATTATATATACATATACATATATATATATATATATATATATATATATAACCGTTGTACAACGGCTATAAAACGGTAATATAACCGTTACAAAATGGTTATAATTTACCACTATAAATAACCAGTTATCAATCTCATTTTTTTCCACAGCAAACACTCTTCTTCTCAAAGTTATTCAAGAAAAAATTTCGAAGATGATTCACCCGGTTTAATATTGGCCGGCATAATATTAATATTGTTGCCGACCTTAATATATGAGCTTCCACCTCATCTTTTTAGTGCTTATGTATTCATTTATTTGTTTATAGCTGTACCTTTGTATGTTATCTCATTTTTAATGAGTATTTAGATTTTAATATTTATCTTATTTATGTTTAGCAACAAAATGGCAAACATCGCAAAAATTGAATTCCCGGCTCTTAATATCACCGGAGAAAATTATATGCCATGGACGGCACATGTTAAGTGACATCTCAAGTCAATGGGTGTTTTGGAAACGATAACGGAGTGGAACGAATGTAGCGATCAAGACAAGGCAAAAGCCGATGTCTTCCTCCATAAACACATTGATGAGATGTTGCAATTTGAATATTCAAATTTTGAGGATCCATACGTTTTGTGGGAAGATTTAAAAAGCAGATTTAATAATCAAAGGAAAGTTTTACTTCCCACTGCTAGAGATGAATGGAACAATCTCAGGTTCCAAGATTTTAAAAAGGTGAATGAATACACCTCTGCTTTGTTCAGGATATGCTCAACGCTCCGATTCTGTGGGCAAACTGTTACGGAGGAAGATATGTTAGAGAAAACTTTCTCCACATTTCATGCATCAAATATAAACTTGCAACAACAATATCGGTTGCAAAGGTTTCAAAGATATTCTGATCTAAATTCATTTCTCCTCGTAGCAGAGAAAAACAATGAGCTACTAATGAAAAATCATCAAGCTCGTCCCACTGGATCATTAGCCATTCCAGAAGCAAAATGCTGTTATTAATGATGATACTAAAGACTCTGGAAAAAAAATGGGGACGAGGTCGTGGCCGTGGCCATTTTGGTAAAGGTAATGGTCACAATTATTCCTTCAAAAGAAATAATAATTTTCGAGGTAATTCCCATGGTCGTGGACGTGGACGCGGTCATGGTCGTGGTCGAAATCAAAGAACCCCCAATTACCACACTCCACAAAATACCAATCCCAACCAGTATAACAAAAGGAATGAAGCTGGTAGGTCCGAAAACAATGGCACTTCTTGTTTCAGATGTGGAAGTGCAAACCATTGATCAAAGGCTTGTCGTACACCTTCACATTTATGTGAACTTTACCAAGCCTCTCTCAAAAGAAAAGAAAAGGAGATGAACCATGTGGATAATTTTAATGATATCAACGTCGAAATGAATGTCGCCGACTTTACCAATAACATGGAACTCTGAAACAAATTGTCACACCCCAACCGATGGCGGAAACATAGGGGCATGGCACTGAGCGAAACAGATTGTCCAGAAGTTTCCATAACAACTATATTTACCAAATATTTAAAGCAACACGTCCCATACCATGTCATAAATGATAATACAATTATTACAGAAAAGATCTAGTCAAATTGTTCTGTTCCAACAACTCAGATTTTTATTACAGACAATTGTTTATTGTTGACCTAGGTCTTTCCTAGCCTCGATTTCACAACAAAGAAAGCAAATAAGCATCCTAAGCACCTGTCACATACGTTAAAGTAAAAGTCAATGCACATAGTGTAAAGGTGAGCATACAAGTTTGATAATAACATATAGAGTTCGAAAGCGTTACGCATAACCAGCACGTACACAGAGTGAAATGAGGCATGTTAGTTATCGAAATGAACCTATCGATACCAATGACTGCGGGTTGACTGCCCAAGGCAGTTCGCAATACATACTCACCACTGTGAGCAATGTAGGTAATTGTCCTTAACAACCCCCGAGTGAACGGGTGCTGAGTCCAAACTAATAGTACTACAGTTGCTAAGGCAGGTAGACAGCATTCCATTCTAAACATAACAAACAAGCATTCATTTAGTCACGTATACATGCGATAACGGTTAGCGTTTAAAGTATTGCGTAGTGTGTTCGATGTGATTTTGTATAAGTAACGTATGTAACACCCAAAAGTGCGTAAAGCAAAAGGGGATCGAGTATACTCACAGCGGTTAATGGATTGAAGGGAGCGCCAGAGAGTAAGGTTAGCCTGAATAGATTGATAGCATAACGATAAGCGTCGCGTAAAAACGGAACAAGTGATAGTTGGGTCGATCAGTAGTTCGATCGGATGGTAGTCCGATCGGACGGCCGATCGTGCGAGTGACAGTCCGTTCGGACGGTCGTCCGGTCGGATGACCGTTTGAGTGGATTGTTTATTCCTTTGGGAAGGATGTGTTTGTGTATGATGGCTTGACTTTTGAAGTTTTCGTTGTAGCATTTTGAAAACATAGAAGTATCTCTACCTCTCAGGTCGGTCGATCGGACGGTCGTTCGATCAGACGACAACCCGATTGGTTGGACACTTTAGTGAGAACATGTTCACAGCAGGTTGTCACTCGATCGGACGGTGGTTCGACCGGGTGGCATTCCTTGTGCATTGAACATGTTGAAAATTGTTTAAGTGTTGAAGTCTGATCATTACATGGTCAAGTTGCAGCCCGTTCGGATGGTAATCCGATCGGTCAGCACTTAGTTCAATGTTCATCCTTCGAGGTTTGAAAATAAAGGTTAAGTGTGGGACCAAGGTGTAAGTCGTTCGGATTGGCTGTTCGATCGGACAGCAGTCCGATCAGACGGCACTTCGTCCTGGTCGACCTGTTCGTCTTACACTTGGTTGTTTTGATTGTTTGTCATTTTACCGAGACGTTTTGATAACGTGTTTAAGCAACAGGAACCTTGTCAATACTTGGTACCCCTGATCGGACAGGAATCACCCAAATCCGGTCAGTTAACGGTTCGAGATGGTGTTCTATGTTTAACCCGAAATCGGTAGTCTCGTGGATAGAATCCAGATCTTGAGCCAACACAATCACAAGAATGAGTAGTAAGTCGGCACAAGCTCCGATTCTATCAGCTTTGAATGCATTGAGCGTAAAAGAGTTGAAAGAAAGTGGGAAAACAATCTTTCAATCTCTTTCATTGTGAATATGTCTAGATCTATGAAAGATCTTTGTTTGTTTATGTGGAAATCGATTAGATCTAAGTTGTTCTTGGTGGATTGAGGCCAAAACATGAAGTTCTTCAAGGACACATGTTGACGTCATCCTAGAACACCTTGAATCTTGATGATTTCACGGTTAAAAGTTAAGATTTAAAAGATGAAAAGGTGTAGGAATGCGTGTAGATTAAGGAAGTACAAGATTTAGGACGAGATCTTACCGGAATTGCGAGAAATCGGAGAAAAAGCAAGGTGAGAGCACTGGTCGGACGTCAGTTGCCAAAAGTGGAAAGCTTGAGAGTGACAAGGGGTATTTATAGGGTTACCCAAAGTGGAAAGGAGTGGAGAGGGGCTGGTCGATCGGTTAGGCAGTCCGATCGGTTAGCTGTCCGTTCGAGCGGCTGCTCGATCGATCGTCTGGTCGATCGACTGGTCGCCTGGTCGATCAGTCACCTTGTTTGAGTGTTCGGTGCGACAAGTTTTGCCGTTTCGATTGCGAATGCAAACGTTGCAATGTAATAAAGTTTCCTAGTCAAATTACTTTTAATCCCAACTACTATATCAACATACAAGCATCCTTACTTCGTATTCGTTTAGCGTTTGCGATTCGATTGCGATTGAGTTCGATTGCGTTTCGATTGATTTCCACACATAACATAAATAAACATGCACAAGCAACACATAAGGCACACACACACGTATAACAATAACCAAAATGCGTAATTCGAGTTGCGAGTGCGATTGCGATAAGGCGATTAATCAAGCGATAAATAGCGATTACTATGCGATTATTAATAGATACTCCACATAATACAACTAAAGTGAAAATAAAATAGACTAATTACAAGTCAAAGAAGTCAAAACAGGAATTGAGCAAGGGGAAACAGATCGCAATTAGCAATCTTTTCTTCCTTTGACTTCAATCTTGACTTTGACTTTGACTTCCAAAACACGGGGTGTTACAGCCTCCCTTAGTTGAGGGAATTTCGTCCCGAAATTAGGCTGAAGCCGTAACAAACAACTGCGGGTACTTCGCCTTCATGTCGCTTTCTAGTTCCCAAGTGAACTCTGCGCTCGTTTGCCTTCCCATCGAACTTTCACAATAGGAATGCGCGAGCGTCTGAGCTGCTTGGTTTGGCGATCCATGATTTCGACAGGCTTCTCCACGAAGTGTAGTGTTTCGTTTACTTGGAGGTCATCGAGAGGAACAATTAAGTCATGCTCAGCCAGGCACTTTCGGAGGTTTGACACATGGAAAGTCGGGTGGACGTTACTAAGTTCCTCCGGTAGTTCGAGTCTGTAGGCGACTTTTCCAATCCTTTCCAGAATCTTAAAAGGTCCAACATATCGAGGCACTAGTTTCCCTGTCTTGCCGAATCTGACCACACCCTTCCAAGGTGATACCTTTAGGAGTACGTAGTCGCCAACGTCAAATTCAAGGGGCTTGCGTCGTCTATCGGCGTAACTTTTCTGTCGACTTCGAGCTTTCAACAAGTTGTCTCGAATTTGGAGGACTTTGTCAGTCGTTTCTTGCAATAGCTCAGGACCGGTTAATTACGAGTGACCGATCTCATGCCATACAATAGGCGATCGACATTTTCTTCCGTATAAAGCCTCGAATGGTGCCATCTGAATGCTGGTATGATAGCTGTTGTTGTACGAGAATTCGACTAACGGCAGGTATGGCTCCCAATTACCACCAAAATCTATGACATACGAACGGAGCATGTCTTCAAGGGTACGGATCGTTCTTTCAGTTTGACAGTCGGTTTGAGGGTGGAATGCGGTACTTAGATTAAGCGTAGTACCGAGAGCCGTTTGAAACGTTTCCCACAGTCGCGAGGTAAATCGAGCATCACGGTCAGAGATGATGTCGCGAGGCGTCCCATGTCGATAAATGATCTCATTGGTGTAGATTCGGGCTAATCGTTCTACCTTGTAGTCTTCCCGTATTGGCAAAAAGTGAGCTGACTTGGTCAAACGGTCAACAACAACCCAGATGCTGTCGTGACCTGATGACGTGTGTGGGAGCTTGGTTACGAAGTCTATGGCTATACTTTCCCACTTCCACATAGGGATTAGCGGTTGTTCGAGTAAGCCAGAGGGCCTTTGGTGTTCAGCCTTGACCTTTGCACAAGTCAGGCACTTTCCAACGTAGAGAGCAATATCCCTTTTCATGCCCGACCACCAATACTTGTAGCGAAGATCCTGGTACATTTTATCGGCACCGGGATGAATAGAATACCGGGATTTGTGGGCTTCGTCCATCAATATCTGTCGCAAGTTGGTCAGTTTAGGGATCCAAATTCGGTCCAGAAAGTGGAATATCCCATTTAACTTATTCACAAGCTGGGCTCCATCGTGGTAGATTCTTTCCTTCTTCAAGGTGCGTTCATTAAAACAGGCATGCTGGGCTTCACGGATGAGGGTTTCGAGGTCGTATTAGGCTTGAACATTACGAATGGTGAGCAAATAACTCCGTCTGCTGAGAGCGTCGGCAACGACATTTGCCTTGCCAGGATGATAACGAATCTCATAGTCATAGTCGTTGAGAAGTTCCACCCATCGGCGTTGACGCATATTAAGTTCCTTCTGGTTAAAGATATGTTGTAGGCTCCTATGATCGGTGAAGATCGTACACTTGGTACCATACAGGTAGTGTCGCCAGATCTTTAACGCAAAAATAACTGCGCCTAGCTCGAGATCATGGGTTGTATAGTTCTTCTCGTGGATTTTGAGCTGACGAGATGCGTAAGCTATAACCTTGTCCCGTTGCATAAGAACACAACCAAGACCAAGGTTCGAGGCATCACAGTAGACAATGAAGTCGTCATTTCCGTTGGGCAATGTGAGAACAGGAGCACTGCAAAGCATGTGCTTGAGGGTTTGGAAGGCAGACTCTTGTTCAGTTCCCCAAACAAAAGGCTTGTCTTTATGCGTAAGAGCGGTAAGAGGCACAACGATCTTTGAGAATCATTCGATAAAACGTCGGTAATAGCCCGCCAATCCGAGGAAAGAACGGACTTCAGAAGGGTTCTTGGGTGTAATCCAACTCTTGACTGCTTCAATCTTCCCGGGATCAACGTGAATTCCTTGACTATTAACAATGTGACCCAGAAACTGAACCTCTTCCAGCCAAAATTCACACTTGGAGAACTTGACATAGAGTCGATTCCCCTGGAGTAGCTCGAGAACCAAACGAAGATGTTGTGTGTGTTCGGCCTTCGACTTGGAATAGATCAAGACATCGTCGATGAATACGATGATGAAACGGTCGAGATATGGTTTACACACGCGATTCATCAGATCCATGAAAACCGCGGGTGCGTTGGTTAAACCAAAGGGCATAAGAACGAATTCATAATGGCCATAGCGAGTGCGAAATGCGGTTTTGGGTATATCCTCCTCTTGAATGCGTAGCTGGTGAAAGCGTGAGCGTAGATCAATCTTCGAGAAGCATGTAGCACCTTGTAACTGATCAAACAAATCATCAATGCGAGGCAGGGGATAACGGTTCTTGATAGTTAGCTTATTCAATTCCTGGTAGTCGATGCACATCCTGAACGACCCATCCTTCTTTTTGACGAAAAGGACTGGCGCGCCCCAAGGAGAGGTGCTCGGGCGAATGAAGCCTTCTCAAGTAATTCCTGAAGTTGACTCGAGAGTTCACGCATTTCGGACGGTGCGAGTCGGTAAGGATCTTTGGCAACAGGGTTGGTGTCACGACCCCCGACCCACCCTGGATGGAATCGAGAGCCGCGAGCAGCCAAGTGGTACCGGTGGTTATTTTGAAAAGTAGTGCAGCGGAAATTTCGTCAGAACCGTGAGTTAGGAAAAATATCAGATTTTAGAAAATACCGGATTTTTATTTATTAATTAGATGGGATAAAACCATGTTTAAAAAAGTAGCTTTAATATAGGATAAATTCGAATACATAAAGCAACTTTTCTTAATTTAATTTAATTGATAAAATAAGCCACTTCTGTAAGCCTTGTTGGTGCCGCATCCAACTCTAATTCCTGATCTACTGTAATTACCTAAAACGCATTTAAAAAGATTTTGGTCAGCAGGAAATACTGGTGAGTTCATTCATTTTTTATAAAATGACCCTTAGTTATAAATTACTGCATAAGAGGGATTACAATGGCTTTTATTTTATTTTTTATCTGGCGCTGTGTCACCTGGTGACGATGGTCATACCACTATTGGGTCTTTCCCCAAGTAGTGACGTTTATCACTGTTAGGATTTATTAGCCTAACCCGTGAGAAATTAGTAATGTGCACAATACCCCACTAGCCAGTGATTAAGATAACCACGACTTACTCCCTGTAATTATAACATTTAAAAATGGAGTATTGTAAAATACTTTTGATAAAAATAGAATGACTCACATTGCAGGTTTAAACGAGCAGAGTTTAGCCTACTGATTAGCCTTGATACCTAGTTTAAATAACAATGCACATGAAACTAGGTAAGTAACTGAATACAACTTTTACGATAAGCTCACGAGATAAAAACCCTCACGACGAATGACAAAGTGCAACACTTAAACATCCATCGGATTCGCAACGAATGACAGAGTCTACCCCGAGTTTGGGTGGCACTCAAACATCCTGTCGGATTCACGACTAATGACAAAGTATAGCATTTAAACATCCTGTCAGATAGTTTCAATCAATCGGATATTGAATCGTAGCAGCGATCGAGTTAATACCCGGTATCGTAGCAGCGCCTAGCTATTATGAAAGTAAAATTCGAATTGGAGCAGTAGAACTTTGTTTCTGAAAGAAACTTTCGACACCAGAGGACTGCTCGTAGCCTGCTCTATTTATAGCTGAAATTTTGGTCTCACGCGGCCCGCGTGAACCTCCAGCCGATCCTTACGCGGCTCGCGTAGCCTCCTAGTCTACGTATAGGTTTGCTGGGTCACGAGTAGGGTTGCCAGGTGGATGCCACGTGGATCTGGACGCTTATCCGGTCAAACTTCACTTTGACGCGGCCCGCGTAAGACTATGTTGAATCTTTACGCGGCCCGTCTGAAGACCACAAATCTTGATTTCTTGATTTTTGATATGGATTGGGGTTTCAGGCGTCTGGGTTTTTACTTATGGGTCGATTTGGGACATTTTTGAATATAATTATATCACAAAAAGGGAATAAAATGGTAAGAAAAGAGAATGGATTCACTTTGTAACTTTAGGGTTCAACTAGAAAGTCTCCTGGTAGAATATTGGGTATAACTTCTGAGCTATTTTAAATATATATATATATATATATATATATATATATATTTGTACTCGTGTTAAGTATAGTACCCCTAATTCAACCTTATCCCTATGTCACGAGACAGAACCCCAACGAACTTAGTCAGGCAGAGCCTTGACATGTGTTATGGGGCTCAGGATCAATCGGAAAGGGTAGCGGTGATCGGGAGTTAAAATACTTAAAATAGGACAGGGCTTTATTATTATTATGGGTGAAATAATAATAAAAATATATCATAGAAGGCATAGTGAGTGGGAAGGAAAAGTTAGAGGTTTGAAAGATTTAGAATGGTCGAATATATTGCCTATTTATACGAATTTTGTTAGTCTGATCCTTCAATAATTCAGCCACGTATATTCTTATTAAATTCCTTTAACTTCCATGTAGTTTTCATGCATGACACCTTATATTCTTATCCTTAAAAAATTCAGCCACGTATATGTTTATGCATGTTACACTTTAAGTTTTCATGCATAACTTTTAGACTTTTGATATCTTAGCTTTTTGTTTTTAATATATATATAGATTATAATTAATTTAACTGCTTCAATTATTTGGCGAGTATAACTTTTAAAATATGACGTTTTTATAAAACAATGAATATGTCTTTAGAACGAGAATAATTTTATCTACAGTTTGAACCAAGTTTCATTAAAAACGGAGTAGGTTCAAATATAATGTATTTTTATAATTTAATTATTAAACGGTTTCTAAACTCGTCTAGTTACTTCATATTTCTAATATTCAACTTACTCGTAATCTACCCGTTTAATAATATAAGTTTTTATATACTTTTATTTTAATAGAAAGGTCACCCATATACAGGCCAATTAATTAGTATAATATTTCAACCAACTATATATAAAATAGTTTTTAAAACTATTTAGGTTGAATAATTATATATAAAAAATAAAACTAGTTACTAGTGGTTAATAAATTTAAACAAACCTATAATTCTTATATGATAAAAATGGGAATGTTACATCCTCCCCACCTTGTTTTAAATCTCGTCCTCGAGATTTGGACTACAATGTCTCCTTTAGAGTTATGTCACGTCTTAGTCAATAAAACAATATTAAGGTAAATGGAACAAAATCAAAACACAAATTTTGTGAATATGAGTTATACAATAAATAGGACTCAATAGTTCAACTGAATTATTTGAAAAAAAAATCAATGTCAAATGAACGAGATGAAATGATATAATTTCCAAAGTGACTAGGTTTAAACCAAAAGATATATATGATCAATAAATGTCTAAATCGAATGTTTACAAGTTGTGAATGATTTTTAGAATAAACAAAATTTATTGTCAAAGGAAAAAATTACTTTGATTGTTAACTGAGGAAGACTCAGAATCAACAAGTTCAAATGAAAATAGAAGCACCAAAATAATTTGTCAACTATCGAATTATGATATGAGAAAAATTAATGGGTTGACATTTTATTGAATAGCAAGGATACACCGATATACAACAGAGTTTAGTGTATCATTGTCTTAACACATAGTTGTATTAAGACTATTTTCAAGGATGAGTCAAGCGAAAGGTATATATATAGATTAGCTTAAGCTACAAGTCTATACCGACGCCACGAGGTGTCGTAGTAATCGAAATAATAATAGCGGTAATTGGACGAGTTCACCGTGTTTTAAATGAAATGAAAATTCAACGAAGTAAGTTCGAATGTTTGTTTCAAACAATTCTAGTAGGATTTTCGATTGAAATTGAAACAATTGAATAATGTTTTTTTTTTAAAGATGATAAAGCAATAATTATTACGAAAGGCTCGAGTGATGCTGTAAGAACCATTAAGAGATACACTGAAATATGACATGAATTTGTGTATCATTATCTTAGCACACAATTGTGTTAAGATTGCTTTTATAGGATAAACCAACAAAGCGGATTCAATATAATTAAATAAATAATTAAATCTGTATATGAGGTGTGCAAACGAGATTAGCGCAAGCTTCAATTTTGTGAAAACGTCACCACAAGGTGATCGTGATCAAAGAAACGATTTAATGAAGTCGAAGACCAAACAAGCCGATTATGGTTCAAAACAAATGAAGTGCTTGTTGGGATTATTTTTAATATGATAGCTGCAATCCATCATATGAGATCTTGAAGTGAATACGTAATGCGATCAAGTTCAAATAATCGAACTTGGTTTAAACAAAACGAGTTTTTTGTAAGAAAGTTCGGACATGGTTACAACAAAAACCATGTATGCCAAAGGAAATTGAGTTTTTCAAGAAATTCATTGACTCGATATCAAAGAGTCATCGTTTTGCAATAATGTGGCTCACAATGCAAAGATCAAGTATAGCGAAACGATATTTGAGCTTTTGATAAAACAACAAATTGGAATGAATCCTTCCAATGGTTTTTATAAATCAAACTAACCACATGCGCAACAAATAGTGCATGTGTAATGTGTGGATTTACCAAGAAATGAAACAGATCAATATTCGCTACTATGAAAGAAATCCTCATGGTATGATGACCATTAGGGGAAATAGAAACGCGAAAGTCAACTTATTATATGCAGAAATCAGAATTTAAACGAAAGAAATATAAGAACTTTATTTGGAATTTCGTGTGATAACCGTTGTTAAGTGACATTACTAGAGAATGTCGAATAAAATGAAATAGGGGAGTTACAAAGGTATGTGACTCATTTTGTAGTGATAATAATTATGACTCTGATTTAGACTGTGCACTGATGGTTGTGAAATCTTGTTCCAACGTACCTCGGTGATATTCATGTCGTTTGTAGGATCATGTGGCAAAGTGCCGCTTTTTTTTATCAGTAGTTCTCCTACTGCTGGGATTAGCATTGTTGTTGTCGTGCCCAATCATATTTTCCAAAGGTCTTGCCTCGAAAGTCGTGTGTGATATACTTCGACGTCTGTGGACGTATAATTTAATTTTCATGTGTTTTCTTGTGCACTAGCACAACTTTACATGCTTCTTACTTGCGTTAATAGTCTATGGTAACGCATTGGAAATTTTTATACTTTTGATGGTGTCCCAACTTAAAGGGTTTCCAGTGTTTATATTATCGCACGAGTTACGTGGTAGATGATCAAACGAAATAATGTTTGATATTGGAATTATAGATATATGCCAGAGATTCCTGATAAAGAAATCTAGATTTATTATTGACACATATGCTTGTGCTTTATTCCTAATTGACTTTTGGAATTTCTTATAGATATACATATCTATATAATCATATATTTCACATGCTGTAATATACATACCTTTCATAAGGTTAATGTATTTAACAGATTCTTATTTCCAAAAATAAGTCAGATATCAGGTCATGATACTATTTAGGGAAATCTTGTCACTTGTTTGACATTTTATATACCTTCTTACCCGGTTCTAGCCGGAGAGGTAACCCCGTTATATCCGGACAAGCTGGAGAGTCTGCTACACCATACCCAGTCTTGCCGGAGAAGAAATTTAGATTTTCCCATAAATAGATCTTTCTTAATTCATGATTTGGAAAGTGCATTATGACTTTCAACAAAGACTAAGCAAATTAGTCTTCACATGACAGATCATATTCTAGAACAAAGTAGTACCAATAAATAAGAAATAACAGTGGTCAAGTGTTATTGCTTATTTATTATACTTGCAATGTTTAGTTCTCATCCTCACGGCATACCAAGACCCATCACACTTTATTTACACAAGTATTTAGCTTATCTCGAAGCTTATACTAAGGCATCTTTTCTTAAGTTCAAGTCTAAATGCTATCATGTGTGCTACCAGTTAATAGCAATTTCCTAACTCTTTTATTTAAGCTTAGGTATTATTATCACAACACCTATTGGCTTAAAGCAGTGGCTCTGATACCACCTTCTGTCACGACCCCCGACCCCACCCTGGATGGAATCGAGAGCCGCGAGCAGCCAAGTGGTACCGGTGGTTATTTTGAAAAGTAGTGCAGCGGAAATTTCGTCAGAACCGTGAGTTAGGAAAAATATCAGAGTTTAGAAAATACCGGATTTTTATTTATTAATTAGATGGGATAAAACCATGTTTAAAAAGGTAGCTTTAATATAGGATAAATTCGAATACATAAAACAACTTTTCTTAATTTAATTTAATTGATAAAATAAGCCACTTCTGTAAGCCTTGTTGGTGCCGCATCCAACTCTAATTCCTGATCTACTGTAATTACCTAAAACGCGTTTAAAAAGATTTTGGTCAGCAGGAAATACTGGTGAGTTCATTCATTTTTTATAAAATGACCCTTAGTTATAAATTACAGCATAAGAGCGATTACAATGGCTTTTATCTGGCGCCGTGTCACCTGGTGACGATGGTCATACCACTATTGGGTCTTTCCCCAAGTAGTGACGTTTATCACTGTTAGGATTTATTAGCCTAACCCGTGAGAAATTAGTAATGTGCACAATACCCCACTAGCCAGTGATTAAGATAACCACGACTTACTCCCTGTAATTATAACATTTAAAAATGGAGTATTGTAAAATACTTTTGATAAAAATAGAATGACTCCCATTGCAGGTTTAAACGAGCAGAGTTTAGCCTACTGATTAGCCTTGATACCTAGTTTAAATAACAATGCACACGAAACTAGGTAAGTAACTGAATACAACTTTTACGATAAGCTCACGAGATAAAAACCCTCAGGACGAATGACAAAGTGCAACATTTAAACATCCATCGGATTCGCAACGAATGACAGAGTCTACCCCGAGTTTGGGTGGCACTCAAACATCCTGTCGGATTCACGACTAATTACAAAGTATAGCATTTAAACATCCTGTCAGATAGTTTCAATCAATCGGATATTGAATCGTAGCAGTGATCGAGTTAATACCCGGTATCGTAGCAGCGCCTAGCTATTATGAAAGTAAAATTCGAATTGGAGCAGTAGAACTTTGTTTCTGAAAGAAACTTTCGACACCAGAGGACTGCTCGTAGCCTGCTCTATTTATAGCTGGAATTTGGGTCTCACGCGGCCCGCGTTGTGACAACTCGTATTTCCGACCTATCTTTGCACTTTGATGTAACGTATGTGAACGTGATGGGATTTTATGAAAGTGATTGATTAATGAATGTTATGTTTGATATGTGCTTGTGTAATGTATGTATGTATATAAATGGCCCAAACGCACAACACTCACCCGATCGCACAAGCCCATTCGGGCTACACTACACTCTTGAATTCGGATCAATGGGCAGCCCAAGTGAGGGTTCGGCCCACTCTTTCTCTTTTGCGCATAACGGTTAGGAGTAGGGGCATACTCCTCATTTGTTTGATAAACATTCTAAACACACAAACCCTAGCTCTCTATTTCTCTCCTCTCAAACTTGACGGCAACTCACTCTCTCTCAAATCGAAGATCATAGTGTTCGGATCATTCTCTTGCTCGGATCATTCCCTTGTTCGGATCATTCTCATTATCCTTTCTTAATCGGTTAGTGTTTCATTATTAGTTGATGTTATGTTATGTGATTATACATGTCTCATGATGATTTGTAAATGATACACGATTGATGATAATGTAAACTGTTAGTATTGATGACCTTAGAATCGGCTCACATGTGTATGATTAGATCGAGATGTGTATTAGTAATCGGATGTGTGTGATGATGCTAATCGACTACCATGTTTTCGGATTAGGTTGCATGATGATTTAGGATCAAATGTTTATAATCGGTTGTATGTTCATGAAATCGGATTTCATATTATTGTTCTAAGAATCGAATGGTTGTTAATCAGATGCATGTATGTGGAAATCGGATTAGTTGTAGGGTCGATTATGAAGTGTTATATGATGACTTTGAGATCCCTAGATGGATATGTTTTGTATAGTGATGGTTTGATTATTCATGATTAGATTATGATTAGGGTGTATGAACTCGCATGATTTCTGAATTGAATGTCGTTTAATCTGAATTGAAACTACCAAACTTGTTGGCAATTGTTACGGAATTGATGAGCTGAAAATAAGGAAGGTTGTTACATCTTCTGGTTGCGACACGGGTTACGAGTCGAGAACCCTAGTCTCGACTCGAGACCATACCTCACCAGCACATAAACAACAAGACTCGAGACCTTGGTTGCGGGCCTTGTTGCGACTCGAGACCTGACTCGAGACCACCTGGTCTCGAGTGATGAATTCATAACCCGAGACCGCACTGTCTCGACTCGAGATCCCTAGTCTCGACTCGAGACCACATGATCACATATTCTATTTGAACTTGCACTGTTACAGGCCTAAGTATTTGGGCCGAATACATGGACTTTGTATGTTACTATTGAACGTGTATGTTGTGTACTGTTGATTGGACTGCCATGAATAATACTTGTATGCAACTTGCTAGTATACATGTAGAAAATATACGTGCGTTACTTGGTTTGAATCTGACTTGTGTGGTAACCATACTAGGACGTGGTTGACCACAATTAGTTCAAGTAACCTTTCTGTGTATCTGCCGAGCAAACCAAGGTGAGTTCACACTAGCCAAGGCATGGGATTCCCAGGGGTTGGGAATGGGATTGGATAACTACTCGTACAACCATTACTATTAAACTAAGTACTACTGTCCTCGGATTGAAGGGCACGTACGTAAAACCTACGTACAGTTACACTTACTACTGTCCTCGGATTGAAGGACACGTACGTAAAGTCTACGTACACGATCATAAGACCATCACCTCTATCAAAGGAAGTCCCTCATTTATCGACTTAATCGCCGAGGCCTATGGCGAGCGGGTCATTAGTTAATAGCGCTATTAGGTTTAACAAACCTCACACCGTGCCAGTCGGACGGGCGTGTACTAATGGACTACGGGCAAAGGGTCAATGCTGATAGAAATTGACTTAGGGCACCTCTTACATTTTCGTAGCAGTCGATACGCGTGGTCTAGTAACACATGGGAAGCCCCCACTACTCATCGCACACATGCCTGGATTGGCCGCGATACGGATTAATACGATACATGGTTTACAAAACGAACATACGATTTACGAATTGAATACTATAAACAAACAACCAACTGTGAACTCGCTCAACTTTGTTGTTGATTCGTTGTTACATGCCTTGCAGGTCATTAGGTACTCATGGAGCTTGCACAGGGAGGAACAGTCGTTGTGGGACATGGCAGTGTGGGCCATGCTTTAAATTTTACTTTTTTTCATACTTAATACTTGCTATGGGTTTTACAATTATGCTTCCGCTAAATACTTAACTATGCTTTAGTTTTTGAACACCTTTCATATTGTGTGGTTGAACTATGTTTACTTATATGCTTGTTCAATATGATTGGTGGCTTGATCCTGGTCAGTCACGCCTCTAAGCGGTGATACTCCGCGTGTGGATTTTGGGGGTGTGATACGCGTGAACCTCCAGCCGATCCTTACGCGGCCCGCGTAGCCACCTAGTCTACGTATAGGTTTGCTGGGTCACGAGTAGGGTTGCCAGGTGGATGCCACGTGGATCTGGACGCTTATCCGGTCAAACTTCACTTTGACGAGGCTCGCGTAAGACTATGTTGAATCGTTACGCGGCCCGTCTAAAGACCACAAATCTTGATTTCTTGATTTTTGATATGGATTGGGGTTTCAGGGGTCTGGGTTTTTACTAATGGGTCGATTTGGGACATTTTTTAATATAATTATATCACAAAAATGGAATAAAATGGTGAGAAAAGAGAATGGATTCACTTTGTAACTTTAGGGTTCAACTAGAAAGTCTCCTGGTAGAATATTGGGTATAACTTCTGCACTATTTTAAATATATATATATATATATATATATATTTGTACTCGTGTTAAGTATAGTACCCCTAATTCAACCTTATCCCTATGTCACGAGACAGAACCCCAACGAACTTAGTCAGGCAGAGCCTTGACATGTGTTATGGGGCTCAGGATCAATCGGAAAGGGTAGCGGTGATCGGGAGTTAAAATACTTAAAATAGGACAGGGCTTTATTATTATTATGGGTGAAATAATAATAAAAATATATCATAGAAGGCATAGTGAGTGGGAAGGAAAAGTTAGAGGTTTAAACGATTTAGAATGGTCGAATATATTGCCTATTTATACGAATTTTGTTAGTCTGATCCTTCAATAATTAAGCCACGTATATTCTTATTAAATTCCTTTAACTTCCACGTAGTTTTCATGCATGACACCTTATATTCTTATCCTTAAAAAATTCAGCCACGTATATGTTTATGCATGTTACACTTTAAGTTTTCATGCATAACTTTTAGACTTTTGATATCTTAGCTTTTTGTTTTTAATATATATATATAGATTATAATTAATTTAACTGCTTCACTTATTTGGCGAGTATAACTTTTAAAATATGACGTTTTTTATAAAACAATGAATATGTCTTTAGAACGAGAATAATTTTATCTATAGTTTGAACCAAGTTTCATTAAAAACGGAGTAGGTTCAAATATAATGTATTTTTATAATTTAATTATTAAACGGTTTCTAAACTCGTCTAGTTATTTCATATTTCTAATATTCAACTTACTCGTAATCTACCCGTTTAATAATATAAGTTTTTATATACTTTTATTTTAATAGAAAGGTCACCCATATACAGGCCAATTAATTAGTATAATATTTCAACCAACTATATATAAAATAGTTTTTAAAACTATTTGGGTTGAATAATTATGTATAAAAAATAAAACTAGTTACTAGTGGTTAATAAATTTAAACAAACCTATAATTCTTATATGATAAAAATGGGAATGTTACAGTTGGCTCCAGGAATGAGGTCGATACGAAAGTCGATATCACAACTTGGCGGTAGGCTGGGAAGGTCGTCAGGGAACACATTAGGAAATTCACGAACCACAGGAACGTTTTTCACTTCTGTCTTTCCTTTCTTTTCCTTCTCCGCTACTACAATGTTGGCCAAGAAAGCTCTGTATTCCTTGCGGAGATACTTGCTAGCTTGGACACATGACATGAGTTTGAGACCTTTCGAAGCAGTTTCACCATAGAGACACAATAAATCACCATTTGCGAGCGAGAATCGAATCATCTTATCGAAGCACACAACTTCAGCATGGTTTTCGCGAAGAAAGTCCATGCCTACTATGATGTCAAAACTTCCGAGTTGCATAGGGATAAGGTCGATTGGGAAGATGTGATTGTTGAGCTCAAGAGTACAATCACGAAGAACAAAATTAACGGCGACAGTTCTTCCGCTGGCGACTTCAACATCGAACGTCGAGGGGAGATGGGAGCGCTTACGACTAAGAAGCTTCTCGAATTCAAACGACACAAAGCAGTTATCGGCTCCAGTATCAAACAAACATGAAGCATAAATACCATTCACAAGGAACGTACCATTGACCACGTTGTTGTCAGCCTGGGCTTGGCGCACATTGATGTTGAAAGTCCTGGCGTGTGCGGCTTGTTGATGCTGCTGAGGCTGTTGCTGCTGGTGAGACTGCTGCTGCTGGGGCTCTTGTTTCACAACCCTGTTTGGGCACATGTTCGCAAAATGGTTGGGATCACCACATGCAAAGCAGACTCGGGCGTTGACCGCGGGTGCCTGAGCCGCTTGTTGGCCTTGTGGGGCTGGGAGCAGAGCTTGTTGAGCAGTGGCTTGAGCTGGTGCTTGACGGGGACCAGTACGGCAGTTAGCAGTGAGGTGGCCGTACATATTGCAGTGAGCACAGAAACGGCAGGCGAGACCCACCGGGTGATGATAAGAGTAGGTTGGGCAGGATGGGTGAGGGCCTGTGTATGCACGCTTTGCAGGCGGTGCATAAGTAACTGGTGCTGGTCGGTGGTGAGACTGCTGCTGAGCCGGTATGGCTTGAAGTGGAGCAGCAGTGGTGGTGACAGCACAGTTCTTGTTGCTGGAGCTGCTGTTGTTGTTCTTTTTCTTGCGGTGTGAGGACTTTGATGATTGAGCAACGGCGGTTTCGGAGGCTGGTGCAGTGGTGACTTGATGCAGGTTCTTCGAAGTTTTATCCTAAAAACCAGCTTTTACTCGCTTGTCGTTGATTTCTGCGGCAAGCAAGTAAGTTTCTTCGATCGTTGTGGTTTTTGTGGCATGCACAAAATCCGCAACACAGTCGGGTAGAGCTCGGATGTACTTCTTGATCGCCATGTCGGGCGTCTTCACTTGGTCGGGACAGATGATGCTGAGTTGCTTGAAGCGAGCATTCAAGGCAGTGTTGTCACCTTCTGCTTAATGTGCCAGAACTCGTCCTCCAGCTTCTGGCGCTCATGGGGAGGGTAGAACTCTTCAAGCATAACGTTCTTCAACTCGTCCCATGACAGACCGTAAGCTGCATCATTTCCGCGCTTGTTCCTTTCGGTCGTCCACCAGTCCAGAGCGCGGGACTGGAAGACGCCGGTCGCGTTCAGTGTGCGGAGATTATCAGGACATCCGCTCTGTCGCAGAGTGACTTTGATCGAGTCAAACCATTGAAACAAAGCCGTAGGGCCTTCTTCGCCGGTGAACTCTTTCGGTCCACATGCCTTGAACTGTTTGAAGCTGAAAGCAGCTTTGGGAGTCTCGGTCCTAGATTCCTCAGATGATTTGCTCATGTTTTCGTACAGTTCACTGACGAATTGGGGTACAACCTTTGCCATTTGCTTAGTAATCATGGCAGCGAGGCGTTTGTCTGCTTGCTTTCGGCGAGCATCACGGGTAGCGCGAGATCCAGATGACGACATTGTCTGCAACAGACATCGTTACAGGACTCAACACAGTATAATCGAATCTCACCTCACAATCCTAATACTACTAAAGCTCAGAAATACGTACAATCACATAAACTCGTAGGCACATAATCACAGATTCACATAAGCACAGAAGCATATAAACACGTAGGGCACAGAAACACATAAGCACATAAGCATGTAGGGCAAGAGGTACATAGTACACACAGCAACTTCTGACTGCCTCAGAATACAAAAACCTATCATTCAAAGTCTGCGTGTGTTCGAGAATAGCGATCGCGAATAACATAGCGGGTAGTATAGTATAAGCGTATAATAGTATAGCAAACAACATGGCGTAAAGTCGTTCCTCATGTGATAGCGATTTGTCAGCGTTCTGAGATAGATAAGCAATGCGGGTCGTGCGTGTCGATCGAAGAGAAAGCAAAAATCGGATAAGTCTCCAAAATTTAAACATATAAACAGGTAAACACACATACAAACACATAAAATCGACGAATCATCAGAGTCAGCAGTTGCGGGCTCAGAGTCGAAACACATAAAAATCGAGAAATAGATCGTCTGCGGCTATTAGACATTGACTATCCAAAGTGATTCGACTATTCTCAAGGACTTGTTATACACATTTTGACCTTCAGGACTGTGCTTTTGCCTCGATTCTTGGGCGTTCGGCATGCATCCCTTTAGTCATATCGTGACTTCAGGTCGTTGGAGTCTGTCAAGACTTTGGTGAGAGTTTTGTAAAACCAAGTAAAGGTCAGAACAAGTTGTCAAGGTTAGGGTTTCACACCTGTCTTAACAACTTCGTTCTTGTTTTGATAAAATAAAAGAGAATTATGCGTCAAAGTATGGATTTCACTCCTATTTCAATGCAATTTCTCGTGTTTATAGAGAAAAATGTGGGTTGATCAAGCAATTTAGTCGAGAGTTTGCGGTTTTCACACCTAATCTCGACTTAATCACTCAATCATATTTGAAAATTCGAGTGCAGTGATAGTGTAGTATAGGCGAGAATAGCGAGAAATAGCAGTACGCTAACACATAATCCCTACTGGATATGCACGAGTTGGTCTGTTGGTTCCTAACTATAGACTAGGTCTCTAAGACATCGACCCGGACTAGGTCGAGTCTTGCCTAATTCCCTATAGTTATGGCTCTGATACCAATCTGTCACACCCCAACCGATGGCGGAAACATCGGGGCATGGCACTGAGCGAAACGGATTGTCCAGAAATTTCCATAACAACTATATTTACCAAATATTTAAAGCAACACGTCCCATACCATGTCATAAATGATAATACAATTATTACAGAAAAGATCTAGTCAAATTGTTCTGTTCTGACAACTCATATTTTTATTACAGACAATTGTTTATTGTTGACCTAGGTCTTTCCTAGCCTCGATTCCATAGCAAAGAAAGCAAATAAGCATCCTAAGCACCTGTCACATACGTTAAAGTAAAAGTCAATACACAAAGTGTAAAGGTGAGCATACAAGTTTGATAATAGCATATAGAGTTCGAAAGCGTTACGCATAACCAGCACGTACACAGAGTGAAATGAGGCATGTTAGTTATCGACATGAACCTATCGATACCAATGACTGCGGGTTGACTGCCCAAGGCAGTTCGCGAAACATACTCACCACTGTGAGCCATGTAGGTAATTGTCCTTAACAACCCCCGAGTGAACGGGTGCTGAGTCCAAACTAATAGTACTACCGTTGCTAAGGCAGGTAGACATCATTCCATGTGTACCAAACAAGCATTCATTTAGTCACGTATACATGCGATAACGGTTAGCGTTTAAAGTATTGCGTAGTGTGTTCGATGTGATTTTGTATAAGTAACGTATGTAACACCCAAAAGTGCGTAAAGCAAAAAGGGATCGAGTATACTCACAGCGGTTGATGAATTGAAGGGAGCGCTAGAGAGTAGGGTTAGCCTGAACAGATTGATAGCATAACGATAAGCGTCGCGTAAAAACGGAACAAGTGATAGTTGGGTCGATCAGTAGTTCGATCGGATGGTAGTCCGATCAGACGGCCGATCGTGCGAGTGACAGTCCGTTCGGACGGTCGTCCGGTCGGATGACCGTTCGAGTGGATTGTTTCTTCCTTTGAGAAGGATGTGTTTGTGTATGATGGCTTGACTTTTGAAGTTTTCGTTGTAGCATTTTGAAAACATAGAAGTATCTCTACCTCTCAGGTCGGTCGATCGGACGGTCGTTCGATCGGACGACAACCCGATTGGTTGGACACTTTAGTGAGAACAAGTTCACAGCAGGTTGTTACTCGATCGGACGGTGGTTCGATCGGGTGGCATTCCTTATGCATTGAACATGTTGAAAATTGTTTAAGTGTTGAAGTCTGATCATTACATGGTCAAGTTGCATCCCGTTCGGATGGTAATCCGATCGGTCAGCACTTAGTTCAATGTTCATCCTTCGAGGTTTGAAAATAAAGGTTAAGTGTGGGACCAAGGTGTAAGTCGTTCGGATTGGCCAGTCGTTCGGATTGGCTATTCGATCGGACGGCACTCCGTCCTGGTCGACCTGTTCGTCTTACACTTGGTTGTTTTGATTGTTTGTCGTTTTACCGAGACATTTTGATAATGTGTTTAAGCAACAGGAACCTTGTCAATACTTGGTACCCCTGATCGGATAGGAATCAGCCAAATCCGGTCAGTTAACGGTTCAAGACGGTGTTCTATGTTTAACCCGAAATCGGTAGTCTCGTGGATAGAATCCAGATCTTGAGCCAACACAATCACTAGAATGAGTAGTAAGTCCGCATAAGCTCCGATTCTATCAATTTAGAATGCACTAAGTGTAAAAGAGTTGAAAGAAAGTGGGAAAACCATCTTTCAATCTCTTTCATTGTGAATATGTCTAGATCTATGAAAGATCTTTGTTTGTTTATGTGGAAATCGATTAGATCTAAGTTGTTCTTGGTGGATTAAGGCCAAACATGAAGTTCTTCAAGGACACATGATGACGTCATCCTAGAACACCTTGAATCTTGATGATTTCATGGTTAAAAGTTAAGATTTAAAAGATGAAAAGGTGTAGGAGTGCGTGTAGATTAAGGAAGTACAAGATTTAGGACGAGATCTTACCGGAATTGCGAGAAATCTGAGAAAAAGCAAGGTGAGAGCACTGGTCGATCGGTTAGGCAGTACAAGATTTAGGAAGTACAGGATTTAGGAAGTACAAGATTTAGGATGTACAAGATTTAGGATTTAGGAAGTACAAGATTTAGGACGAGATCTTACCAAAAGTGGAAAGCTTGAGAGTGACAAGGGGTATTTATAGGGTTACCCAAAGTGGAAAGGAGTGGAGAGGGGCTGGTCGATCGGTTAGGCAGTCCGATCGGTCAGCTGTCCGTTCGAGCGGCTGCTCGATTGATCGGCTGGTCGATCGACTGGTCGCCTGGTCGATCAGTCACCTTGTTTGAGTGTTCGGTGCGACAAGTTTTGCCGTTTCGATTGCGATTGCGAACGTTGCAATGTAATAAAGTTTCCTAGTTAAATTACTTTTAATCCCAACTACTATATCAACATGCAAGCATCCTTACTTCGTATTCGTTTAGCGTTTGCGATTCGATTGCGTTTCGATTGATTTCCACACATAACATAAATAAACATGCACAAGCAACACATAAGGCACACACACACGTATAACAATAACCAAAATGCGTAATTCGAGTTGCGAGTGCGATTGCGATAAGGCGATTAATCAAGCGATAAATAGCGATTACTATGCGATTATTAATAGATACTCCACATAATACAACTAAAGTGAAAATAAAATAAACTAATTACAAGTCAAAACAGGAATTGAGCAAGGGGAGACAGATCGCAATTAGCAATCTTTTCTTCCTTTGACTTCAATCTTGACTTTGACTTTGACTTCCGAAACACGGGGTGTTACACAAATGTTGCTAAACCATAATAATTATATGCAACAATTATGTAATTTCCTTTATTATAAGTGTCTTTATTATGTTTCAGTAGTCTTTCTTTTCATGTAACGTTTTCAACTAATAAATAAACTTCTTATTATAAAATAGTTCACAATGCCTTCGTTATACACTTATTATTATTTCTCTTTATATTTTCAAGATTAAAATGAATACCACTGGAGCACAAGAGCAGACAAATGATGCAGATATAAGTATAGCGGATAGTGGAGCCACACACACTATACTTAAATCTAAGAAAATTTTTTATGAGTTGAAACCAACAAAAGGAACCGTTGATACAATATCAGGTCCTACAAACTTGATAGAAAGAGTGGGAAAAGCTAATTTAATATTACCAAATGGTACAAAACTCTTAATAGAGAATGCTTTATTTTCCCCGAAATCAACAAGAAACTTGTTGAGTTTCGAAAACATATATCATAACGGATATGATACTCAGTCAAGGACTGTTGATAATAAGAAATATTTACACATCATGAGCAAAGATCATATATTGGAAAAACTGCCAATGCTCCACTCTGGTTTGCATTATACACACATTAATGTGCCTCAAGCACATATGGCAGTAAAGGAAAGTTCTTGTGATCCTGAGTCATTTAACTTATGGCATGACAGACTAGGCCATCCAGTATCTATAATGATGAAAAGAATTATTGAAAACACACATGGACATCCATTGAAATATCAAAAGATCCCCCAATCAGATAAAATGCCTCTATGTACCTCTTGTTCACTTGGAAAACTAATTACAAGGCCTTCGTCCTTAAAAGGTGACAAGGAATCACCAATGTTTCTTGAAAGAATTCAAGGTGATATATGTGGACCAATTCATCCACCATGTGGACCGTTTAGATATTTCATGGTCTTGATAGACGCATCCAGCAGATGGTCTCATGTTTCTTTATTATCAACTCGTAATGTTGCCTTTGCAAAATTTCTTGCTCAAATTATCAAACTAC
This sequence comes from Helianthus tuberosus, assembly GCA_030545235.1. NCBI lineage: Eukaryota > Viridiplantae > Streptophyta > Magnoliopsida > Asterales > Asteraceae > Helianthus > Helianthus tuberosus. Next base: position 129,887,403 of record CM060412.1, on the reverse strand, counting down.
GAGCACATTTCCCTGATTACACTGTTAAAAGGGTGAGACTTGATAATGCTGGTGAATTTACATCACATGCTTTTAATGATTATTATAAGTCCGTGGGAATTGTTGTCGAACACCCTGTTGCTCATGTACACACACAAAATGGCTTAGCTGAATCATTGATCAAACGTTTACAGCTAATCGCTAGACCATTAATAATGAGAACAAAACTTCCTGTGTCGATTTGGGGTCATGCTATTTTACCTGCTGGATCACTGATTCGTGTGAGACCAAGTGCAAATCATAAGCACTCCCCACTACAACTTGTTTCTGGCCATGAGCCAGAATTTCCCACCTTAAATTTTTTGGGTGTGCAGTGTATGTTCCTATTGTTCCACCACAACGCACAAAAATGGGACCTCAAAGAAGGTTGGGAATATATGTTGGATATGAAACAGCCTCCATCATACGATATCTTGAACCTTTAACAGGTGATGTATTTAAAGCACGTTTTGATGACTGCCATTTTAACGAGGCAATGTTCCCAGCATTAGGGGGAGAAAATAAAAAAACGAGAAAATGATGTCTCATGGTGTGTGCCTTCATTGTCTCATCTTGATCCAAGAACAAAACAATGTGAGACAGAGGTTCAAAAGATAATACACTTGCAAGACATTGCAAATCAATTGCCTGATGCTTTTACTGATACAAACAGAGTTACAAAATCTCATATACCAGCTGCTAATGCTCCAGCTCGAGTTGAGATCCCAAGTAAGGCAATAGATAATAAGATAGCTCATGAATCTCAAAAACATTTGAAACATGGAAGGCCAATCGGTTCAAAGGATAAGAATCCACGAAAAATAAAAGCACTTGTAAAAGAAATTGACCACAAAGAGAATGATCTTGATAAAAAAGTAAATACCGAAACCTCTCATGAGAAAGATGTTGATGATACTAACAAAGAGATATCAATCAACTATGTTCATACACATATCATATGGAACCGATATGAAGTGGAAAATATTGATGAGATATTTTCTTATTCTATAGCAAGTGACATCATGGGTGGAGATGATGATCCTGAACCAAAATCTGTCAATGATTGTCAAAATAGACATGATTGGGATAAATGGAAAGGCGCTATGCAAGCTGAATTAGATTCACTCAACAAATGAAAGGTTTTTGGGTCTATTGTTGTTACATCTAAGGCTGTAAAGCCTGTAGGATATAAATGGGTTTTTGTATGAAAACGAAATGAGAAAAATGAGGTTACAAGATATAAAGCAAGACTTGTAGCTCAAGGTTTTTCACAAAGGCCAGGGATCGACTATGAAGAAACATATTCTCCCGTTATGGATGCAATAACCTTTAGATACTTAATTAGCTTAGCAGTTTCTAAAAAGTTAGAAATGCGTCTTATGGATGTCGTTACAGCTTACTTGTATGGATCACTTGATAGTGACATCTATATGAAAGTTCCTGAAGGATTTAAACTTCCTGAAGCGTTAAGTTCAAAACCCAAAGAAATGTATTCGGTCAAATTACAAAGATCTTTATATGGGTTGAAACAATCTGGAAGAATGTGGTACAATCGTTTGAGCGAGTATTTGACAAGTAAAGGTTATACAAATAATCTTATCTGTCCATGTGTCTTTATTAAGAAGACAACATCAGGATATGTGATCATAGCTGTATATGTTGATGGCCTAAATATAATTGGGACACAATAAGAAATTCATGAAGCAATTATTCTTTTAAAGAAAGAATTTGAAATGAAAGACCTTGGAAAAACCAAATATTGTCTTGGTTTACAAATTGAACATATGAGCAATGGAATACTTGTGCATCAAACGAATTATACTGAAAAGCTGTTGAAACGTTTCAATATGGACAAGTCAAATCCTTTAAGCACTCCAATGATCGTTAGGTCACTTAATGTCGAAAATGATCCATTTCGTCCTTGTGAGGACAACGAAGAAGTTCTTGGTCCAGAAGTACCATACCTCAGTGCAATTGGAGTACTTATGTAACTTACGAATTGTACGAGACCTGACATTTCTTTTGCAGTGAACTTGTTAGCAAGATTTAGTTCAGCTCCAACTAAAAGGCACTGGAATGGGATTAAACATATTTTTCGATATCTTCGAGGCACTATTGATTTAGGCTTGTTTTATCCTAACGATTCAAAAGAAGGGTTAGTTGGTTATGCAGATGCAGGTTATTTATCTGATCCTCATAAAGCAAAATCTCAAACTGGATATGTATTTATGAACGGAGGAACTGCGATTTCATGGCGTTCTCAGAAACAAACACTTGTCGCAACATCCTCAAATCATGCTGAAGTCATTGCACTACATGAAGCTTCAAGAGAATGTGTATGGCTAAGATCTATGTCACAACACATAGTGACTTCTTGTGGACTAGAGAAAGATCGAAGTCCAACTCCTATCCATGAAGATAATGCCGCCTGTGTCTCTCAAATGAAAGAAGGGTATATCAAAAGTGACAGAACAAAACATATACCACCAAGATTCTTTGCATATACTCGGGACCTTATTAAAGACAATCAGGTCGAGATGAGATATGTCCAATCAAGCAACAATTCAGCCGATCTTTTCACAAAAGCACTACCTACAGCAACTTTCAGGAAACATGTTCATGACATTGGCATGCGTCATGTACGGCGAATATGATTCTTTACAAATTGCAAACTTGAGGGGGAGTTATAGACTGCACTCTTTTTCCATTAGCTAAGGTTTTTTCCCATTGGGTTTTTCTTTAGCAAGGTTTTTAATGAGGCAGTATTTAAAGACCTCGAAGTTTGCAAAGTGTCATCCAAGGGGGAGTGTTATGAATATTATTAAAGATTTACCATAAAGATCAAGATTTACCTCTAGATTTACCAAGCAAGTGGATGAACTCTTTGTCAAACTTTGGGATAGCTTTGTCTACTAAATAGTTAATCTTGTCTACCAAATAGTTAACCTTGTCTACCAAATAGTTAATCTTTTTGTAGTATAAATACTAGCTCAAGGTAGAAGGAAAAATGCACCTCATGTATACACTTTCATAAGTTATACAATTCTCTTCTTCTTTCTCTTGTAACACTTCTAAAGTTCTTAAAGTTTTAGCACTAATCTTGTGTTAATTCTTGTTATATTATAACATAAAGTAAAAAATGAATCACTAAACACAAACGATTCTCATGATGATGAAAAGTAAAGAAATTGCATATTTATAAATGAGTTTCAATTGAATAACAAAAGTAAAAAAGAATAATAATAAATACAAACCATTCTCATATTGATGAAAAGTAAAGAAATGGCATATTTGTAAATGAGTTTGAATTGAAGGTTATTCTTATTACTGTAGCTAAGAAGCTACATCAATTGTATATATATAATAATTTAGGTGGTGTGTGTCCGAAAACGTTGTTATCTGCAGACTATTTGTTTTTACGAAAACGTTTCATTAAAAAATGTCTGTGTGAGTTCTTTTTGGTGTAGAGTTGGTCCAACCACTTCGAAAATCTTCTAAGGCCTACAAAGGGTTAAACACCACCACCCACCACCACGGTCCACCACCCACCACCATCGTCTACCGTGTAACGCTTCACATTTCTGTACTTTCCTTATTTAGAAAGTGTATTCGTATTTCAATTTTTAGAAACTTGTAATCGTATCGTATTCGCAATTCATTTCCAATCTTGTAATCTGAGGCTTTGATCATAATGGAATTCTATTTTTATACTTATGCATATTCCATACTTGTGTAGGGGTGTTCAAAAGTATCCGTATCCGAAAATACGATCCGAAATATCCGATATCCGAATTTTTCGGATTCGGATAGTGATTTTCAAAATTTTCGGATATTTCGGCTATCCGAAATATCCGAAAATTTAATTTTCATTTTTTTCGGATATCCGAATATCCGCAAATATCCGAAGTATCCGAAAAATATCCGAAATATCCGAAAAATATCCGAAAACTTATATTCGGATATCCGAAACTATCCAAAATATCCGTTTTCGAATATGAAAAAAATAATAAAAAAATAAAAATTAAATAAAAAGTTGGATTTTCGGATATCCGATTCACTATCCGAATCCGTATCCGAAATTTCGGATATCCGAATTTCGGATATCCGTAATTTCGGATACGGATTCGGATAGTGAAAATTGGTATCCGAAAATTTTGGATATCCGAATTTTTGGATATCCGGTTTTGAACACCCCTATACTTGTGTTATACGCAACAAACTTGAATACATGGTTATACGCGAAAACCAATACTTGAAATACATGAATTGTCAATTATACGTGCAGTATACCCAAACACTACTCTAATATACTTAAAATACTTGAAACGGGCTAAAATGTGAGAAACTGGCACAACATGAACCAACCCACCACCTTGGGCCGAAGACACACGAAGGCAGCCTAAAAGGCCACCTTCGTGCCACCTAAAAGGGCCTTCGCCCCCTCCCCTCTTCTTGCGAAACACAAACAACACACAAAGGCACCTTCGTGCCTTCTTGTCCCACGAAACACGCACACCACACACGAAGGCACACCTTCGTGACTTTGTGCCACGCGAAGGAGGCCTTCGTGTATAAAGACCTTCGCGTGGAGATGCTGGACATGAACTTTTCAGCGCAAACTCCACAGAATGTTTAAAACTTCTGTTTCAGTTTTATTCTAACTACCAACCATCACCAACTTCATTAACTACCTAAACCCTAATCCTATGTTATAAATAGAAGCCTCCTTACACTCCTAATTCCTAAATTGTAACACCCTCAATCCATTTTAATCAATTAACCAATAAATTTCGATTCTAATAGTGTATTAAGATTAAACGTACACTTAAAAATGCGAGTTTGTTAAAACATTTTACTAAATAAAACATTCCAACATTTTGTAATTTAATTCGCCGTTTAAAACGTGACGACATAAACTATTCTCGGAAGTTTTGATCTCGTGTGTTCGGTTCTTCGTTGAGCTTGATCATCATCCGACGCCCTAAGGTATACCTTCATTTCAATAGACGTGAAATGAGTTAGTCACACGCAGTCTATAAGTGTTTAATCAAGTTCGAACACACGAATAAAACAAGATAAACAGTTTTATTTTGCCAGATAATAAGCCCCTCACTGGGCGTAATAGACATCTTCCTTGTCTTCTATAATCGACCACCATAAACATTATTTATGATAGTTATATGACACACATAAACAATTTCGCTACGCCAAATATCAACAAAACCACCCAATAATAAAGGTGTATTAAGATCCTTAGGAATTAGCATAATCAAAACTATGCTTTTAAACAAATCTGATTAACTAAAACATGCAAAACTTCAACAAAATACTGGGCACTACCGTAGCTTACGGTAGCCACCGTAAGCTACGGTAGCCACTGGGCATACAGGCGCTGTCGTAAGGCAGTACAATTCCAGCGTAACAACTTCAGTCACTACCGTAAGTTACGGTAGCCACCGTAACTTACGGTAGCTCAATGGGCAGAAGGTTTTGCAGCTGATGCTGCAATTTCCCAGCTCCGATTCTTTTTACGAAAATGTGCATAACTTTCAATCTACACATCCGTTTTACGCGATTCTTTTTCCTACGCGTCCGTAATTTAATACTCCATCTTATGTAGTTAAAAACCAACATCCAAATTAACAAAATTTCAGACTTTTAAGTCTTCGGCTTATTACCATTTTTACCAAATTTTGACCCGTTTGTGATTTTATCAAACAAACATGTTTATTTGATCTTTAAACTCATGAAATTCATAATTTCAATATCTTCTATCATATTAATCTCAAATCACGGATTTCTTACTTAATAAAAACCCGTTTACGCTCAAAGATAACCGAATATCTATATTTTATCCTTGTCTAACTCTTATAGAACCTCAAGTTCTACATGATGAGTTGAATCATTATACAAACCTGGCTCGGATCAATATATTGACCCGTTTCGATACCTTGCCTTAGTGGCCGCTAAGTAATAGCGACATAAATATCCACTCGATATTTATTCCTATAACCATACAACTCGACAAACCGTTAGTCGATATTGTCAAAGGGTGATATTTTCACCTTTTGACCCGTTTGGTCTAAATGACCGCTTATATGGGCGAGATGAAGTTTATTACCATCTCGTCTACACGACTCGCCCCGGTTTACACCGCGCGGTCATTTTAATTATAAATCATTTCTTAACGCTTTTTGGCCTATTAAGGCTTACGTAACAAAGTGTCTTTCAAAACCAACAGTTATTGTCAACGAGTGACCAAATTACCGTTTTACACTTATTGTTTGTTTTGGTTTACCATATTAGGTAACCATCAAAAGCTTATTTTCCATTCGATTATATCATGATCGAATTACTGATTTAACTACTTTTTAACCGTCATACGGTTTCTGTTTCAACCCCCGACCCTACACTGGGAGCGGGAGCCGTGAGCCAGTTTTGGTGGTATCGGTGTTTATTAATTTGGCAGCGGAAATTTCATCAGGACCGTAGTTAGGAAATGTTTATCAGAGTAAAACCACCATATTTTATTTTAATAATCATATGGGTAAAACCCAAGTTTCTTATTACAACATACTTATAGGGATAAACCCTACTTTATTGAATTTAAACCCTCGTATTTTAGATAACTTTTATAGCCACAGTTTAACAAGCCGTCCGTGCTCTCGAGCTGACTTTTTACTACTTGGCTTTCACATTGTGGTACCTGAAACACGTGTTTAAAAACATTTGTCAGTGGGAAATACTGGTGAGTGAATCCCAGTTTAATCAAGTTTAAATAAAAAGTCACAGTGAACAGTATTGAGAGCGATCACATTGTTTATGCCTACACAATTACTCCATTTAGTACTGTCAATCCACTGACTTGTGGGTCATATTACACATTGGCAAACTCATTGTCCAATGGTAACGTATTGTCATCCACGACTTACTACTCACAGTGTAGTACATTTTGTATACAAAACCCCAACATACTGGCAGTAATTGAAGAACTACAAAGACTCAATCACTGCTAAATTTCATAGTAAAACATTTAAGGTTTGGTAAAACATTACCAAAAAGATTAACAAAAAGAGGATAAACTCACAAAAGGAGTTTATAAAAAGAGGATAACTCACATTGCTATCTTAGACTTCGCGTAAGGGTTTCCTGGGAATAATCTATAATTTTCACAAATGTACATAGGTTAGTATAATAACCCTTTTGATAATATTAATGATATTCTCCCCGAGACGGTATTCCAACAACTACGTCGGGCAGAACCACGACAGTTGTTACGGAACCCTAAATCAATCGGGCAGCGTATCTATTATGAAACAGGGGTTATAATATTTACAACGGAGCAGAACCTCGCTAATTAGGGGTATAATACCCGAGTATAATAACTCTAATTCAGAATTTTGAGATTGAGAATGAATTGTGAACGAACTGAAATGAAATCCGATGTGTTCTATTTATAGTGCTGATATCTGGTCTTCTCGCGGCCCGCGTAATACATGGACTGGGCTTACGCGGCCCGCGTTGACTCCGGTCAACTACGTAGCTTAGCTGGGCCATCAACTAGCTTCTCCGGGTGTTGGCCCACGAGGCGGCCCAGGGCCGCGCCACCTTTTTAGTCTCTCGCGGCCCGCGTTAGCTTAACGGGTAGCTTACGCGGCCCGCTTGAACTTAATAAAATCAAAGGAATCAGGTCTCAACCTTCATACCGCCCGCGTAAGAATTGGGGTGGGTCTACGCGGCCCACCTCAACTTACTATTTCTTGTTTTTAATTTATATATTGTATTTCGGGCTCGGTTTTCACGTATGGGATGTATTTTAGAAAGTGTAGGGTGTCAGGGGTGTTTTAGGAGGGTTGTTATATTTTGGGTATCACTTCTGGGTTATTTAATAAAAATATATAGTGCACTCACATTAAGTATAATGACCCAATTCTACTTTATCCCTACGTCACGAGACAGAACCACAACGAATTTAGGCAGAGCCTTGACATACGTTACGGGGTCCTACGTCAGTCGAACAGGGTATTAGTGATCAAGGGTTAAGACACTTAAAATGGGGCAGGGCTTTATTATTATTATAGGGGGATAATACTAAGAAAATATATATGTATTATAGATTGAGAGAGAAAGTTCGAGAGATGGGCTGAACAATTTGTTAAAGAGCTATGATGCTATGTTTATAGCATTTCCAAACCTTGGAGGATACGGCAACACTTCGACCGAATGTATTTCTATTGGCCACGTATTGATTTAATATTTTCTTTTGTAATTTAATTCTAAGGTTTTCATGCATAATTCTATGGGCCACGTTTACATGCATCATAAAGTTAATTAGTTTATTTATTTTTATTATTATTTTATTAATTTATATATTAATTTAACTGCTTCACTTATTTGGTGCTTATAACTTCTAAACTATGATGTTTTATAAAATAATAAATATGTCATTAGAACGAGAATAATTTTATCTACATTTTGAACCAAGTTTCATTAAAAACAGAGTAGGTTCAAATATAATGTATTTTTATAATTTAATTATTAAACGGTTCCTATGTTTGCCAAAACACTTTATATTTTTATTGGTCAACTTACTCATGATGCATCCTTTTAATAACATAAGTTTATATATATAAAAATTTTGGGAATGTTACATTCTCCCCACCTTGTTTTAAATCTCGTCCTCGAGATTCCCTGAAATATGGATGAATATTTAGTTAGTTAATTTCTAGGTATATTCTGGTCTCTGCTAGTAATTCCACTTTACTTTGACCATAACTATTCTCTATGTTGTGAGATTCTTATCTTCTCAAGATTTCTTAATGAAGGTAAACTTACTATTAGTGTAAGTTTTAGACGTTTTGTGTCTTAGCACAACTTCTGGGTATAGGTTTCCTAATGCGTCAATAATCGCAAGAGGAATTCTTATACTTTTGATGGCGTCCCAACTTATAGAGTTCCTGTTGTTTATCTTGTCGCACAAACTACGAGACGGATGATCAAACGAAATAGTGTTTGATATTGGAAATATAGACGTATGCGGGAGATTCCTAATAAGTTTAAAATTATCAGTGACACACATGTTCGTGGTTTATTCCTAATTGTCAATCATTATGGTCTTTGGATTTTCTCATAGACATACATGTCTATATAATCATATATTTCACACACGACAGGTCCGACATCAGGTCATAGCACTATTTAGGGAATTCCATTATTATAACATATACCCCATCTCACCCGGTCTTGCCGGAGAGGTAACCCCATCTCACCCGGTCTCGCCGGAGAGGTAACCCCATCTCACCCGGACAAGCTGGAAAGTCTACCGCACCATGCCCAGTTTTACCGGAGAGGTAATTATCATGGTATTTCCCATAAATAGACTTCTCTCAAATCAGGATTTTGAAAGTACATCGTTTATTATGGTTTGCATCAAGAAACAAGGAAATCAGTATTCTCATGATGGATCATATTCTAGAACCGAGTAGTACTAATAAACAAGAAATAACAGTGGCCAAGTGTTATTGCTTATTTATCATACAGGCACTGTTCTAGTCATCATCCTCACGGAATCCCAATAATCATCACACTTTATCTATGCAAGTAATTGGCTTATCTCAAAGCTTTATACTAAGGCATTCTTCTTAGGTTCAAGTCTAAATATTGTCCTGGTTGTTACCAGTGAATATTAATATCCCAACTCTTCCATTTAAGCATAGATATTATTATGGTTGTGGTTTTCTTTTGGTTGGAGAATGGAGTTTCAAATATGTCATTATCTCCATTGATACTATAGCTAGGTTCAATGTAATAAGTATGCTTATAGCTAACTCTATTTATGCATAAAATCTTAGATCCCGTTATAAGGAATATTTCATTGAGACAGATAGCATTTTAAAACATAGTAGGTTTCATGGTTTATTCTTATAATAACTTCATATTTTCATATGAATTACCAATGACATTTTCTCTTATGTTTATCTTACAGAAGAGATTATATTGGGTATACCATTAAGAAATTCTATCAGGTATATGCATATATGTGTATAGAATTTTCAAATTTCTAGTTAATATTAAACTTACGTAATATTTACACACGTATATATAATACTAAGTTATTTTATAAAATAATACTATACATCCGATGGTACCCATCATCAAGCTTATTTCCATGACTTTATTTTATCATTTGATAAAAGTAGTATATTGAAATAAAATTTTGTTTAAATTTATTGAACACAATATTTTGGAGTTTTAAGGATGGATCAATAAAATATTTAAAGAAATGAATTACTCAAAATATGAACTTTCTGGACTCATGGGAATAAATTTATTTTTAACTAGTGGGTTGAACCATAAAGTATCAAAACTTAACTATCAATTTATTGTACATTATATTATTTATTCAAAGAAGTACTTATGGTAAGTAATACAGAGTTTAACGTTCCTAAAATTGATTCTAACTATATTTGAGTAATATACATGTATTGAAATATGCATGTATATCCCATACAATAATAATTTATTTAAAGATATTACAATATTAAAATTGTAATCTGATTTTTTTAAATAAAGTTTTATAAAGGACAAACGTACTAAACACACATTTGATTCAACTATTCTTATGTGTGGCATCAATTTTTAATTCTAGTGTAAAAATTGAATGTTTAGGAACATTTTAACGTGCAAGGATCAAAAATATACAGTATATTAATATCGTATAGTATAATATACTTATACTTATGAGAAGATAGGATTTGTATACATATTCTTAGTAAAAAGATCTAATAGCCTTATTACATTTTAATAAACCCGCGACGGAATTATAACATAAGTGCATATACTATTTTATATATTATTTTACACTTATTAGAATTTATTATACCATGATATTTTATTAAAATTTTAGATATAAAATATATCTTTTACTTACTGTACTATCTTATAGTAAAATATATTATTCATATATCATTGTAAAATGTTTTATCATTATACTAATAATATAAAAGGTACGGACGAACTCAAATATTATGAGTTATAAGATTATAAGTGTAATGTATAAGTCAAAAATGTATTTGACTTACTGTATGAGTCGAATATTTGAAAAATTTTTATATTAGATTTTAGATATCAAATTATTTTCCAGCCGAAAACCGTGTAGGATAGATACCCATATGTACTAGTGGATTTCTATTTTTGGTCAAACTTTAACACCTGTTTGAAAAATGAATATTTTCCTCAAGTATTTAAAGATACTCCAAAGATGTATTACAAAATAATTTTAAGTTTTAAACTAATAAATTATTTTGAGAAAGAACATCTTAATAAAAATAATTAATTTATCGTTTTAGGCAAACCAACAAACCATGTGCTAATATACAAACCAAAATAAAAAACTTCGCAATTACTTAGGGTAAGTTTAACATCCAATTTATCAACTCCACTCATTTACTAATATTGTATTATTTAACTATTATACATCATCCAGTTGACTCGAATATTTTTCTTTATAATTTAGGATACTCAATCCTGTAACTAATATGACTGGTTAATCTTATAATTATTCCCAAGCATAAGACCTATCTTGGACATACCTTAATATTAAAGATTTGTAGAAATGCTTTCAACGTTTAGTTAGGCCTTTCTTACATAGTCCAACCAATCCAAATCTCTTAAAAGCTTTAAATGATTTTATTAAATCATGAATACCCATCATATTCATTTAACCATCTATTTTATTACTAAGTATTTTAATAGAAATCTTTAAGTAATCCCAACATTAATTATTTATACCCATCATATTCATTTAACCATCTATTTTATTACTAAGTATTTTAATAGAAATCTTTAAGTAATCCCAACATTAATTATTTCACAAAATTATGAAAGTATGAAGTCTTATAGTCAACTAGTTATAAACCAGAAAGAATATAATGGAGTGGTAATTTGGTACACCTGGGTTTCAAAACTTGCTTTGGCTAGATCCACTAAAGCAATCTTTTAAAAAAAATTTTTTTTACTATTTCTTAAAATCCTTTTAGTTAATTCAATAGCTTTGGTTTTATTTATTTAAATATAAATTATTTTGAAACAATATTATTAAAACCACAAAGTTTTAAAGTTTTATTCCATATATTTCAATATGTATTTTAAACCAAAGTAAATAATTGGTTCAAAAAAGAGAGTCATAAATATGACTGCTTTGTTAATATCCAACTTAGTTTGATGTATATTATGATATTATTTGAGTAGGTGGTATTAATTATCACAGACAAATTTCTAGTACAAACATTTGGGTACAATCATAAAAATAGATTGATTAAAAACGGCGAACATTGCGACTCATATATATATATATATATATATGTATTTATTACAAACTACAACTGGAATTCAAAATAAACTAGGGATTATACATCCGTAACTTATTTTAATCTATCTATGTTATAGGAGTATTATGCTCAACATGCCTCTATGTAAAGTTTATTCTATCTCCTGCCTCTACTAAGTTGTTATCTAATGAGCGAAGTTCCTTTAAAGTTTCTAGCTCATAGGTGGCATGGTTGCTGGTACTGGTTTGGCCGTTCGATTATTTAATATAAGTTAGCATTTACTGCTGTAGTGGCTAACATATGGAGATTTACCCATTGTTTATCTAATTCATTTTTCCGTAGTAGGTTATTGCCTGTTTCCTGAGTTTGTGCATTTATTTCCTGATTGATTATCGCTCCCTTCGGTTGTGACTTCTTTATTTTTTCTCGACTTTTGCTAATAATCCAATTTCTTTTCTTAGTGGTAAATAGTTTCTTAGACTGTGCTTTACGAATAAATATTCCTTCCTCAATATCTGCTGAGTATCCTGAGGGATTTGGTTGAAATGAGGTTCCCTTATCTTTTGGTGAACTATCTAGTTGACGATAGATATCCGAAATTCTTTGCTTACCCATACTGTAAACTAACAAATAGTCAAATAATAAAAACACATAATCACATAAGTTATTTCCTAACACAGAATTTAAAATTTAAGTGTCAGCAGAACACTTCTTTGGCTTGAACCAGTGGCTAGGCTCTGATACCACCATCTGTCACAACCCCCGACCCTACCCTGGGAGCGGGAGCCGTGAGCCAGTTTTGGTGGTATCGGTGTTTATTAATTTGGCAGCGGAAATTTCATCAGGACCGTAGTTAGGAAATGTTTATCAGAGTAAAACCACCATATTTTATTTTAATAATCATATGGGTAAAACCCAAGTTTCTTATTACAACATACTTATAGGGATAAACCCTACTTTATTGAATTTAAACCATCGTATTTTAGATAACTTTTATAGCCACAGTTTAACAAGCCGTCCGTGCTCTCGAGCTGACTTTTTACTACTTGGCTTTCACATTGTGGTACCTGAAACACGTGTTTAAAAACATTTGTCAGTGGGAAATACTGGTGAGTGAATCCCAGTTTAATCAAGTTTAAATAAAAAGTCACAGTGAACAGTATTGAGAGCGATCACATTATTTATGCCTACACAATTACTCCATTTAGTACTGTCAATCCACTGACTTGTGGGTCATATTACACATTGGCAAACTCATTGTCCAATGGTAACGTATTGTCATCCACGACTTACTACTCACAGTGTAGTACATTTTGTATACAAAACCCCAACATACTGGCAGTAATTGAAGAACTACAAAGACTCAATCACTGCTAAATTTCATAGTTAAACATTTAAGGTTTGGTAAAACATTACCAAAAAGATTAACAAAAAGAGGATAAACTCACAAAAGGAGTTTATAAAAAGAGGATAACTCACATTGCTATCTTAGACTTCGCGTAAGGGTTTCCTGGGAATAATCTATAATTTTCACAAATGTACATAGGTTAGTATAATAACCCTTTTGATAATATTAATGATATTCTCCCCGAGACGGTATTCCAACAACTACGTCGGGCAGAACCACGACAGTTGTTACGGAACCCTAAATCAATCGGGCAGCGTATCTATTATGAAACAGGGGTTATAATATTTACAACGGAGCAGAACCTCGCTAATTAGGGGTATAATACCCGAGTATAATAACTCTAATTCAGAATTTTGAGATTGAGAATGAATTGTGAACGAACTGAAATGAAATCCGATGTGTTCTATTTATAGTGCTGATATCTGGTCTTCTCGCGGCCCGCGTAATACATGGACTGGGCTTACGCGGCCCGCGTTGACTCCGGTCAACTGCGTAGCTTAGCTGGGTCATCAACTAGCTTCTCCGGGTGTTGGGCCGCGCCACCTTTTTAGTCTCTCGCGGCCCGCGTTAGCTTAACAGGTAGCTTACGCGGCCCGCTTGAACTTAATAAAATCAAAGGAATCAGGTCTCAACCTTCATACCGCCCGCGTAAGAATTGGGGTGGGTCTACGCGGCCCGCCTCAACTTACTATTTCTTGTTTTTAATTTATATATTGTATTTCGGGCTCGGTTTTCACGTATGGGATGTATTTTAGAAAGTGTAGGGTGTCAGGGGTGTTTTAGGAAGGTTGTTATATTTTGGGTATCACTTCTGGGTTATTTAATAAAAATATATAGTGCACTCACATTAAGTATAGTGACCCAATTCTACTTTATCCCTACGTCACGAGACAGAACCCCAACGAATTTAGGCATAGCCTTGACATACGTTACGGGGTCCTACGTCAGTCGAACGGGGTATTAGTGATCAAGGGTTAAGACACTTAAAATGGGGCAGGGCTTTATTATTATTATAGGGGGATAATACTAAGAAAATATATATGTATTATAGATTGAGAGAGAGAGTTCGAGAGATGGGCTGAACAATTTGTTAAAGAGCTATGATGCTATATTTATAGCATTTCCAAACCTTGGAGGGTACGGCAACACTTCGACCGAATGTATTTCTATTGGCCACGTATTGATTTAATATTTTCTTTTGTAATTTAATTCTAAGGTTTTCATGCATAATTCTATGGGCCACGTTTACATGCATCATAAAGTTAATTAGTTTATTTATTTTTATTATTATTTTATTAATTTATATATTAATTTAACTGCTTCACTTATTTGGTGCTTATAACTTCTAAACTATGATGTTTCATAAAATAATAAATATGTCATTAGAACGAGAATAATTTTATCTACATTTTGAACCAAGTTTCATTAAAAACAGAGTAGGTTCAAATATAATGTATTTTTATAATTTAATTATTAAACGGTTCCTACGTTTGCCAAAACACTTTATATTTTTATTGGTCAACTTACTCATGATGCATCCTTTTAATAACATAAGTTTATATATATATAAATTTTGGGAATGTTACGGTTTCTTTTCTTATTCCATTATCTTGTTCCGTACGACTACACGCCGGAACATCATTTCTCGATTATGTATTTATCTTATCTGTAATTAATACGATAAGATAATACTCTAAAATATATGACTAATGTAAGCTATACTTACCTTGTATCCGGATTATGCTCTTTTCCGCGTATACGATCCGTTTGACCCGCTTCTTTCCCCAAGCCTCCATCTAGCTTGTCAAGAGTCAAACTAGCATCATAATTCGTAAGATGGTTAGATTAGTCATCATTATTATGACTATTTCATCTTACGGATTTTATGTCGAAACTTCTATTCGACTTCATCATAGGTTAGTTCGACTTTCTAAAGTCAACTACCTTTAATCATATAATATGCGCGATTAAGGCAAATCAACATTATGATTAGAACCCGTTTTATCTCATATCTCATGTAATTAGTCAAGCTAGCCAATTACGCGTTTCACTCAAATTTCAACATTTTAGTTCTCATTTAGGCATTTTAACAAACACCTAATGGGCATAATTCTACACATTTGCTAACTAGTTCATAACTAGTCATTTTTATCAAGATTAACATCAAAATTCAACCACTATCACTTATGATCAAATACTCAAACTTGCAAATTGTTTAAGTGTCTTGTTTCTACTATCAAATATGATGATCTTAAACATGTGCATATCATCATCTTCTCTACATAATCAAAACCCACTTGTCCAAGTGTGGTAAATCATCAAATTATTCAAATCATAGCAATTTTACTTCAAATTTCTACTTAGGGTTTGTTCCTAAGCAATAACACTTCATTAATTCGGCCATAGCCTCTATGATTCATACATAGATCGCATCATGTAAGGTTAACAAATTTTCATAACTTCATGAATGTTAGGAATTCGACATACCTTACGATCCCCTTGACTTGGTGATCGTTTCTATGTATTCAAATCTGAATTTGGCCTTCGATTGATACTCCAATTTGAAGGTTTTGTTGAGTTAGGGTTAGCTCCCATGGAGCTTGTCTCCTGATCGATTAGAACACGCACACACTTAGTGTGTGTGGTGTTTTATTTTCTTTTTGTTTTATAAATTAACCTTTTTTTTCCAATTGTCTAACTTTGGTCCCTCATGTTTGGTTAATTATTAAGTAGGTTACAACCTACTTATTTTAAACCCATATTCCCTCTTATTAACCAGGTTAAACACTCCTAGTTAACTTGGTGCGTTCGGGAATATTTATGACTAAGTTTATTTTAAGTCCCGTTAACTCGGGCTTCTTGTAAACTTTATTTTCTTAAAAGCTTTTATTCATGTTTTATTTAATATTAGGTTTATTGATTTAAATCCTAATATTTTCCGGGTTACTTTTACCGCCAACGGTATTTTACCCGTCTTTTAGTATTAACGGGGTTTGATTACCAAACCCGTTTTCGGGGTGTTACAAGTCTACCCCCCTTAAAGAGGTTTCGTCCCTGAAACCTTTCTTACGTAGTTCTTTAGGATTAACTTTACGGGCTTAGTTTCGGCAACTACTAGAGCATTGCTCACAATTAACAACCTTACTAGAAAAGTAGGGTAGTGTGCTTTTGGTTTTAAGGCGTACGACGTATGCGCCTTTCACGTGTAAGGCCTCGTAGGCCATTACTTTCAGTGTGTATTTCTTATTTTAGTCACTTATTTGACCGAGTTGTCATCTGATCACTCGGTTGTATTTATTTTCAACATGTTTGCTTCAAGCTAATCTTATTTCAACAGGCGCTCTATAAAAGTCGTAACACTATTCCGACTTTAAAAAGGTTTTACTTGCTAGACTGATTAGTCGCCGTCACCTTATTCCCCGTCTTTCGGGTATATCTTATTACCAACCCGGACTTTTATGTGTTTTCTGATTTTCATATCTCGTAACTCACATTACGACTTGATTGTATTCTATATCACTTTTGTAACCGTGATCACATCACGTCATGTTTAAGTCTATTTCAACTTTTCATTATCGAAATCTTTCCTTCGAATGTATCACCTTGCACCTATCGGTGTTAAGATCTATATTCCTTGATATTAATCATTTTCCGAATTTGTTTCATAATATTCACATTTGTTAAAACATTATTTCTCACTAAAATTGTATTTTAGTTTCACGTTTTCTCTTTAACTCATGACAATTCCAAGGAATTTACGTCCAAGGGTTTATCCCCCTCCGTTGTCTTTTCGGTAATGACTTCACCCATTCTTGTGACGTAATACAATTTAAATAATTGTGAATTCTTTTGTCATTTAACGCTACCGTTATCCAGCTTGCGCTTACTCATGCCATCCGGCATTATATTATATTCAACCCGTTTGACTTATTCATGTGAAATTTTATCATTTATGGATGTCAAACTTCATTCTTTGTTCGACCCGTTCAACTTTAGAATAGTTGAACATGATTTATCAAAATTTCTATTTACATCATCTTGTCGTCTTTAAGTCTTGACTCCAAAACCCGAGTCTTTTAACTTTCCATCCGAGTTCCCGTTTCTCGGTCTACGCATGTGTTTAAATCCTTACCCATCAACCGGGTGTTTTGCCGAAGTCGTTGTTATTGCAACCCTTCCGGTATGCATTAAGACTTCGCTTCACTTTTCCGACTTTGTCCTCAAGTTTGACGTTTTACAAAAACGGCCCGTTAAGAGGCATTTTTGCATTCTCCGGGTTCGAGTGTAAGTACACCCCCTCCCAATGCATATCTAAATCATTTTACATGTTTGCATTCTCTGGGTTCGAGTGTAAGTACACCCCCTCCCAATGCATATCTTAATCATTTTACATTAATCTTTGTCCCTTCACTCGGGCTCATTATCCTAACGTAATACGCTTCCGTCACCCGGCTGTGCGTTTACATTATTATCAAATATTTTGCTCATTTGATTCATTTGGGTACTTTTTAATTTGTCCCACTCACCCCGTCCTTACTACATCGGGTGTAAGCATGTCCATCATAAAAAGTTCATGGTACCACGTGCTCACCACTTACTTGGCCAGAGTAAGCGATCAATACCTGGTATACATGACCTTTTTATAATTTTCACATTACACCCCGTGTAAGTAATGCCTCTATTTGTTTCTCTTGGAAACAATATCCCGGATAGGTTTTCTATTCGGGTTTTTTCCAAGTTTTTAATCTACATATGCAACTTTCAACCTCTACGTATTTGTTGCATATTACTTTTCACGTAATAATTTAAAATGCGCACCTGTAAATGCTTGCCCTAACGGGCTTTCTATGTCGTTAACCCTGTTCGCGATCGTCACGTGATTTAGGTCCTTGATGAGTATGCTCTGCTTGTCATACCTCGGACCGCTCCACCGTCGTATCCGTAACTTGTTAAACTCTCGCTATCTTCCGATGCAAGTGTCCTTCAATGAAAACATTTACAAGAATTAGTAACATCAACTTCAATAATCGCCCGTATTATAATACAAGGCTTTTCTACTATACGCGTCATCGCGCACGATTTCGTCAACTATATTTATCATTTAATTGAGGTAACGTGTATCACACGATAGCCCTATGTGTTGTTTACAACACTTTAGCATGCTAAACTATTAACATACATGTACTTACCGGATTTGCGATCAAGCCTCGAACCGAACACAAATCTTTATTAAGAGCATAAGGCTTAAGTCCAAGCATGGTTTTCCTCACCATACTTGAATCTCTTAAACCAGGGCTCTGATACCAACTTGTAAGACCCTCAATCCATTTTAATCAATTAACCAATAAATTTCGATTCTAATAGTGTATTAAGATTAAACGTACATTTAAAAATGCGAGTTTGTTAAAACATTCTACTAAATAAAACATTCCAACATTTTGTAATTTAATTCGCCGTTTGAAACGTGACGACAAAAACTATTCGCGGAAGCTTTGATCTCGTGTCTTCGGTTCTTCGTTGAGCTTGATCATCATCCGACGCCCTAAGGTATACCTACATTTCAATAGACGTGAAATGAGTTAGTCACACGCAATCTATAAGTGTTTAATCAAGTTCGAACACATGAATGAAACAAGATAAACAGTTTTATTTTGCTAGATAATAAGCCCCTCACTGGGTGTAATAGACATCTTCCTTGTCTTCTATAATCGACCACCATAAAAATTATTTATGATAGTTATATGACACACATAAACAATTTCGCTACGCCAAATATCAACAAAACCACCCAATAATAAAGGTGTATTAAGATCATTAGGAATTAGCATAATTGAAACTATGCTTTTAAACGAATCCGATTAACTAAAACATGCAAAACTTCAACAAAATATTGGGCACTACCGTAAGGCAGTACAATTCCAGCGTAACAACTTCAGTCGCTACCGTAAGTTACGGTAGCCACCGTAACTTACGGTAGCTCAATGGGCAGAAGGTTTTGCAGCTAATGCTGCAATTTCCCAGCTCCGATTCTTTTTATGAAAATGTGCATAACTTTCAATCTACACATCCGTTTTACGCGATTCTTTTTCCTACGCGTCCGTAATTTAATTCTCCATCTTATGGAGTTAAAATCCAACATCCGAATTAACAAAATTTCAGACTTTTAAGTCTTCGGCTTATTACCCTTTTTACCAAATTTTGACCCGTTTGTGATTTTATCAAACAAACATGTTTATTTGATCTTTAAACTCATGAAATTCATAATTTCAATATCTTCTATCATATTAATCTCAAATCTCAAATCACGGATTTCTTACTTAATAAACCCGTTTACGCTCAAAGATAACCGAATATCTATATTTTATCCTTGTCTAACTCTTATAGAACCTCAAGTTCTACATGATGAGTTGAATCATTATACAAACCTGGCTCGGATCAATATATTGACCCGTTTCGATACCTTGCCTTAGTGGTGTTAGTGCATGCGTCTGTCAACTTCGTCTTGTATCGAGTCTTGTACATAGAATGATAGATCAGGGTGCGATGTACGAGAAAATATCAGATTTTAGGGTGTTTAAGTTGTAATTTCGCTTGAGGGAGGAGATTCCGCTTGAAAGTGACATGAGTCATTTCAAGCGAAATCAACTTAAGTAATTTCGCTTGAACTGATACCTTGTCACATTCAAGCGAAATCAGGATGCATATATATAGGTCATTCCAAGCGAAATCTGTATCATTCATTCCGGTTTGTACAATGAAGTGCTGCCGAAGTGTCGTCTCGCTATAAAACGTTTGATAATCAATACTACGATAGTTTTAAGTGATAATATTGCTGAATTGACCTCAGAATGTCTGTTTCCGCCTTTCATTCTGAGTAAAAGTCTTCTGATCGACTCGTTTGGGTCTTAAAACGATCTTACAAGTGGTATCAGAGCTCAGGAAGAAGAGTTCTTACCAATTCAGCCGAAAATTCTGATTTCTACACCTTCTTTTTTCAAAATTCAAAACTTTTCACGGTTAAAATCGGCTATAATTCTCACAGATTGTGCGCATTAGTGTTTTAACTAATCCTTGAGAAAATTGGACCTAAAATCGATCTAATTCAGGTAAAAAATTGAGTTTCCGCTTGAAAACATGTGCGAGATGATGATGTCAGCAGCTCTTCAAGCGAAATCTGTCTCTTATTCCGCTTGAAACTGGTTATTTCGCTTGAGAAATTGTCTGATTTCGCTTCAAACTTGCTATTACGCTTCAAAAGGGTTATTTCGCTTGAACGATTCAAGCGTAATCAGGTATTTCGCTTGAAAGGAGTGTTTCAGCTTGAAAGTTGTGTTTTCGCTTGAACTAGGTGATCTCGCTTAAAAGAGGTTTCGCTTGAGAAGGTTAATTTCGCTTGAACAGACTGATTTGTGAACTTTGAACATCCGAAACATGGACGAGGAATTTTATAATGCATTCGCTACACCGGTTACCCCGATTACTTTGGCACAGAACACTATGTTGGAAAATGAGACGGGGACGATGCAAAAACCGCCTAAACTCATGAACATCGAGGAGTATAAAGGTTGGAAAGGACGGTTTGAGAACTGGGTTCAAGCAAATTATCTAGATGCTTGGGAATGTGTCGAGACGAAATACATTAGACCGACGAATGATGACGAAGAGGTTGTTCCAATTAAAGATCTAAGTGCCGATGCTAGAAAGAAATACAAAGATGAGAAAATGATGCTAAGTCTTTTACAACAAGCTGTGAAGGAAGATATCTTGGTTCTATTGCAACACAATGGAACTTCTTACTCAATCTGGAAAGCATTAAGATCGAAGTTTCATGGAAGCCAAGAGATGGTAAAGAACAAGAAATCACTTTTGAAGAAAGAGTTCGATCTGTTTCGTTGTTTGAAAAATGAAAGCACAAAGCAAATTATTGAGAGACACTGCAATCTGCTAGCTAACATGAAGAGGTTGAGCATCGAGAAAGATAATGAAGAATTGATCGAAAAGCTAGCTGATGCATTGCCATATGAGACTTGGGGTACATATCTCATGATGCTCAGGAACAAGAAAGGGTTTAGCAGTCTGACATTGAGCAAATTTATTGAAAAGATTGAGGCTCAGGAGATGGAACAGAGAAAGGTTATAAGAATGAAAGATTTCGATGGTGAACAAGACATCGGACTTTATTACAAAGGTGGTGTTAGTGATAAATCTACCAATTTGTCACCAAAGGTAGAGACTGCTTACAATGCAAAGAGTTCTTCCGGAGGTTCATCAAAAGGATCTAACAGCAACACAAGTTTTTCATCATATCCATCCTTTGATCCGAACATTTCAACAACAAAGAATGGCAAAAAGCTACAATGCAACATTGTACTAAATCTGGAGAATGATGAAGATTATTCAGCAGAAATTGCTAAGAGTCACATGTCTTTGTTGGGAACTGTGTTGGAATCTTATGGTAGTTTTGTTGCAGGTCGGATCGGGAATCCAATGCTTACGAAAGAGGATTATGATCAGATTGATGCTGAGGAAATGGAATTGATGGATATTAAGTGGTGTTTGGCAAGTGTGTTGAGACGAGCTGAGAAATTTAAGCAAATCACAGGAAGAGATGATCTATGTGAAGCTAATATTTCTACTTTGGGTTTTGATAAATCTAAAGTCACTTGTTTTCGTTGCAGGGAAAAAGGACACTTTAAGAGGGAGTGCAAAAACCGTGAAGCAAGTGGAGCTCAAAATCCGTTCAACAACAACAATGATTACTATCGGAAAGCGATCTATCATCAAGTTGCTCAACAACAACAAGAACCACAAGTGGCTCATGGAAGAAAAGTGATTGAAGAATCTTCAAAGAGAGCTTGTATGGTGAATCAGGACAAATATATCTCAGCTGACAACAAAGCTTGCCTAATCAATCAAGATGATGAAAAATTACCTGAAGGTTTTAGCTGGGCAAATTTCAATTGGGATGATTATGATCCAAGCAAAGATTCAAATCACAAAGCATATGTTGCTCGAGTTGAAGAAGATAGTGATGATGATCGTGAGTATTGGTCAAGAAAAATGGCAGATCATTTGAAAATGATGGCAGAAAGTGATAGTGATGATGTTAAATCACAAAGCAAAAGAAAAAGGTCAAAACACCAGTCAGCAGTGATGATGAGGCTGTTCCAGTGATAAAGAAAAAGATGAAGGAAGTACCAAAGTTCAAAGTTGATGAAGAAGTTGATGCTAAAAAGATTCCTGTGAAGTGTGACACTTGTGAAGCTATAAAGAAGCAGAACAGCACATTGATTTATAACTTGAACAGTTTGAAGGAATCTTATGATGTCCTGAACAAAGCTATGAATCAATACAATCAAACAAGTGAAGAACAGGCAACAGTAATGAAGACACTTCAGGGAGCTTTTATGATTAAGCAAAAAGTTGTGAACAACTACATTGAGAAGTGTGCTATGCTAGAACAGAAACTCGAAACTCAAAGAATTGAAACTGAAAGAGTAAACCGTTTGTTAAAAAGTTACTCATGTACTTCTTATGTTATTGACAGGATTTATCCAACAGTAGAAGGCATGAAGGCGTTTGAGGAAGATGAGACTTCTGAGGCAAAGGATTCTGAAGAAACGAAAGTTTCTGAAGAAAAGATTCCTGAAAAGAATAAAGCAAAGAAGAAGGATACTAAAGTGAATGATTCTGGTAAGAAACAAAGTTTCAGTTACAACAAGTGTCCACCCCCGCTTGAAAATGGATATTCTCCGAGAAATCCAAATTCAGAAAGAGTCCAAAAGGCAACAAATTTACAGTGGGAGTCGGAGTCTTCAGTTAATTTGCCAGAAAATATTGATGTGACGTTTACATCATCTGACACTGATCATGAGTCTGAGTTAATAAAGAAAGTAGTCGATCAGGTGTTGGATAAAGATGAAACTGAGGAGTCAAAGTTGGAGTCAAACTCAGAGTCAAAGTCGGAGTCAGAGTCAAAGTTTGGTTCTGAAAGTTCGAGTTCGACAGTCAACAGTTCAAAATCATCAGTCAAAAGGGTTTACTACAAAGAATTCCTGTTATCAAAATCTAATTTGAATGACGAAACGTTTAAAGTTGCATATACTTTGAATGATTCTGACAAATTATATTTTGATGAAGAATTTCCAATAAGAGGTGTTAAACCAGAAATGATTAAAAAGGTTTTAAAACTAACAGAAATTAACATTTCTGAAATAAAAGATGTAAATCTTAATGATAAACCTAAAAAATACACCTCAAGAGTTCAACAAAGAGAAAATAAGAAAAAGGGTTACAGTTCTGGTTCTGGTTTTCAAAAGAAACCAAACCACAACGGTAATTTCAAAAAGAAAGGTTTGGGATTTATTCTTTCAGAAAAACAGAAAAATGAAAAATATGTTCGTGATTTTAAATAAAAAATGATATTTGTTTCAGGTACATCTACGGAAGAAGAGAAAGAAAATATATTCAGAAACCAGTCAAACAAAGAATTCCTTGCAAAGAAGCAAGAAGAGTTGAAGGTGGCTGATCAAATGAAAGAAACGAGAACTTGTTTCAAATGCAACACTGTTGGACATATTGCCAAAGATTGTTCCAAGGCAATAAAATCAAAACAGGGAGTTTCTCGTAACTTGAAAGAAAAAAAGGTTGAGTTTGAATCACCAATTGACAGAACTAAACTGTTCAAAAATTCAACTTTTGAAATTGGTGAAAGTTCAAACAGATTTTACAAGAAAAAGGGAAATCTTGACAACCAGAAATGGATTGTTAAGAAATCTGATGGTAGTTCTAGCAATGATTCTGATTCTTCAAAATCAGAGGAGCTATCTTCTGGCGATGAATCTGATTCCACAAAATCAGAGGAGCCACAAATTGAGATTAAATGTGAAAAGTCAGTGCCAATTGTGGATGATGTGAATTTTCCATCACTTCGGGCTGAAAATTTTAAAAAGAAAGTTGGAAAAGTTGAGATTTCAAATCAATTCTTCTCTGAAAAGAAAGAATTTGATATTGAAAAAGCTTTTAACTCCAAAGTTCATAACATTTTTGGAAAAATGGTTGACGGGAAGGTCAAAGGTGTGAAGGAGTTTTACGAGAAGAAGACGAAGAAAGATAAAGTTGAACCATCCCTGGTTTGTGACTGGGATGGTACATACTATGAACAGTAAGTCTCTGGACTTGCCGGAGCTCCCAAGTTGGTAATCGTGGAGCATGAATCGGCATCTTTCTTATGTTTTTGAAATTTGAAAATTAGTCACAAGTATGACATGCCGGAACTCCCAGGTTGATAAGTGAGGAGTAGGAATCGGCATCTTGAGAATTCAACATACATATGGTAACTTACAAGTGGTATTGGTTGGTAAGCCATGTGGTTGAAAGAAAAATTGGTTGAAAAAGGTTTTTACCTACAAGTGGTAAAATCAAGGTCATTAGTTTGAAATTGATTGGACTATTATTACAAGTGGTAAATCAAGGACATTAAATTGTACTTGTATTTTCCTACAAGTGGTTGGAAAACAATGTGATGAACCAAACCCCTAACCTTCTAATGGTAAAATCAATCAACAAAACTTATTTTCCGGAAAAACCATTTGATTAAAACAAACTTAAGTGTTTTGAAATCACAATGGGAAAATAGTTTGTTGTGAGGGAGGGTTCTGATTGTTTATGCCAAGTGGATGGCGAATTGAAGCGATTTGATATCGGTTGTCATTATATTGTATAGTTTGTTTTCATATTTTCTAAAATGTGTTTGCATTTTAGGGGGAGTAAAAATTTCAGAAAATCCAAAAACATTTCAAAAATTTGAAAAAGGCAAAAACATGAAAAAATGTAAAAACGAATTTTGTTGTATAAAAGAGGAAATGATAGTACATCAGTTGGACTGTCACAGTATGCTAAAGAAATATAAAGTCAAAATGTGATAAACGGTCTCACTAAAGATGTGACGGTAGACTCAGCTAGACTAGTAGATTTGCGAGAACGATACAATCCTAAATGAAAAAGTCTAGTTCTAGTGGGAAACATGGTCAAAAGCATAGTACTTAGTTTTGTCCTTCTTGATTGTGTGCCTACTCAGTAATCGCTGATTGTCGAAAGACATAAAACTGGTTAAGTTTGTGAATTTTCACAACTTTGCTGAAAAAGTCGCTGTGATTGTGTATTTCATTTTGCAAAGATTTAAACTTGTTTTATTTCTTTATTTTGTTTAAGCATTGGACATCCTCTGCGTATACGGAAGTATCGACCTGGATGTTAGTGCCTAAACGTTCTGCTTTATTTTCTTTGGTGTTTCGTTTAAGCTTTGGATCACCTCTGCGTATACGGGAGTATCGATCTGGTGGTTAAAGCCTAAACAATTTCAACTTGTTTTATTTTTCTTATTTTGTTTAAACATTGGACTTTCTCTGCGTATCGAAAGATCGACCTGATTGTTAATGTTTAAACATTCTACTTTGTTTTCGCACAAATCATAGTTGATGAAAGTTTAAAGGAATTATTTGAGTCAGTGTATTGCATGATGAGGGGATATGCTGAGATCGTGGGGTCCATAAGAATTTAGTGCAAAATTAATATACCTTAACGTATTGGTAAGCATTTCGAAAGTTTTTAGATTGAGTTTAAGAGGACAACAATATCGTCAATCTACGTGAATTGTTTAGAACTTAAAATGTTTAAAGCTTAACGGTGTTGGTGATTTGTCTCAAAAACTGATATGATCCTCTTACACAAACTCACAAAAATATTGTTTTTAAATATTTATTTACTGCATTTCATTTCATGTTATTTTAAAATCCAAAAAGATTTTTGGTGTGTTTTAGCATAAATTTTGAAAAATTCAAAAGATTTTCGACAACTGATGTTGGAGAGCTGATTTTCAAAATTCTAAGTGCTAAACATGATGAGCATGTGGTGAGGGGGAGTTTGTGTTGAAATGAGAAAATTTTGAAATGAAGATTGATATTCTTGCAAGTGGTTCATCAGAGACTATAATTGTTGAATCATTCTAAGATTTGTTCTACATATGATTATCAGAAAATTTATTTTTGGATAAAGATTGTATAGGTAAGCCAGGTTTCGATACCTAAGGACTCTGAGTGATAGAGAGCCAGGTTTCGATTCTAAATCTGTGGAAAGTATGAACCAGGTTGTGATTCTAAAACTGTTGATGCTAATGAACTTAAGGAATCAAGAGATCTGATCAAGAGAATTAGAAAGCTCGAGAGCCAGACTCAGATCCTGGAGTTTATTAGTATTCGAGGGAGAAGAATCTGTTGGTGCTGAAGATAGAGCTAGAGATCTTGGAGATTAAGAGAAGAGAGAGATTGAGGATACTTACAGCGTCAGATACTTCAAAGAGTTCAAGAGGACTGATAAAGACTGAAGATGCGAAGACTCGACACTGAAGACTCGTCAACATTCGAGAGGGAGTCTGTTAGTGCATGCGTCTGTCAACTTCGTCTTGTATCGAGTCTTGTACATAGAATGATAGATCAGGGTGCGATGTACGAGAAAATATCAAATTTTAGGGTGTTTAATTTGTAATTTCGCTTGAAGGAGGAGATTCCGCTTGAAAGTGACATGAGTCATTTCAAGCGAAATCAACTTAAGTAATTTCGCTTGAACTGATACCTTGTCACATTCAAGCGAAATCAGGATGCCTATATATAGGTCATTCCAAGCGAAATCTGTATCATTCATTCCGGTTTGTACAACGAAGTGCTGCCAAAGTGTCATCTCGCTATAAAACGTTTGATAATCAATACTACGACAGTTTTAAGTGATAATATTGCTGAATTGACCTTAGAATGTCTGTTTCCGCCTTTCATTCTGAGTAAAACTCTTCTGATCGACTCGTTTGGGTCTGAAAACGATCCTACAAGTGGCCGCTAAGTAATAGCGACATAAATATCCACCCGATATTTATTCCTGTAACCATACAACTCGACAAACCGTTAGTCGATATTGTCAAAGGGTGATATTTTCACCTTTTGACCCGTTTGGTCTAAATGACCGCTTATATTGGCGAGATGAAGTTTATTACCATCTCGTCTACACGACTCGCCCCGGTTTACACCGCGCGGTCATTTTAATTATAAATCATTTCTTAACGCTTTTTGGCCTATTAAGGCTTAAGTAACAAAGTGTCTTTCAAAACCAACAGTTATTGTCAACGAGTGACCAAATTACCGTTTTACCCTTATTGTTTGTTTTGGTTTACCATATTAGGTAACCATCAAAAGCTCATTTTCCATTCGATTATATCATGATCGAATTACTGATTTAACTACTTTTTAACCATCATACGGTTTCTTTTCTTATTCCATTATCTTGTTCCGTACGACTACACGCCGGAACATCATTTCTCGATTATGTATTTATCTTATCTGTAATTAATACGATAAGATAATACTCTAAAATATAAGACTAGTGTAAGCTATACTTACCTTGTATCCAGATTATGCTCTTTTCCGCGTATACGATCCGTTTGACCCGCTTCTTTCCCCAAGCCTCCATCTAGCTTGTCAAGAGTCAAACTAGCATCATAATTCGTAAGATGGTTAGATTAGTCATCATTATGATGACTATTTCATCTTACGGATTTTATGTCGAAACTTCTATTCGATTTCATCATAGGTTAGTTCGACTTTCTAAAGTCAACTACCTTTAATCATATAATATGCGCGATTAAGGCAAATCAACATTATGATTAGAACCCGTTTTATCCCATATCTCATGTAATTAGTCAAGCTAGCCAATTACGCGTTTCACTCGAATTTCAACACTTTAGTTCTCATTTAGGCATTTTAACAAACACCTAATGGGCATAATTCTACACATTTGCTAACTAGTTCATAACTAGTCATTTTTACCAAGATTAACATCAAAATTCAACCACTATCACTTATGATCAAATACTCAAACTTGCAAATTGTTTAAGTGTCTTGTTTCTACTATCAAATATGATGATCTTAAACATGTGCATATCATCATCTTCTCTACATAATCAAAACCCACTTGTCTAAGTGTGGTAAATCATTAAATTATTCAAATCATAGCAATTTTACTTCAGATTTCTACTTAGGGTTTGTTCCTAAGCAATAACACTTCATTAATTCGGCCATAGCCTCTATGATTCATACATAGATCGCATCATGCAAGGTTAACAAATTTTCACAACTTCATGAATGTTAGAAATTCGACATACCTTACGATCCCCTTGACTTGGTGATCGTTTCTATGTATGCAAATCTGAATTTGGCCTTCGATTGATCCTCCAATTTGAATGTTTTGTTGAGTTAGGGTTAGCTCCCATGGAGCTTGTCTCCTGATTGATTAGAACACGCACACACTTAGTGTGTGTGGTGTTTTATTTTCTTTTTGTTTTATAAATTAACCTTTTTTTCCAATTGTCTAACTTTGGTCCCTCATGTTTGGTTAATTATTAAGTAGGTTACAACCTACTTATTTTAAACCCATATTCCCTCTTATTAACCAGGTTAAACACTCCTAGTTAACTTGGTGCGTTCGGGAATATTTATGACTAAGTTTATTTTAAGTCCCGTTAACTCGGGCTTCTTGTAAACTTTATTTTCTTAAAAGCTTTTATTCATGTTTTATTTAATATTAGGTTTATTGATTTAAATCCTAATATTTTCCGGGTTACTTTTACCGCCAACGGTATTTTACCCGTCTTTTAGTATTAACGGGGTTTGATTACCAAACCCGTTTTCGGGGTGTTACATAAATCCTTTCCACACACCTTAATCATTCTCAAGTTCTCTTATTTCTCTCAAATCTTTTAAGCAAGGCAATGAACTTCTAAGAGTTCTAAGTGAGTTTTTACCCACTGTTTCTCTCATTTCCCCCTTCTTTTCTTTTATGGACTTCTTGGATAACCTCTAGGAAGGTTTCCACAAGTTTGCCATGGCAAACTAAGGTGGAACCTTGTGACAACTGGTAATTAACGCCTTCTAATTACGTGATTAACAAACATTTAAGGCGATAATAAATAGTGTTTAAAGCACGAATTAACTTAATTAGGCTTGTGGAATGCCTAGGAACACTTATTGACGTTGCGGTGCGCGTATGGTAATTTTGATGAAGAACTGAGTAACGATAAACGACAACGAACTAATGCCGTACAAAATACTGACCACGCCAACAAATACGAAGTTTATACGTATAACTTATACATACGAATGTGGTTTTGCGATAATATTATCCTTTCAAACGACACAAAGCGCAAACGTGAATGAAAACGCGGAAACAGTGACGCGCCGACAATCAACGACAAAACGGAAGCACCAGACTCGAATTTCCATCTTGATATTAATATATTATGATATATTTAACTTCGTTTTTAAATTTTATTACCCGTAGTTGGAAACGAATCGAAAAACGGGTTAGAAACGACGGACAAGACTTTTTCACGATTTACCGCGGCTAAGCGAACGAACGCGTCTATTAACGCCATTTGACCCTAAAACACTATCTTACGACAATTTATGACACTCGGTTGCGAAAACGACGCTAAAAACAATTCGGGCCGCACGAAAGGGGCTTGTGGGCCTGGGGCCCAAACCCACTTAAATAAACCTAGTATAAATATGCCCACTAAACTTCAAAACCCTAAATCAATTCTTCTTCTTACCTGCGCACACAAACACAGTGCCCACCCTCTCTCTCTTTCATCTAAACATAGACAAATAAAAGAAACAAAAATTAAAACCTTCATTCTCACTTTTAACTTTCAGCCGCCACTCTCGTGATCTCTCTCTCTCTCTCTCTCTCGTTACAGGTCCGGCGACTGGAGCCAGAGGTGCCGGCCGAGCTCCGGCGCCATCTTTTATGGTTGTCGCACACCTCCACTCCTCCTCGAACACATCCATAGCCGCTCACACCCACACCGGACTAGAGATCGAAGAGAGAGAGAGGACTGTAGAGAGAGAAACAGCAAGGGAGAGAGAGATCAGGATGGAGAAGCAGTGCTGGTCACCCCTCTATGGTGGTGCGATAGTGTGCAGACGACGGAGCCGTCGCTCCGGTGACCAGAAACGCCGCTACGGTGGTGGTGAAGATGATGAGACGATGAGGGCGATGAGCGATGAAGAAGATGATGGTGGTCGGTGACGGCGGTGGTATGCCTACAGCGACGGACATGCGGCTCCGGTAAGTGATTTTGCTTGAAACCTTGTGTCACGACTTGGATCGATTTCATTTCAGTTTCATTTTGACACTTAGGGGTTCGAGTAAAGGTTGATGGTAGCCGTAGGGGTTCCGACGACAGTGGTACCAACGGTTGAGAACGAGGGTGGTGATGGCAGATTTGGGTATGGGACTATGTAATGTCTTCAAGCACATCAGTGGGTTCCGGATTCAGAGTCGGGTGTCGCTATTCAGGTTAGGCTATGGTTCGAATCAGTTCGAGTGGTTCGAGTTTCGCGACCCAGTCAGTTTCGTCAAATCTGTTCGGTCAACAGCGGTCAACTCTGGTCAATCAGTCAACTCGGGTCAACTGCCGGTCAAACCTAGTCAACGAATGGTCAACATGAGTCGAATGCAGTCAATGGTTATTCCGAGACTCGGTAAACTATTACGACGCGAAATTTTTGAATTTATAGTTATATACTTTTAGTTGGTTAAGCGACCGAGCTCGAACTGATTCGTTTAGAAATTTAGTTACGTTTTGATATCATTGACGAGAATATATATATATATATATATATAGGGGAAGGATCCACTAAAAAGTGAGTTTTCCCTAAGTAGCCTAAGAAGGGATCTTAACCATCCATTTATCTAATCAAGGGCCACAAGTTGTTTTAGGTTAAAAAATTCCATTCAAGGGTATTATAGGAATTTTCCAGTTCAGATATTCTAGAATCCCTGAAATCGCAATTTAGATTCAAAACCTGTACTGGTTTCCTCTGATGTGACGATCAAAATCCATCAACAAAATCATCACATTCGATAAAAAAAAAACAATCCAGATCGAGAAGGTTCTCGATTACGTCAGACGTATCTGCTTATTTGGTGAGTTCTTCGATTCCTTTGCCAAGAAACAAAATCATCTTCGATTACTTTGATAATGTACTGATTCTTTGCTATTTTGATTGTTTGATTCTTGTATTATTGTATGATTGTACCGTTTTTACTTGTAATTATACTTATAGAAACCCTAGAATTCAACAATAAAGAATATAACATGTACTGTATTTTTCACATGGAATTTGAAAAAAAGTACGTTCTTATTTACCGTTAATTTGTCTCAACCTAGGGTTTTACATCGATACATCCACGATATGCTACATATTAGACCTGATAAACTACTAATTTCACGAATTCAATGTGATCTAGGTACCGTGTTAACAGTTTTTTGGAGTTTGTTTGTTGTTTACTTGATTGAGAAGTGATTTTGGTGTTTATTGCTGTTCGAAGTGTTTTTAGGCTTTTGATTAAAAGTGACATTTGAGGTTTAGATGAGGAAAACTAGTATAAGAATAGCCAAAGTGACATTTGAGGTTTAGATGAGGAAAACTAGTATAAGAATAGCCACATGACCACAATCTGATGTTTTGGAAATTGCATCTGATTGTACTATATCACATGGAACTTTGCTTGTATTAATAGCTTGTACACATGATGCGTGTAATATGTACCGATTGTAATTACTTATTGTGGTCGTTGAAATTGATTTTGGAAATTGCATCTGATTGTAGTGTATCACATGCAACTTTGGCTTGTACACATGATGCGTGTAATATGTACTGTCTGATTATAATATGTTATGTATTTTAATTTATTGACCCAATCTTTTGACCTTCTCAGTAAACATGATGCGTCTAAGAAGCTCTTTAGATGATGATTTCGAAACACCACCATCAAAAAGGTTCACACGAGAAACAGAAAAGAAAGAAGGGACTAGTAAACAAGGCAACTAATGCTTCAGTTAATGGTATGCATAACATAAGTAAAATGATATGGTTGTACTGAATATGATGTTTGTTTCGTTTTTCTGTGAGTTTGATTTAGTTTGTTTTTGTTTTGTGTTTCCCTTGCATTACATAACATATACTATATTTTAACCTTGATACAGTGAACATGACGCGTATAAGAAACTCTTTAGATGATGATTTTGAAACACCACCGCCAAAAAGATTTAAACGAACAACAACAAAGAAAGGAGGAACCAGTGAAACCAAGGCATCTAGTGCCTTTGTACAATACAAGAAAAAGAGAATTCGTATCCGCAACCCCCCATTAACGTTTTGTGAGCTACTTGAAGGATTAACTGCTGAACAAGAGCATAGTATCGATGCTATAGGATTTGCAAGCATAAAGTCGTTTAACATAAAATCTCTACCAAGTCGTCTAGGATATTGGTTGTTATCAAACTATAATCCAAGCGACAACATATTGAACTTGGGCTCACATATTATCAAAATAACACAGAGAACTAGTCCACCAAACACTTGGGATTCCAATGGGAAAAGTACATCTGACAGAAAAGAAAAAGCCTTCAAGGAAAGATCCAGTTTTAGCAGAATTTAGAAGACAATTTGACCCTTCTCTCCCTTTTAAAAAAATACCTACTGTTAGAGATGTTCTTGATAAAGTCAAATCATCTAAGAATTTAGGAATATTATTCAAACTCAACTTTTTAGTACTATTCAATACAATAATAGGGGAAATGTGCCAGGGCTCAACGGTAAACATGAAGTTCCTTACATCGTTAAAAGAAGGAACATATATCAAATCAATGGACTGGTGTGCCTATATAATCACCTGTTTGGACAGAACAAAAAGAAAATGGAATGGAAAACAACACTACAATGGACCTCTTACATTTCTTATGGTACGTTGAAACAATATAAGACTATTATTTTTTCTATAAATAATGGAATGCACTAACATTGTACTACTTTGTTCAACATATGTTATATGCTCATGACACTTACAAAAGAAGCAATCGTAAGGAGAAAGGGATCCCAATATCGTATATTAAGGATCAAAATCTTAGGCAACTTGATGAAAGCAAACGCAAAGAGTTAATAAAAGGGTCTTTTAAAGAACAAAAGCAAGAACCAGCACTTGAAATACTACCATTGAGCTCCAGTAAACCCACATGTACCAAAAACCTCAAACTGAAGATAAAATTACGTAAAAAAACGAAATTGAGGTGGGATTAAAGAAAGAAAATGAAGATGAGAAAGGTGTTGATGAACTTTGTGAACCAGTAGACCTCGGTGAAGATAACCCAATCTTGAGATCCGAGGATATTATTCCAACTAATGATTATTGGGAGAGACAATCATTCTTTCAAGAGACAACTAGTTCGACTGAAGGGTTATCCGCTTATGAAACTCTTCAATTACTTGACAAACCAGCACATCTTAGAAGTGAAAAGGTAATTATACTTTTACTTCATTACAAGGTTAAAAGTGTTATATTTTGACCAAACGTGTTATATTTAAAGTGGGCTGGACTGCTAGCGGATTTAGTCATGGGTTACAATAGGTTTTGGGCCAAACGGGTAACTTCTAGTACTGTATTTTTATCTTTAAACTTGGTTGCTTGTACTGCATTTTATCTTAGAAATGAAAAGGTTAAAAGTGTTATATTTTGACCAAACGTGTTATATTTAAAATATGCCTAGCAAAATGGACGGGTCCGGTTGGGTTGGGTCAGATTACGCTGAATTCTTATCTTGTTCTGTTACTTTAAAAATACAGTACTGTATTTTTATCTTTAAACTTGGTTGCTGGTACTGCATTTTTCAGGAGTGGGTAACATATATACAAGGAAAAACAAAGGAATTTGATAATTTTGTAAGTAATGTAGAGCTTTCATTCAAAGAATGCTTTCTACAATATAATTCAAACGATGAAATATTCGAAGTTGTTTTTGAATAGATGGAGAGACTTTCAAAATGGAGTGAGATTATAAAGGTGAGAAAGGAAGAAAAAGAACAAGAAGCAAAAGAGAAGAAAGAGCGAAAACAGAAAGAAGAAGCCAATTCAAATGAAGAGAAGGCAAAAGAAGAGATATCAACAACTGATACACCCACAGAGTACAAGCTGAGTAGTACAATGATATTGGAAATTATTAGTCAAGTTGAAAAAATAGAAAAACATATAAAGACTGATGAGAAAAACGAAGATGAAAATGAAGATGTTAAAAAGGAAATTCGTTTAGAATTCCGAGAGGAGCCTCAACTAGAAACACCAGTACATATAACGCTAGTTGACAAAACTGAAAAGGAAGAGGATCAAATTCCATTCACACAAGATGAAAAAAGTGAAAGTGAAAAGCAACCAGCACCATTGGATATTGTTTTTGTAAAAAAGGAAATACCTAAATGTATAAAACCAAAGAGCACACGTCTAACAAAACCGTCTGAAGCTCTAAGATCACCTTATAAGGAACGTGTTGTGCAATTGCATGAAAAAAGCACACGATTGAAGCCCGTATTGCAGATTGGATATTCTCAGCAAATGGAGACATATGGTACTTGTTTAAATCTCTTAATTTTTATTACAACAAATTTTGTTACGAAAGGGGAACAACTAACCTTTTGTATTACAATAATGTAGGGAACCATTATTTAAAACTGCATCTGGGAGAACAACTATAAGAATAGCCTTGGAAACTTTTTATCCAAATGAGTATTTGCATGCCGGTGTCATCACTAGCTGGTCAGCCGTTCTAAACAGCGAGGAACTATACCGAAGCAGTGACTCACGTGCAAGGCTATTTGGCTCATGTAATATGATGGTATGATCTCTAAACTTTCACTATAAATAGGGCATGCTTTGTTATTCCTTTAGAATAAATATATGCTTTGTCTAGGCCATGTATTAAAAATACAGTACAACTTTTAATTTAGTACACGTTTGTTGTGCAGGGGGATTATAACCTCTCTAAAAAGAGGGAAGAAATCATGTTGGAAAATTTCCGCCTGAACATGCAAAGCATTTTATGTGATTTACCCTTCGGTTCCATTAAAGCCGTGGAGATGTTGTTTCTTCCAATCCTACAAGACAAACACTTCTATCTCCTCATTTTTGATTTAAAAACTCCAGCCATTGAAATTGCTGATAACATGAAATACAAGGGTAAATTGAAAGCTAAGCATGCAACACGTGTCAGAATGATGGTAATACACTAACCCAAACATATCGTTTATGATGCATCACATCTTGTTACAACTAAGTTGTATTGTTTTGATTTCAGACAAAAATACTTCTTTCATACCTTAAAAAAGAATCACCAAAAATGTATGCAAACATCAAAGATCTGGAGCCAACAAGGTTAGACTTACCATGGGGAACTACAAATAATTTTGCCGATTGTGGCGTATTTGCGATGAGACATATGGAGACCTACCATGGAAAAAATAGAAGATGGGATTATGGGCTATCAACGGAGTCGAAAACGCAATCTGATGAGCTAGCTGACCTTAGACTCAAATATTTGACAAAAATACTCTTAGCAGATATCAACATGCTACGAGATCAGGTGATATCTAAGGTTGAAGAATTTGAAAAATTAGATAAAGCCGAAATGGATGAAATGAGAGTAAATGCTCATAAAAGAATAAGAGAAAGAACGAAGGAAGCTTTAGGATGATTGGTTGAAAACAAAAACAGTACAGTTTGGTTTAATGGTTAGATCATGCGAACTTGCACTATTTTGGGTTGTTTTGTAAAGCAGTAAATGAACTTGGCACTTTTGACATGGTTCTACTATATTTTGTATAGCAGCTGGTGAATTTAGCCTTTTGAAATGATCATGTGAACTTGTGCAAATCGCAGTAGTATTTCACTTTTATTATTTCATTTTTGATATGAACAACCATATGGACTAAAATTTATGCAACTCATTGTTGATGATTTATGTAACTCACTGTTGTGGCGATGCGTTTTTGTGTCACGCGTTGATTAGATGAGAATGGGTTCTTTCGTAAATATAGCACAATAGCCGGTCACGAGTAGCTCTCAAGCCTTTGGGCTTGTTTACACCTCTATTTATAGGTGATAATTAAACGAGAAGAAACAACACTTCATATATAAAAAAACAGTACAATTAAAAGATACAATACAACACTTCGTAAAGAACTTTGGTATTCCAATACAATTTGGGTTCTTATGAGAAACAGTACAATTAAAGAAACAGTACAATTAAAAGAAAACGGTACAATTAAAAGAAAAACAACACACTGTGTTTTTTATTTCCATTTATCAATGTAAAATTAAACACTAATCATGTCCTGCATTTAAAGTATCATTTCCAGTACTTGGATTACCCTTGGAAGAACCAACACCAAAATCTTTGAATTGAGAACAACTTCGGCTATTGTGTCCAGGCATTTTACATATCAAACACGCCCTGGTTTTTTTTGCACGGATGCTAGCTCGCGAAAGGACATTAAGCGTTTATGAGAACCACTCCCTTTGGTTTTAATTCCAGTAGGTCTTTTAATGGTTGCAGAAGACGGTTTTTCAACCCCAACAATATTTGAAAACCTCTCATTCTTATTTTTTGCCACTGAGACAATATATGAAGCATCTACCTTAGATATGACATCCTTTAATTGATCCCTATAACTCGATAACTGATCGATGTTGTTGGCTACTCGGTTGACGATATACTCGTTTGAATACATGATATCACGAATAATGCTTTCAGCACGCTCAACATTGTCACCATCCCGATTAATGAAAGAACACATTGACTTTCTCGGTACAGGATCCCTAGTCCATCTTTTCATAACATATTTTGCAGGGAACTTCTTGATGCGAGAAATTCATAAAACACAAAATATATGCCTACATAGCAAACCGTACTGCTCATACCTCTTGCAGCTGCATGTAATTTCCATATCCATTTTCCTAAAGAGAACCTAGAAATAGCATACAAATAAATGTTATAAAAATTGAAAGAAAACAACACAAGAATG
This sequence comes from Helianthus tuberosus, assembly GCA_030545235.1. Classification (NCBI taxonomy): domain Eukaryota; kingdom Viridiplantae; phylum Streptophyta; class Magnoliopsida; order Asterales; family Asteraceae; genus Helianthus; species Helianthus tuberosus. Next base: position 129,849,689 of record CM060412.1, on the reverse strand, counting down.
TTAATGTTAGAACATCCTTCTATTAAAAAAATAGTGAGTAATGAATATAGAAACAAGCATAACTTGAACCTATTGTTAACTTACATCGCATCTTTAAATCTAGTACAAAACACAAAAAGCAAAATCTAAACAAGGAGTGTTTACCTCATAATATGGTTCAGAGACATCAACATCTAGCTCCTCGATGTAAAACTTCTCAAAATCACCAGCCGGAGTGGAACCCTTAGAAGCACATTCGTACATAGAAGAGTGTATTTCACCTTGAACATCCCAAAAAATTTCTCTCGTATATATCTTATCAGCTTGTGGTTCCAACTCATAACTAGTAGACATGTCGGGTGTTGTGTCTCTTGTGTCGTGATCATTTTTTCTATGTGTAAACCTCTGAGAATCTATAGCAATGTCAAAGTGACAGAGAAATTCAACTAAAGACAACTTTGTGTTGGTCAACTGACCAAAAAAATGGTTTTCGCTCTCAGACCGAGAGGTAGTCCGCATAAGACCAGACATAAGTTCATGACGGTAGTACGCTGGTATCCAATCAGATCTTATTTGAAACATGTCAGACAACCATTTGTTACTATTTAGGCTGTAATCTATCATTATTTCACTCCAAAATCTCTCAAAAACATCAGGGTCAATAGCATCTGTCCACACAATGTCACATAACCTACTACGCTTAAACACATTATCACTTGATAACTTGATACCAACCTGTTATGAAAAAAAATACTTATTACACTGATGAAACAACATATATAAAATAGATAAAACAACACATAAAAATATAACCTTATCCGCAATCTTCTTCATTATATGCCACATACATAATCGGTGTCTACTATCTGGAAATATATCTCTAATTGCAACTTTCATCGCCGGGTCTTGATCTGTAACAACAACTTTAGGTGCCACACCAAACGATTTCAAAAAAGTTCCAAGTAGCCACCTATATGAATCTGCAGTCTCTGAACTTAACAAACCAGCACCAAATGTAAAGTTGCGATGATGATTATCAATTACAGTGAAAAGAACAAATATCATATCATACCTGTACAAAACAATCCTTTGTCATATTGTAGCACCACTAAAAGCAAACATGTTACGTGGTAAATACAGCACACCAGTGAATAAAAACCACAGGACATATTTTTAGTAGATGAATATAACACATCTTTGTACTGGTTAAACAAACAAAAAAATATAGCACATTTAACAAACTAAGTACATGTAACATGAATAAAAAATACAACACATGCTATATTGTTGATACTACAAATCAGTACATACAACGTCAAAAAGCAGCACATAGGTTAAACTAAGAAATAAAGCACCAATAAAAAGCAGCACACCTTTGTATGATTTAAACCTGATCTTTGTACTGGTTAAACAAACATAAAAAAAATATAGCACATTTAACAAACTAAGTACATGTAACATGAATAAAAAAAATACAGCACATGTTATATGGTTGATACTATAAATCAGTACATACAACAAAAAGCAGCACATAGGTTAAACTAAGTGTTGGAAAAATAGGTGAAAATATCATTTTTCACAAATATAGGAAAATGATTTTTTCCTATTTTGGACTAGAAATAAATATAATAAAATGAGCGGGTTTTATATATTTATTTGTGGGTTTGTATTCTATGTTGGAAGAGCTTCGCAACGAACTAAACCACGTCCAAAACGGAGCTAAGATGAATGAGATATCGATGCTCAAAGTTGGGTGTTTGAAACATTGAATGCTGAAACAAAAGGGAAAGTAGCACCTTGTCCCACATCGGAGGAGAGATGGAACTTAAATGGGTATTTAAGGTGGAACTCTCCATCCTTATTGTTTCATGGAAGCACAGACTAAGTGTCCTCGCGAAGGGGTAACTCGCACTAGCACACGCTCGCTCGCGCGTGGCGTGGGCGATGAGGCGCTTTGATGGCGCACTTTGCACTTCGCATCGCCGCTTGAGAGCCGCCTTTGTTTTTTTGACCACGTGCGCGTGGTGGATCACAGAGGCTGCAAGGACCAAGTAGTGAAGTGGCATGCAGGTTCGAGGTGCGTGATGTGGCAGTCCGCGCGCGAGTACGAGTGGCACGAAGGCGCGCGGTTGCGCATGGTGCATGGGCCTGATGTGACGTGCGCGGCGTACCAGAGTGAGCCAAAACGGCGCGACTGTGTGGCGTGCTCGTATAGGCTCACAGGTGACGTGGCGCATTCGCGCATGGTCCTGAGTCAGTGTGGTGCACGCGTGCATGGCAGTGAGCCAAAAGGACGCACCGCGCATGGGCATGCAGACCTGGGCGCGCGCGCACCAGGGTGTCTTGCGCGCGCGCGCAGAAGCTTCCAGCATTGAATGACAATGCAGTTACAGTTCAGCTTCGAAACTGACGAGTCAAACGGTTATAACAACGAATTAAATGACGTATTAAATTGCATTGAAGACGTTTAATGCAATTTAAACCTCTCCTTTAATTCCTTTTTGATGGTTTCGAATCTGGAGCCGTATTAATACAGCTCTTGGTCACTGCAGAAGATACACCACGAACACCAGCAACACAACAGCAAATTCAACTTTCTCTCTAGAGTTTTCTGATCCATTTCTTGCAGCTTTCAAGGTAACCTTCGGGTTGTAGGCGAATTTCGGCAGTACATCTGCTCCGGCTGTTGTACCCTGGGAAACAAAACGAGTACTCCTGAGAGGCTCGGAATTTTTTTAAGGGAAGCGTGTGAACACGTGCCTCAGCCACTGTGCTTCTACACCTTTCGTGTATTTTGATTTGTTTCAGTTGTATTCGTACTAGTAATTTTTAGCTTTCTTATTTCTGTATTGTAATCTTATTAATAAAATTTGTTTTATTTTATTTAATTACGCGAACGGTTCCTACAATCTTAAAACAAATTTTTAAAACCGTTCGTGTAATCAAAACCATCCTGTTTGTGATTCAAACCAGTTTTGTTTTCACTCAGATTATGTTTTAAAAACAATTTTTTTTTTGTTGTTTTCTTCTTCAAAGGAGTGACTTTGGTTGAAAACAATTTGGTTACATTCAGTTTTTGTCCTAAAATTTGCTAAAACTTTCTGATTTGGTCTTCAAAGTTAGACTTAGAAGCCAATCAGTAAGTTCTAAAATCATAAATTTTCTGTTTTTGGTCTTCAAAGTTGGACTTAGAAGCCGAAACAGTAAATTGTGGTAAAATTAAAATTTAGTAGTTTCCTTCTGGTTTTTGCGTAAATCAGACCTTTTTTGGACTAAACTTTAAAATTTTAATTTTTCAGCATGTCGAACGAAAACGTCAACGTTAACAACACTACAAATGTTGTGACGGGAACCCCCTTGAATGCCACCACTGTGGGAGCGTCCACAGTGGCTAATCACGCTGAATGACCCGAGAAGTTCTCGGGTCTACACTTCAAAAGGTGGCAGCAGAAGATGTCCTTCTACCTGACCACCATGAACCTTGCGAGGTTCTTAACTGAAACCGCTCCCCAACCTGCGGAAGGAGAGACCAACGCTCAGGCTCTGAGCGCGGTAGAGGCTTGGAAGCACTCGGATTTCATTTGTCGAGGCTATGTGTTAAACGGGCTTTCAGATGCATTGTATAATGTGTACTACAATGTCAAGACTTCCAAAGATCTTTGGGATGCCATGGACAAGAAGTACAAAATGGAGGATGCTGGCACAAAGAAATTTGTGGTAGCCCGTTTCTTGGATTTCAAAATGGTTGATTCTAAAACAGTTATGAATCAAGTCCAAGAATTCCAAATTATACTACATGACATCTTTGCGGAAGGCATGACACTTAGCGAGACATTCCAAGTGGCAGCGGTGATTGAAAAGTTACCTCCTAGTTGGGTTGATTTTAAGAATTATCTTAAACACAAACGAAAGGAGATGACTATAGAGGACCTTATTGTTCGTCTTCGGATTGAAGAGGACAATATAATTGCCCAAAAAGGCAGCCTTGCGCAGACTAGTGCTAGCGCAAATCTGGTTGAGCATGGGCAATCCTCTAAGGGCGCGAAGGGCAAGGGGAAAAAGGACAAACAGAAAGCAAAGGCTAACAAACTTGGACCGAAGAAAGGGGTTGTGAAAAACAAACCTCAGACGTTCCAAGGGACTTGTTACAACTGTGACGAGTCGGGGCATCGGGCTAACCAATGCAAGAAACCAAAGCGTGACCGTGCGCACATGGTGGATGAAGACGGAATGCCTTTGGTGGCAATGATTTCCGACAAAACCGCAATGTTGGATGAGGTCAATGCTGTGACAAACACTCCAAAAGGATGGTGGGTTGATACGGGAGCGACCCGTCATGTGTGCCCAGACAGGAGCCTCTTTACCACCTTCAAGGAGCTTGCGAGAGATGAGAAGCTGTACATGGGAAATGCAGCCACCGCGGACATCAAGGGTGAAGGAACGGTGATTTTGAAGTGGACTTCAAGGAAGGATCTCACTTTAAGCCACGTGTTATATGTCCCAGACTGGCGCAAGAGCCTAGTCTCGGGATGATTGCTTAATAAGTTTGGATTTCGTTTAGTTTTTGAGAGTGATCAATTTGTACTAACTAAACGAGGAATGTATGTAGGCAAGGGCTATGCCCAAAATGGTATGTTTAAATTGAATGTAATGGCAGTCAAGAAAAACATGAATAAAATTGCTACTACTTCTACTTATATGCTTGAGTTTTCTGATTCGAATACATGGCATGGTAGATTAGGTCACGTAAATTTTAATTCAATACGCCGTTTAATCAATTTAAATTGTATACCAACATTCCATATTGATTCACACTATAAATGTGAAACATGCGTTGAATCCAAACTTACATGATCATCATCGAAATCGGTTGAACGAATAACCGAACCCCTTGATTTAATTCACACCGATATTTGTGATTTAAAAGCGGTACCCACAAGAGGTAGAAATAAGTACTTCATCACGTTTATTGACGATAGTACTAAATATTGCTATGTATATTTACTAAAAAGTAAAGATGAAGCAATAAGTAAATTTATCTTGTACAAAAATGAAGTTGAGAATCAACTTCAAAAGAAGATAAAAGCTTTGCAAAGCGATCGAGGAGGCGAATATGTTGCACCTTTTGCTAAGTTATGCGCAAAAAGTGGCATTGTACATGAGTGTACACCTCCTTATTCTCCACAATCAAATGGCGTGGCGGAACGAAAGAACCGTACATTGAAAGAAATGATGAACGCCATGTTGATAAGTTCTGGGGTGAGCCAGGAAATGTGGGGGGAAGCCATTCTCTCGGCTAATTATCTTTTGAACAAGATACCACTCAAAAAGAGAGACGAAACTCCATATGAGTTATGGAAAAGGAAGAAGCCTTCATACAAATACTTGAAAGTGTGGGGGTGCCTAGCAAAGGTGATTGTACCACCTCCTAAGGCTCTTAGGATAGGACCCCAAAACTGTTGATTGCATATTTATTGGGTATGCGCATCAAAGTAGTGCACATCGCTTTCTTGTACATGAGTCCAAGAATCCTGATGTACACGTAAACACTATCATGGAGGTGAATCCTAACGTTGTGTCTTACTTTGAAAATGTGTTTCCTTTGAGAAGACAAACACATGCAACGTCATTAACACCTAATTTTGAAGTAGGTGAAAGCACATCTACACCAGTTGATGAGGTAGTTCATGATAAGACACATGAACGACCTGAGGTTGAAGAAAGAGATCGTAAGCGAAGTAAAAGGCCAAGGGTTGAAAAATCCTTCGGTCCAGACTTCGTTAGCTATATGGTTGAGGGCGAGCCCAATACATATCACGAAGCGGTTTCCTCTTCAGAAGGACCTCAATGGAAAGAAGCAATAAGGAATGAAATTGATTCTATATTGCAAAATCATACTTGGGAGTTAGTAGATCTTCCACCTGGTTGCAAACCACTTGGATATCGTTGGATATTCAAAAGGAAGATGAAAACTGATGGAAGTATTGATAAATACAAGGCTAGGTTGGTGATTAAAGGATTTAGACAAAAGGAGAGTCTAGATTACTTTGATACCTACTCGCCTGTGACGCACATAACCTCGATTAGATTGGTTTTATGCTATAGCGGCTTTAAGAAATTTGGAAGTTCACCAAATGGACGTTAAAACCGCATTTATAAATGGCGATTTAGAAGAAGAGATTTACATGGAGCAACCTGAAGGTTTCTCCGCCCCAGGTCAAGAGGGTAAAGTATGTAAACTCGTCAAGTCTTTGTATGGCTTGAAGCAAGCACCAAAACAATGGCACCAAAAGTTTGATCATGTCATGATTGACAATGGTTTCAAAATAAATGAGTGCGACAAATGTGTTTATTTCAAAGACACAAATGAAGGTTATGTAATCTTATGCCTTTATGTAGATGATATGCTTATCATTAGGAGTAATGATAAAATTATCAAAGCTACTAAAAGCATGTTGAAAGCGAGATTTGACATGAAAGACATGGGTTTAGCTGATCTGATTCTTGGAGTAAAGATCATAAGAACCCAAGATGGTCTTGTGTTAAGTCAATCTCACTATGTGGATAAAATTCTTGAAAAATTCAACTCGGGAGATACGAGTGTAGCTAGAACTCCAGTTGATACCTCCCAACATCTCAAGAAAAATAAAGGAGATGGAGTTGCTCAGTTAGAGTATTCAAGAATTATTGGCAGTCTAATGTATCTAATGACATGTACTAGACCCGACTTGGCTTACGCGGTGAGTAGGCTAAGTAGATACACCAGCAATCCGTGCGCGGATCATTGGAAAGCTATCACGAGGGTGCTTAGATACATAAGATACACAAGAGATTATGGACTGCATTATACCCGACAACCAGCAGTGATCGAAGGATACACTGATGCAAACTGGATATCGGATAATAAAGATTCCAAATCAACAAGTGGTTACGTGTTTACACTTGGAGGAGCTGCTATTGCTTGGAAGTCTTCTAAGCAAACGGTCATAGCGAGATCCACAATGGAATCTGAATTTATCGCCTTGGATAAGTCAGGCGAGGAGGCGGAATGGCTACGTCAATTCGTGGAATATATTCCAAGATGGCCAAAGCCTTTGCCAGCCATATGTGTACATTGTGATAGTCAATCAGCGATTGGTAGAGCTCAAAGGTTGATGTACAATGGCAGATCAAGGCATATGCGATGTAGATATAACACGGTACGACAACTACTCTCAACGGGTGTTATCACAATTGATTATGTGAGATCAAAGGATAACATTGCAGACCCGTTTACAAAAGGCTTAAGCAGAGAGTTAGTAGAAACGTCGTCAAGAGGAATGAGACTAAAGCCGTGATAAATGGGAATATGAGGGAAACCTAACTTAGTTGACTGGAGATCCCAAGACCTAAGTTCAATAAGACAACTTAATCATATTACCAAAACGGAGTCACTGTGGGGGAGTACCCCAAACAACATAAAAGGGAGTTATATACTTCCTAGTCCATTCCAATCAGTGACATTGAAGTGAGGCTAAGCATATTAAGGTTAACGATTTCAGGAAATCAAATAACCATGATGCTTTTAATGATTCAGAGGAATCACCTATGTTAGAGAGAAGTGGGGTCGCTTCGAATGGATTTGTGGGGTGCGCAAATCCTAGAGCTCTCGCAGAACCAGGCTAGTGTTCCAGGACCATAATAGGACATGACAATGATGGGTTGGCCAAACCAGGGAGAGTATTGTGTGAAGTGTATTTTCGTTTACACAAATGGGGGTATGTTCAAGGACATCGCGTCTACAAACCGCTAGTAAGCTAAGTATGCTTAACAAAAGAAGGTTCAAAGGCAACAACCTAACTATCTTGCAATACTCAACTATCGAAGTTTATTGTTGAAAAGTGTAAGGAAAAGATAGATTTCCATACATGTGGGGGATTGTTGGAAATTTGATGAAAATTGCATTTTTCATGTGCGGGATTGTTGGAAAAATAGGTGACAATAACATTTTTCACAAATATAGGAAAATGATTTTTTTCCTATTTTGGACTAGAAATAAATATAATAAAATGAGTGGGTTTTATATATTTATTTGTGGGTTTGTTTTCTATGTTGGAAGAGCTTCGCAACGAACTAAACCACGTCCAAAATGGAGCTAAGATGAATGAGATATCGATGCTCAAAGTTGGGTGTTTGAAACATTGAATGCTGAAACAAAAGGGAAAGTAGCACCTTGTCCCACATCGGAGGAGAGATGAAACTTAAATGGGTATTTAAGGTGGAACTCTCCATCCTTATTGTTTCATGGAAGCACAGACTAAGTGTCCTCGTGAAGGGTGCGGAGCACCCTAACTCGCACTCGCACACGCTCGCGCGCGCGTGGCGTGGGCGATGAGGCGCTTTGATGGCGCACTTTGCACTTCGCATCGCCGCGAGCCGCTTGAGAGCCGCCTTTGTATTTTTGACCACGTGTGCATGGTGGATCACAGAGGCTGCAAGGACCAAGTGGTGAAGTGGCATGCAGGTTCGAGGCGCGTGACGTGGTAGTCCGCGCGCGAGTACGAGTGGCACGAAGGTGCGCGGTTGCGCATAGTGCATGGGCCTGATGTGACGTGCGCGGCGCACCAGAGTGAGCTAAAACGGCACGACTGTGTGGCGTGCTCGTATAGGCTCACAAGTGACGTGGTGCACGCGTGCATGGACCTGAGTCAGTGTGGCGCACGCGCGCATGGCAGTGAGCCAAAAGGACGCACCGCGCATGGGCATGCAGACCTGGGCGCGCGCACACTAGTGTGTCTTGCGCGCGCGTGCGCAGAAACTTCCAGCATTGAATGACAGTGCAGTTACAGTTCAGCTTCGAAACTGACGAGTCAAACGGTTATAACAGCAAATTAAATGACGTATTAAATTGCATTGAAGACGTTTAATGAAATTTAAACCTCTCCTTTAATTCCTTTTTGATGGTTTCGAATCTGGAGCCGTATTAATACAGCTCTTGGGCACTGCAGAAGATACACCACGAACACCAGCAACACAACAGCAAATTCAACTTTCTCTCTAGAGTTTTCTGATCCATTTCTCGCAGCTTTCAAGGTAACCTTCGGGTTGTAGGTGAATTCCGGCAGTACATCTGCTCCGACTGTTGTACCCTGGGAAACAAAACGAGTACTCCTGGGAGACTCGGAATTTGTTTTAAAGGAAGCGTGTGAACACGTGCCTCAGCCACTCTGCTTCTACACCTTTCTTGTATTTTGATTTGTTTAAGTTGTATTTGTACTAGTAGTTTTTAGCTTTCTTATTTCTGTATTGTAATCGTATCAATAAAATTTGTTTTATTTTATTTAATTACGCGAACAGTTCCTACACTAAGAAATAAAGTACCAATAAAAAGCATCACATCTTTGTATTGAATCCAAACCTGTTAGTATGATATGTAGCATCGAAAGATATAACGTCACCAAACACATAATAATCCCTCTTTATATCTTCATCAGCCCAAAATAGGCCAGCAAGGTCACCTCCATCTCCAGTACAATAGTCACAAAAAAAATCTAGTAAGTACTCTTTCTTCTTCATAAGACGGCGCACAGCCTTGTTAGCATTATATTCACCAATAAACAAATTTAGATCCCTTTTAAAATTTTTGCAATCAACAGCTGTCGCACCAACCTCCTCAAATCCACCATACATTTCCAATGTTCATATTAGAAAGGTCACAAATGAGTTTTTCTTTCACCACCGTCAACTTTCTAGAGGCATGAAGAAGATGGTAATCCTCTTTATCAACAAAACTATGATTATGCTCTAAATTTAGATCATATATTTTGTAACACTTAGCATCCGTTAACTGCAGTTTGATGTGTGCCTTACATCCAGTACGTTTTGAAGGTCTCCTCATTCCATCTTTTGATTTCTTAGCAGCACCAACACTATCCTTAAGTGTGTCAATCTTTTGAAAGGTTTTATGACCCTCTTTTGAACATACGAAGTACTTATTTTTAACAAGACCACTTGCTGCGTATTGAGTAGTCTTTCGAACCGTGAACCCTGATAACCTTGCATACTTCTGGTAGAAATCAAATGCTTCTTCAAGTGAGGTAAAAACCATATGTAGCGCAGGTTTGGATTCAGTTGGAACATTGGGTGTATAGTACATCTTACTAGAATTGGGAGATATACGCTCACCTAATACAAAAAAAAACACATTATAGCAAGAATAAAACAACACAAAACATTTTTATGTATGTACTTATGAATGATTCTATGGTAAAAAAAAAAACACATATTTGAATCCAGTACTAAATAGATCAATAAGAAATACATTATACTATATGCATTGCTACATATGAATACAGTACAAAAACCTAAAAAAATACAGTACATCACATTCAAACAACAAATGATATAAAACACATAACTGAATCTAGTACTAAAAAGATCAGATGTTTATGAATAAGAAATGCATCATACTATATGCATTGCTAGTTTGCTACATATGAATACAGTACAAAAACCTAATATGCATTGCTACATATAAAACACAGTACAAAAACCTAAAAATACAGTACATCAATACATTCAAACAACAAATGATATAAAACACATAACCGAATCTAGTACTAAAAAGATCAGATGTTTTTCGATAAGAAATACATCATACTTTATACAATGCAAACATATGAATACATTACAAAAACCTAATATGCATTGCTACATATGAATACAGTACAAAAATTTAAAATACAGTACATCGATACATTCAAACAACAAATTATATAAAACACACAACTGAATCAAGTACTAAAAAGATACATCATACTTTATACAATGCAAACATATGAATACAGTACAAAAAACTAAAAATACAGTACATATAACATATGAATTAGAACAAACACTGCATTTGAAAAATATAGCACATATTACATATCTTCATAAATCATAACAACTACTTAACACAGCACTGATGTTATACAAAATAAGCCAAAATTGATTTCAGATTTGTATTTTAAAGGCAAAAAATGGACATAATGAGAAAAATACAACACATAATGAAAACTAACTTTATGTAAATGATTAATGAACACAATTGAACATACTACTACTTTGTTCTTGGATGATACCGCTAGTAGACATATTCAATGTCGAGAAGATGAAAAACAATTGATCTGGTATGAGAAAATTGATTATTGTCGACCTAAAATCGAAACTAACGAAGAAATCAAGTTGATTATACACCGACTGAGAAGAATCAGACGCTGTATCAAAATCATGCTAGATCATCAATCTCCGATTGAATTACCAATCAAATTTGTTGAAAACACTCTTGTTTGAGAAGAATCAGATCAAAATCATGTTAGATCGAGAAAGTTCCCTGTTGATCGTACAAAATCGTTTTGAGTTAGTTACAACGTATAGCTTGCCTGATTGAAATTTTTGAATGTTCCAAAAATAACCTTAGGTTAAAAAATTAAAAGATGCCATGTGTCAGCTCCACAATCCTTCTTAGGCTACTTAGGGAAAACTCACTTTTTATTTGATCCTCTCCCTATATATATATATATATATATATATATATATATTGTTTGCGTAAATTGTTGATTGACTTTGAAATTTTATCGACACTTTAGTCGTCGGGATCGTCCAAAAACAAAGGAAACTCTGCCCGATTTTCATAAAAAATTCGAAACACGAGACATTTGTAATTTACAAACGACATTTATAGGAAGCAAAGTATATTTGTGACATAAGTATAAAGTATGTTTATCTTTGGCGACATTCTATAACTTGTAAAACGAGATTATAACATTACGACGCACACGAGTTACAAATCAACGAAACCCGAATACTTTTACAATAATAAATATAATGTTTTATATTTATTTTCAAAACGCCGATAACCCGAATAATCCTGAACACTTTTACAAAACAAATATAAGGTCGGACGACGATAATTCGTAAACTATATCTTCAAATGTCGTTGATTCGTATACTTTTATAAAAATAAATATAATAATTTATATTTATTTCAAACTTCTAAAACGAAGTACGACACCTTTCCGTAAGATTTCAACAACGATATTATTAATTCGATAACAATGAGCTCATATAGTCCTATGCATATATGTTTATTTATTTATTTCCACCCTACGAAAACTACGACGGTATGTTACCGTATCATATACGACGTTTCGAATACGTACCATTATTCACCTACGTATTTCTATCCGCGATGACTTCATAAATATAGTCATGTTTATATTTAAGGATATAAATATATGAGTGGGGATCCTACGGAAAGTGTGTTTTTCCTAGAAAGTCTAGGAAGCGATCTGGGTCATCCAATGGGTGTGTTTAATGGTTGAGATCATCTTGGTGGCATTTTGGTAATATGTGTTTCTCAAAAATATGATTATTTAATTAATCAGGGGTAGATATGTCATTTAGCTTGTTTTAAATATGGAAATAATTGTCATTCTATAACTACCCCACATTTCTTGCAATTTTTTCTCTCTCTCTCCCTTTCTCTCTCTCTCTCTCTCTCTCTCTTCCTTCTATCCTTCATGAAGAAACACATCAAGAAAACACGTCGTATTAATCTGCTTGCTGTTAAAACACAGCGTCAAGAAATCCTCCAGCATTACCAGCATGGATGGTAAAATACAGCGTATGAATCTGCTTGCTGTTAAAAAACAACTGTATGAATCTGAATGCTAAAACACAACTGTATGAATCTGCTTGCTGTTAAAACACAACTGTATGAATCTGAATGCTAAAACACAACTGTATGAATCTGCTTGCTGTTAAAACACAATTGTATGAATCTGAATGCTAAAACACAACTGTATGAATCTGAATGTTAAAACACAACTGTATGAATCTGCTTGCTGTTAAAACACAACGTCAAGAACATTCTGGTGGTTTCCAGACATAATTAAAAATCGATACAGACCAGATAATAGTAAACGAAAAAAGAAGTGTATTTGCCATATCCGCAATCAAGAATTGTGTTTGAAGCCATAACTATCTCTCACGTAAAAAATGATTTACGAATAAAGTTGATCAAGATCGTGAAAGGAACGAATGAGAATTTTATTGATATTTACGTCTGGTAGTAATTCGCAAATCATGGAGAATCAGTTAGCATAAAATCGTGCATAGTTAGTTAATGAGATATAAATTCCAAAATTAAAATAAACTGTCAAATTACACAATTGCCCATTTAGTTAAAATCCTTCAATGCCACATGTCACGTTCTGATTCTTCCTAGACTTTCTAGGAAAATAAGGCTTTCTACCCAACTCCTACTCTAAATATATATATCCTAAATCATTCGGAAACCTAGTCGCTTTCTGATACTTAGTTTCATCCCGAATATAAACGGGATCAACTAACAATAGTTTGGTTATTTCAAACCAAAATATTTACACCTTCCTTCGTAGAGTCGTTTTGTTAACGACTCGGTAGAGCTAGGACACGTTGTTTAACTACGTTTAAACTAGAAACTTATAAGTATTCCATCGTAGGAATGTCTTAGTTGCACGCTAGCCAATTCACGTTCTTGGAACGACACTATGGAATCACGCTAAGCTAGCTATACACGAGAATGTCAAGGTGAGTTCATGACCCCCACTTTTTCTAGTTTTACATTTTTTACCAACGTTTTCGGGGGTGGAAAGACATGCAAGTTTTGCAAAAATTAACAACTTTTCGATGAACGAAAACTCATATTTCTAAACCGTGTTACGAATGGATTACAAAGAACTCAAATGGTTTACGAACGATTTATACTAAATATACCGGTTTTACAAAACAAATGCGTATTTTCGAAACGTGCATAATTTTCATGAGTAGGGACAGGATCATCCTAGTTATAACAACGGGGCTGCGTTGGTCTGCGTTTGAAGAACAGGACACCCAGTGAGTTCATGTCCCCCTTTTCTTTTTAATGTTTCGGTTTTACAACTCTCGGGGGGGAAATACATGTGACTTTGGTATGGTTATGTAAGGACCTGCAAAAATGTCATAAATTTCTTTGTAAGTGAAAACCCGAACTCCTAAAACTCTAAATTTTATGAAAAATCAAGAAAAACAAGTTTTATTAGTCAGTCGCGGGTCGCGAAAGATTTAAGCAAAGTCTTCACGGGGCGCGACAGCTAAGTGAATATCCGGATAAGCATTAGGGCCACGTGTCACACACGTGGCAGGTCTAGGGTTTGACACGGCAGCCCTAGCCGTAGCTAGGGTGGCCCTCGCGGGCCGCGAAGGATTGCCCTTCAAGTTTACGTGGGCCGAGAAGGACCTAATTTTCGGCTATAAATTCGACGTTGCATGGCTAGTTCAGTTTGCTCGAAATATTTCACTCAAACAGCTTCCTTTCTGCTCGAAAATTCAATTTTAGTGGTGAAACGCTACTACGATAACGGGGTAATAACTCGATCACTACTACGATACCATGTCCAATCGATTAAAACCGATCCGATGGATGTTTAAGTGCTGCCCGATTGCTTTGCAAAACCCTAAATGTTTCCCAGTTATAATCGTCGTGAGGGTTTCGATCTCGTGAAATTACCGTAAATGTTGTATTAAGTTACTAACCCTAGTTTCGTTTGCATTATTTAACTAGGTTACCAGGCTTAATTAGTAGGCATATCTGTCCGTCTAAACTTGCAATGTGAGTCATTCTCTTTTTATCAATTTGCTTTGCAAAACCCTAAATGTTTCCCAGTTATAATTATAGTGATTAAGTCTTTGTAATCTACAATTACTGCCGGTATGTGGGGTTTTGTATACATTACTTGATAACCGTCACCATTGGATAACGGGTTAGCCAATGAGTGATATGACCATAGTCACAGATACGGTCGAGTGACAAATACCGATTTAGGGTAAATGGTTGATATGTAAACATTGTAATCGCTCTTAATACTGTAGATTATAAAAATGTGTCGTTTTGTACAAATTGAATGACTCGCCAGTATTTCCCCGCTGAAAAAATCTTTTTAAACCCGTTTAAGGTGATTTACTGTGAACAAGGAAAAGTGCCGCATAGCACTCCAGCTTGAATGAAGTGACTCAGTAAATAAATAAACATGTTTTTGTAATCAGGGGATTTTAAAGTGAAATTCCTTTATTGTAAACCACGGGGTTTGTCCCGAAACTTGAAATAAAATAATTGGGTGTTTTCAGTTAAACGATCCTGTTAAAATTTCCGCTAAATCAACCACCAATTCCACGGGTTTCTGTCCCGCGGCTTCCGGACCAGGCAACTGGGTCGGGGGCCGTGACAGAAAAGGTGGTATCAGAGCCACTGATTTAAGCCAATTAAGTATTTGAAAAATACTTAATTTTTCAATTTGCCATTCTATGATTCTGTGAAAACTTAAAATTTCAATGAATAAAATTTTAATTTGGATTTTTGTGTGTTTCCTTATGTGTGACTAACAACATGAATGAACTATCGGAAGCCCTCCGAAATTTCACAATCCATACTACTGATATGGATACAACAGGAACCCAATCCGGTTATCAGGATGACACCGAGGAGCCACTAGTGTTTCAGGTCCAGTCACAGGAGAAACCCAAACCTAAAAAGAGGAGAAGGCTTCTGGACTGGAAACGAGGACGAAAGAAGAAACCCGCTGCCCAAAGGGTGAAAAAGACAGAGGATCCAAAAGAAAAAGGAAAAGGAAAAGAAGTAGGGGAGAGCTCCGGTTAAGCCTAGGAATTGCCACCTTGGGAGGAACTCGATTGAAAACTGGCAAACTGTGACCTCATCGGACCTGCTGATGAAACCCTTTTCAATTTCCCCCTCAATCAGAGCTTCCTATAAATTTGGAACATGCTATTCCGGACCCAATTGTCAACCCTCAATCTTTTACAGGGCAGTTGGAAGAATGGTGGACTAGTGACTGGCACTTTCAGAACGTTATGAATAACCCAAATGTGTACTTTCCCTAGTTTGAACCTGAACCTGCTCCTTTTCCACCCATGAACCCGGAGAATGTTGCCGAATTACGCTGCTACGGCAAGGAACTGGTGGATGCGGGAAATCGGATTCGAGAAGTGGGGGAAAACATCATGTGGAAGGACGATGAGAGGGAGCGTCGTTTTTGAAAAACCAGTTAACCGTAGTTAAATATTTTGTATAATAGTAATATGTGAATATATATATATATATATATATATATAATATTGTATAATAATACTAAAATAAAATATCTGTAAATACCAGGTTTGTATGGACCCATAATATTATATAAATATAAATGTCGCAATGTCGACGATTTTGACTATACGTGTTGAATTGATTGTTTGTGATGCTCTGTTATGTTTAGTTGCTATCCATTTTGTGACAATACTATATATATATATATATATATATATATATATATATATATATATATGGGGGACCGTTAAAATGAAAACCACATCCAGTTGTAAGAACCACGAGAACCAGTTCATAACCATTAGATCTTCAAGATCAATGGATGAGATTAAAAGTAACTAAAAATAATATTAAATACTTTTTGTCTTATTATGTTTTTAATATTTTAATCCAAAAGAGTAATTTAGTAAAAAGACTATATTTTGTCCTTTTGTCTTTATTGTTTTTTATTAGTTTTTTGTATTATTATATTAGTTTTCATTTTTGAAACATAATTTTTTTATTGAAATCATTTTAAAATTCAGATTTTTTTAAAGTTTTTTTATACTTTTTACATTTTACGTTTTGCGTTAAACTTTTTACGTTTTTTACGTTTTACGCGCCGGTTTTTGCACGCCGGGCTTTTTCAATCGTCGTTTTTACGTTTTACGTAAAACTTTTTTACGTTTTTACGTTTTACTTAAAAAAATTTACGTTTTACGTTTTACCTAAAACTTTTTACGTTTTTACGTTTTACCTTAAAAAGTTTACGTTTTACGTTAAAAAGTTTACGGTTTAACTTTTTTTTTTACAAAAACTTTTTTTTCGCAAAAACGAACGCACCCAGAAATCGCACACTCGGGAGGTGTCTTAGATATATCGTTATCATCATCGACTAGGGGGGGATAAAAAAAACATCAAAACAAAGTGTATCTCGAAAATAAAACGGGGTTTGGCTCAGATTATCCGATAATCAAAAGGCTGCAAAAGTGGGGTTGCAGGTTCAAAAAACCTACCCTCCGCCGTCCTTGCCGCGCCATCGTCATCTAAATCTACGGGTTTTTTTATTCATCATCGCCACCCCAATCAACCATATCAAAACCCACAGATCAAAATCCCCAACATAACAAATCAAAACAAATATCAAGAACACAGGCCAAAATATGATAATCCCCAACATACCAAATCAAAACAAATATCAAGATCAAAATCCCCAACATATAAAAACAGAAATCAAAATACCAACATACCAAAATACCATCGGTATCATCATCATCATTCAAGAACACGTATCAAGAACACAGGCCAAGAATCACCAGAAAAATCAACTAAACCCAGAAAAATCAGGAACACGGGCCAAAAAATACCAGAGAAATCAACAACACAGGCCAAGGAACTGAAGAACTAGTCTTGAACCAACTAAACCCATAACCTCCAAAGTCGACTAGAGCATCAACTCGTCGGGAGGAGACCAGGACCTCCGCCGCCCGCCCACCACCCAGCCGTCGAACCGCCACCACCAGCCACTAACCCACTAACCCACTGTTAGAACCACCGCCGCCGACCAAACGGCCACCGTAACATTATGGTGTTAGAACGATCTTGAGAGAGATAGAGATTAGGGGGTGAAGGACAACAACATCATAGATCGGGACACCAATAACCACAACATCAAATCGGAGTTCACTACCCCCAAATCAGAGCTTGGGTTAACAGGTTTAGTCGCCGGCAGGGTTGGGTTCAGTCGTCGTCGTCATCGTCTTCGGCTAACAGGTTTAGTCGCCAGCAGAGAGACAAGGGAGATGGGTGTGGGGGTTGGATTTCAAGAGAGAGAGATGAATGAGAGATGTAATTTAAAAAATGGAGAGAGAGTCTGCAACTTATAAATATAAAAGAAAGAGAGAGGAGAGAGGAAACATTAAAAGAAAGACAGAGGAGAGAGGAAGGATATGACATTTGGGGTAAATGACCGATATACCCTTTTTGTTGGCAAAACCTGATTGGTGGAGACTGGTTCTCATGGTTCTTACAACTGGGGGTGGTTTTCATTTTAGCGGCTCCCTATATATATATATATATATATATATATATATATATATATATATATATATATATATTGTTAATTATTCAGATGGAAAACGCAGTAAACCAACCGGCAAATGAAGTTAACCAATCTGAACCCAATAATGAAGACCATTTTCTCAATAGGCAAGATATAGAAAATATCGTTGCTCAGGGAATAGCCAACGCTGTCCCAGCAATCGTCGCTGTTGTTAAGAATCCTATTGAACCTTCCCAAGCTAACCATAGCAAACGCACCCGCGACAATAATTTCAGTAACAATGTGAATGGGGGCGGCGATAATAATAATGTGGTTCAAGCCCCATTTCTTAAGAAAATGAAAGTGGCAACGACTGGTTGCACTTACAAATAATTTCTCACCTGTAAGCCAGTCGAATTTGCAGGCAATTTATCGGAGTGTCGCGCTCTGGTCAAAGATAATATTTATAACCCTAATTACCCTTAACAATTAGCTAGTGGTAGTAAGGGGTCAAACCACGAAGAGTATGTGGTTTGCGAATGGAGTTTGAATGAATTGTAATAGTTGTCACTTTTATGAAGCTTGCTAAATTATTTTTATGGTTTTTGGTTTATTGAAAAGATATTGAACAAAGTTCACTAAATTAATTGGATTGATTATCTATTAGAAATTAAGAAATGAAAAAAACACAATTGATAACTTAAACAATAATGAGAAAAAGGGTTCACACCAGGTTTCGGTAATTGCAAACCTAGGTTCCTACAAGTTTTAGAATTGACCTAATTGGATAAATGATTAACAGATTTAGTGTACCGTGACTTAGGTGCCAATAACTATCAACATTCCTAAGAATGGACAATAATGCACTTTGTAATCAACACAAGTAAATCCTAACCAAGATAACACATAAGTGCACAAATTCATTTCACAAAGTCATAACTTTATCATCCTTCGACAATTTGTAAATTCAATTCAAATACACGACAATTATCAAAGGTGTTCAAAATCAAAACACAATTTGTTACACAAGTCAAAACTAAACACTAATCGAAACTCTAGATAATACAACTACCTACACTGGGGTGAAACCAAGGTGATTAGCCGCTCATGGTTGAAGGAACTTGATCACCGGATGTTTGAGACTTGACTTGGATCATCTCGAAGCTTGTGGAATGGTGGAACAATGAGGATTAGGGTTTTAGTGGGTGATGATGGTGAAAGGAATGATGGATGAATGAACTAGGGTTTGTGGATTAGTGATGAAGATGAATTGAATGGTGATTTGGGTTGATTCGGGTGAAGGTTGATGATGGTAGATGATTGGTAATGGAAGAGATGATGATAATTGGCTCCAAGATGCTTATTCAAACTCAAAGAAAGTGTAACTTGCGGATTAATTGCCAAAGAACCAATAGAAATCGTTCTTCATACCCAACAAACCCAAAATTCGCGTTTAGTAAAAACAAAGCCCGTCGCTGACGGCCTCCCCTGATCCAGCTTTCGTCCAACGTGTTATTTTCCTGGATACGAGATGTTTGGCCGACGGGGTAAACAAGTGAGCGTCGCCGACGACCTCTCTAGCTCCAGTTCTCCATTTTTTCCACTTTGCACTCCCGGTTGACCCGTTTGATGTCCCGGTGGTCCGGTTTTCACTCCGGTGACCCGAAAAGCTCCTTAAACTTCATTAAACCTGTAAAACACAAATCTAATTAAAAGTAGGCTATTCAAGATTAAAAGTCAAGTAAAAACCTAAACTTAAACATATACAAGCACCGTTATTCGACCATGTATCAGCAATGAAGGGGCGACTGCCGCACTACGTTGGTTGGAAAAGACCGAAGCTGTGATTAAAATAAGTAAGTGCGCAGAAGAAGACCGGGTGATGTATGCATCCTACCTTTTCAAGGAAGAGGCGTTAGAATGGTGGAACACGGTGCTGCAAGCTAAGGGAAGTGACGTGGCTTATGCCATGAGTTGGGAGGAATTTAAGGAATTGGTAGAAAGAAAGTTTTGTCCTTCCTACGAAAAGGAACAGATGACAAATAGGTTCTTGAATCACCGGATGGTGGACGTTGACTGTCGAGGGTATACTTCGAAATTTTTTGAGTATGCTAGAATAGTACCAACTCTGGCCTCGCCAGAACCGGTGCTTATTTCTCGCTGCATTTTGGGACTAATTAGCGAAATTCACGACATAGTCACAGCTGCGAGACCCCGCACGATTGACGATGCCGTTGAATTGGCCAACACCTTAACCTACGGGCTGGTATGCACAAGAGAAGAGAACAGGAAAAAGGAATTGGCCCAGAAGATTACCCAAGGGTTCCGTGGGGGTAATACTAATAGTAACTTCAAGAAAAAGGGAACTGGGCAATCTTCCACACCTCCATTCTGCAGAAATTGTAGAAAGAAACATTTTGGTAAATGTCAGGAAAATTGTAATTTCTACCAAGCATCGGGGCACCGAGAGGAGGAGTGCAGGAAAAAATCAAAGATATGCTACAATTGCGGAGAAGCTGGGCATTTTAGACCAGAATGCCCTAAACTGGTCAAGCCAGTTGACAACAAGACAAAAGCAACTGAAGGAATTAATAAAAAGAATGCAAGAGCCTTCCAGCTGACTACACAAGAAGCAGATCTAAATCCGGATGTGATAGCTGGTACGTTTCTTGTACATGACATTTACGCAAAAGTATTATTTGACTCTGGTGCAAACCAAAGTTTTATAAATACTTCATTTTGCCAAGCTCTTAAGCAACCCCTAACCAAACTTAGGCAAATTTATACGGTAGAAACGACATAAGGAAATTATGTTAATATAGATAAAGTTCTCTGTCACGGCCCCCGACCCGGTTTGACCCGTTTCAGGAGCCGCGGGACAGAAATCCCGTGGTATTTAATTAATTGAGTTTGACAGCGGAAGTTTTCATCAGGATCTTTTAAAAATGTAAATATTTCTCGATTATTTTATTTCACAATTCGGGATAAAACCCGGTAATTTACAATCATTTGATTTCACGAAGAAATCTTTTATTTTTACAAAACATGTTTCTTTTATTTTATACTGAGCCACTTCCTTGAGCTTGTAGTGCTATATGGCACTTTTCCTGATTCATAACAGGTCACCTGAAACATGTTTGAAAAAGGTTTTGTCAGCGGGAAATACTGAGTGAATCATTCTATTTTGCATAATGATGCATAGTTATTAATTACAGCATAAGAGCGATTACAATGGCTTTTATCTTATTTTTATCTGGCATTCTGTCACAATGGTGACGATGGTCATACCACTATTTAGATCAATGAACCTAAATAGTGACGATTATCCCTGTAGGTCAATGAACCTAACAGTGATTATCCCGAGTAGGTCAATGAACCTAACTGGGAGAAAATTAGTAATGTGCACAATACCCCACTAACCAGTAATTCAAGATATCCATGACTTAGTCCCTGTAATTATAACCTTGAAAATAATTTGAGGTATTGTAAAATAGTTTGATAAAAAGAGAATGACTCACAAACTGTGAGAAAAGGAGAATGACTCACATTGCAGATTTATACGGGCAGAGCCTAGCCTACTGATTTAGCCTTTTCCTAAATTTAATAACAGGCACACAAAACTGGGTTAGTAATCAATCCAGCAATTACGATAACTCACGAGATCAAATTCTCACAACGAACGACAAAGTGCAATACTTCATCCATCGATTTAACGATGATCCGTCAAATTAATGACGAACGATAAAGTACAATACTTCATCCATCGAATTAACGATGATCCGTCAAATTAATGACGAACGATAAAGTATAACCCTAATGTGGGCGGCACTTAAACATTCATTGGATATATTGATCGTCGGAAAATGAATCGTAGCAGCGATTGTGCTAATACCCTGATTGCGGCGTCGATTAGTGAATCGTGTGTGTTAATTGGAGTATACAGAGCATAACTCCGTGTAGAATTGGAATTTCTTCGTTGTTTCAACTCCCAGAATCAAGTCCCAAGCTCCTGTATTTATAGGTGAATTTTGTCCCTTAGGCGGACCGCGTGAGAATTAAGCTAACTTGAGGCGGCCCGCGTAAGAACTATTTTTAGGCATAGGGTTGCCACGTGTGGGACTAGCTCAGCTGAGTCGACGATTTCTGAAAATTCCTTTCTGCCTACGTTTTAAGTGGATAATCGCCAATAGGGTTTAACCCCCCCCTGAGTTTTAGGGGCCCTAATCCTGATTCTGAAAATTATGAAAATTTGAGGGTTTGCGCAGAATCACTTGGGTGTCTCAATTAGGGTTTCCTATTGGTCAAATTATTTTAATAATTATGACTTTTGATGAGAGTCGTTACATTCTCCAAGAAGGAAAGATAGAACTCTCAGGTCACAAATTTTCTGCAAACCTGCACCCTATGAATTTAGCAGGATTCGGTGTCGTGTTAGGAATGGATTGGTTAGTAGCCAACTATGCTCGAATCCTCTGTGATAAAAATTCCATAGAGATACATACACCAGCAGGAGAAGTAATTTTGGTGACATGAGATAAGCCGCGTAAACCAATGAAGTTCATTTCAGTAATGAAAGTTGCTAGTTATGAACGAAAGCAAGGAATCGTGTATATGATTTCGGTAATCATTAACGCTAAAAGCAAAGAACTTAAGGAAATTCCAGTAGTATCAGAATACCCTGATGTATTTTCAGAAGAGCTACCTGGACTTCCGCCAAATAGGGAAGTAAAATTTAGAATTCATCTGATTCCTGGAACTGCACCAATAGCTAAGGCACCTTATCGGTTAGCACCCACAGAAATGTTAGAACGGAAAAAGCAGTTAGATGAATTGTTAAGTAAAGGATTCATACAACCCAGTTCATCCCCTTAGGGAGCACCTGTGTTGTTCGTGAAAAAGAAAGATGGTTCGATGCGAATGTGTATCGATTATAGGGAACTGAATAAGGTTACCATTAATAATCGATAGCCATTACCTAGGATTGATGATCTTTTTGATCAACTTCAAGGAGCTAGGTATTTCTCTAAGATAGAATTGCGCTCCGGATACCATCAGTTGAAGGTACAGGAAGAAGACATACCTAAAACTGCCTTCAGGACTATGTATGGTCACTACGAGTTTACAGTCATGCCCTTTAGATTAACGAATGCTCCTGCAACATTTATGGATATGATGAATAGGATATGTAAGCCGTACTTGGATAAATTTGTAATTGTCTTCATCGACGATATACTTATTTATTCCAAAAGTCAGGATGAACATTGTGAACACCTGCATGCACTCTTAACCCTGTTAAGAAAGGAAAAGCTTTACGCCAAATTCTCAAAGTGTGAATTTTGGCTACAAGAGGTGCAATTTTTAGGGCACATGGTGAATCATGAAGGCATTCACGTAGATCCCTCCAAGATAGAAGCGATCACCAATTGGAAGGTCCCGCAATCAGCTACCAAAGTTAGAAGCTTTCTAGTATTAGCGGGCTACTATAGGCGCTTCATCAAAGACTTTTCTAAGATAGCTGTTCCATTAACCAAGTTAACCTGTAAAACTGTTAAGTTTGAATGGGGACCTAAGCAAGAAGAGGCTTTGAGGATCTTAAAGCAAAGATTAACAAATACCCCAATTCTTGTCTTACCAGAAGGAACAGAAGATTTTGAAGTATACTGCGATGCTTCTAAGCTAGGATTAGGTTGTGTGCTGATGCAACGCAACAAGGTAATTGCGTATGCATCAAGACAATTGAAAAAGCACGAGGAAAACTATACGACTCATGACCTAGAATTAGGAGCAATAATTTTTGCCCTTAAGATTTGGAGACATTATCTGTACGGAAGTAAGTTTACTGTCTATACAGATCATAAGAGTTTAAGATACATATTTGGGCAAAAAGAATTGAACATGTGGCAAAGGAGATGGATGGAAATTTTAAGTGATTACGACTGTGATATTTTATATCACGAAGGAAAGGCAAATGTAGTAGCTGATGCCCTAAGTTGTAAGTACCATGAAAAGCAAAGACGAGTTCGTGCTCTTAGATTAAATCTCCAATTAGATCTAATGGAACAACTAAAGAACGTTCAGGAAACAGCAATCAAGGATGATGCTGAAGGAATGAAAGGAAGGATAAAAGAATTAGAGCAAGGGACTGATGGAATTTGGAGATTCCATAAGAAAAGAACTTGGGTACCTAAGCAAGGAGAATTAAGAAATAAGATTTTAGAGGAAG
Source organism: Helianthus tuberosus (assembly GCA_030545235.1). Lineage (NCBI taxonomy): Eukaryota > Viridiplantae > Streptophyta > Magnoliopsida > Asterales > Asteraceae > Helianthus > Helianthus tuberosus. The sequence goes on along the minus strand of CM060412.1, from coordinate 129,825,320 downwards.
CCCATAAATCTAGGTATACGATGCATCCTGGTAATAACAAGATGTATCAAGATTTAAGGAATAATTTCTGGTGGATAGGAATGAAAAAGGACATAGCTAGTTACGTTTCTAAGTGTCTCACTTGTTCGCAAGTTAAGGCAGAACACCAGAAACCTTCAGGTTTACTTCAACAATTAGAAATGCCGGTATGGAAATGGGAATTAATAACAATGGATTTTGTTACTAAGCTACCGAAAACAAGGAAAGGTAACGATGCAATCTGGGTGATTGTAGATCGGTTGACCAAATCAGCTCATTTCCTACCAATGAAGGAAACCTTTAGTATGGAAAGATTGGCTAAGTTATACGTAGAAGAAATAGTATCCCTACATGGAGTCCCACTCTCCATTGTGTCAGATAGGGATAGTCGTTTCACTTCGCATTTTTGGACAAGCTTCCAACAAGCAATGGGGACGCGATTAAATTAAAGTACTGCATACCATCCCCAAACAGATGGACAGAGTGAAAGGACGATCCAAACCTTAGAAGACATGCTTAGGGCTTGTGTTATAGACTTCGATGGAAACTAGGATGACCACCTACCCTTAATCGAATTCTCCTATAGCAATAGTTATCATACAAGTATCAATGTTGCGCCGTTCGAAGCACTGTATGGAAGAAAATGTCAAACTCCAGTATGCTGGGCAGAAATAGGAGAAAGTCAATTATCAGGACCCGAGATTATGCAGGAAACCACCGACAAGATAACTCAGATCAAGGAAGACTAAAAACGGCCCGAGACCGCCAGAAGAGTTATGCAAACAATTGACGCAAGCCGTTAGAATTTCAAGTTGGAGACAAGGTACTCTTGAAAGTTTCTCCGTGGAAAGGGGTAGTTCGATTCGGTAAGAAAGGAAAGCTAAGTCCAAGATATATAGGACCGTTCACAGTTGCCTATCAATTACAACTACCAGAAGAGCTAGTCGGGGTACATGATGTGTTTCATGTATCTAATCTCAAGAAATGTTTATCTGATGAATCCCTGGTAGTACCTCTTCAAAATATAGAGGTAAATGAAAAGTTGAAATTTATTGAGAAACCGCTCCAAATAGAAGACAGAAAGGTCAAACACCTCAAACACAAGAGATTGGTACTGGTCAAAGTAAAGTGGGATTCGAAAAGAGGACCTGAGTACACATGGGAACTGGAATCGGAAATGAAGCGAAAGTATCCTTAACTGTTTCAGTAAATCTCGCGGACGAGATTTTAAATAAGGTGAGGAGGATGTAAGGACCTACAAAAATGTCATAAATTTCCACGTAAGTGAAAACCCGAACCCCTAAAACCCTAAATTTTATGAAAAATCAAGAAAAACAAGTTTTATTAGTCAGTCGCGGGTCGCGAAAGATTTAAGCAAAGTCTTCGCGGGGCGCGACAGCTAAGTGAATCTCCGGATAAGCATTAGGGCCACGTGTCACACACGTGGCAGGTCTAGGGTTTGACATGGCAGCCCTAGCCGTAGCTAGGGAGGCCCTCGCGAGCCGCGAAGGATTGCCCTTCAAGTTTACGCGGGCCACGAAGGACCTAATTTTCAGCTATAAATTCGACGTTGCATGGCTAGTTCAGTTTGCTCGAAATATTTCACTCTAACAGCTTCCTTTCTGCTCGAAAATTCAATTTTAGTGGTGAAACGCTGCTACGATAACGGGGTAATAACTCGATCACTGCTACGATACCATGTCCGATCGATTAAAACTGATCCGATGGATGTTTAAGTGTTGCCCGAATCTTGGGCTATACTTTGTCATTCCTCGTGAGGGTTTCGATCTCATGAAATTATCATAAATGTTGTATTAAGTTACTAACCTAGTTTCATTTGCATTATTTAACTAGGTTACCAGGCTTAATCAGTAGGCATACTCTGTCCGTCTAAACTTGCCATGTGAGTCATTCTCTTTTTGTCAAATTGCTTTGCAAAACCCTAAATGTTTCCCAGTTATAATTACAGTGATTAAGTCTTTGTAATCTACAATTACTGCCGGTATGTGGGGTTTTGTATACATTACTTGATAACCGTCACCATTGGACAACGGGTTAGCCAATGGGTGATATGACCATAGTCACAGATACGGTCGAGTGACAAATACCGATTTGGGGTAATTGGTTGATATGTAAACATTGTAATCGCTCTTAATACTGTAGATTATAACAATGTGTCGTTTTGTACAAATTGAATGACTCGCCAGTATTTCCCCGCTGATAAAATCTTTTTAAACATGTTTCAGGTGATTTAATGTGAACAAGGAAAACTGTCGCGTAGCACTCCAGCTTGAATGAAATGGCTCAGTAAATAAAGAAACATGTTTTTGTAATCAGGGGATTTCCCAGTGAAATTCCTTTATTGTAAACCACAGGGTTTGTCCCGAAACTTGAAATAAAATAATTGGGTGTTTTCAGTTAAACGATCCTGTTAAAATTTCCGCTGCCAAATCAACCACCAATACCACGGTTTTCTATCCCGCGGCTTTCGGACCAGGCAACTGGGTCGGGTCCGTGACAGGTTAAGCTACGGAATGAATTAGTAGATCACGTGCGAATAGGCTGATACTTAAATCTCCATTAATCTTGTTTAAGACCACGGAACAAAGGGGGTAGATCTATCGGGTACAGGGCGAGCCCCACTCATGGGTCCTTGTGTGGCCACATGGAGTTTCCTTTGTTACCCTCCCCGGGTGGACCGGTACTAAATCGCTTACGGGTTGGTGGCTTCCTATGTCGGCACACATATTAATGTCCTAACTACACATTAATGATCAACATGTTCATTGACGCTTTACATACCCGATTTCAATACTTAAACTTTCAAATGTCTTTAAGATTCATTTGACACAAACTCATAACACATGGATGTACGAACTTTGGTAACGTTTTCAACTTATGTACAAGTAAGAGGATGAGTTGGTCCTGCTTACAAAGACTCTTTTGGGCTCGGCCCATTCTCATACGTGCAATGCACAAAGACTCTCGTCGGCTAGACCCACAATTTTCATATAACTTGCCGAGAAAAAAATGATTTTATTATATTTCTCGACAACTTTAAAACCGGTTATCAAAAAGATTTGTTTTAAATGTTTTTCAAAACAAACTATGAACTCGCTCAACTTTATGTTGATTTTTCGCATGTTCTTTCTCAGGTGGCATTTTTCAAAACTATGGAACGGTTGGAATAGGAGAACCCATGGGAATTCGAGTACTTAGTGGGCGTTCAATTTTCTAGAAGTCTTAGCATATTTGCTTCCGCTATGCAATGAAGATACCGGTCCAGTCACGCCAGCTCTAATATTTCGGGGTGTGACAAACCTCACCATATTTGAGGTCCAAAGCAGTGTTATAATTCTGCTTTGATTTTATTCTTAATACTCGCATATTTTGATTAATACTTTGTGAAATATTGTACCCACCAAACTCCCAACTAAGCTCATAGTTATTGGTTTGTGTTGTGGTTGATTTCCACCAATAAACAAGACTCAAAACCTCTTTAAAATTCTGCCCAAAATGTTCTAAGTGATTGAAACCATCCAAGCTTTCAACCTTCAATGTTGAAAGACTTGTGTATGAGTAATGTGTGAACCATGGAAGCTTTGACTCTCCAAAATTGTTCCACTACCTCACTTGTATGTTTTATTACAAAAAACAATTTCCATAAAGCGACAAGGCTACATCACGTCCTCGAACACTTTCCATGCTCGAGATGCACGCATCTAGTTTGCTCACTTGGTTGTTTTAGTTAGTTAGTTAAATTAAATTTTATATTTCATGACCAGCCGAACTCATAAACTAAGTTGATAAGTTTGTGCTTTGGTGAATCATACAATGAGGTTTAATGGATGGAAATCATCTTACCTCCGTGCTTTCCTTACATGATAATACATGATGGACGAAATTATAACATGTACTATATAATGTATAATATATACCTGTTAACCGAACTCTTGATACTAACCAGATTATGGTCAGATGTCAAGAACTTATGTTAGATTATCTTAGTTTCTAGACTCCTCGTTTGTGTTTCTAATGGGCAAATTAGGACACATGAAAACTTAGTGTCCAAACGAGTATCTAGACAAGATATATTTTCGTTGCACATATACTTTCCATATTAATTCCGAATCCAAACTCTCTACGAGCACCATATACTCATACGCCTTTGTTTATCCAATGTAGGATAACTTTGGTGTTCCACCCTCAATGACTCGTCAATTCACGTTTACTTTGGAATCTTAGCAAACCGGGAGTATACATGACCCCTTTTTCATTTTAGACACTTTTTGGGGTGTGATACATATAACGTATTAAATTCACACAATCACATACAAACATGCTTTACACAAACAAATAAACAATCCTCTATACATGCTTAATACTTGATGCTTAGAAATTCGTACATGCTAGAAGCCATTCTTGCACTATTCGACATTAACGTGTGTACGAGTCTACCTTAACATGTATAGCGCTATAGGAGTAGCACACCGCCGGTATTCTTGTGGTCATGTTATGTTATACAAAAACGGTCTTGCGTTGCAACGACAATATTACGCTAGAATCTTTGGGTTGACAATTATGTGATGCATGCTAGTGTTGTAATGATATGCCTTAGTATGTGTTTATGCCATGTGGATTTGTTTAAACTTTTTATACCTATGTTAGTAATTCAAACTTGTATACTCACTAATTCTTTATGTGTTGACATGTACATTAATATGTATTGCAGGATCTTGATGACGTTATGTTAAAAGAATTCTAGTAGGACGACTAGAAACGCACTTTAAATTTGCTTATGTATTGTACTTTGTTTCCTTGTTACATGATGGTGTACCTTGCTTCCAAACAGTGTATTTCCGATTTAGAAATGAAATCAAATTTTGATTATTAAATACTTGTCACAAATAGTCATTATGAAGTCTCTTAAAATCTCGTTTTCGTCTCACTCTGATGTTTCCGCCATCGGTTGGGGTGTAACATACCGCCACCACCGTCCACCACCACCACTCACCGTCCATGTCCACCACCAACCACCACCGTTCGTACACCACCACCATATTACTTTAGAAGTCTACATACGTAAAAAAACAAACAACGTTCTTCTTGCAGAGTGTAGAGGTTTGGTCCACCTCTTCTTCTACAGATGTGGTCCTCTGGGCACACCGTACAATGCCAAAAACAAGCACGAGGGAGACTCCCTTCAGCTTGACTTATGGCTTGGAAGCAGTGATTCTGGCCGAAGTAGGCATGCCCACACATCGAATGTTGCAAAGCCAAGAACAGAACGAACAACAACTCCGTCTGAACCTCGACCTAATCGAAGAAAGAAGAGAACTTGCGGTGTAACAACCCTCGGTAAAACCAACATCCTTATAATATTTCCGACACCCTATTATATATTAAAATACCCTTATATGTTTTATAATATACCCCGTATGTGAAAACCGAGCCCGAATTATGTTATAACATATAAAATAAATCAAAAATAAGAAAAATGGAGTTGAGGCGGGCCGCGTAGACCCACCCCAACATTTCACGCGGGCGGTATAAGGGCTGAAATCTGACTTCGTTAACTTCTTAAGTTAATACGGGCCGCGTAAGCTTAAGCTTACACTTACGCGGGCCGCTAGAGATCATAAAACGCGGAGACATCCGGTGCTGACACGTGTCGACATCGTGTCGAGTCTACTGGGTGACCGGGCTAAGCTATTATGTTGACCAAGGTTGACGCGGGCCGCGTAACCTTGGCCTGTGTCTTACGCGGGCCGCTTGAGGACGAGGTATCAGCAACTATAAATAGCAGGCATCGGATTTCATTTTCGTTCGTCCCAAATTTCATTCTCAATCACAATTTCTGTAGTAGGCATATTATACTCGGGTATTATACCCCTAATTAGCGAGGTTCTGATCCGTTGTAAGTATTATAACCCTAGTTTCATAACAGTTACGCTGCCCGATTGATTTAGGGTTCCGTAACAACTGTCGTGGTTCTACCCGACGTAGTTGTTGGAATGCCGTCTTGGGGTGGGTATCATTAATATTTTCAAAGGGTTATGATACTAACCAATGTACATTTGTATAAATTATAGATTATATCCAGGAAACCCTTACGAAAAGCCTAAGATAGCAATGTGAGTTTATCCTCTTTTTGTTAAACTTTTTGGTAATGTTTTATCAAACCTTAAATGTTTTACTATGAAATTTAGCAGTGATTGAGTCCTTGTAGTTCTTCAATTACTGTCGGTATGTTGGTGTTTTGTATACAAAATTTGTACTACTTGCGAGTAGTAAGTCGGGATGACAATGCGTTACCATTGGACAATGAGTTAGCCAATGGGTAATATGACCCACAAGTCAGTGGATTGACAGTACTAATGGAGTAATTGTGTAGACATAAACAATGTGATCGCTCTCAATACTGTTCACTGTGACTTTTTATTTAAACTTGATTAAACTGGGATTCACTCACCAGTATTTCCCGCTGAAAAATATTTTTAAAACATGTTTCAGGTAACCCAATGTGAAAGCCAATTAGTAAAAAGCCAGCTGGAGAGCACTGAAGGCTTGGAAAAAATGTGGCTATAAAAGTTACCTAATAAACAATGTTTTAAATTAAATAACATAGGGTTTATCCCTATGATGTATTGTAATAAGAAACTTGGGTTTTGCCCATGTGTTTATTGATATTAATTATGGTGGTTTTACTCTGATAAACATTTCCTAACTACGGTCCTGATGCAAATTCCGCTGCAAGACTAAATAACCTGATACCACCGAAACTCTGAGATCGCGTCCGCCCGTTCCCGGGAATCAGGGATCGGGGGTTGCGACATGCGGCCATCAGAGAGCCCAAGTACAAAAAAGAGTTGGAAAAACACTACAACTCCAAGATCAAAGAGGTCCGTTTCAAGGAAGGAGACTATGTGATGTGGAGGAACGATGCTAGCTTGGCTGAAGGAACCGGAAAGCTCGGCACCTTTAATGCATCCCTAAGCGACATCTCGTCCCCTGCAAATCAAACAAAAATAAATAAGCAACACGAAGATCACGAGACACCGAAGGGGGGGGGGGAAGATAGGCCGAATTACTTACTTTCACCGCTCTTACGGATCACCGGCCATTCCCTGTCCCCTCGGCCCCAAACGTGGCAAACCCGTCCTAATAATAACAAGGAAGGGGATGGATAGGGGATCGGTTATCAATCAAGTACGTCGCTAATTTCTGGTTAAAAACAAAATTTTTGCCGAGATCAAAGTCCATAGACTGATCCTTGAATCTCCATGCCATGTTGATGTAGGGTAAAATACACATATTTGTCCCATGTAAATTGTATAATTATTGTATAGGTTTTATTTGTTTTTATTTAGTTTTAGTGCTTTATTATTTTATTTTGTGTTGGGTCAGGTCCTGGTGCAAATGAAGCGAAAATGAGTAAAAAGGAAATAACCAACCAATTAAGTAGAATAGACCGCCAGTGACCGAAGTAAAATTGCCACTATTTTCCTTGATTGAGGCGAGCTATATTAAAAGGGTGCGGCCATATTTGATATTATAATTGTTGAAGGGGCCGCCAAACATCAAAAGCCCACCAGATTCATTAAAACGTGACATTGGGGCTTTAATAAAATATACATACATATAATGATATATAATATATTCTAGGATTAGGATCAAATACAAAGGATCCTAATTGTAAGAAGTGTAAGAAGGATTTATAGAGTGACAGGTGTCCAATAACCTAAAAAAACCCACTACACAAAAAACCCACAAAAAAAAAAAAAAAACTTAAACATCCACCACCACCAAAAACCGCCACCCCCACCCCCACCCCCCACATCACCCACCCAAAAAAAAAAAAAAAAAAAATTTTTTTTTTTTTTTTTTTTTTTTTTTTTTTGCCGAGGGGGTGGGGGGTGGGGGTTTAGGTTTTTGGGTGGTGGTGGGGGTGGGGCTGGGTGTTTAGTTTTTTTTATATTTTTTTTTAGGTTTTTTTTTTTTTGGGGGGGGGGGGGGGGGGGAGGGTTAGGTTTTTTTAGGTTTTTGGGGGGTGGGGGGTGGAGGGGAGGGGGGGGGGTTAGGTTTTTTGGGGGTTTTTTGGGTGAGGTATAGTTTTTTTTTGTTTTTTTTGTGGGTGGGGGGTGGGGGGGGGGGGGTTAGGTTTTTGAGTGGTGGTGGTGGTGGGGTGGGGGTGGGTGATTAGGTTTTTGGTGGTGATGTAGTGGGTTTAGTTTTAGGTTATTGGACACTTGTCACTCTATAAATCCTTCTTACACTTCTTACAATTAGAAGCCTTTGTAGAATAACTTGACCCATATATTCTAATCATTCTTGGAGGCCATTAGAGATGGACAGAAGTGGACGTGAATGTGGATTTATTTTTAAATTCAGTGGGCCTTTTTGAAGGGAAAAATACATTACTAATCCAACTCCACTGGATTATAATATACAGCAGCAACAACAATTAAAAAAAAGGAGATAGCATATTATAGAGAATAACATCAGACGAATTAAAGGTGGGAGGCACGATCAGATAAGAGGCGGTTATATTGTTGGGCCGAAGCCCATTTATAAGGGGCTGCCATACACATCAGATGAACGAAGAATTATCGGGGTCGAGCGGAAAGCTTGGAGAACAAGGAATTACCGGGTTTTGTTATCCGATTCTTCTAGTTTTCTTATTTTCTTTGTTTTAACCGATGAATTCTTGTTTAAGATTTTGTTTGATTGTTTTTAATACGATGATACTTGGCTAAATACCTTTAACTACCTAGGTTATGACAATGGTTTAAATAAAGTTTGGATTTTTATTCGGTTTTTAAGTGGTTTATGGATTTTCTTGTATTGTAAAGGCTATGGAATTTTAACTTTGTGTATATGCATGCTTGATATTTGTTTTATCGCTGTTTATTGCTTCGTATAATCCTTGGTGACGGTCTATATCACATAATAGGGTTGTGCTAGGGTTCTTGATTTAGGTGAGTGTCTATATCACATAATAAATCTTTAACTCTTTAAGGTGAAATTACGTAACTAACCTTAGAAGTAATAATCGGTAATTTAATAAAATCAAGTGTTCTGCTAATCTTGTCGCTGTGAGGCTCGAGGTTATTAATAGGTCTCGGTTTGGTTTATAGCTAGGTCTGAGAAATTGGTCTAGTCCTTAAACATTCTCTTGTCTATTAAACCAAGATTAAAACCCATAGTTGCCTTAGACTTTCGCGCTGTGAGGTAGATCGTCTTAATTAGGCACTTTCAAGAAGTTAGAGGACTGTGAGGAAATCTAAAAACCGGTAATCACAACAGCCTAGGTAGTGCCACAAGAATCACCTTGAGAGGGATTGAGGGGCTTAGTTGGTATCTTAATAGGTTTAGCATTTAAAGATCCCGGTTCCATACCACAAAACTATCGAATAGAAATCCATTCCGAGTTAAACTTGCGTCTAGCCTAGGTAGTCTTCATCGCCTTTGATTAAAGTCTTCGTCCACATTCGTGTTTAGTATTTTATTAATATTTTAGTTTAATATTTTATTTAGGTTTTTTAGAAACCCCCCTCATCAAATAAACAATTAGTTAAAGTCCATGTCAGTCTAAGTCTAGATAGAGTCATTAGCGTAATTTAGTAGAGTCTCTTGGGTTCGATACTCGGACTTCCTTAGGCTATACTGCATCGATTGGTACCCTTGCCGGTCGTGTGGTTTAGGGTTTAGAGAGTCTTAGTTTTATAAATTTAAAACTTAGAGAGTCTAGTTTAGGGTGTAATTTAGTTAAACCACTTTTAGCACATCACATGTCGGCCGGAAGGCAAAGATCGTCCAACCAGAAGAAGTTGTCCTTCCAGTTTTTCAGACTGGATTTTTCATCTCAGGCAGAACTAGGAATACCTTTCCGATGAGCAAAAGTATACCAATCACCGGCGGTTATAAACTCGTAAAAACCTAAATACATTCAAGTTCGCTTTCTAGTTCAAAGACCTAGAGGATATTTCAAAATGATTGATCCGACTCAGTCTGAACGGGTTCACTTGACAGAGATGAACCCAAAAAAACTGAAGGACCTTTATCAGAAATTTTGTAAAAGGGACCCAGTAGTTTGCAAAATTGCAGACGCTAGTGTATAAAGGGAACTTCCCAGGAAGGAAAGGATATATCGTTTTATCTTTGGCCGGAAGAACCGGATGAAGATCGGTGGGAATACGATATTCCCGGACGAACTTATCTAACTGTCTCTGAGATAGAACACTAAATCTTTCGGAAAGATTGTCCTTTTCCGGAGCCATTTTTAAACTGTATAAAAGAACGCACCTTGTAGAAGAAGAAGATTATAAAAGGAGATTTGAAGAGGATGACACAAGAGAGAAAAATCAGAGAAGTAAAAAATGAAAAATTTGAACGCCTTTTATAGAAGAAAATAGGTCGGTGATAGCTTGCCCATCATGTCAACTGTCACGTCATGCGCCGCTTACGGTTCCCGAGACGGGGAACGGTACCGTCACCAGTCGGTTAAGGAACTTGTATCTCACTAACGCCACGTCAACTTCGCACCAAAACCTCCACATCATCCGTCCGGAACCACGCACAACATTTTACCAAGTCCAGACCTGGACTTGATAAACTAGGGGACTTGAAGATACATATCCGGGATGGACCTTCCTCATGAAGGCCGTGCCGGACCATGACCAGATGCATATCCCAAAAACCCCGTCCCCAGATGCCTACGGACGGACCATCAACATGTGCGTCCAGCCGAATGACGTCATCACAGTTGATTAGTATAAATACCCCATCAAAGTACAAGCCAAATACGATTTCCTGAACCTTCGTCCTACTTTCTCTCTCTACTTTTTCTCTCTATCAAATACTTATCCTCACGCTGGAGGGTGGTCGCAGAGGGGCCCTCCCATCTCTACGGCGAGCCTAACGGTTTATTCTTTTGCAGGTTCAGGTCCTCGATCATTCTTCAAAGGTTCAAACTCAGATCTCAGGCTCCGGCCTTAGGTTTTGGATCTTCAGCTCCAAATCTGAATCAGTCGGATTTGACAATGGAAGTAGACCCCGAAACTGTAGAAGCTTGGATTCATTAATGTTCGGATTAGACTTGACAACACCGAACGGATTAGTAACAACCTTATTAACAGATTAGTTTAAACCTAAAATTGGAGGATTAGCACTTGCAAATCCTAGATCAGAAAGTGTAGGATTAGCGTTCGCGAGCCCTAGTTCGATATCACCTTTAGTGAAACCAGTCCCGTCATAATTCCAATCCTTTCGTTGGATAATCATTGATTGTTGTGCATCTAAGGTTGAAGCCATGTGTTGCACCGTACGTTGCATCTTATTATTTATCTTGATCTTGGTTCTGATGTTAGCGATGAGTTCAAGGATTAGCGTTTCGTCCGCCATCAGTGCAGACGAATCAATGAAAGCAACAATGAAATGGACCGTTAACGAACACAACTACTAGTAATCAAATCAAAATCTTAGGCTGAGTTTCTATTACTTTCTGCAATGATTACAACTACTAATTGAAACAATACTTGAATGAATAACATAGAAAAGAGGATGGAAATAAGAGATTACAGAAAAGGAGGTGGGAAGAAGAAACCATTACACTCTTTAACAGTATTCATGATCACCTAATCTCCATCTCTCTTGATATATATATTTTGCGCTTATGCGTTCACCATTCACACAAGTGGGCTCAACTTGTTGGGCTTCATGAGTTGGGCCGCTTAATTGGGTTTGTTGACCTAGGTTCATAACACATTATCCATATTATTAAGGAATTCTAAAGTTAGTTCTTAAATAGAAAATTAAAGTAAAAACGTATATTTTTATGGATAAGGAATGAGATGTGGGAGAGTTATAAAAAAGAGAAATTTATGGAATAATGATTTTTACTTATATGTATAAGAGAAAAATGACACACGAATCTATCTACTATAATAAAAGAAACCAACTTTGAACGCGTGTCATTCATTGAAGGTATCCTTCAATCTATACTTATCTTATATTAACTAAATAAATAATAAATTAATATTAAATCTTATCATACTTTAATAAAATATTAAATATTATCCTCAAATCTAAATTGTTAATTTAATATATTTTTAAAACAAATACCTCTCTTTTCTACTTATCTTATCTTATTAATATTAAATGTTATTCTAATTTATTAAAAATATAATTTTTTTATTATTTGGTATACAAAATTATATTTATCCAACTCGTGTAAAATGTGAGGTTTTAAAAAATATAACTTTTTTTATTATTTACTATACAAAGTTACATTTATATAACTTGTGTAATACACGAAGTTTTTAAAGATATAACTTTTTATCATTTTCTATGTAAAATTAGATTTATTCAACACGTGTAATATATGAGGTTTTTAAGGATATAATTTTTTGTTATTTGGTAGATTTTTCAACCCGACTATACACAGGTTTTTTTTAAAGATATGACGCTTTTAGTATTTAATATACAAAATTACATTTATTTAATATGTGTAATACACATGTTTTTTAAAGATATAACTCTTTTTTAGATCTATTCAACACGCGTAATATACGGGGTTTTTAAGGATGTAATTTTTTTTATTATTTGGTAGATTTATTCAACCCGATTATACACGGGTTTTTAAAGACACGACGTTTTTAGCATTTATTATACAAAGTTACATTTATTTAATCTGTGTAATACACATGGTTTTTAAAGATAACTTTTTTATTATTTGATATATAAAATTACATTTATTTAACCCATACAATATACGGGGTTCATAAAGATATATCTTTTTATTATTTAATATATAAAATTATATTTACCCTGTAATACACGGGGTTCTAACCTAACCTAGTAAGATTTATAATTTAACCCAAACCACGAACACTCAAAAGTGTAATTTATTTAAGTGAAACTAATTATAATTTTTAACAAATACTACTAAACTAACATGCAACTATAAAACTTTTATCAACACATGGCCTATTGATCCAAGTATGATATTTGTCCTCTATAAAAAAAAAATAAAAAAGTTGCAAAATTTTGTTGGTATGTGATTAGATAAATGTATAAAAATCTTATATTTAGAAAAACTTTTCATCAATTCAACAAAGCTTCGCGGCCATCAGCCCCTGGGCCCTAGTCCTTGAAGAGTTGAAACAACTCTCGTGTAGATTGTAAATTGTCAAAAAAAAGGGGACTAAATATCTTATTTCCTAGAAAAAAACCAAATAAAAAATTCACTTCAAATCTTGTGAAGACAACGTGTCACACACAACGAATTAAAAAGCGTCCATGCCTTTATAGCCTATTGGCATCTTGGTGGTGGGATAAAGCTTTGGAACCAATAGGTCCTGGGTTCGATTCCCACAAGGGGGTTTTCCCATATTTATTGGGTTTCCTCCTGAATTGGTGAGACATTATTGCCTAGTGGAGTTGGATATGATCGGGTGGTTCCGCATGGGGGCACGATGATACTCCTGTGGTCCGTCAGTGATCCAAATTTGCCGTTAAAAAAAAAAAAACAACGAATTAAAAAGCCCAAAAAAACTATCTAATTTCCGAGAAAAAACCAAATAATTCACTTCAAAATAGTGTGAAGAAACGTGCGACACACCAGACGAATTTAAAGCCGAAAAAACTCACATTGAATCTTGACAACAAATCCTCGAAAATGTCGATCGCAAAAAGAGGGCTTCAACAGTACTTACTACAGCTTCAACAGCATCCCCTAAGAACAAAGGTACCATCTTTATTTAATCCTCTAGTTTGTTTTCAATTTCGAGAATTGGGTTTTGTTTATTTTGATGAATTAGAATCTGGGTATGTTTCATTTGATGATCTTGAACTGATTTTCCTATCGATTTTGTGTTTTTAGTTCGATCAAGAACTGTGTTTTGTGATTCTTGATTTATCATGAATTGGGTTTTCTTTAATTTAATGAATTAGAAACCAGGTATGTTTTATTTGATGATCTGTCAACTGTTTTTGCCATTGATTTTGTGTTTTTTATTCAGTCATGAACTGTGTTTTGTGATTCTTGATTTGTAAGAATTGGGTTTTGTTTATATTGATGAATTGGAATCTGGGTATGTTTCAATTGATGATCTTGAACTGTTTTTCCTATCGATTATGTTTTTAGCTCAATCATGAATTGGGTTTTGTTTAATTTAATTTAATGAATTAGAAACCGGGTATGTTTTATTTGATGATCTTGAACTGTTTTTCTTATTGATTGAATTTGGTTAAAATTTTAGGCTATAACGGCTGGAGTATTATCGGCGATCAGTGACATAGTTTCTCAGAAGCTCTCCGGCATCCAGAAACTGCAAATCCGTCGTCTTCTTCTCAAAGTGGTATGATTTGATTATTTTTCATTTTAGGGTTTAATCGAATCTTTGGTGGATCTTATGATTCAGTTTGATCTGTTTTTGTTGACTTTTTGAAGTCAATCCGTTGACTTTATCATTTATCATAAATCTTGGTTTAATCTTTAAGATGATTTGAGAGATTTTGTTTTGGTTGTATGGTTTGATTAACATGCTAAGTTATGCAGCTTTTCGGGTTTGCATATCTTGGACCATTTGGGCATTACTACCACATATTGTTGGATAAGTTGTTCAAGGGCAAAAAAGACTCGACAACGGTTGCCAAAAAGGTATTCTTATCAACCTTTGAATGCGCGTGTCAACAGAAATTTACAATCTTACAAGTTACAACCAAATTGTGCGATCGGTAATTGTTGATTTTATATTACAGGTGGTGGTCGAACAGTTGACATCCGGTCCGTGGAATAACTTGATCTTTATGCTCTACTATGGGTTCATTATTGAGGGTAGGGTTTTACTGCTCGGAATATTACATATTAATACGTTACAATTATATTTATTTTTTATTAAATAAATGATTCTATTAATAGATGAATCAGTTTAAACTTAAAATGTTAAGTAGGTGTTTGGATATGTGTTTCGAAAGTGATTGTCGTGGTTTGAAGAATAAGTTATGGTTATGTACTTATGTCACAATTTACGCAGGCAGACCGTGGATCCATGTGAAATCCAAAATCAAGAAAGAATACCCGACAGTACAGTATGCAGGGTGGACGGTACTTCTCTTTTTTCGTTTTTATTGTTATGTTTCAAATTTCTGTTGAGTTTCCCGTATTTTTAAACTTTTGTAACAAGCGAATAATGTTTATTAACCAATGTTCAGTTCTGGCCGGTAATCGGGTGGATAAACCACCGCCATGTGCCGCTGCAATTCCGTGTCATTTTCCAAAGCTTTGTCGCAATGTGCTGGTACGTGTTTTCAGTTTATAACAAAGACTGAAAGGTCTATTTGGTTACGTCGTTTTTCACCATTCTTTTATCATCATTGTCATAGGGGTGCAAACGAGCCGAGTCGAGCCCGAGCTCGACCAGGCTCGAGCTCGATTAACTTATGAGAGCTCGGGCTCGAGTTCGGCTCGATTCGAGCTTTGTTTTCTCAAGCTCGAGCTCGGCTCGTTTATTATCTATTAGTTAGTATATTAAATAAAAATAATATAAATAATAGACTTTTAGGCTCACGAGCTCGATAAGTGAAGCTCGGGCTCGGGCTCGTTTACTAAATAAGCTTATTTTTAGGTTCGAGGTCGGCTTGTAAACAAGTTTAAATAAGCTCGGCTCGACTCGGCTCGACTCGGCTCGTTTACACTAAGGCTCGACGAGCCTAACGAGCTTCACATGCGAGGCACGAGCTCGGGATCGATAAACAAACGAGCTTTATTTTAGGCTCAAGCTCGGCTCGGGCTCGATAAGGCTCGGCTTGTTTCGAGCTTTTTCTCGAGCATATCTCGAGTAACTCGCGAGCCGCTCGGCTCGTTTGCACCCCTAATCATTGATAACAAATTGATGAACTAGACCTAATTTTCTTTATTTTTGAATTCAATTTATAGGGGTATATTCTTGAATTTAAGAGCAAGATCAAAGACATTGACCAAAGATTAAGCAAATTTAAAGGAGCTTCTCAAACATCTTCTGTGTGCTGTGTTATTATGGTAAAATACTAAAATTGGCCCTTTACAAAAACAACAAGATGGGTTCCGTCCTGTTATCGTGTAACTTGATTTAAAAGCTTGTGTTGTATTAAAGCTATGTATTGTTACAGTGATTGATTAGAAACAATGATATGGTTAGATTTTACGCTTCATTTTGATCATTTGCTTATACATGATAATGATCCAGTTTTTTTAACAAAGTATATTTATGTCATTGATCGAAGCTATCATATGGGTAGTGTTGTAAAGATCCTGTTGTAGTGCTTGGATGGAGGACCTGTTGGATGTTAGTTGGCTCCTGCGGATCGAACACCATGAGGCTTGTCATGAGGGAAGCAGTATATATGCGAGTAAGTTGTGAATGCGTGACCATTCTTTTTGAGATAGGGGATTTATCGGCTGGAATTTTGATATGTTTCGTCATCAATGCTCCTGTTGTAACATTGAGACGTGCACATTCAATAAGCGTCAAACATGTGTGCTGGTCCGAAGCATTTAATGTTAGTGAATATCCAAACATAAACGGACACAAATGGACACACACAAACAAACACCACTCGAAAGTAGTATTCATATCCAAACATAAAGTCCAAATAATTATCATCACATCGAACATTTTATTAATAGCGTTAACGATGTAATGAATGTTTGGTTCATTGAGAGATATCACCACTTACTTAATGTTTGGTTCATCTAGTGAGTGATCTTGTTGGTACTCATTATCTCTCAACCATGGATGAAGTATAACCATCATCAAAATGCTATAGAATTGAAACATTTATTTACTTTTAAAATCACTAAAAGAAAAACCAAAATGCTTTATAAGTATAGATGATTAATAAAAATACATTCAGTAATCATCAATCGTTATTATAGTTAAATACTTGTCAAGATTGAAATTATGCGGAGTAATTACACAGATGGTTATGCGACAAGTCAAAATTTCACATTAGGTCGAAATTTAAGAAAAAAAAAACCATGTATATGGTCCCAACCATCACCCGTTACGCTTTTGGTCTCTAGAATAGATATTTGTTAACACCCAAAATAGACGGTGACCGAGGGTGAGGGAGGGCTCAGTGACGGATCTAGAATTTTATTTTAACGAGTTCTTTTTGATAAATTCTCTTTCGTTCTCACTATTTTTTTCTAAATTCTATAAGGTTCTCACTATTTTTTTTTCCAAACGTACTGGGTTCCTATGAATCCACAAATATAGGCGATCCGCCCCTGGGAGGGCTTGTGTAACTTCCATGTTTAAAATAGATAGATAAAAATTAACATTCTAAATAGACGAGTAAGCAACTAAGACAATATGTACAATTTTACAAAAGTTAAAGATTAAATATGATTTTTTTTATAACTATATCCGCCAAAGATTCGGGTGTCCAGAGTCTGGTTTTGACAGTTTTTGAATATCAAAAACCAAAACGGAATGTTTAAATTTTAAAGCCAAACCAAACCAAACTATTACAAATGGTTTGCTTCCGATTTAGCCTTTATTAGACAAATATATGAAAAGCATAAAGTTAAAGATAATAAAGTTGTTTATGAAAACATAACCAAAACTGGGTGAAAACCAAAATGAGAACAAAGTGATTTAAGCTTCTTAAACAATCTCATTAAAGCCTCTAAACCAAAATCATTTGATATTTCATCTAAGCAACTTTTAACATTTGTATGCTTAGAAATCAGTTTTTCATTTAATATCCTTTACTAAATATAGGGTCAAGTTATTCTACAAATGCTCCTAATTATAAGAAGTGTAAGAAAGATTTATAGAGTGACAAGTGTCTAATAACCTAAAATTAAACCCACTACATCACCACCCAAAACCTAAACACCCACCCCCACCCCACCCCCACCCAAAAAACCTAAACCCCCACCCCCCACCCGCTCGGCAAAAAAATAAATAAATATATTTTTTTTTGGGTGGGTGATGGGGGAGGGGGTGGGTGGGGGTTTAGGTTTTTTGGTGGTGGTGGATGCTTAAGTTTTTTTTTTCTTTTTGTGTAGTGAGTTTTTTGTAGGAGCCTTTGTAACCTTCTTACAATTAGGATCCTTTGTATTTGATCATAATCCACTAAATATAATATGAAATACAAATAATCATATATTTGTAATATAAAATTAATCATAATATATTAAAATTTTACTGTTCCGCTAAGTTTTACACAGGAAATGTAATCCAAGTCATTCATTACGCTTTTATAATTTTTTTTACCATCCGACAGAAAACTAATAAAAACAACTGACCGTAAACATGTTCATTATTTTAAACTGAACCATAAACACCCTAGTATAAAATAAAAAAAATTAACTACCTTCAAAACACAACTTTTTTTTTTAATTTTTATTTTAGAATCAGTTCAAAACAAAATGTTTTGCACTTTTTATTAAAACAACACAAATCATCTATTTCAAGAAAAAAAAAAGTGAAACAAAAAGAAAATACTCATAAAATCCACGTCATCAATCCATACTCACAAACAAATCTGCACCCAATAATCAATCAACGGCTCAAAATCACCAACACAACTTTCACACGGATCACACACATTCACCCCCCAAAATTCAAAAATCTCCCTCCAAAAAATCCACCTTTAAAACACACCCAAATCAACAATCTTCACCACACTCAAAACCAAAATCAAATCTTCCAATACACACTTTAATTCCAAAACATGTCTGGTCGGGGAAAGGGCGGAAAGGGTCTCGGAAAGGGTGGAGCGAAGCGTCACCGAAAAGTCCTCCGCGACAACATTCAGGGAATAACAAAGCCGGCTATCCGAAGGTTGGCGAGGAGAGGTGGAGTCAAGAGAATTAGCGGGTTGATTTATGAGGAAACCCGTGGTGTTTTGAAGATATTTTTGGAGAATGTGATTCGTGATGCGGTTACTTACACCGAGCATGCTCGTAGGAAAACGGTTACTGCTATGGATGTTGTGTATGCTCTTAAGAGGCAGGGGCGAACTTTGTATGGTTTTGGTGGTTAATCTTTTTTTTTAGTTTGTTGAATGGATTGTAAGGATTTGCGTGTTTGAATGAAATGCTGGATTATGGTAAACTGGGTTTTATTGTTGTTTTGGGATGACTTTTTTTGCTGGATTAATGCTAATTTTAATTTCTTTTGAACTGTTTAATCGATTACTTGAAACATTCAAACTAATGCGAATACCAGTAGCTGGATAGTACAATCAACTGATGTGCATTGGTTAGTTATCAATATATTCGTTTTAAGTTACTAAAACCGGCAAGGAACTTAACTTTTTTTTTGAAAGATGTGAATTATTCGTGAATGTTGGGAGGTCTAGCATATGTCGTCTTAACCGGGTTTGCGCTAGAGAGCCCCCTCGCACAATAGATCCCAATTTAATCTCCTCAATGAAAAACTCCTATCATACAAACTCGAACTTGAGACATGGAGAGCAAGGAACTTAACTAATGGAGCTAATGTGAGTTTAACTCATATATTTCTTTTGAATGGGAGGCTTTAGGTTTAAACTCAGGCAAAAAGTGTCATTTAACTAATGGTGACAAAGTATTGAAATTGTTTTACTTTTCAAGTGTTAATCATTAGGACACCCGTAGTGTGTGTGGGGGCGAAGTGGAACTTAACTAATGGAGCGAAGTGGAAATTGTTTTACTTCTCAAGCTCGAGCTCGACTCATACCCACCCTCCAAATCCGCTGGCTATCATAAGGTGATATTAAGAGCCCCTGCAATATCGAGTATGGGGGCGAAGTGGAAATTTTATTATTATTATTATTTTAATAAAGTTACACTGTTTTTTTTTGTCATTCTAATAAAATAAGATAGCGCATTATAAAATTCTGAATACACCGTTGCAACGTGTTTATTTTTATTTATGTTTTGATAAAAGTTTTGTTCATGACTGACGATCAGATATAATTTATTTTTTCAGCCGAACCTATATCGTCTGATACTGTCTGAACAAATCGATTGTTGATGCACTTTTTGACAGTTAGCTAGATGTGTTAGTTGTAATTACCTTGTAGTTAGTGGTTGGGCTCCATTTTGTATATAGGGCCCTACTGGTGAGTTAAGCTCATTAGGGAGCCTAATTGTCTTGGGCCCATACTTGTAGGATTGCGTTCCGTTTGATTCACGAACTCAAAGTGCGGAAATCAATGAATTCGTTGTAGATGATGAAGATTCAAACAGGAAATCAAGATATAAACTTTAGTTCCCAACTTGTATTCAATAAAAATATTGTTTATAGCAAACCCCCACTTCTTCTCTATAAATGATGAAGGATGAAAACCTATAGAAAGTCCTAATTAAATCATTACCAATCCTATTTATAGCCCCTAATACAAGTGATGAAAAATTAAAGTTAAGCCTTAGTTCATCAATTCTATTTAATTAACTCCACAATCTTAATTGACGTATTGCCACATAAAACTGCACGAACAAACTCTCCATTGCCAATAACGTCAAATACTGCAATCATCACAGTTCTTCACT
Organism: Helianthus tuberosus; assembly: GCA_030545235.1. Taxonomy (NCBI): domain Eukaryota; kingdom Viridiplantae; phylum Streptophyta; class Magnoliopsida; order Asterales; family Asteraceae; genus Helianthus; species Helianthus tuberosus. Next base: position 129,804,772 of record CM060412.1, on the reverse strand, counting down.
TGTTGACTTGATCATATTGTCGGCATGTCATTTTGGATTGCCTGAGCCTATAATGCACGAACAACGGTACTCGATACGGGTATTCATTTCTATGGTTTTAAATCGAGGTAAAACACGTGACAATTGCTACATCGAGTACCAATATCGCACTAGTACTGTAACGAACCAAAGCGATACCAACCAAAGGTCTGCATTGTATATATTTATATGACAAACTTTTAACCGGGAGAATCTTTACGGATATAACAAACCGAATTTTGAGATCATACCTTTAAAGCTTATCTTGCACACTTGAACTTTGCTTTGCATAACCATGCCTTATGATCGGTTGCCAGTATATTTGTCCTCATAAACCCATGCTTCTAACTTTCATTATCACTCAAAGACGTGTTATCATGTTTAGTTAATTTTTCAAAAATACTTGTGGGCCTCACGCTTGTTTGGTAGTGAACTTTTCAGATCTTGGTGTGTACGAAGCGTGATATGATTTTATTGTTATTTTGAGCCCATTTTACGTATTAATCAAGTTTTAAATTTATAAAACACGATATTATACTAACACTAAACACACACTTGGGAAAGTGCACACATCGTGAGCGTAGTGTAGTGTTGGTAAGATATCGAGGTCGTCCGAGGACACAAGAGCTTTTAATACCGGTTTATCCTCAACATCTAATCAATCTAAATTTTTTTTGAGAAAAGTTTTGAAAACATGAAAATAAAACTAAAAATGAAAAGATAAATAAAAAGGAAAAACAAATAGACAAGATAGAATCACTTGGATCCAACTTATCTTTAATGTATCCTTTGATGATTTTCACACTTTCGGACCTTTTAAGAGATTCTCTTAGTTATAGTAGTAGGCCCCTCTTTTGAAGGTGACGTTACCCTCAACCCAGTGGTTTGAGTCAGCAGGGATACAATCTCAAAGGGTCGGAATATTGAAAGACAATTAAGTTAGTTAGTAATATGAAAAGTGGTAGGCCCCTCATTTGAAGGTGACGTTACCCTCGGCTAAGTGGTTTGAGTCAGCAAGGATACAATCTCACGATGCCGGTTTAATGTATTAATAGTAGTTTACGTATGAGGGGTTCAAGCTATTCGCACCCCCGCCATCCAATACCGTTGGGCATTGAAGGAGGTCCTAGTAAGCTTGAACCAGGTCCTCGCAAGATCTATACACTGAACGAGACAAGAACTTTACCAAACCACCCTCCTAACCCCCTTCCAGGTAGTTAATGCACTTTATATAGACCGTAAATACACAAATGATGACATCATTTACTTTATATAGACAGTAAAGCAAACTTAAGACATCATGAAGAAATGGTAAGGAAAATTCACCTTCAACATAAGGAACTAGTTATTAAAGTCATTAATACAAATCCAATTAAAAAGTACCGAAAGATTAAAAATAAAAAGTAATACATTAATAACTTGTCTTCACCAAGTGATGTAAGAGGCTTAGCCAAACATGGCATTTGATTGACAAGAACTCTTACGATCAATTTTGGATCCCGAGACTACTACACACACTCTAAGATGGATGATGGATGATGGTGGTGGGTGTTGGTGTTGTAGTGGTGCCAAAGTAGGAGAGTAGTGGTTTGCCAAGGGATGCATTTGAAGTGAACCAAGCACCCCCTTTTATAGCCAGAATAGAGCCCTGACCAAGGCCCCGTGTCCAACCAACACGGCCCGTGGCCATCATCTTCTCTTCCTTCATTAATCGCAATTGTCAACAGAGGGCCCCACACGATCCCGTGTCTCCTGGGCACGGCCCCGTGCTTAACTCTTTGCTGTACTATCAAGATTTTGCATATCTTAGAGTTGACCACGCCCCGTGGAGAGCTGGGCACGGCCCCGTGGTGGGCGTAGAAGCTTCTGCAGGTTTGTCTTGTTGTGCAGGCTCCTGACCACGCCCCATGCTCAGCTGGGCACGACCCCGTGGTCAGGGTCTGTTTTCTTGTTTTTGCTTTGGGATGCTGCCGAGGGGTCGGGCATATCATGTTTATTCCTTCTTTTTGCATTTATGTTGGTTTTGGCTGCTTATTTTCTCTTTTTGTTCTTTTAAGCTCGTTTGGTCCTATAAATCAAAAGGAAGAAAGAAACACGCTTTTTCCAACATTAGTACTAAAAAGGGTTAGTTTTATGCTTCATTTGATGTAATTTATATGTTGCATTTTGCACACATCAAATACCCCCACACTTGAATCTTTTCTTGTCCTCAAGCAAAACTTTTTAATATGTGGCTTACACACCCAAATGGAAGAGGTAGAGGAGAAGTTTGTGACTTCTCTTGAGTGTCGGAAATCCAAGATCTTTATTGAGTTTTATTTTTATTTTATTTACATCCTATTCGTCATGATTTATTTAGAACACTTGTTAAGAAAAAATATTTTGGGCAAAACATGCCTCTTTAAAATTCCATTTATATACAAGTTCACATACCTCACAGGAGATCACTCAACACTCGGCCGATTTGTGTATTTTTGTGAAACACTCGAGACCGGCGTGGAACTTACTTCTACCATATACTTGCCAAGCGATCAAACCTCCTCCTTTTTAACTATAAACCTTCGTAAATATCAAGAGGACTTGGGAAGGGTTAGGCTTGGGCTAGGGTAGGTGGTTTTTGGTTAGTGGTTAGTAAAATGGCGAAAAACGCAAAAAGCGTCGGTTGTCGTAAAACTTTTTGTTTTTGTGACATTTATTCAAACTAAACATATTCAAACAAGATTTCTTTGAGGAACTTGTTTGTTTATTGCAAGACCTTCAATTATATATATATATATATATATATATATGTCACAAGATAACCGAGCTTTTTACTAAAACAAATGGGTTTAAAAAGAAAAAGGTTTTGGTGGGTAATGGGTGTTTGTTTTGTGGGTTTTGAAACGAAAAGGTTTAGGCTCAAAGGGGTTAACTTGGGGGATTTTTGGGTAGTGGTGTAAAAAGAGAAAAATAATGGTTTTGAAAGAAAAATGGGTTAGTCCTAATGCCTCCATCATTTACTTACTTGGGTTCAAGTTGGTAAGGACCGGGAATATATCGTCTTGGCAAGTTCTAGAGTCGTAAGAACCAAGCGGCTATTCACACAAGAAACGAAAAATGAGCATTTAGTTTAAAGATATATGCATGTATGCTCAACAAAGTCTCAAAACTCACTTGTTGTAGGAATGGGTTTATAATGTGATCAAGTATATATAATCAAATTTTAAATAGATTTGTCATGCCTTTTCATAATTTTCTTATTTTGTTATTTTTATTACGACGCTATTGGTTGTAAATTTGTAAAAACAAAGCCTTTTTAGAACTTGTTATTCCCGAATTAAACCAAGATAAGTAAGAAAAAATGAAAATTTTTGGGGTGATTAGCGGTTCCAATAGAGTTTTGTGTAAGACTTGTTATTAGGAATTGCAAGATTCAAGGTCTTAGCATCCCCCACACTTAAATTACACATTGTCCTCAATGTGTCACAAAAAGAAGTTTTTAGGTTGACTCGAATGTGTAAAAGGTGTTTAAAAACAAGTTTTTCTGTTACTGGGCGTCTGGCCACGGCCCCGTGTGGTCCGGGCATGGCCCCGTGGTCAGATTGCCAGTAACAGATTTTAACAGAAGGCTGGCCACGGGGCGTGTGCAGTGAGCACGACCCGTGGTCAGTTACCTGATCTGGAGATTTTTTCTACAGAGCCTGGGCATGGCCCCGTGGTGGGCGTAGACGCCTCTGCAAGTTTGTCTTGTTGTGCAGGCTCCTGACCACGCCCCATGCTTAGCTGGGCATGGCCCCGTGGTCAGGGTCTGTTTCTTGTTTTTGCTTTGGGAATGCTACCAAGGGGTCGGGCATGTCACGTTTATTCATTTTTTTTTGCATTTATGTTGGTTTTGGCTGCTTATTTGCTCCTTTTGTTCTTTTAAGCTCGTTTGGTCTTGTAAATTCAAAAGGAAGAAAGAAACGTGCTTTTTCCAACATTAGTACTAAAAAAGGGTTAGTTTTATGCCTCATTTGATGTAATTTATATGTTGCATTTTGCACACATCAGATCTCATGGCCTTTTTAGATGTATGCTATAAAATTACAAATAAAACCAAAGGATAAGAGCCTCAGGTCTATATTTTCACAAGTAGAGAGGATGATCGACTAAAGTCGAGAGCCTTAAATCTATGTTTCCACAAACAGAGAGGATGACCGACTGACTTTAAGAGCTTATAGCTATATTATATTTTATGTCTTATATCTTGCGCTAACATTGCAAGTCTTTTGGCTCTTTGAAGAAGGATAACACACATCGGTGCCTTTGTTTTACTCAAAACTTGGAGTCTTTTCTTAATATTTTTATTTATGCACATCATTGTGTGTCTTTTAAACTATACAGACCTAGACATCTTTCATTCCTTTTTGAACTTAATCGGTTCGTGCAAGCCAAGGCAAAAAAGGAATCCACATTAATCATTATCTCAATCTAAGAGATGAAGTTTACTTGTTGAGAAAGCTGAGTCTACCAGCATACTGAATCATGAAGTCATAGCTTCCTTCGGGTCCTATTCATGTGAAGACAAACCTAAAAAGTTACTATCATTTTTGAAAACATCATTCTAGTGTGAGATTAAATATATTATTAATGTAATATTTAATCTTATAGCCTTGATAATCATTTATATTATATAGATCAAAATATATTAATAACCTATTAATAATTAGTTGGTAATTGTTGATGGACCATATTACCCTTATTAACTAATTAGGTTTCCTCTTGGGTGTATAAATAAGGAGCTTATTAGAGAGTTAAAGGGTTACACAATTTAGTGAATCAAACAACCCTCATAACATCAATTTTCGTCTCTCTCTCCATAACCGAAATCAACCCTACTTTCGGTTTCATCACCATCATCACCTTACACCCTAAGGAGGAACCGGATCATCCTGACAAGTATGTCGAACTCAATGGCTGGATCTCTGACTGGATTCTCCACTGCTTTGAATGCTGTAACAGGTATGTGTTTCATGTTTTCCATTATGTTTAAACAGAACTGATCAACATGTGGTATCAGAGCATATGTTGATAAATCAGTTCTGTTTTCGTATCCATTATTCTGGGATCATAATCTGGAAAACAGAAATTTTAAAGCTTTTATAAAATCAAAACTGTTTTCGAGTCCTTGTTGCCGAAATCACAATTTTCGGAAGAAGTTGGTTAATATATTGACTCGAGACTATAATGGGAAAATCTTAATATCCGAAATCCGTTATTAAAAAGTCTAAAATATAAGGTTTCGGATCCCAGATTATGTTTTAATTTTTTTAGGGTTCATCATACTGTTCTAAGAAAACTCGAAAATTCCCTATATTTTGGAATATAATTTGGATTAGTGGGTGTTTTTCATGATTTTGATCTTAATTTTATCCATTAGAATTTCGAAAACTGTTAATAGATTTCAGTTATTATTTTCGAAATATTTGATAAGTTTAGATCATAAATAAAATAGGAAACACTATCCCACAATCCCTTAAATTTCGAGTTTTAGTTATAATCACAAGAAACAACTATTAACAGTGGGTTTTGAAATCATAAATGTACCAATCGCACAAGTCCCTTAACAGTCGCACAAGATCAGATCACATGAGATGTGATCTGATCGCACAAGGGAAATCGCACAAGAACTTATGGATCGCACAAGATAGTGCTGATCGCACAAGAGTTGGGCCTTACATACATCACACAAGTTTTGGGCCTTACTGATCGCACAAGTTATTGGGCCTTACTGATCGTACAAGTTATTGGGCCTCACTGATCGCACAAGTCATTATTGATCGCACAAGTCCTTACTGATCGCACAAATTTGTTTTGGGCCTTAATGATCGCACAAGACTTGGGCCTTATTGATCGCACAAGACTTGGACATTACTGATCGCACAAGACTCGATCCGCGCTAACAAGTGGTTTGCTATTAAACACTTGGTTTTGTTTATACTTAATTAATTAATCAGAATCAGATAATTTTTACAAAACCAAAATAGCTTAACTTGAATGAGCTTCTGATGTATCATTTCTGGCCAAAGCTGATTTAATACATCTATTTATTGTTCAAGTATTATAAAAGCTATGTTACGTATGCATTACAAACGTGAAATGTTTTAATTCTGGCCAAAGCTGATTTAATTCATTTATGTTTAGCATGCTTGACAAGTGCATAACTAAAGTGATTGTCTCATTTCTGGCCAAAGCTGATTTGTCACGATTACTTTGCACACATATTTAAATGATTACACTTCTGGCCAAAGCTGATTTGTCTTCGTTTAAATAGAATTTTACTAAGTCTATTATTTTGATGTTAGTAATAGACATTATCACAGCTTCATAATTAAAATGGTCATTATTTATGCCTGCCTTAGTATAACATGCCCTTAGATCACATTAAGACTTCTTTCTTAGTATCATAACTTGCTCACCTTATTTCCACTATCAGCACCCAATCAGGGGATTCTACCTTTGACTGGTGATAACTTTGCTGCATGGAAGGATGCCCTCATGCTTACACTTGGACTGCTGGACTTTGATTATGCTCTAAGAGAGAATAAGCCAGCAGACCTTACTGCTACAAGTACTGCTGCTGAGCAGTTACTTCATGATAAGTGGACTAGGTGTAACCGCATGTCTCTCATGTTCATGAAGCAGTCCATTCATAACTCAATCAGAGGAGCTATTCCTGATTCTGAAGATGCTAAAACCTACTTGGCTTCTGTGGAGGATCAATTCAAGGGAACATCAAAAGCACACGCTAGCACTCTTATCCTCAAGCTGGTGACGACTAAGTATGATGGGAGGAGCGGCATTCGCGAACACATCATGATGATGCATGACATGGCCAATAAGCTGAAGGGCCTAGAGATGGAAATCAGTGATGGTTTTCTTGTTCACTTCATCATCACTTCGCTTCCTTCGTCCTATGAATCATTCAAGATCAATTACAACACTCAGAAGGACAATTGGACGATGAGTGAGCTGATTGCTATGTGCGTGCAGGAGGAAGAGCGTATGAAGATGGATCGCACTACTGATGTTGCTAACTTCACCACCTCCAGCTCTAAGAAGAGGAAGAACACTTATCAAAGAAAGGATGTTTCTAAGGTCCAAAAGCCAAATCCAAATCCTAATACAAGTGCACCTTCCAGCTCTAAGAACTCCTTAGGCAAACCCTACTGCAAGTTCTGTAAGAAAACAGGACATAAGCAAAAGGAATGCCCTGACTTCAAGGAGTGGCTGGCTAAGAAAGGTAACGATTTTTTCATGATACTTGAGTCCTTTAATATAAATGTTCCTGCTAATTCTTGGTGGTTTGATTCTGGCTCTATGGTTCATGTTACCAATTCACTTCAGGGATTCCTTACAATCCGGAAGCTGGGAAGAAACCAAAGAACACTTAAAGTTGGAGATGATCGGGAATTAGAAGTGAAGGCCATAGGAACATTACAATTATTTTTGAAAACTGGTTTATGTATTAAACTTTATGATACCTTATATGTTCCTGAGGTAACTCGGAACCTTGTATCAGGACCAAAGTTAGACATGGACGGTTTTGTCGTTTCTCATGGTTATCGCAAACTCTCTATTCTCTATGATTCCGTTGTTTATGGTATTGGCATTCTGGATGGTGGTCTCTATAGATTAGAACTAGATGATAATTTTTCCAAATCTTTGTTGTCATATAATATTAATGAATCATTCACAAAGATGAAGCAGGTTCGAGACTTAGAGACTTCATCTATGTTGTGGCATCAACGTTTAGGCCACATCTCAAGAGAACGATTAAATCGTCTCGTCAAGGATGAAGTCTTACCTCCTCTCGATTTTACTGATTTTGGAACATGTGTCAAATGTCTCAACGGAAAAATGACATCAGCGAATAAGAAAGGTGCCACTAGGAGCTCTAATTATTAGAACTCATTCACACTGACATTAGTGGTCCTTATCAAATTGCTGGTATAACAGGACATACTTCATTTATCACTTTCATTGATGATTATTCTCTTTACATGTACTTGTATCTCATTAAGGAAAAATCTGAATCTCTTACAACTTTTAAAAATTATAAAGCTGAAGTTGAAAAGCAATTAGATCGTCAGATTAAAGTTGTGAGATCAGATAGAGGCGGTGAATATTATGGAAGACATACTGATGTGGGTCAAGCTCCTGGTCCATTTTATGAGTTTTGTAAAGGCCAGGGGATTGTGAACCAATACACCATGCCTGGTACACCTCTGCAGAATGGTGTCGCTGAACGAAGAAATCGTACCCTTATGAACATGGTGCGTAGTATGTTAGCCAACACGAATTTACCATTATTCCTTTGGACTGAAGCGTTAAAAGCAGCTGTTCATATACTCAATAGAGTTCCTTCTAAGTCTGTCCCTAAAACTCCTTATGAACTTTGGACAGGAAGGAAACCGAGTCTTAAATATATGAAAGTATGGGGCTGCTGTAACGACCCTCATTAAAAGTCCTATTTATTTTATTATTTTATCTAAAAGGAAACCCTAATTGTGACACCCAAGTGATTCTACACAAACCCTAAAATTATCAGAACAATCAGAATCAGGATCAGGGCCCCTAAAACTCAGGGGGGGTAAACCCTAGCTAACGATTATCTAAATTACTCGTTGTCAAATTTAAAATTTACGAAACTACTGACTCAGCTAGGCTAGTCCCAGACGTGGCTACTCTATAAAAAAATTAGATGTCCCTTACGGACCGTAAGGGTTAATTGTTACGGTCCGTAAGCTAACCAAAATCCTTGTATAAATAGCAGGCATTGGCAATCGCATTCTGTTGTTCATTCGACGCTCAAATTCACTTTGTACGTTGAATTATAGTCGAAACAGCCTCAAAAACACTAATTAGTAGGGGGTGCTGCTACGATACAGGGTATTAACTCAATCGCTGCTACGATTCAATGTCCGATCGATGGAAACTATCCGATGGATGTTTAAGTGCTGCCCACATTAGGGTGATCCTTTGTCATTCGTTGTGATTCCGACAGGATGTTTGAGTGCCACCCGAACTCGGGGAATACTCTGTCCTTCGTTGTGAATCCGATGGATGTTTAAGTGATTGCACTTTGTCATTCGTTGTGAGGGTTTTAATCTCGTGAGTAATCGTAAAAGCTGTATTAGTTATTTACCTAGTTCGTGTGCACTAGGTTACAAGGCTAAATCAATAGGATAAGCTCTGCCTGTATAAATCTGCACTATATCAAGGCTTATCTGTAGACTAAATTGTGGTCGTATGAATCTGCATGATTATCAGTGAGTCATTCTCTTTTTATCAAATTTGTTTACAAAATCATGTTTATTTTCAAAGGTTATAATTACAGTGATTAAGTTTATGTAATCACCAAATTACAGCCGGTATGTGGGGTTTTGTATACATTACTTGATAATCTTCACCATTGGGGCAGCCAAGGGGTGATATGACCATAATCACAGACACCATTGGACGAATGGGCCAATGGGTCGAGTGACAAAGTACTGTGGGTAGTTGGTTGATATCAGAAACATTGTAATCTTCCTTAATACTGTAAATTATAACAAACAGGTCGTTTTATTAAATAGAATGATTCACTCAGTATTTCCCGCTGACAAAACCTTTTTAAAACACTTTTCAGGTAATTACAGTAGATTGGAGTAAGAGATGATACGGCACTAAAAGGCATCAAGAAGTGGCTTATTTATTAATTGAATCGAAATAAGAAATATTGTTTTATGTAATAAAATTTATCTTTATTAAAGCTACCATTATAAAACATGGGTTTATCCCATTTATTTATTAAATAAAATCCGGTGTTTTCTAAACTCTGATATTTTTCCTAACTCACGGTCCTGATAAAATTTCCGCTGCAACGTTTTCAAAATAATCACCGGTACCGCTGGACTGTTCACGGCACCCGATTCCGTCCAGGGTGGGTTGGGGGTCGTGACAGAAGGTGGTATCAGAACCACTGCTTTACGCCTTTAGGTGTTGTAACAATAATACCTAAGTTTATATAAAAGAGTTAGGAGATTGCTGTTAACTGGTAGCACACATGATAGCATTTAGACTTGAACTTAAGAAAAAATGCCTTAGTATTAGCTTCACGATAAGCTAAGTACTTGTGTAAATAAATATGATGGATTTTGGTGTGCCATAAGTAATATATTTGATAAAGTAAATATCACAAGACAACTAAGTCCAGAATCACTAGTTGAGAGAATGATCAACAGTGACATGACCGAAAGCACTAGTTGAGAGAATGATCAACAGTGTTATGATTAGAATTACTAGTTGAAAGAATGATCAACAGTAATATGACCTGAGTCACTAGTTGAAAGAATGATCAAATATGTTATGGAAATACAAATTTCCTTAATTCTGAATAAAAGCCCTAATAAGATAGGCACTTTTTGAAAAGATACTATTTATGGGAAATAGAAAATTTTCTCCGGCAAGACTGAGTATGATGTAGCAGACTCTCTAGTTTGTCCGGATATACTGAAGTTACCTCTCCGGCGAAAACCAGGTAAGTAGGTATATAATATGTCAGCAAGTGACAAGATTTCCCTAAAACAGTATCATGATCTGATATCTGACTTGTATTTGGAAATATGAATTTGTTAAAAACATTGACCTGATAGAGGGTATGTATATTACAGCATGTGAAATATATATATAGATATGTATATCTATAAGGAATTCCAAAAGTCAATTAAGAATAAAGCACCAGTATCTGTGTCTAGATTTCTTATTCAGGAATCTTTTCCGATATCAAACATTATTTCAATCATTTGTCTCGTAGCTCGTGTGATAAAATAAACAAAGGAAACCCATTAATTTGGGATGCTATCGAAAGTGTAAAGAAATTCTAACACGTTACCATAAACTATTAACGCAAGTAAAAAGCATGTAAAGTTGTGATAAGGTACAAGAAAACACATGAAAATTTAATTATAAATCCACAGAAATTGAAGTATATTACACACAACTTTCAAGGCAAGACCTTTTGAAAATATAAATTGGGCACGATGACACCAATGTTAAAATTCCGTCAGTAAGAAGAACTACTAATCAAAAAGAGGCACTTTGCCACATGATCCTACAAAATGAATATCTCTAAGGTACGCTAGAACAGGATTTCATAAACATCCGTGCACAGTCTAATCAGAGTCATAATTATTATCACTGCAAAAGGAGTCACATACTTTTGCAAATTCCCTATTTCATTTTTCAACATTCCCTGATAATGTCACTTAACAACAGTTATCACACGAAATTCCGGATAGAAGTTCCTATACTTCTTTCATTGAAATTTTGACTTTTGCATATAATAAATTAACTTTCGTGTTTCTACTTCTCCTAAAGGTCATCATATCAGGAGAAATTATTTCATAATAGTGAATATTGATTCATTTCATTTCTTGGTAAATCCACACGTTACACATGCACCGATTTGTTGTGCATGTGGTTCGTTTAATTTCTGAATTCCACTGGAGGGCTTCATTCTAATTTGTCGTTTTATCTAAACTCAAATATCCTTTAGTTAGAATTGATTTTGGCATGGTAAACCGCATTATTGCTAAACGATAACTCTTAATATCGAGTCAATAAATTTTTGAAAAACTCAATTTTCTTTGGCATCCATGGTTTCTGTTATGACCATGTCTAAACTTTCTTATTTAAAACTCGTTTTGTTTAAACCGAGTTCAATTGTTTGAACTTGCTCGTATTATATATTCAATTCAAGATTCCATATGATGAATTAATAATCCTAACAAGTATTTTAATTCTCTTGAACTATAACATGCTTGTGTGAGTCTCGACTTCACTAAATCATTTCTATGACCACAATCACTTTGAGGTAACATTTACACAAAATCTGAAGATTGTGCTAATCTCGGATTTAATCATTTAATTATTTATATTAAATCCACTTTGTTTTTATTCTATACAAGGAATCTTAAAATAATCATGTGCTCAAATAATGATACCCAAATTCATATTTCGGTATATCTCTTAATAGTTATTACAATATCAATCGAGCCTTTCGTAATATTTATTGCTCTATCATCGTTGATCGAAAAACATTATATATAAATTTACTTGATTATATATGGAATTACCTAATTTACAAATATAGTATTACTATATTTTAAACCATTGCGGTAAAGAAATTATATTTAAAAAAAAAAAAACTATGTTTGAGGTATACTCTTATTTAAAATTATTGTTTAGTTATTTATTATTGATAATTTTATTATTAATAATAATATATTAATAGTAGTAGTATTAAGATTATTTTTAAATACTAGGATTATTATCAAAGGCAGGTATTGGATAGCCTAGCCTTAGTTAGGCATGGACTGATCACCTATGCTTAAACAAGGCAGCACTAACCAATATTCACCATGATAATGACTAGTTAATATATATAAATTAAGTCATCATACTTATTTAGTAAATTTTTAATTATATATGAATACTTTGGAGAAGACATATTTTCATAAAATAAAAGGGACAAATAAAACATTATAAATAATAGTGATTTCTTTTACAAAAATACTAAAATTTTTTGTAAATATAATAACTTCATTACGGAATTTTGTAATATATATTACATAGTAAAAATAAGTTATTTTACATAGTATAGTAAAATACTAAAATAATATTTAAAAGCAGTAACCATTTACATATAAGTAAAAATGTGTAACAAATAATATATATTACATAGTATTTATATTTGATATGTAAGATATGATTCAGATAGGAACACCAATAATATATATTATACTTGCTTTACAAAACGTAGTATAATAGTTGGTTGTAGGATCGGTTTGCGACCCGAACGAGTCGTTCAGAAGAGACTTTATCAGTTTCAGAGGCGGAAACTAAGAAACCGATTGCGAAACAGCTTGCGTATCACTTTAACACTGATTATATTGATATATTATCGTTTACAATCAGTCCTCACACCGGCAGCACCTCGGTATGGAATTTCAGAAAACGTTACAAATGAAATGACCAACACCCCTATATATACTAGACAGGATTTCGCTTGAAAACACTTCAAGCGAAATCCAATTGTTAACAATTCAAGCGAAATCCAATTCTAAACTTTAGTCTTCAAGCGAAATCCTCATGACATCTTGGAATCAATTTTGTCTTTTAGTGAGATGATGTCATTGATGATGTCATCTTGATGACGTCATCATGACATCATGCTTGAACAACTTCGCATCGAACCCGAGACTCGACATAAGACGAAGACGACAGATGAATGCACCAACAGACTCCCCCTCAGATGTTGACGAGTCTTAAATGTCGAGTATTCTCAATCTTCAGTCTTTATCGGTCTTTTTTCTTTCTTAGCATAAACCAGGATCTTCTCTTTGGCTCTAACATCGTCAGACTCCCCCTCTCATCATGATGGGATCGCCGTCTGGAATTAGCTATCACCTTGAGATCAATCCCTGGCTTTATCTCTGTTTAAGCTCATTTCCTGCACACTTCTCATCAAAACATAAGTTTTTACTTAAATCAAAAAGAAAAACTTACTAGAAATAGTTACACCAAGTTCAAATTAATGACCCTGATTAACTAATCTCAACTTCTTTCTCAAAATCAGTTTCTTCTTTTAAACTCACACTCCCAAACCATTTCATCATGTTCAGCACTCAGAATTTTGAAAATCAGCTCTCCAACATCAGTTGTCAAAAATCTTTTTGGATTTTTCAAAATTTATGCTAAAACACACTGAAAATCTTTTTGGATTTTTATAACAGAAATGAAATGCAGTAACAAAATATTTACATACAATATTTTTGTGAGCTTGTGCAAGAGGATCATATCAGTTTATGAGACAAATCACTAACACCGTTAAGCTTGATTTCATTTTCAGTTCTAAACAATTCACGTAGATTGACGATATTGTTGTCCACTTAAACTCAATCTAAAAACTTTCAAAATGCTTACCGATACTTTAAGGTATATTAAGATAGCACTAAGTTCTTATGGACCCCACGATCTCAGCATATCCCCTCATCATGCAATACACTATCTCAAGTAATGCCTTTAAACTTTTATCAACTGTGATTTGTGCGAAAAACAAAGCAGAATGTTTAAACATTAACAATCAGGTCGATACTTCCGTATACGCAGAGAAAGTCCAATGTTTAAACAAAATAAGAAAAATAAAAATAAGTTGAAGTTGTTTAGGCTTTAACCACCAGGTCGATACTCCCGTATACGCAGAGGTGATCCAAAGCTTAAACGAAACACCAAAGAAAATAAAGCAGAACGTTTAGGCAACAACATCCAGGTCGATACTCACGTATACGCAGAGGATGTCCGATGCTTAAACAAAATAAAGAAATCAAACAAGTTTAAATCTTTGCAAAATAAAATACACAATCACAGCGACTTTTCAGCAAAGTTGTGAAAGTTCACAAACTTAACCAGTTTTATGTCTTTCGACAATCAGCGATTACTGAGTAGGCACACAGTCAAGAAGGACAAAACTAAGTACTATGCTTTCGACCATGTTTCCCACTAGAACTAGGCTTTTTTACTTTAGGTTTGTATCGTTATCGCAAATCTACTAGTCTAGCTGAGCCTACCGTCACATCTTTAGTGAAACCGTTTATCACATTTTAACTTTACATTTCTTTAGCATGCTGTGACAGTCCAACTGATCTACTATCATTTCCTCTTGTTTCAGCAAAACTCATTTTGAATTTTTTAATGTTTTTGACTTTTCAAATTTTCTAATTTTTTTAAAATTTTTACTCCCCCTAAAATCAAAATATGTCTCAATTTTGATTTTCTGGGAAAATTTGAAAAACAAGCTGTACAAGAAATGTGACAACATGATGAGAATTACTTCAATTCTTCATTCACTTGGCTTGAACAATCAGAACTCCCCCTTACAACAAAACATTTTCCCATAGTGATTTCAAAACACTTAAGTTTGTTTTAATCAAAATAGTTTTTCCGGAAAATAAGTTTTGTGTGTCATTTCTCAAACATGGGTTTCATCAACTTGTTCTTTCAACCACTTATAAAAATTAACATTTTTAAGATCAATCCACAAACATCACTTGTAGAAAATCAAGTACAATTTAATGTCCCTGATTTACCACTTGTAAGTCGAAATATCACATTCGTGAATTTCTCAAGAAATGTGCCGATTCATGTTCCACGCTTACCAACCTGGGAACTCCGGCAAGTCCTGCTTTTTAAAAAAAAACTCATTTAACATGATAAAGAATGATGCCGATTCATGATCCATGATTACCAACTTGGGATCTCCGACAAGTCAGGTTTTTCATTTAAACAGATTCACCCAAGCCTGACGGTCCTTGGGTGATTTTGAATTCTTGTTCAACAATGGTGGAAAATTTTCATCATCCATTGTTAAACCTGAATTCTCCAATTTTACCTCAACCAATGGCTCCTCTGGCTTTGACGAACCAGAATCATTGCCTGCACATGGCTTGTCTGACTTTGACCTGTCAGATTCATCGCCTGATGGTGGCTTGTCTGACTTTGACATATCAGATTCATCGCCGACCATTTTCTTCTTCTTCTTTTCTTCTTTTGTCCTCAGATTTGTATCCGATGAATTCGTCTTGCTTGACTTTGCCATCGAGGAAGTCGATTCATCAGAACTCTTATTTTTACCAACAGATGAACCCGAGGACAAGATCTTCTCTAGATACTCTCTAGCCTTCTTTCTCTTCTTCCTAAGTCTGTCTTTCTGCCCCTGAGAAAGTTTCACTTTCGTTTCTTGAACTTTAGGTTCTTGAACCTTCTGTTCTTTGGGCTTGACATTGACTGATTTCTTTGCCATCTTCTGAGAATTAACCCTCAATCTTTCATTTGATCTCCTCGGGCAATCTCTGGCAATGTGGCCAATGATGTTGCAGTTAAAACATCTTCTTGATTCAAACCTCCAACTTTGGCAGTTAACAGCAATGTGTCCTTGATAACCACATCTGTAACACACTCTGTTATCGTACCAATCACCATTTTCACACCAGATGCTCAGATCATAGCATTGTTTGGATTGGTGATATTCCTTCCTCATGTTTGCTGGATTTGGCTTTTGAGCACTGTGGTCCGACCTGCACCACTTATTGCCAACAATTTTAGAGTTTTCATTTTTTGATTTTTGTAATTTTTCATTGCGATTGGATGATCGATCTGATGAGCTTTTATTATCTTTTTGAACATTTTTCAAAATTTTCTCTTTTTGTTTTTGTTCCACTTTCTTCTTCAAAGGTTTTTGCTTAGAGCATTCTTCCTTTTCAGTTGATTGTGGAACAGTTTCTTGAAACTTTTCTTTTAATTTCAAAAACAATTTTTGTTTTTCGAATTTTTTATTTTCATCATCAGATTTCTCATCACAATCTTCAACTTTGACTTTATCAAAGTTTGTGACATTGTCACTTATTGGAACTGAATTAACAGGTTTTTGGCAGGGAATAGCTGAAGTATTCACAAAAACCTTCAACTTTTCTTCCCATTCCCTGATTTTACCTTCTAACTCTTTGATTTTCTTTTGAGCACATTCTGCTTCCTTTTCAAGTCGAATAATCTTTTCAAGATGAGAATTGATTGCAATTTGTTTTTCAAGATTGTTTTTACCAAACAAATCTCTCTCATCTTCTAAAATTTTTATTTGACTTTGAAAATCTTTCTCAATTTTTGCTTTTTCATTTTCAAAATCTTTTTCTTTTTCTTTTTCCAAATTGTGAATTTGATTTTTCAAAACATTTTCTGATTTTTTTAGATTTTTGTTTTCTAATGACAAACTCTCAACATCCTTCAAGAGTTTGTCATTTACAAATGTCAACATCTCACAATTTTTCAGCAAAACAAGAATATGTTTATCATCAACTTTTGTTTCAACCTTTAAAGATGAGATATTTTCAACCTGTTCCTTTTCCTCATGAACACTTTCATCCTTACTCTCTTCTTCTGGTGAATGATCAAAGATAGGTGCGTCTTCTGCAACCTCTTTCTTTGACTCTGATTCAGGATTCTCAGATACAGGTTTTTCAGATTCTTCTTTCTCAATCTTGACCGCTGGAATTTGTTCAACCTGTTTTTTCTCACTAGGTTTGATTTGTTCTTCAGCTGTTGTTGTTTTTACATCTTTCTCAGATTTGATCTCTTCGTTAACCGTTGCTGCCTTTTGATTCTTCCTTTTTGCAACTTGTTTTTCTTTCAATTTTTCAATTTTATCGGCATAAAATAACTTTCCACTACGTTGATCAGATGGAAGTTGTTGTTTAATATTTTCAAGTTTTTGGATTTCTTCTTTATACTTGTCACCCTCTTCATCAGACGAATAATAAAAAACCGGACCTTTCTCAACAACTTCTTTTGCTAAGACTGTTTCTTCTTCTTTCTTTATCGGAATATACTGCTGAGATTCATAATACACATATGCCAACAATTCCTCAAACTCCATGTTTTCGGTAAACAATGAACTGTATCACCTTGTAAGAATACCTGTCGACAACAAACAAATGATCAGTTTAAAACGAATTTAATACTTAAAAGTGTGTGATGATTGATTCGATCTAGGACTCGTGTCGAAGATTCGTGTACTCGTTTAATGAATTCCGCGAACTGAACAAATGAACTTGCAAATGACTTTCTTGATTAGGCCGATGATTTTCTTGGACTTTTCTTAATTGCAAAATGAATCGTTAAGGATGTTGAGACTAGGGCCTAGACTTGGGCTATTCACTCTAATCTTGGGCTCAAAATGTGACTAACAACAATGCATGGGTTGATGACAAACCCACTTAGCCGACCAAAATTTAATCACAACTCTTGGATTGGACCGCACTTTTGATCAATTCACATGCACTAAGAGTTGATTTCCGGAAAAAAAAACTTAATACCAAGCTGAAGTTCACGTGACCGAACACTTATCAATTCAATATTATTACCCAATAACTTTCAAGTGTTCTAAATTCTATTTGGCAGTCAAATCTTGATCAATACACATGGGTCGGTGACAACTTTATTAATTCACATGCTCATAAACCAACAAACTGATCAACCCTAAATGCTCATTGGACCTCAAAACCACTATTCCGAATGTTCAAGACTTTGTAACTTGACTTAATAGCCGACAACAATTAATAATGATCACATGTAACAGTAAATGATGTTTGAACGATTTTCGTAAATTGTCAGACAATATCACATGCTTTAAAACATATCTCAATTTTAATTGAACCTCAAATTTTAATATGGTCGACAATCTCAAAAACGAAATGATTATATCACATGCTCATCTCGAACAAAACCAATTGACCTTTTCACATGCAAACCACTTAGATGTCTGACAATCACACATGCAACTTATTTAAACCGAGGTATTCAACATGCAATCTGACTTTCAATTTACGAGATTCACATAAATCGATGTACTCAGTCAACTTATTTCAAGCGAAATCCACACGTATTTCAAACAAACTGCTGTTTTCAAGCGAAATCCTCGATTTCACTTCAAACTCTCACTTTTTTCAAGCGAAATTCAACATGATGTCAGCAAATAACGATCTGATTTAGGTCCGATTGAACAAGATTTAAGCCGATTTTAGATCTGAAACTCTCAAGGATTTGTTAAAACATGTTTACGCACATTATGTGAGAATTTGAGCCATTTTTAACCGTAAAAATTTGTTCGATTTTGAAAGAAGGTGTAGAAAATCAGAAAAAGTGACAAAAAACGAGCTGTTTTGGCGAAATCTCTTCCTCCTGAGCTCTGATACCACTTGTAGGATCGGTTTGCGACCCGAACGAGTCGGTCAGAAGAGACTTTATCAGTTTCAGAGGCGGAAACTAAGAAACCGATTGCGAAACAGCTTGCGTATCACTTTAACACTGATTATATTGATATATTATCGTTTACAATTAGTCCTCACACCGGCAGCACCTCGGTATGGAATTTCAGAAAACGTTACAAATGAAATGACCAACACCCCTATATATACTAGACAAGATTTCGCTTGAAAACACTTCAAGCGAAATCCAATTGTTAACAATTCAAGCGAAATCCAATTGTTAACAATTCAAGCGAAATCTAATTCTAAACTTTAGTCTTCAAGCGAAATCCTCATGACATCTTGGAATCAATTTTGTCTTTTAGTGAGATGATGTCATTGATGATGTCATCTTGATGACGTCATCATGACATCATGCTTGAACAACTTCGCATCGAACCCGAGACTCGACATAAGACGAAGACGACAGATGAATGCACCAACATTGGTCATGTCAAAACAACTTGTGCTTTTTATATCTCTAGGATATAGTATGAAAAATATGGTCACTAATAATGTATTATCACATTGTTTCACAATTAAAACAACTTGAAACTTGAAATAAGAATACATTAACTCTATTGTCTTTTGGTGTATCTTTGCAATTCACTCATTTCAACACATTGATTTTCTCATATCATAATTTAATATTTGATAAATCATTTTTCATGCTTTTATTTCATTTGAAATCTGTCAATTCTAAGTCTTCCTCAGTTGCTAATCAAAGTAAGCTTCCTTTTGACAAAGAATTTTATTTTAAAAGTCCTTCCCATTCATTTGATCATATATCTTTTGGCTTGAACCTAGTTATCTTGGAAATTATATCATTTCATCTCATTCGTTTGTCATCGATTTCTTGAACTAATTCAGTTGAACCATTGAATCCTACTTATTGTACAATTCATATTCACAAAATTTAATATTTCAATTCTGGGTCATCTACCCTAATATTATTAACTAAAAGGTGACATAATTCCAAAAAGAAATATAATAACCCAAATACACTTGGGAGCTGGAATCTAAGATGAAGAAAAAGTATTCCTACTTATTCCAGTAAATCTCGAGGACGAGATTTTATTAAGGTAGGGAGAATGTAACGACCCTCATTAAAAGTCCTATTTATTTTATTATTTTATCTAAAAGGAAACCCTAATTGTGACACCCAAGTGATTCTACACAAACCCTAAAATTATCAGAACAATCAGAATCAGGATCAGGGCCCCTAAAACTCAGGGGGGGTAAACCCTAGCTAACGATTATCTAAATTACTCGTTGTCAAATTTAAAATTTACGAAACTACTGACTCAGCTAGGCTAGTCCCAGACGTGGCTACTCTATAAAAAAATTAGGTGTCCCTTACGGACCGTAAGGGTTAATTGTTACGGTCCGTAAGCTAACCAAAATCCTTGTATAAATAGCAGGCATTGGCAATCGCATTCTGTTGTTCATTCGACGCTCAAATTCACTTTGTACGTTGAATTATAGTCGAAACAGCCTCAAAAACACTAATTAGTAGGGGGTGCTGCTACGATACAGGGTATTAACTCAATCGCTGCTACGATTCAAAGTCCGATCGATGGAAACTATCCGATGGATGTTTAAGTGCTGCCCACATTAGGGTGATCCTTTGTCATTCGTTGTGATTCCGACAGGATGTTTGAGTGCCACCCGAACTCGGGGAATACTCTGTCCTTCGTTGTGAATCTGATGGATGTTTAAGTGATTGCACTTTGTCATTCGTTGTGAGGGTTTTAATCTCGTGAGTAATCGTAAAAGCTGTATTAGTTATTTACCTAGTTCGTGTGCACTAGGTTACAAGGCTAAATCAATAGGATAAGCTCTGCCTGTATAAATCTGCACTATATCAAGGCTTATCTGTAGACTAAATTGTGGTCGTATGAATCTGCATGATTATCAGTGAGTCATTCTCTTTTTATCAAATTTGTTTACAAAATCATGTTTATTTTCAAAGGTTATAATTACAGTGATTAAGTTTATGTAATCACCAAATTACAGCCGGTATGTGGGGTTTTGTATACATTACTTGATAATATTCACCATTGGGGCAGCCAAGGGGTGATATGACCATAATCACAGACACCATTGGATGAATGGGCCAATGGGTCGAGTGACAAAGTACTGTGGGTAGTTGGTTGATATCAGAAACATTGTAATCTTCCTTAATACTGTAAATTATAACAAACAGGTCGTTTTATTAAATAGAATGATTCACTCAGTATTTCCCGCTGACAAAACCTTTTTAAAACACTTTTCAGGTAATTACAGTAGATTGGAGTAAGAGATGATACGGCACTAAAAGGCATCAAGAAGTGGCTTATTTATTAATTGAATCGAAATAAGAAATATTGTTTTATGTAATAAAATTTATCTTTATTAAAGCTACCATTATAAAACATGGGTTTATCCCATTTATTTATTTATTAAATAAAATCCGGTGTTTTCTAAACTCTGATATTTTTCCTAACTCACGGTCCTGATAAAATTTCCGCTGCAACGTTTTCAAAATAATCACCGGTACCGCTGGACTGTTCACGGCACCCGATTCCGTCCAGGGTGGGTCGGGGGTCGTGACAGCTGCATTGCTGAAGCAAAACTTTACAATCCTTTCCTAAGGAAACTTGACCCTAAAACAGTTACCTGCTTCTTTATCGGGTATCCTGATCATTCAAAGGGTTATCGTTTCTATTGTCCTTCCCATGTCACCCGTATTGTTGAAACCAAGCGTACTGCGTTCCTGGAGGATTTCAAGGTCAGTGGGAGCAGTACTAACCCTTACGAAGAATTGCAAGAAGTACATGACGCGGGGGGGAGAGACTCGTCGCTTACCATTACTCCATTTACTCCTCTTGTACCCCATGCAACAACTGTACCTGAAGCCACTGCACAAATTCTATCTCCACAATCAGAACCCATTATACCTCATAACGAAGGCACATCAAACGCTCAAAACCAAGACAACGCTGAACCCGATAATCAACTCAGGAGGTCATCTAGCCAAAGAAGGCCTACTAATTGGATGATTATGTTACCTACCTGACTGAAATGGATGCTGGAAAGCTCAATGATCCTATCTCTTATAATGAAGCCATTAGCAGTGATCAGTCTTCTGAATGGAACAAAGCAATGATTGATGAGCTTGAATCCATGAAGAAAAATGACGTTTGGGATTTAGTAGAATTACCCAATGGTGCCAAACCTGTAGGTTGTAAATGGGTGTTCAAAACAAAACTGGATCCGAATGGGAATGTTGAATGCTACAAAGCGAGATTGGTTGCAAATGGCTACACTCAGAAAGAGGGAATTGATTATCAAGAGACGTTTTCACCTGTCTCTCGTAAAGATTCATTAAGGATCGTTATGGCCCTAGTAGCTCATTTTGATTTAGAGCTGCATCAGATGGACGTCAAAACTGCTTTCCTTAACGGAGACTTAGACGAAGATGTTTACATGAAACAACCTGAAGGCTTTAAACCTGAAGGTCAGGAGCATCTAGTCTGTAAGTTGAAGAAATCCATTTATGGGTTAAAAACAAGCATCACGTCAATGGTACCTCATGTTTGATGAAGTCATGAAGAGGCAAGGTTTTATGAAGAATCAAGTGGATCAATGCACCTACCTCAAGATGAGTGGGAGTAACTTTACTATACTTGTCCTTTATGTAGATGATATTCTATTGGCAAGTAATAGTTTAGACATGTTGCATGAGTCGAAGCGGTTACTCTCGCATAACTTCCACATGAAGGATCTCGGAGATGCTTCTTACGTCATTGGCATCGAAATTCACCGAGATAGACACAAAGGAATCTTAGGATTGTCTCAAAAGACTTACATAGATCGTGTCCTTACACATTACAACATGCAACAGTGCAAACCCTCAGTCGCTCCAGTAGTTAAGGGAGATGTTTTCGGTTCATTCCAGTGTCCGACAACAGAGGTTGAAAAGGAACAGATGAGCCAGATACCTTACGCGTCAGTAGTCGGGAGCCTGATGTATGCTCAAGTCTGTACTCGCCCAGATATCGCTTACATTGCTGGAATGCTAGGTCGTTATCAGACTAATCCTGGCCTAGATCACTGGAAAGCAGCTAAGAAGGTCCTCAGATATCTACAAGGGACGAAAGACTATAAACTGACTTATAGAAGAAGTGATCACTTAGAAGTGGTAGGTTATTCTGATTCTGACTTTGCCAAATGCAAAGATGACAAGAAATCCACTTCGGGCTACATCTTTATGTTAGCAGGCGGACCTATCTCATGGAAGAGTCATAAACAACAGTTAACTACAACTTCCACAATGATGGCAGAATACATTGCTGTTTATAACGCAACCTGTCATGGAATGTTGCTTAGAAATCTGATCACTGGACTCAAAATCGTTAATTCCATTTCTAGACCATTGAAGCTTTACTGTGATAACTCAGCTGCCGTTAGTTTCTCGAACAGTAACAGTTCGACTGGAGCTGGTTTATATCTCGATACAAAATATTTGTTCGTACGTGAACGAGTTGAGGAAAATAATCTTTGTATTGAGTATATTAGTACTAAAGATATGCTTGCGGATCCGATGACTAAAGGTCTCCCACCTAAAGTTTTCGAAGAACATGTATCGAATATGGGACTTACTAAAGACCTTGTTTAATGGCATATTGTACTAGCTTATGTTTTAATTAATAAAATTTCCTCAGTTTGATTTTGTATGTCTCTAACATATGTTCTGCCGGTGTAATGACATATAGACAAATATAAATACAAATCAGACGCTAAAGGGCTTATACATATTTTGATCGTAACTGTTAGGTTTTAAATTGAGGCTATAGTATGACTAATGGGGGTCCTGAGTCGAATGATGATTCAACGGCTGTATTTCTCTGCTATAGTTCTTGGTTTAAGGCTAAAATGAGTGTTAACTCCTGGCCAACCTTACCTAATACTCATGATAAATGATTACTCGGCTAAGTGGGAGAATGTGAGATTAAATATATTATTAATGTAATATTTAATCTTATAGCCTTTATAATAATTTATATTATATAGATCAAAATATATTAATAACCTATTAATAATTAGTTGGTAATTGTTGATGGACCATATTACCCTTATTAACTAATTAGGTTTCCTCTTGGGTGTATAAATAAGGAGCTTATTAGAGAGTAAAAGGGTTACACAATTTAGTGAATCAAACAACCCTCATAACATCAATTTTCGTCTCTCTCTCCATAACCGAAATCAACCCTACTTTCGGTTTCATCACCATCATCACCTTACACCCTAAGGAGGAACCGGATCATCCTGACAAGTATGTCGAACTCAATGGCTGGATCTCTGACTAGATTCTCCACTGCTTTGAATGCTGTAACAGGTATGTGTTTCATGTTTTCCATTATATTTAAACAGAACTGATCAACATCTAGCACACGAGAATTTTTTTAAACAAACAAAATAACCAAACCATTCAACCAAACCCTTTTAAACACAACCACATAAATAAGCTTTTGATAACTTTCTTCTCCCCCAAAAATTTTATTTATGTACATCCCATTCAACTAAATCAAATTTTCAAGATCACAACTGAAGTTATTATTATTATTATTATTATTATTATTATTATTATTATTATTATTATTAACACACGATCCACTATTCCCAAAATATTCTGAAAGTCATTTTTTAGGAAAGCAACTAATATAGAATATACACAACCATAAATTCAAGCAGCAAAAGATTAACCAAACTTAATCCTTTCCAACCACGATACTAACTGATAGAACCGTGTTTTATTATGTGGTTTGGTGAGACTAACAAAACTACCATTTAGCTTTCTAAAGATAGACAAGAGCTTCTTCAGCCTGGTCATATGATGAGAGCATCCACTATCTACATACCAACGACTGCAAATAGTCCTCCTAGAAATACTTTGTCAATCAAAAGAAAACTAATGAGATAACGGTACCCAAGTTGGCGTGAACTTGAGTCTATCGTGATTTTCTCCTTTTTTGCTTTGTTTTTTAATCCAAAGACATGATGTTTTAAAAACTTGTTTCATGGTGTCTTTTACAGATTTGAGTTTAGTTGAACCATTTCCTGATCTTCTTTAAAGCTTTCTTTATCTTGGAATCTATTCTGATTTTGTCAGAGTCTTCGTCTAAATCTTTGATGCTTGAATCATCTGTCCCAACTTGCATTATGACTAGAAGTGCTTTCTTTTGATAACGAGCAATTGTCCTTGCTTTGAATTTGATAAGTTGAGGATGTATCAATATTATCACTTGAGTCTTCATTTCTCTTTATGTTGAACTCGGAATTTGTTCTTTCAAGTATCTGCTAAACCTATTATTTTCTAACATAGGAACAAATACAGAAGTGCCATAGGCATGCCATTGAACAAAGAGTTAAGTTGTTCATTACAATCACTACTGGACTTGATCGAATCAGTCCTTTTGGAATTTAAAATAGTGTCTAGAAAATACTACAACCATCATAAAAACCTAAACCATGAGTCTATCCTTCGATAACCCCACCCACATTTTCATTATTTCCTCCAACCTCTTCTGTTTTAAATCTGCATGTTCCATATCGGAATTGTCAATGTTAATCAAATCATTCATATGATGTGGTGTAGGGATATGATCATAGTTATTCATCAAAGGTGGACTGTACAACATGCATTTAAAACCAAATTTGTCTATATAGCCAATACCTGATATAACATAACTTGGTATTTGAATACTCTTAATTTGTTGAAACACATTCTTACTTACATTCCATTTATCAATGATTATTTGAAGTTTTACAGTCTCATTTCTAGAAAGTGTTAGTTTTTAGTAAGACTATTGATTAGAGCATCTCTGCCAAAGTCATGTCATTTTAAAGTTTAATCTCTTCAAGACAATCATCTATGTCACACCCCGATATTTCCACGTATTACCGGTGGGCCCGGTGGGGAGTATCATGACGTGGTTGGTAACATTACAGTCAAACAACACAATATTTAAATGCACAACGTAAGCAAAAGATAGATATATTTCAACCGAATATAATTGTAATATCGAGTATCACAAACAGTTGAAAGCAATCCACAGGTGGATCAAAATAAAAAGGAAACATTGTTCAACAGTTTTGACATCCAAGCCGAGACTTATTGGGGACGCTAGGAGAAAGCCAGCCTAGTTCGCGTAGTACCTGCACTTAACCTTTTTGGGAAAATACGTCAGTTTACACTGGTAAATACAATTAACTGACTCATTTAGAAAAGGTTTAATAAAATTGATTTGAATGCACGTGGCACAAACTCTTTATAACTTGGGATAATTATTTAAATATAATCTTGTAAAAGAATTACATGTTCCTTGTGCGTTCAGTAGCCCGATCCGTAGACCGGGTTAAAGATCAATAGACACACCACATAATTTATTTATGCACAGACGGGTGTACGCCTACACCCCGTGCTCAGGTCGTGGCCATCTCGTAAGATGATGCCAAGGATATCCGGGACATGGTCATTAACCCCCCAAAGGCTTTAAGCAAACAAAACATTTCAAAACGGATCATATCAATGATTTAACCTCTATTCGATTAAAGATTCAATGCCGGATCAAGCGGTATTTTATATACCGTACCCCAAGCCCGTATAGGGAAAATAAGTTAAAAGTATTTACCTTTGCAAGTATCAATCACAATTAGCAAGTGCGTGTAGCTTTTACCGGGTCTCCTATTCTGGAACGAAGGTTTATAATAACCTATTAGAATCCTAACGGGTCTTTAATTAAGCCTAACTTAGACCGGTTAGTTTTAATGAAAGATACGGTTCAAACGCACGATTAAGCGAAGACCGGAATAGAACGTGTTTTAGACCCGACAAGTTTGAAGACTTGTATAATATGGGTAGACTAAACACACTCTGGATTTTGAGATAAAAACGATAAGGTTTGACCCGTTTCGGCTAGTTTATGCAAACTAGTTACATAAGCCGAACCGAACGCGCAAGAGGCGTAACGGGTACCTATGAGAGTCATTTATAGGTTTCCTAAGTTAATATGTCTTAAATATGTTGGGATATCAGTAGGATACCTTCCATTATGCCCAAAACGAGTTTAACCTTAATATAAGCCCCGTAGGGGTATTTTGGTCATTTTAATTATTATAAAAGAGATTATTTATAATTCTGAGATTCGGTTCTGAAATAATCAGTAAAACAACTTAATTTAATAGGTTATCTTAGTTGGTAACAAGTCTTATGTGACAAAATGGTTTTAAACCCAAACTATGCGTTTAATACGCTTAAAAAGCCATTTTAAGCGATTTCCGGGTTATACAGGAAATCTGAGTTTTCTGTTCAGGTTATAAAGTTCAAAATACTTCATTTATTATATAAAATCAGTAGCAATTGGATTGGTGTCAAAATATTATGTAAAACTCATTTTATGAACAAAAAGGGTATAATCGGTATTTACCGAATCAACGCCATAACCTTAGGTTATGAGCAGGTTAAAAATAATTAAAAATCTTCAAAAATCCCAAAATACTATATTACATCAGTGGGTAAAAGTTTTGGTGTCAAAAATTGGGTTTAGATAGGCTTTATGCTAATGACGCCGTTTAATTACTAAAAAGCGTTCTAATTACGTCATTGAGCATAACTCCTAATCTAGACCTCCAACTGATGTGAAAATTTAGGGACATGCTTATAAATCAGTAGCAAAGATTATTGTCCTCTCACATTTCCAAAATTATCATTTTATGGTAAAAAGGGCATTATGGTCAACATTAGGCAATTAACGGAAACATGTAAACGAATCGGTCAAACAACGAACCAATCACAGAGGGTTATACTATCATGTAACCTAGTCCTAAGGAAGCTCTAAGGAATTTCCAATTCATACTAAATCGGGTCAGAACTGAAGTCAAAGCAAAAGTCAAAGTTTTGCGACTTTCGGTTCCGAACCGGGTCTAAATAGAAAATTGTCGGATCAAACAAGCTTAGACCAGTTCTTATACTTATTACCAAGTTATATGAGTGATAAAATAGGTTACATGCCTTCTACATTGCTAATTACATGTTAATTCGCAATTTAAGTTTCTGTTGACTTTTTATAAACAACTTTGACCCGACAAATTACTAAGTTAGGACGGGAATCAGAGGGTGCCCTTTTAAGGGTTTATTGCCCACATCATTACCAACTTATAACTACTTTCAATTCGACTAATCCCTGGACCATTAAAGATTAATCGCTAAGTCAAACGTTAATTACGACGGTTTGACTTTTAAGCTAATAACTAAGCAAAACTCGATTAAGGAAGGTCAAGGGTACTTACCAAAGTCTAATGCACGACCAGAGATGCTTAGAGAAGGCCCTTGAGCTCCAGAGATGAACAGAAGATGAGTTGTGGGTGAATGATCAAAGTTGCAACCAATGGGGCTTTATATAGTTCTTTTGATTGCTCATGATCAAGCCACACAAGTCTAGCATTGTTCCCAGATCATTTATGTCACACCCCAACCGATGGCGGAATCATCGAGGCGTGGCACTGAGCGAAACAGATTGTCCAGAAGTTTCCATAACAACTATCATTACCATTTAATTAAAGCATTACGTCCCATACCGTAACATAAATAGTCAAACAAGTTATTACAGACAACATCAAAACAAATATACTGTTCCGACAACTCAGATTTAAATAAGTAGCAATTGTTTATCTGCTTCTAGAGACCCCTAATAAGTTATCTACAGACAACTATTTGTTGGGCTCTAAAGCTTTATTCTAGCTTCCATTCCCTACCACATATGCATCCTAAGCACCTGTCACATACGTTAAAATAATGTCAATACATAAAATGTAAAGGTGAGCATACAAGTTTGATAATAGCATATAGAGTTCGAATTCATTTACGCATAACCAGCACGTACACATAGTGAAATGAAGCACGTTAGTTATCGACATAGATCCATCGATACCAATGACTGCGGGTTGACTGCCCGAGGCAGTTCGCAATACATGATTACCACCGTAATCCATGCAAGTAAAAGATCCTTAACAACCCCCGTGTGAACGGGTGCTGAGTCCAAACTATAGTACTATCGTTGCTAAGGCAGGTAGACAGCATTCCATGTGTAAACATAACAAACAAGCATTCATAAGCCACGTATAACATGCATTAATGGTTTAGCGTTAAAATAGCTTGAGTGGTGTGATAGTTGTAGTTTGAATAGTTGTAACGTATGTAACACCCAAAAGTGCTAAAGCAAAAAGGGTTCGAGTATACTCACAGCGATTGTGGATTGAAGGGAGCGCTTTACAGCGAGTACGGTTAGCCTGAATAGATTCGATAACGTAACGATAAGTGGCGCGTAAAACAGTACAAAGTGAGAGTGGATAGGATGGCTGATCGTGCGGATCAGCTATCCGTGAGAGGGAGTCATCCGTGCGCATGACCTATCCGTGCGGATGGTGATGCGTGCAGATGGTGATCCATCCGGATAAGCTATCCGTGCATGCGACTGTCCGTGCGGGTGGTAACCCGTGCGGATTAGTTGTGCGTGCGGATGACTTATCCGTACGGACAAGTTATTCGTGTGGATAAACGTTCAAGTGGATTGTTTCTTCCTAAGATGTGAGATGTGTTTGTGTATGATGGCTTGTGCTTTGGAGTTTTCGTTGTAGCATTTAGAAACCACATAAGTGTTTCTACCTATCAAGCCGGTCGCGCGGACGACAGTCCGTGCATATGGTAGTCCGTGCGGACAGCCTGTGCGCGCCAGCAGAGACAATCCGTCCGGATAGTCTGTCCGTGCGTACGACTTGGCCATGCGGATGAACATTGTTTGAATTTTATTTTAAGGCCTTAGTATCTCATGATCCGAAGAGTAATCCATTCAGAGGTCGTCCGTCCGGATTGCTCATTCGTCGATACTCAAACCTTGTTTGGAAAGTGGGTCCCAAGGGTAGCTCGTCCGGGTGACAACTTGTCCGGATGGCCTGTGCGTGCGGATGGTAATCCGTGCTGTCACGACCCCTGACCCGGTTTGACCCGTTTCAGGAGCCGCGGGATAGAAATCCCATGGTATTTATTTAATTGAGTTTAACAGCGGAAGTTTATTTATCAGGATCGTTTAAAGCTAAAATTTTCCCGATTTATTTTATTTCACATTTCAGGATAAACCCCGATATTTTACAATATTATGATTTTACTACGAAATCGGGATATTACAAAACTTATTTCTTTATTTTATAATGAGCCACTATCTTAAGCTTGAAATGCTCCCCAGCACTTTTCCTGAATTACAACAGATCACCTGAAACATGTTTGAAAAATGTTTTGTCAGCGGAAAATACTGAGTGAATCATTCTATTTACTAAAATGACACATTTTTTATAATTTACAGTATTAAGAGCGATTACAATGTTTCTATTATCAAACCAACTACCCACGGTATTTGTCACTCGACCGAATCTGTGACTATGGTCATATCCCCCAATTGGCTGCCCCAATGGTGACGATTATCAAGTAATGTATACAAAACCCCACATACCGGCTGTAACTTGGTGATTACAAAGACTTAATCCCCGTAATTATAACTTTGAAAATAAACATGATTTGGAAAGTAATTTGATAAAAAGAGAATGACTCACATTGCTGATTTAATACGGACAGAGTCTAGTCTATGAATTAGCCTGATTAACCTAATTTAGATAACAATGCACACAAAACTGGGTTAGTAATCAATACAGCATTTACGATAACTCACGAGATCAACCATCATAACGAGTGACAAAGTGCTATGCTTAACAATTAACGACTAATGACAAAGCATCACCCTAATGTGGGCAGCACTTAAACACCCGTTGAGTACATTGATCGATCGGAAAATGAATCGTAGCAGCGATCGTGCTAATACCCTGTTTTGCGGCAGCGATTCGGAATTCGTGTGTTTTTGTGTAGTAATTCGAACGTAACTCAGTGTGTATAGTGAATTCTTACGTCGTTTTTCTTTCTGAATTCAAGTCCCACTGTCCTCTATTTATAGGTAATTTTTGACCCTTACGCGGCCCGCGTGAGATTTAAGCTAATCCTTACGCGGCCCGCGTGAGACCTACTTTTAGGCCTAGGGTTGCCACGGTTGGGACTAGCCTTGCTGAGTTGACAATTTTCGAAAATTCCTTGCTGCCAACGTTTTAAGTGGATAATCGTCAATAGGGTTTAACCCCCCCCTGAGTTTTAGGGGCCCTAATCCTGATTCTGAAAATTATGAAAATTTTAGGGTTTGTTCAGAATCACTTGGGTGTCTCAATTAGGGTTTCCTATTGGACAATTTATTTAATAATTATGACTTTTGATGAGAGTTGTTACATTCTCCCCACCTTAATAAAAATCTCGTCCTCGAGATTTATTGGAATAATTGAGGATACTTTCGCTTCATTTCTGATTCTAATTCCCAAGTGTATTCAGGTCCTCTCCTTGAATCCCACTTTACTTTAACTAGCACTAGTCGTTTGTGCTTGAGAAACTTCACTTTTCTGTCTTCTATCTGAAGAGGTTTCTCCACAAATTTTAACTTTTCGTTTACCTCTATGTCTTGAAGAGGTACTACCAGAGATTCATCTGCTAAACATTTCTTGAGATTGGATACATGAAATACATCATGTACTCCAGCTAATTCTTCTGGTAGTTGTAAACGATAAGCTACTGGTCCTATACGTTGGATCACTGGAAATGGTCCTACGTACCTTGGACTTAGCTTTCCTTTCTTACCGAATCTAACAACTCCTTTCCAAGGAGAAACTTTCAACAGTACTCTGTCTCCAACTTGAAATTCTAACGGCTTACTTCTATTATCTGCATAACTTTTCTGGCGATCTCGAGCCGTCTTCAGTCTTTCCTTGATTAGAGTAATCTTATCAGTCGTCTCTTGCACTATTTCAGGTCCTGACAATTGATTTTCTCCTATTTCTGCCCAACAAACTCGAGTTCTGCACTTTCTTCCATACAGTGCCTCAAATGGGGCAGTTTCAATACTTGAATGATAACTATTGTTATAGGAGAATTCGATCAGTGGTAAATGATCATCCCAATTCCCACCAAAATCTATCACACATGCTCGGAGCATGTCTTCAAGAGTTTGGATTGTCCTTTCACTTTGCCCGTCTGTTTGTGGATGATATGCAGTGCTTAGGTTTAGTCGAGTTCCCATTGCTTGCTGGAAACTTTTCCAGAAATGAGAAGTGAAACGACTATCCCTATCTGATACAATGGAGAGTGGAATTCCATGTAGAGATACGACTTCATCTACATACAACTTTGCCAGTCTTTCCATGCTAAAGGTTTCTTTCATTGGTAGAAAGTGAGCTGATTTGGTTAATCGATCCACAATTACCCAAATCGCATCATTACCTTTTCTGGTTTTGGGTAACTTAGTAACAAAATCCATTGTTATAAGTTCCCATTTCCATACTGGCATTTCTAATTGTGAACAAGTAAGACATTTAGAAACATATCTAGCTATATCCTTTTTCATTCCTATCCACCAAAAATTCTTTCTTAAATCTTAGTACATCTTATTGTTTCCTGGATGCATGGTATACCTAGATTTATGAGCTTCTTCTAAAATCTTAGATCTTAAGTTTCCCTGCTTAGGTACCCAAATTCTACTTTTGTGGAATCTCCAAATTCCATCTGCTCCTTGTTCTAATTCCTTGATTCGTCCTTTCATTCCTTCAGCATCATCCTTGATTGCTGTAGTTTGAACATTCTTCAATTGTTCCATTAAATCTATTTGTAGATTTAATCTGAGAGCACGAACCCGTCGTTGTTTCTCATTGTATTTACGACTCAAAGCGTCTGCAACTACATTTGCTTTTCCTTCGTGATACTGAATATCACAGTCGTAGTCGCTTAAGATTTCCATCCATCTCCTTTGCCTCATGTTTAACTCTTTTTGCCCAAATATATATTTTAAACTCTTATGATCTGTATAGATAGTAAACTTACTTCCGTACAGATAATGTCTCCAAATCTTAAGGGCAAAAATTACGGCTCCTAATTCTAAATCATGAGTTGTATAGTTTTCTTCGTGCTTTTTCAATTGCCTTGATGCGTACGCAATTACCTTCTTGCGTTGCATAAGCACACATCCAAATCCTAGTTTTGAAGCATCACAATATACTTCAAAATCTTCAGTTCCTTCTGGTAAGGCTAAGATTGGTGCATGGGTTAATTTCTGCTTCAATATTCTAAAAGCTTCTTCTTGTTTAGGTCCCCACTCAAACTTAGTGGCTTTACAGGTTAGCTTAGTTAATGGTACAGCTATCTTGGAAAAATCCTTAATAAACCGTCTATAATACCCAGCTAAACCTATAAAACTTCTTATTTCCATTGCAGATTGTGGAACCTTCCAATTGGTAATTGCTTCTATCTTAGCAGGATCTACATGAATACCTTCATGATTCACCTTGTGTCCTAAGAATTGTACTTCTTGCAACCAAAATTCACACTTCGAGAATTTGGCATAAAGCTTTTCTCTTCTTAACAAAGTTAAGAGTGCATGCAAGTGCTGATAATGTTCGTCCTGACTTTTGGAATAAATAAGTATATCGTCTATGAAGACAATTACAAATTTATCCAAATACGGTTTACAGATCCTATTCATCATGTCCATGAATGCAGCAGGTGCATTCGTTAACCCAAAGGGTATGACTGTAAACTCGTAATGACCATACCTAGTTCTGAAAGCAGTTTTAGGTATGTCTTCTTCTTGTACCTTCAATTGATGATATCCGGAGCGTAAATCTATCTTAGAAAAATATCTAGCTCCTTGAAGTTGATAAAAAAGATCATCAATCCTAGGTAATGGGTATTGATTCTTAATTGTAACCTTATTCAATTCTCTATAATCGATACACATTCTCATTGAACCATCCTTTTTCTTTACAAACAACACTGGCGCTCCCCAAGGGGATGAGCTAGGTTGTATGAATCCTTTACTTAATAATTCATCTAATTGCTTTTTCAGTTCTAACATTTCTGTGGGTGCTAACCGATAAGGTGCCTTGGCTATCGGTGTAGTTCCTGGAATTAGATGAATCCTAAATTCTACTTCCCTGTCTGGAGGTAATCCCGGTAAATCTTCTGGGAATACATCAGGATATTCTGAGACTACTGGTATTTCCTTAAGATTTTTACCCTTAGTGCTAATGATTACCGAAATCATATACACTATTCATTATTTTCGTTCATAATTAGCAACTTTCATTACCGATATGAACTTCATGGGTTTCCGTGGTTTATCTCCTGTAATCCTAATCACTTCTCCAGTGGGTGATTGAATTTCTATGGAATTCTGATCACAAAGGATTCTAGCATGGTTGGTTACTAACCAATCCATTCCTAATACAACATCAAATTCAGCCAAATTCATCGGCAATAGTTTTGCAGAGAATTTATGTCCTAAAAGTTCTATGTTTCCTTCTTGCAAAACTTTATCTATTTTAACTGAATTTCCGTCTGTTGTTTCAACTGTAAAAATCTGCCTAATATTGGTTAAAGGTAAACTAAGAGCTTGGCAGAATGAAGTATTTATAAAACTTTGGTTTGCACCCGAGTCAAATAATACTTTTGCGTACACATTGTGAACTAAGAACGTACCCGCTATCACATCCGGAATAAGTTCTGCTTCTTGAGTGGTCAGCTGAAATGCCCTGGCATTCTTCTTAGTAGCTCCTTCGGTCGCCTTGGGTTTGTTGTCTACGGGTTTGATCAATTTAGGACATTCTGTTTTATAATGCCCCGCTTCTCCACAGTTAAAACAGATTACGGTTTTCTTTTTGCAGTTTTCTTCACGATGTCCTACAGTTTTGCAAAAATTGCAAGTGATATCGCATCTTCCAAAATGTTTCTTTTTACATTTCCTGCAGAATGACGGAGCTGGAGATTGCCCTGTTCCTTTTCTCTTGAAGCTGTTATTATTACCCACATGAAATCCTTGGGTAATTTTCTGAGCTAATTCCTTTTTCCTATCTTCATCTCTTGTGCGCACCAGTTCATCGGTTAGAGTATTAGCTAATTCTACCGCATCATCAATAGTGCGAGGTCTCGCAGCTTTAACAATATTGTGGATTTCGCTAATTAGCCCCCAAATATAGCGAGAAATGAGTACCGGTTCTGGCGAAGCCAGTGTTGGTACCACTCTAGCATATTCAAAGAATGTCGAGGTATAACCGCGACAATCTACACTCATCATCCGATGATTTAGAAACTTATTCGTCATCTGTTCCTTTTCATACTCGGGACATAATTTTCTTTCCACAAAACCCTTAAATTCTTCCCAAGTCATAGCATAAGCTATTACTCTTCCTTTTGATTGTAACACAGTGTTCCACCATTCGAGTGCTCCTTCTTTGAAGAGATTTGATGCGTACATGACCTGATCATCTTTACCACATTTACTTATTGCAATGACTGCTTCGGTTTTCTCTAACCAACGCAGTGATGCAGTTGCTCCTTCATTGCTTGCAAATTCAGTGGGTTTACAAGCAAGGAATTCTTTGAAAGTGCAACCAGGCGTTGCAGTTTTCATTTTCTTGGGTAATGGAGCTTGATGTGGTTCCCTATTATGATTAACATGATTATTGCCTCCATTTACACTATTACTGAAGTTATCTTCAGTAATCTGTTTACTAGGGACAATTTGTTGCGGTTCGATTGGATTCTTTATAGCAGCAACGAATGCTGGAATAGCATTGGCTATCCCTTGAGCAACAATGTTTTCGATATCTTGTCGAGTCATATATTGATCTCTTGAATGTTGCTCAGACTGATTAACTTCATTTATAGGTTCATTACCACTGTTTGCCATCTGATAATGTATATATAAATTTTATTAGTATTTTCTAAATAACAATTATATACAAACAATCAGAAAATTTTACAATACAGATATAGTCAAAACAATCGATTTCTCGATTTCATTTTATATCTAGTATAGTATGCATCATTACTCGCCAATATCTTACAGAGTTTTATTCGTTATTTACAGACTAACTTTACTATTACTATTATACAACCACCGTTTTATCATCGTACTATCTCTCGTCACTTGCCGTTCTAAAAACGCAGTTCCCTCTCATCGTACTTCCAGGCAATTTGTCCCCCTATTTCCCTGATTCTACTTCCCGCATCAAACAACTCTTCACCAAAGTGGCAAAGTTCAGCCATGTTTTCATTACTCATGGGTGGATTAGGTAGGGGTTCTGGATCGAATTGTGGAAGAAAGGAATAAGGATCGTTGACAATATTTTGGAATTGCCAATCGTTTGTCCACCATTCGTCCATTCCTATGGGTTGGGAGTGGACTATTGGGTCTGGAATTGCTGGTTCCCAATTCATAGGGAGTTGGTTTTCAAGAGGATAATTAAAAATATTAGTATTGACAGGCTGGATAGTTTCACAGCTTGCCAATAAGAAATCTATCTCATCTTGAAAGGTCCTTCCCTGGTTTTGATTGGAGCTTTCTCCGATTTCTATCTGAGTTGGTCTAGAGCCTTGCCCAACTTCCATTACTATTTCTTTAGTACCTTCCTCCATCTGCATTCCTATCTCCTTAACCTCTTCCTTGTTTTCAGTTTCCATTTCCTGCTGTTTAGAACTTTCTCCGGTTATAATTTCTTTTCCCTTTTTCAAAGGATTGTTTATTTTGGGAAGTTTTGTAGCTGACTTTTTCTTACGTATACGACTCCCCCAAACGTATTTCCTTCTTTTCTTGGGTTTTGGCTTTTTCAAGGGTGGAGCATTGAATTTTACAGGTTGTTCTATATCAGGAAAGTATCCAGTAAATTCTTTGGAAACTTCGATATTCACCGGGTAAAGATTAAGGTTCTGAAAGGCTTCAGATATCCCACTCATGCTGATGTAGCATATATGCAAAATGCATAAAATACTAAGTTAAAATTCATAAATAACCTTTTAATTTATTACATACTGTATACTAATTTATTTCAAAGATAACTGAAAAACACACTTAGGTTTTAAAATTTTATTTATTGCACAGAGTTTCTAGATTGTAAGGGTAAGGTGCTAAACTTTAAAATATTTAAAGATTTATATTTTCTGCTACTGTGGCTAGCATATATAAATTTGCCCATTTCTCATCTAGCTTATCTTCCCAAGGTGATTTATCAATTAATTCCTGGGTTTCCCGTTTAATCTTCTTTTCTCGGATTTTCTCTTTACTTTTCTTAATAATCATCTCCCTCCTTCTAGGAGAAAGTGATTCCTCGTATTGTGCCTTTCGCACAAATATTCCTTCTTCAGGAATTTCAGCCTGATTCGAGGATTTGGTTCGGGATGAACTTCCCTTCTCATTGGATGATCTATCTAATTTAAGATAGATGCTTGACAGCTTTTGCTTACCCATACTGTAACTAACAAATAATCAGTTAATAACACACATAATAGTAATCAGGAAAAAATTAAGTATTTCTAAATACTTAATTAGCTTAACCCAGTGGCTCTGATACCACCTTTTTCTGTCACGACCCCTGACCCGGTTTGACCCGTTTCAGGAGCCGCGGGACAGAAATCCCGTGGTATTTATTTAATTGAGTTTAACAGCGGAAGTTTATTTATCAGGATCGTTTAAAGCTAAAATTTTCCCGATTTATTTTATTTCACATTTCAGGATAAACCCCGATATTTTACAATATTATGATTTTACTACGAAATCAGGATATTACAAAACTTATTTCTTTATTTTATAATGAGCCACTATCTTAAGCTTGAAATGCTCCCCAACACTTTTCCTGAATTACAACAGATCACCTGAAACATGTTTGAAAAAGGTTTTGTCAGCGGAAAATACTGAGTGAATCATTCTATTTACTAAAATGACACATTTGTTATAATTTACAGTATTAAGAGCGATTACAATGTTTCTATTATCAAACCAACTACCCACGGTATTTGTCACTCGACCGAATCTGTGACTATGGTCATATCCCCCAATTGGCTGCCCCAATGGTGACGATTATCAAGTAATGTATACAAAACCCCACATACCGGCTGTAACTTGGTGATTACAAAGACTTAATCCCCGTAATTATAACTTTGAAAATAAACATGATTTGGAAAGTAATTTGATAAAAAGAGAATGACTCACATTGCTGATTTAATACGGACAGAGTCTAGTCTATGAATTAGCCTGATTAACCTAATTTAGATAACAATGCACACAAAACTGGGTTAGTAATCAATACAGCATTTACGATAACTCACGAGATCAACCATCACAACGAGTGACAAAGTGCTATGCTTAACAATTAACGACTAATGACAAAGCATCACCCTAATGTGGGCAGCACTTAAACACCCGTTGAGTACATTGATCGATCGGAAAATGAATCGTAGCAGCGATCGTGCTAATACCCTGTTTTGCGGCAGCGATTCGGAATTCGTGTGTTTTTGTGTAGTAATTCGAACGTAACTCAGTGTGTATAGTGAATTCTTACGTCGTTTTTCTTTCTGAATTCAAGTCCCACTGTCCTCTATTTATAGGTAATTTTTGACCCTTACGCGGCCCGCGTGAGATTTAAGCTAATCCTTACGCGGCCCGCGTGAGACCTACTTTTAGGCCTAGGGTTGCCACGGTTGGGACTAGCCTTGCTGAGTTGACAATTTTCGAAAATTCCTTGCTGCCAACGTTTTAAGTGGATAATCGTCAATAGGGTTTAACCCCCCCCCCCTGAGTTTTAGGGGCCCTAATCCTGATTCTGAAAATTATGAAAATTTTAGGGTTTGTTCAGAATCACTTGGGTGTCTCAATTAGGGTTTCCTATTGGACAATTTATTTAATAATTATGACTTTTGATGAGAGTTGTTACACGTGCGCACAGCCTGTCCGTGCGGACAGCCAGTCCGTGCGGACAACTGGTCTGGTTGTTCCGTTCGTCTACACTTGGTTTCTGTTGTCGTTTATCGAGACGTTCTGATTACGTGGCAACCACTTGGAGTTGTGTTCTCACCCGCGTGACTAGACCGGTCAGGAACCACCCTAATTTGGCCTGTCGGCGACTCAGAACGGTAGTTCCGGTTGACCCCGAAATCAGGTGTCTTGCGGTAAAATTCAGATCTGGGACTAGTGCATCACTATTATCGAGTAAAGACTAGAACCGATCAGATTCGTACCGATCCTAAGGGTAAAAGGAGGAGAGAACTTAGGTTTATTTCTTTCCACTCTTTTTATCCTTAGAAAAGTTTAGATCTAGGTGAAGTTATTATGAAATCTTGTAGAAATCGTTTAGATCTGAGTTATTCTTGGTGGAATGAGGTCAAGCTTGAAGTTCATAGGAACTTCATGATGACGTCACCCGAGAATACCCCAAATCCGGATGATTTCATGGTTAAAAGTGAAGATTTGAAAGATGGAAATGTGTAGAATTGTGTAGTGATCAAAGATGTACAAGAATTAGTGCAAGATCTTACCTGGAT
This sequence comes from Helianthus tuberosus, assembly GCA_030545235.1. Taxonomy (NCBI): domain Eukaryota; kingdom Viridiplantae; phylum Streptophyta; class Magnoliopsida; order Asterales; family Asteraceae; genus Helianthus; species Helianthus tuberosus. The sequence goes on along the minus strand of CM060412.1, from coordinate 129,765,403 downwards.
TGAGAGAAATCTAAGAAAAAGTGAAGAATGCGTGCGGTTCGGACGTCACTTGCCAAAAGTGGAAAAAGTGGAGAGTGACCCGTGTATTTATAGGATGCCAAAAAGGGAAAGGGGTTAGCCGTGCGCATGGCACGTACCCGGGTGGGCTATCCGCGCGGACTGGTCATCCGTGCGGATTGGCAATCCGTGCGGATTGGCAATCCGTGCGGATTGGCAATCCGTGCGGATTGACCATCCGTGCGGATGCCGCCTGCTTTGGTGTGTTCGGTGCGATGTTGCTTCGGTTTCGATGTGCGAGCGATTCGATAGGGTTTCCTAGTCAAATTAATTTCAGTCCCAACTACTTCTTATATGGTTCAACTCGGAATTCGGGTTTAGGTTCGGGTTCGTTTACATTCGAGTTAGACTTCGAGTTCGATTGAGTTCGCTTGATTATCCCATCATAACATAAAATAAACATGCACAGGTAACACGTAAGGCACACACACACGTAGAAATGACAAGTAAACTACATAGTTCGAGTTACGGTTCGATGTCGATTTGATTAGCATAGCTTGATTAACTTTATCGCATTGTTACTCCCTATCATTCACTGTCGTAGGTCGATTGAAATATGTTAAACACGATTCGATTAATGTAATGAACGACATTTACTCCACATAATATACATAAAATAAAAACATTTCTACGAGTCAAGTCGCGCGAAATCGGTCGTTGACTTTGACCTTGACTTTGACTTTCACTCGTGAAAACACGGGGTGTTACAGCCTCCCTTTGTTTAGGGAATTTCGTCCCGAAATTAAGCTGGAAGCCGTAACTAACCGTGGATCACATGTGAGAGTCCTTCGTTCGGATCATTGAAAGTTGTCAAATTAATCGGGTTTTTACGGTTAAAATTCGCTGATTTTTGGATATGATGTGCGAAAACATCTAATCTAAAAGCCTATAAAGTTTTAGATTTCAATTTGAAGCCGTTTGCGAGAAATCTTAATTTTTGTTAAAAGATGTTGAATGTTGCTGTTGATGTTCACCGCACGCATGACATATCCGTGCGGATAACATATACGTATTGACTATTGTTGACTCTGAATCGTGCGGAATCCGTGAACGTGTGTGCCTAAACATAATCGTACGGAGTCAAAACCGATCCTACAAGTGGTATCTGAGCAGGTGATCGGTTGCGAGGATCAAATACACATCAGATTCGATCAAGTTCTTCATCTTTCATCTCTGTCATGTTTTTCTCTGAAAATCGCTAAATTAAACGTATACAATAACCGTGATTCTATTGATTATGGTAACGTGTACAAGGCCGGGAATCACGTTTTGCCTTTTTCTCTCTACTTTCTCTCCCTAACCCTAAGGGTTCTATTTATAGGCACAAGGTTATAAGGAATCGCTCCTTATTTACAAGTATGCCACCTTGCCTTTCTTAACCGGACATTACTCATTCGTTAAACAACTGTGGATACTTTGCTTTCATGTCGCTTTTGAGTTCCCAAGTGAACTCCGCGCCTCGTTTGCCTTCCCATCGGACTTTCACAATAGGAATGCGTGAGCGTCTGAGTTCTTTGGTTTGGCGATCCATGATTTCGATAGGCTTTTCCACGAAGTGTAATGTTTCGTTCACTTGTAGATCATCTAGAGGAACATGTAGATCGTAGTCGGCGATGCACTTTCGGAGGTTTGACACGTGGAAAGTCGGATGGACATTGCTAAGTTCCTCCGGTAATTCGAGTCTGTAGCCGACTTTTCCGATCCTTTCCAGAATCTTAAAAGGTCCAACATATCGAGGCGCGAGTTTCCCCTTCTTGCCGAATCGGACTACACCCTTCCAAGGTGATACCTTTAGGAGTACGTAGTCACCAACGCCATATTCACGGGGTTTGCGCTTTTTATCGGCGTAAACTTTCTGTCGATCCCGAGCTTTCGCTAGGTTGTCCCGAATTTGGAAAATTTTGTCTGTCGTTTCTTGTAGCAGCTCCGGACTGGTGAGTTGCGAGTGACCGATCTCGTGCCACACAATAGGCGATCGACATCTTCTTCCGTATAAGGCCTCGAAAGGTGCCATCTGGATGCTAGCCTGATAGTTGTTGTTGTACGAGAATTCGACCAACGGAAGGTGTCTATCCCAATTACCACCGAAGTCTAGAACACAGGAACGGAGCATGTCTTCAAGTGTACGAATCGTTCTTTCAGTCTGACCGTCGGTTTGTGGGTGGAACGCAGTACTTAGATTAAGCGTTGTACCGAGTGCCGTTTGAAACGTTTCCCACAATCGTGAAGTAAACCGAGCATCACGATCAGAGATGATGTCACGAGGCGTCCCATGTCGACAAATGATCTCGTCGGTGTAGATTCGGGCTAATCGTTCTACCTTGTAGTCTTCTCGTATCGGTAGGAAGTGGGCTGATTTGGTCAAACGGTCAATAACAACCCAAATGCTGTCGTGACCTGATGACGTGCTTGGAAGTTTGGTTACGAAATCCATAGCTATGCTCTCCCATTTCCACATGGGAATTGGGGGTTGTTCGAGCAAGCCAGAGGGTCTTTGATGTTCAGCCTTGATTCTAGCACAGGTTAGGCATTTTCCGACGTAGAGAGCGATATCCCGTTTCATACCCGGCCACCAGTACCTGTACCGAAGGTCATGGTTCATTTTGTCGGCACCGGGATGGATAGAGTATCGGGATTTGTGGGCTTCATCCATGATAATCTGTCGCAGGTTGGTTCGCTTGGGAATCCAAATTCGGTCTAAGAAGTGGAATATCCCATTTGATTTTCTCACAAGCTGGGCTCCATCGTGGTAGATTCTTTCTTTCTTCAAGGTGCGTTCGTTGAAACATGCATGCTGGGCGTCGCGAATGAGAGCTTCGAGGTTGTGCTGGGCTTGAACATTACGAGTGCTAAGCAGATAGCTCCGTCTGCTAAGTGCGTCGGCAACAACATTTGCCTTGCCTGGGTGATAACGAATCTCACAGTCGTAGTCGTTGAGAAGTTCTACCCATCGGCGTTGACGCATATTTAGTTCCTTCTGATTAAAGATGTGTTGTAGGCTCTTGTGATCGGTGAAGATCGTACACCTTGTACCATACAGGTAGTGTCGCCAAATCTTTAATGCAAAAACAACTGCGCCTAGCTCGAGATCGTGGGTTGTATAGTTCTTCTCGTGGATTTTGAGCTGACGAGATGCGTAAGCTATGACCTTGTCTCGCTACATTAAGACACAACCGAGACCAAGGTTGGAAGCATCACAGTAGACAATGAAATTATCGTTTCCGTCGGGTAGTGTGAGAACAGGAGCATTGCAAAGCATGTGTTTGAGGGTTCGAAAGGCAGACTCTTGTTTGGTTCCCCAGAAAAAAGGCTGGTCCTTATGAGTGAGAGAAGTGAGTGGTACAGCAATCTTCGAGAATCCTTCGATAAACCGTCGATAATTGCCCGCTAGCCCGAGAAAGGAGCGAACTTCAGTCGGGTTCTTAGGCGTAACCCAGCTCTTAACAGCTTCAATCTTCACAGGATCAACATGAATGCCCTGACTATTTACGATGTGACCCAGAAACTGAACCTCCCCCAGCCAAAACTCGCACTTGGAGAATTTGGCGTAGAGTTGGTTCCCCTGGAGTAACTCGAGAACCAAACGTAGATGTTGCGCGTGTTCGGCTCTCGTCTTGGAATAGATCAAGACATCGTCGATGAACATGATGACGAAGCGGTCGAGATATGGTTTACATACTCGATTCATTAGATCCATGAAAACTGCTGGTGCGTTTGTTAGGCCAAAAGGCATGACAACGAATTCGTAATGGCCGTAACGAGTGCGAAACGCGGTTTTGGGTATATCCTCCTCTTGTATACGCAGCTGATGATATCCTGAACGTAGATCGATCTTCGAGAAACACGTAGCGCCTTGTAGCTGATCAAACAAATCGTCGATTCGAGGCAGAGGATAGCGGTTCTTGATAGTCAACTTATTCAATTCCCGGTAGTCGATGCACATCCGGAACGACCCATCCTTCTTTTTGACGAAAAGGACTGGTGCACCCCAAGGAGAGGTGCTCGGGCGAATAAAGCCTTTTTCAAGCAATTCCTGGAGTTGGGTTGAGAGTTCGCGCATTTCGGACGGCGCGAGTCGATAAGGAGCTCTGGCAATAGGATTGGCTCCAGGAATGAGATCAATGCGAAAATCAATATCGCGCTTCGGAGGTAGTCCGGGAAGATCCTCTGGAAAAACGTTAGGAAATTCTCGAACCACTGGAACGTCTTTTACTTCCTTCTTCTCTTTCTTTTCCTTCTCCGCTGCTACGACATTAGCCAAGAAAGCCCTGTATTCCTTGCGGAGATACTTGCTAGCTTGTAGGCATGACATAAGCTTGAGACCCTTCGAAGTAGTATCACCATAAACACTCAACGAATCACCGTTTGCGAGCGAAAAACGAATCATTTTATCGAAGCACACAACTTCGGCATGGTTTTCGCGAAGAAAGTCCATGCCTACTATGACATCAAAGCTTCCTAGTTGCATCGGAATGAGATCGATCGAGAAGATGTGATTGTTGAGCTCGAGAGTGCAATCACGAATGACAGAGTTTACAGCGATGGTTCTTCCAGTAGCGACTTCAACATCGAATGCAGAGGAGAGTCGAGAACGTTTACGACTAAGGAGTTTCTCAAATTCGAGTGACACAAAGCAATTATCGGCTCCAGTATCAAACAAACATGAAGCATAAATACCATTCACAAGGAACGTACCATTGACCACGTTGTTGTCGGCCTGGGCTTGACGCACATTGAGATTGAAAGTTCTGGCGCGTGCGGCCTGTTGTTGCTGCTGTTGTTGTTGCTGTGGTGGCTGCTGCTGTGGTTCTTGTTTCACTACCCGGTTCGGGCACATGTTGGCGAAATGGTTCGGGTCGCCACACGTGAAGCATGCTCTGGCTTTGACTGCGGGTGCCGGAGGAGCTTGTTGACCCAGTGGGGCAGCGAGTAAAGCTTGATTGGCAGGAGCTTGATGAATACGACAGTTGGCAGTAAAGTGGCCGTAGACATTGCAATGAGCACAGAAGCGGCATTGAATAGCAGTCGGGTGATGATAGGTGCAAGTAGGGCAGAGTGGGTGCGGCCCAGTATATGCACGCTTTGCAGGCGGTGCATTGGCCACAGGCGCCGCTACTTGACGCTGTTGAGCAGGTACAGCTTGGATCGGTGCAGCAGTAATCGCACAGTTCTTGTTGGTGGAGCTGTTCTTTCTCTTGTTCTTTCTCTTGTTGCTTGACGAGGTGGTTTCGGTAGTTGGTGCAGTAGCGGTAGCTTGATGCAGATGCTTGGAGGTCTTATCCCACACCCCATCCTTAACCCTTTTTTCATTGATTTCAGCGGCCAGCAGATAGGTTTCTTCGATCGTGGCAGTCTTAGCCGCTTGCACGAAATCAGCGACGCAGTCGGGCAGGGCTCGGATGTACTTCTTGATGGTCATCTCAGGAGTCTTGACCTGGTCAGGACAGATAATGCTGAGCTGTTTGAAGCGAGCAGTGAGGCCAGCATTGTCTCCATCCTTCTGATGTATGTGCCAAAATTCATCTTCAAGCTTTTGACGCTCGTGAGGAGGGCAGAATTCCTCCAGCATGACTTCCTTGAGCTCGTCCCACGACAAACCGTAAGCTGCATCATTCCCTCGCTTGTTCCTCTCGGCCGTCCACCAGTCCAAAGCACGGGACTGAAAGACGCCGGTAGCGTTCAGAGTTCGAAGGTCATCAGGGCAACCACTTTGTCGCAGAGTAACCTCGATAGAGTCAAACCAGTGGAATAGTGCAGTAGGACCTCCTTCGCCTGTGAATTCTTTCGGCCCACATGACTTGAATTGTTTGAAACTGAAAGGTCTTGCGACAGCTCTAGGACCTTCAGTCCTCGATTCCTCGGATGATTTGCTGGCATTCTCATAGGCATCGCTCACTGCCTTTGCTACAGCTTTCACGACGATGGAAGCAAGACGTCTGTCCTTCTTTTCTTGGCGAGAGAGCGGATGACGGGATCCAGACGACATTGTCTGCAATAGACATCGCCATGGAACTCAACACATGTATTCGAATCTCACCTCACACGTTTACTACTACTAAAGCTCAGTAACACGTACCATGTAAACGCATATAGTCACAAAATCACCGAATTGCACAGAATCACATAAACACATAGAGCACATAATCACAATATTCCTAGACAGGTAATAGCAAAACACACATTACTTAATCACTAAGAGCACATACGAGCATACAAAGTATTCTGACTGCCTCTATTATCGATTCGCTAGCGATGAGTTGTGTAGGTTTTGTGTTTTAGCAGAAACAATAGTGTTGAGTTGAAACCAATAGTACCTCAAAACGTTAATAAATAATAGAAAATGCATAAAATTTCATAAAGATCGATAAATCGAAGGTAGATTGTCTGTGGCTAATAGACTTCGACTAACCAAAGTGGCTCGACTATTCGCAAGAATCCTGCACAATTACCTCCAGGACTATGCCTTTGCCTCGATTCTTGGGCGTTGGCGTAATTCCCATTGGTTATATTGTGTCTTTAGATCGTTGGAGTCCATCGAACTTTGGTGGGAGTTTTTTGTATAAAAGCGGGACAAGTCGTCAAGGTTAGGGTTTCACCCCTATCTTGCAACTTCCGTCCTCGTTTTTGATAAAAATTGAGGAGATTATTCATCAAAATATGGATTTCACTCCTGATTTGGTAGGATTCTCCTTGTTTGTAACTAAAACGCAAGCTGATTAGGCAACTTTAGTCGAGAGTTTGCGATTTTCACACCCATTCTCGGCCTTATTACCTGTTCACAACTTGAAAATTCGAGTGCAATGATAGAAAAGAGTGAGTGATAGTGGCGAGTTTACGCATACGCGTGAGTTGGTCTGTTGGTTCTTAACTATAGACTAGGTCTCTAAGACTTCGACCCGGACTAGGTCGAGTCTTGCCTAATTCCCTATAGTTATGGCTCTGATACCAATCTGTCACACCCCAACCGATGGCGGAATCATCGAGGCGTGGCACTGAGCGAAACAGATTGTCCAGAAGTTTCCATAACAACTATCATTACCATTTAATTAAAGCATTACATCCCATACCGTAACATAAATAGTCAAACAAGTTATTACAGACAACATCAAAACAAATATACTGTTCCGACAACTCAGATTTAAATAAGTAGCAATTTTTTATCTGCTTCTAGAGACCCCTAATAAGTTATCTACAGGCAACTATTTGTTGGGCTCTAAAGCTTTATTCTAGCTTCCATTCCCTACCACATATGCATCCTAAGCACCTGTCACATACGTTAAAATAATGTCAATACATAAAATGTAAAGGTGAGCATACAAGTTTGATAATAGCATATAGAGTTCGAATTCGTTTACGCATAACCAGCACGTACACATAGTGAAATGAAGCACGTTAGTTATCGACATAGATCCATCGATACCAATGACTGCGGGTTGACTGCCCGAGGCAGTTCGCAATACATGATTACCACCGTAATCCATGCAAGTAAAAGATCCTTAACAACCCCCGTGTGAACGGGTGCTGAGTCCAAACTATAGTACTATCGTTGCTAAGGCAGGTAGACAGCATTCCATGTGTAAACATAACAAACAAGCATTCATAAGCCACGTATAACATGCATTAATGGTTTAGCGTTAAAATAGCTTGAGTGGTGTGATAGTTGTAGTTTGAATAGTTGTAACGTATGTAACACCCAAAAGTGCTAAAGCAAAAAGGGTTCGAGTATACTCACAGCGATTGTGGATTGAAGGGAGCGCTTTACAGCGAGTACGGTTAGCCTGAATAGATTCGATAACGTAACGATAAGTGGCGCGTAAAACAGTACAAAGTGAGAGTGGATAGGATGGCTGATCGTGCGGATCAGCTATCCGTGAGAGGGAGTCATCCGTGCGCATGACCTATCCGTGCGGATGGTGATGCGTGCGGATGGTGATCCATCCGGATAAGCGATCCGTGCGTGCGACTGTCCGTGCGGGTGGTAACCCGTGCGGATTAGTTGTGCGTGCGGATGACTTATCCGTACAGACAAGTTGTTCGTGTGGATAAACGTTTAAATGGATTGTTTCTTCCTAAGATGTGAGATGTGTTTGTGTATGATGGCTTGTGCTTTGGAGTTTTCGTTGTAGCATTTAGAAACCACATAAGTGTTTCTACCTTTCAAGCCGGTCGCGCGGACGACAGTCCGTGCGTATGGTAGTCCGTGCGGACAGCCTGTGCGCGCGAGCAGAGACAATCCGTCCGGATAGTCTGTCCGTGCGGATGAACATTGTTTGAATTTTATTTTAAGGCCTTAGTATCTCATGATCCGAAGAGTAATCCATTCAGAGGTCGTCTGTCCGGATTGCTCATTCGTCGATACTCAAACCTTGTTTGGAAAGTGGGTCCCAAGGGTAGCTCGTCCGGGTGACAACTCGTCCGGATGGCCTGTGCGTGCGGATGGTAATCCGTGCGCACAGCCTGTCCGTGCGCACAGCCAGTCCGTGCGGACAGCCAGTCCGTGCGGACAACTGGTCTGGTTGTTCCGTTCGTCTACACTTGGTTTCTGTTGTCGTTTATCGAGACGTTCTGATTACGTGGCAACCACTTGGAGTTGTGTTCTCACCCGCGTGACTAGACCGGTCAGGAACCACCCTAATTTGGCCTGTCAGCGACTCAGAACGGTAGTTCCGGTTGACCCCGAAATCAGGTGTCTTACGGTAAAATTCAGATCTGGGACTAGTGCATCACTATTATCGAGTAGAGACTAGAACCGATCAGATTCGTACCGATCCTAAGGGTAAAAGGAGGAGAGAACTTAGGTTTATTTCTTTCCACTCTTTTTATCCTTAGAAAAGTTTAGATCTAGGTGAAGTTATTATGAAATCTTGTAGAAATCGTTTAGATCTGAGTTATTCTTGGTGGAATGAGGTCAAGCTTGAAGTTCATAGGAACTTCATGATGACGTCACCCGAGAATACCCCAAATCCGGATGATTTCATGGTTAAAAGTGAAGATTTGAAAGATGGAAATGTGTAGAATTGTGTAGTGATCAAAGATGTACAAGAATTAGTGCAAGATCTTACCTAGATTGAGAGAAATCTGAGAAAAAGTGAAGAATGCGTGCGGTTCGGACGTCACTTGCCAAAAGTGGAAAAAGTGGAGAGTGACCCGTGTATTTATAGGATGCCAAAAAGGGAAAGGGGTTAGCCGTGCGCATGGCACGTACCCGGGTGGGCTATCCGCGCGGACTGGTCATCCGTGCGGATTGGCAATCCGTGCGGATTGGCAATCCGTGCGGATTGACCATCCGTTACGGATGCCGCCTGCTTTGGTGTGTTCGGTGCGATGTTGCTTCGGTTTCGATGTGCGAGCGATTCGATAGGGTTTCCTAGTCAAATTAATTTCAGTCCCAACTACTTCTTATATGGTTCAACTCGGAATTCGGGTTTAGGTTCGGGTTCGTTTACATTCGAGTTAGACTTCGAGTTCGATTGAGTTCGCTTGATTATCCCATCATAACATAAAATAAACATGCACAGGTAACACGTAAGGCACACACACACGTAGAAATGACAAGTAAACTACATAGTTCGAGTTACGGTTCGATGTCGATTTGATTAGCATAGCTTGATTAACTTTATCGCATTGTTACTCCCTATCATTCACTGTCGTAGGTCGATTGAAATATGTTAAACACGATTCGATTAATGTAATGAACGACATTTACTCCACATAATATAAATAAAATAAAAACATTTCTACGAGTCAAGTCGCGCGAAATCGGTCGTTGACTTTGACCTTGACTTTGACTTTCACTCGTGAAAACACGGGGTGTTACAATTTACAAGTGCCCCTAAGGTCTAAAAGCATGTAGGGGTCGCCCATGGAGTGGAAAATATCTTCCTAAGTCAGTTACAATGGAAATGGCAGACACTAGCCAAGGATTTCGGCATCAGAGGGCCCCTCGCGGCACGCGTAGGCCCCCCTAGGGTCCCTCGCGTCGCGCGACGCCCCCTCTGATCCAAATCAACTTTCAGCTTTTGCTGTTTTGGTCCCTGGCCCATAAAAAGTTGTTTCGACTTTATTTCTTGCATTATGAGCCCTCTAAATTGACTTATAAGGGCTTCAAGACTTATACCCACTTTGTTAAGTCCTTGGTTAACTTTGTTATCACCCGAAAAGTCATAAACTTCATCGTTGATGCTTTTAACCCCTCGTGTACAAATTTTATCATAACTTTCTCATACGATAACGAAACTTGGTGAAATTTTTATCATGTATTCTAGTGAGCATAATTAATCGTTACAAAGCTTCGGGTTTGCTAAAAGGTCACTCAGAGGTATATCTTAAACATGTTGACACATTTAACCCCTGTAGTTTGTAATCTCTCACTTTCTTTCACAATTAGCTTCGTATGATCCATGATTCATTCGTTTAAGGGTATAAGCATCATGTAGGGTTATTGTAGAGTATATTTATCCATTGTTGACATTTTGAACCCTTATATTCACATACTTTCCATGTTTGTCAACTTTAGTCCCTCTAGGGTATTCTTTCACACGTTCAAGCATATGACACGTGTCAATACATTATAGGACGTGAATTTTCGAGGTGTTACATCCTAACCCCCTTAAAAGAAATCTTGACCTTGAGATTTACTGAAACAAATGAGGGTACTTTTCTTTCATTCTGGACTCTACCTCCCACGTGTACTCGGGACCTCTACGGGCATCCCATTTAACCTTTACAATTGGCACATCCTTCCTTCGAAGCTTCTTAACCTGTCGATCCTCGATCGACACAAGTTTTTCAACAAACTTCAAGCTCTCTTCTATGTGCACATCTGTGTGTGGTATGACTAGTGATTCATCAGCGAAACACTTCTTCAGATTGCAGATGTGGAATACATTGTGAATACCACTGAGCTCTTCAGGTAATTTTAACTTATAAGCCACTGATCCGACACATTCGATGACCTCGAATGGTCCTATGTATCTCATGCTTAACTTACCTTTCTTACCAAATTGCATCACTCCTTTCCAGGGTGATACTTTGAGCAACACTTTATCGCCTACCTCGAATTTCAGAGGTTTACGCTTTAGATTTACGTAGCTTTTCTGCCTATCCCTGGCAGCTTTCAGTCGGTCATGAATCTGGACAATCTTGTCCGTCATTTCAAAGACTATTTCAGGTCCTGTTAGTTGGACATCTCCAACTTCCGCCCAACAAACGGGCGTTCTACACTTTCTACCGTATAAGGCCTAGAAGGGCGCAGCCTTAATGCTGGTATGGTAGCTGTTGTTATAGGAGAATTCGATTAATGGTAGGTGGTTATCCCAACTACCACCTAAGTCGATCACACATGCACGAAGCATGTCTTCCAACGTTTGGATTGTACGCTCACTCTGTCCGTCCGTCTGAGGATGGTAAGCCATACTGAAATTTAAGCGCGTGCCCAAAGATTGTTGGAAACTCTTCCAAAAATTTGACATGTATCTAGTATCTCTATCAGAGATAATAGACACTGGTACGCCATGTAGAGATACAATCTTATCTACGTACAATTGGGCTAACATGTCGGAGCTATAGGTCTCCTTAATGGGTAGGAAATGTGCTGACTTAGTCAGTCTATCTACTATCACCCATATTGTGTCATTTCCTTTCCTTGTCTTCGGAAACTTGGTGATGAAGTCCATTGTCACCATTTCCCACTTCCACGTGGGAAGTTCAGGCTGTTGTAGCAAACCTGACGGCTTCTGATGTTCAGCTTTAACTTGCGCACACGTCAAACATTTAGCTACATAGGCAGCTACAGACTTCTTCAAGCCTATCCACCAATAGTTTGCCTTTAGATCCTGGTACATCTTGTCAGCTCCAGGATGAACGGAGTATTTAGAACTGTGGGCTTCCTGGAGGATAATATCTCGAAGTCCTCCATAAATTGGAACCCATATTCGTCTATTTAACCTCAAAATTCCATCCTTGCCATAGGATAACTATTCTTCAGTTACTCCTAGCTTTTCATTAGGATAGTTAGCCTCCAACACAGCTTCCTTCTGTGCAGCTAACAACCTTTCGTTCAAACCATTCTTTATCTTAATGCTCTTGGCATTGATTCGGATGGGTTTCACCCTTTCCTTTCGACTCAAGGCATCAGCGACTACATTCGCCTTGCCAGGATGGTATCTTATCTCACAATCATAATCATTTAAGGTTTCCATCCAACGTCGTTGCCTCATGTTCAAATCCTTTTGGTTAAACAGGTGCTGGAGGCTCTTGTGATCAGAATAGATCACACACTTGATACCATATAAATAGTGCCTCCATAGCTTCAGTGCAAATACAACGGCACCCAACTCCAAGTCATGGGTGGTGTAATTCTTTTCATGCACCTTTAATTGACGTGAAGCATAGGCAATAACCTTGCCTTTCTACATAAGCACACACCCCATGCCAGTGTGTGATGCGTCACAGTAAACCACGAATTCTTCGGTACCTTCAGGCAATGTCAGTACAGGCGCATTGCTCAGCTTCTGCTTAAGGATATCAAAGGATTCTTGTTGCTTTGGTCCCCAGTCGAACTTAATCTTCTTCCTAGTCAAAGAAGTTAGGGGTGCAGCAATCCTTGAAATTTTTTCAATAAAACGCCTGTAATATCCTGCCAATCCCAAGAAACTGCGAATCTCTGTGGGCGTCTTTGGCTCCTGCCAATTCATGACAGCTTCAACCTTAGCGGGATCTACTTGGATTCCGCGTTCGCTTACCACATGTCCAAGAAATTGGACTTCACGAAGCCAAAATTCACACTTAGAGAATTTGGCGTAGAGCTTCTCCTGCTGAAGTAGTGAAAGAATACATCGAAGATGTTTCTCATGGTCGGCCTGATTCTTTGAATAAATCAGAATGTCATCAATGAAGACGATAACAAATTTGTCCAAGTATGGTTTGCAGACACGGTTCATGAGATCCATGAATGCGGCAGGTGCATTAGTGAGCCCAAAAGGCATCACTAGGAACTCGTAATGACCATAACGAGTCCTAAATGCAGTCTTGTGTACATCTTCATCTTTAACCTTCAATTGATGATAGCCTGACCTTAAGTCAATCTTAGAGAAGTAACTTGCCCCTTGAAGTTGATCGAACAGATCGTCGATCCTAGGCAACGGATACATATTCTTGATAGTGACCTTATTAAGCTCATGGTAATCGATGCACAGACGCATCGATCCATCCTTCTTCTTGACAAATAAGATTGGTGCTCCCCAAGGAGACGAACTAGGTCTAATGAAACCTTTGGCTAGCAATTCATCTAGTTGTGTTCTCAATTCCTTCATCTATGTTGGTGCCAACCTATAAGGCGCCCTTGCTACTGGTGCTACTCCAGGGATGATGTCAATTCTAAATTCCACTTGCCTATCTGGTGGTAAACCAGGTAGTTCTTCAGGGAAAACATCGGGATATTCAGAAATGACAGGGATATCCTCAATCTCAGGCTTCGGCTCATCAATAGTCACTTGTGCCATGTAGATGACACAACCTTTCTTTAAACACTTAGAGGCCTTGAGCATAGTCACTTGCTTAGGCAGTCCATACTGGGTATCTCCCTGAATGGTAAGTGATTCGCCAGATGGAGTCTTGATCACCACTTGCTTCTTATTGCAGACAATCTGGGCCTGGTTATGAGATAACCAGTCCATGCCTAATACGATGTCAAAACCGGCTAACTTCAAAGGAAGTAGGGACAAAGGAAAAGAGTGGTTCTTAATGGATATGAAACATCTATCTAATATGGTTGAGGCGGTTTCTAAGGTGCCATCTGCTAACTCCACTTCATATTTCACACTTAAGGTTTTAACACGTAAATTCAGCAATTTGCAAAACTTATTATCTACAAATGATTTATCAGCTCCTGAATCAAATAACACTCTCGCATAAACATCATTTATAAGGAAGGTACCTGTGATCACATTGTCGTCCTGCACAGCTTCCTTTGCATCCATCCTGAAGACCCTAGCATTGGTCTTCTTTCATTCATCAGCTTTCTTTGCATATTTTGGGCAATTTGTCTTAATGTGCCCGTTTTCGTTACAACTTTAGCACATTGCGTCCTTCAGTTTCTTGCACTCTAGGGTCTTATGTTCCGAAGATTTGCAAATCCCACATGGCCTCGATTGAGATTGGGATTTTGACTCAATTCTGCACCTCCCAAAGTGGTGCTTCTGACAAATCTTACACTTGGGCTTATCTCCAGATTGATGCCCATCCTTCTTAGAACCAGACCCCTTCTTATGGTCATTGTTTCCCCTGTGCTTCTTGTCTGACCGTCATGAATTGTCATCTTCACGCTTCCTTTTCTCGGCATCCGTGTTCCTCAGCGATCTCTGTCTGACCGCGTCCAGTGTGAGGGACAAAGATATATCAGCTACAGATCTGAAAGTAGCTGGCCGAGAGGCTTTTACACTTGCCTTTATCTATGGGGCTAAACCCCCAATGAAACGAGCTATTCTTTTGGGTTCCGGGGTCACCAGATAAGGAACCAACCTTGACATTGTATTAAAGCTCGTAAGGTAAGCTTGGCAATCCAGGTTCTTCATAACCAAGGATAAGAAATCAGATTCAATCTTTTCTACCTCATGCTGAGGACAGTAGTTCTCCCTGATGAGGGTAACAAATTGTTCCCATGTCATATTGTACAGTGGAATCTTCCCAGTACCTTGAATCAACGATCTCCACCAGGCTATGGCCTCACCTTTGAAAGATTGAGACACAAACTTTACCACATCCTTCTCAGCGCACCCGCTGATATCAACCACGGTGTCCATCTCATCCAGCCATGTCATGCAGTCTATAGCTCCTTTCTCCCCAGTGAAATCCCTGGGTTTGCATGAAACAAAGTATTTGTAGGAGCAACCCTTATCATGGGGTCCTTGATTCAGCACGATCTTTTGAGATGGAACACTTCGCTAATTAGAAGAGTGACGATCGTCATCATATTTCTTTGGTTCTTCCTTCTTGGAGGGTGGCTTGCCGTGAGCCTCGGAATGAGTCTTAGGCTTTGAATGCGGTGTAGATAGGGTCCTACTTCGAGTCCCGCTATATTCATTATACTGCCGCTCTATGGCCTTCGTAACAGCGTTGTCTATTAACGCTTGCAGTTCATCACCCGCTATATTAATTCGGGCATTATCATGATTCTCCCTTGGGTGGCTATTAATCTCATCCGAGTCAGCCATTGTGGTTTGAACTGTTACATAAAATTATTGACAATAATTTATTTGGGAGTTCATTATGGAATTGTCTTTTAGGGCAATTCATTAACCATGGTAAACATAGACCATATTTGGTTAATTTATTAATCATGTTTATTTAGGACTTTTATTTTAATTTATCCTAATTATAAATCAATAACAGTATTATTAGTGGCACAAAAGGCCTAGTCACAGGGACATTTTAAATCATAAACCATGATTTCAGAGAATCAAGGCATGAAGGTTTGGACATAGTTCTTTACCTTTTTCTGACAGGGAGTCATAGACTACTACTGTCTCTTGTCTTATATGACAACGAGTATGGCCCGTAGGCACTATATTACCAATGTATGGTCAACATATGATCATCTTAATTGATGATTTAAACCCATGATTTATAGATCATTAAGTTAGGTTAGGAATCTTTTGAAGAATTCCTTATATAAGAAGGACGTGTGTGATTTTTAACGAATCACGTCTGCCAGGAGCGTTAACATATTTTCAGATGTTAACAGGGATCCGAATCTTTTAAACAGGTCTTACCATCTTGGCCAAGTTTTATACTGACATGCAGGCTAGGTTATACCTTTAAGATTCTTATTTAATATTTAATAGGCGGATCAATTATAAAAGGAATGATTTTAATTTATTTATTTCATATATTTATGCATATAATGGCAAAATGAAATTTATAAACTTAACGTTCCATTAATTATTAAAAGGATTACACATTGCCCTAAACGGGACTTTTAACAGAAACAATTTGCCCACGCAGGGGCTAAACCGATAATACAAGTCCACGTAGGGACCAAACACTAGAATAGATGTCCACGCAGGGACTAAAAGACAAGTCCACGCAGGGACTGAATACACAGATAAATGTCCACGCAGGGACTTGATTGAAATAGGAATTACAACAATACATATAGGGATTTAATGATCCCTCTTCTTCTTCCCCTTTAACAAGCTCGCTAGGCCCTTGAGGAAACCCCTGTTGTTCCTACGTTCTTCTTGAAACTCATGTTCCACCCGACTTAGTCTTTGGAGGATCTCCTCCTGTTCTGGTGGGGAAAATCGTGGTGGCTGCGACTGTTGCTGAAACGGTGGTCGAGCAGGTACTTGATATCCATGAGTTGGATATCCCACTCCCCATGGGGCTCCATACGGTCCTTCCGGATGCAGGGCGTTGTAGTTTGCCATGACTAGGTACGGGTCGGCTTCAGCATAGTTATAATGAGTGTGAGCCGGCTGTTCAAACGGATTGTACGCCGTCGAACCGGCGTATGTAGGAATCGGATTGTCAAAACCCAATGGTGGCAGTGGTGGTGCAACTGGTGCAGAATTCACCTCTGGAATTGGGTTTGAGGGCCCACCCATTTGTGGGTCTTCATGCAGTGGCGGGTAGTGACTGCCACTGGAGTGTCGAGGGGTGCTAAAGTGAAAATCCCCTCCTCATGCGGATATTCTTGCGCCTGTTCTCCTACGCCTTGGTGGTTCTAGAGGTGCTTGATAAACTGGCGGCGGTGGTGGCGGTGGCGTGACTGCCACAAAATGCGAATCCTCTGAGGGATCCTGCTGCTGCTGCTGCTGTGGGTTATGAGGGGGTGTGAAATACCACTCATGCTGGTTAAACCTTGCCTGATAACTGTCTGGACCACGGTAGGGTGATCCGTGAAAAGATGAACCATCGGAGACCTCAATAGGATGGTTGGGGGTTCCGGTTGCAGGCTCGACGGGATCCATGTCCTCGTCCATGTCCATGGCGTGATCACCAGAAAAGTGATCCTCCGGTCCCAACGGGTTAAAACCCACTGGTTCTTGAATATAATTTGCCGGGTTAAACCGGCCCTGAAAGACAGGAGTGGGGTCGCCGAAGGAGTGGTGCAAAAGGGATCGCTGGAGAGGTATATATGAAGGTTGTGGGTTATCGGGCTCGTTTTCCGAATGCGGCCCAAAGGAATGACGATAGGGAGGTGTTGAGCTGTGCGAGACTGACCGTCTAGCGGGCTCCAAATGGTTCCTCCTGTTTCCCTGAGGATCGGCACTCATTGAAGTAGAAGGAGCTCGCCTGTGTGAAGGCCCGGCCTCGTGATCGTTGGGGGCAGTGATTGGCCCCTTGCCTCTTCCTCCTCTTCTAAATCTTGGTGGCATTTCCTGTTGATAAATAAAAGATACAACAAGAAATATATATAAAATAAAAGACAAAATAAAACAAAATAGAATTTGTCCTATGTTATTTGTCTAGACTCGAAAATTTAGGAATGTGCAATTGTGTAACTGAGATTAAACACAAAAGGCTAGTGTTTAATTCACTCAGCGTTGGCTCTGATACCAACCTGTCACACCCCGATATTTCCACGTATTACCAGTGGGCCCGGTGGGGAGTATCGTGACGTGGTTGGTAACATTACAGTCAAACAACACAATATTTAAATGCACAGCGGAAGCAAAAGATAGATATATTTCAACCGAATATAATTGTAATATCGAGTATCACAAACAGTTGAAAGCAATCCACATGTGGATCAAAATAAAAAGGAAACATTGTTCAACAGTTTTGACATCCAAGCTTGCGAGACTTATTGTGGACGCTAGGAGAAAGCCAGCCTAGTTCGCGTAGTACCTGCACTTAACCTTTTTGGGAAAATACGTCAGTTTACACTGGTAAATACAATTAACTGACTCATTTAGAAAAGGTTTAATAAAATTGATTTGAATGCACGTGGCACAAACTCTTTATAACTTGGGATAATTATTTAAATATAATCTTGTAAAAGAATTACATGTTCCTTGTGCGTTCAGTAGCCCGATCCGTAGACTGGGTTAAAGATCAATAGACACACCACATAATTTATTTATGCACCGACGGGTGTACGCCTACACCCCGTGCTCAGGTCGTGGCCATCTCGTAAGATGATGCCAAGGATATCCGGGACATGGTCATTAACCCCCAAAGGCTTTAAGCAAACAAAACATTTCAAAACGGAGCATATCAATGATTTAACCTCTATTCGATTAAAGATTCAATGCCGGACCAAGCGGTATGTTATATACCATACCCCAAGCCCGTATAGGGAAAATAAGTTAAAAGTATTTACCTTTGCGAGTATCAATCACAATTAGCAAGTGCGTGTAGCTTTTACCGGGTCTCCTATTATGCAACGAAGGTTTATAATAACCTATTAGAATCCTAACGGGTCTTTAATTAAGCCTAACTTAGACCGGTTAGTTTTAATGAAAGATACGGTTCAAACGCACGATTAAGCGAAGACCGGAATAGAACGTGTTTTAGACCCGACAAGTTTGAAGACTTGTATAATATGGGTAGACTAAACACATTCTGGATTTTGAGATAAAAACGATAAGGTTTGACCCGTTTCGGCTAGTTTATGCAAACTAGTTACATAAGCCGAACCGAACGCGCAAGAGGCGTAACGGGTACCTATGAGAGTCATTTACAGGTTTCCTAAGTTAATATGTCTTAAATATGTTGGGATATCAGTAGGATACCTTCCATTATGCCCAAAACGAGTTTAACCTTAATATAAGCCACGTAGGGGTATTTTGGTCATTTTAAGGATTATAAAAGAGATTATTTATAATTCTGAGATTCGGTTCTGAAATAATCAGTAAAACAACATAATTTAATAGGTTATCTCAGTTGGTAACAAGTCTTATGTGACAAAATGGTTTTAAACCAAAACTATGCGTTTAATACGCTTAAAAAGCCATTTTAAGCGATTTCCGGGTTATACAGGAAATCTGAGTTTTTTGTTCAGGTTATAAAGTTCAAAATACTTCATTTATTATATAAAATCAGTAGCAATTGGATTGGTGTCAAAATATTATGTAAAACTCATTTTATGAACAAAAAAGGTATAATCGGTATTTACCGAATCAACGCCATAACCTTAGGTTATGAGCAGGTTAAAAATAATTAAAAATCTTCAAAAATCCCAAAATATTATATTACTTCAGTGGGTAAAAGGTTTGGTGTCAAAAATTGGGTTTAGATAGGCTTTATGCTAATGACGCCGTTTAATTACTAAAAAGCGTTCTAATTACGTCATTGAGCATAACTCCTAATCTAGACCTCCAACTGATGTGAAAATTTTGGGACATGCTTATAAATCAGTAGCAAAGATTATTGTCCTCTCACATTTCCAAAATTCTCGTTTTATGGTAAAAAGGGCATTATGGTCAACATTAGGCAATTAACGGAAACATGTAAACGAATCGGTCAAACACCGAACCAACCACAAAGGGTTATACTATCATGTAACCTGGTCCTAAGGAAGCTCTAAGGAATTTCCAATTCATACTAAATCGGGTCAGAACTGAAGTCAAAGCAAAAGTCAAAGTTTTGCGACTTTTGGTTCCGAACTGGGTCTAAATAGAAAATTGTCGGATCAAACAAGCTTAGACCAGTTCTTATACTTATTACCAAGTTATATGAGTGATAAAATAGGTTACATGCCTTCTACATTGCTAATTACATGTTAATTCGCAATTTAAGTTTCTGTTGACTTTCTATAAACAACTTTGTAACACCCCGTGTTTTCACGAGTGAAAGTCAAAGTCAAGGTCAAAGTCAACGACCGATTTCGCGCGACTCGACTCGTAGAAATGTTTTTATTTTAATTATATTATGTGGAGTAAGTGTCGTACATTGCAATAATCGACTCGTGTTAATCGTATTCCAATCGACCTACGACTGTGAATCATAGGCAGTAACAATGCGATAAGGTTAATCAACCGAGAATCAAGCTATGCTAATCAAATCGACATCAAACCGTAACTCGAACTGTGTATTTTACTTGTTGTTTATACGTGTGTGTGTGCCTTACGTGTTACCTGGGCGTGTTTATTTTATGTTATGTTGTGATAATCAAGCGAACTCAATCGAAACTCGAAGTCTAACTCAAAGGTAATCGAACCCAAACCCGAATTCCGAATCGAACCGTGTCATTAACGAAGTAGTTGGGACTAAAAGTAATTTGACTAGGAAACCCTATCAAATCGCTCGAAAATCGAAGCCGAAGCGTCATCGCACCGAACGCACCAAATCAGGCGACATCCGGACGGATGACCAATCCAGACGGATAGCCTATCCGGGTTACGTGCCATCCGCACGGCTCACCCTTTCCCCTTTTAGCATCCTATAAATACACGGGTCACTCTCCAACCTTTCCACTTTTGGCAAGTGACGTCCGAACCGCACGCATTCTTCACCTTTTCTCAGATTTCTCTCAATCCAGGTAAGATCTTGCTCTAATTCTTGTACATCCTTGATCACTACACAATTCTACACCTTTCCATCTTTCAAATCTCAACTTTCAACTGTAAAACCATCAAGATTTGAGGTATTCTCGGGTGACGTCATCATGAAGTTCTTATGAACTTCAAGCTTGACCTCATTCCACCAAGAATAACTCAGATCTGAACGGTTTCCACAAGATTTCACAACAACTTCACTTAAAACTAAACTTTTCAAATGATAAAAGAGTTGAAAGAAATAAACCTAAGTTCTCTCCTCCTTTTACCCTTAAAACCGGTACGGATCTGATCGGTTCTAGTCTCTACTCGATAATGGTGATGCACTAGTCCTAGATCTGGAATCCTACCCGCGAGACACCTGATTTCGAGATGAACCGGAACGACCGTTCTGAGTCGCCGACAAGCCGAGTTAGGATGGTTCCTGGCCGGCTTAGTCATGCGAGTAAGAATACGATTCCAAGTGGTCGCCGCGCAATCAGAACGTCTCGACAAACGACAACAGAAACCAAGAGTAGACGAACGGAACAGCCAGACGAGAGGCTGTCCGCACGGACAAGCTGTCCGCACGGACAGACGATCCGGACGGTTGTCACTCGGATGAACTACACGTTGGGACCCGCATTCAAAGCAAGGTATGAGTATCGACGAATGAACAATCCGGACGGACGACCTCTGAATGGATTACTCTTCGAATCATGAGATACTAAGACCTTGAGTACTTTTAAACAAAGTTCATCCGCACGGACCAGTTGTCCGCACGGACAGACTATCCGGACGGATTGTCTTGTCCGCACGAACAACTATCCGGACGGATTACCACTATCCGCACGGATTACCATCCGGACGGATTCCCCAACCTTCACCAAGTGACTCAGCCTCAGGGGCGTGTCCGCACGGATCACCATCCCGACGGATTGTTATCCGCGCGACCGGCTTAAAAGGTAGAGATACTTATGTGTTTTCTAAATGCTACAACGAAAACTTCAAAGCACAAGTCATCATACACAAACACATCCTTAGGAAGAAACAATCCACTCGAACGTTTATCCGCACGAACAACTTGTCCGTACGGATAAGCAATCCGCACGAGCGGCTAATCCGCATGGATTACCATCCGCACGGACAGCTCACTCGCACGGATAGTTTATCCGGATGGGTCACCATCCGCACGGATTACCATCCGCATGGATAACTTCCTCTCACGGATAGTTGATCCGCACGATCAGTTATCCTACCCGCTCTCACTTTGTACTGTTTTACGCGCCACTTATCGTTACATTATCGAATCTATTCAGGCTAACTGTACTCGCTGAAAAGCGCTCCCTTCAATCCATAATCGCTGTGAGTATACTCGAACCCTTTTTGCTTTTAGCACTTTTGGGTGTTACATACGTTACGAATATTCAAACTACAATTATCACACTACTCAAGCTATTTCAACGCTAAACCATTAATGCATGTTATACGTGGCTTATGAATGCTTGTTTGTTATGTTTACACATGGAATGATGTCTACCTGCCTTAGCAACGATAGTACTATAGTTTGGACTCAGCACCCGTTCACACGGGGGTTGTTAAGGATCTTTTACTTGCATGGATTACGGTGGTAATCATGTATTGCGAACTGCCTCGGGCAGTCAGCCCGCAGTCATTGGTATCGATGGATCTATGTCGATAACTAACGTGCTTCATTTCACTATGTGTACGTGCTGGTTATGCGTAAACGAATTCGAACTCTATATGCTATTACCAAACTTGTATGCTCACCTTTACATTATATGTATTGACTTTATTTTAACGTATGTGACAGGTGCCTAGTTTGTTTATATGCTTCTCGGGCTGTGATGAACTTGAAGCTAGGAACTGGAGTCCTAGAAACCAACGAATAAATTGTTATGTTTAAATCTGAGTTGTCGAAACAGAATATTTGTTTAGTTTTTGTCTGTAATAACTTGTTTGCTATTTGAGACATGGTATGGGACATGTTAACTTAAATTGAATGGTAATGATAGTTGTTATGGAAACTTCTGGACAATCTGTTTCGCTCAGTGCCGCGCCCCGATGATTCCGCCATCGGTTGGGGTGTGACAGATTGGTATCAGAGCCATAACTATAGGGAATTAGGCAAGACTCGACCTAGTCCGGGTCGAAGTCTTAGAGACCTAGACTATAGTTAAGAACCAACAGACCAACTTGTGCGTAACCAGTAGGGCTATGTATAAGCGTATCACTCGCTCCCTTTTCGATTATTCTACACTATCACTGCACTCGAATTTTCAATTTACGAACAGGTAATGAGGTCGAGAATAGGTGTGAAAACCGCAAACTCTCGACTAAAGTCGCCTATTCAGCTTGCATTTTAGCTACAAACGAGGAGAATCATACCAAATTAGGAGTGAAATCCATATTTTGATGAATAATCTCCTCAATTTTATTAAGACTAAGGACGAAGTTGTAAGATAGGGGTGAAACCCTAACCTTGACGACTTGTCCTGCTCTTATACAAAACTCCCACCAAGGTTTCGATGGACTCCAACGATCTAAAGACACAATATAACCCATGGGAATTGCGCCAATGCCCAAGAATCGAGGCAAAGGCATAGTCCTGAAGGTAATTGTGCACACAGGATCCTTGCGAATAGTCGAACCACATGGTTAGTCAAAGTCTAAATAGCCGCAGACAATCCATTCCCGATTTTATATGTTTCAGGTTTTCGTCATTTTTTATGTGAGATACATGTTCTGTGCTTATTTATTGACGTTTTGAGGTACTACCGGTTTCAATCTAATGCTTTTGGCCTTAGCTACTCACACAACACATCATTAACGAAGCGCTCGCACTCCATTACTTTCGAACACTCGCAAACCCTGAATACTAGGTTTCTGTTTTCTGACTGCCCCTAGTGACTAAGGTATATGTGTTTCTTGCTGTTGTGCTTACGTGTTTAGGAGTGTTGTGATTATGTGCTCTATGTGTCTACGTGATTCGTGTAGTTATGTGAATTTGTGACTATCTGCGTTTACATGGTACGTGTTACTGAGCTTTAGTAGTAGTAAACGTGTGAGGTGAGATTCGAATACATGTGTTGAGTTCCGTGGCGATGTCAATTGCAGACAATGTCGTCTGGATCTCGTCATACACTCACTCATCAGGAAAAGAGGGACAGACGTCTTGCCTCTATTATCGCGAAAAGTGTGGCAAAAGCTGTGAGTGATGCCTACGAGAACGCCAGCAAATCATCCGAGGAATCGAGGACTGAAGGTCCTAAAGCTGCAACGAGACCTTTCAGTTTCAAGCAATTCAAGTCGTGTGGGCCGAAAGAATTCACAGGCGAAGGAGGTCCTACTACTCTATTCCACTGGTTTGACTCTATCGAGGTTACTCTGCGACAAAGTGGTTGCCCTGATGACCTCCGAACTCTAAATGCTACCGGCGTCTTTCAGTCCCGTGCTCTAGACTGGTGGACGGCCGAGAGGAACAAGAGAGGGAATGATGCAGCCTACGGTCTGTCGTGGGACGAACTCAAGGAAGTCATGCTAGAGGAATTCTGCCCTCCTAACGAGCGTCAAAAGCTAGAAGATGAATTTTGGCACATACGTCAGAAGGATGGAGACAATGCTGGTCTCACTGCTCGCTTCAAGCAGCTCAGCATTATCTGTCCCGATCAAGTCAAGACCCCGGAGATCACCATCAAGAAATACATTCGAGCCTTGCCCGACTGCGTTGCTGATTTCGTGCAAGCGGCTAAGACTACGACGATCGAAGAAACCTATCTGTTGGCCGCTAATCAACGACAAAAGGGTTAAGGCTGGGGTGTGGGATAAAACCTCCAAGCATCTGCATCAAGCTACCACTACTGCACCAACTGCTGAACCTACCTCATCAAGCAACAAGAGAAAGAACAAGAGAAAGAGCAACTCCACCAACAAGAACTGTGCGATCACTGCTGCACCAGTTCAAACTGTACCTGCCCAACAACGTCAAGTGGCAGCGTCTGTGGCCAATGCACCGCCTGCAAAGCGTGCATATACTGGGCCACACCCACTCTGCCCTACTTGCACCTATAATCACCCGACTGCTATCCAGTGCCGCTTCTGTGCTCATTGCAACGTGTACGGCCACTTTACCGCCAATTGCGGTATCCGTCAAGCCCCTGCCAATCAAGCTCTACTCACTGCCCCACAGGGTCAACAAGCTCCTCCGGCACCCGCAGTCAAGGCCAGAGCCTGCTTCACGTGTGGCGACCCGAACCATTTCGCCAACATGTGCCCGAACAGGGTAGTGAAACAAGAACCGCAACAGCAGCAGCCACAGCAGCAACAACAACAACAGGCAGCACGCGCCAGAACTTTCAATCTTAACGTGCATCAAGCTCAGGCCGGTAACAACGTGGTCAATAGTACGTTCCTCGTGAATGGTATTTATGCTTCATGTTTGTTTGATACTCGAGCGGATAATTGCTTTGTGTCGTTCGAATTTGAGAAACTCCTTAGTCGTAGACGTTCCAAACTCTCCTCGGCATTCGAAGTTGAAGTCGCTACCGGAAGAACCGTCACTGTAAATTCCGTTATCCGTGATTGTACTCTTGAACTCAACAATCACATTTTCTCGATCGACCTTATTCCGATGCAACTCGGAAGCTTCGACGTCATAGTAGGCATGGATTTTCTTCGCGAGAATCATGCCGAAGTAGTGTGCTTCGACAAGATGATTCGTTTTTCGCTCGCCAATGGTGATTCGTTATGTGTTTATGGTGATACTACTTCAAAGGGTCTCAAGCTTATGTCATGTCTCCAAGCTAGCAAGTATCTCCGCAAGGAATACAGGGCTTTCTTGGCTCACGTTGTAGCAGCGGAGAAGGAAAAGAAAGAGAAGAAGGAAGTAAAAGACGTTCCCGTGGTTCGGGAATTCCCTCAAGTTTTTCCAGAGGACCTTCCCGGACTACCTTCAAAACACGATATTGATTTTCGTATTGATCTCATTCCTGGAGCTAATCCTACCGCCAGAGCTCCTTAGCGACTCGCGCCGTCCGAAATGCGCGAACTCTCAACCCAACTCCAGGAATTGCTTGAGAAAGGCTTCATTCGCCCGAGCACCTCTCCTTGGGGCGCGCTAGTCCTTTTCGTCAAAAAGAAGGACGGGTCGTTCAGGATGTGCATCGACTATCGGGAATTGAATAAGCTAACTATCAAGAACCGCTATCCTTTACCCCGCATCGACGATTTGTTTGACCAACTACAAGGCGCTACGTGTTTCTCGAAGATCGATCTACGTTCCTGATACCATCAGCTGCGTATACAAGAGGAGGATATACCCAAAACCGCGTTTCATACTCGTTACGGCCATTATGAATTCGTTGTCATGCCTTTTGGCCTAAGAAACGCACCAGCAGTCTTCATGGATCTGATGAACCGCGTGTGTAAACCATACCTCGATCGTTTCGTCATCGTATTCATCGACGATGTCTTGATCTATTCCAAGTCAAGAGCCGAACATGCGCAGCATCTACGTTTGGTTCTCGAGTTACTCCAAGGGAACCAACTCTACGCCAAATTCTCCAAGTGCGAATTTTGGTTGGGGGAGGTTCAGTTTCTGGGTCACATTGTAAATAGTCAGGGTATTCACGTCGATCCTGCGAAGATTGAAGCTGTCAAGAGCTGGGTTACACCTAAGAATCCGTCTGAAGTCCGTTCTTTTCTCGGACTAGCGGGCTATTATCGGCGATTCATCCAAGGATTTTCGAAGATTGCTGTACCACTTACCTCTCTTACTCATAAGGACCAGCCTTTTGTTTGGGGAACTAGACAAGAGTCTGCCTTTCAAACCCTCAAATACATGCTGTGCAATGCTCCTGTTCTCACACTACCCGACGGAAACAATGATTTCATTGTCTACTGTGATGCTTCCAACCTTGGTCTTGGTTGTGTTCTCATGCAACGGGACAAGGTTATAGCTTACGCATCTCGACAACTCAAAATCCAGGAGAAGAACTATACAACCCACGATCTCGAGCTAGGCGCAGTTGTTTTTGCATTAAAGATTTGGCGACACTACCTGTATGGTACAAAGTGTACGATCTTCACCGATCATAGGAGCCTACCACACATCTTTAATCAGAGGGAACTAAATATGCGTCAACGCCGATGGGTAGAACTTCTCAACGATTACGACTGTGAGATTCGTTATCACCCAGGCAAAGCAAATGTTGTTGCCGATGCACTTAGCAGACGGAGCTATCTGCTTAGCACTCGAAATGTTCAAGCCCAGCACAACCTCGAAACTCTCATCCGCGACGCCCAGCATGCATGTTTCAACGAACGCACTCTGAAGAAGGAACGAATCTACCACGATGGAGCCCAGCTTGTGAGCAAATCAAATGGGATATTCCACTTCTTAGACCGAATTTGGATTCCCAAGCGAACCAACTTGCGACAGATTATCATGGATGAAGCCCACAAATCCCGATACTCTATCCATCCCGGTGCTGACAAAATGTACCACGATCTTCGCTATAGGTACTGGTGGCCGGGTATGAAACGGGATATCGCTCTCTACGTCGGAAAATGCCTCACCTGTGCTAGGATCAAGGCTGAACATCAAAGACCCTCTGGCTTGCTCGAACAAGCACCAACTCCTATGTGGAAATGGGAGAGCATAGCCATGGATTTCGTAACCAAGCTTCCAACCACGTCATCAGGTCACGACAGCATTTGGGTTGTTGTTGACCGTTTGACTAAATCAACTCACTTTCTGCCAATACAAGAAGACTACAAGGTGGAACGATTAGCCCGAATCTACACCGACGAGATCATTTGTCGACATGGGACGCCTCGCGACATCATCTCTGATCGTGATGCTCGGTTTACTTCACGATTGTGGGAAACCTTCCAAACGGCACTCGGTACAACGCTTAATCTAAGTACCGCTTTCCACCCATAAACCGACGGTCAGACTGAAAGAACGATTCGTACTCTTGAAGACATGCTCCGTTCGTGTGTTTTAGACTTCGGTGGTAACTGGGATAAACACCTGCCGTTAGTCGAATTCTCGTATAACAACAGCTACCAGGCCAGCATTCAGATGGCACCTTTCGAAGCGTTATATGGAAGAAGATGTCGATCGCCTATTGTATGGCACGAGATCGGTCACTCGCAATTAACCGGTCCGGAGCTACTACAAGAAACGACAGACAAAATTTTCCAAATTCGAGACAACCTAGTGAAAGCTCGGGATCGACAGAAAGTTTACGCCGATAAAAAGCGCAAGCCCCGTGAATTTGGCGTTGGTGACTACGTACTCCTAAAGGTATCACCTTGGAAGGGTGTAGTCCGATTCGGCAAGAAAGGGAAACTCGCGCCTCGATATGTTGGACCTTTTAAGATTCTGGAAAGGATCGGAAAAGTCGCCTACAGACTCGAATTACCGGAGGAACTTAGCAATGTCCACCCGACTTTCCACATTTCGAACCTCCGAAAGTGCATCGCCGACCACGAATTACATGTCTCTCTAGACGATCTGCAAGTGAACGAAACATTACACTTTGTGGAAAAGCCTGTCGAAATCATGAACCACCAAACCAAAGAACTCAGACGCTCACGCATTCCTATTGTGAAAGTCCGATGGGAAGGCAAGCGAGGCGCGGAGTTTACTTGGGAACTCGAAAGCGACATGAAGGCTAAGTACCCGCAATTGTTTAAAGAGTGAAACTAGAGAGAGAAGTTCTAGAGGGAGAAAGTGCTCCACGTGATTCAAGTCCTTGTACGATTTCAGATCTGATTAATAGAATCACGTTTATATTACTGTTCGTGTGTTCGGTCTTGTTCGTGTACGGATTTCGCATATCGCACGGTCGGTTTGCAATCGAAACAGAGCCAAAACCGGAACCTACACAATCCACACACGATCACGGACTCCGCACGTCGAACATTCGTTACACAATCGTACGGTGTCAAAACCAATCTTACAATGGTCACGATCGTGTACGGAACCCGCACATTACACGAGTCAAAATCGGGCCAACCGAAAAGCTCTCACATGTGATTCACGACTTGTTACGGCTTCAACTTAATTTCGGGACGAAATTCCCTAAACAAGGGGAGGCTGTAACACCCCGTGTTTTCACGAGTGAAAGTCAAAGTCAAGGTCAAAGTCAACGACCGATTTCGCGCGACTCGACTCGTAGAAATGTTTTTATTTTAATTATATTATGTGGAGTAAGTGTCGTACATTGCAATAATCGACTCGTGTTAATCATATTCCAATCGACCTACGACTGTGAATCATAGGCAGTAACAATGCGATAAGGTTAATCAACCGAGAATCAAGCTATGCTAATCAAATCGACATCAAACCGTAACTCGAACTGTGTATTTTACTTGTTGTTTATACGTGTGTGTGTGCCTTACGTGTTACCTGTGCGTGTTTATTTTATGTTATGTTGTGATAATCAAGCGAACTCAATCGAAACTCGAAGTCTAACTCAAAGGTAATCGAACCCAAACCCGAATTCCGAATCGAACCGTGTCATAAACGAAGTAGTTGGGACAAAAAGTAATTTGACTAGGAAACCCTATCAAATCGCTCGAAAATCGAAGCCGAAGCGCCATCGCACCGAACGCACCAAATCAGGCGACATCCGAACAGATGGTCAATCAGCACGGATTGCCAATCCGGACGGATGACCAATCCGGACGGATAGCCTATCCGGGTTACGTGCCATCCGCACGGCTCACCCTTTCCCCTTTTAGCATCCTATAAATACACGGGCCACTCTCCAACCTTTCCACTTTTGGCAAGTGACGTCCGAACCGCACGCATTCTTCACCTTTTCTCAGATTTCTCTCAATCCAGGTAAGATCTTGCTCTAATTCTTGTACATCCTTGATCACTACACAATTCTACACCTTTCCATCTTTCAAATCTCAACTTTCAACCGTAAAACCATCAAGATTTGAGGTATTCTCGGGTGACGTCATCATGAAGTTCTTATGAACTTCAAGCTTGACCTCATTCCACCAAGAATAACTCAGATCTGAACGGTTTCCACAAGATTTCACAACAACTTCACTTAAAACTAAACTTTTCAAAGGATAAAAGAGTTGAAAGAAATAAACCTAAGTTCTCTCCTCCTTTTTAAAACCGGTACGGATCTGATCGGTTCTAGTCTCTACTCGATAATGGTGATGCACTAGTCCTAGATCTGGAATCCTACCCGCGAGACACCTGATTTCGAGATGAACCGGAACGACCGTTCTGAGTCGCCGACAAGCCGAGTTAGGGTGGTTCCTGGCCGGCTTAGTCATGCGAGTAAGAATACGATTCCAAGTGGTCGCCGCGCAATCAGAACGTCTCGACAAACGACAACAGAAACCAAGAGTAGACGAACGGAACAGCCAGACGAGAGGCTGTCCGCACGGACAAGCTGTCCGCACGGACAAGCTGTCCGCACGGACAAGCTGTCCGCACGGACAGACGATCCGGACGGTTGTCACCCGGACGAACTACACGTTGGGACCCGCATTCAAAGCAAGGTATGAGTATCGACGAATGAACAATCCGGACGGACGACCTCTGAATGGATTACTCTTCGAATCATGAGATACTAAGACCTTGAGTACTTTTAAACAAAGTTCATCCGCACGGACCAGTTGTCCGCACGGACAGACTATCCGGACGGATTGTCTTGTCCGCACGAACAACTATCCGGACGGATTACCACTATCCGCACGGATTACCATCCGGACGGATTCCCCAACCTTCACCAAGTGACTCAGCCTCAGGGGCGTGTCCGCACGGATCACCATCCGGACGGATTGTTATCCGCGCGACCGGCTTAAAAGGTAGAGATACTTATGTGTTTTCTAAATGCTACAACGAAAACTTCAAAGCACAAGTCATCATACACAAACACATCCTTAGGAAGAAACAATCCACTCGAACGTTTATCCGCACGAACAACTTGTCCGTACGGATAAGCAATCCGCACGAGCGGCTAATCCGCACGGATTACCATCCGCACGGACAGCTCACTCGCACGGATAGTTTATCCGGATGGGTCACCATCCGCACGGATTACCATCCGCATGGATAACTTCCTCTCACGGATAGTTGATCCGCACGATCAGTTATCCTACCCGCTCTCACTTTGTACTGTTTTACGCGCCACTTATCGTTACATTATCGAATCTATTCAGGCTAACTGTACTCGCTGAAAAGCGCTCCCTTCAATCCATAATCGCTGTGAGTATACTCGAACCCTTTTTGCTTTTAGCACTTTTGGGTGTTACATACGTTACGAATATTCAAACTACAATTATCACACTACTCAAGCTATTTCAACGCTAAACCATTAATGCATGTTATACGTGGCTTATGAATGCTTGTTTGTTATGTTTACACATGGAATGCTGTCTACCTGCCTTAGCAACGATAGTACTATAGTTTGGACTCAGCACCCGTTCACACGGGGGTTGTTAAGGATCTTTTACTTGCATGGATTACGGTGGTAATCATGTATTGCGAACTGCCTCGGGCAGTCAGCCCGCAGTCATTGGTATCGATGGATCTATGTCGATAACTAACGTGCTTCATTTCACTATGTGTACGTGCTGGTTATGCGTAAACGAATTCGAACTCTATATGCTATTACCAAACTTGTATGCTCACCTTTACATTATATGTATTTACTTTATTTTAACGTATGTGACAGGTGCCTAGTTTGTTTATATGCTTCTCGGGCTGTGATGAACTTGAAGCTAGGAACTGGAGTCCTAGAAACCAACGAATAAATTGTTATGTTTAAATCTGAGTTGTCGAAACAGAATATTTGTTTAGTTTTTGTCTGTAATAACTTGTTTGCTATTTGAGACATGGTATGGGACATGTTAACTTAAATTGAATGGTAATGATAGTTGTTATGGAAACTTCTGGACAATCTGTTTCGCTCAGTGCCGCGCCCCGATGATTCCGCCATCGGTTGGGGTGTGACAAACTTTGACCCGACAAATGACTAAGTTAGGACGGGAATCAGAGGGTGCCCTTTTAAGGGTTTATTGCCCACATCATTACCAACTTATAACTACTTTCAATTCGACTAATCACTGGACCATTAAAGATTAATCGCTAAGTCAAACGTTAATTACAACGGTTTGACTTTTAAGCTAATAACTAAGCAAAACTAGATTAAGGAAGGTCAAGGGTACTTACCAAAGTCTAATGCACGACCATAGATGCTTAGAGAAGGCCCTTGAGCTCTAGAGATGATCAGAAGATGAGTTGTGGGTGAATGATCAAAGTTGCAACCAATGGGGCTTTATATAGTGCTTTTGATTGCTCATGATCATGCCACACAAGTCTAGCATTGTTCCCAGATCATTTACAAGTGCCCCTAAGGTCTAAAAGCATGTAGGGGTCGCCCATGGAGTGGAAAATATCTTCCTAAGTCAGTTACAATGGAAATGGCAGACACTAGCCAAGGATTTCGGCATCAGAGGGCCCCTCGCGGCACGCGTAGGCCCCCTAGGGTCCCTCGCGTCGCGCGACGCCCCCTCTGATCCAAATCAACTTTCAGCTTTTGCTGTTTTGGTCCCTGGCCCATAAAAAGTTGTTTCGACTTTATTTCTTGCATTATGAGCCCTCTAAATTGACTTATAAGGGCTTCAAGACTTATACCCACTTTGTTAAGTCCTTGGTTAACTTTTTTATCACTCGAAAAGTCATAAACTTCATCGTTGACGCTTTTAACCCCTCGTGTACAAATTTTATCATAACTTTCTCATACGATAACGAAACTTGGTGAAATTTTTATCATGTATTCTAATGAGCATAATTAATCGTTACAAAGCTTCGGGTTTGCTAAAAGGTCACTCAGAGGTATATCTTAAACATGTTGACACATTTAACCCCTGTAGTTTGTAATCTCTCACTTTCTTTCACAATTAGCTTCGTATGATCCATGATTCATTCGTTTAAGGGTATAAGCATCATGTAGGGTTATTGTAAATTATATTTATCCATTGTTGACATTTTGAACCCTTATATTCACATACTTTCCATGTTTGTCAACTTTAGTCCCTCTAGGGTATTCTTTCACACGTTCAAGCTTATGACACGTGTCAATACATTATAGGACGTGAATTTTCGAGGTGTTACAATCTAGTTTAAGTTTATAAATGTGTTCGTTTTTCTTCAATTTGTCATTGATTCTCAAAGTTGACTACTTTGTTTTAACAAGAATTACATTGTAATGGTACATCTCCTTTACTTTCCTAACACATTCATTGGAGCAAAGCTTGTCTATTACCTCGATAGACATTCCCTCAACGATGGCTCTGCCTTTAGATTTGCAGGTGGATGGCTCTTACTCAACACTCAAAGCTATTTCATCCATGGCATCTACTTTAGCTTGTCATCTTCATTCTTTGTCTTGACATCTTGTGTTGGACCTATAAAAGAACAGATAATAGTCAAAAGCCAAACCATGATATACTGATCAATAAATAAGCAAAAGATTGAACCACTCTCTCCCCAAAGATAGTGAATCTTGAACACCTAATCAGAACATCTGTTCAAGAACAAAGCAAACATCTGATCAAGACTTGGAACCAATATTCAAGAAGAAACAACATCTGTTGAAAGCTAAAGACTGTTGAAGACCAAAGCACTGATGAAGTCAAAGGTCTGATGAATAAGACCAAACATCTGTTTGGCCATACAGATGTTTGGAAAACTACAACAGAGGATAGTCCAGACAGTGGTTTCCCAATGTAACAATACTTATCTTATAAGTGTTTAGACTAGCTAGAACAAATGATAGTATTTGCACAGATGTTTGCAACATTTGTGAAATCTTTTTTGTTAAGAATGTTAGATGTCACTATTAGGGTGACGTCAGCCATTCACTTGTAACACCCAGTGTTACGAAAGTCAAAGTCAAAGTCAAAGGAAGAAAAAATTGCTAATTGCGATCTGTCACTCATTGTCATACCGTCTGAATACAACTCAAAGTCAAAATCAAAGGGGTGATTCCCACTTCGGTCGGACGACTTGGACTTGACGAGGCTCCATTGTTTAACACGTTGTCATACCGTCTCGATCAAACCATAAACTTTTCAAAATAATCAGGTTTCAAGACGATCAGACCGTTGGACGGATTGACGTCCGATCGGATTGCCATCCGATCAAACGACAATCCGATCGGATTGCACTTGAGCTTCCACACTTAAACATTTTCAAACTTTCAAAAGATCTGAATGTCGAACGGATTGCCGTCCGATCGGATTACCATCTGATCGAGCAACAATCCGATTGGTTGACGTTTGGATCTCCAACACTTAAACTTTTCTCAATTTCCAAAGATCAACAGTTTCTAACGGATTGCCATCCGATCGGAAGACCATTCGATCGAATGACCATCCTGCTATGAACTTGTTCTCAACTGAAATGTCTCGCCAATCGGATCGCTATCCAATCGAACGACCGTTCGATCGATCGACCTGAAGGGTAGAGATACTTCTCTGATTTTAAAATGCTACAACAAAAACTTCAAAGCCATCATACACAAACACATCCATCCCAAACGAATGTCAATCCGAACGAATGGCCATCCGATCGGATGACCATCCGAACGGATTGACATCCGATCGAATGACCATCCGATTGGATTACCATTCGTCACTTGGTTCTTTTCGCACCGTTGAACGCGCCATTCTTCTGTAACACCCCGAAAATGGGTTTGGTAATCAAACCACGTTAATACTAAAAGACGGGTAAAGTACCGTTAGTGGTGAAAATTTACCCGGTAGATATTAGGATTTAAGTAAATAAACCTAATATTAATTAAAAGGAGAATAAATGCTTTGAGAAAAGTAAGTTTATAAGAAGCCCGAGTTAACGAGACTTAAAATAAACGGGTTATAACTCTCGGAACCCACTAAGTAACTAGGAATATTGACGTGTGCGCGACTACACATATTTTTACAATGAAATTACACACGATTTGGTTTTAATTTTATAAAAGTGATTATTACTTTTACATCAAAACACACACGAAAGAGGCAAGTGTACCCCATCATATATGTAGTAAAGTATCGGTAAGAACCAAGTATCGATCCACGGAAATGGGCGGAGAAATAATACTAGACCTTTGTCACTAAACTATCGGTAAAAACATAAGTTGTTTGATTTTTGATAAACTAAAGTAAGCATAAACAAATACTAATAAAAACATAATAGATAATAGATAAATAGCCTTGCTTAATACACAACCAAAGCATGTCACCTAAGTCGGTTTTGGCACTAGAAGCATTCGGTCAATTTTCCATTTTAAGACAATTAGTATCCCTTTCGGGAATCCTAACATGATAATCATTCGGAAAGTTAAAACGATAAACACACTTTAACCACCTAAAATTGTTCTTTAACGTGCAATTGATAAATGTCTATGAAAATCTCTTAAAAATAAGTTAGTCATCCGTTAGGAGCTTTCTAATCTCACTTAAACAAGGAAAGCGACACCGATAAACACAATGCAACCACCGAGACAAGCATAAACTAGATTAAATCACAACCGAGTTCATTTTACAAATCTTGCACATAAATTCACTAAGAAAGCAATTTTGGCCTAAACTACTAACTAAGCTAACAAATCATGGCAAGAATTTATAACGACACCATCTAACCCGTTAAGGTCCTTACGTGACGGCAAGCTCTCTTGATTAACAATAATTACATTTTATTAAATCACTAACCATTTCTAGTATCATGATGCACACATTTAAACCAAGCTAAACTAGTTAACCAAGTTCAAAGTTTACTAATACAAGATTAATTAAGCTTCATTTTTCAACTATCTTAACTAACCAAATACCAATCATCCAACACAATGACTTATAATCAAGAAATCAATATCAATAACAAGGTTGCAAACTAATCATCAAAGATTAACATAGAAAATACTTCAAAATGTCATTACAAACAAAGATTAACATACTAATGGCTATAATCAAGCAAGGGATTGTTGTGTTTTTGCCCAAAGGCTACAATAATACATAAACATTAATCTAAATGCTTGAAAGATTAACAAAATCATGGAAAGATTAGAAAACCAAACCATAAACAAGCATAAGATTAAGAATCTGGAAGATAACGAAGCTAATTGGCACAATGTGGCATGAATCCGGGTGAAAGCAGAAGCCTCCGGAGCCTGAAAATCGCCTGAATTGCTTCCAAAATGTCCAGAGTTCCGAGCAGAATGTTTCTACAGCTTTTTTATATTATTTCGATCTCGCACGGTCGTG
Source organism: Helianthus tuberosus (assembly GCA_030545235.1). Taxonomy (NCBI): domain Eukaryota; kingdom Viridiplantae; phylum Streptophyta; class Magnoliopsida; order Asterales; family Asteraceae; genus Helianthus; species Helianthus tuberosus. Next base: position 129,729,545 of record CM060412.1, on the reverse strand, counting down.
CACTTTATGGCATGACCGTTCACTTTTTGCATTATTGAAGTTACTGTGCACCATACCGCATGACGTCATCAGATCTTGACCAGATTCGATCTCGCACGGGCGTGCCATGGGGTGCACGGGCGTGCATCACTGAGCTCGGCCTTGTTGTCGCATCCGCACGGGGGTACCACCAGTCGCACGGGGGTGCATCACCGAGATGGGCTTTGTTGTCGCATCCGCACGGGGGTGCATCACCGATATGGGTCTTGTTGTCGCATCCGCACGGGGGTGCGACTTGCCCAGGTCAGAATTTTCCACAGAATGTTCGCAGTTCAGCCGTTTCGCCCGGAAAATCCTCGTTTTCACTATCATCTTGTCTGGTATGCTGTTTTAGGCCTGTAAACAAAAGTATACTTGATTAAGTATTCGAATGACGGTTTTACGGCCGAAAACGCATAAAATAGGGATAAAATGGGGGACTAAAATAGGTATAAATTAGTGAATATCAAATATCAACCTAGTTAATTATGTGCTTTGAAAACAATAAAGAAAACTTGGTTTATAATCCTTTTGATAACTCTAAAAACTTGAGGGACTAAAATGGTTACATGAGAAAATAGTTTTAATTTAATAAAAATCAAAACACCAAAACACACACGCATGTGTGTGTTCTGGTCGTGATTTACACAGGAGCCACAAAGGATTCTTGATCAAAACCCTAAATCACAAGAAATTCAGCCAAATCAAGGGAAATAAAGCTAGGAAATTGGGGCTTTTAATAAATTAGTGATCACCAAGCCTAGGGGATCACAAGGTATGTCAAAATTCGTTGTTTGATTCTATTCAAAATTCTGGATGAACAATTATAATCCGAAATTAGTATTGCATGAATGTTGTATGGATGATATTGAAGTCAAATAGTGTTTAGGAGTAAACCCTAGACAAGTATATATTGAAATCATGCCTAGCTCAAGTAAATTCAAATTTTTGTTGATGCTAAATTCATGTATCATATGTTTTTAGGGTTTTGATTGCTAAAAATTAGTGTTATGATGTCAAGAACATGCTTAAATTGAAAGCTGAATTCAAACAGCTCCTGATCAGAATTTACAGCCGACTTGTATTGGTTGTAACCTCAATAAAACGTGACAAAAACATGTGTTTCTTAAGTCTAAAATTTAATTCTAGGAAATATCTTTAAAACCCCACTGGAATTGCATTTTTTTGACGAAAATTGAGCGTTTTATGAATTTTTCCGTATCAAAGGTTCAAGCTACGTTTTCTGGTACATTTTGCAGCCCATTACGAATGTCATAACTCAATTTAGGAATTTAGTTATAATCTCAAATTTTTACTGTAGATAGTTTTAAGCGATTAAAAGAATCTCCAATTGGAATTTCGTCAATCAGATAAACGAGAAATTTTTAATGAATTTTTCCGTAAGCTGCAGTCAGAAGTGACGAATCTGATTGCAACTTAGTAAATGAATTTTTACGAATTTTTGGTAAAGAGTTGGATCTTTAAATTTTAACACAATGGCTAACCCTTCGAGAGGTACGCCACATAAAAAATTCATAATTTTTGAAGACTTGTAAACAGGTTAAACAAGTCACCAAAAACAACCCATTTTTCAGTGATATGAAATGCCTGAATGAAATCGCGGTCTACTTGGTTGTGTGTAAAATTTGATTTCATTAAGAGTTCGGATGAAATATGCCTAAGTGAGTTCAATGAACCAAATGTGCATTTGAATATGTTGATAAGTCAATTGACTTTTAAAAAGTCAAACCGACCAATGATTAGATCGAATGATAATTTTGATATGGTCGAATGATAAATTCGACATAAAATCCGTAGGATGGAATAGTCGTAAACGATTATGACTAATCTAACCGCCTTAAGAATTGTGATGAGGATAGTTTGACTCTAGACAAGCTAGATGAAGACTTGGGAAAGAAGCGGGTCAAACGGATCGAGTACGCGGAAAAAGGACATAACCGGATGCAAGGTAAGTGAAACTTACACCTTTTAGTAAAATAAATGTTCATCCTATAAGTTTCAAATACAATAAGGATAATATTCAAGATATGGTTCCCGACGCGAAATAATACGGGTCGAAACTAATATAAATGATAAAAACCATGTTTAATGGTAAAAGAGATAGAACGGTAAATTAGCCATGAAAAGCTAATTATAAAAATGGGTTTTTGAACGGTTACTATAAGTAAGCCTAATGAATAAAAAGAGTAAAACGGGTCAAATGGGAATGTGGATACCATTTAACAAATATCGACTAATAAGCACTTGTCGAGTTTTATGCTTACAAGATAAAGCGGCTTATGAATTAGCGTTGCTATGAATTAGCAAATTTTCGAGACAAGGTATTAAAATGGGTCAATGTATTGATCCGAGCCAGGTACGTATAATTATGTTGTAGTTAAAAGTGCTAATTTGGTCAATAATTGGTGAGAGTCTTTCTTCGTAAAATAAGAGACTAGAATTGACCAAAAAGCCCTTAACGGGCGAACCGGGTAAACGACCGTTAGAGTTTGTTTAGAAACTTGTTTATTGATTTTGAAACCCTTAGATACATATAAAAAGTATAGGCAAAAACGTTTGCGGGTCAAAATAGACTAAGAAGTAAATTGTGGTTAAATGCTTAGATAGATACAAATGAATTGGTGAATGTAAACGCCTACGTAAACTCTAGGATGGGAGCGAAAACGTTAAGGTTTGACAAGCCCGGGATGGGTAAAATGATAGGAATTAACTATTATCTTTTTAGAGCATGTAGTGAAATAATAATGCCAAACGGGTCGAATAATCACCTAAAGGATTTATGAGCCAACATTGGATAAATCAGATTTTTATGCAAACCAAGGTGATAAACGGGTCCGTAATTTAATTACGGACGCGTAGGAAAAAGAATCGTGTAAAACGGACATATAGATAAAAAGTTATGGCCATTTGAAGTTTAATTTTTGTTAAAAACTTGAGCTGGGCAGAAAATGCAGGTCCAGAAACGGACCTGCTGGAAATTAGTTTCCCACGCGCCATGCGACGGGATCCGGTAATTGGGGCGCGACACGCGACGATTATTGCGACACGCGACATAACAAGGGACTCCTCCCGCGTGTCGCGGGAGGCACGATTTGGAAAAATTTATTTTATTTTCATTTGTTGATAAAAGGGACTTGATAAAACTAGTTATATTAGTATCAATACTAACATTGGTGTTGGTTTTGATTACAGGTAAACTTTAGTAAGCTTACGGATGAAGATCAAGCTCGTTGAAGGACCGAACACAATCAAGATACAAGCTTCCGCACGGCGTTTCGTTGTCATTTTAAACGACGAACTTATTTATATTATGTTGTAAACTTTAAGTGGCAAAAGATTTAAACTACTCGTATTTTCTACGGATCCTTAATCGTAATTACATATTTATCTCCGTTATATATACGAAAACCTTTAAAATAATAACAAGGGTGTTACATCTTCGCTTATGCTATCGTTAACTGTTCAGGCTAATGTCTCAGCGCTCCCTTCAATCCAAGAGAGTGTTTATTTATTAAACACAATCTGTGAGTATACTTGAACCCTTTTTGCTTTACGCACTTTTGGGTGTTACATACGTTACTTATTCAAATCACAATCGACACACAACGCAAACACTATTTATACGCTGACCGTTATTACATGTTACGTGTTATTCGATGAATGCTTGTATGTTATGTTTACACAGTGATTGTTGCCTGACACCTTAGCAACGATAGTACTATAGTTTGGACTCAGCACCTGTCGTGGACAGGGGTTGTTAAGGGCTTTACTTCACGTGTCCCAGTGGGGATATGTGTTGCACATTCTACAACTCACAGTCACGTCTGTGCATATTTCATTGTTTATAACCTACTAGCTTTCACTTTGCTACATGTTACATGTTGGTTATGCGTAAACGATTTCAAATACTATTATACTACTAAACTTGTATGCTCACCTTTACACTATGTGTATTGACTTTATTTTAACGTATGTGACAGGTGCTTAAGATGCTAGGAATGCTGTGTTTTGGTGAATCAAGCTAGGGATCTAGTTATGTCACGCTAAATCTGAGTTGTCGGAACAGTGTTTGTTTTTTAGACATTTATTTGTAATTACTGTTTTATTTGGATATGTTATGGTATGGGACATGGCGTTTAAATATCTGGTAATTAATAGTTGTTATGGATACTCATGGACAATCTGTTTCAGTCAGTGCCATGCCCCGATGTTTCCGCCATCGGTTGGGGTGTGACAGATTGGTATCAGAGCCATAACTATAGGGAATTATGCAAGACTCGACCTAGTCCGGGTCGATGTCTTAGAAACGACCTAGTCTATAGTCTAAGTACCAACAGAACGCCTTTTGCGAACCCGGTAGGGGTTCCACATGAGCCTATTTCTGTTACTCGATCAACTCGTAATTATGCCATACTATCACACTGCCGTTCCTAAGGCGGTCGCACTGCACTATTTTCGAAAATGAACGAGTGATTAGATCGAGATTAGGTGTGAAAACCGCAAACTCTCGATCAGATCGCTTGTTCGACCCGCATTTTTTTATAAACAAGAGAATTTGCGTTGAATCAGGAGTGAAATCCGTACTTCGACGTAACTATTTCTCAGTCTCGTGATTCTATCACACAAACAGGAATGTAGTCGTTAAGCTAGGGGTGAAACCCGAATCTTGATAACTCGTTCCGCTCTTATTTTGATTTTTCAAAACTCTCACCAAATTCTCAATGGATTCCAACGACTCGAGTTACGTAAATAACCGAAAGGATGCGTGCCATTCACCGTGTCGGTGATAGAGCACAGTCTATTAGGCTAAAACGTATAATTGTAGTCCTTGAGAATAGTTGAATCACTTTGGGTAGTCAATGTCTATCGAGCCTAAGACAATCTATATTCGATTTCAAACTCACGATCGCTGATTTTTATGTGTTTCGATTCTGAGCCCGCAACTGCTGACTCTGATATTTGTCATTTTTATGTGGAATTTTATGTGTTTTATGTGATTTTACCTGTTTGTATGCTTTGATTTTTTTGGTGATTCATACGCTTCTCGTTGTTCGCTTTGATCGACACACACGACACGCACTGCATAACTATCTCAAAACGTTAACAAATCGCTCGCTATGTTACTCGCTGGGTTCTCGCTAATCGCAATCGCTATTCTCGAACTCGCGGACTTTGAATGATAGGTGAATACGTGCAATATATGTGGGTGAATACGTGCAAAATATAGTGTGGTTTATGTGTTTTACGTGCTTCTGTGCTCTATGTGCTTCTGTGGTTTATGTGCCTACGTGATCATGCATTTAATGTGTTACTGAGCTTTAGCAGTGTTAAGTGTGTTGTGAGGTGAGATTTGATTATATAGTGTCTGAGTCATATGGCGATGTCTGTTGCAGACAATGTCGTCATTTAGATCATTTCACTCTCGCTCCGCCCGTCGAAATCACGAGGACAAGCGCATCGCCTCCCTGGTCGCAAAACAGATGGCGAAAGTCATACCGCAAATTGTTAGCGAACTGAATGAAAACGCTAGCAAGTCCTCTGAAGAGTCCAGGACTGATTCGCCACGAGCTACTTTTAGCTTCAAGCAGTTCAAAGCCTGCGGACCCAAAGAATTCATCGGATAAGATTGACCTACTGCCATGTTTCAATGGTTTGATTCTATCGAAGTCACCCTGCGCCAAAGCAACTGTCCTGATAATCTCCGCACTGTTAACGCTACCGGCGTTTTCCAGTCCAGGGCTCTGGACTGGTGGACTACCGAAAGAAAAAGCGTGGAAATGATGCAGCTTACGGGCTTACGTGGGACGAGTTGAAGGACATCATGATGAAGGAGTTCTGCCCTCCCCACGAGCTTCAAAAGTTGGAGGACGAGTTCTAGCACATCAAACAAAAGGATGGCGACAACGCTGGTTTAACTGCCCATTTTAAGCAGCTGAGCATAATCTGTCCCGGTCAAGTTACTACTCCCGAAATCACCATCAAGAAGTATATCCATGCTCTACCGAATTGCGTGGCTGATTTCGTTTAAGCCGCGAAGACGACGACTATTGAGGAAACCTTTCTGCTCGCTGCCGAGATCAAGGACAAGCGAGTTAAGGCTGGTTACTTTAATAAAGCCTCCAAGAATCTCCACCAAGTTACCGCTGCTCCCACCGCTGAAACCGCCGTCGCTCCCCAAGCTTCGAAGTCCTCCCGCCGCAAGAGAAAGAACAACAACAACAGTAGCAAGAATTGCGCTCTCACAGCTGTCGCTCCGCTTCAAGCTATCCCAGCCCAACCGCAGCCTCAACACCGCCAAGTAGCGGCACCGGTTACCCATGCACCGCTGGCTAAGCGTGCATACACTGGTCCTCACCCGGCTTTCTCTACTTACACTTATCATCACCCTGTGGGGATTGCTTGCAGATATTGTATGCACTGCAACATGTACGACCACTTCACCGCCAACTGCCGTACTGGTCCACGTCAAGCTCCAGCTCCAGCTCAAGGCCAAGCTCCTGCTCAACAAGCTCTCCTTCCTGCTCCTCAGGGCCAGCCAACAGCTCCTGCACACGCGATCCACGTTAGAGCTTGCTTTGCGTGTGGTGATCCCAAACACTTCATAAACATGTGCCCAAATCGAGTGCTGAAGCAAGAGCCACAACAGCAATAGGCCTAGCAATAGCAGCAGCCTCAGCAGCAGCAGCCAACAGCTCGCGGACGTACTTTCAACATCAACGTCCGCCATGCCCAAGCAGATAACAATGTGGTTAATGGTACGTTCCTCGTAAATAGTATATATGCCTCGTGTTTATTTGATACTGGAGCCGATAACTGTTTTGTGTCGTTAGAATTCGAAAAGCTCCTTAATTGTAAGCGCGCCCATCTCCCCTCGACGTTCGGTGTTGAAGTTGCCACTGGAAAAATCGTCGCTGTCAATTCTGTTCTCCGTGATTGTACTCTTGAACTCAACAATCACATCTTTCCTATCGACCTTATTCCGATGCAGCTTGGTAGTTTCGATATCATAGTAGGCATGGTTTTTCTTCGTGAAAATCGTGCTAAAGCCGTTTACTTCGATAAGATGAATCGTTTCTCTCTCGCTAATGGTGATCAACTTTGTGTGTATGGCGAAACTCCTTCGGAAGGTCTCAAACTCATGTCGTGTATCCAAGCAAGCAAGTATCTCCGCAAGGAATACAAGGCTTTCTTGGCACACATTGTAGTAGCGGAGAAGGAAAAGAAAGAGAAGGCAATTGATAAGGTGCATGTGGTTCGTGATTTTCCTAACGTCTTCCCTGATGATCTACCTGGTTTACCCCCGAGTCGTGATATTGATTTTCGTATTGACCTCATTCCTGGAGCCAACCCTGTTGCTAAATCTCCTTATCGCCTCGCTCCGTCCGAAATGCGCGAACTCTGTAGTCAACTCCAGGAATTACTTGACAAAGGCTTCATTCGCCCTAGCACCTCTCCTTGGGGCGCACCAGTTCTTTTTGTCAAAAAGAAGGATGGGTCGTTCCGGATGTGCATCGACTATAGGGAGTTGAATAAGCTGACTATCAAGAATCGTTATCCCCTGCCCCGAATCGATGATTTGTTTGATCAATTGCAAGGTGCTACGTGCTTTTCGAAGATCGATTTACGCTCAGGCTACCACCAGTTGCGCATTCAGGAGGAAGATATACCGAAAACCACTTTCCGAACCCGATACAGCCATTATGAATTCGTCGTAATGCCCTTTGGTTTAACCAACGCACCCGCGGTTTTCATGGATTTGATGAATCGTGTGTGTAAACCGTCCCTTGACCGCTTCGTAATCGTGTTCATCGATGATATCCTTATCTATTCGAAGTCGAAAACCGAACACGCACAATATCTACTTTTGGTTCTCGAGCTACTCCAAGGGAATCGACTCTATGCCAAGTTCTCCAAGTGTGAATTCTGGCTGGAGGAGGTTCAATTCCTTGGTCACATTGTCAATAGTCAAGGTATCCACGTCGACCCCACAAAGATCGAAGCTGTTAAGAGTTGGGTTACTCCAAAGTCACCATCCGATGTTCGTTCGTTCCTCGGATTGGCGGGCTATTACCGTCGATTCATCACAGACTTCTCGAAAATCGTTGTCCTGCTTACTTCTTTGATGCATAATGACAAGCCTTTTGTTTGGGGAACCGAATAAGAGACTGCCTTTCAAACTCTCAAGCATATGCTCTGCAATGCTCCCGTTCTCGCTTTACCCAACGGAAACGATGACTTCGTTGTCTATTCTGATGCCTCGAACCTTGGTCTTGGTTGTGTTCTCATGCAACGGGACAAGGTTATCATTTACGCATCTCGTCAGCTCAAGATCCACGAGAAGAACTATACAACCCACAACCTCGAGCTAGGCGCAGTTGTTTTTGCATTGAAGATTTGGCGACACTACCTTTACGGTACTAAGTGTACGGTCTTCATAGACCATAAGAGCCTACAACACATCCTCAGCCAAAAAGAACTGAATATGCGCCAACGCCGATGGGTAGAACTTCTCAACGATTACGACTGTGAGATCCGTGATCATCCTGGCAAAGCAAATATCATTGCCGACGCCCTCAGCAGACGAAGCTACTTGCATAGCGTTCGTAATGTTCACGCCCAACACCATCTTGAAACTCTTATCTGTGATGCTCAGCATGCTTGTTTTACCGAACGCACCTTGAAGAAGGAAAGGATTCTCCATAATGGCGGTCTGTTAGTGAATAAATCGAATGGGATATTCCATTATCTAGACCGAATTTGGATTCCCAAGCGCACTAACTTACAACAAATTCTGCTGGACGAAGCCCACAAGTCTCGATATTCCATTCATCCTGGCACCGACAAGATGTACCTTGACCTTCGTCTACGGTATTGGTGGCCTGGAATGAAGAAGGATATCGCAATCTATGTTTCAAAGTGCCTGACTTATTCGAAAGTCAAGGCCGAACAACAAAGACCATCTGGCTTGCTTGTGCAACCCGATATCCCTATGTGAAAATGGGAAAGCATAGCCATGGACTTTATAACGAAACTACCGCGTACAACTTCAGGTCAAGATAGCATCTGGGTTATCGTTGACCGTCTGACTAAATCTGCTCATTTTTTGCCGACACGAGAAGACTTTAAGGTAGAAAAATTAGCCCGAATCTGCACCGATGAGATCATTTGTCGACATGGGACGCCTCATGACATCATCTCTGATCGCGATGGTCGGTTTACCTCACGCCTTTGGGAAACATTTCAATCTGCTCTCGGTACTACGCTAAATCTAAGTACCGCTTTCCATCCCCAAACCGACGGTCAGACTGAAAGAACGATTCGTACTCTTGAAGACATGCTTCGCTCATGTGTCATAGATTTCGGTGGTAATTGGGACGCGCACTTACCTTTGGTCGAATTCTCGTACAATAACAGTTATCATTCTAGCATACAAATGGCACCATTTGAGGCATTATACGGAAGAAAATGTCGATCGCCGATTGTGTAGCATGAGATTGGGGATGCGCAAATTACCGGTCCTGAGCTGCTGCAAGAAACGACTGACAAGATCCTCCAAATTCGAGACAATCTGCTGAAAGCTCGGAGTCGTCTAAAAAGTTACGCCGATAGACGCCGCAAGCCCCTTGAATTTGACGTTGGCGATCATGTACTCCTAAAGGTATCACCTTGGAAGGGTGTGATCAGATTCGACAAGAAAGGGAAACTCGCGCCTCGATATGTTAGACCCTTTAAAATTCTGGAAAGGATTGGGAAGGTGGCCTACAGACTCGAACTACCGGAGGAACTTAGCAACGTCCACCCGACTTTCCATGTATCGAACCTCAGAAAATGCCAAGCCGAGCAGGATTTGCAAGTTCCACTCGAGGATCTACAAGTGGACAAAACATTACACTTCGTGGAGAAGCCTGTCGAGATCATGGACCGAGAAACCAAGAAGCTCAGGCGCTCACGCATTCCCATTGTGAAGGTGCGCTTGGGAAGGCAAACGCAGCGCCGAGTTCACCTGGGAACTTGAAAGTGACATGAAGGCGAAGTATCCTCAGCTCTTTTTTACGCCTGCACCATAATTTCGGGACGAAATTCCCTTAAGAGGGGGAGGCTGTAACACCTCGTGTTACGAAAGTCAAAGGAAGAAAATAATGCTAATTGCGATCTGTCACTCCTTGCTTAACTATTGATTTGACTTCCTTGACTTGTAATCAAATCCTGTATTTTATTTGCTTTAGTTGTATTATGTGGAGTATCTATTAATAATCGAGGTTTAATCGATGTTTATCGCTTCTTTGCTTTATCGCAAATCGCATCACAATCACATTCACAACTTGATTGATAGGTTCTGTATATTGTTTTACGTGTGTGTGTGTTACTTATGTGTTACTTGTGCATGTTTACTTGTTGTTTGGTGGTGCTTAATCGAAACGCAATCGCAACTCTATCGCAATCCAATCACAAACGCTGAATGCAAGTTATTTATGATGATTGTATGTTAGATATAGTATTTGTGTAATCATTATGTATAATCTATCGCATCGCATAATCGACACTCGCTTAAACGCACCGCAATGCTCAAAACGCAAAACGAAACGCCGAAACTCAACTCGCCGGACCACTTCGATCGAATGGTCATCCGAACGGATGACCATCCGATCGGATGGCCATCCGATCGAAGTGCCATCCGATCCGACACCTATGCTCCTCTTTCCTCTTTTGGAAACCTATAAATACCCCTGTCACATCACCAACAGTGATGTGACAGCTCTCTCGTTCGACCAGCATGCTCAAGCTCACTTTTCTCTCGACTTATCACGATTCTTGTAAGTTTTCAACCCAAATCTTGTACATCTATGATCTACACACACTTCTTCATCATTTTCTCCTTTGAATCTTAACTTTTAACCGTGAAATCAGTGGATTTGAGGTGCTCTAGGATGATGTCATCATGGAGTTCTTATGAACTTCAAGTTTTGGCCTCATTCCACCAAGAACAACTCAGATCTAAGAGATTTCCACATGATTTAACATTGTTTTTGCATAGATCTAAACATTTTCAAAGTTAAAATGATTGAAAGAAGTTTTTCCAACTTTCTTTCAACTCTTTTACACTCAATGCACTCAAAATCGATAGAATTGGAACTCGTTCAGAACTTCTACTCATTTCTTAGTGAAGTGTCGGTCGGAGATCTGATTTCTATCATAGAGACAACCGACTTCGGGTTGAACATGAACAACCGTCATGAACAGTTAGCTGAACGGACTGGGGTGATTCCCACTTCGGTCGGACGACTTGGACTTGACGAGGCTCCGTTGTTTAACACGTTGTCATACCGTCTCGATCAAATCGTAAACTTTTCAAAATAATCAGGTTTCAAGATGATCAGACTGTTGGACGGATTGCCGTCCGATCGGATTGCCGTCCGATCGGATTGCCATCCGATCGAACGACAATCCGATCGGATTGCACTTGAGCTTCCACACTTAAACATTTTAAAACTTTCAAAAGATCTGAATGTCGATCGGATTGCCGTCCGATTGGATTGCCGTCCGATCAGATTGCCATCCGATCGAAGGACAATCCGAACGGTTGACGTTTGGATCTCCAACACTTAAACTTTTTTCAATTTTCAAAGATCAACAGTTTCTAACGGATTGCTATCCGATCGGAAGACCATCCGATTGAATGACCATCCTGCTGTGAACTTGTTCTCAACTGAAATGTCTCGCCAATCGGATCGCTATCCGATCAATCGAACGACCGTTCGATCGATCGATCGACCTGAAGGGTAGAGATACTTCTCTAATTTTAAAATGCTACAACGAAAACTTCAAAGCCATCATACACAAACACATCCATCCCAAACAAATGTTAATCCGAACGAATGGCCATCCGATCGGATGACCATCCGAACAGATTGACATCCGATCGGATTGCCATCCGATTGGATTACCATTCGTCACTTGGTTCTTTTAGCACCGTTTAACGCACCGTTCTTCGCTTATGCTATCGTTAACTGTTCAGGCTAATCTCTCAGCGCTCCCTTCAATCCAAGAGAGTGTTTATTTATTAAACACAATCTGTGAGTATACTCGAACCATTTTTTCTTTACGCACTTTTGGGTGTTACATACGTTACTTATTCAAATCACAATCGACACACAACGTAAACACTATTTATACGCTGACCGTTATTGCATGTTACGTGTTACTCGATGAATGCTTGTATGTTATGTTTACACAGTGATTGTTGCCTGACACCTTAGCAACGATAGTACTATAGTTTGGACTCAGCACCTGTCGTGGACAGGGGTTGTTAAGGGCTTTACTTCACGTGTCCCAGTGGGGATATGTGTTGCGCATTCTACAACTCGCAGTCACATCTATGCATATTTCATTGTCGATAACCTACTAGCTTTCACTTTGCTACATGTTACATGCTGGTTATGCGTAAACGATTTCGAATACTATTATACGACTAAACTTGTATGCTCACCTTTACACTATGTGTATTGAATTTATTTTAACGTATGTGACAGGTGCTTAAGATGCTAGGAATGCTGTGCTTTGGTGAATCAAGCTAGGGGTCTAGTTATGTCACGCTAAATCTAAGTTGTCGGAACAGTGTTTGTTTTTGAGACAATTATTTGTAATAACTGTTTTATTTGGATATGTTATTGTATGGGACATGACGTTCAAATATCTGGTAATTAATAGTTGTTATGGATACTCATGGACAATCTGTTTCGCTCAGTGCCATGCCCCGATGTTTCCGCCATCGGTTGGGGTGTGACATCACTGATCAGAGCTTTCGTACTTAGTATAAACAGATCGCCTATTAGTGATCTATTATCACACACATCACCTATTCTCTTGTACGAACTGTTTTGTTTACGTGATCAGCTGAGGGGGAGTCTGTAGAGTCAGTTGAGTTGTAAAACATTTGAATCCATTAAGATTAATGAAAAACAATCGTTAATGATGACTTCCTATTTGTGAATTCTATTGTGATAATCAATATTTGTTTGCAAATATCAAACTCAGTTCTAACAATTGGTATCAAAGCCTGGTCACATTAAACTCGATTTTACAGTCAGTTTAACATACAAATATCAGCTCTACAAAGATCCAATACTGTTTGTAGCTTAGAGTTGTATAGTGAAGAACTAATTAGTGTCTTTCACATACTCTGTTTTTCTAAAAAATAACTTGAGAAAATGACACAAGATGATCCACACAACACCGACTTCAGTAATAAACTACCTTTACTTGTCAGATTATAATTTAACATCTGGCAACGTAGGATTGGGAATATACTAGCTCAACAAAATACAGGGTGTTGGAAGGCTGTCGTCTTTAGACCTCATGTTCCAATGGTACCAAGTGCCGAACCCAAATGTATATGAGCCAAAGAAGTCGGAGAACTATTCCGAGCAAGATTATAAAAAATTTAAGCTAGATGCAAAAGCCTTTAGTATCGTGACTATGGCTCTGCCGAATGATATCTATGCTGGCTTGTTGCATTGTAATAGTGCCAAGGAGTTATGGGATGCACAGAAGGAACAATTTGGTGGGACGGAGGATGTTATCGAAAACACTTGTGAAATCCTGAACCAACAATATGAAACTTCACTCATGTCAAAGGGGAGACCCTGACTCAACAGTTTGAATGATTTTCATGTTTAATCAGTGAACTTAAGTTGGTCAACAAAGAATTCACTAAATGAACCTTAAGTAACCGATTTTTAAGATCTCTGCCTGAAAAATAGGACACTATTGCTATATTCTTTGAGTTGTTTATCTTTTATTTGTGCCTAATTAAAATCCTAAACATTGTGCTTCTACATAGTGGCAAAGCTTGAAAATTTCCATCGGGGGGTCGGAAGTCAACAGACCTAAAAATTCTATATAAGTAATTTTTTTATTTAACCCGGGGGTCAAAAACGTATATACCTAAAAAATTCTATACGAAACGTACATATATAACACTACTAAGCAAAAAGTTCGGGGGGTCGGGCACCCTCTCCCCCGGCCCTTTGAAAGTTGTGCCTCTGCTTCTACAGTTGATCATTTATACGATATAAATACATTAGTAGACATTATTATACTTCTCTAAAAAGATCCCGACCAACGTGATGATCTATAAGGGTGGGCGGGGCACCCACCGAAAACCCACGCGGGGACCGAATGTGCCGATAGGGGAAGTGGCGCCAATCACTCGGGGACCAAAATCGGGGACTAAATTCGTGGGATAGGCACCGATGAGAGGGGAGGAGAGAGATGGTGGGCCAGCCTACTTTTCAACCAATCAAAACCCTTTCTTTTTTTTTTTTTTGAATAAAAAAACAAAGGGAGTCAAGAGGGGAGTGCCGCCATCAAATTGGGGTATTAGGGGAGTTTAAGAGGGGAGTTGACGTGGCACAAGAGGATTGGTTGGGCGTAAGAGAGGGGACTCACCTCTTAGGTGAGTGCCCCTTACACCCTAATAGTTGTTCTACTGCATGAGTTTGCGTATATAATATGTTATAATTCAATGCTATGCATCTAACCGCCTCTTTGAATTACTTAAAAAACATTACACCGCCACATCATGCAACAGGTAAATTACTAGTTTTTTACTAATTTGATTTTTCTTGGATGACTTGCATTCGTTAATTTATATTTTTTTTCAAAAAAACTCAATACACAGATTTGAAATATAGTCTTTTTTTTGTATGGTAAGCTATATTGAGTGTCAGGACTGTACCGGTACTGTGTAGAACGAAACCGACACCGACCAAAAAAAGTAGCACCACTATTTGTATTATCGAAACCGATATCAATATTCGTTTTTGTGGTTTCGAATAACGTAAAACGTGACAATTTTTTTTTGGGTTACATTACTTTTGTGAATGAAACTATTGTAAGTAGTTTTTTTTTTTAAACTATACGAGTACCATTACCTTAACGAACTAAAAAGATACTATCCGAACCACATCAGTACCGGTATTAGTATTTGTTTTAGAGGTTTTTGGTTTATAAAACACGTGTCTGTAATTTTTTAGGGCATATCACGACTTCACTTTTTGTGTTACATGAGAGAGACAAGTTTTGTAATACACAACTTTTTATTGAACCGAATCGAACTAACAACTCTATACCAATACTAGTATTCATTTTTATGCTTTTTGATTTCAATGCGTTTAGGTTTCAATAATTTTCATTACTCGTACCGAAGCAGTATCATACCATAATGTAACTTTGTAATTCACAACTTTATGTTTGTAACTTTCGTTTTATTATGTTAACATTATTATAAACATTATTTTATATTTTATACATGTACGTAATTTCCAACGCATTATGCGAAGAAATCTCAATCCTATATATTAACCAATGTTTTAAAAACTGGTTTTTAAATAATACCGGGTTTGACTCTAAAATGGTTTAACCGGTTGAACCGGGTTGTACCGGTCGGTTCAACCGGGTTACTAGTTAACCCTATAATTTCATAAAATACAATTTTATCTCAAAAAATAATATGATTTCTATTAGGATTTATGTAACAGATCATGGTTTTATCTACAAAAACCATTTTCTTGTAAAATATTTTGCATTTTCAGAGGATTTTTATTACTTATAAACAATACTATATCGGACGAGGTGAATAACAGTTTCAACAGTGATGAAATATTAAAATAGAAGACATTTTGTTAATTAATGGAAATATGAAAGGTCAATATTACCTTTATATCGTATTTTATTAAAATTATAAAATAAAAATTTAAGATAATGCAAACCGGCTCAATGGTTTGAACCGGTAGAATCGGATTTATCGCCGGTACATAAGACATACTGTATTCAGATTTTACCAGCCTTTATCGTACCAGACTCGTGTCCAATATTTAGTTTAACCGGTATAACCGGCCGGTTTATACCGATATTTAAAACATTGATATTAACATTATTTGTCCTATAAGATTTTCAAAATGCCTTGGATTCTATTTACAGAAATTGCAAACTTCGTGGAAAAATGGGTACTTTCGTAAATTCACATGAATAAGAAACCCTAAATTCATCCCCCTTTTTCACATTATAAATACATCACAATCACAACCGTATGAAAGCATATAGAACAATAGAGAGAGAAAGTATGATGAGAGAGAAGAAATTCAAGATGTAGAACGCTTGAGATCTTGAAATCTGGGTGTTGATTTGTTCAAGAAATGGATTGAATCCAAATATTTACTTTGGAGATAAAAAATTGTAAAGAAAGGTTAGTTATTTTTCATCTTTTAATTTTATGTTTAAAAAAATATTATAAAATACAAGTAATATTGATTTTGATAAACTTTAATCTTGTTATCTTTTGTTTTAAAGAATTATTGTTTTGGTAAAATATATAGTTTTGTTTTGGAAATTGATTTTAAACATTTTTACTTGTATCACAAAATTTATATTGATTTTGTCTTGTTAAAAATTAGTGGGTTAATAGTTCTTGTTTCCCAAAGGGTAAGATCTAATCCTATGATGGATAAAAGGAAAAATTTAGGAGTAAAATTAGAGGATGTGTGATAAACTTTTATATGATGATGTATGTTTACCAAAGGGTTTGTAGTGTACGAGGTGTGTACATAATGGTGTTTCTTTTCAAGTGGTGAACTATTTACTTTCTTGATGGATAAAAAAGACAGATCTAAGAGTAGGATAAGAGGATGTGTGAGTAGCGGTTCGAAAAAATAATTATTCTTTACTTGTTAATTTGTTATATACTAGTTTTTTGATGTCGCGCTTTGTGGCCAAAAATCGAGTAAATAATAATGTTAAACAAACGTGATTTAAAAATAAACTATCTTGTTTAGAAAGCCAAACTATTAGAACGATTTAGTTTATCATCGTACCGTTTTATGACACCAAATAAATACTTTATTTTGAGTACAACTTCATTTTAACAAAACTTATAACAGAATGTCAGGAAAAAAATTAAGCACAACTACGTACTTAAGTTTTTAGAAAAAAGTTATAACGTATATTATTAAAGAAGTATTAAATTAATCGATAAATTAATATATGTTTTAAAAAAAGAAAAAAAAACAATTATTAAAAAATGGTAAAGGAAATATATATCTTTTAAAAAAGAAAAAAATTAAAAATATGTTATTAAAAGTAAATATAATAATAAACTATTATAATATATTAAATAATAAAAAGCTATATATTATTATAAAAATAAAGTTACTATTCATAATCACTCGTTAAGTAAAAAGATATAAAATAGTTCTTAGAGGGTCTTTAATGTGCATTTGTTGGTTGTCGATAGAGAAAGTGAAAGAGAGAGGATGGTCACTTGCAAATGTGGCGATAAGATAGGCAAGGGATGCTGGTAAGGAAAGTGGAAGAGAGAGGATTCCCACTTGCAAACGTGGCGATAAGATTAGGCATGGGCAATTAGTACGGAATAGTTAGTTTATGAGAGCAGGAGGAAAGAGAACTGGAGGGCGCATGTGTAATAGCTAGCCGGTCATATTGGGGGTGCCCACATAGAGCCACCACCCTCTCCCACGCTATAAATGCTCTAAGAAGTGTGTATTGTTAACCGGAAGTTGGATAAAAGTTTAAAAAAAATTAATCTACGAGTATGATGATTCGTATTTCTAACCTTCTGTTCTGTGGCAGTTAGTTTTAGTATTGGTATGGCATCGTCTTGCTCTGTTCATACCAATTAGGCGTTGAAGTTCTTCAACTTCTTGTACTTCCTCCTCGTAGAAATCATTAAGGGAGATGTTGTAATGCGCATCCGACCCACCAGAACTATATTCTTTTGATTTAGATGTTATAGGTGGTGTTTGTTTTTCTAAAAAAGATATGTGCAGGCTCTTCTGTCTGCCCTGCGCAGACCATACGCATGCATTGCCATCTGCAGACTGTTTGTTTTTCTGAAGACATTTCATTAAAAAACGTATGCGCGAGCTCTTCTTGGTGCAGACTTGGCCCAACCACTTTTAAGATCTTCAGAGCGTTAAACACCACCACCCACCACCATCGTCCACCATCACTACCCACCACCACCGTCCGTATAACATCACCAGTTTATTTTAGAAGTCTACATACGTTAAAAAACAAACAGTCTACTGAAGAGGTTTGGCCTACCTCTTCTTCTACAGATGTCTGCAGATGTAGTCCGCAAACTGCAGACATTTTACCTCTTAAAAAACAAACTGCACCTTTGACATTTTCGTTTATTCAACCTCGTTCGAGATAGGCATCTACTTCACACATCCTTTCACAATGTCCAAAGCCTTGATGCGGGGAAATAACCCTTTATATCGAGAGTCGTATCTTGAAAAGGTCGTCTGTAAAACTGACATCATGTGTCTCACTCGGTCAATTCCTAGAGGCGTTGTAAATAGCGTTGAAGTTTGAGATCTTTCTATTCATGTCTGTCCATTTTGAATTAAAGGAATTGTATTTGCGATACTGTGCACGCTATAATAACGCGTGAAATCTATTAGTGACGTGCCCCCAAAAACCGTCAGCTAATTGAGCGTTACTTACATTCATAGTTGTCAATAGTGCTGGCAGCGCCCACTATAGCGAATAGCGTAGCGTATAGGTAATGTTGTAAGAAATGGTAGGCAGTGAGGTACTGACTAGTAATTAATCGGGATTAACAGAATTGAGATTTTTATGTGTAATTTTTAGTTTTAAATAAACACAATTTTTATATGTAATTTTTTTAAGTAGACATGTTTTAACCGCTTGTTGACCCATTTGTTAACTAATTGGAAAGAATTTATAAGGTTTGGTCGAAATTTGGCCTTTGAATCTGGCCGGAATAGGACCACCATTGACCGCCTAGCGATTAACCGTCTATTACTTGTTGAACCTCCTATTAGTAATAAATTGGCGACTAATCGAAGTCTAAGGGTTGCTACAGACCATGTAGCAATAAATAGCGGATTTTTTTATATATTTAGATTATTAGTGATAGTGTATTTTAGCTAATTTAACATATTTTTAGCACTATCATAAATAATTTGTGTGTTAGATGTAGTTTTTATTTATTTTTTTCTACCACTCAATTGCAAAACATGAAATAGAAGGCGCTATTTTATCGCTATTGCTACGTAGCATATAAGTAGCCTGTGTCTGTGGTCCGCTATTCGCTATTGACAACTATATCTGTATAAAAATAAACAGTTACTTAATAGAATAATCTAAAAAAATATGTGTACGATTTTTAATATATAAAAATAACCTTTTTTCGGATCTTGCCCATGCTAAAGCCTAATCCTTGATCGTGGTTCACGATACACATGCTGCTTCGCCGGTCCATTCTCCTTCTTTGTCTTTGTTCCTCTTTTTCTTTGACGGTTCCGATTGTATTTTGGGAACCATATCGTCTTGAACATGTTCGGAGGCAAAAACGGATTATGATCCAACTAGGTTTGGGACAGGTTGCGGTTTGGAGAGTGGAGCATAGTGTTTTCTAGAGTTTTAAAAATCCTAATTTTTTTTCTTGGAATGTTGTTTATGATTCGATCTGTATATTTAGTTTTCGAAACTCAAAACTTGTGGAATATATGAAATAACCTAAAGTTCAGATCTCAAGCCTCAAAAACAAATTATATCGTACAAGTCATGCTTGACAATAAAAGTCAAACTGAATCCTAATTGAGTTTATATATGCATCGACAGAAAACGGTTATCTTGTAGACGTATGATTTAGGGCCGGTTAATATCGCGGTGGTGACCGGTAATTCA
The DNA here is from genome assembly GCA_030545235.1 of Helianthus tuberosus. NCBI lineage: Eukaryota > Viridiplantae > Streptophyta > Magnoliopsida > Asterales > Asteraceae > Helianthus > Helianthus tuberosus. Next base: position 129,709,772 of record CM060412.1, on the reverse strand, counting down.
GAAAGAATGGTTATGATGATTAGCGAGTAGTGATCGAAATCTCTTGTTAAGGTACTCATTCTTATTTTGTGTTTTTCTTTAATGTTCAGTATTTTCATGAAGGGGTAATGTTTACTAATCATTTAACCCATTTATTATAGTCCGTTAGGGGTGAGCAGAAGGAAAAACCCGACCCTACCCGAGAACCGATCAAACATAAAATACAGAACTGATTCACTACCCTAAATATAGGGTCGGTTTCGGTCCATAGGTCCAAGTCGGGTTTCACCATGAAAAGAACCGAGAACCGACCCGACCCTATTTTATATGAAAAATTGGAACCGATCTAAATACCTAGGTACTTGGGTTCGGGTCGGGTTGGGTATATTTTCGGTTCGGTTCTCGGTTATTTTCGGTCCGGACCTAAACTTGCTCACCCCTAGTCCGTAAACCTATTACAACTTTATTACAAGTCATGTTCAGGTCACACAATATTAAATTTGTTTGGGTTGAAATGTTTAACATATTTAACATGTCAACTCATCAATCGACTCGCTTATAGGGGTGTAAACAAGCCCAGAGGCTCGAGAGCTACTCGTTATCGGCTCGTTAAAAGCTCGAACGAGCCAAGCTTTAACGAGCCTGAGCCTGAAATAGAGCCCGTTTAGTTATCGAGCCCGAGTTCGAGCCTGAAATACAAAGCTCGTTTAGGCTCGCAAGACCAAATACCCTTGAGTTTTTCACAAAACAGTATCAACAACCTTATTTTTAGAAAATTTAATTTTCAAACATGTTTTGTTATATAGCTGTAGAGATTATATATGCATGATCCCCACAGCCATGGATATTCTACCTACAATTCATACACGACAAGAACCAAAAATGAAAACATGTTAGGTTCGGGTTGACCCGACCCAACCCATATGGGAACTGCTATCAAAACTTGAAACAAGAGTCTTATTAGGAATTCTTTTCCACAAGTCGTAAACCATCACCAAGTGGCTAGGACTAGGTCATATCTTTGGACATGCAGTTAACTCCTCAAAATCAATGACGGCTTGGTGCATGGCGTAGATGATCATCTTCTTTACCTGCACGCCAAACACAGTGAGCATATAACATCAGCATTACTAGACGTGGCATGATGTGTGGGTCGGTTAAACCGGGTTTGGGTTCAAACTGCCATTTTTAGTTCGTCTACACACGGTCCCACAACCTTTTTTTATTTAAATATTGTCTTAAAACTAAGTAAATCGATTGTTACCTCTAGTTTGTCTTCTTTGGCTTTGTGATTAACTGGCAGCTTACGGAACTCCTCTGTGAGTCGAAGGCACTGTTGTATATTTTCTGGTGAAACAAAATCCACGGCTACTTTGGTGCATGACTACAAATAAGAAGCACAAATTAGAATGTTGTGAAATATATACACACACTTTGTGATGGCATGTTCATTTAAGAACCAATAATATGTTTTGAGATCCTACATTAGGTTTCAAAGATCTTAGCTAAATGTCAATCCTTTTCATAGGTCTTGTAATTTATATCAAAGACTAATTGCAAGACATATTGTCAATTGTCATAAGTGAAAGGTTTACAGTTTGGATATGAAGTTCACAATTATTTAGATTAATAAATTAGAGATCTGATATTAGGTTGTTAATGTCACACTAATCGCAAGACATTGTCATTAGGGTTTTTTTCGTTCTTTCATTTGTAATTTTTAAATTCACTAATAATTCAAGCCAAACACGCCCCGCTTGCGGTATGCGCATATAATGTATATATGTGTGGGCCCTTGGGGGGCAAAAGTGAAAGTGCACTAATTTTAACGTTATTTTACTAATTTCATGAAAATAACGTTAAAAAGCGAGGGACGTTTAATCATGCATCATGTGGTGACGTTGATATCCGAAAGACAAAGGGGTACATGCGCTAATCGGCTTTTGTCCCAATTGCTGAGTGTTATGTGCCTTATGTCCAAGGCTTGATGCAAAACTACTACCGAGCCGGGGGTCTCATTGGAAACAGCTTCTCGATTCTTACGGGGTAGAGATAAGGCTGTCTACATCTTACCTCCTCAGACCCTACCTTAGCTTAGCTATTGGTAGGATATACTGAGTATGATGATGATTATGACTAATTCAAGCCAAACAATTATTTTGAATTGCAAGATTGAGATAGTGTGTGAGAGAGTTGAAGGCTAAATGAAATGGAAAACAACTTTTTTTTTACCATATAATATAATGATGAAATGGTAGTTGCTTGAGAAGAAATCTTGCTTTGCATTAAAAACTAACTTTTCACCTTTAAAAAAAAAATAAAAATACAAGGTCCCCACAACATCACTAACATCATCCTATATGCTCTTTCGCAATTATTTTCACTTCAATTGGTTGCATTTAAGAAAAAGTTGGATGTGGGACCATGTATTTTGCCAGTAAACAATAAATAATGTTATCGTTAGCATCTTATCAAAAATAAATAAATAAATATAAGAAAGGTTTGGTGATTTAATGGTTGTTTTTTATATGTATATAGATTTTCCAAATCATAATTTGATTAACTTGTAACAAAAATAACAATTTTAAATTGTTTAAATGCTGTGCTTCTTACATACACATGTTTATTATAAAACTAGGTTATAGGCGTATATTATATTCAATGTTTTAAAAACTGTTAAAAATACAACTTCAACTCAAAAATAAGAAAAAACTACATAATTCTATAATAAAAAATTATTTTCCAAGAAGGATCGTGGATCGCAAGAATTACAATTGAGTGGTTTGAAAAGCCGCTAGGTTATAAAGAAAGTCGTACTTTAATTTCGGCTTCCATGCTAATGGGCCATTATATCTCATTATGCTTATCATATATGCTGGTAATTCTCACACTAACAAGACTGATTGTTAAAAGAGTCGATGGCATTAAGTGACCCAGTCTCACTTTATATGGCGGTGGGTCGACATCATAGTGGGCTTACCTTTTTATATGGTGGTGGGTCAACATCATCGGTATGAACCGGCAATATCAGTGGTTAAGTCCTAATTTACCGGCCTCTATCGTACAAAGTATGTGTCCAATATTCGCTTCTACCGGTATAACAGGCCGATGTGAACCGGTATTTAAAACTCTAAATCACTAAATTTTGGGACTTAAAATTCCTATTTTTTAAATTTTATTTCTTACATTAAAATGTATATTATATATACATAAAAAAACCATATAGCTTGTAGGTAATTTAACCTACTCATAACATACATATGTGTAGGTTATGTGAAAACTAAAAATTTTTCATTTTTTTTTTTTTTGAATTCTAGTGTGAGAAACAATAAATCTTACATTTGTAACATTCTCGTTAACTTTTTAGGATTGATGTTCTACGTATCCTCGCAATATTTAGTGTTCTGAATAGAACCTCCCCTTATGTAATATATGATGTTGAAGGTGTTTTAGTTTGAGATAGAGATTTCAGATCCCAAAAAGATCTCGAAAGTTTTGTGATAATAAAATGAACCATATCAAGTATCTAAATTAAATTCAAAAACTTGGAAAGTTTGTTATCATATAAAACGAAACTTTAAAAAGAATAGTACATAGATAATTCTGACTAAATAAAATAAGATAAGTTTTGTGATAATAAAAGAAACCATATTATCTAAATTAAATTCAAAAACTTGGAAAGTTTGTTATATAAAACGAAACTTTAAAAAGAATGAACCTGGATCTACGTGACAGAGGACAAGTGGCATTGTCTTGAGAGGTAATTTCGTCCTTTCTCATTTGCAACAACTTACCCATTGATTTTCGAATGGCTATAACTTTTTCATACGTTAATATTTAAAAAAAAAAAAATTACATCGTATTAACATGCATTTCATTCTCTTTAATTCGAACAGCTTATTGCTATAGTTTTCTTAAAAAAACTTACAGGATTTTGAATACCCATTAGTCCATTACGTGATTTTGAATACCTAGCAAATGACTATGTGATTTTGAATACTAATTACGTGATTACATATTCAACATAAACCATTACGTGGTTACATATTCAATATAAATCGGTTACGTGATTACCAATTCTATATGATTTGTTATAACTAATGTTATTACAATTATGCTTATTACGTTATTACACATTCAAATAATAAGAACTTGATTGTTTATTGCTTTATTACGTGATTAAATTTCTAATATACGGCATTACATGGTCATTATAGGTTGATTTTTAACTATGTTTTGTATATAATTTATCCTTAATACGTGATTAGAACTGAAAAATTAGGTATTGCAATATATTACATGTTTTTGTTTTTACGTAATTACGTAAACACTCAGTGATTTCACATAAAATACTATAATGAAATCACGAAATGGGTATTCAAAATCACATAGTCACGTAATAATACATAGTCGGCTATTGCTATGTGATTACGTAATCACTTAGTGGGTTTCACATAAATACAATAATGAAATCACGTAATGAGTATTCAAAATCACGTAATCACGTAAAGGTATTCAAAATCTTGTAATATTTTTTAAGAAAACTATATCAATAAGCTGCTCAAATTAAAGAGAATAAATGCTCGTTAATACGGTGTATTTTAAAAAAAAAATATTAACGTATGAAAAAGTTATAGCCGTTTAAAAATTAATGGGGAAGGAGTTAAAGTGAGAAAGGACCAAAGTACCATTTCTTTATTTGTTTTTTCAATTGTTTCAATCTCATATTTACGAAAATGTCATCGCCTAATTTTCAACCATTGATCTCCGACTGAGTTTGTCTCCTACACTTCATACACAATTTTTGTCTTGTACAGGATCTCTCTAAAAAGAATTGTACATAGATAATTATAGATCATTCTGAGTAAATAAAATAAGATTGTACATGGATATTCTTCTTGTGTTTTCAGTCGATATAAAACATGTGTTGGTATTCTTTTGGACATATCACAACTTTATCCATTTTACGGTTTTTGATATATGTAAACATGTGTTGATAGCCTTTTGGGCACATCATGACTTCGTTTTTTTTTTCTCTTTCGGTTCCAAACCGGAACAAACTAAGGATCAACAAATGGTACGGAGTAGCGGTACCGAATTTCTAGAACCAAGATATTTTCGGTACCGACTTTTGACGTTTTCGGTACCAGTTCGGTACCCGTAAATTACCTTCAAATACCGGTTCTTGTACCGAACCGTACCGGGTATTTTCGGTACCGGTGCCCGTTTTTTGAGGATTTTCGAAAATACCGGTACCGGTTGGTACTGAGCTCATCCCTAGGATGAACTATTGAACCGCCAAAACTGACCATGAACCGAGATTTCAAACCAACAAAACCGGCCAACTTGTTATTTCAACCATTTATCAATGTTTTAAAAACCGGTAAATATCAGCCGGTTATGCCGGTATTATCGTTTTCGGATGTAAATCCGGTCCAAAAAACCCCAGTAAGTAGGTCTGTTTTTGGGTTAGAATTTTACTTTTTATCGATCCATCTCCATACTCAACTTTAACTTAACGACTTTTAATATTTTATCTACATCAATCAAAATTCAAAATTTGCTTCATCACTCCACTCCATCATTCGTGACTTGTTCTAGACTTCCATCACTCCATCATTTGTTCCAGATTTACATCTTCATCCAATTTGGATTATTTTTTGAGTTGATGTAATTTATGGAAGATTGAACCGCCCGGTACAACCCGGTTCAACCGGTTAAACCAATAACTAATCAACCACATAAATTGGTGACAACTTACGATTTGCTTATTACTTGAAGATGAAGAGAAATCTTCGAAATAAAGTTGAGATTTATTGTCTTTTTCCATGAGTCTTCCACACTCCTACCCATCCTTGCAAGAATATGTTTATTGGGTTATTTACCGCATCGTCATTCTCTCACTTGAAAAGAACTTGTCCTCGCTAATTGGGTTATACGACACCTCCAACATTGTGGTTTTGATCTCTATAGCTTTCTTTGACACATAATCCGCATTTTAGATTCATCGATTTTGATCTTCAATTAATCATTCGAATGCACATACCACTCATAAATTAAGAAGTCATTATATTGGATTGACTTCTTCATGTTGACAAGAGGTCAATAGCTACGTCTAGTGCAACCAACGCTTTCTCAAACGGATGTTGAATAGCACTATACAACCATCCTCATGATTTAGTGGATGTTTTTGCCACCTATGACTCCTTTGTAGCTCTTCAAGGATCATGATAGCGTTTGTTGGTTCTATTGAAGAGACCCCCAAGAGCACGACAAAAACCCATCAACCCAACGATCTCCACCATAAGAATAAGGTTAATTCACTCCAACGATCTCCATGCAGACAAAATTGTTATTTGTCATGTATCCCACAAAGCAAAAGCACAAAGATTAAACAAAAATGAGAGAATACTCTTGAGAGGGAAATTTGATATATTATTGAATTAAAGTTGCAATATGATAAGAGATTATATTGATTTGTTATCCACTTGGAGTTAAGAAATCAAATACGACAACTTAAATATTAAACCTGACAACTAATCGACCACACGAATGGATGATAACTCGTGATTTAGTTGTTAATTGGAAAATTAGAAAAATCTATAGAATCATTTTTTTTCACGCCTTCCACTCCAACAAGTCTGATTTCGAATCCGGTACTTGGGTTATTTGTCCCTAAAAAGTTATTTTGGAATTTTATCAACAATTTGCTTGTGTAGAGAGAGATCTTCTGAATCCTTATCTAGGGTTACAAAAACAAAAAAAAAAACCTTTTCAACAAAGATGTGAATTTGGGGGGGGGGGGGGGGGGTGGATTGGAAAACAAAATATGAATCGAAGACTAAACCTTGATATACCCTAGAACAATACATTTTTGTTACCGCGAGATATGTTGGCAAGATCGTTTGATTCGAATAAAATTTGGAATGGGTACACTCGACCAAATGTACCATTTTTATACTTAAACTGTCATCAGACATACTATCTTATAAAGGATATAGTCATGCACAGGTTACTTGTGGCCCGGGGGTGCCCCAGCCCCCAACGATTTTTCGCTTATAGTGTTATTTTACCGATTTTTAGTGTAAAATATTGGATTTTAAGAGTCCAACACCCACCACTGATTGATATTTTTTTGAGTTCACCCCTATTGAGTTTTCATTCAAGCTTCGCCACTGCAGAACACACCAACATATCCTTGTGTCTTAGAAGAGAACCCGATTGACTTATCTCACATTCGAAAAGTAGTAATGGAGGTCAAAATGCAACGAATTGTTTAGCCAGTTGTCGAAATGCAATGATCAATCGACCAAAGTGGTCGAAATGCAATGCTTTTTTCACACAATACTGCCATGGTTTTTGACAATGATGGTGTTCATGCGGACCTCTAAGCATTTAGGACTAGTAACCTCACATACACAAATGTGAACGTCTTGATGCGAGAGCCTTGGTCTAATAATCAAACGATCCTAAACATGATGATCCAAATGCTAGAAACGAAGTTGTGGATAGATAAGATAAGAGCAATGGAGAGATAAGGGTTTCCAAAGATAGAAATAAATGGGTGCCCTTCTCTCTAAAAAGCCTCTTTAGGAAATAGTCTTGTTGATAGGGCTCGACCCAATATTTTTCTTCATTAAACAAATGAAACTTTGTACTTAAATTTTTAAAAGATAATGGATCGGTAGCAAAATTATTATCCACTTATAATTTTAGATTTTTTTATATACAATATATATGTATATGTGTGTGTATATATAGAGGGGGGGGGGGGCTAGAAGTTGGCTACAAAGTCCAAATTTTCTAAAAAGTGTACAAATTCATAACACACTATGATGTCAATCATAATACATCCAAAACCCACAAATAACATAATGAAAATTACTAAAACACCATATATGTGAGTTTTGTTTTGAGTTTTGAATGATAAGGCTCTTATTATTGAATGACTAAGTGGATGTTTGTTTACCTCTTAATGAGGCTCTTAATGTTTCAGACCTCTTACTGGTTCAACACTTAATGGTTCAGATTGTTTGTTTCATAAGCAGATGTCTGAATGGTTCAGACATTTGCCTCTGAATGGTTAAGCATTATACTAAGTCTGAATGGTTAAGACCTCTAATCTGAATTGGTCAGACATTTGCCTCTAAACGGTTAAACATTATACTGGCTCTTAATGGTTCAGATCTCTTACTCTTACTGATTCAACACTTAATGGTTCAGACCTCTTATTGGTTCAGCACTTAGCCATTCAGAAGTTGCCAAACAGCCCCTAACATTATTGTGTTTTATGATAATTATCATGTCGTGTTTTATATTCATAGTTCTACAATGGTATATTTGATGTTTTTATGGACTATTAGTGTTTGAATATTGTGTTTTAGTAATATTCACTCTGTTTTTTGTGGGGTTTCGATTTGTTTTATGACTGAAATTATGATGTTTTATGACTTTATACATATAAAAACTATAACACCACTGTAGTTTTATTAAGGCAGAGATTGACAATTTAGGAGCAAAATGGAGTAAAGGGGAGGGAAAAATATAATTTCATTTCGGGTTCATGATTCCAAAAGAAATGAAAAGAAAGTAAAAAAAAAATTATGTTTTTCCGAGTTAAAACCGAGAGAAAAGAAAGGTATAGTTTTACAATTATACCCTCATTCAGTTTTATAATAGGTTAGGTAGAAGCGTATAATGGTAAATGGTAAAACTTATATTTGTTTTCCATCTGCTTCTAGTTCCTTCCAATTCGGAAGGAAAGTTAATTGGGAAGATCTTCCTTCAAAGAAAATATTTTCCATGTCCTTTGACTTCCTACCATTAGTAAACTCGGGAACACACCATTAGAGAAAAAAAAATTATTAATAAACTTTTTATTATATTAATACAGGGTGGGAGTTGGCTACAAAGTCCATTTTTCCACAAAGTGTAAAAAGTCATAAAACACCATAATATCAACAATAAAACACACTCAAAACCCACAAATAACATAGTGGAGATTACTAAAACACCATATTTGTGGGTTTTGTGTTGCGTTCTGGATGCTAAGACTTTGATTATCGGATGACTAACATTAGTGTGTTTTATTTTGATTATCATGTTGTGTTTTATATTTATAGTTGTACGATGTTGTTTGAAGTTTATAAGTGTGTTTTATTTTGATTATCATGTTGTGTTTTATATTTATAGTTGTACGATGTTGTTTGAAGTTTATAAGGACTGCTAGGGTTTTAAATTGTGTTGTAGCGAACTTCACTATGTTATTTGTGGGTTTTGAGTGTGTTTTATGGCTGAAATTGTGGTATTTATGACTTTGTACAATTTGTAGGAAAAAAAGACTTTGTAGCGGAATAGTATTATGTTATAATTTCTCTCTATGAAATATTTATACAATAGTGTTCAATTATTACTCAACAAACACACGCAACTCAACACTCTTCCACAGCCTCCACAATAGCTAATAACGGCCGATAATTGGTATAACTAGTGATAATTATCATAACAATACACCAAGATTTCTTAAGAACAAAAATTGATCTGAAAGATCAAAGAACAAAGAACCACTGCGCTATGAAAAGTGTAGTTGAGGTATTCAAACAAATGCAGGCCAAGTGGTAGCTTAATTGCGAATATGAGTTATTTATGACCTAGAAATCAAGATCCCAATACACTAGATATAGCTTTTAACTTGATAAATATAATAATTGTTCACGTTATGTTAGGCAACTAAGGATTTAACACACCCTTAACGATTTAAGCACGTGCTCCAATGTGCAATGTACATTGCGTACACAAGGCACACTGTTTTCACAGAAAGCTTTATAATTACTTATGCATCAAATTTTCTACCTTAATGCGTATGCATCAAATAGTTGGACTTAAATACCAAAAGTAGTCTAAAAACATGTTTGCAACCTAAACCAATGTTTCCCTAGTGCTACCATGTTTTGCTTTCGTTTTTACCGATGGTCACTTTGCCTACTGGCACCAGGTATTTACCCCCACAAATAAATAAATAAATAACATGTCACTTTTTTACAACTGCAACTTTTACCTAACTACTAAATAAACTTTATGAGTGTAGTAGTGTACATAGTGAGTAGATTTAGTAACTAATATTTAGAACTGATAATGTATGTATTGTGCAGTTGAAAAGTCAGGAGTTGAGCAGTTTTCAACAAACACCGAGAGTAGTTTATTTCTCACTTTCTAAGACTTTTAGTGAGAGACTTGAAGCAAGAGCCGAGAAGAACCTTGAAATAAAGAAGAGTAACAAAGGAGGAGGAACCATGAACCGAAGATTCAAGATATGTGAATGGGAAAGGAAAGAACCATAAAATTATGAACCGGTGCTAACATCAATGAGGCAATAATTGACAGATTTCAAGAAAACCTTAAAAGACAAATCATCAAATACGCACTAAGAGCGGTAAAGGCACACCTCACTAAATGGGATCATGAGGCTAAACACAAGCAACCAGTTACCACAGAGAGCACTCTCAAGAATGAGACAACAGGAGGTTAATAGCACAATAGCAGTGCTTGAACTAGACTCATTATGCTAAAAGGTGTTCTTTTCAGCATGAACCGACTGGAAAAGGCCATACAATCTAATATGTTTTGAGTGTGGGTGTGGGTGTGGGTGTGTGTGTGTGTGTGTGTGGGTGTGAGAGAGAGAGAGAGAGAGAGAGAGAGAGAGAGAGAGAGAGAACTTTACCTTGAGATTTCGCACTTGGTGTGGACATCCAGCAGGAATAAAAACCGCCTCTCCCAGCCTTTGTTCAAATGTCCAGGGTTCAATACCTAAAATATACACAATTACCCAGTTAGTTATTTATATATATATATTAAAAGGTGTGGATTGATGAATGGTATCCACACCTTTTACACTTTCACCCCCTTTAGTTTACTCAGTTTACTTCTTAGACCCTAAACTTCAATAAAATTATCAAATAACTCCTAAACTTCAATAAACTTTTCTTTCGACTTTATTTTTATGTTTTCTTCTTTAGGTTGTTATACCTGGTGTTGGTATCGTATCGATACCGTAGTATCCCCACCTTTTACACTTTCACCCATGTAGTTTACTCAGCTTACTTCTTAGACCCTAAACTTTAATAAAGCTATCAAACAACCCTTAAACTTCAATGAACTTTTCTTTCGAATTTATATTTATGTTTTCCTCTTTCGGTTGTTATACCGGGTGTTGGTATTGTATCGATACCGTGATGAACCGAACCGATATCGACGAAACTGCCACCGCAACGCACGGGTAATTTTACTAGTTGGTTATAGTTTATGGATGGATATACATCGCAGAAACTATATTGACAGACAGGTACTAACCATATTCCTCTTTTAGCCTCCTTTTATGTTCCAACGTCAAGTAAAACGATTGATCATGAATCGGGTGATAAACCTACAAAAATCCAGTCAACCCTCAAGAGTTTTGCCAAAAAGAAAAATCAAATTCTAGTATAAAAAACAAAACTAGCAAAATGTAAGTAGATATACCTGCTCAACAGGACAACAATACGTATGTCGAAATTCTGTAGAGTGCTTCAATAGAAATTCCTGTAACTTTGTTGCGTCTTCTCTTCGGAAGATATCCCAAAGAGCACCACCTGTTTCCTCAGCAACATCTTCTTGTGGAGCAAGATCATGCGAAACATCGCTAGCTTCTTCGCATTTGCCCTCTTTGTTTATGCTTGAAACGTTATTATACTCTTCTTCCTCAACCGAAGTATGCACTTCTTTCTTTACAACCTCTTTGTTTATGCTTGAAACATTATCATACTCTTCTTCTTTCTTCACTGAAGATCCAGTAGCACATTCAGAAGGTGTTCCGTTCTTTTCTCTTTCATCCTGAGCGTGGTGCCTTCTCTTTAACTCTTGGATTGCCATCTTCTGCTCATTACTTAATGATACTTCAGCCGTGTGTATCAATATGTTCACCTGCACACCACAGTTTATGCACGATAATGATGACTTACTCTTAACAGTGTACGTATTTAGTATTGAAAAAAAAAGTAAAGTACATGGATGGTCCCTGTGGTTTACCAAAATTTTGGATTTAGTCCCTAGCTTTCCAAAAGTACATGGATGGCCCCTGGGGTTTGCACTTTGTAACGCATTTAGTGCTCAACTTTTGCCAAAAGTACATGGATGGTCCCTGTGGTATGCACTTTGTAACGTAGGGGACTAAATTTGTTACAAAGTGCACATTATAGGTACCATCCATGTACTTTTGAAAAAAACTAGGGACTAAATGCGTTACAAAGTGCAAGCCACAAGGACTATTCATGTACTTTTGAAAAACTAGGGACCAAATCCAAAATTTTGGTAAACCAGAGGGACCATCCGTGTACTTTTGAAAAACTAGGGACCAAATCCAAAATTTTGGTAAACCACGGGGACCATCCGTGTACTTTTGAAAAACTAGGGACCAAATCCAAATTTTGGTAAACCATAGGGACCATTCGTGTACTTTACTGAAAATAAATATAAAAACATACAGCGTCTGACATATCACAATGAAGCTTAGTCACGGAATCCCCTCGTCCAAGTTCTTCAGCCATTCCGTACGCAATATACGTCTTCGGACCCAAATCCGGTTTTAGGACAGCTGATGGTAACTTTACAGCGAGATTGAGAAAACCCGCTCTAGGATCAGTGTACACTTGGAACGGCAATGCACTGATAAATTCATCACAATGGCGTGGTAGAAGATCCTCAAACTTATCAGACGGTGGCCAATCTTTCAGCTTCAGCATCTCCGGCCACGAATTCAAATATTGTCTTCCTTCAGCGTAGCCTTTAAAAAATTTCCGAGTACTAATTTCAACCTTCAAATGGCCACAGGACAGTAGTACAAATTAACAACCATTTTGTAGACATTAATATCACAAATTACACTTGTTGACTCATAGTTGTTAATAGCGAATAGCGGATGATAGCGACAAGCAACCTATACGCTACGTAGCAATAGTAATGAAATAGCGGGCCCCTTTTTATGTTTAGCGATACACTAGAAGAAAATTTTAGAAATATTTTATATGTATATTATATTGAAATACGGTGTTTATATACGTATATTTAACAGAAAACCTAAAACCCAGCTATTGTATACGTATATTTTATCGCTATATATATTAAAAACAAAAAAACCTGAAATCCCGCTATTTTATTCGCTATGAAGGCGCCAAAATCAGATAGCGATGAATGAGCGCTACGCTATTCGCTGCAGCGCTCGCTATGAGCACTATTAACAACTATGCTTGCTGTTAAAAAAAAAATATCACAAATTACACTTAAAAATGAAGAAACCACATTAGATTATCTACACTATTATAATAATAACCTAAAACTTTGAATAAAACATTGAGGAAGTAGACATTAGAAATAGACTTTGGACAACTTTCAATACATTTGACCTGTTCGATCCATTCCCCTTTTAGCCAAAATTACAAACCTTTTGTAGACATTCATACCCCAAATTACCATTTCAAATGAAGCAATAGGAAACCGCACTAGATTGACCAATATTATTACAATAATGACCTAAAACTTTGAATAAAACATTAAAACGATTTAAGAGGTTGTATGTGTTAAAGATAAGACTTTGGGTGGCTTTCAACACATTCGACCTGTTCCCGTGTTAGCCAATCATTTATATGACACATTTGTCTTACGTAAAAACAAGCCGAATCGGCCATTGATAACTAAACGGGAATGCTTACAACTAAAAGTAAAAGAATTACCTCACAACCCGCCAAGCAATCTATCGCCTTCACTTGTGACATCTTTGAACTGACGTTTGGATCCACATGTTCACATAATGCACGCCACATAACCGTGGGCTCCCAGCTTAAACCAGGCGTGTGGTCAAGAACCTTCTTTACAATTACCGGTTCACCTTTAGCCAAATGATGTCTAAATCGTATAAGCTCCTCACCACCGAGCACTTCTTCGGAATCAGGATAGTATAAATGGTTATCATTTGATTCTTCTCTGTCGGCTGCTTTAAGATATGTCTCGGTCTCGCCACTCGTCGTAAAAAAACTTGTCGCAATGTTCGGTTGTTCAATTTTGAATTTATTTAATACGAACCCCGCTTTCGCTTCCAAATTTGAAAGCCAGTCCGCTTGTAAGATATGTTTAAGCTCCAATAAACAATCACTGCATCCACCCATTTCTTTTGGAGCACAAAACAAACTCCCGTCATCGTTACCCACCCATTTAACTTCGGAATCGCAGTGGCTGTTTGGATTGTTTACGTGGACGGAACTTTGTAGCGGGTCTCCCCCGTGAATATACTCAAAACCTCTATTCGAGTACCCGAAGTCAACTTTTCTTTGAGCAAGAAGACCTGTGTTACGTATTTCGTGACAGCAACTAAGGCATAACTCGTATGAGCATTTTGGACAACTTCGATGAAGATCAATGATTGATGTCGAACAGTGGTTGCTGCTCCATGAAAACAGTAGAAACAGAATTATATGTAGTAGTTGATAAAAAATTAAAAATAGGGTCAAATCATTTTATATTATAGGAGAATTACCAATAGACACGTTCATCGGTAAAACAGTTAGTCTGCTCTATTGTAACCGAAGACTCCGGTACCCCTGCATACAGAATACCTTCTTCACTTCGCTAGATTATTTATTTTACATAGTAAACTAGCAATTAGACCCGCGCGTATTGCGGCACAAAGTTTAAAACTTGAGGGGATAACAGTGCAAGGAGTAAAAACGCAAAGTTTAAAACTTGAGGGGGTGGTGGCGTTAAAAATGGAGTAACAGTGCAAGGGGTAAAACGCAAAGTTTAAAAGCTGAGGGGGTGGTGGCGGAATTCAAACGTGAGGGTTAAAAAGGCAAACATCAAAAGTTGAGGGGGTGAAAAATGAAATAATAGTGCACGGGTTAAATATGCAAATTTTAAAAGTTGTTATAAAAATTGTAAAATGGAGTAATAGTCTAGGGGTTAAAATTGTAATTTTCAAAAGTTGAAGGGTGTAAATACAGAGTAATAGTAAAAGGGTCAAAATGAAAGGTTTTTAAAATGGAGGGTGTTGGTGGTAAATACCACCGATTTTGTGTTTTAAGATATATAAGAATTAAAGGTTATCAAGGTTTTCTTTAAAATGATTACCACGAACACGCGCTTCCACCGCTATCTCCTTATTTTGCTCTTCACGTATTTGTTTTAGAAACGGGAGGAGTGAGGAAATAACATGGTGAAGGTGTTGTAACTTCTCGGCATCGGTGAGATCTACGCTTGGCATCTGTTGTTTGGAAAGTGTCAAAACACGATGGCAAATTGGCAATAACATGACGTTTGATGACATTTTCATGTTTGCAGAATATATAGCAAACCTTAGAATTCGAGTGTAAGCACAAATTGCAATTGCAGTTTCCACGGCAACAGGGGCATAACTCGGCTATGTCTTCTTCTGATAATTGAGGATACCTGTCAAGAGATAGAGAATCCATTGATGATAAAATCAATATCATGTGATATTAGGAGTTAGGACCAACTAGAACTTTAACCCGTGTCGCGCGCTGCGGCGGCAACGTCGCGTTTGTGACTTCGTTTCACGTGTAACAATGATGACATTAACGTGTAGTGCGCGCACATGACATTACACATTTTTTACTTTGTTACACACGTTACGTTCATGACATTAACGTCATTAGACATAGATAAAAAAAGTATGTCTCAGACGTTGTGGTATAAAGTTGTAAAAGTAATTTAGATAGTGGTGTAAAGTCGTAAAAGTAATTTAGACAATAACGTAGTTAGGCATAGATTAAAAAAAGTGTAATAACGTGCACACGTTGCGGTGTAAAGTCGTAAAAGCAATTTAAACAAAAGCAGGTGTAAAGTTATTAAGTAGAAAAGGTAGGAGGGTCAAAGTTGTCAATTACCAAAAGTTAGAAGTGAATGTGTAGCTTACTTAAAGATGAGGGTTAATAGTGGTTCATGTCTGAAATTTGAGGGTGTGATCATGCCAAAAGTTTGAAGGTGTGAAGTGAAAAAACTTGAAAGTGTAGCGGTGTATTGGTCGGTGGCAAAGGTGAGGGTGTGAAGTGAAAAAACTTGAAAGTGTAGGGGTGTATTGGTCACCGACCTTTCAATTTAAGATACGCTAAATAAAATATGGAAACAGTAACACGTTGAAAGAAGAGATGTTAGTAGAGGAGTTACCATTGTCTGATGCACTGGATACAATATACTATTTTATCACATTTGATGCAGGGAACAACGATCTTTCTATCATTCCTCTTACACTGATGACACTTCAAATGCTCATTTCCATTTTTCTGATCCTGGTAGATCACAGCGTGAATATAACGGAAAAACAACCAAACATGCATATTAAGAGAATCACAGAGAGAATCTATACCTTAACATTGTTACTAGTACTTACCGTGCCACCTGATGAAGCAGAACTGCACTCGCCTGTCTCTTTGTTTCTTCTTTTCATTATCGCCTCATTTGAACTACTGCTTCTACTAGGATCGGATTTCACAAAAGACGTTTGTTTTCTCTCCTCTATGAAGTCGACATCCTTTTCAATTTTCCCGCCTTTTATACTTCCGTTTGTCTTAACGTCATTCAGCTCCATTGTCAAGAATGTATTTCCATCTTCATCGGCATCATCATCTTCTTCATCTTCAGTACCATACTCTTCATCATCTTTCCAGTCGCCATAGAACATACCGTCTTTAACAAGTTTGTTTCCACTAGAAACGGAACGACGGCTTCTTGATATCCGTACATCATGTGGGCTACTGTCTGTGAGTTCTTCCTCCAGGTTATCTTCCTGATTGTCGGTTGTTGCACATTGTTTTTTGTTTGAAGATTCTTTCTTGTTTGAAGTTCTGAAATCTTTACGATTCTTTCTTTTATACTTTGAAGTCTTTGATCTTCTCGATGGATATGGAGTGAAGTCACAGTCATCATCTTCTTCTTCCTCATTATAATCCTCATCGGAGCCAGATCCACTAGTATCATTTTCAACTTTCGCAAGCGTTTTCTCACTTAACAAGACGTTTGATTTCTTACATAGTTCTTCCTCCAGGTTATCTTCCTGATTGTCGGTTGTTGCACATTGTTTTTTGTTTGAAGATTCTTTCTTGTTTGAAGTTCTGAAATCTTTACGATTCTTTCTTTTATACTGTAAAGCCTTTGATCTTCTCGATGGATATGGAGTGAAGTCGCAGTCATCATCTTCTTCTTCCTCATTATAATCCTCATCGGAGCCAGATCCACTAGCATCATTTTCAACTTTCGCAAGCGTTTTCTCACTTAACGAGACGTTTGATTTCTTACATAAACCGTTGATTCCACGCGTTTTCACTGTGGTGGCTAACTTTTTTGTTTTGAACGTTAACGTGCCCTTCCTGATTGCTATTTCTTCTTCAGATTCGCCAAAAAACATTTCTTTCCGGCTAGAAGTTCTCGTGCGTTTCATTGAAGACCCGTTGTCATCGTCTTTTTGAGAATTCATAAGCTTGTGAACCTTTCTCTTTCTTTCAACTGTAACATATCTACTCATATGATTTTCCTTTGGCAATACGACCTCCATCGTCACTACTGACACGCAAAACGGAGATATATATTTAGAAAAACAGGAGACAATATACTATATAGCACCGGTTTGTCCAATATATGGATGAAAAAAAATTCATAATTTTCCTAAGGTGCAAAGTTGGATATCAGGTCATGTAGCATATTTCGTTTTATTTATAACTGAACTCGATTAAACTAAACCAAAAGAATGTCGTGACTTTGCTACAATCTGCAAGAAAACCTGTGGGGTTTAATAACAACCGCACCTTAATAAAATAAAATAAAAAAAAAAACTGCATCTTAATCCGAATAAAGCTGAACACTTGCAGACACCTAGTGGTTATGAGCTGGTAGAGTGAGTTACCAAATTGGACGTCACTGGTAACTAAATTACTTCAACATCATAGCTTAATAAAAAACAAAACTTTTCATCACCAATAGAGCAAATGATACTGTTTCTAGCGCAAAAGAGCCATGATTGGTTATCTCATATAGATATGATCATTATAAACAAGACTCAATATGTCAAGTTACTTTCGGACAACAGTGGTAAGCCCCTGAATCTTAAAGGCCACCTCACTTACTTGATCCCATTGGCTCGTAGGGTATTTGCAGGTCCCATGAGTTTACTATAACAGATTCTCATGGTTACCAAAAAAAAAGTTACTTTCTAATCCACATTACATAAATCATAAACCTATTAAAAAAATCCACAATTGACTTACTTTAACCAAAGATTAAACAAAAATATCCCTTTCAAATACTAATCAAAACAAATCAACCACAAACAACACACTTTAATACTTTATACCTACAACATAATAGTTGACTCTGGTCAACTTCAGAAGTCAACAATTCAACAATCCCCAATGCAACACACAATCTCACAAACTACACATATACCAACCATAATTCACCTTTCACACACAATCTCACAAACTATGTGAGAACACGACAAAATTCAGTCGGTATCGGTTTGTTTTGTTACCGGTACCGGCAAACTCTATACTAAATAAAATAATATTCTAATATGACAAAAACAATATCTACCATAACCACTTAATGGCCACCTGCCCGGCGGACCAGCACAAGCTGTATTTGCGGGTCCCATTACTTTACCATAACAGATTCTCACGGTTAAAAAAAAGTTACTTTCCAATCCATATCAAATTTTTTTTTTTGAACGGCAAAGTATCATACATTTTTTGGGTGAGGGATACCTTACACCCCCCCATTCCGGGGTGGCCCGTAGCCCCACTCCGGCCAGACGTGAGTGTCTGAACAGTGCCCCAGCTGGCATCAGAGCGTTGCCGGCGTTCACCCGGAAACCCCACAGGTACCTTGCCCTCAAGAGAGCGTGACGAGTTGATAGCACACCAGCGAACTGGGAGTCGAACTCGGGTACCATGGGTAAAACCGGGGCTGCCTCACTTTGATGGGAACGGGGATCGAACCGGCGCCTCTTACAAGGAAACCAGCCTACCCACCGCTCCACCAAAGATCATTGACAATCCATATCAAATAAATCATAAACTTATTTTTTTTAAATCCATAATTGACTTTTTTTTTAACGGAAAATTTCTTTACTTCTATCGTCTGCAGGACTTGAACCCAAGACCTCTCCCCCAAGGTGTTTAAAGGCATTGCCTTTGCCAATAGACCGCCACCCCCATTGGCAAATCCATAATTGACCTAACTTAACCTAAAATTAAACAAAAATACCCCTTTCGAACACTAATTAAACATACATATCCCTTTCAAATATCAAATTAAACAAATCAACCACAAACAACACAATAGTTGACTCAGGTCAACTTCATAAGTCAACAAATCAACAATTCCCAATACAACGCACACTCTCACAATCTATACATACACAAACCCTAATTCACCTCTCTCACACAATCTCACAAACTATACATTCAATCATCCAATAAATCAATCAATCAATCACAAATTCTTCATCTGCATGCATCGTATAGCTGAATCTAATCATCTATTATCCAAAATCACTCGCATTTACGTACAATCGATATATATATATACACATCAAACAAAAACCTAATTTTAGATGAGTGAAATTAAATCGATAAGTACGAGAATTACTCACCGAATTCATGCAATCCGGTGTGTTTGATCGGGTAAAATCATGAGATTTGATAGCGTGAATCGAAGAAAGTGTAAAACGATCGGATGATTTGATGAAGGATGATCTGATGAATTGTAGGTGGAATTAGGTTAAGAGTGAAAGAGGAATTGTAGAGAACATGATTCTTTGATCGCAATCTGTGTATTTATTGAGATGGAGAGAGAGGGATAAAACAGGAAGGATACCATAATATTTTCTAATTTAAGGCTATATAAATAAAACTTATTTTATTCTCACACCCTAAATTCTTATTTTCACATCGTAAAATTTTACGTAAGTTGGTTGAGTTATGAGCATTCACATTCTATCCATCAAAATATGTGAGGGGGAGTTTTTATATTATAAAGGGTATAAAAAGTGGTTGTGAGTGGAGGAGAGAGAAAATGTTACTGTTCATCTGTATATTTGGGGGGACACTGTTCACCCAGTATAATTTTTTTAATATATATTGAAAGTGGTTGTGAGTGAAGGAGAGAGAAAAATGTGATGATAATATTATTTAATTGAAAAGGAGAGAGAAAAATTATTTGTTTTTAGTGGAAATATATTGATATAGGAGTTGTTTTTTAGTGGAATGTATGTATAATTTGATGGTTTGGATGTGAATGCTCTAATACAAGGGAGTTTAAAAATACAACAGTCCGTACCCAGTAAATCCCCAAATAGCAAGCTAATGATAGGGTTTAGAAAGGGTGAGATTTAAGCAAACCTCATTGAAAGGCCTCCAAATTTATTGTAGGTTTTTTCTATACTAGGCCCATTTTTTATTTTATACTAAACAACCCATAACATAAAGCTTTTATGTTAAAAGAATAAAGGCCTTTTTTTTCAATTTTATGTTAAGGAATAAAGGCCCATTGTAGTTCACGAACACGCAGATGAAGAAAAGAATGAATAAGGCGGCTGGGTTGGAACTCACGCTGTCTCCCTCACATGAATCGTTGCACGGCAATGACGACAGGAGCCTGAATCGTCGATTGAGTATTGAACAGGTTACAGGTAAGTAATTAACGGCTATTTTTTTTTTCTTTTTAACATATATATATCTTCTTCTCGATTGAGTATTGTCAGTCCTCAAACAAACCCTCAGTTCCTGAATCGTCGATTGAGTCTTGATATACAATTAGTTTTGATATACCCTCAGGGCCTCAGTTCTCGATTTGATATACCCTGCCTCAGTTCTCGATTTGATATACCCTGCCTAAGTTCTTGATTTGATATACAATTAGTTTAAAGTTTTGATATACCCTCGCACGTGGATTTGATATTGTGGCAAAAGCTTTATTGTCGATTTGATATTTAATTGTGGCAGACGTGGATTCTCCGTTCTCGGAACTCAGTGGCACTTAGAGTCTCAAATTCTCGAAAACTCAGTGGCACAGGTTAGATATCTGATATTTTTCTGAATCAAGTTGTTGTTTAGGGAATTAGGGCTTATTCTTCTTTCATAATTTACGATTTTTCTGAATCAAGTTGTTGTTTAGGGAAATAGGTCTCATTATCCATCTCTTAAATAGATTTATATTTTAGCAATGTCAAATCGAATCAGAACTTTTGAATCCGGCCATTCAAAAAGGCAAAAAAAAACGTAAACAAGAAGCTTTAATTGAATCACAAAAGGGAGCACTTCTAAAATTTTGTACACCTACAACAAGTCAGCCTACAAATGATGATACAACTACAAATAATGAACCTATAAATGATAGTGATACACCTACAAATGATACACCTACAAATAATGAACCTACAAATGATACACCTACAAATAATGAACCAACAAACGACGATACACCTACAAATGATGAATTTAAAACCGATCAAATACCTATAAATTTTGTTGATCCAAGTCAGTGGAATAATATTAGTATTGATCTAGAGATATACTCATAGAAAAAGGTCCGATTAAAATTCATGATTACAATTTTCCACAAGATGAACACTCAAGAAGCTTTAGTACGTCTCACTATATGCGAACATTACCAAATGGAGAAACGTTAGAAATAAAATGATTGATTTATTGTATAGATTTAGATAAAGCATTTTGTTTTTGTTGTAAATTGTTTAACGTAATCAATGTACAGGCAGCTTAGCTAAAAAAGGTAATAATGATTGGAAAAATATTAGTAGTAACTTAAAAGAACATGAAAAAAGTAAGGACATATTAACAATATGAGAACATGGATGGAATTAGATATAAGATTGGCGAAAAATAAGACAATTGATAAACAAGCTCAAGATCAAACAAATAAAGAAAAAGAACATTGGAGAAACGTGCTAAAAAGAATTATTTCCCTTGTTAAAGGTCTTGGTAAAAATAATATAGCATTTCGTGGGACAAATGAACAACTGTATGAAGAAAACAATGGTTTATTTTTAGCCGGTATTGAGATGATTGCAGAATTTGATCCGATAATGCAAGAACATGTTAGACGCATACAAAATAAAGAAATTCTTAGCCATTACCATGGACCCAAAATGCAAAATGAACTAAGGGTCTGTTTGGTATGGGGTAATGGAATGAACGAGGGAATGGAATGGACGAGGTAATGGAATGGATGAGGGAATGCAATGGATCATTACCATTCCATGTCTTGTTTGGTTACCATGTGTGAATGGAATGAATTATTATTGTGTATTGTTTGGTAGGCAATAAAACGAAGTGATGGTGGTCGGTGGTAGTGATTATGGGTGGTTATAAGTGGCAGTGGTGGGTGGCGACGGCGATGGGTGGTGGCGGCGACGACGAGTGGCAGTGCGGCGACGACGTAAGGGGGGTGGCGGTGGCGACGATGCTTGGTGGCGGCCTGAGGTGGCACTGGGTGGCGGCGCCGACGGTGGTGGTTTGTGGTGGCGGTGACGTCGATGATGGTGGTGGTGGTGGCGGCGAGTGGCGTTGGCGGCGGTGGTGGTTGGTGCGACGGTGGGTGGCAACGGTGGCGGGTGGGTGGCGGCGGCTGTCGGGGGTGGCGACAGAGGGGGGTTGCGGGTGGCGTCGTTTGTGGGTGATGATGGTGGTGGTGGTGGTGGCGAAGGTGGTGGGTTGTGGTGTTGTTGATGAATGATGTAAGAGAGGATGGAATGAAAAAAAAACATGGGGGTGGATGGAATGATTTTGAGGGAATGGAATGACTTATGAAATGGGTGATTCCATTCCATTGATCAACCAAACACTCTTTTCTTCATTCCCTCGTAATAATCCATTTCATTCCGGCTCTCATTCTTGCATACTAAACACTACCTAATAGATTTATTATCAAATGAGGTCAAAACTAAAAGTATTAAAAAAGTTAAAGAAGTTAAATATTTTTCAATTATTCTTGATTGCACTCCTGATACAAGCCACAAGGAACAAATGTCCATTGTCTTACGATGTTTAGATATTTCTCCAGCTTCAATAGAAGTTAAAGAATATTTTCTAGAATTTTTTATAGTGAATGATACAACCGGTAAAGGTCTTTTTGATTCTATTATTGAAGAACTTGATAGAATAGGACTCAATGTAGATGACATTAGAGGACAAGGTTGTGATAACGGATCAAATATGAAAGGAAAAAATAAAGGAGTACAAAACGCTGTTACAAGTTGATCCTAGATCCTTTTATGCTCCATGTGGTTGTCATAGTTTAAATTTAGTAATTTCTGACATGGTTATCTCTTGTAAAAAAGCTGAGGATTTTTTTGGAACAATACAACGTATTTATTCTATATTTGCATCATCCACTAAACGATGGAAAATTTTACAAGATAATATACCATATTTGTGACAACTGTGCTCTCTAATCGATGTACAATGTAAAACAATGTTAATTATCAATAAAACAATGTGTTTTGATGTTATTATATGTGTAATTGTGTTTGATGATTTTACGATTCGATTCCGATTTCAAGCTTTAAATCGCTTTCTGGAAAGTTATACGCAAACTGGTGCGTAAACGCAGTCAGTTTAACTCGAAAAACACTCCGGAATAGTGACATAGGCTTAACATACCTTAAATAACCTCCACATAACTTAGAAATAAGTTTTGGATAGGTTGGTGTGTTGAAAACAAGTCTATTCGATCGCAGGGACTATTTGTGTCAAACTGCGAAACTATACCGAATTGTATGGTGTCGAACAGTCTGGAACTTGATCATAGGCTAAACATACCATAAATAACCTAAACATAGCTTAGAAATAAGCTTTGAGAGGTTCGGTATGCGAAAACATGCTTATTTGATCTTACAGGGACTAAAAGTGTCAAAAACGACGTAAGTTTGCATTTTCGCGCATATCTTATGTTCTGACCACATCTGGACATCCAAAATTTTTGTACACACTAAAATATTTTTATTTTAGTGATCGGCATGCAAAAATACCATTCGTCGCTTAATTTGGATCGTTTTCGCGTCCGTTTGAGTTCCGTCGTAATTAACCGAACAACGCGATCGTACGACCAAACGAGCCGACATCCGAGATTTTTTTGAACATATTTTAAGTTCCCTATACTTTAACTTCATTTTAGAGCCTTGAAATGAGATTAACGGGGCTTAAACGTGTCAAAAATGAGCCGAAATGCAAGTTTTACAAGTTCAGGGGCTAAAACTGTCAATCTGCCAAAGTGGCCCAGGCGGCCTGCGTAAGCCTGGCCATATCCTTACGCGGCCCGTGTCAGTGTCACAGATCAGAAACATTGAATCTGGTCATTTAGCTCGAATTTGATGGTTTTGATCTCTAGTTTTCAATGCTATGGGCTGGTTTGTGTGGAGAACAAGTCCCCCAATCAGTCTTTAACATTTGTATGGCCAAGATCATTCCCTCTTCTCCAAGAAATGATCCTAACGGTTTGCGAAAAAACTATATAAGGCCATGCCATTCATTGTTTCATTTGCTCATTCTCTCATTCTCTTCTCTACAGTCTGAATTGGGAGCTTCTCAAGTGATTTGGAACTTCCTCTTTGGTTTTCTTGTCTTCTTTCTTCAAGCTTTGGACCATTGTTAGTATTCTTTCATGCTTAGTCTTTATGTTTAAGCAGAAAGTCAAACAGTTTGGCCAACAGTTTGACTTTCGGTTTTGACCATCAATTGGTCAAGTCAAAGTTCAATTAAACTTTGTAACGTGATTGTAATCACGATGGTTATAATCCTTAGCGATTATACCTACTGCTTACCACGTTAACTAGGCGTAGTGACGAGTCAAAGTTTCGGTCAAGATGCGTTTTAGCACGCATTTTGCAACGGAACTATTTTCGGGTATCAAAACCCATTGTTTTGATACCAAATCAGTTTTCTAAGTAGGTTAAACATGTTTTGACATGTTTAACTCGTCACTATTAGTTTAGTGCTTGTTTAAGGTCATAAGTTAAGCGGTCTAAACAACCGCTTAGACTTTCGAACTCGACCCGTTTGGTCGATCATTAGGATCTGACCAAGCATGTTTAGTGACCATAGTTGCTTAGGGAATAACCTTCCGAGGTTATACCTTATGGTCACCTAGTTTAAGTAGTTGTATGATTGGTAGATTATATGCCTTAGGTAAATGACCAAAATGCCCTTTTCATGCATAATTGGATTTTAATCATATGTAACCTAAACATTTGTCACTTAACTGATTATGCAACTTAATTAAACGTGTTTAGGCATATAATACTTGTCATAGGACTAGTTAGACGTCTCGAACGCGCTTTTGCGCGCACGACGCTTTAAAGTAGCGTAAGCTACCTTAATGGGTCGTAACGGGCCGAAAGCACTTAGGTTAGGTTCCGATTTAGAATGTAGGCCTTGTTAAACCATATCACATGAGTTCCAACACTCATTTGGTTTACAAGACCTCATTTTGTCCGATCTTCCGATTTAGGTGTCGATTTATTTACTAGTGATCCGATTACTAGGTACTACTTGAATTTCCTTGGTTTGTCTGAGCTTCGCTAAGTTCTTTAGATCAAGGATACCCTTCTATTCAATGTGAGTACATAGTTCCCATATTTTACTATTTTCAATTGTTTTGGGGTGATTCATATGTATCAAAACGATTTTTGATAATTTAACGATGGTTTCAAAAACGATTAAGATGGTTTATATTAAACTAATACCGATTTCGATAAAGTGAACGATCTTGTTGGTTGTAGTTACATAACGAATGACATTCATTAGCATTGATCAAGCCGACTAGTATTAGGTTATGGTACCATAGGATCTGACAAATCCCGTTATCAGACTACACCCATGGTTATGTGTGGGGGTTATGT
The DNA here is from genome assembly GCA_030545235.1 of Helianthus tuberosus. Lineage (NCBI taxonomy): Eukaryota > Viridiplantae > Streptophyta > Magnoliopsida > Asterales > Asteraceae > Helianthus > Helianthus tuberosus. Next base: position 129,683,842 of record CM060412.1, on the reverse strand, counting down.
AGGTAACGACCGAATCTGATGATTGTTAACTTACCCTTTGGTGGTTAGGCGAGATAGTCGAGTCACGAAGGTTTGAATGTTATTAGCGAGACAATCATAAGTAGTTTCACAATTAAAACGAATACGATTTTGGGACGAGTTAAAACGATTTGGAACGACTTAAATGAGATAAAACGATTTGAACAAACGATTGGTTGGGTTGTGATTAGGTAATGGAATGGATGTAACATGATAGAAGCATGGTAGATACGCCACTGGTACATCTTATATATAAGTGCTTTTATCATATTACATTTCATGTCATTATTTAGTTCACTTGGGAAACGATTTGAAACGATGTCACACAACGAGGTTTTCGAAATAATATAAACCATACGAGTTTTATTAACGAGTTTTAACGAGATGTTTTACGAATTGCTTTACTAAAACAAAAGTCTTTGAGTTAGGAATCATGGCTACGAGATTTTATAAATTATAACCATCTTGATTTGAGTTGGTTAATCATGTTGCAATATTATATACTTTTCAAAACAAGGTTTTCGAGGTATTGCAATATATACATAAACGAGCCATAATTCCGATACTCTCACAAAACCTATGTGCTCGCTAGCATTTCTTTGCTGACTTTGTTTTTACATATGTTTCAGGTGATGTTGCGTGATGATTGCTAGGGAGCATGTTCACTTAGGATTTGGACGTGGCCTTAGTGACATAAAAACGATTGTAGACGATGTTTAAATTGTTTGTTTGGTTTTAAGACAATGTAAATTACTTAATGAATCAATAAAACGAAACTTTTAATTACCATGGTTGTTGAAACGATGATTCTGTTACAACACTCCCCGACGTTTCCGCCACGGTTTGTTGTTTTAACGTGGTCGGGGTGTGACAGAAGAGTTGGTATCAGAGCCAATGGTTATAGGGAATTAGGTTATTAGTAATGCTTTGACCTAGACTATAACTTTCTAGGACCCTAACGCGAGTTATCTTGCGTTTAGATTTTAAAACAATACCGTCACCTATCCTTAGGTGATAACCACAACGAGAACACAATAACAAATCCGCTTCGAAAATTAATCATCTATCCTTGGATGATTGATTACTAGGTTTTGAACCCCTTGTTATAAGGTTTTGAACCCTTCCAGTTTGATTCATTTTTGGCTTTATGCCCTCTGAATTTTCAAAATCTCGTCAAAGTTTGGGTCTAAATAATGTGAACACGTGCAAACTGGAAGAGTGAATGCCTGTACCCTGAGTTTTCTGTCTAAGGCTAGAGTGTTCGTACAAATCCGCAGTATCGGACCAGTCACTCTTACCTGGGAACTCTTGGGGTGAGTGTTCACTTATAGGCGAGCATGTCTTCAGCAATACATTATTATGACCTATTTACTTTGATTAGTCACCGCGTGTCGTTTGTTTGTTCGAGGCAACGAACAAATGATCGCACTCCTTGTGTTTTGTCGATGTTTTCAATACCTCTCTTGTTTTTCCAATTGTCGACCTCACTCGTTTCTCATGTTTCCTTGTTAGACAATGCCTCCTCGACGCGAAGCTCGAATTTTTACTGCTGAAGAAGTCGCAGCCCTTGTCTCTCAGAAAATGGCTGCTGTACTTCCAGGCGTTGTGACCCAAATCCACGAGTTATACAACAACAATAATAACAACAATAATGCTCAGTGTAATTTCAAGAATTTCAATTCTGCGAAGCCACTTAAGTTTTCTGGGTCACAAGGAGCAACTGCACTCCTGTAGTGGTTCGAGAGTATCGAGAGCACATTCAGACATGTGCAGTGTCCAAATGCGCGTAAAGTTGAATTTGCTTCAAGCGTGTTTGAGAAGCGAGCTCTTACATGGTGGAACGGAGTGATGCGTGATAGGGGTGCCGAAGTGGCATTAGCACAAACTTGGGAAGAGCTCCGAGCTCTCATGATGAGAGAGTTCTATCCCCGTCACGAGATTCGAGCTTTGGAACGAGAGTTTGATGATTTGAAACAAGATGGGGGAGAACACCGTGCTTATACGGATCGATTCGAGGAGCTTAGTTTGTTGTGCCCCACTATGGTTACCCCACTGGAGAAAGCAATCGAGAGGTATATCGATGGTTTACCCGATTCCATTCAGGATATTGTGACCGGTGTTAATCCTACTACCGTTCGTCACGCGATCGAGTTTTAGGCTACCCTGACTGAGTCCCAAGTCAGGAAGGGTAAACTCACCCGCAAGGGTGATAAAAAGAAGTCGACCGATTCTGACAAGGGTAAGGGAAAGGGTAAGAAGCAGGGTGAGTCTTCTAAAAAGTCGAGGAAGCGCAAGGCTTCCCAGAACTTTGCAGTTACTGCTCAGAACCCACCGACTCAACCTCCTGCAAAGAAAGCATATGCTGGTACCGCACCTCATTGTGCCCGATGAAACGGTCACCATGTTGCCCAGCAGGCCTGTAAACAGTGTACTACGTGTGGTAGACTTGGGCATCTGGCCAATATTTGTCGTATGGGTCAGAATCAGGCTGCCCAGGTTCCAGCTCAAGTTCAAGGGAATGCTGCGAGATTCCCACCTGGTTCGTGTTTTAATTGCAGAGAAATGGGTCATTTCCGCAACAACTGGCCGAGATTAGTAAATGCGAATCCGAATGGTAACGCGACCGCGAATGTGAATCCCGCTCGTGGATGAGCATTCAATCAGAACGCGAACGAGGCGAGGGCGGACAACGAGGTTGTTAACGGTACGTTCCTTGTTAACAATCAACTTGCATCTGTTCTTTTCGATTCTGGTGCCGATAGGAGTTTTGTTTCGTTATCCTTTGAGCCTTTACTTGCGATACCTAGAACTAAACTGAGGAAACCCTTATCCGTTGAAGTTGCTACTGGTAAACCTCTTGTTCTTAATTCTGTTCTTCGTGGTTGTCAATTGAACCTCGATAACCATCTTTTTCCCATTGACCTCATACCAATGCAACTTGGGAGTTTCGACATTATCGTGGGGATGGATTGGTTAACCAAACATCATGCTGAGGTGGTTTGTTTTGATAAGATCATTCGTATTCCTCTTGCGTCTGGCGATGTTCTGGAAGTTCGTGGCGAGAAACCATCTGGTGGGTTGAAACTCATGTCGTGTACGAAAGCCCAAAGTTACTTACGAAAAGGATCTGTTGCTTTTCTGGCACATGTCACTGAGGAGAAAGGCAAGAGCAAGAGTATTTAGGATATTCCGATTGTTCAGGATTATCCAGAGGTGTTTCCTGATGAACTGTCTGGTTTGCCTCCAGTTCGTCAAGTCGAGTTTCATATTGACCTTGTACCCAATACTAACCCGATTACGAAGGCACCTTATCGTCTTGCACCGTCCGAGATGCAAGAGTTATCGAACCAGCTTCAAGAGTTATCTGATAAAGGATTCATCCGACCGAGTTATTCGCCTTGGGGTGCTCCTGTCCTCTTTGTGAAAAAGAAATATGGATCTTTTCGAATATGTATCGATTATCATGAGCTTAAGAAGCTTACCATAAAGAATCGATATCCCCTACCTCGAATTGATGATCTCTTTGATCAGCTGCAAGGTGCTACCTGTTTTTCCAAGATCGACCTGCGTTCTGGGTATCATCAGCTTCGTGTATTCGAAGAAGATATTCCCAAAACTGCTTTCCGAACGAGATATGGGCACTACGAGTTTATTGTCATGCCTTTTGGTTTGACAAATGCCCCAGCTATTTTCATGGACTTAATGAATAGGGTCTGTAAACCTTATTTAGACAAGTTCATCATTGTGTTTATCGACAATATTCTCATTTATTCGAAGTCTCGAGCCGATCACGAGCAACACCTTCGTTTGACATTGGAACTCCTGAAGAAGGAACAACTTTTGGCTAAATTCTCTAAGTGTGAATTTTGGCTTAAAGAAGTTCAGTTTTTGGGACATATTGTCAATGAGCAAGGTATTCATGTGGATTCATCCAAGATTGTTGCAATCAAGGATTGGAATACACCAACAACACCTACAGAGATTCGATCTTTTCTTGGTCTTGCTGGATATTATCGTTTCATTTCAAACTTTTCTAAGATTGCGGTTCCACTCACTGCTTTGACTCAGAAGAATAAGCCTTTTGAGTGGGGACCCAAGCAAGAAGAAGCGTTCCAAACGCTGAAACAGAAGCTATGTGATGCTCCTGTTTTATCTTTGCCCGAGGGAAACGATGATTTCGTTGTCTACTGCGATGCGTCCAACTTAGGCCTTGTTTGTGTTCTTATGCAACGAGGCAAAGTTATAGCATATGCGTCTAGACAATTGAAAGTTCACGAGAAGAACTACACGACTCATGATCTTGAGTTAGGCGCTGTAGTTTTCGCTCTGAAAATCTGGAGACACTATCTTTATGGAACGAAATGTGTGGTTTTCATAGACCACAAAAGTCTCCAGCATATTCTTAATCAGAAGGAGCTGAACATGAGGCAACGACGTTAGGTTGAACTCTTAAACGACTACGATTGCGAAATTCGCTACCATCCTGGTAAGGCGAATGTCGTAGCCGATGCGCTTAGTCGAAAAGATCGAGTCAAGCTTCATTCTGTTCGAACTCTATCTGATCTTCAAACTCGTGTTCTTCAAGCTCAGCAATTTTGTGTTTCACAAAATTTGATGGGTAAGGAGTTACCACGTCAACTTGAGCTTAAGCTCGAAGCGAAGGACGATGGTTTGCTCTACTTCAAGGATCGTTTGTGGATTCCGAAACAAGACGATCTTCGCACATTAGTGATGGACGAATCTCATAAGTCTTGATATTATATCCATCCTGGTGCTGATAAAATGTACAAGGATCTTCGTACTCAGTACTGGTGGCATGGTATGAAGAAAGATGTTGCCTTGTATGTGTCAAAATGCCTAACTTGTCTCAAAGTCAAGGCTGAATATCAACGACCTTCTGGTTTGCTTGTACAACCAGAGATACCGGTTTGGAAGTGGGAGAACATTGCGATGGATCTCATCACTAAATTACCACGTACATCAAAAGGTCACGATGCTATATGGGTTGTTATCGATCGATTAACGAAGTCAGCTCATTTTATTCCGATTCGCGAGGATCTTGTAGGATCGTGTACGGACCCGAAAAGAGTCGATCAGAGGCGTTCTACACAATATGAAAGGCGGAAACAGACATATTACGTGTGATTCAGCAAGATATTCACTTTAATACTCTTTCTGATTAATCTGAAAAAGTTTTACAGTAAGACAAGACTTCGGCAGCACTTCGGCTCCGGAAACACACATACATCAATATCTCAAACGGAATCAGGACCTCACTATATATAGGCATTGTAATTTCGCTTGAACATGACTCAAGCGGAATTACCTTTCATGTGAAATAGCTAGTTCAAATGAGATTATCATTTCAAGCGGAATTATCATAGTGATTCCGTTTGAAATGTCATTTTCACTTCAAACAAAATTACACTTGCTAATTTCGTTTGAAACTACCTGTTAACCTATTTTCTCATTTTCCGTGCCCTGATTTATCTATACATATACAAGACTCGATACAAGACGAAGTCGACAGACGTATGCACTAACAGACTCCCCCTCGGATGTTGACGAGTCTTAAGAGTCGAGTCTTCAACGTCTTCAGTCTTTATCAGTCTGATCGCTCTCTGCAGTATCTTGACAATGTAAGCATCCTCAAACTTTATCTTTTTCTCCCAGAATCTCAATCTGACTCTATCTTCCTTTTATCAGATTTCATAGGATCAGAATCGTGTCCTGGCTCTATATTCAAACTCAGAATCCAGGCTATCCTGCACATTCTCTACCTCACAATAAATTTCACAAATTTAACATTTGACAAATTTAAAATTACAAACTCCCCCTCAAATTTAACCAGAAAAAATTTTTCAATGATAATTTCTGATGAACCACTTATATGAAAAACATTTTTCTTTTAAAATCTTTTCTTGTTTCAAACTAACTCCCCTCACTGATTGTCATCATGTTTAGCACTTGGAATTTTGAAAATCAGCTCTCCAACATCAGTTGTCGAAAATATTTTTGAATTTTTTTTTCAAAATTTTATGCTAAAACACACTAAAAATCTTTTTGGATTTTTGAATTAAAATGAAATGCAGTAAAGAAATATTTACAAACAATATTTTTGTGAGTTTGTGTAAGAAGATCATATCAGTTTTTGACAAGTCACAAGTACCATTGAGCTTAGTTACACATTAATAATTAAACAATTCACTTAGATTGCCGATATACTGATCCATTTAAATTTTCACACAAATTTCAACTGATTCAGGATATGAATTAGTTATATTAAGAACTTAAACTCATTCATGTGTCCCACCTCTTGAATATACTCCCGTATCCAGATCTCAATATTCAGTCTTACAGGTGAATATACCACAGATGATATCTGTAAGGGGTTAGATGCGAAGAACCGTGAGAGCTCAGGTCAGAACTTCCGTTCAGCAGAGAGATGACGGTTTCGAATTTTGGTGGGTCCCCTTTAGAGGATCTTTTTTACAACAGCACATGATTTTCATTTTTCAATGTTTCATCATTTTTTATGCTGAGGGCAGGCTTTTATTTCAAGCAAGCGTAAAGTATTCTCCGGGGACTAGGCCATTGCTTCCGCAAAATCAGAAGTCCTGGGATAATACCCCAGATATCACTGAGCATAAAGACCTAGTATCTCAGAAAGAGGGACCTTTCAAATGAAATTTCAGGGGTTACCTACATATCCAAGTAGTGTTCCCCACGAAATAAGCAAGTTTGAATTTAAGTTTATATCCCGAAAAAGCTTACTAAATGTGTAAAAATTTATCGGCATATCATCAGTGAGACCGTTTAATGCTATTTAAACATTACATTTCTTTAGCATACTGTAACTGTCTACTGATGTACTATCATTTTCTCTTTTCGACACCAAACTCATTTTGAATTTTATCATGTTTTTTGTCTTTTTCAAATTTTCTAATGTTTTTGGATTTTCTGAAAAATCTTACTCCCCCTAAAATTCAAACACATTTAAAGAAAATTTGAAAACAAACTGTACAAGAAAATTGACAACTGATATCAAATCACTTCACTTCGCCATTCTCTTGGCATAAACAATCAGAACTTCCCCTTTCAACAAACTATTTTCTCATTATGATTTCAAAACACTTAAGTTTGTTTTAAACAAAATGATTTTTCCAGAAAATAAGTTTTGTTGATTTTACCACTTGTAGGTTAGGGGTAAGATCATCACTTTGTTTCTTTCCTCTTTTCAATGAAATGAACCCCATATATTCTTTAACCACTTGTAAGAAAGACAAATCAAGTACAATTTAATGTCCCTGATTAATCTTGAAAATTAAGTACCACTTGTAAGAAAAATGCCGATACATACTCCTCACTTACCAACCTGGGAGTTCCGGCATTGTCCACAATCCTGTAAAATTTAACAATTTTTAAGATTCATTAAAAAAAACTTTTTCAAGAATGATGCCGATTCCTGCTCCACGATTACAAACTTGGGAGCTCCGGCAAGTCATACTTCTCACTCGTGAAAAACTGCCATCCAAGCCTGACTAAACTTGGATGTTTCTTCTTCAACTTCACTTGGGTAATAAGTTGCTTTCTTGGTTACATAAAAGTCCTTTACCCCTTTGGCCTTTCCCTCGACCATTTTCTCAAAAATCTTTTTAACATTTCCATTAAATGCTTTCTCGACATCAAATTCTTTCTTCTCATAATAGAATTGATTCGAGATCTCGACCTTTCCAATTTATGATTTAAAATTTTCAGCCCTCAATGGTGGAAAGTTCTCATTATCCATTGGAGGAACTGAGTTTTCATCATTTTTAACAACATGTGGCTCCTCTGATTTTGTGGAATCAGATTCATCGCCAGATTTTACATCTGATTTCTTAACAATCCAAGCTTGGTTGTCATGATTTCCCCTTTTCTTGTAAAATCTTTTTGAACAATCACCAACTTCATATGTTGAATTTTTAAACACTTTAAATTTTTTAGTTGGTGGTTCGGTTTTATCAACAACTATTTCTTTGAGTTTTTCTGAGACTCCCTGTTTTGTGTTGGTTGATTTAGGACAGTTCCAAGCTACGTGACCAACTTCTTGACACCTGTAACAGGTTCTAGTCTCTTTTCTCTGAAGAGCTTCAGTTTTCTTCTTTTTAGCAAGAAATTCCTGATTTGACTGTCTCCAGAATGAGCTCTTCATTTCATCCTCGGTAGAAATACCTGATACAAATTTTGTATTTTTAGAAATTTTTTCATTTTTATAATTTTCTGGTGGAATAAAACCATGTCCTTTCTTTTTGAAATTACCGTTATGGTTTGGTTTCTTTCGATAACCTGAACCAGAACTGTAACCCATTTTCTTGTTTAATTTTTGTTTTATTCTTGAGGTGTAAGGTTTAGATTTTGTAGAAAAATTTTCATCTTTTATTTCAGAAATATTAATTTCTGTTAATTTGAAAACCTTTTTGATCATTTCAGTTTTCACACCTCTTATTGGAAATTCTTTATCAAAATATAATTTGTCAGAACCATTCAAAGTATATGCAACTTCAAATGTTTCGTCATTCAAATTAGATTTTGACAACAAAAATTCTTTACTATACACCCGTTTTCCCGACGACTTTGAACTCCTGACAGACGAACTCGAACTCCTGGACTCGGACATTGACTCGGACTCCTCATCCTTATCTAACACCTGATCGACCATCTTTTTTATTAACTCAGACTCATGATCTATGTCAGACGATGTGAATGTGATGTCAATATTGTCTGGTAATACATCGGTTATCTCGGACTCCAACTTTATATTGACTGCCTTTTTTACTTGTTCCTCATTCGGTTTTCTAGACGAATACCCTTCCCAAATTGGAGGTGGACACTTTTTATAACTGACACTTTGTTTCTTACCAGTATCCTTTTTCTTCGGCTTCTTGTCGTCAAACACTTCAAAACCTGCAACAGTTGGATAAATTCTGTCAATTAAGTAATCAGAACTTGAATAATTTTTCAGTAATCGTCTGATTCTTTCATTTTCATTTTTTTCAATTTCCAACTCCTGCTTCAACTTAGCACACTCTTCAATGTAGTAATTGATCTCTTTTTGTTTGGACATCATTGTCGCATTCATCATTGTCAAAGCATCTTCTCTTTCAGAGTTTGTTTTCTGCAAACTATTCACAGTTTTGTTCAATACATCGTACGACTCTTTCACATTCTTAACATCAAACAACAACTTCTCTTTCAACTTTTCAAGCTCACTAAACCTTTTATCTTTATCTTCACATTGTTTGCAAGGTTCCAAACATGTAAGACAAGGTTTTGTGACTTCAACAATCTTTTCAATCTCCACAATCTTCTCGACTTCAACTATCTTCTCAACAACCTTAACTTCTTCCATTTCTTTTGCAGCTTTTCTCTCTCTAAGTTTCTTCAATTTATCTGCAAAATAAAATTCAAAACTGTCAGAAGATAAATGAGTTTTTCCAATGTTTATCTGTTCAATTTTTTCATCATCATCACTAGTATCTGTTGAACTGTTTTAAGAAGAAACAGATTCTTCATCTTGACTTTTCTCTTCATCAGATAACACTGCTATCCATTCTTTCATCAATTCTGGCTTTTGAATAATTTGAGCAATGAAAGCTTTAAACTCCCTATTCTCATCCACAAACCTATCCCAGCTAAATCCTGGAGCCATTTTCTCATCGTCTTGATCAATGATACCATAATAAGCTTTCTTGTTTGCATATTCGATCATTTTCCCATGAGCAGTTTGTGAATCTTTTTGTTGATGCTGTTGATGAGCAACTTGTTGATATATGGCTTTCTGATAGTAATCATCCTTTCCAAATGGATTCTTTGCTCCACTCGCTTCCTGATTTTTGCATTCTCTTGTAAAATGACATTTCTCCCTGCATCGAAAACAAGTAACTTTAGATTTATCAAAACCTAAAGTAGAGACATGTGCATCTAAGAAATCATTTCTTCCTGTAATCATTTTGAATTTCCCAGCTCTCCTCAGAACACTTGCTAAGCACCACTTTATATCCATAAGCTCCAATTCCTCTGCATCAATTTGGTCATAATCTTCTTGGTTAACATAGGATTACCAATTCTTCCAGCAATCAATCCTTCATAAGATTCCAAAGCAGTAACCAATAATGCCATATGATTTTTAACAACTTCTTCAGAAAAATTCTGACCATTTTGAAGATGCAATGCAACATTGCACTGAATCATATTTCCATTACCAACATTTGAACTTTGAACACTTGGAGGATTGACATTTGAAAATCCACTAGTGTTGATTGAACTTTGACTGACTGATCCAGATGAATTTCCTGCACTAAAAGCAGTTTGGATCTTTGGACTTGCTTCAACAGTTTGAACATTTCCTTTGTAGTACAATTTGATGTCTTGTTGATTGCTCGAGCTGTTCATTATGGCAATCTTTTGCTGTTCAAGATCCTGTCCCTCAAGCTTTTCAATAAACTGTCCAATTGACAATCTACTAAACTCTCCTGTATTCTTTAAAATCATGAGAAATGTACCCCATTCTTTCTGAGGTAAAGCATCATCTAATTTCTCAACCCATTCTGCCGGAGTTTTAGTAATTTTCAACTGAGACATAGTACGCACAAGATGACAATATCTCTCAATGAGAGTCTTTGTAGATTCACCTGGCATACTTGTAAACAATTCAAATTCTTTCTTCAATAATGATTTTTTGCTATTGATCATTTCCGTACTTCCTTCGAATTTCTTCTCAAGTGCCTCCCATATTGAAAAAGCACTACCATCATGCTGAAGCAACACAAATATATCCTCTTTGACAGCTTGTTGTAGAAGACTAATCATCATTTTTTCTCCTTTATAACTATCTCTCTCTTTGTCTGAAAATTCTGAGATAATTTTATCAACATTCAAAGCAGTCTGTGGTCTAACATATTTTGTCTCAATGCTTTCCCAAGCTCTCAGATGGTTTGCCTGAACCCAATTCTCAAAACGATTTTTCCAACCATCGTACTCTTCAATTCCCATAAGTTTCAGGGGTTTTTGCAACGTTCCAATTTCATTTTCCGCGTTCATGTTTTGAGCAATGGCAACCGGAGTAATCGGTGTTGAAGCAAACGCGTTATAGAATTCCTCTTCCATGATTCCGAAACACGTTTATCAAAACAGTAACTTTCAAACGAAATTACTTTTCAAACGAGATAACAACTTCAAGCGAAATCACCCTCAAGCGAGATTACCAGTAAACACACTTCAAACGGAATTAAGTTTCAAACGGAATTACCCAATTGAAGCGAAATAACTGATTTCGTTTGAACTTTCAAACGGAATACCAACTTGAAACGGAATTACTAATTCCGTTTGAAACTTCAAGCGGAATTACGTTTTGAAACGGAATACCCTGATTTGAAGCGGAATTACCAAACGAAATTATGTTTTTTCAAATGGAATTATGGTACTTGTTCAAACGGAATTACCTGTTTGGTCCATTTTTGTCACTTTTACTTTGAATTTTGATCTGATTCTTTCAAGGGTTTGTTAAAACACAATTTCGCTTATGTTGTGAAAAAATCAGGCCATTTTAACCGTTAAAACTTGTTCAATTGAAAAAAAGAAGGTGTAAAAGTTAGAAAACAAGATGAAATCAAGCTGAAATCTGCAGAACTCCTCCTCCTGAGCTCTGATACCACATGTAGGATCGTGTACGGACCCGAAACGAGTCGATCAGAGGTGTTCTACACAATATGACAGGCGGAAACAGACATATTGTGTGTGATTCAGCAAGATATTCACTTTAATACTCTTTCTGATTAATCTGACAAAGTTTTACAGTAAGATAAGACTTCGGCAGCACTTCGGCTCCGGAAACACACATACATCAATATCTCAAACGGAATCAGGACCTCACTATATATAGGCAGTGTAATTTTGCTTGAACACGACTCAAGCGGAATTACCTTTCATGTGAAATAGCTAGTTCAAACGAGATTATCATTTCAAGCGGAATTATCATAGTGATTCCGTTTGAAATGTCATTTTCACTTCAAACAAAATTACACTTGCTAATTTCGTTTGAAACTGCCTGTTAACCTATTTTCTCGTTTTCTATGCCCTGATTTATCTATACATATACAAGACTCGATACAAGACGAAGTCGACAGGCGTATGCACTAACAGATCTATCTGCTGATAAACTTGCAAAGATTTATGTTGATGAGATTGTATCACGATATGGTGTTCCTTTGGATATCATATCCGATCGTGATGCTCGATTTTCATCTCATTTCTGGAAGACCATGCAATCTGCTATGGGAACCCAAATAAATCTAAGCACTGCTTATCATCCCCAAACAGATGGACAATCTGAGAGAACGATTCAAACTTTGGAGGATATGCTTAGAGCATGCGTGATTGACTTTGGTGGTAATTGGGATTCTCATCTGCCATTGATTGAGTTCTCTTACAACAATAGTTATCATGCTAGTATTAATATGGCACCATTCGAAGCTCTCTACGGTCGAAAATGTCGTTCACCTGTCTGTTGGAATGAGATCGGTGAAGCTCAGCTTACTGGACCTGAGCTCATTCTAGAAACAACAGACAAAATTAAGAGAATTCGCGATAATCTTGTGACAGCTAGATGCCGTCAAAAGAGTTATGCGGATTTACGACGCAAGCCCTTAGAATTTCAAGTCGGAGACCATGTCCTACTCAAGGTGTCACCTTGGAAGGGAGTGGTGAGATTTGGAAAGAAAGGAAAACTTGCACCACGATATGTTGGACCATTTAAGATTGTGGAAAGAATTGGGAAGGTTGCCTATCGACTAGAGCTACCTCCAGAGCTTGGAAATATTCATCCGACTTTTCACGTGTCCAATCTGCGAAAGTGTTTAGCTGACATTGATCTTCACATTCCACTCGACGAAATCCAAATCGATGAAACGATGCACTTTATCGAGAAACCTGTGGAGATAGTGAACCGTACATACAAACAGTTGAAGAACAAACGAATTCATTTGGTCAAGATTCGCTGGGAATCCAAATATGGCCCAGAGTTTACTTGGGAACGTGAGGACCAAATGAAGGCGAAATATCCGCAATTGTTCTCACAAGTTTCCTCTAGTTAAAATTTCGGGACGAAATTTTCTAAAGTAGGGGAGACTGTGACAACTATGCTCTCTAATCGATGTACAATGTAAAACAATGTTAATTATCAATAAAACAATGTGTTTTGATGTTATTATATGTGTAATTGTGTTTGATGATTTTACGATTCGATTCGATTCCGATTTCAAGCTTTAAATCGCTTTCTGGAAAGTTATACGTAAACTGGTGCATAAACGCAGTCAGTTTAACGCGACAAACACTCCGGAATAGTGACATAGGCTTAACATACCTTAAATAACCTCCACATAACTTAGAAATAAGTTTTGGATAGGTTGGTGTGTTGAAAACAAGTCTATTCGATCGCAGGGACTATTTGTGTCAAACTGCGAAACTATACCGAATTGTATGGTGTTGAACAGTCCGAAACTTGATCATAGGCTAAACATACCATAAATAACCTAAACATAGCTTAGAAATAAGCTTTGAGAGGTTCGGTATGCGAAAACATGCTTATTTGATCTTACAGGGACTAAAAGTGTCAAAAACGATGTAAGTTTGCATTTTCGCGCATATCTTACGTTCTGACCACAGCTGGACATCCAAAATTTTTGTACACACTAAAATATTTTTATTTTAGTGATCGGCATGCAAAAATACCATTCGTCGCTTAATTTGGATCGTTTTCGCGTCCGTTTGAGTTCCGTCGTAATTAACCGAACAACGCGATCGTACGACCAAACGAGCCGACATCCGAGATTTTTTTGAACATATTTTAAGTTCCCTATACTTTAACTTCATTTTAGAGCCTTGAAATGAGATTAACGGGGCTTAAACGTGTCAAAAATGAGCCGTAATGCAAGTTTTACAAGTTCAGGGGCTAAAACTGTCAATCTGCCAAAGTGGCCCAGGCGGCCCGCGTAAGCTAGCCATATCCTTACGTGGCCCGTGTCAGTGTCACAGATCAGAAACATTGAATCTGGTCATTTAGCTCGAATTTGATGGTTTTGATCTCTAGTTTTCAATGATATGGGCTGGTTTGTGTGGAGAACAAGTCCCCCAATCAGTCTTTAACATTTGTATGGCCAAGATCATTCCCTCTTCTCCAAGAAATGATCCTAACGGTTTGCGAAAAAACTATATAAGGCCATGCCATTCATTGTTTCATTTGCTCATTATCTCATTCTCTTCTCTACAATCTGAATTGGGAGCTTCTCAAGTGATTTGGAACTTCCTCTTTGGTTTTCTTGTCTTCTTTCTTCAATCTTTGGACCATTGTTAGTATTCTTTCATGCTTAGTCTTTACGTTTAAGCAGAAAGTCAAACAGTTTGGCCAACAGTTTGACTTTCGGTTTTGACCATCAATTGGTCAAGTCAAAGTTCAATTGAACTTTGTAACGTGATTGTAATCACGATGGTTATAATCCTTAGCGATTATACCTACTGATTACCACGTTAACTAGGCGTAGTGACGAGTCAAAGTTTCGGTCAAGATGCGTTTTAGCATGCATTTTGCACCGGAACTATTTTCGGGTATCAAAACCCATTGTTTTGATACCAAATCAGTTTTCTAAGTAGGTTAAACATGTTTTGACATGTTTAACTCGTCACTATTAGTTTAGTGCTTGTTTAAGGTGGTAAGTTAAGCGGTCTAAACAACCGCTTCGACTTTCGAACTCGACCCGTTTGGTCGATCATTAGGATCTGACCAAGCATGTTTAGTGACCATAGTTGCTTAGGGAATAACCTTCCGAGGTTATACCTTATGGTCACCTAGTTTAAGTAGTTGTATGATTGGTAGATTATATGCCTTAGGTAAATGACCAAAATGCCCTTTTCATGCATAATTGGATTTTAATCATATGTAACCTAAACATTTGTCACTTAACTGATTATGCAACTTAATTAAACGTGTTTAGGCATATAATACTTGTCATCGGACTAGTTAGACGTCTCGAACGCGCTTTTGCGCGCATGACGCGTTAAAGTAGTGTAAGCTACCTTAATGGGTCGTAACGGGTCGAAAGCACTTAGGTTAGGTTCTGATTTAGAATGTAGGCCTTGTTAAACCATATCACATGAGTTCCAACACTCATTTGGTTTACAAGACCTCATTCTGTCCGATCTTCCGATTTAGGTGTCGATTTATTTACTAGTGATCCGATTACTAGGTACTACTTGAATTTCCTTGGTTTGTCTGAGCTTCGCTAAGTTCTTTAGATCAAGGATACCCTTCTATTCAATGTGAGTACATAGTTCCCCTATTTTACTGTTTTCAATTGTTTTGGGGTGATTCATATGTATCAAAACGATTTTTGATAATTTAACGATGGTTTCAAAAACGATTAAGATGGGTTATATTAAACTAATACCGATTTCGATAAAGTGAACGATCTTGTTGGTTGTAGTTACATAACGAATGACATTCATCAGCATTGATCAAGCCGACCAGTATTAGGTTATGGTACCATAGGATCTGACAAATCCCGTTATCAGACTACACCTATGGTTATGTGTGGGGGTTATGTAGGTAACGACCGAATCTGATGATTGTTAACTTACCCTTTGGTGGTTTGTTAATGCGATAGGCGAGATAGTCGAGTCACGAAGGTTTGAATGTTATTAGCGAGACAACCATAAGTAGTTTCACAATTAAAACGCATACGATTTTGGGACGAGTTAAAACGATTTGGAACGACTTAAACGAGATAAAATGATTTGAATAAACGATTGGTTGGGTTGTGATTAGGTAATGGAATGGATGTAACATGATAGAAGCATGGTAGATACGCCGCTGGTACATCTTATATATAAGTGCTTTTATCATATTACATTTCATGTCATTATTTAGTTCACTTGGGAAACGATTTGAAACGATGTCACACAACGAGGTTTTCGAAATAATATAAACCATACGAGTTTTATTAACGAGTTTTAACGAGATGTTTTACGAATTGGTTTACTAAAATAAAAGTCTTTGAGTTAGGAATCATGGCTACGAGATTTTATAAATTATAACCATCTTGATTTGAGTTGGTTAATCATGTTGCAATATTATATACTTTTCAAAACAAGTTTTCGAGGTATTGCAATATATACATAAACGAGCCATAATTCCGATACTCTCACAAAACCTATGTGCTCGCCAACATTTCTTTGCTGACTTTGTTTTTACATATGTTTCAGGTGATGTTGCGTGATGATTGCTAGGGAGCATGTTCACTTAGGATTTGGACGTGGCCTTAGTGACATAAAAACGATAGTAGACGATGTTTAAATTGTTTGTTTGGTTTTAAGACAATGTAAATTACTTAATGAATCAATAAAACGAAACTTTTAATTACCATGGTTGTTGAAACGATGATTCTGTTACAACACTCCCCGACGTTTCCGCCACGGTTTGTTGTTTTAACGTGGTCGGGGTGTGACAATATTTAACTCTTAAATCATTATGACAAACACGTTGGGAAAGTCAGTTAGAAAGTGTTAAAGCAATTAGGTTTCAAGCTCCAGAACTAAGAGATGCATTAATGGATTTGTATCGTGATAGTGACGATCTTAAGGTTAAAAGTGAGGCCAAATCTTTAGATGAAAATGAGTTGGAAAATTTTGAATTTTTATTACCGATGGTTATTTGGTATGATGTTTTATATGATGTTAATTTAGCTAGTAAAAATTTACAATCAAAAGACATGTGTATTGACGTTGCTATAAAACAACTAGATTGACTTATTTATTATTTTAAAAAGTACAGGGATGAAGGATTTGAAAAAGCTATGATTACGGCTAAGGAACTTGCTTTAAAGATGGGCATTGAACCTAGTTTTCGTGAAAAAACGTATTATTCAAAGAAATAGAAGATTTGATGAAAATGCTGATAATGAAACTTTGAAAACTCCTATAGACTCTTTTAGAACGGATTACTTTTTATACATAGTAGATCAAGCTTATGTTTCACTCGAAAGTAGATTTGACCAATCCAAAGAGTTCGGAAATATTTTTGGCTTTTTGTTTAGTATAAAAAAGTTAAAATCCTTTAATGAAGAAACTTTGAAAAGAAATGCATTGATCTTGAAAAGTTTTGGAAACATGATAATCATGTTGATGTTAAAAATTTCCGATAGCTTTTTAATCGTTTTGTTTTAGTATATTAATAAAAATTTCCACATGTAGAGTCTGACACACTTATTAATATACTAGTGGAAAACCCGCGCGTTGCGGCGGGGGTTAAAAATTTCTGATAGCTTTTTAATCGTTTTGTTTTATGTTAGGTTATGAATCATTTATATACAAAGTATCTTATATACAAAACGTCAACATACGTAATCGGATGAAAAACACCAAAAGACGAAATAGTAAAATCCCCAAAAATACTGGTTCTGATAATGCCAATATTGGTAACAATATTGTTCGGTCTGAGTCGGTTTGATTGGCCACGTTAACAAGAAAAAAACATTAAAGGTGAAATATTAAAAGGGATAAAAGTAGATCATGTATATAAGCAAACTTGACTAATGGGGGAAAACTTTATTAAAGTGAATGGACTAAAATGTATATTTAGAAACTAAAAGCAGAACAACTATACATTTGTAAAAATAGGGTTATTGGATTTTAATAATCCTAAGTTTCACCAGATAATAATCCCAACTTTAAAAATTTCCTTCAATAATCCCAACTTGTAAAAGTTTGGCCGCCATTGATCCTTTTCAAACATATAAGAATTTGGTCTCCTCAATAGATTCAATTACACCTAGAGACTCCTTAATTGATTACGTGCACCTATGTTAGAAAAGCATCAATGGCGGCCAAACCTTTACAAGTTGGGGATTATTGGAGGGAATTTTTAAAGTTGAGATTATTATCGGCCAACTGGTGAAACTTATGATTATTAAAATCCAATAACCCGTAAAAATAAAGAACATTTAGATTCATAGTTTAAACATTTGTAATATATATGCCAGTAATTTGATTAGCACCTTTAGAGTACTGAGCCAGCTGTGTTTGGCTCAACCCACAATTATTCTCGTATTCGGTTCATGTGTCTATCACAATTTTTAGATTTGTGTTGGGTTCGCCTGGCAATCCCACGAACACAACCCATTTGACATATTCATCTTTTAGTGGAAATGCCGGTGCGTTGCCACGAGTACTTAAATTTTCATAAGCGTAAACACTTTAATTTTGTTTTTTTTGTTCTCATATTAAGTTATAAATCAAATAGAAAGAAGTATATAAACCAGCTATATTATCATTTGTTAATCATATATGAATCAGTTTTTATTTAAAAAGTTCAAGATAAGGAAAGCATAAAAACCAGCCGAGCCTGTATGAACCCATACCAAAATTACCCGTTTTGACCAGAACCCCTTTCAACTTACCACCCAACCCACCCGCCCCGCATATTTACCACCTCTAAATACATCAAAAAGATTAATGGTACCTCTCAAACATGAAGCTACACTGCCATTAGCCATGTACGGATAAACAAGCAACCATAATTGGGTTTGTTTGAAAATTGAACCTTTTTGAAATAATTATTCCAAAATAATAAGAAACAAATGAGAAACATGTTACTAAAAGTGAAGAACAAATAATAAATTTTGAGAACAGTTAGTCTTTTTGCCAAAAAGATCTTCATTCAGCACCAAAATCAAGCCTTGATAACGCCTTTAATTCTGGATTATTATATTATGTGTGTCATCGTCGTTTCTTCTCGGCTTCCAATATCACCAGATAACTTGAAAGAGATGCCTCCATTCAATTTCAAAACCAAATACAGAGTGGATTCTGAACACACCACAATATTGAAAATTAAAATTACAATAAGATAAGAAAGAGCATCAAGTTTAATAAGGAAAAAAAATTCAATCTAGAATATTAGAAGTTTAAAATCAGTTACCTTTCCTGCGTGTCACCTTCTAAAATCCGAATTTAGATGAACATGAATGTCCCCTGGCTAGAGCGAATCTTCTGGTACCCACGAATCTGAACATTTTTTCAAACAAAATCCGATCAAAATCATTACAGTATAAAGCAAAAATAACAACAGTTAGATTGAGAAACCTTAAGGAAAAAACTGATGGAGATATATGAAGTGGAAGATGGATAATCAAGGGTTTGTTGGGATCAAAATCATTAAAAATGATGCAGGAATAAGATGATTGGCTGAAATCACAACAGAAGTTTGCATCTTCTCGATTGTTGTTAGAAATTACTATGGATATAATCTGTTGAAGAAAACCCTTGCAGGTAGAGATTGAGAGTTTGTATTTGTATTAGGACAGTTGTTAAAGACCATTCAACTGCCGTGATCAATTTCGACTAATGGTGGAAGGTGGTCAGTGAATCCAATTTAATGGTAATAGAAATCAATTGAAGAGGGGGATTGAAAAGATGGGGAAAACAGATCGCAGGGAAAAGGAAATTCACAATTAATGGACCAATTAATGGTTATTTATATTTACCTCTTAAATGGTACAAAGCCAAATTGAATTACTTTAAATGCTTAAATTAATGAATTTTCTTTATAAATTTTATTCATTTTAATAGTAATGCAGAAATACAATTTTGCCCTTTTTACTACGCTAATTAAGTGTTGTACCATAAGCATTTTAGCTTGTAATTACTTAACTTTTGCAGGAACCCTTGTGAAATGCTTTATAATATAGTATAGATTACACGGGATTTGATCAATAAATTATTAAATAGGTATTAATAAGCCGGAAAAATATACGCCGTAGTTTAAAAACAATAATTAAATAAATGAAATATTCATAAATAGTTGAAAAAAATAAGCGCTTTTAACATTTAGCCCCCTAAAGATCAAACATAACTCAAACAAATCTATTCATAAAAAAATTAGGTGAAGTTGTCACATCTACAATACATATATACATATGTAAAGAGCAAAAATAAGCCATGACATAAATCGGACTGGGAATATAAAATAATAATTACTTGAATACTTTTGACTATAAGAGGGGAAGGGGCATCCTCAACTAAGGGTGCTCAGCTTCGAAAGCCGCATGCGAAACACCCCCGCCACCCCCTCCTTCGGGTAGGCGAGCAACTAGGGAAGCTCGGCTACTCTTTATTGAAGGTGAAGTGGGGGATTTGTGACCTTTTAACAATCATATAACCGTTACATTTATTGAAAAAGTTAATTTATTTATTTTAAATCATTATTTTTACACCATTCACAAACTATCAAACCTTCCACCATATTTTCAGATACCCATTTTTATTAATGGCTAATTTCTTAAGGAATGATCTTGGTATTTAATGTCAGTGGGCACTTATACAAACGTGGGTACTATTTAACCAATGGGATCTAGCCTACCTAGTCAACGTTTATGAAAACGTTTCCACATCCAACTGACATGGTTGAAAATTGCAAGAAGTGACAAGAAAAGATGTGGAACACGTTTTTGGTGTTCTAAAGGGAAAATGAGGCATACTTAGGTGACCCATGTGGACCACAAATGTTGACATGATTAGAAGCATGACGTATGTTTGCATGATGTTGTACAACATGATTCTTAAGGACGACGGGCATGCCTTCTCACCAGTCCACATAAGGGATCCTTTAGCTCAACCCGTTTTGGACAATGATTCCCTTGGTGAGATTATGGATCCAGATACGCATTTCCGACTTCGCATTGATCTTGTGACATATATTGCAATTTAAGATCTACCTTATCTGTCGCACCCCGATATTCCAACATATTCCGGTGGGCCCGGTGGGGAGTATCGTGACGTAGTTGATATCATCATAGACAATTAAACACAATTATAGCACAGCGGAAGGCTTGGAAGTTTAATTACTATTACAGCCCAAAATGTTCAAAGTTCAAAATGAAAGAATATACAGACAGTTGTAAAAGAGATCCACAGGCGAACCATTAAACAAATACATGAAACAGAGTTTGACAGACTTTTGGCATCTAGGGATTTGTAAGATCCTCTTAATTAATGCCAAGTAGCTCCAGCCTAGTTTGTGAGGTACCTGTCACTTAGCCTTCGGAAAATACGTCAGTTTTCACTGGTAGATACAATTAACTAACTCTTTTGAAAACATTTGAGAAAATTGGTTTAGGCGCACAAGGCACGAAAATTCATTTATAACATGGGACAATTTCATTTAAAATCTTGTATACAACTTTACATGTTTGTCATACATTTGGGACCGGTTTGAAAACCGGACATGATTATCTGACTCGCCACTTATAAAACCCACAAAGGAGTTATCCCCAACTTATGGGTTATTTATTATTTAGCATTTGCATCTGTCGGGTGTATGCCTACACCCCGTGCATAGGTCGTGGCCATTAATAATTTAAATGAGCCGAGGATATCTAGGACACGGTCGTTAACCCCCATTGTTTATGTTATCAAACAAAACATATTAAAACGGGTTATGCAGATTTATTAAATCACAATCCAATTAAATGATCTCATACCCGACCAAGCGAATAATTTACCGTATCCCAAGCCCGTATATGGGAAAATAAGTTAAAAGTATTTACTTGAGTTAATAATGCAAGAAATGCTACTCAGCCGTATGTTACTAAGACTTTATGCAAGTATCTTCTACTGAGGCTACTTAATCTGAAAGGAAGGTTTTATCAACCTATTAGGATACTAACGGGTCTTATGTAAGTCAAGGACTTAGACCAGTTGGTTTTTATGGATGCTTTACGGTACGAAACGCTAGATTAAGCGGAGACCGGAACAAAATGTAATTTAGACCCAACAAGTATGAAGACTTGTATAATATGGGTAAACTAAATACATTCTGGATTTTGAAGTTTAGATGACAAGGCTAGACCCGTTTCGGTTAATTCATGCAAACTAGTTACATAAATCGAACCGAACACGTGCAAGCATAAATGGGTAACCGGATGAGTCATATACAAGTTCCATATGTTATTATGCTTAAAATATGTTATGACATCAGTTGGATATCAACATGTATGCCCGAAAAGATTTTAAAACCGAATTAGGCCCCATAAGGGTACTTTGGTCATTTTGAGGTTTATAAATGGGGTTTATAGGTAAATTGAAGTTCTGGTCAAAAACATTCTGTAAAAATATTTAATTTATGATGTTATATCAGTAGGATATCATACATATGTGTGGTTTACCATTTATGGCCAAACTATGCCCCGAATGGGCATTTTGGTCATTTCACATATGCTTTTACAGACTTAATTGGGATTCTGAGTTCAAGACTTATACCTACTGTAAAAATATTTAAAATTATTTATAAAATCAGTAGGTAACAAGTCTTGGGTGCCAAATATGGTTTTAAACCATACTATGCACCTAGTTAGCGTAAAAGTCGATATTTGACGATAATTCCAAAGTTTAAGCGATTCTGAGATTTTGACCAGCTTTGAATGGTCAAAATATTTTATTTTTCATAACACATCAGTAGCAAAAGGTTTTGCATGTTAATTATATGTAAAACTCATTTTATTTGCGAAAAGGGTATTATCGTCATTTTTAGGCTTTATGCAAGAACTCAAGTTTAAGGTCAGCATATAATCTGATCCAGCATCCCAATAAATCTTAAATATGATATCTTAACAGTAGGTAAAAAGTTTTGTGGCAAAATTATGTTTAAAGCTTTATTGATGTACCAAAGGGCATTTTAGTCTTTATAAAAGCATGATTTTCGATCATTTGCATAACATCAATTTATGACTAGAATATAAGTGTCAAAATAATTTAAATATGTTTACTAATTAGTACCTAATCAATTTGCATGTTTGTTTATACTAAAAACCTCATTTTTATACCAAAGGGCATACTAGTCAAATATAAGCATTATATCGGGAACATGCATATAATTCAGATTACTAAGTGACCATGTAACATAACCTCAGAGGGTTATGCTACAACATAATATGGTCACAAAGGAAGCTTAAGACCCAAAGGAAATAAGCTAATTCGGGTCAGAACTGAAAGTCAAAGCAAAAGTCAAGCTTTTGCGACTTTCGGTTGCGAACCGAGCTTAAACTGAGAATTGTTGGGTTGAACATGTTTAGACATGTTCTAATAATGTTTACCAAGTTATTAAAGTGACAAAACTTGTTTTATAACTTCTACATTATCATATTTGATTTTTATTATAAAATCTGACTAGTTTGACTTTTTATTTAATTACTTTGACCCGACAATTAACTAAGTAAACGTGGTAATTCGGAGGTGCCCTTTTGAGGGATTAACACACACCTAATTACGATCTATAACAACCCTCCTGAAATACTTATAACACCCCTATACGCCCTAAAACACACCCCGTATACGAAAAACGGCCCGGAATACCTTTAATTTTACAAAAAATATATAAAAACAATATTATATTGCGCTCGCGGGGCGCGACAGAGCCAAGAAAGGCTATTGCGGGGCGCGACAGCTTGACCACCAGGCGAGCCCCTGAGCTGCCATGTGGCAAGCTCGTGTCAAGGCTAGTAGTCGAATCAGCCAAGCTAGAACCTAGTCTAGACTGGCTCGCGGGGCGCGAAGACCCCATTGATCTCTCTCGCGGGCCGCCAGGAACCCCCTGAGCTATCATACCAGTATCAATGCTGCACCATTCGAAGCACTTTATGGACGAAAGTGCCGAACTCCAGTCTGTTGGGTAGAAATTGGAGAAAAGTAACTGTCTGGACCAGAGATCATACAAGAAACAACGGACAAGATTATTCAAGTCAAAGAAAGATTAAAAGCAGCACGGATCATCAAAAGAGTTATGCTGATAACAGGCGAAAGCCATTGGAGTTTCAAGTAGGAGACAAGGTATTATTAAAAGTTTCTCCATGGAAAGGAATCATCAGATTCATCAAAAGGGGAAAGCTAAGCCCCAGATACATTGGACCCTTTGAGGTTATTAGAAGAATAGGACCTGTAGCTTACCAGCTACAACTGCCAGAGGAAATGGCAGGAATACATGATGTCTTTCATGTATGTAATCTCAAAAAGTGCTTAGTAGACGAGTCATTAGTAGTACCTCTTAAGGACATAGAGGTAAATGAGAAACTTAAGTTTGCAGAAAAACCCTTATAGATTGAAGACAGGAAGGTCAAGAATCTCAAACACAAGAGATGGGTTCTAGTCAAAGTAAGATGGGATTCCAAGAGAGCACCAGAATACACTGAGCTTGAATCAGAGATACAGAGGAAATATCCACACCTGTTTCAGTAGACCTCGAGGATGAGTTCTAAAACAAGGTGGGGAGGATATAACAACCCTCCTGAAATACTTATAACACCCCTATACGCCCTAAAACACACCCCGTATACGAAAAACGGCCCGAAATACCTTTAATTTTACAAAAATTAAATAAAAACAATATTATATTGCGCTCGCGGGGCGCGACAGAGCCAAGAAAGGCTGTCTCGGGGCGCGACAGCTTGACCACCAGGCGAGCCCCTGAGCTGCCACGTGGTGGGCTCGTGTCAAGGCTAGTAGTCGAATCAGCCAAGCTAGAGCCTAGTCTAGACTGGCTCGCGCGAAGACCCCCTTGATCTCTCTCGCGGGCCGCCAGGAACCCCCTATCAGGCCCTATATATAGAGAGTTCGAGCATTCACTTATAATCCGTTCATTTTCTCGATCTCTCTATAAATTCTCTAAAGCTAAAGTAATATTCGGTTATTATACCCACTAAAATAGCGATGCTCTGCCCGTTGTAAGTATTATAACCCCCTGTTACGTATTCGATACGCTTCCCGATCGATCTAGTGCTCCGTAACGCATGTTAAGGCTCTGCCTGACTCAGTCGTTGGAGTTCTGTCTCGGGGAGGGTATAACTAATGTAAATTATGTTATTATACTAATGCGTGTGCATTGTTTAATTTATTAGATTATAACCAGGAAATCACAAGGAAATACCTAAATTAGCAATGTGAGTGATTCCTCTTTTCACAAATTGTTTTTACAAAAAATGTTTAAATTATATTTCACAGTGATTGAGTATTTGTAATTCTACAATTATCGTCGGTATGTTGGGGTTTTGTATACAAAATTTGTTACTACACTGTGAGTAGTAACATTACCACCAGTCAGGATTGACAGTACCATGGGTGGTAATTAAAGTAGATGTAAACAAATGTAATTGCTAGATTACCCTCAATGCTGTAAAATGATAAAACTCTTCTTGATTAAACTGGGATTCACTCGCCAGTATTTCTTGCTGATAAAATGTTTTTTAAACGCATTTCAGGTAATAAAATGTAAAAGCCAATTAGAAGCCAGTTGAACAGCACTGAAGGCTTGGAAAAGTGGCTATGAAAGTTACCTAAATAAAGAAAAAGTTTTATTTCAATAAATTAGGGTTTATCCCTATAAATATGTTTGTAATGGAAACTTGGGAATTTCCCATGTATTTATTATTATAAAAATGTGGTGTTTTACTCTGATAACTATTTCCTAACTACGGTCCTGATGTAAATTCCGCTGCCAAATAAATAAACACTGATACCACCGCCTCTGAGTAGGCCGCGACCGCCCGCCTCCCGGGCAGGGGTCGGGGGTTGCGACAGATGGTGGTATCAGAGCTACAACCATTGATTTCAGCCACAGAAGTGTTCTGTTGACACCAAAATTTTATCCATTTTGTTAGGAAATAATCTACGTGATTACGTGCATATCTGTATATTATTGTTTTGTGATTTGACAATTTGTTAGTTTACAGTATGAGTGATCAAGGTCCATCAGACGCTTATCGTCAACTATCGAGTTCTCCTAGAGATGAAGGAACTTCTTCCCAGCCTACCGCTTCGGGGTATTCAGCTGACACAGAAGAGGGGATTTTCATATTCAAAGCGCAATCCGAAGAACCATTCCCTACCAAAAAGAGAGGATGGTTCAGTCGGGAAGCACATGAGCGTAGGAAAAGAATGAGGAAGTTACATCAACAGAGGGCTTTAGCAGCAGCAAATAGAGAGATGAACGCCCAGACCGAAGACATAGTCAATAGGCGATTGGCCAACTTTCACATAATAGCTACCACTGCCGCAGACCTAAACTTAGAACAAATCATTGCACCACAGCCACTACCCTTGTTCCCAACTCAACCCATGGAAATAGAAACTAACCCAGGAGACCAGGTTACCATACCCCCCTTCGACCCAAATGAAATCCCTAGAGTCCCAGCACCCAATCCTCCAGCTTATGACCCATGGGAGGATGACCATAGGGATTATCGAGAACTCTACCCACAGGCAGAGCCCATACAAAACCCAGTAGCACCCTACCCTAACCTTGACCCTCTAGATCCATATTGGGATGCCGATCAGTATGTTCGGGAAATACTAGAAAACTCATACTCATATGGAGAACCCGTACCACTGTACCCTGACCTAATACCAGCACCACCACCACCCATGAGTACCGGAAGTAGGAACTCCGCACTTTTGGTGAGGAGTTAGTAGATGAAGGACAAAGAATAAGGCAAATAGGGGAGAGGCTCGTTTGGAAGTACAACGAGCGAAATATGCAGTTGTAACAACCCTTAAATAAGTCCCACAATAATCCGTAATCATAATCCCAAACATGTACGATGAAATTATGTTTGAAAAATCAAATAAAAATGAATTTTTGTTCTATCGCGGGCCGCGACCAACGAAGAAAGATCTCTCGCGGGGCGCGAGAGACTTGTTTCTATCCGGACACGTTGAGGGACACGTGTCGTCACACGTGTCAAGACCACACCATGACCCAGCATACCCTAAACCGCCCTACAGTTCCTCGCGGGCCGCGAAGAAAGAAGAAGAAACTCTCGCGGGGTGCGATAGACTTCTGTTTCAGCTATAAATAGAACGAGCTCTGCACATTTCAATTCGTTCAATTCTTTTCTTTCTCTCAGTCTCTATTATAGCAATATAGTAGCTCGGTACTATACTCTAAAACCCCGAAACTCTGCTCGTTATCAGGGTAATAACTCTAATCACAGACACGGTACTAAATCCGATTGATTGAAACCGATCCAATGGATGTTTAAGTGCTGCCTGTATACGGCTATACTTTGTCATTCATTGTGGGTTTTGATCTCGTGATTATCGTTAAAGTTGAATTGGGTTAATACGCTAATACGAGTTCCATTGAATCTAGAAATTAGAACTCATAACCAGGGGGCTGCTAAACTAGAATACTTAGCAATTAAGTAAACTTAGTAGTTAAGTAAAACTTAGCGATTACGAAACCTTAATAGATAAGTAAAACTTAACAACTAAGTAAGATTAATTAATCAGTTAAGTAAGATTAATTAAGCTAAGTAAGATTATTTAATTAAGTTAAGTAAGATTAATTAAGCTAAGTAAGATTAATTAAGTTAAGTAAGATTAATTAAGTTAAGTAAGATTAATTAAGCTAAGTAAGATTAATTAATCAGTTAAGTAAGATTAATTAAGCTAAGTAAGATTAATTAATTAACTTAAGTAAGATTAATTAAGTAAGTAAATTAAACACTTAAATAGATATACATGAAAATAAATATATATGAGATAGATAATATCAATTGAAGGTGCAAGGAAGGTGTAAGAGGATATATATGTGGGTAGGACACTTCCTAGAAAATGTATAGGTAACTTCCTAGAAAAGGTATATGAAATTTCCTAGAAAGTACAAAGGAAACTTCCTAGAAATTTCATACTCCTTACCTATAAATAGAAAGCTTAGAATTCATTTTTCTTTGCTCATTTCTTCTATTCTTCTCTCTATACGTTGGTGTTCTAACCAATATTCACCGATACGATATTCTTTCCGATCGATTCAGAAACCAACTAACGAATGCCAAAGTGTTGTCTAAATAAGACTATACTTTGTGAATTTCGTTGAGGTTCTGATCTCGTGACCATCGTTAGGTTTGATATGGTTTTACACTAATACGTATTCCACTCTGTTAAGCTATATGTTTAACTATCAGAAAACTCCGATCATTAACATACTATCAAACAAAATGTTTAATCATCAGAAGATTCAGAACTATAAAGTAAATGCTTAGTTATCAGAAGGCATAGAATCAAGAGGCTTGTTAAATCAAGACTGCATGCTTATAATGCGAGTCATTCTGTTTTTATCAAATTGCTTTACAAAACCCTGAATGTTTTCCAGTTATACTTTGCAGTGATTAAGTCTTTGATAATCTTTAATTACTGGCAGTAAGTGGGGGGTTTTGTGCACATTACTACTAATGATTTATCACTTAGGTGGGCGAGCCTAATTTGTGATATGTCCACAGTCATAGATTCGGTCGAGTGACAACTGAACCAGCTAATTAATAGATAGTGGCAAATGTGAAAACTCTTAATGCTATAAATTATAACAATGTGTCTTTTGTACAAATTGAATGTACTCACCAGTATTTCCTGCTGACAAAACCTTTTTAAAACGTGTTTCAGGTGATTACAGTAGATTGAAATAAGAGTTGGAGATGGCACCAAAAGGCTTACTGAAGTGGCTTATTTTATCAATTAAATTAAATTAAGAAAAGATATTTTATGTATTCGGATTTATCCCACATTAAAGCTACCTTCGCAAAACATGGGTTTATCCCCATCTGTTAATAAATCAAATCCGGTGTTTCAAAACTCTGATATTTTTCCTAACTCACGGTGTTGATGAAATTTCCGCTACAATACTTTTCAAAATAACCACCGGTACCACTTGGCTGCTTCGCGGCTCTTGCTCCCGTCCAGGGCGGGGTCGGGGGTCGTGACAGAAGTGGTATCAAAGCCACTTGTTTAAGCAATTAGGTGTTGTAATAATACCTAAGTTTAAACGAAGAGTTAGGAAATTGATGTTATCTGGTAGCACCAATAATAATATTTAGACTTGAACTTAAGAAAGATCCCTTAATATAAGCTTAAAGATAAGCTAATTACTTGTATAAGTATAATGAGCTAGATATTGGTATGCCATGAGAATAATGATTAGAACATTATAAGTACTATAAATAAGCAATAACTTATTGGTACTACTTGGTTCTAAAATATGATCCGCTATGTGAATACAAATTTCCTTGTTCTTTGGTGAAAGTCCTAATAAAAGATTCATTTTAAAATCTGGATTTAAAAAGATACTATTTATGGGAAATACAATGATAATTACCTCTCCGGCGAGAACCGGGTAAGATGGGGTTACCTCTCCGGCGAGAACCAGGTAAGATGGGGTATATGATATGTCAAACAAGTGACATAATTCCCTAAATAATACCATGAATTGATGTCTGACTTGTCTGTGGAAATATGAATACGTTAAATACATTGACCCTATGAATGGTATGTATATTATGATTATATAGAAATGTATATCTATAAGGAAATCCAAAAGCCATAACGATTGACAATTTAGAATAAATCACGAGCATGTGTGTCAATGATAATTCTAGATTTCTTTATCAGGAATCTTTCACATCTATCTATAATTCCGATATCGAACATTATTTCATTTGATCATCTGTCTCGTAACTCGTGCGACAATATAAACGACGGGAACCCTTGAAGTTGGGACACCATTATTATGTCGTCTATGTTATTTTAGTTAATCCAGTAGGTAACTCACATGCAAGATTTCACGAAACTTAAGCTATACTGTCACACCCCCAAAATACCACATGCGGAAACCCCCGCGAGGCGTGTGACGTACCAGGATCCAAGCCACCAATCACATTGAACTCATAAATATATTCAATTAAAACTTTCATTCATTAACATAAAGTGTTACAAACGTTACATATCATTCATTGTATACAGCGGAAGCATAACTCATTGTTAAGTGTTTCGTAAACCATGTGTACATAAACCATTAAGCTTGTATTGAGATTCCATGAATCTCGACCCATGACCACTCCAGCATCCCAGACAGCAAGTACTAATGATATAAACCTACAGTCCTGCAAGCATGCAGACAAATGTGTCAGACGACGCTGGTGAGTTCAAAGTTTTGTTAACATGTTTAGTTACCAGATATGTGTATAAAACAGTTCAATAATTTGATTTGATGTTGTTATTAACTCGATTACCGTAAGTGACTACTAGATGTGTTTGCCCAAACCCCAATGCCTCTATCAAAGCATTGGTCAAGTGGTCAAGGTAATTAGTTCACGCCCGTCCTTTCCGGCACGGTGTGAGGGTGCCAATCCTAATAGCGCTATCAACTAAATACCTCGTTGCCTTCCCGGCAACTATCGGTAGATGTAGGGGGTCTTATATGATAGAAACTGAGTAATAACCAACATCTCATTAACCTGGCATTCCTCCCTGGAACGTTACCCGATATCCCTCCCCGGGATGCATGCTTGGAAAAAGTGTGCAGTGAACTCACCTTAGGTTTGCTCGGTAAGACTAGTTACTTGATTACGTTTACAGTTGGTCAACCAAATCCTAACATAGTTACCAATGATAATCAGATTATATGCACATAACTCATGTATCCCACATTCATATTACACAAATAGCGTATACATAGTCACACATCGTTATACAAGTCGTAACAAAAGTTCTCGTAACACAACAATTCATAACAGCATGTTCAAGTAATTGAGTCTCATGCACGACTCACATCACATGTTCACAATTCACCATAGCACATAACAATATTTCAATTCTCCATCAAGTGGATATGCAAGTTCACAACCATGTATCAGCTTAGCAATTCAGATCATTAAACATTCAAGTGTTAAATCATAACATGACTTCATACGGCCCAAACATCTTACAGCCCAACAAATTGTGTGATCAAATTAAAGTGTATATGTGTAGTCCAACACGAAGGTTCGGCCCAACATGTGGAGTCCAATCCCCAACTTGTGCGATTGAACTGGACTTGTGTGACTCAACGTGACTTGTGCGACTGGGTCCAACATGTGCGATTGTAAGCAGGTCCGCGGCCCAAATAAGACTCAAACCCAACAGATGATACGACTGGGCCTTTTCTTGTGCGATTCACACAAGCCCATCCGGACTTGTGCGACTGGCACAGCTTGTGCGATCCGTGTGTACAGGTGCACCCTCCCTTATGCGATTGACCAAGATTTATGGAAAGCGGTTACACACTCGAATTTGCAAATCAATTACCATAGTTTCCATATTCTATTAGTTCTCATGAACCCTAGATCTATGTTTGAACATTAAGGCACATAATAACATCAAAAACAATTCGAATGAGCATATTGTTCCATGATCCATATTTATTTCTAAATCATCAATTCATATAACAACATTACAGCCATCGATTAAATCAGTTTCATGAGTTCGTTAGCACATAGACGTTACCGAATTCCTTGAGTGTTAAATCAATTAGTAACTCTAAAATCCTATCAAGCATTCGTAACAATCAACATCATGTACACAGTTAATCATATCCACCACAATCTCTAACAAAACCCCTAGATCATAAACAACCATTCTAATACTCACTAATCATATTCAGCAAGTTCACACATGCACAAGGATAGTCGACAAGGATCAAAACAGAAACGGGTTCACTAACCAAGAGGTGATGAGATTGTTCGTTGAAAGCTTGATCGAGAGAAACAGTGCTTCGAAGAGAAGTTCCTGTCGTCGCTTGCTTGGGAGGAAATAGGGTTTGCAAATGCTTGAAAAGAATAGAATCATATGCAACTCACATGCATATATGCGAGCCACAAGGAAGTGGGTTTGGGCTCGGTTTGGGTTATAAGGTTTTGGGCTTCAAGAAGCCCGCTTGGCTTGTGCGGTCAATAAGCATTTGTGCGATCCGGAACCAAACGTGACGGACATAGAACACATACAGTTTCACTAATGTTCAAGTATAATTAAACAATCTATTCAAGTAGTTCATTCACTCGATCACATACATAATATCATAAAAACTAGTACATAAAGTATCCTTGAAAATGCGAGTTGTCACATCATCCCCAACTTGAAAGAAATTTCGTCCCGAAATTTGATCAGCAATCACAGAAGGGTGAAGCGATAGATCCGAATGACTGTGGGTTTTCCTCGGGTGCCACATATACATCAACGGAGGTTGAAATACGCCACATACGAATTTTGAGGCAAGATCATTGAGGAGGCACGATAGAGCAATTCAACGACGGTGCTAGTTTTCACCAGCAGGATAACTATCGATAAGGATGCGACGATTCGTCACGCGATCCTGCAACAACACAAATGACACCAAGGAGAAGACGCATGTCTTCACATTTCCTCATCTCATTTACAATGAATATGCCATGTTCGACAATTCATGGTAGTGTCATCCAACAATTGACCATCATACGAAATTCCAGGGAAAGCCCTTAAAATTCTTTTATTGAAATTCCGACTTTTGCATCTGGTGAGTAGATTTTCACAGCTCTACTCCTCTTAATGGTCATTGTATCACGATAATTTCTTTCATTATAACAAACCCTCATTTGCTTCATTTCTTGAAAACTTTATATGTTACAGATGCTTCATTTGTTATGCATGTGGTTCCACTTTGAATGATCGCTATATCTAAATTATTGCTTCATAATCTGGATAATCCGCATTCTTGTAAGTATTGACTCCTTGCTATCAAGTCAATGAATTTCTTGAAAACTTCTTTTCTTTTCAAGATACGTACATGGTTTTGTTGTCGTAACAATTGCGGAATTTCCTTGTCGATACATTTATTTATTTATTCAATGTCAGATTGTGTTTAAACCAAGTTCAATTATTTGAACTTGCTCGCAATACGTATTCAATTCAAGGTCCCATATGATGGATTGAGGCCATCATATTCGAAATAATTCCAACAAGCACTTCATTTGTTTTGAACCATAACATGCTTGTTTGGTCTTCGAATTCATTGAATCATTTCTTTGATCACGATCACCTTGGGGTGACGTTTTCACAAATTTGAAGCTTGCGCTAATCTCGTTTACGGATTTAATTAATTATTTATTTATTTTAAATCTGCTTTGTTGGTTCATCATATTGAAGTAATCTTAACACAATCGTGTGTCAAGATAATGGTACACAAATTCATATCATATTTCAGTGTATCTCTTAACAGTTCTTACAACATCGATCGAGCATTTCGTGATATTTATTGCTTTATCATCTTCGATCGAAAAACATTATTCAATTGTTTCATTTTCAATAGAAAATCCTACTATATTTGTTCGAAACAAACATTCGGATTTACTTCATTGAACTTTCATTTGATTTCAAACATGGTGAACTCGTTCGGTCACCACTATTATTATTTCAATCACTACGACACCTTGTGGCGTCGATATAAACTTGTAGCTTGAGCTAATCTATATATACCTTTCGTTTGACTTATCATTGAAAGTAGTCTTAATGCAATTATGTATTAAGATAATGATACCCTAAACTCTATTGTATTTCGGTGTATCCTTGTAATTCAATAATGTCAACACACTGATTTTTTTTCCTCATGCTATGATTCGATAGTTGACATATCATCTTCGTACTCCTAGTCAGTCTAGCTTATTGATTCTAAATCTTTCCTTTGATCTGATTCATGTAAACTTAGTCATCTGATGATTATATCATTACACTTCGTTCTAAACTGTTCTCATATCCACAAAATTTGAACATATTATGATTCAATTACAGTGTCATTTACCTTAATCCTATTATTTAACGTATGATATAACTCGGAAATGACATCATGACCTAAATCTCGAGAAAGAGATTTAAAACAAGGTGGGGAGGATGTAACAACCCCAAATAAGTCCCACAATAATCCGTAATCGTAATCCCAAACACGTACGACGAAATTCTGTTTGAAAAATCAAATAAAAATGAATTTTTGTTCTGTCGCAGGCCGCGACCAACGAAGAAAGATCTCTCACGGGGCGCGAGAGACTTTTTTCTATCCGGACACGTTGAGGGACACGTGTCAAGACCACACCATGACTCAGCATACCCTAAACTGCCCTACAGTTCCTCGCGGGCCGCGAAGAAAGAAGAAGAAACTCTCGCGGGGCGCGAGAGACTTTTGTTTCAGCTATAAATAGAACGAGCTCTGCACATTTCAATTCGTTCAATTCTTTTCTTTCTCTCAGTCTCTATTATAGCAATATAGAGCCTAGTCTAGACTCTAGACTGGCTAGCGGGGCGCCAGGAACCCCCTGTCAGGCCCTATATATAGAGAGAGTTCAAGCATTCACTTCCAATCCGTTCATTTTCTCGATCTCTCTCTAAATTCTCTAAAGCTAAAGTAATATTCGGGTTTTATACCCACTAAAATAGCGAAGCTCTGCCTCGTTGTAAGTATTATAACCCCCTGTTACGTATAAGATACATTGCCCGATCAATCTAGTGCTCCGTAATGCATGTCAAGGCTTTGCCTGACTCAGTCGTTGGAGTTGTGTCTCGGGGAGGGTATAACTAATGTAAATTGGGTTATTATACTAACGCATGTGCATTGTTTAATTTATTAGATTATAACCAGGAAATCACAAGGAAATACCTAAATTAGCAATGTGAGTGATTCCTCTTTTCACAAACTGTTTTTACAAAACCTCAAATGTTTAAATTATATTTCACAGTGATTGAGTATTTGTAATTCTACAATTATCGTTGGTATGTTGGGATTTTGTATACAAAATTTGTTACTACACTGTGAGTAGTAACATTACCACCAGTCAGGATTGACAGTACCATGGGTGGTAATTAAAGTAGATGTAAACAAATGTAATTGCTGGATTGCCCTAAATGCTGTAAAATGATAAAACTTTTCTTGATTAAACTGGGATTCACTCGCCAGTATTTCTTGCTGATAAAATGTTTTTAAACGCGTTTCAGGTAACAAAATGTGAAAGCCAATTAGAAGCCAGCTGGACAACACTGAAGGCTTGGAAAAGTGGCTATAAAAGTTACCTAAATAAAGAAGAAGTTTTATTTCAATAAATTAGGGTTTATCCCTATAAATATGTTTGTAATGCAAACTTGGGAATTTCCCATGTATTTATTATTATAAAAATGTGGTGTTTTACTCTGATAACTATTTCCTAACTACGGTCCTGATGTAAATTCCGCTGCCAAATAAATAAACACTGATACCACCGGCTCTGTGTAGGCCGCCAGCCTCCCGGGGCACGAGTCAGGGGTTGCGACACGATCACGTAGTCATATTCGCCTCGAACAATGGCTGGACTGTTTAGGTCTAAACCGAAGGTCAAAGCCGTTTTGCGGCAACTTTGACATTCGGTCTTTAAACGTATAAAAACCAAACTAGAGCGGCTAAGGACACTTACAATGGGTCCTAGCTCGAAACTTGAACTATGTGGAGCTTCTTTTTTTATTAGGAACCTCAAGAATTGCTCAAGCAAGAGAGAAAGTTGGAAATTGTGAATGAGCAAAGAAAAAGGCAACCTAATGCCTCTATTTATAGTTGAGGAGGGAATTCTTGGATCAAGACAGGTGTTCTATGGTGTTCTAAGATGTCTCCAGGTGTCCCTACACGAGCTATGAACCAGGATGCAGCCCCTTGGATTGAAGAAAGTGGGTTTGGAAGCTTATGTGTGGAGAACAAGCAAAAATTCGCCCAGATACAGGCTTTTCGGACTGTAAGCAGTGACCCCATACGGTCCGTAAAGGGTCTGTGAGGGAACCGGATTTTGAAAATTGACAAGTTTGGCCCCTCAACTTATATAATCTCATTTAAGGCCTTGTAATTTGTAAAATGCCAATTCTAACTGATGTTGGGCATACATGGGAGCGTGAATAAATATTCTAAGGCTCCCGGTTCATCGGTAGACCTCCCGGAGATACTAGTTTCTCTTGTTGACACTTTTAACCCTTCTTCTTGAAGGCTCGCACATTTTATCGTGTAACGATACCAAAACCTTTTGTAATCAATATCAAGTATTCCCGAGAGTATGATTGAACATTACGAAGCCTCGAGCTTGTTAAAAGGTCACTCAGAGGCATAAGTTTAGCATGTTGACACTTTTAGTCCCTCCGCATACATCTTTTTACTGTTTGTCAACTTTAGTTTTTCAAAGTCAACTTTTTACACGTTTTAGGGTTTAGGACACGTGTCTTCACATTATTGGATAAAATTTTATGAGATGTTACATCCTCACCCCCTTAAAAGAAATCTCAACCTCAAGATTTACTGAAATAAGTGAGGGTATTTTTGTCGCATGGTGGACTCAACCTCCCACGTGTATTCAGGGCCTCTACGGGCATCCCATTTTACTTTCACAATCGGTACATGCTTTCTTCGGAGCTTTTTAACTTGTCGATCCTCGATCGATATAGGTCTTTCGACAAACCTCAGGCTTTCATCTATCTGCACATCTTTATGAGACATTGTTAGAGATTCATCAGCTAGACACTTCTTTAAGTTACAGATGTGGAACACATTGTGAATTCCACTAAGCTCCTCAGGTAAGTTTAGCTTATAAGCTACACTTCCGACACACTCGATGATTTCGAATGGTCCAATATACCTTGGGCTTAGTTTGCCCTTCTTGTCAAAATGCATCACACCTTTCCAGGGTGATATTTTTAGTAGGACTTTGTCTCCTACCTCAAACTTTAGAGATTTGCGCCTCTTATCCGCATAGCTTTTCTGCCTATCTCTGGCGGCCTTTAGGCGATCACGAATCTGGACAATCTTGTCTGTTGTTTCAAGGATTATCTCAGGTCCTGATAATTGAACTTCTTCGACTTCTGCCCAACAGACGGGCATCCTACATTTTCTTCCATATAAAGGCTCGAAAGGCGCAGCCTGAATGCTGGTATGGTAACTATTATTGTAGGAGAATTCAATTAGGGGGAGATGGTCATCCCAGCTACCACCTAAATCAATGACACATGCGCGAAGCATGTCTTCCAACATTTTAATGGTACGCTCACTTTGCCCATCCGTTTGGGGATGGTAAGCAGTACTGAAATTTAAACGAGTGCCCAATGATTGTTGGAAACTTTTCCAGAAATGAGAAATGTATCTAGTATCTCTATCGGATACAATAGATATTGGCACTCCGTGGAGAGACACAATCTCGTCCACATATAACTTAGCTAACTTGTTGGAGCTATGAGTCTCCTTAATGGGTAAGAAATGAGCTGACTTAGTCAATCTGTCAACTATGACCCATATTGTATCATTTTCATGCCTTGTCTTAGGTAACTTGGTGATAAAATCCATGGTTACCATTTCCCACTTCCATGTGGAGAGTTCTAACTGTTGTAGTAATCCTGACGGCTTTTGATGTTCGGCTTTAACCTATTAGCACGTCAGACATTTAGCTATGTGTGTGGCTATGGATTTCTTCAAACCCATCCACCAATAGTTTGTCTTTAAATCTTGATACATTTTGTCGCCCCCTGGGTGAACTGAGTATCTAGAGTTATGAGCTTCTTGGAGGATTATATCTCTAAGTCTTCCACGAATAGGAACCCATATTCTACCATTTAATCTGAGGATTCCGTCATTTCCAGGTGACAACTGTTCAATAGTTGCACCTAATTTCTCGCTTGGAAGGTTAGCTTCTAGTACAGCTTCCTTCTGAGCGGCTAACAGCCTCTCATTTAAGTTGTTTTTAAGTTCGATACTCTTGGCATTTATCCGTATAGGTTTAACTTTTTCTTTCCTGCTCAATGCATCTGTGACTACATTCGCTTTGCCAGGATGGTAGCGAATCTCGCAATCGTAGTCATTTAAAGTTTCCATCCAACGGCGTTGTCTCAAATTAAGATCCTTTTGATTAAACAAGTGTTGGAGACTTTTGTGATCTGAGTATATCACACATTAGTTCCATATAAATAATGTCTCCATAACTTAAGTGCAACTACAATGATACCCAATTCCAGATAATGGGTGGTGTAATTCTTTTCATGCACCTTCAGTTGTCGTGATGCGTAGGCAATCACTTTGCCTTTTTGCATAAGCACACAGCCTATGTCGGTGTGTGAAGCATCACAATAGACAACGAACTCTTCTATTACTTCAGGCAATGTCAACACTGGAGCTTGGTCAACTTTTGTTTAAGGATCTCAAAAGACTCCTGCTGTTTAGGACCCCAATCAAATTTTACATTCTTGCGGGTCAGAGTAGTTAAAGGTGCGGCTATCCTTGAGAAGTTCTCAATAAATCTTCTGTAGTATCCTGCCAATCCCAAGAAACTGCGAATCTCAGTAGGTGTCTTAGGTGCTTCCCAGGTCATGATTGCTTCTATCTTAGCTGGATCCACTTGGATACCACGCTCGCTCACAACATGTCCAAGAAATTGGACTTTGCGAAGCCAGAATTCGCACTTGGAGAACTTAGCGTATAGGGCTGTAAACGAACCAAACGTTCAACGAACAGTTCGTGAACCATTCGGCGGGAAGTTCGTTTTTGTTCGTTCGTTTAATAAACGAACGAACATGAACAAGAAATTCCGTTCAATTAGTTAAATGAACGAACATGAACAAAGGTCACGTTCGTTCAATTGTGTTCGTGAACGTTCGGTAAGGTGTTGGTGAACATTCGTTCATTTTCGTTCATTTATGTTCGTATGTAAGTGTTTTAATTAAAGATTTTCATACTTTCATATATTTTATCTATACCTTTTATACTATTAAACTTTTATTTATATCATTACCCTAACAATTAAACTAGGAAACCCTCTTTTACCTTGTTTATGCACCATTTTCCTTTTTTCCTCATTATTTACATCGAGGAATATGATCTACCTCCGTTCCACAATAAGGGATTCAAATTCTAGTGCTACTCTATGGGCCATCCACATTTATCCTTCATCGCGTTCGTCAAATTTATTTGTGTTCGTGAACCGTTCATGAACACGCTCATTTCCTTAATGAACGAACACGAACATAAAATCTCATTCGGTAAATGTTCATGAACTGTTCGTGAACACATTTGTTTCCTTAACGAACGAACACGAACAAGGCATCGTTCGTGTTCGTTCGGTTCGTTTACAGCCCTAAGCGTAGAGCTTCTCCTGTTGTAGCAGTCTAAGGATGCACCGAAGGTGTTTCTCGTGATCAGCTTGATTACGAGAGTAAATAAGTATGTCATCTATAAAGACGATGACAAACTTATCTAGGTATGGTTTGCAGACTCGATTCATGAGGTCCATGAATGCTGCAGGTGCGTTAGTGAGCCCGAAAGGCATCACTAAGAACTCATAGTGGCCATACCTTGTCCTAAACGCGGTTTCAGTTACATCTTCAGTTCTAACTTTGAGTTGATGATGCCCCGACCTTAAAT
Organism: Helianthus tuberosus; assembly: GCA_030545235.1. Lineage (NCBI taxonomy): Eukaryota > Viridiplantae > Streptophyta > Magnoliopsida > Asterales > Asteraceae > Helianthus > Helianthus tuberosus. Next base: position 129,644,505 of record CM060412.1, on the reverse strand, counting down.
TAATCTTTGAAAAGAAACTTGCCCATTGAAGTTGATCAAACAGATCATCGATCTTGGGCAATGGATAACGGTTCTTGATTGTCACTTTGTTTAGCTCGCGATAATCAATGCACAGATGCATTGAACCATCCTTCTTTTTAACAAACAGAATGGGTGCTCCCCAAGGTGACGAGCTAGGTTGTATAAAACCCTTTTCCAGTAATTCATCCAGTTGGGTTCTCAGCTCTTTCATTTCAGTTAGTGCTAAGCGGTAAGGAGCTCGAGCCACTGGTGCTGCTCCAGGCATGATGTCGATCCTGAACTCTACTTGCCTCTCAGGAGGTAATCCGGGTAGCTCATCTGGAAAGACATCTGGGTACCCGAAAATGATTGGAATGTCTTCGATCTTTGGTTTCGGATCATCTACTGTCACCTATGCCATGTAAATGACACATCCGCTCTTTAAGCACTTGGATGCCTTAAGTATAGACACATTATCAGGCAATCCATTGTCACACCTCAACCATGGCGGAAACATCGGGGCGTGGCACTGAGCGAAACAGATTGTTCAAGAGAATCCATAACAACTATTAATCACAATATATTTAACGTTAATGTCCCATACCACTAACATATAAAGTAAAAACAGTTGGAAAATGTTGAGATCTTGTTGAGATTTGTGTTGAATAATGTAGAAATCCTTTAGATCTGAACCATTCTTGAAGAGATGACGTCACACAACCGATTGCATAAGCAACCGAGATGATGTCACCTTCAAGGGGTCCAAATCAGGTGATTTCAAGGTGAAAACCAGTGATTTTAATGGAGAAGATGATGTAGAATTGTGTAGTGATGATGGAAGTACAAGATTTAGGGAGAAACACTTACGAAATGGCCTTGAATCGAGAGAAAAGTGCTTGAGAATGACTTGGGAGCGAGTTGGGTCGGATGGAGCTGTCACATCAGTGAACAGTAACGTGTAAGGGTATTTATATGGTGAGAGAGAGAGTAAGGCAGTGTAAGTGAGGTGTTCGGTCGGATGGATGTCCGGTCGGATGGTCATCTGGATGGATGTCCATTCGATCGAATGGTCATTCGACCAGTCGAGTTGTGCCAATTAGTTTTCCAACCTTCGTTTCGTGCGTTAAACATTGTGTTGCGTTTAATCGAGTTGCGAGTAAGCCTTGTGATGAGATAACCACATAACATTAAACAAGTAATCACACAATTAACACACATAACATATAAATGCATAAAAGTAAATATGCGTTTCGAGTTTGCGTTGAGATAGCGTTTAGTCTAACATGCGATGTAATATGCGATAAAATGCGCGTAAATAGTATGCGTTATAAACAATGTTTAAATGCGATAACTACTTTTGAAATAAGCGTTGTGAACGCGTTGTAGAATATAGTTTAAAATATTATTTAACCCATTGTAATAATCGAAATCTCGAGAGTACAAGTTAATTAAGCAAGAAATGATAGATACAAGTAATGACCCAAAAGGTCAGGTTGTTACAGCCTCCCCTACTTTAGGGAATTTCGTCCCGAAATTAAGGCGCAAGTGTAACGAAGAGATGTAGATATTTAGCTTTCATATCACTTTCGAGTTCCCAAGTGAACTCGGTGCCGCGTTTGCCTTCCCAGTGAACCTTCACTATAGGAATGCGAGAGCATCGGAGTTTCTTGGTCTCTCGGTCCATGATTTCTACTGGCTTTAGTTGGGATTGAACCCTACCAGAGGAACAGATAATGTAAAGCCAAAACCAGGTCACAACAGTGGATTCACAATAAGCAGACGTTTACATTAAGCTTTCCCCTTGAAAGTGATTTATAACAACTGATGGTCTTTATCCGCTGTTCAGATACAACTACTGCTGCCCTTTCAACTGCTGATCAAAACCCTGAAGTATCCAACACTGCTGGTCCTATCTACTGATGATAAAGCACTGCCAAGTCAAGGACTGGTCAACCTTGAGTAAAGTACTGACATAAAGGGAGAGCAGCTGTTTAGTGAATTATTTGTTTTATGTATAGTCAGTGGTTAGGATAGCAGTGTTTGTGTAAGGACAGTAGATACAGGTTGTTAGACTGTTAGACGTCGCTTTCATGGTGACGTCAGCTGAGATACCTCAGTGGTTTGGTTTGCCTATAAATGTAACAGTACCCTGTACTGTTACATTTGATTGACTGAGCGGATTCTTCTCCTCATGTCTAATCCTTTCATCTTGTGTGCAACCAACCTTGGGGCATCAGGCTGAGGGGGAGTTTAGTTTGTAAGCATATCTGTAATCTTTTGCTTTGTTTTGTAAATCTTTTGACTCTATGAGAAGCAAATGCTATCAAACGATTTTCTCCATTGATTGTGTTTACAAAGTTTGTATCTATTTCCGCTGCACTTAATCTCTGTTCATCTCTATTGATTATACAATTTACACAAACTAGCACAATCATGTGAGCCTCAGATCCTAACAATTGGTATCAGAGCCTGGACAGTTAATTTCGATTTAACAGTCAAATTGACGTAACAGTTCGGCTCAAAAATTCATTGATACTAAGGTTGGTTGTATTTAGTTGAAAAACAGAGTATCGAGCAAATCATGTTAAAAATGGTTATTCAAAAACTCTGAAAATCAACCAAGATGTCATATGACACACAAATTTCACACAACAAGTGAACTCATGCACAAGACACTCATGGTTTCTAGATCTGAAAGCAATATCTGTTAAACCAAGAGATTATTCTTATTTTCTAAAACTGATTTCAATTGTTGTTGTGCAATCTGTGATGTTTTCATTAATTAACTAAAGTATGAACCTCAGATTAACAAAACCTATGTTAGTAAAAACATTGTTGTTTTGCTAAAACGAAAGAGGGAAATTAAAACTTTAGTCATTCAGATCTTATGTATTGAAAACAGGTTGAGTTCCTCAAAAGGACAAAATCAACTATGTTAAAATACATTAAGAAAATTCACAAAAACTCTGAAGTGTGTTTATCTCAAAACTTTTCAAGTCAAAAGAAAAGAGCATAAACATAAAACACTTATGAGTCATAGTTTAGGGTAATAATGGTCATTTAGCAACTGTGTGCATTCATCTGTTCAGGTAAAGGTTTTGATACCGGTGAATGAACTTTAAAGAGAATCATGTTTGCAATCTGCTGACAAAGAAAATGGTACCAAACAGTGGTCAAAATGCATTCAAAATGTTCTACCACTGTTGTCAAACCACTGACCATTTTCATAAACTTAAGAATGATTTGATTACGCTTTTTATTGAAAATATACCAGATCCTTTTTTATGCTGTTCTCAGAAAATCCTTTAACCATTTTTTTCAAAAGGATTTTTCCGAATAATCAGGATATATTGTTCATTTTTTGGGGGAATAATATATTTGGAACTTTTGCTTGTTTTTGTTAGCAATAGTTTCAGTTCCTGTCAGGATGTGGTACCTTATTTTTGTTGGTATTATTATCCTCTTAAATAGGTCAAAAGGAAATGGTATATATGTGAAGGGGTAAGGTCCCAAAAACCTCATAAAAAAGGTTTGAGACCATACCACAAACTAGCTTTTCTAGCCTTTTTGACCTTGCGCGGCCGCGCACTGGTCCTACTAAAGGAAGAAAGGAATCAGTAACTTATAGTCGCGCGCCCAAAAGATAAACATAAATCTTTGCGCCTTCTCCCATTCAATAAAGGATTAAAAAGCCTTTGTACAATACTTCCGCCACAATACCCAGACTTAGATATTATTTTACCAAAGCTTGGGATTTATTTGTCTGTGTCCACACAGCAAGGTGTCACACCAGATTACAGCAATAACCTTCTAGAAAAAAATACAATCATACACCACCCAGACGGTTATAACCGTCTGGACACGTGTCGTTACCACAGACAACCCTGGAATCACAACGAAGGCATGCAATTGGAGAGTAATCTCCACTTAATCACTTTCCACGTGGCGATTCCCCAGCCACAGATCAAACCACGATCCGTGTGCATTCACATCGGATCGAGACTAAGGGACGTCAGATCAAAGAATTCAAACGGAAGAAAAATAACCGCTACGGCGTTAGGCATTTTCCGTTATCTTTTCAATAACAGGTTTTCCCTCCCAAACTCCCGGTTATAAATAAGAGAACTGTTCAGGTATAAACTCAGACTACTCTCACTCTTCAAATACTTATCTTCTCCGATACCAATACTTATTCTCACGCCGGAGTCGGGTCAAGGAGAGAACCCTCTTCTCCCCTTGGCGAGGCTAACGGTGTTCTTTTTTGCAGAGCTACCGGAGAAGTTAATCCATTACGACTGAATCAACCGAGAGAGAGAGAGCTAACCCTTTATGCGGATTCAAACCCCCTAACTATCTCGGTTCCGACCATTTAGTTAGTGTTTCTTCATTGGCGCCCACCGTTTTCTCAGTTTTTCTAGTTCTACCTCGTTTCGATTCAGTTCATTCTATTTTCTGTCTTTGCACATGGCAGAAAATTCGTCATCTCACCGGCAACCTGGTCCTCGACCAAACGTCGGAAACAATTTACCGATAGAAGGGATCGTTGAGGAAGCCTCAGACGATAATGAGGTCCAATCCAATCGAGCAAATGATCCTGTAACCCCAGGAATGCTACTAGCAAATCCTGCACAATCAATTTTACCACCAGGGGAAACCCCGATATCATGGTATGTCCGGTCTCAAGGAGCATTAAACGCAGTATACTCACAGTTATGTGCTCAAACTGCTCCTGTAACCCAATCCCGAAGGCCGGGATCAAGTGCTCATGCCTCTCAGCGAGAAGAATCAACTTATGATGATACAAGCAGTTACCGAAGACAACATCATGATGAATTTCGTCCTCGTCAACGACAATCGGTGCATGATAGGTTGGGTTCCCAACGGGATACTCACACCGATGAATCCGATCGAACATACCGTTTGAGTGAAAACACCAGCGTCTTCAACAGACTACAGCCAAACTATAACAAATGCAGGCCTCGAGCGGTTTACAACCCCGAGGCCGAGCATAACTATGATTTAGTTTATCGCCCGGACGAAGCGGCAGAAAACTCGAAGTTTATATTAGAGATAGCTTTGGCTCCGTTGGAACGGGCCAAGTTACCATCTAACGTTGGGAAATTCAATGGGTTAACCGACCCTGGTGATCATTTAAGGGTATTCACCAGTGCAGGGTTGGTCGGTGGTTGGACCCTTCCGCTGTGGTGTCACTTATTTGTACAAACACTAACTGGCCCAGCGCGAATCTGGATTGACAACCTACCAACGGGACAGATCGAATCGTGGAAGGATCTCCGAAGAAAATTTTTAACACACTTCAGCCAACAAAGGCGGTCAAAACGTGATACATCCGACGTTATGAATATCTGGCGTCGCGATGATGAGAATCTGGAAGATTTTATTACCAGGTATAATAAAGAAGTGTTAGAAATTGGAGGTGTTAGCGAACAACTAATCCGTGCTCAGTTTAAGTACGCGGTTAGGTGTGACGACATGGTCAAGGTGTTATCGGGAACGGAAGGTCTCCCCACGAGTTGGGAAAAGATAATGGCGGCTGCCAAAGTATATGCGCAGACCGAGAAAAACCTTACTACAAACAGACCGCCACCACCACACAGCAGGCCGGCAGACTTAAGCGCAAACGGAAAATACAAGAAGTCATGGCGCGAAGCATCTGGAAGTCGATCTGCGAAAGACAACCGCACAACAACTAACAAGTTCTCGGCGCAAAGAGAAAACAAACACGAAAATAGGGAGAGACAGTGGACTCCCCTAACGAAAACCCCAGCAGAGGTACTAAGTACCGAGGATCACCAATTCAAACCCCCGATTCCAATGAAGAGTAAACGTGGTCAAGACCCGACGCAATTCTGCGAATATCATAAGGATAACGGGCACACCACGAACAACTGTATATCTCTGCGCATGGAAATCGAAAAGGCTCTCAAAAATGGAGAACTCACACACCTGCTCCAGAATATGCGCAAGGAGATTAAATAGATTACTCGGGGAGAAGAAAGCTCAAACAAACGGGCTAAGACTTAAAGAACTCCGTATGTTTTCCGCGGAAAAGACACGACTTATTAAAAGCAGCGGAACCGTCAGGGAGTAAGTTAAGTTCCATTTAATTATTCAAAAAACTTTGTAACGCCTCTGAGCATTATCCATGAATAAAATTACAAAGTTTCTATTATTTTTGTGTTTACAAAATGCATGCAATTCCTTTTTAGTAAGAGCAAAAACATTATGGTAGTATAACACAAAGCTCCATGCGCGGTCAGTGATCACGTCACAAACGACCATAAACTCATACATGAGCTTCATACCAACTTTATTCGCCTTACTCAAAACAAAAGTAATTGTACTCATGCAAAATATTGTAAAGACATATTAACAAAATAAATAGAAACATACTATGTTTGGCGTACAAATACGTCCTGAAAAGTTCAAGGCACAGCAGTGTCTAAAACCCATGCGCAACAGCGCACCATCAAAACAAGGATCAACATCCTACATAGAAAAAGTTGTTCAAATACAATTTCACCCTTACTCTAAATCTTCTCCCTCATCCGGAAAGATTTCCTTAAGTTGCGCAACGTGATCATCCGATTGCAGCGCCACATTTATCAACTCCATCACTGGCAGTTGCAAATTATTAAACTCTGTCTTCATAACAGCAAGCGCACTGGAAGTATTCACACCAAAGGTAGCAGATTTGCTATCATCCCAGTTAACCTTTAATGCGCTATTCACATGTTGGGAACATTCCGCGTACCCTTGCGCATAACCATCTCGTCGCGCAGCAACCATCAAATTAGCAACAGTTTTATCCAGTTCTTCAGAGTTTAATACAGATTCAGCAACCTATAACATCAGATAAAGATAAGATCGAAGCAAGAAAAGCGCATACATGAACTAAAAGAAGAGAGGAACTTACACATGCAATCCCGCGATCCTTCAACCAGGTCATATCATTCTTCAAGGGTTCAAGCTCACTTTCCGCGGAAACCCGCGCCATTTCTGAATTCTCCAGTTTCTCTTCAGCTTCAGTTAAACGGCGGGAGGTTTCAGTATTCTCGGAACGCGCAATCTCCAGATCCTTCTTCAATTGTTCCTGGTCAGAAACCAAAGCGGTAAGTTCCTCTAATTCTTTATCTCTAATGGCAAGCGTGGCTAAAGCTTGTACCTCCCGTTGCTCACTTCGCTCCCTATGAGAGCGCGCTTCCTCCAACAAAGCCTCCATGTCAGCTTTTTCTTTCTTCAATCTTTCCACTTCCGCATCTTGATTCTTCAGATTTTCAACCTCAGCCTTAAGGTTATTTATGATGTTACGAAGGCTTGCCTTCTCGGCATTATCCTTCTCACAAATTCTCCTCCAATTTTTGCGCTCCTCAGACAAAAGCGCAGCTTCAGCTTCAGCTTTTCTTTTCCAACTGGAAACTGACCATTCCTCAGTCTTGCGCTCCGCTTCAAATTTAGCTTGCTCAGTCTCTAATTTAGCCTTCAACTGAGCCACAAGTTTTTCATCTTTTGCAAACTTCCTTTGTGATGCTGCAAAGGATACTCGCTCTTTATGCATGCTATACCATTCACGCACTATACGATGAGTGGTAGAAACATGAGAAGCAGTTTCTGCAAGATAAGACTGATAGGTCTGTTCGAAAGGCTGATTCTCTTGAAATTTAATCTCGCCAGGCGGAAGTATCCCCTGCAACCAATCTTGACATACCCGCCAATCCGAGAAAGTATCTCCTTTCTTCACATTCCAAACAGGAATATGAGGATCAGCAGCATCTTTCTCCGCATACATCCGGTAGTAATATTCTCCTAAAGTTTCTTCCGGACGAATGGGAGATTGTTTCTCAACACCAGCAGAAGAACCGGCCTCCTCAGTAGCAGCCTTTTCAGCATGCTCAGGAACAGTTTCAGAAGGTCTGGGAGGAGAAGATTGAATTGTCTCAGCAGTCTTCTTTTCCGGCATCGGTTGATTACCATCACTTACCACACTTGGCTCAACAATCTGTTCAGTTTCTATGTTAATATCAACAGGCTCCTCAGCCTCAACAGTTTTCTCAACACCTTCCCCAGCTATTTCTGAAGGCTCTAACAGAGGGGTAACGGTAGCGCGCGGTGGGGAAGGGGGAAGTTCTTTATCAGACACAGTTGGTATGTCCACGGAAACAGGAATTTCTGGAGAAACAAAAGTCCATAAAAATCCTATCCGTTCAAGAAAAACAAAGAACATCAATACATACCAGGAATGGGTTCTGAAACAAAAGCATCTAGGTTTCCCTTCCTAGTAATTTTCTTCCTCTGCACTTTCTTGGGAGGTTGACCCTCCGCATCAGCATCAGCTGGCTTCCTTTTACCAGCCTTCCTATGAACCAAACGCTCGGGACTAGAATCCAGATCGATAGGTTCATTTGGATTGGAAGGAGGAATATCGGCAGAATCCTTCGGTTCTGGTTTCGGTTCCCGCATAGTCACTACAGGAGTAAGATCCTCCAATGAGTCAGAAACCACCACATAGTCACACCTGGAAACAGAAGAGCGGCGCGTACCTTTCTTCTCTCCAGCATTTTTTGCTTTCAAAGGTTGCGCTTTAACAGTTTCACTCCTCTTCGGCGCAGAAGTGGACATAGTTGCGCGTTTTTTCTTCTCAGGGCCTATGCCCAAATTCAACAACTCACCTACAAACAAGCGCAAGATAGAGAAATTTACTCAAAGCGAGAAAGAAAAGAAAAACGGATATAAACTCACCAGCACCAGCTGCCGGTTGAACAGACAAGTCCGCGTCCTGCGGAAGCACAAAATTCTTCACAATACGGTGATACCAGAGCTCCTCTTCAGGTTTCTTCTTGATGGTCCCCATTCTTCCGCCTTCCCTCTTAAAAGCAACAACATATAGAGAAACAACTACATTGAAGAAAAAGCAGGTCAAAAAAAAAAAAAAAAAAAAAAAAAAAAAAAAAACAAAGAGAGGAACAGTGACAAAACCCCAATACTTACTATGACCATCCTCAGTGTACACGGGTTTATCATCTCGTTCCATTTTCCAGTTCAAACTCATGCCAGCTCCGACTAAGGCTTTCTCCGGCAAAGCAATATTGGGAACATCCTTCAGATCTTGGTACCAGTTCTCATCAACAGGGGTCTGAATGGATTCAATCGGAACATCGTCCTTCCCTCTTAGCTTCATCTTCATCGGAATCACTCCAGCTTTAATGAAGAAAAATTTCTGTTTCCAATCATGAAATGATTTTGGGGGCTGATGAAGAATTTTCTTTGCGGAGGCCCTCTGAACAAATGAGTAAAATCCTTGGGTACAGTGCATCTGATGAAAAACCCTAAATCGGAGAACGGTTGGCTCCACATGCATCGTTCGACATACAAATTCAAAATGACGAACCCTAACCATACCAATAGGGTGAAGTTGGGAGATATGCAGATTGTAGAATCCAAGAATTTCAAGGAAAAATTTCGTAACAGACAATCGAAAGTTACCATCGATCCCTCATTTTCTTGACAAGCACTGATGTTCAAAATCAGTGCCCTATCCACTGATGTGCTATCCACTGATAGTGAAAATCATCCACTGCTTTCATACCACTACCTTCATTAGTCACTTTCATAAAAGTACTGTCCTTCACTTTCACCAGGGGTTATCACGTGGGCAGTACATAGTGGTCAGACCTTTTGTAACGGCTGCCACGTCAGCATTCACTTCCTTCCCTATAAAATCCCCCACTCACCACCAAAACAGGGTTTTACTGTCGAATTGAATTCTTAAAAATTCTCTTCTCAAAACAGTTTTTCATCTCATCTTCCACAAATTTCTTCGATCATTCATCTTCAAAATGACAAAATCGAAGTCATCTTCAAAACCCTCATCCAAATCATCATCGAAAACAGCCTCTCAAAAGGCAATCTCCACTGAAATCCCATATAAACCATCTCACAATCTCCTGGGTCTTCTCACAAAACCAGGAACCACCAATGTTTTCGATTCCATCATTGACACCATGGCAAAATCAAAGTACAAAACTTTGTTCACCGCCGATGCACCAATCTATTTGGAGACCCAAAGAGAGTTTTGGAAGAATGCAACCCTTGAAAAACAAGGAGACACTGCAACCACCATACACTCTTCTGTAAAGTGTAAAGCTGTCCAAATCACGCCACAATCCATTTCAGAGGTCTTTCAACTCGGTGATCAGGAAGGTAAAACTTCTTTCACTAAAAACGAGTTACAAACTGACTTCATTGAGAGAGGGTATGAAGCCACAATGATGAAGAAAATTACCTTAGAAAAAGGTTATTTTCCTTCTGCAACCAGATTCTTATTTCATACCCTCCTACTATGTGTTTCAAATAAAACCACTTCTTTTAATGAAATCCCTTTAAAGATTCAAAATCTGGGATATGCAATTCTTCAAGAAGAATATTTTAACTATTCTCGGGAAATCTTTAAAGATTTGGTTAATAATGTTGAAACAAAATCATTCTTACTGTTTCTAAGGTTTTTAAGTTACTATTTTGAAAAGAAATTCAGTAAGGATGATTTAGCTGCAATAAACCAAGGTGATCCTACTCAAATAAACAGTTTAACTACTGAAACTTTTTCAAGGATGTTAGCACCTTGCAAAACACAAGCAGAGGTGCCTGAGCAGATTTTAGCAGTTACAACTGCTCCTCAGGTATCTGCTGCTGAGCCCACTGCTCAAGGTGATCAAAGCAGCAGAACAACTGTTTTGAAACCCACACCTAAAATCACCAAAAAGCCAACAAAAAGAAAAACACAAAAACCCCCCAAAACCATCAAAAAGGCATCTCTGGAGGATGAGATACCAGAGCTCCTGCCAGTAACAACACAAAAGTCACAAGAAACCACTGCTGCTACTTCCTCACAGCAGTTGGTACAAATATCTCAACCCATAACCGAAACTCCTCCTGCTTCTTCACTAAAAGAACAGGTTGTACAAATAGGGTCTCCACATCATGATGCTCTGGAAACACTCGTTTCTATCATCCACAGCTCAATACCCGGGGCACATCCACTTTCTACGCCACCCTTCACATCCACAATTCCCCCACCAACTAAACTGCTGTTGGATGCAATAGATTTGAACCAGGCATTAACCAGTCCTTCTCAATCACCTATCAATGAGAATATGCCTCAACAACTGACTGGGTCTGATGTATCAATCTTTGCTAACCCACCAACACAACCTGAGGAGGTTAGACCCCTTGAGTTACAAGTAACTCTTGGTGGTAGTCCAAGTGAAGCAGCCACTACAACTGTTGAACCCATTGGTTTACAGTTGGACAGTGGTTACATCAATAAGACTTCCTTAGAGGCAATTCCTTTTATAGCACCTCTGCCAACCACCAGTGGATTTATTTATCCTACTGGCAACATCAAAAGGTTGTCAAGTGTTGAAGGAAGAAGACCCCAGTACCAAGACAAAGGGGCATCAGTGGGTAATGTTTGGAGCATACTCCCTACATCTACCACTGATAAAACCACTGCTAGTGGGAAATCAGATGATCCCATTAACTTGGGTGATGGTTTAAAGTACCAGAAATTGACGGATCGTATTGAAAAGCTTGATAACTCTGTTGCAGAACTCAAAGATATGCTACAACAGGTGTTACAAGTACAAAAGGTACAATCAACTGCTGTTCCACCTCAAGCACCTGCTCCACAAAGGGCACCTGCTACAAATGAGCTCTGGAATTTGTTTCAACCTTTTCTCCATCAACAAGCACAATTAGCAGATCAGCAACATGAAAAACATGTCCAACAGCTGACAAATGCAATGGAGTCAAGGTTCAAGAACACTCAGGCTGATCTGAAGGCTCTCAAAACTCAGATCTTGCAAACCACTGGCACTGCTCCTCCAACAGTACTTTTCATTGATCACCTCCCAGAAGATAATGCCAAAAAGGGGGAGAAAATTCAGGAGTGGAAGAAGAAAGGAATAGATGATGGTCTTTACATTGAACCTGAAAGGGATGCTATGACCAGAAAAATTCCTGTGCCTGATGGGAGTAAAAAGGTTGATGCAACTCAAGAAGCACTTGATGAAGGAGTAGCAAGTGTTAAAAGAGATAGAATGGCAAAGGATATTTCAAGATGGAATGAGGAGAAAAGAGCCTTCATGGAACTGTATGAGCAAGGTTGTTCTGGATCAAAGGATTCCAAAAATCCAAAGACAAAAAGGAAACCTAAGTCCATCCCATCCAGATTTCCAAAGCCTCCAAAACCATCATCCAAAAGCCATCAGCATCAAACCTCCACCCAAACAGCTGTTGTAACTCCTGTTGTATCAACTACTGCTGATACTTCAGTAGTTTCAACATCTGTTCTCACTTCAACACACACCACCTCAACACACACCACTACTTCATCACCACCACTGTCACCACCAGAAACAATCCCACCACCAATTTCACCTGCTGATAAACAGCAGAAGACAACAGATGTTATAACATCTGTTGTAATGACAACAGTGGTTGAAACACCAGTTGTTTCAACAACTGTTAGTCAATCACAAACCACTGTCACTACATCCACCACCACTGTTCCATCCAAAACATCATCAGTCCCTCCTCAAACAAAGAGGAGAAGGCTAATTCTCAAAGATGATGACACTTCACCACCACCATCTTCAAAATCCCTGTCACTTGTCACTATTCCAAAACCCATACCTCTCTCTTCAGCTCAAATTATACAATCACTACCTCCTGCTGGTGTCTCATTTCCTCTAGAACTCATTGCAGTTAGGGAAGAAATCAAATCCTTTTATTATGAGGATGACCCAGCCAAAAGGAGTTTGCCATCAATTGCAGGATATCCCAGGCCTAACAATGTTGAAGAATACTTGAAACTCAAGGCCAAACAAGCAGAGGATATTGCAATCAAAAACAGAAAAGAGAAATCTGATAGAGAGTTTCAACAAAACTATCAGTTTTTACTCTCACAGGTCAATGCTATGGAGCGATTTGCTAAAAATGTATGTCAGCAAATTTCAGAAAGGGCAGATGAGTCCTTGAGAAAAGACTACATTGAGAACATCATGACCTACAAGAAATACAAGGGGGAAAAACACATGTACAAAAACTGGACCATTCCTGAGCTTGAAAAAGAAGCAGCCAGGATTCAAGGAATGATTAAAAATAAGGTCAAGCAGAGTCCTCCTGAAAAGTTTAAACAAATTGAAGCTGAGAAGATGTTAGAGTTGAGGAGAATGAAAGAGGAGCTGATTGCAGCTGATTATGGGTCAAAGAATTCAGTGACAAAGTGGGGAGAAGATAGAGTCAGGGCAACCTATAAAAGCTTAGAGGAACTTAGAAAGAAAGATCCAAGAGTTCCACAAAAGCCTGACTACTCCAAAGCAGAGGTCTCAAAAAGACCACCAAAGCTGCAAATCAAAAGAGCCACTGCTCCAGCTGGTGCTGCAATCTACAAAAGAAGGAGCAAAAACCAGTTGAGTATTGAAACAATTCAAGATCTATTAGCTGGAGATGCCATTGTAAAAGCAGGCACGAAAGTAATGATAAAAGAAGATCTTGAGTTAGAACAATCTGCAAGTGCTGCTCAGCCAGCTTTGAATAGGCCAGCCTCACCAAATACTTCTGCAAATAAACATCTCCCAAGAAACCCACCAGGCTCAAAAATACAAAAGTGGGAAACTGACAAACAGACCTGCGTATTGACTTTGCTCAGGTCTGGTGGAGAAGTGGAGAAAATATCAAGGGAACAAGCTCTTGGCCTGAGTCTTGAAGATTTGCAGGATCTCCTTGATCTTCCACTTAGCAGGGATGATGAAGACACAGATGCCCTAGACTTTGAACTACAATTCAAAGGTCAGATAAGGGAACTGTTAATGAGGCAATAAAAGATTTCCACAATAATGAAGAGTTTTGGCATTATCTGTTCCAGGGGGAGATTGTTGGGATTGAACCCTACCAGAGGAACAGATAATGTAAAGCCAAAACCAGGTCACAACAGTGGATTCACAATAAGCAGACGTTTACATTAAGCTTTCCCCTTGAAAGTGATTTATAACAACTGATGGTCTTTATCCGCTGTTCAGATACAACTACTGCTGCCCTTTCAACTGCTGATCAAAACCCTGAAGTATCCAACACTGCTGGTCCTATCTACTGATGATAAAGCACTGCCAAGTCAAGGACTGATCAACCTTGAGTAAAGTACTGACATAAAGGGAGAGCAGCTGTTTAGTGAATTATTTGTTTTATGTATAGTCAGTGGTTAGGATAGCAGTGTTTGTGTAAGGACAGTAGATACAGGTTGTTAGACTGTTAGACGTCGCTTTCATGGTGACGTCAGCTGAGATACCTCAGTGGTTTGGTTTGCCTATAAATGTAACAGTACCCTGTACTGTTACATTTGATTGACTGAGCGGATTCTTCTCCTCATGTCTAATCCTTTCATCTTGTGTGCAACCAACCTTGGGGCATCAGGCTGAGGGGGAGTTTAGTTTGTAAGCATATCTGTAATCTTTTGCTTTGTTTTGTAAATCTTTTGACTCTATGAGAAGCAAATGCTATCAAACTATTTTCTCCATTGATTGTGTTTACAAAGTTTGTATCTATTTCCGCTGCACTTAATCTCTGTTCATCTCTATTGATTATACAATTTACACAAACTAGCACAATCATGTGAGCCTCAGATCCTAACAATTGGTATCAGAGCCTGGACAGTTAATTTCGATTTAACAGTCAAATTGACGTAACAGTTCGGCTCAAAAATTCATTGATACTAAGGTTGGTTGTATTTAGTTGAAAAACAGAGTATCGAGCAAATCATGTTAAAAATGGTTATTCAAAAACTCTGAAAATCAACCAAGATGTCATATGACACACAAATTTCACACAACAAGTGAACTCATGCACAAGACACTCATGGTTTCTAGATCTGAAAGCAATATCTGTTAAACCAAGATATTATTCTTATTTTCTAAAACTGATTTCAATTGTTGTTGTGCAATCTGTGATGTTTTCATTAATTAACTAAAGTATGAACCTCAGATTAACAAAACCTATGTTCGTAAAAACATTGCTGTTTTGCTAAAACGAAAGAGGGAAATTAAAACTTTAGTCATTCAGATCTTATGTATTGAAAACAGGTTGAGTTCCTCAAAAGGACAAAATCAACTATGTTAAAATACATTAAGAAAATTCACAAAAACTCTGAAGTGTGTTTATCTCAAAACTTTTCAAGTCAAAAGAAAAGAGCATAAACATAAAACACTTATGAGTCATAGTTTAGGGTAATAATGGTCATTTAGCAACTGTGTGCATTCATCTGTTCAGGTAAAGGTTTTGATACCGGTGAATGAACTTTAAAGAGAATCATGTTTGCAATCTGCTGACAAAGAAAATGGTACCAAACAGTGGTCAAAATGCATTCAAAATGTTCTACCACTGTTGTCAAACCACTGGCCATTTTCATAAACTTAAGAATGATTTGATTACGCTTTTTATTGAAAATATACCAGATCCTTTTTTATGCTGTTCTCAGAAAATCCTTTAACCATTTTTTTCAAAAGGATTTTTCCGAATAATCAGGATATATTGTTCATTTTTTTTGGGAATAATATATTTGGAACTTTTGCTTGTTTTTGTTAGCAATAGTTTCAGTTCCTGTCAGGATGTGGTACCTTATTTTTGTTGGTATTATTATCCTCTTAAATAGGTCAAAAGGAAATGGTATATATGTCAGGATCATGTCATACTCAGGTTTGTTCCTAAACTTTTACCAAAAGTTGATTGCTAACTGTGCTTAAATTCTGGGGCACTCATGTTTTAATTGAATGTTAAACAAAAATGAGTTGTCTTAGCAAAAAGTTTTCATCATCTGGGGTACTAAACCACTGTTTTTCAAAATTGACATGTGGCAAAACCTTGAATGAAAATTCTCAAAACTGTTGCTGGAATACTTATCCTTCAGATCTATACCATTTACCCTAACCACTGTTTTGTTCAAACGTCTGATCTCTAAACACTGTCCACTGCTGAAAGTTAACCACTGATCCCTCATTTTCTTGACAAGCACTGATGTTCAAAATCAGTGCCCTATCCACTGATGTGCTATCCACTGATAGTGAAAATCATCCACTGCTTTCATACCACTACCTTCATTAGTCACTTTCATAAAAGTACTGTCCTTCACTTTCACCAGGGGTTATCACGTGGGCAGTACATAGTGATCAGACCTTTTGTAACGGCTGCCACGTCAGCATTCACTTCCTTCCCTATAAAATCCCCCACTCACCACCAAAACAGGGTTTTACTGTCGAATTGAATTCTTAAAAATTCTCTTCTCAAAACAGTTTTTCATCTCATCTTCCACAAATTTCTTCGATCATTCATCTTCAAAATGACAAAATCGAAGTCATCTTCAAAACCCTCATCCAAATCATCATCGAAAACAGCCTCTCAAAAGGCAATCTCCACTGAAATCCCATATAAACCATCTCACAATCTCCTGGGTCTTCTCACAAAACCAGGAACCACCAATGTTTTCGATTCCATCATTGACACCATGGCAAAATCAAAGTACAAAACTTTGTTCACCGCCGATGCACCAATCTATTTGGAGACCCAAAGAGAGTTTTGGAAGAATGCAACCCTTGAAAAACAAGGAGACACTGCAACCACCATACACTCTTCTGTAAAGGGTAAAGCTGTCCAAATCACGCCACAATCCATTTCAGAGGTCTTTCAACTCGGTGATCAGGAAGGTAAAACTTCTTTCACTAAAAACGAGTTACAAACTGACTTCATTGAGAGAGGGTATGAAGCCACAATGATGAAGAAAATTACCTTAGAAAAAGGTTATTTTCCTTCTGAAACCAGATTCTTATTTCATACCCTCCTACTATGTGTTTCAAATAAAACCACTTCTTTTAATGAAATCCCTTTAAAGATTCAAAATCTGGGATATGCAATTCTTCAAGAAGAAAATTTTAACTATTCTCGGGAAATCTTTAAAGATTTGGTTAATAATGTTGAAACAAAATCATTCTTACTGTTTCTAAGGTTTTTAAGTTACTATTTTGAAAAGAAATTCAGTAAGGATGATTTAGCTGCAATAAACCAAGGTTATCCTACTCAAATAAACAGTTTAACTACTGAAACTTTTTCAAGGATGTTAGCACCTTGCAAAACACAAGCAGAGGTGCCTGAGCAGATTTTAGCAGTTACAACTGCTCCTCAGGTATCTGCTGCTGAGCCCACTGCTCAAGGTGATCAAAGCAGCAGAACAACTGTTTTGAAACCCACACCTAAAATCACCAAAAAGCCAACAAAAAGAAAAACACAAAAACCCCCCAAAACCATCAAAAAGGCATCTCTGGAGGATGAGATACAAGAGCTCCTGCCAGTAACAACACAAAAGTCACAAGAAACCACTGCTGCTACTTCCTCACAGCAGTTGGTACAAATATCTCAACCCATAACCGAAACTCCTCCTGCTTCTTCACTAAAAGAACAGGTTGTACAAATAGGGTCTCCACATCATGATGTCACGAGGTGTCCCATGTCGACAAATGACTTCGTCGGTATAGATTCGTGCTAATCGTTCAACCTTATAGTCTTCTCGTATCGGTAAGAAGTGCGCAGATTTCGTAAGACGATTAACGATAACCCAAATGCTATCGTGACCTGATGGCGTGCGAGGAAGTTTCGTAATGAAGTCCATAACTATACTCTCCCATTTCCACATCGGGATCTTGGGTTTCTCGAGTAAGCTAGAAGGTCGTTGATGTCCAGCCTTGACTTTCGAACAAGTCAGGCATTTCGAAACATAGATAGCAATACCCTTCTTCATTCCTGGCAACCAATACCTGGCACGCAGGTCCTGGTACATTTTGTCGGCATCGGGATGAATGAAATATCGAGATTTATGGGCTTCAGTCAGCAAAATCTCTCGGAGATTATTGCGACTAAGTATCCAGATGCGATCGAGATAGTGAAAAATACCATTAGGTTTATTCACTAGTTGGTTTTCGGTTCCAAGTATTCGTTCTTCCTTCAAAGTGCGTTCGGTAAAGCAGGCGTGTTGAGCGTCGCGAATGAGAGCTTCGAGGTCGTGTTGGGCTTGAATGTTACGAACACTATGTAAATAGCTTAGTCGGCTAAGAGCATCGGACGTTTGCTTTGCCTGGGTGGTTGCGTATCTCACAGTCGTAATCGTTGAGAAGTTCAACCCATCTGCGTTGGCGCATGTTCAGCTCTTTCTGGTTCAAGATGTGTTGTAGGCTCTTATGGTCTGTGAATACCGTACACTTAGTACCATAAAGGTAGTGTCGCCAAATCTTCAATGCAAAAACAACTGCACCGAGTTCGAGATCGTGGGTGGTGTAGTTCTTCTCATGGACTTTGAGCTGACGAGAAGCATACGTGATAACCTTGTCTCGTTGCATAAGAACACAACCAAGACCTAGGTTAGAGGCATCGCAATAAACCACAAAGTCATCGTTTCCAACGGGTAGCGCAAGTACGGGAGAGTCGCAAAGCATACGCTTAAGAGTTTGAAAGGCATCCTCTTGTTCGGTTCCCCAAACAAAAGTCTTGTCTTTATGCGTCAGAGAGGTGAGAGGGACGGCAATTTTAGAGAAATCAGCGATAAATCGACGGTAATAGCCCGCCAATCCGAGAAATGAACGAACTTCGGACGGGGTTTTTGGTGTAATCCAACTCTTAACTACTTCAATCTTCGCGGGATCGACGTGAATACCTTGACTATTGACGATATGACCGAGGAATTGAACCTCCTTGAGCCAGAATTCACACTTGGAGAACTTGGCGTAGAGGCGATTCCTTTGGAGAAGCTCGAGAACTAAGCGTAGATGGCGAAAAGGTGAAAAAAGCAATTAATATGGTTGACCAATTACCTGACAGCATTGATTTGACTTACACCAAATCTGATGATCTTGATGATTCAGAGGTGGTAGGTAAGGTTGTTGAAAGCGTTCTAACAGAGGAGTCTACCAAAACAAATAAGTCTGAATCACAATTTGAGAAAAATACGAATGAGGATCCGATAGGATTGGCTTATACCATGATTGGATCGGACAAGTTATTCTTAGATGTTGAAATCCCGATTCAGAATGTGATTTCAGATAAAATTGATAAAGTGTTTAAATTGGTAGAAATTGAAAAATCTGAAATTTCAAAATTTGCTGGAAAGAGCAAGAAACCAACTTATAACAAACCTAGTTACAAGAAGAATAACATGAGGGCTGGTTTGGGCTATAAGAAGAAACATAATCAGAAACGGTTTGAAAAGAAAAATTATCAGAAAAAGACGAACTTTGTTCATGGAACAAGTTCTGAGGAAGAGAAAGAACTTCAATTTAGACGACAGTCTAATGAAGAGTTCTATGCTCAAAAGAAACAACAACAACAGATGAAAGATGTTTCAAAGATAACATGCTTTATGTGTGATCAAATTGGACCTCTTAGTCACAAGTGTCCAAATCTTAAACCTATTAATGTTGAGAAAAAAAAGTCTGATGTTGTGAATCAGAAGCCAACCAAGTTTGAAACTAAACAAACTTGGAAGCCGAAAATGTCAAAGGCTGAATCACAACAATCTTAGAAACCAGTGATACCCAGATTTAGGACAACACAAAGTTGTAAAACAAAGGTTGATGCAACAAAACCAAATCAGTTTTAGAAACCAAAAGTTGTTGTTCAAAATCAAAACATTCAAAATGAATCAAAATTTTATAAAATGAATGTTTCAAAAGGTCAAATTTGGGTGGTCAAACAACAAAAGACTTCTGCGAATGAATACAAAAAAGAAAATGTGTTTGAGAAGAATGAACGAAACTATCCAGTTTTACCTGGAAAGATACATATTCAGCTACCTGAGTCAAAACAGGCTTGGGTTGCTTTATTCAAGTAATTGAATTGATTGTATGTGCAGGTGCTCCTGATAATAGATGAATGTCAGAAAGAGGAATATCGGAGTAGCCTAGCACAAGAAGAGGATGCGGATCCCTGCAAGTGAAAACATGGAGTTTGTTCATTTCTGTGCATAAATAAACCATATTCATAACCCTAAAAATTTAAAAAATTTAAAAACAAAAAAAATGTTTTTACTTTTTTAAAAATTGAAAAATGAAAAAAAAAAACTGTTTGTTTTTTTAATTTTGTAAAAAAATCAAAAATTTGAAAAATATGTTGATTGGATATGCTGAAACACCCGGCTGAACAAATATGATCATTTCACAAGTGATTAAATGGTTTTAACATTGTTAAAAATCAATGTGTTGTAAATCATGGGGGTATTTTCTAAAAAGCAGAGCATGTGAAGCAGAAAATGGATGGCGAGACAAAGCTATCTGCATCGGGTTGTCAAATTTTCTTAAATGTTTTGGATTTTAGGGGGGAGTAAAAATTTCAG
This sequence comes from Helianthus tuberosus, assembly GCA_030545235.1. Taxonomy (NCBI): domain Eukaryota; kingdom Viridiplantae; phylum Streptophyta; class Magnoliopsida; order Asterales; family Asteraceae; genus Helianthus; species Helianthus tuberosus. Next base: position 129,624,062 of record CM060412.1, on the reverse strand, counting down.
AAAATACAAAAACATTTGAAAATTTGAAAAAGCCAAAAACATGAGAAAACTAAAAAATGAGTTTTTGTGTAAAAAGAGAAAATGATAGTACATCAGTAGACAATCACAGTACGCTAAAGAAATGGAAAGTTAAATGTGATAAACGGTTTCACTGATGATGCCCAGTAGGTTTTTACATGCTTAGTAGGTTGATTTCGAGATATAAACCTAAATATCAATAACTTTCTTATCTCGTGGGGAACATCTCTCGGATATATGGGTAACCCCCGAAATCTTGTTTGAGAGATTGCTTGATTCTGAGATACTAGGTTTTTATATTGTTTGATATCTGGGGTATTATACCTGGTCTTCTGATTTTGTGTCAGCAATGGCCTAGACCTCGTATAATACTTTATGCGCTTAAAGCTTACCCTCTGGATAAAAATTTGAGAAAATATCAAAAAATATATATCAAATGCAGTTGTAAAGAAGATTCCTAAGTGGGACACACCTAAAGTCGAGCTTTCATCTCTTTGATTGAACGGTAATTCATACCTGAGCTCTCAAGGTCTCGCATTAACCTAGAGTACAGATATCAATATAGTATATTCACATGTAAGACTGAATCTAGGGAATCTTGATACAGGAGTATATTCTGAGTTGAGACACGCGAATAAGTTAAGTGCTTAAAACTCTAAATCTTGTATCTTGAATCCGTTGAAATCTGTGTGAAAATTTAAGTGGATCAGTATACTGACAATCTAAGTGAATCGTTTAGAACTTAAAGTGTTTATAGCTCAACGGTGCTAATGATTTGTCATAAACTGATATGATCCTCTAACACAACTCAAACAAAAATATTGTTTGTAAATATTTCTTTACAGCATTATATTTCAGAAAAATACAAAAATATTTTGATTCAACTTTATTTCCAACAACCGATGTCTGAAAGCTGAGTTTCAAGAATTAAGTATGCTGATCATGTTTCTAAAAATAAACAAGTTCATTAATTTGAAACTTGAAATTTTACATAAATTAAAAATAGTTTGTGAAATCTCCAAGGTTATTAAATTGGACTTGGATGCTTATGTTGATAATAGTTTTGGATGCTTAAACTGTCAAATTTGTAAAGTCATTTGATAGGGGGAGTAGAGTTGGGCAATCCTGGATGATTATATACTGGTACATTTATGTTTAGAGTCAGGTTTTCAATTCTGGATTATTCAAAAAGCTTTCACTGTCACATATTTGAAATGCTCCAGCTTATGTGTAGAGCTAGGTTTTTTTATCTTAAAATTGTCAAATATCTTATAAATGGTTTGAGATTGGCAGATGAAAGAGCCAGGCAACGATCCTGATAGCTGAAGCTAAGGGGGAGTCTGAAGACGAGCTTGATGCAAGGGGGAGCTTGTATTCAAAGAGCCAGATAACGATTTTGGAGGAGATTGTTAGATCTAGGTGTCGATACTGAAAAGCACGAAAGCTTAACGAAAGGGGGAGCCTGAGGAAAGAGCTAACTGAAAGGGGGAGCAGCTGAAGCTGTAAGCAGATCCACAAGGAATCTTTTAGAGTAAAGGGAGAGTCTGTGTTGCTGAAAATGTCAACATTACTAAAAGACTCTGAGAAAGATAAAAAGCTACGAGATTGACTGCAACAATATCCAAGGGGGAGTCTATGAGTGCATATGTCTATCGCTTACGTTAATCACGTATCGTAGCTTAAACAGATGATACAAGACTGGTATTGAATAGAAGAGAGCTAGAAATGAAGTTGAAGTAGCTTCGTACGAAGCCAGCAACTTCATACGAAGGGACCATACAAGGCTTCGTACGAAGCCACACCTATATATATATGAGTTGAGTCTTGGTCATTTGTAACTTTGAGCAGACTTTGAAGCGAAGCTCTGCCCGTTTGTTTTCACGGTTTTGTACTGTCAAAGTATCAATAGAAAACAACTTATAATTACATATTTGTGTTCTCATCCACACACGTGATTGGATTCCGCACATATCACGTGTTCGTACGCATACAACGGTTGAAGATTCGATCCTCGGAGCGAATTCACAATATTTTTGATGTCAGACCTATGTCTAAGTCCTAAATCTACCATTTAGCTGAGTATTGAGGCGGTGCTGACACAACCTATTTAACCGGTGAGTTTACTAATTGTTTTGACGCAACGTTTAAATTGTTTCAAAATGCGACGAACAAAAATGTATGATATGCATGATTAAAATGTATAACATGCAAACATGTAATGTTGACATTTAAAACACCTAATTGCATAAAATAATTAATTATCTAATGGTACGGAAGTTACCGGATTGTGCCGTTTGTCACAACGTGGTTTTTGTATGATTGTAACACTTAAGGTTTCTATAGTTGTTGTTTTAAAACGATAGTTATGTATGGGTTGGTTTGGTTAAAAGCTAATATTGCGCTGAAAATTATAAATGGTAAATGAGTGATTATAGTGTTGTGTGTTAATAACCATGTATGTATATGTACCCACCTATAGTTGTATGGGCTATTTTGTTGTCGCGGCTTTATGTTACATGGTTAATAAGGGGGTATGAAGTGATAAAGAATAGTTGGTAATCATGTATGTTATTTTAAAGTATTGATACATACGTGTGAGGTGGAATGGTGTTTTATTTATATGTTATGAAGTGACCTAATAATTGTGTTCTTGACTCCATTTTAGAAGGGATGGTTAAGAGAAATGGGAAGAAGCTATTGGCTCAAAGTTGAGAAATGTTATGAGACAGGTGGCTTGAAATAATACAACTGTAACTCGACGTCTTATTGCCATACATCCTAAGCATTAAAAACTTATTTGGTTTACATAAGTATAATGTTATGAGTCCTCACTTAGCTATAGCTAACTTTGGTGATGTCTTCGTATAGGTAATACAAAAGAGATTAATGAACGGTGTGGACAAGTCATGAAGAACAATGGGGTGGCTTGAACTGCTAACATGAAAAAAGAAGAGAATCCATGAGTTGTTCACAGACATTCCAGTTAAGCAATATAATTAGTCAATGTTATGTATACCACATAAATATATAATTTTTAGTGTTGTATGACAGATTTGTGTGGTAGAAAGGCGAAAGTGATCAAGTCTTGGGAGCGGGTCAATGATAGAAGGATTTAGTGATGTTTTGTTCACTAAACGTATGGGGTTTTTTATTGGGTCATTTGGACTTAATTGTTTGTATGTTGGAGTTTAATTTAGTGTATGTTTTAGCAAAATGCTAGTATGTCAATGTGATAATGGGTTATGTTTGTTTTATAAAAACCATGTTTTTAAATAGGTTTTTTTCGTAAGGATTCCCCGTTATGCAAACGGCTCATGGTTAAATTTTCTAAACATGTGTGTTTACAAATGTGTAACTAAACTGGTTTATGTGCTTAATATATTTTGGGAATAATGTCCTTTATCATGTAAGGTTTGAAAAGATTTCCGCAAAGTATTATTGTGCTTTGAAAATTCGGGTGTCACATTTAGCAATACCAAATGTTTGTAACATACCTCGTCAAAATACCTAGTCTTAAGACAACTACGACATGGCTGCATAACAACAACATATCAACTGAGCTAATCCCAATCTTCATTGACTTTAAGTCGTAAATCACGTTAAATCTCCAACATCAACCAATCTTATAAAGTTGTCAACAATAACATAAAAAACAAATACAATAAACATGTATAACTATCAAACTCAAATTTCAAACATGAATAGAAAGAAAACTTAAAATCATTAGAGTATCATCTACTTCAACATCCCAAACATCAGCCGTCGACACAAACCAAAACCCCGCAAAAAGGAATAAACATAAAACCATATAAAATTAGGGAATAATCAACATAACGAATAACCCGACGTCAAAATTACATTGAAAATCACAAAATTTCACATAAAACGATGAACTTGTAACGACTTTGCCAGAGCAAAGCCGAAGAGAGAGAGGGAGAGAGAGAGATGTGTATATATATAGAGGGAGAGAAACAGAGAGGCGGAAATTCAAAGATGCAATGCAAAAACGAAGTTATCACACCAAATGAATCATGAAGAAATGCAGACAATATGAAATTCAAACATGCAAAGCAAAAACTCATATCATCACTAAAGTCACGCAAAAAACAGATCAAGCCAAAACACTGATCATCATAATGCGACACAAAGAGCAAATAAAAAACATAAAAGTTGAAGAATAAGGATCAAATATGTCGACATTACAGTAAAAAACAGGAAAAATACAAGTCTCAGATGACGAAGACGAAACTATAAAGAAGAAAGACAATGAAAAGCAAATAAAACTCACATATAAGAAAAACAATACGTGTAGTTAAAATAGATTAATCAAGTGACAATTGAAAATTAGTAGAACCAAACTACAAAGTAAAAGAACTAACATGTTATACGAGATAATATTTATCTTTATTAACTTTAAACTATAAAATACACCCATTCTAAGTTATCTCTAGGGTTATATCCATCACTTTTGGTCTAGTGGTTGGAAAGATTTGGTTTCTCCTTGGAGACCCAAGTTCAATCCCCACTAGTGTCACATTTGGTGGATAAAGGCAACGAAGGCTAGTTCTCCCATACCCTAGGTCAAGAGTTCGAGCTCGAGCCACCCCGGGTTTTAGTTCACCGTGTGTTACGTCAGAGAGATTCTTTCTTGTGGTGGCGCAAGCCCCTGCCTCTGGCAGTGGGTGGTATGGTTTCCCGGGGAACGTCGTTAGCTAAACTCTGATGCAAACGTAGACCCGATTAAAACAACATAGTCTGACCAGAGTTAGGTTAGGACTTCTATATTTAGGTGTTGTTTGTTTTTTTGGCCAGAAGCACTTCTGGTCACTTATGCCTGCGTCGCGCAGACACGCGCAGACCTTTGGGTCCTGTAGCTTGTTTGTTTTCCAGAAGCACTTCTCACCTTTTACCTCTTCCCCACCTCTTCCCCACGCAGACATAAGCCCACCTTTTCTCACCTCTTATCTCTTTCAAAACACAACACTCTCCACCGCCACTCTCTGCATCCCCGTGTCACACCCTGACATTTGCGGAAGCGTATGCATGTGGCTTAATCGGTTCTCATTGCATTCGATTATAATAAACAACTATATGATCAAAATGATGTTCATCCATTCAAAGGTTTGAAACATTACAACACAAGTCATTTAAGTTTCAACCAAAACCCTCAAGTTATGATACAGACAAAAGTGGATGACATCTAAACTTGAAATTTACGTCTTGAAAATAACACCAGCGCCCAAGATCCAACTTGTTTCCTGAAATACATGTGAGTTTTGGAAAACCGTCAACATAATGTTGGTGTGAATTCATGCAGTTTTTGTATTTAACGTTTGTATACTTGTATGAAAACATGGTATGTAATTTGTATGAAACAAGTATTTATGTAAATATAAGGAAATCGAGATCGCTAATGGTTTGCAAGGCCATTAACATGTGACACGACATAGGAAGCATCCAAACCATAGGCATTTTTAGCTGTCGAATCCACGACTGTCGATTCACGACTAGAGACACAAAAGCACTGCATGGTACTAGTATGACCAAGAGTGTGGCTGCCTGAAACCCATTAGATCTAACCTTTTGTCCGCGGTCTTGGTATGTAACTGATTAATGGTGCTTATGACACCCTATTCGTGACATGATCTAAAGTATCATTCCTTAGTTTTTGTATTCCACATACCATAACACATGTATTTTCCCCAAGTTTAGAAAGCATATAAAAGTTTAAAAGTGGGGACATGAACTCACAACTTTGCGTTTCCTGCGCCGTAAACTTCACCGGGTTTGCTTATATAGCGTCGTGACCTATACGTGTTTTATTAACGTTAGTCACTAGACTTGTATTGCATAAGTACAAGTCACCATCTTTTATGTATGTGTTCTTTGTTGTTAAAAATAATTTATATTTTTAACTATGTATCTTACTTATATTATTTTCCCAAAAATAAATATAAGTATCTTGTATTTTTTTTTCACCCGAGTTATATATTTTTGTCCAAAAAGACATTTTAAGTTCGTAACTTGTCCAAGTTACATAATCTTTTAAGAAATATATTTTCATAAATATATGTTCTTGTATTTGTCTAAGCATGTTGTATGTGTATTTTTGTATTTCTACTCCTTGGGAGTATTTAGTGTATTTTCAAGTCCTAATACACTATTACATACAATACCTATAACATACACTTAGCACAAAATTTGGTGACCAATAAATATATATATATTTTCTCAAAAATATACATACTTAGTATTAATTTTTTTTTATCTTGAAGAAATCATCATTTCTTAACTTGGAATTTTACACAAAAATTAGGGAAACCTTGGTAAATATTTTTTTTAGGTGAATTTTTAGGGAATAAGTTTCACCAAAACTTATATTTCTCTAAGTGTCAAAATTTTATAAAAATTTTGACATGGTTTCCCCTAAAAATGGAGGTTTCCCATGTTTTCAAAACATGTGTTTATTTTCTTTTAAAATTATCACAAACAATCAACAATCAATCCTAAGCAACTTACACTTACCAAGTGTCAAAACAATGCTATTTCATAACGATCATGAACTTGAACTTTCATAAAAACTTGTAGTGTCTTGGTAGTGTGCTTAGTAGGTTTAGTTATCCTTAAAAACATATTTATTTGTTTCTAAATCACATTATTACAAGATTTAGTCATTTACAACTTGTAAGATGATTTTTCCAAAAATCATTCTTTTGAATTTTTCTTGCAAACAATGTATTCTTATACTTGTTTCACCACTAGAAACATGATTAGTTTCTTTTAAAACAATGTTCATGTAAATCTTTGTGATTTAACTTGGTTTCTTTGGAAAACTATTTTTGTAATCATCCACATTTATGTCTAGTAAACATGTTACATACTACATCATTCACAAAAATCATTTTCATTTTTTCAAGTTCATGAAAACTATAAGCATGATGATCTTGGTCTTTCACAAGATCACCACCTTAACTTACTAGATCATGTGTTTAATCACAATCTAGTAGGTTCCTTGTGATGTCTAAGGTCACTAACACTAATCATCAATCATCAAGAAACAAATCATCACAAATCAACAAGTATTCATATGTTAAATAGCTTATGTTAGAGTTTCATGATCAAGTTCTTTAGTGTTCATCAAGTTTAACAATGTTCATCATCTTTTATTCATCAAAATATGAAGTAACAAAGGGTTATGAGGGCCTTACTACTAGCACAAAGGCTAGGGAAGAACACTTGATGTTGTAGATGACAAATGTGGAGGATAAAAGCTAATGGGAGAGGTCCTTCAAGATCCACAAGCTCCACACTTCCTTAATCACCTTCTTACACCTTAGGATGGTCTTGGAATGGATGGGATTGAGTTGGAAATGATGGTGGTGTTTGGTGCTATGTTCGGCCGAGAGGAGGGAGCAAGGGAGAGAGATGAGTGGTGTGTGTAGTGTGTGTTAGAATGAGAGCTTCAAGTCATCTTATAACCATCTAATAGTTTTGTCCAATGGGTCTTGTGTTTGTTAAGTACACTACATAATCTAAACAAATCTAGGTGAATCCAAGCAAGATCAAGAGAAGATTAAGCAAGATCTTGGTGGGGTCACATGGTGACTGTCCACTTAAGGGGGGGGGGGGGGTCTTGGTTGGGTTTAAATGATAAGTTAAGTGTTTAGTTAGGATTCTAAGTGTATTGATTAGTGTTCATGTGTAACATGTGTTATATAGGGTGTTAGGGTGTTCGGGGATCATAACTAGCTCAGAAACATTAAAACAATGCTTCTAGTAAAATTTTGGTGTTTCGGGTAGTGTCCGGTTGTTCGGTTAGATACCGGTTCGTTAAAGTGTCTAACTATTCCGTTTAGTATTCTTTATGTACCCTTTTGTGACACTTTTAATTCCCGACACTTAGGAAAGCATTCAGGACCATTTAGTCATATTTTTACATGCTACTAACTCGTTACAATGCTGAATTTTGCTGAAATATGTAGAATTCAGCATTTAAAGTGTGTTTCGGGTGCTTTTTAGTGCGTATTTAAGCTTCCGAAAAGTCTATATGTTAACCCTTGTATCCATACTTGGGTTTTAATGTATTTTAGACGTTGGACCTACTCCTTGGCCCTAATTCCATTATCTGACTGCTTTCTGTAGAGTTGCTGACACAGTGTGTCTTATCGGTGAGTTTACTAGTCTTTCTGACGCAACGCTAATAGTAATGCATAAAGCCATATTTGAAGTATAAAACGTGCATGAATTCACATGTATAGCATGTAATCAGACAATGTTGACATTTAAGCACATAATTGCATATGTTAAATAATAATTAAACTGTACGAAAATTACCGGTTTGGTGCCAGGCGAGCGGCACTTGCGGCCATATAGAACTTCGAACAGTGCGGCTTTTATACTCGTATGGTAACTGTTATTGTAGGAAAACTCAACCAAAGGTAGGTGAGTATCCCAGCTGCCGCCTAGGTCCATAACACATGCCCGAAGCATATCTTCTAGTGTTTGTATGGTTAATTCACTCTGGCCGTCTGTTTGCGGATGGAAGGCCGTGCTTAGATCTAGTTGAGATCCAAAGGCTTCCTGGAAGGATTGCCAGATCCTCGAGACAAAACGTCCATCTCTGCCTGAGATAATTGAGATAGGCACTCCATGACGTGCCATGATCTCTTTCAGGTACATCTCAGCAAGCTTTCCAGTGTTATCCTTTTCTCGGATCGGTAGGAAATGCGTAGACTTTGTTAACCGATCGACTACCACCCATATCATATCATGTCCTTTAGGGTTCCTGGGTAATTTCGTTATGCAGTCCATTGAGATTTGCTCCCACTTCCACATTGGTATCTCTAGTTGTTGCAGTAGACCAGATGGTTTCTGATATTCGGCCTTAACAGGTTAGGCATTTTCCAACGTAGACAGCAACATCACTTTTAAGCCTCGGCCACCAATAGTATTCCTTCAAGTCTTGATACATTTTGTCCGATCCTGGATGGATCGAGTATCTCGACTTGTGAGCTTCATTAAGGATGACTTCTCGAATACCGCCATAGAGCGGAACCCAAATACGCCCCTTAAAGCATAAGGTTCCCTCTTTGTTTGGCACCAAATTCTTCAGCATACCTCAGAGATATTCAGCTCTACGATTTTCTTCCTTAAGGGCTTCTTGTTGTGCGTCATGAATGCGTGCAGTGAGGTTCGTTCGAATAGTCATTTCCAATGCTCGAACCCTTAGGGTCCTAACCCTTTCTTTTCGACTTAGCGCGTCTGCTACAACGTTTGCCTTTCCAGGATGGTACTTAATCTCACAGTCATAATCGTTCAGAAACTCAACCCATCGTCGCTGATGCATGTTTAATTCCTTCTGATCAAATATGTGTTGTAGGCTTTTGTGATCTGTGAAGATTGTACATCGAGTACCATATAAATAATGTCGCCAGATCTTTAAGGCGAATACCACTGCGCCTAGCTCTAGGTCGTGAGTGGTATAGCTCCTTTCATGCACCTTCAATTGTCTTGAAGCGTAAGCGATGACCTTTTGGCGTTGCATGAGCACGCAACCCAAACCTTGACGCGAAGCGTCACAGTATACCACGAAGCAGTGCCTTCGTGTAAGGATAGTATCGGTGCATCGCATAGCTTATTTTTGAGCAGTTGGAAGTCTTCTTCCTGCTTATTACCCCAGTCGTACTTCTTGTCTTTCTACGTAAGGGTTGTCAGCGGTTGAGCTATCTTGGAGAAATTCTCGATAAATCGTCGGTAATAGCCCGCTAAGCCCAAAAATTGTCGAACTTCAGTTGGGGTTTTGGGGGCTTCCCAATTCTTTATTGCTTCTATCTTGGCTGGGTCTACATGAATGCCCTTCTCGTTCACAACGTGCCAAGGAACTGTACTTCACGAATCCAGAATTCGCATTTTGAGAACTTTGCATAAAGTTTCTCTCTCTTTAGTAGTTCCAAAATGGTCATGAGGTGTTGCTCGTGTTCTTCTCTTGATCGCGAGTAAATCAGGATATCATCGATAAATACAATCATGAATTTATCGAGATATGGTTTGCAAACGCAGTTCATCAGATCCATAAATACCGCTGGTGCGTTCGTCAATCCGAATGGCATCACAAGGAACTCGTAATGCCCATAACGCGTTCTGAATGCAGTATTTGGTACGCTTTCCTCTTGGATCCTTAACTGATGGTATCCAGATCGAAGGTCGATCTTGGAATAGTAGCTTGATCCTTGCAACTGATCAAATAAGTCATCAATCCTCGGTAGTGGGTACCGATTCTTGACAGTGAGCTTGTTCAGTTCTCTATAATCGATACACATCCGCAGTGTTCCATCCTTCTTCTTCACGAACAATACTGGAGCTCCCCAAGGCGAGAAGCTTGGCCTTATGAATCCTTTATCCAACAACTCCTGGAGTTGTGTAGATAATTCTTGCATCTCGGATGGCGCATGTCGATAGGGTGCCTTGGCTATAGGAGCGGCTCCTGGAACCAAGTCAATATGGAATTCGACTTGTCGTTGCGGAGGTAGTCCTGGCAGATCTTCTGGAAAACATCAGGAATTTCCTTCACCATAGGAATGTCTTCGAGCTTCGGCTCCTCGGCCTTCTTATCTACAACGTGCGCCAGGAATGCAACACATCCTTTTCGACTAATTTTCCCATTTGCTAATTCTATTGAATAGGAGTGTTTGGCTTACCCGCGTCTAAGTCAAGTACGTTCTTAAGTTCTATAGATACAAGGCTAAAGTCGGGGCCAATATCAATCAAAATGGATGCAATGTGTCGGTTTATAAGGAAGTACTCGTAACTACGTTCGGGTCCTAGCGTGCCTTGCGTATTCCCTTCATGAAAATGCTCCCAAGAGCTTGAACTTTTCTTCGGGTAGTCCTTCCGATAGTGTCCTTTGTCGCCACATCCGTAGCAATTCTTGGTCTTTGCCATTGCTATTACTGTCCTAAATTCCATTCACATGTCTCAAACCAGACCAACATGCCTCCTTGCTATGCCCAGTCTTGCCCCAACTTCATACCTACGAGTCCTGCATGGACATGTGTGATAATAACCACCTCTATCACACTTTGGTAGTTCTTCTTGGTAGGTTTTTATCACCTACCTTAGGCGTGACAACGAATGCCTTGACTTTCCTAGTTGCAGCGGTTTCCTCATGCTTGTTGTTTGCTTCGTATTGGACGATTGCTTCAGCAACTTGTTGGTTCCACAGAGCTTCAGGCTCAGCTCTTGTTGCAGGTAAAGGTTCTGATTAGACTCGGCCAGTGTTTCTTTTGTTGTGGTTCCATGTGCTTCTCTTGTATGAAACATATTGACAAGATTAAACATTTATTTTGGAATAAATGTCGTTGTCTTGCGTAGCAAACCTCCTCGGAGTCACCTTACTCCGATTGATGCAAGTCATCCAGGGCTATAAAAATACGGTGAGGTCTTCCCTTCACCTTGTTCTTTGTTTATTCCTCGAGTCTCTGACTCTTCCATAGTCTTTAGTTTTACATAAACGGGTATGCTTCACAGGAGATGGGGGGTTGTGCATTTCTACCACGTATAGGGGTAAGTGATAGTGAAAACGCATAGATAAGGTCGTGAGGGTACATGACTTCTTCCTCGGGACCGAATTATGCCTTGCAGCAACCGTAAAGTGGTTTCCAGGGTGTGAATGCACTACCCAAACAATGGGGTGCACCACAGGATAATGAGGGTGGAAGTACTGATGAGTGTGTCAGTGTTGTATTATGGGTAGAAGTGTCTGACACGAAGTAGGCGAAGACAGGTTTCCTGCTTGTAAGGTGCTATAGCAATTATCTAGGTATTGCCCTACTATATGAAGGTGTGAACACTTAGAAAGTTTTGGATGGGTGGTGATCATTAGCTTGACCCGCAGAGTCCACCAGGATTTCCATGCACTACAAGTCGTTATTACGTGGGCCCCCGTAATAATAAATTGTTTTGCACGGTCACCCCAACTTTCCCTCGTTCAAAGTAGATGATCAACCACAGAGGGGACACTACTGTCCTTATACCTCCGACATGGAAAGGACCATTATGGTGGTCCACGCGCCATCATTTGTTATCGCTACGCGCGTATAGGCACAATGCTTTAGATGTAACAGGAATAAGGGGAATTCCTGGAAGTTTGGAGGGGCGCCTTCAAGATGAGTACTTCATCTTCCTTGATTGGACGGGAGTGTCGTCAATCTCGCTTCGTAAAAGCCGCCAGGGTCTCGTCTTACTGATAAGGTCGTTGTCCAAGGTTGCCTCCTCCGCCTCGCCGTCACTGTCGTAGTCAGGCACCTTCGCATTCAAGGGAGAAGAACAACCATTTTCTACAGAATCAAGCTCGGGGCCTCATTTGGCAATCAACCAAAAGCTCCGCAGTATACGCGAGGTCGATAATCTCATTGCGCAAGTCAAGAACAATAATAGGATTCGAAGTCGAAGGTGTCTCGTCAATAATCATTCCGTACACATATATGCATATATATTATAATGTTACTTAGTATACACAAGCAAATAAATGCTACATGTCTCATATAACTCCCGTTTGTTCTTTCCTTTGAAAAATGTTGGATTCATGGATCTTGGCGCTTTTGTTAAATGCAATGAAACACCTTTTGTAAAAATGTTTTCGTGAGAGACTCCTAATGATTGTAGTCTAGACTCGAGAATGAATACTAGTTCACTACAATCGAAGCTCTGATACCAAACTGTCACACCCTGACTTTTGCGGAAGCATATGCGTGTGACTTAATCGGTTCTCATTGCATTCGATTATAATAAACAACTATATGATCAAAATGATGTTCATCCATTCAAAGGTTTGAAACATTACAACACAACTCATTTAAGTTTCAACCAAAACCCTCAAGTTATGATACAGACAAAAGTGGATAACATCTAAACCTGAAATTTACTTCTTGAAAATAACACCAGCGCCCAAGATCCAACTTGTTTCCTGAAATACATGTGAGTTTTGGAAAACCGTCAACATAATGTTGGTGTGAATTCATGCATTTTTTGTATTTAACGTTTGTATACTTGTATGAAAACATGGTATGTAATTTGTATGAAACAAGTATTTCTGTAAATATAAGGAAATCGAGATCGCTAATGGTTTGCAAGGCCATTAACATGTGACACGACATAGGAAGCATCCAAACCATAGGCATTTTTTGCTGTCGAATCCACGACTGTCGATTCACGACTAGAGACACAAAAGCACTGCTTGGTACTAGTATGACCAAGAGTGTGGCTGCCTGAAACCCATTAGATCTAACCTTTTGTTCCGCGGTCTTGGTATGTAACTGATTAATGGTGCTTAAGACACCCTATTCGTGACATGATCTAAAGTATCATTCCTTAGTTTTTGTATTCCACATACCATAACACATGTTTTTTCCCTAAGTTTAGAAAGCATATAAAAGTTTAAAAGTGGGGACATGAACTCACAACTTTGCGTTTCCTGCGCCGTAAACTTCACCGGGTTTGCTTATATAGCGTCGTGACCTATACGTGTTTTATTAACGTTAGTCACTAGACTTGTATCGCACAAGTACAAGTCACCATCTTTTATGTATGTGTTCTTTGTTGTTAAAAATAATTTATATTTTTAACTATGTATCTTACTTATATTATTTTCTCAAAAATAAATATAAGTATCTTGTATTTTTTTTCACCCGAGTTATATATTTTCGTCCAAAAAGACATTTTAAGTTCGTAACTTGTCCAAGTTACATAATCTTTTAAGAAATATATTTTCATAAATATATGTTCTTGTATTTGTCTAAGCATGTTGTATGTGTATTTTTGTATTTCTACTCCTTGGGAGTATTTAGTGTATTTTCAAGTCCTAATACACTATTACATACAATACCTATTACTTACACTTAGCACAAAATTTGGTGACCAATAAATATATATATTTTTCTCAAAAATATACATACTTAGTATCAATTTTTTTTTTATCTTGAAGAAATCATCATTTCTTAACTTGGAATTTTATACAAAAATTAGGGAAACCTTGGTAAATATTTTTTTAGGTGAATTTTTAGGGAATAAGTTTCACCAAAACTTATATTTCTCTAAGTGTCAAAATTTTATAAAAATTTTGACATGGTTTCCCCTAAAAATGGAGGTTTCCCATGTTTTCAAAACATGTGTTTATTTTCTTTTAAAATTATCACAAACAATCAACAATCAATCCTAAGCAACTTACACTTACCAAGTGTCAAAACAATGCTATTTCATAACGATCATGAACTTGAACTTTCATAAAAACTTGTAGTGTCTTGGTAGTGTGCTTAGTAGGTTTAGTTATCCTTAAAAACATATTTATTTGTTTCTAAATCACATTATTACAAGATTTAGTCATTTACAACTTGTAAGATGATTTTTCCAAAAATCATTCTTTTGAATTTTTCTTGCAAACAATGTATTCTTATACTTGTTTCACCACTAGAAACATGATTAGTTTCTTTTAAAACAATGTTCATGTAAATCTTTGTGATTTAACTTGGTTTCTTTGGAAAACTATTTTTGTAATCATCCACATTTATGTCTAGTAAACATGTTACATACTACATCATTCACAAAAATCATTTTCATTTTTTCAAGTTCATGAAAACTATAAGCATGATGATCTTGGTCTTTCACAAGATCACCACATTAACTTACTAGATCATGTGTTTAATCACAATCTAGTAGGTTCCTTGTGATGTCTAAGATCACTAACACTAATCATCAATCATCAAGAAACAAATCATCACAAATCAACAAGTATTCATATGTTAAATAGCTTATGTTAGAGTTTCATGATCAAGTTCTTTAGTGTTCATCAAGTTTAACAATGTTCATCATCTTTTATTCATCAAAATATGAAGTAACAAAGGGTTACGAGGGCCTTACTACTAGCACAAAGGCTAGGGAAGAACACTTGATGTTGTAGATGACAAATGTGGAGGATAAAAGCTAATGGGAGAGGTCCTTCAAGATCCACAAGCTCCACACTTCCTTAATCACCTTCTTACACCTTAGGATGGTCTTGGAATGGATGGGATTGAGTTGGAAATGATGGTGGTGTTTGGTGCTATGTTCGGCCGAGAGGAGGGAGCAAGGGAGAGAGATGAGTGGTGTGTGTAGTGTGTGTTAGAATGAGAGCTTCAAGTCATCTTATAACCATCTAATAGTTTTGTCCAATGGGTCTTGTGTTTGTTAAGTACACTACATAATCTAAACAAATCTAGGTGAATCCAAGCAAGATCTTGGTGGGGTCACATGGTGACCGTCCACTTAAGGGGGGGGGGGGTCTTGGTTGGGTTTAAATGATAAGTTAAGTGTTTAGTTAGGATTCTAAGTGTATTGATTAGTGTTCATGTGTAACATGTGTTATATAGGGTGTTAGGGTGTTCGGGGATCATAACTAGCTCAGAAACATTAAAACAATGCTTCTAGTAAAATTTTGGTGTTTCGGGTAGTGTCCGGTTGTTCGGTTAGATACCGGTTCGTTAAAGTGTCCAACTATTCCGTTTAGTGTTCTTTATGTACCCTTTTGTGACACTTTTAATTCCCGACACTTAGGAAAGTATTCAGGACTATTTAGTCATATTTTTACATGCTACTAACTCGTTACAATGCTGAATTTTGCTGAAATATGCTGAAATATGTAGAATTCAGCATTTAAAGTGTGTTTCGGGTGCTTTTTAGTGCATATTTAAGCTTCCGGAAAGTCTATATGTTAACCCTTGTATCCCTACTTGGGTTTTAATGTATTTTAGACGTTGGACCTACTCCTTGGCCCTAATTCCATTATCTGACTGCTTTCTGCGGAGTTGCTGACACAGTGTGTCTTACTGGTGAGTTTACTAGTATTTCTGACGCAACGCTAATAGTAATGCATAAAGCCATATTTGAAGTATAAAACGTGCATGAATTCACATGTATAGCATGTAATCAGACAATGTTGACATTTAAGCACATAATTGCAGATGTTAAATAATAATTAAACTGTACGGAAATTACCGGTTTGGTGCCAGTTGTCACATCCCGCCACCACCTCCACCACCACATCTTCACAGACCTGCATAAGAGGGAAAGAAAAGAGAGACCCTAGAGAGAGATGTAGCGGCAGGAGAGAGAGAGGGAGACCCACAGACCTGCCCAAACCCAAGCACCACCGCCATGGTCGCAAAAGTCGCTAGGTGCTCCCTAGTCGGATTTAAGAGTACTCGGGAGATTCGGGAAGTACTCGGCCTAGGCGGAGATTACTCGTGGATTAATTCGGAGCCTAGGCAGGACTTTTACAACCATGACCACCGCCGACGGCGGATTCGTCGCAGGAAAACGGCACCCCTGCCGTTTCTCTCTCTCGCTCCAGCA
Organism: Helianthus tuberosus; assembly: GCA_030545235.1. Lineage (NCBI taxonomy): Eukaryota > Viridiplantae > Streptophyta > Magnoliopsida > Asterales > Asteraceae > Helianthus > Helianthus tuberosus. The sequence goes on along the minus strand of CM060412.1, from coordinate 129,607,661 downwards.
AGTCTCTCTCTCTCTCAATCTGTGCTTCAGCCACCGTATACCACCACCGTCGTAGCCGAATTCTTGAATCGAGGGGGGCATCTCGGCGGAAAAGAAACCGCCTCCACCGGTCGCCGGAGAATAAGGGTGCCGGCAGCCTGTCGACGGTCCTGTGCTCGCCGGTCAATCATCAATCAGAGGTAGGGGATGGTGTGTGTGTGTTTGGAGTCATATCGAGAGGGAGAGGAGAGTAAAGTGATGATGTTTGGTTGTGTTGTGAGGTCTGATTTTGATTTGAGGAGAGTTAAAAGTGGTTTTTGTAGAAGTAAAAAAACAAACTATCTTTTCCTTGCAAACTGCTGACCTTTGGTTTACCTCTTCTTCTGTAGATGTCTACAGATGTGGTTCGCAGACTGCAAAAACAAACACCTAGAAGGGGTAAATAACAAATTAAAGATTCTCACCATAAAGAAAAAAAAATGAAAAGAAAAAATCTCTAGGGCTATAAATAACAAATTCCACATTCACACTCCCACACCACCGAAAACAAAATTGTGAACCCTAGAACACACACAACAATGCTCCTAAATCATCGATTCTTCCATTAATCCAACCCCTCAAATCCCTCATCCCAACCCTAAATCCAGCAATCCGAATCATCTCCACCTCAAAGATCCCAAATTTCGGTCAAAAATGGCGAAAACCAGACCAGGCAAGCGAGACTTGGAATCGTACACCATCAGAGGCACCAATAAAGTAGTCAGAGGTACAACACACACTAATTCAACATGCAGTAGCTACTTGTTGCTGTTATTTGTGCTCTTTTGGATCAGATATGTGTTCCGATTTCATTAATCGTGTTTTTTAGGTTTTGGAAGTTGTGAGATTATGAGTTATTGATGTTGTTTGGTATTGTTTTAGGATCTAGGGTTGTAGGTTGTGTGAAAACCCTAGTTTATGTGAGATTTGTATGTAGATATATTTGTGTCATTGCATGTGAGTTTAGTGTGGATTCTGGTTTTATTTTTGGTGGCTGAAGTCTATATGTTTGTGTGTTTAAAGTTCAGTTTGAAGTGTTTAAATGATTTATGGTATTTGTTTGTAAAGAGAGAATGCATTAGTTAGGGTTTATTGTAATATGATTCCATAGATAGAAGATATGATAGAAGATATATATATATAGATACATTTGCATCATTCTTGGTTTAAAAAAGCGCGCTTGAGGCGTGGGGTGTTTTAGAGAACGCTTTTTTTGCTCTGAAGCGACAATAAACAAGAAGCGATGTGAGGCGGCGCTTTAAGCCTGAAGCAGTTGAAAGATTTATTTTGGTAGCTGAAATTATTGTGGCATAAATACCATAATTAGAAGATATTATAATAGTTGGAAGATACATTTGCATTGTTGCATGTAATTGCAGCATAGTTTTTGGTTTTCTGTTGGGTTGAAAGATTCATTTTTGGTAGCTGAAGTCTATATGTTTGTGTGTGTGTGTAAGTTCAGTTTGAAGTGTTTTTAAAGGTTTATGGTATTTGTTTGTATAAAAGAGAATGTATTACTTAGGGTTTTGTAGTAACATGATTACCATAATTAGAAGATATTAGGGTTTTGTAGTAACATGATTACCATAATTAGAAGATAGTACAATAGTTGGAAGATATATATAGGTACATTTGCATCATTGCATTTAATTACAGAATGGATTTTTGTATTTCTGTGTTTTGGTAGTTAAATGTATATGTTTTTGTGTTTAAAGTTCAGTTTGAAGTGTTTCAAAGATTTATGATATTTGTTTGTGTTAAGAGAGAATGTACCAGTTAGGGTTTATTGGAACATTATTACCATAATTAGAAGACATTACAATAGTTAGAAAATATGGTTGGATTAGGTTCCTTTAGAGCATTCACATTGGAGCCTCTATCTTCATCTATATAATTTAATCAAAAAACACATTTTTCTCTAAATTATGTTGTACTTTTCAAAGACCTCCCACATCCAACTCTCTAACTATTTCTCTATCATACTCACAATCACGTATCTTATTATCTCTCTCTCTTTCCTACACACTCACAATAAAAATATAGAGGCTTGGATATGAGCCTCTAAGTGGGTGTTTGGGTTAGCTTATTTTGGGTCTACTTTTAACTTATTGACTTATAAAAAGTTAATAAGTCATTTTGGTAGTGTTTGGATAAGGGTTGAGAAGGAGTTTTATGGCTTGAAAAGGAGAAAATGAGAAGTTAGAATTTCTAACTTCTGCCTTATGACTTATAAAAAGTTAAATAAGTTACAAAGTTAAAAGGAATGCCAAACACCCCCTAAGTATAAAGGTTTACTTTAATATTTGTAAAACTTTCTCTATTATAAATATTCCAATGGAGTGGTGTCTTTGTTGTTTTCTCTATTTCTTCCTCTATACTATATAAAATGTATTAATATAGAGGCTTCAATGTGAATGCTCTGAATCCTTTATAACCATTCTTCATAATTAGAAGATATTACATCTAAAATCAAACATATAGGAAGCCATATTTTTTAATCTAACCATAAGGATAAAGGATTATAGAAACTAACTAGAAAGGGAATTAATCTAACCATATTTTTTAACCAAAACATAAGTCTAACCAAAGTTGGTTATTATTTACGTAATTACCCCTACAAGAATTAGAAGAATTTGTTATTCTCATGCATTCTTTAAAATAATTGCTTGACCCGAATGATAATCTTGGGTCTGCACTATAATATTTTTATGTATGGAAAACAGTCATTGTTGTTCATAAACAAGCGATGGTTGTAACATGGTTATTAGTTAGTATTCTTCATTAGCGTTCTTTACATGCATCTTTATCTACGTAAACAATACACTCTTCTTACTGAATGTTCATTCGCTTTTCATATGATTTTGAAGTCGGGGATTCTGTGTTGATGAGATCTGCTGAGAACGAGAAGTCCCCATACGTGGCTCGTGTCGAGAGCATCGAGGCTGACGTCAAGGGAAACGTGAAGGTCCGCGTTAGATGGTATTATCGGCCCGAAGAATCAATGGGAGGAAGAAGACAATTTCATGGAATTAAAGAGTTGTTTCTATCGGATCATTACGATGTTCAAAGTGCTCATACAATCGAAGACAAATGTATCGTTCATACTTTCAAGAATTACACCAAGCTCGAGGATGTTGGACCGGAGGACTACTTTTGTCGGTTTGAGTATAAGGCTGCAACCGGAGGGTTCACTCCTGACCGCGTTGCCGTGTACGTTTTTCACCTTTGTTGATATGTTAAGTTCTTTTATGCTTATGGGACTTTTGATTATTTAATTTTGACTTTTGTTTTGACTGTTGTTTTGACTTTTGAAGGTACTGCAAATGCGAGATGCCGTATAACCCTGATGACTTGATGGTACAGTGCGAAGCTTGCAAAGACTGGTATGACACATGTATAAATAGCTTTTTAGGTTGTAGACATGGTATTGTATTATCAAGAGTTTAAAATACAAAAGTCTCTTAACATTCGACACTACGCGACCAATAAAATAACGTGTGTTTATGATATAACATGCGTAGTTAGGGTAAAAACCAACATATGCGTGATTTTTGTGTTTTGACCACGCGTGATTTCTTCTTCATGCGTAATTAGGGTTTGAAATGTATAACGTGCGGACTTTACAAATGAACATGAGTAAGTAAGTTGCGTATCATCACACGTTAAGGAGCTATTGTACGTTAACCTTCCCCTTATATATATATATATATATATATCATCTTAAATTGAAAGGTCGGTGCTGACCACCTTTCTTATTTGACAAAAAGCACCCCAATTTTTCTAAATTGACAAAATTCACCTCTCAAATTTCTAACTTGACAAAAGAGGCCCCATACTTTCTAACACTTAAAACTTTTGACATGTAACCCATTCTACCCCCAAACATTGCTATAATGTCAAAGTTAACCCTTAACTTTGTAAATGTCACTTTGACCCCCTCACGTTTTTAAAGTTTCGAGCTTAACCTAAAACTAATTCCTTACGTTTTTACTTTTATGGACGTGACGGTATAAATTCAAGATCGTCTATGCTTTAACGTAATTTTTGTTTGAAAACGAGTCAGGTCAATTATAACATGTTTTTTATGTACGTTTTGGGTTGGACTATGTTTTGATGTAAATTTTGTTTGAAAACAATTCGGGTCAAATGTAATACATTTTGCTTCGACGGTATAAATTTGAGTTATCATACATTTGACGTAAAATTAGTTTGGAAACGAGTCTGGTTGATTGTAGTCTATATGTTATCATTTGGTGTACGGCGCCGCAGCAACACACGGTGGGTAAAAACTAGATTTTTTTTAAAAATAATAAACCGTACATAGAGGTTATTTATATCTAAATTTAGGGCAAGTGATGATAGAAACCTATCATAAATATACAAAATATTATATAAATACTTGCGCTTCACGTACATGTTGCGTGTGTGTTCACCTCTCGCTACGTATGCGGGGACTCTTATCGCGTCGGTGCCATAGTTTGATTGGCTTCTCTTTTTGCAGGTATCATCCGGGCTGTTTAAATATGACCATAGAGCAGGCTAAGCAACTAGATAGCTTTATGTGCTATGAATGTTCATCCTTGGATGGTAAGAGACCTCACAATAAGAGTTCTGCATCTGGTCTGGCCAATGGCAAGGTACGATCATATCTTCTTATTTTAATCGAACTTGTTTCATATCTGGGTGAACTTGTCAAACTGGTTGAAACTTGAATGTCATCTTATATGCATTTCTAAATCGTTTCGTTATAAATGACATGTAGCTTGAAATGAGGTGAGGGTGAGCTCGAGCTCGAGCTCCCTTAAGTCACACATGCTTGAGCTTAGACTCAAAACGGGTTAATTTAGTTCGTTTCATGCGGTTTTGTATGCGTTTATTCTAACTTTTTGGGTTGGCTGTTTTTCAGGTGGAAAACAAACGCCAAAAGCGGTGATTTACGCTTGTGCTCGAAGAAGGTTGTACCATGTGTTATGGGTGTTGTACATCAGATAATCTTATGCCCCTGCTAAAAAATCTCGTAGTTTTAAACTGTATTTACGAGTCTTTAACTCCCTTTGTAATTTGAGAATTTGTATGCTCCAAATTCAGTGGATCCTGTGGGAATTTGTTGATTTCTGTTAATTCACTCTTGGTGCACTTGGGTCGAATTTTGATGCAATTGGGTTAACCTGTTTTTGATCAGGGGCGGTAACACGAAACGAAAATGCTCTGCTTTAGGGTTATTATAACCTGTTTATTAAACCCATCGACCCAACACCATCAGCGCCCCTAGTTTTGATATAGCTGTCGAACAATCAATCAAGGAAAAGCTTAGTAGTATTGTGTCATGTTCGCATTGTGTGATGATATTACCGGTCAAGCTAGTTCTGTGTTGTGTTTGTGCTGCTGATCCTGGTTGCCCAGTTCAACCATAAACTGTTGAAACTGACATGCTCAAATAGAAATGGTTCACAAACGCCAACCGTTGTGTGATGACATAACGGGTCAAACTAGCTTTGTGTTGTGTTTGTGCTGCTGATCCTGGCCGGTTACCCTGTACAACGTTGAAACCAACAGACTCAAAAAGAAATGGTTCACAAATCACAAGAACTCAACTGAACCGACAATGTATGCCATGCTAAAAGGATACATATTTGATTAAGATGAATAATGCGTGAATCAATAAATAGAATTGAGAAAAAAAATGACTTTTTTTTTTGGAAGGCAAATTAAATAGAAATAGCGCAGCGCGGAGCTGAAAGAGTACACAAGAACCAAAGCAAACAAGAGACAACAAAAACCTATTAAGAGAAACAAGATAAGGGAGACCAGCACCATCTTTCCCAGCTAACTTCAATATGAATGGATCTGCTTGTAACCCAAAAGAAAAGCTGAGAAATGCAGTCATCAACTAGGGATTCAATGGAGGTTCTTTGCTTACGAAAAACCCAATTGTTCCGCGCCTTCCATAAAAACCAAACAGTCGTGTAAAGGATGGCCGCCTTTAATTTGTGCAAGTTCTTAGAATCATTTGAAATAATCAGGGGATTGAAAAGCTCGTTAACGTTGGAGGCTGAATACCAGTTAACTCCGCTCCACCACGACACCCTGTTCCAAACTTCCACCGCAAAAGGACACCTAACGAAGGCATGTTCGGCAGTTTCGTCCTCCAATCCGCACCAAGGGCACCGAATGTCTCGGATGGGAACGCCCCGTCTGACCAGACTCGAATTAACCGGAACCTTATTTAACTTGAGTCTCCAGTTGAAACAAGCGACTTTGGATGGAACCCAGCTGATCCATTTGAAGTCTTTTGTCTGCTCCACTTCTAAGACCTTCGAAAGCAGCAAGTGGCGAGCCGCGCTAACAGAAAAACCGTCACTAGATTTTTTGCCCCACTCCCACTTGTCATCTCCTACCCTAAACTCATAGTTTCTCATCATTTCCACCAAATCTCCGAGCTCTGCAAGAGCCAAATCCCCAATGTTTTTCCTGTTCCACTTCCACGTGAAGGCATTCAAGACGCCTTCTTGCACATCCATCCTCTCCGACACCCGACAACTTTTAAGCGACTCAAAACTATAGAGGTTCGGAAAGAGATCCTTTAGAGGAGATCTCCCGTACCATGCATCCAGCCAAAAAAGAGTATTATTCCCACGACCCACTTTTTTAACAAAAAAGTCCTTAACTAGGGAGATCTCCCGTACCATGCATCCAGCCAAAAAAAAGACTGAAGTGTTAAACTAGGGTGTCAATTGTGTTCGGTTTTAGGTCAATGGCTGAATTGTTTATCCTGAATGTGTCTCGCATTTTTATTCATGTCAACAATATCAACCCTGACTTACACACTTATAAGAGAGTAACATAAACACAACCATTTTTAACTCATCTATCTAGATGTTTCATTTATACGCAAGAAAAAAAGTTATATAGTGGTAAATATGCTGATCTGACGGATGGGTTGTACAATATAGGTCAACTAAATGACCGTTTGTTAAATATGTTAAATGTAACAACTTAAAACCTGATTATTTTTCTATCATGATCCGGCTATGTTTAAAATTCCTATCTTCGTGTTTAACCATCAGTAGGATAAAAATTTCATAATTAAGTCATTACTAATGCAAACCTAATTTTTTTTTACCATCTATCTTTTATATTTAAATGCAATCTAACTTTACATATGCCAAGATTTTAACCCGCATCATTTTTGTGTAGGGACAAACACTATACCACTGAGTCATAAATACCAAATAATAATTAGAATTAAGCCAATGGGATGGTTGCCCATTAATAAAAACAAAGTCTTAAACACCTTGGGAAGGAGATGTCTTGTGTTCAAGTCCCATAGACAACAAAGAATAAAAGAAATTTGCCGGAAAAAAAAATTAGAATTAGTTACATGGTTAGTACCTGTGGTTTACCTATTTTGCCATTATCATACCTATTTTTTTTTAAATTACACCATTGGTACCAATGTTTACAAAATGATTTCACCATTAGTACATCATAGGTACCGACCATGTAATTAATTCATACAACCAAAATTACTAGTGGTGAAACAATTGTAAAAATTGGTACCCATTGATGTAATTTCCAAAAAATACGTATGAAAATGACAAAATTGATAAACGACATGTACTAACCATTTAATTAATTCTAATAATTTTTTAATAACTTTAAGTCGGAATTTATGGTTAAAAATATTTTTTTAATAACTTTAATAAAATTTATACCTTCTTTTTTACCAACATTAACATTAACATGAATTAATATAAAAATTTAATTATGGTTAATAATTTCACATACTTTATAAATTATAAAATTCCAAATCCTAAATCCTAATCTCACACAATCATAAAAATGGCAATCCAGCACAAGAACTCCGACCAGCCATGGATCCTGGAGGCAACAACGTTCGTGACGCTTGTCTTGATCGCTATTCACGTCATTGCATTGGTACTTCGTTAACTTTTATAATTTTTATTCATTGGGTTTAATCAGATCTCTAATTTCTTTTGGGTTATCATTGAAGGTTTTTGCCATTTATAAATTAGCTACGGCGAAACAACCGACGGGGAAACCAGAGCAATTGAAGAAAGTTAATTAGGGATTTCATGTATGCAGTGAGTATTATCGAATAAGCTACCATAGATTTCATTTGGTGTTGTTTTTTATTTTGTTTTTCAACCTGAGCGTTAGGTGTTCGATGAAATGACTCAAAGAAAATGTTTGTGTTTGACAATTATGTTATATTGTTATCATGGTAACATGGTTATGGTTTCACTTTGGTAGGTAAGCATCGTGACTTTTGGATGTTTTCGACACGACTTGGAAATACTTAGGTTTTGGGTTGTTATATTAACCTGTTTGATAAATTTATTGTGTTTGGGGCGACCTGTTTAACCCTAGTTTATTAAATAAGCCAATCTGCTTAACACATTTTTTTTTATTGAAGGGCCCTGCTAAGCTGTTTAACCCATTTTCTACCACCAACTAACCTGATTAGCACGTTTGCAAATTGATTAATACTCGTCAACCCATTTGATACGTTTAGATAGATAGGTTAAATGAGCCGTGTCTGGGTTTACAAGATTATAAGTGTGTGTGAGTTAGGGTTGATATATGTCCTGTCAAACGACACGATTTACAACCCTAATTATAATAGAGTTTTGTCAAATGATTAATATAGCTTATAGGATAATGCATGCTCATGTCCGTATAATCATGAATAGTTAGGTTGTACATTTATTCGTATGTGTTTTGTCAAATCTTATTACTTTGACATTAAGTAATTCCGAACACGTAGAATTGATTATGGTGACTTCAAGTCATAGAGTTTAATGCACATCCATATTCATTATTGCAACAACTCTTTGAAAGCGGTCCAGATCAGTTAGAAGAAGGTAAGCCGAGGATAACACTCTTCGATGGTAAAGAGACTGTTAGAAGGTGTCATGATGGTAAAGCCGATGATAGCACACTTTGACGGTTGTACAATGATACATACATGTATATATGTAGGAGTTATAAAAGGCGAATAATGAGATGGAGATAGTTGGGATGAGTCGGGAATAGCATCTTGAGGAGGGTTGTTCGGTTCCTTTATAAAAAGGATCCGCGTCAAGCCTAATCGATTCGAGCACAAACCCATATGAGATACCACCACAAGTCCCTAAATTATAGTTTTTTTTTATATAGTTTTGACTATGTTATGGCTAGAATCACACCTTAATCAGCTCCTAGTCTTTTTGGGTTTTCTTTTTTCTGATTGTGTGTGCCCAAAAATCCAAAAATCTATACCATACACACTTAAAATTGTATAACTTGAACACAAATTGTACGTTAACACATAATATAGTTGTAAACGTATTAATCAGGTTGGCTGGTTGCAAAAAATATGGGTTATAACAAGTTAGTGGTCGACATGTTTAATATAAACAAGTTAGCGGGTCGAACTATTTATTAAACGGGTAAAACAGGTCCTATCCAATACGTTTTTGAACACCCACTCCCATTCCACCCCCACCCCCACCCCACCACCACCACAAAAACCTAAACCCCTCAACCCCCCCCCCCCCCCCCCCCCCCCCCAAAAAAAAAAAAATAAAAAAAATAAACCTAATCCCATCCTTTGTATTTAATCCTAAACCTTGATAACCAACATCCTCAAACCTTCATCTAAACTGTCAATGTATGGGTAAAACAAACAAGTTGAACTTTGATTTTCTCAAGTCAATAACGACTCTACACATCCTTGGGTATTCAAGATACATCAATATAATGACAAAGGTGTGTATTTAAATTGAGCTTACAGTCACTTAAATCACACATTTTTATAAAGTGCATAAACTAAACATAAGTCTTACAAATTAACTCAAGCCTTGTAAGATTAGTGAAGAAATGGATTAAAGATGCAAAGTTAAAAGTTATCACTAAAAGAAGATTTATAAAACTAGAATTCTAATAATGTTACATTCTAAAGGCACCCACGTACAATGAAGCTTGGATCCGTACCGCCTCCCCTAACTTCATCCTTCATTTTCTTAATACATAAGTAACTAAACATATATAACATGTAATTCTTGTTTATCGGATAACACAAATTATCATAGCTTGTAGCCAGTGGCGAAGCTTGACCCGAAGGACCAGGGGGGTCGAAAACGTATATACCAAAAATTTCTATAAAACCGGGGGGGTCAAAAACGTATATACCCAAAAATTTCTATAAGAAAACTACATACTCTCCACTAACGAGCGAAAAGTTCGAGCGGTTGGCCGCCCCCTCCCGCCCCCCACAAAGCTACGCCCTTGGACTCTCCGATTTTAACACTTTAATTATTTTAAAATGTAGGGTCAATCAGGGAGTATCTCGATTCCGTGTTTCAATTAGTCTTCATGATTACTATTTACGAGTCAAGTTGAACCAAGCAGACCTTTCCTCATGCTTGGCTCGTTTACAACAGATCCGAAAACCATACGAGCATTTTTCGAGCACACGCTTTTCCGAGTGGCGAGCAGTGATTTGGACAGCCGTAAACTTGGCATGTTTCTTTCGATGTTCCCACTATCGGGTCATGATTGAGGTGTCCGAGGATGACACTAAGCCTGAGGTCCGATTGTCCAAGGATGAGGCTCAGGTTGAGGTCAGTGAGGTGATGAGTAAATTGCAGAGAACAATTGTCAAACTGTGGCTTAGGGTGATAGCAGGAGACGACTGGCGACTAATAAGAGAAAAACGTCAAAAATTGTCTCATAATGGCTTAGGCTTTTACTTTTATATTTAGTGATTAATTTTTTTAGGGTGTGGCTAAATGCACCTCCACTTTTACTGTTTATACCTCCATTTCCAAAAATATCAGTTTTATAATTTTTTAAATTTCACCCTTGTATTTTCTATTTTTTGAAAATAAATCCTTATGTTCTTTGTTCATTCCTTTAAAATAAATTCATATGTTGGTGCACATGGTGATCTTTATGCTGATCGATGCATTCAAAGATTTTGCCAACACAAATGCTCAACTTGATCA